>JANUWF010000008.1:0-1291500 GCA_026120185.1 Voacanga thouarsii
CAATCAAATGATGCTTTGCATATATTACCTGCTTGTGTTTTCCATTCACATTCTATAAACTCGGCATAATCTCAAAAACATGTATCAGAAAAAAGGAAAATAGATAAAACCTTACATGTAACTCGACACTCAGATGCATACCAGGAGGAGTTCCACGAGCACATATTACGATCATCAATGTGCTCTACTTCAAGACCAATAAGCCATACACCGAGGGATACATCTTCATTTGCATATTTATGCAAGATTGGTCTCGTAATCACCATAGTAGAACTGAAATGAGTATTGACGAGTAACCTCCAACTTGAAAAGCAAATGAGATTTAAAAAGTGCCTTGAAACAGTTAGGTGCACTAGGTTTAGCTATCATGTGAATCCAGGATTGCATCAGCCAGACTAAACCTGCATATTTTCCTTTGTAAGGTAGATTTCAAAGTTTAAAAATTTCCCACGATACTATGCAAACTAAAATATAAAAAGCATTGCACATTCAACAAGATTGCAAAATAATCTCAAGAAGTTTCATATCCAGCATAAATTAAAGCCAGTCAAACTGAAACATGGATTGATATTGCAATGAAAGATATATAACCTCAACAAGGTGACATAAGTTCTGCCTTGAGCACAAAGAAGGAAAACGTCTTAGTTTCCAATATCTTATCCTCGTCGGCCTCAAAGTTTCCAATTAGACACATTTATAACCACGCTTTGCTTTTCATCTTTAATTGAGGACAACTGGTGGTCTGGTTATCCATATTATAGAAATATGCACATGAAAGGCAGCTTTATCATAAGTTTCATTGCAATTGCACAATCTCATTTTGTTAACATTAATGTTCATTGTCTTAAATTAGCACATAATGTCTTGGGTATTAATAGTTTTGAATTCAAATTCATCCCAAAAGAAGAAGGAAAAAGAAAATTTTAGTTTGAATGATGAAAAACATGCCATTTTCAGAGCAAGAAACTATCCTCTTACTGATTAACAGATATATAGGTTGCCAGATCCTTTGAGATTGCATATATCTGCCCAGTTGCATATCTGAAGTACTTATTTCCCTCCTCTCCGAATTTCCAAAACTCGGGTTCATGATACTTGACGTTCCTACATGTGGGACAGACATCTAATTGGTAAGAAAAATATCTGATGTTGTGAAGCAAGGTAGAGAAAGATAAAGAAAGGTGTAATTGTCAATAGGAAAGCTACATAGAAATTACTTTTCATACTGAACTGGTCCAGATTTCATACATCCTATATATACCGAGGCTTTGCACGATGGCGGGAAAGAGTGGCAGCAAGTATGCCTGCATTAAAATGCAGACATGTCATCAATATAATAGTTATATGAAGCTCCAACTAAGTTAGAAAACTAGAAAACCAAGGCCTGGCTTTCTCCCAGCTTCTACAAACAGATGTAGAAAGAAGTAAAAGGAAAATGTACCTAGATTTACATGAACATCATCATCAACCTTGATATAGAATTCAGCATCCCATTCTGCCACTACAGTAGAAAAGAACGCTTTTGTCTTTGCAGATAATTCATGGTATCCCTCAACATGTCCCTAAAAACCAATAAAACTTATAGAAAGTCATAAACCAACTTCATCTGTTCAACAAAACATTTAGAAAGTCATAAAGCAATGTTTTTTGTCTTGCTTATTATTCCTTACAAGCCTAAGAATGTCCTTATGCTGAGCATCCTCTAAGTCAATTGCTCGGTCCAAAATGCTATTGCGTGTTGCACTTGCATCAGCCAATATTACATTATTTACACCATATGTGATCATTCATTAATTGTGTTTACCTCCATGAAATCTCAACAATAAAGAAGTGAAGGTAATCACATTGACTTTTTTCTTTTTATTTGTATGCAAATTAAAACTACCATATCACTAGGAAATTTGAGAGATACAAAATCATATACATTGCTCAGTCTTGTGTCAGCATAATTTGTATCCCACACACCGTGGTAGAAACACTCCACATAATGAAGATGATGAGGGAAACATCAATAAAGATCTCATCTTGGACAAAATTGTCTACTTTTGCACGTTTTTTAACATTGAAACTATATCAGAGGATAAAATTCATGAATCAAATTAATAAATATTTAGTCTGTGTTGAAGTTTAAATTCAAAAGCATCATAATATCTGTGCATTAAACTGGTTGTCTCTAAATAAACATAATAGGCCTTTTCATATTAATTTTCCAGACAATACAAGTCTTAGGCCACTAATAATGTTGGGCAAATAAAAGGAACATACACTTGCATCACAGGAATAAAAGGAGGGAAGAAATAAAGAAAAATGTTACTTGGTTGATTATAAGAGTCTTGAGTGACATCAGTTCTCTTTGGTGCAGCATATCAAGTAACATTGTCTAATCCAGTGACTAAATGCCGGTCTGGGTAAATACTTCGACCTTCTTATTGCATATGATTTAAAACTGTATTCATAAATTAATATAAAGATCATGAATAGAATGTCCAGTGTGCATGCTATATTTGTTGGATAACAGCTTCCATTTGAATGACCTGACCACGCAAGCATCCTATCATGCTACATGAAAAGATCATCCAATCATTAGACATAAAGTAACAAGATATTCATAAGAGCATTTTGCACTTTCCAATACCCTCCAATGGAGAAAATTGAAACTCTGTTCATTGCTCAAGCTAGCGCCCACCTTTTATAGCAGCACATGTTATGACTTGTTCGTTTACGAAGTATGAAACTGATTATAGGAAATTAAATGATTCTGTGATTAGAATGACGCTGTTGAATTATTTTCTGAAACTACTTGGGCTAGCATAATGAGTTTGAGAAACCAATTGTCAATTGCATTTATTTTAGATCAAGGAGGGGATGAAAAGTCACTCTTAAACCAATATAACTGACATTTTGACAAAGAGGAATGAGGAAAGAGGAATCTAGAAAGCAAAACAGCATTAAATATTGTACCTTGCAAATGATTCATAAAAGAGTAGGGAAACTCAGTGTTGGAACTTCATGCCGTAGTTTCGGTTGAGAACAAGTTGCCATGTCATACTTGAATTTTTTACTTTTAGTATTAGTAGTTGGATTTGAGATTGGATCATTTGGGTAAAGTTGGATCAGTATGAGCAGGAAGACACTTTTGAAATCCAAACCTGCATTGATGCAAAGTATATAGGGTAGGAAATATTCTAAAGGGGACATAGTGCCTCCTGGAAGTTCCGCTACTGGGCAAACTGATGCCTTGCAGTCAGACACCCTAAACTACATTCATAAACTAAGGTACAACTTGAAAATTCTCTTCAGTCAACAAATGTCTATTCCTTGGCAATACAACTTGGACAGTGCTAAACTGAGTACTACACCATCTAGTATTCAAATTGCACAGCAATATAGTTTGACAAACACATGATGAATATGCAAGTAGAAATATAATCTGGAAGCTAAAACAGGTATACAAAAGGGAGTCCCTTGAACTTGCATGGAAATGCTGAGATTTTTTGTTCACAAAATAAGTTAAAAACAATCTTCCTCTATCCTAAGCCTACAGTTATTCAAAAGGAATGCGAAAAATAGTTCCACACTAATTCAGTTCTCAAGTAGGCTCCATTCTTCTGTCCTACTGCAATCTTGTTAACTTGATCCAGTGATTACATTCTTATCATTCTACTGCACTCTTTTTGAGAGTTACATTAGAAGCGAGTTGTTCTGACATAATAAAAGGAGGCTAAGCTCATTCCATCTGTAATCTGAACCATGTGCTGTCAGAAAGCCCGAAGTATGGCATGTGACTGTCCAAGGTTATTTAAAATACAAAATTAGCGTTGTCAACCTCATTTCTTTTTTAACATAATACCTTGCAAATGGCATTTTAGTCATTTGTTAGTTTTCCTTTGCTGCTTCAATGTTTTCAGCTACATTTTTTATCTTGAATTTCTTTATTGAATTACAAAGTAGTTCACTAATATCCATAAATGTGCCATAAATAAGCTTACATGCTAAGATGTTATTTTTGTTGAGCACTTAAGCTGTTTTATAAAGCTGTAAAACTGGAAAGAAAGAAAAGAAGAGGAGATAAAATTCATCCTTTTCCTTGTCCCAAAAAAAAAAAAAACAGCTATCCATCTCTTGCATGTTGAAATTTATATAAAATTCATCCTTCTCCCAAAAAAAAAATACAACTATCCATCTCTTGCATGTTGAAATTTATTGAAGTTGAGATCACATATTTCTCCAGTTTGTATGCTGTTAGCTAAGAATAAAAACCAACACTTGTGACACAGAAATATATAAGGTCTCACCACAGATCACCCATTAACTAAGGGGACAAGATAATTGCAAAATCGAGTTGGTATGGTATTGGAAGAATTCACAATCTACTACCCACCATCAAAAGATGTTAAATGACTGGCAACACTGCAAAATCCATGAAAGTTTTGCAGGGTAGACTTCCATACATTTTGCTGAAAATTTTGATAGAAAACATTTGTCACCGTTATGAGACCGCAAATCCTTCCACTCCGATTGACCATTAGTAACTCTTAACCAGTTCTCTCTTGCTTTTCTTGGAGCAACTCCTCAAAACATTTGAGGCCAACCATTTGGACAAAGTGGCAGATGCCATGTTGAAGTTAAATCAACAAAAATGTCTTTACGCATAGTCTGAAATAACTTAGTAATTGCAGATATTGGTTTTAGAAGTTCTTTTGAGTTTCGCCTAATGCAGAAAACTAACCTCTTGATGATAGACTTTGATAGTTGACAAGAAAAGCAGCATCAACTGGGCAAAAAATGTGTAGCTATTCTACTGCCAAAGAGCACATATGAGGAGAAAAAAAATTCAAATAGAAAAGGATAAGAATAACAGGAAGGGCTGATTAATTATCAGGGTTCAATCTTGAATCTGTCAAGGACACCAACAAGAATGCAAAATTTTTATAGGATTACAAATGAAACATAATAAAATTCCTTAGTGAAACTCAGCTCCTGAAATAAATTAGTAATTTATGTTAGGTTCTTCTTCTCCCCCCCCCCCCGGGACAATAGAGGAAAAAAAAATTCATTCCCACTATTTGTTCCATCAGAAGTTCTGACAAAATTCAAAAGGATTATGTGTAATTAAAGAATCTTGGAAAATGTGTCCACAATTTGGAAGTAATGGACAAAACACATTAGCAGACACTCCCTCCATCGTTTCTATTTTGAAATGTCAAAAAATGAATATCCACCTTTTTTAAAATTAAATAATTTTCCCTTTACACTTCTAACAAGTAACCTCCTTGATAATTGTTCATTACATGCATATTTTACATGTCATTTGTGCTTTAAAACCTTTAGAATTTGCTATAGATTGCTACTTATCCCCCCTATTTTTTTTTTCCCCCCTTATTTGATGCAGGTTTTAATGATTTGAAATTAGAAGTGGATTCAAGGAGGAAAAAAACTGAAAAAGAGCTTTACTGAAGCTACACGTCGCCGTGTATCATCTAAGTTCCAAAAGTCAAGATACTAGAAGTCCACAACACCTTCAACTGCGTCGCACATGATCAATAATTACAAATATTAAATATTAAAACATCTGGAAGCCAACGGTGCCATGTAGTGTGTAGAACACCTTCCACGGCGCCGTGCAACATTGCAGATTAGCATGTTCTGCAATTTTTAGGACTTTTCAAGAAGAACCTATAAATACTTCTTATCTCGGTCATTTCAAGAGGGCAGCAAGAGAGCCACACAAAATACAACTGAGAGAACCCCTTGGAAACATAAAGGGGAGCTAGGAGAGAAGATCAAGGCATGATTGGAGAAGAAGAGGAGCACCCCAAGGAAGATTCAAAGTAGAAGGACACTTTTCCATGAGTTTTCCTTTTCTTTCATTTTGTATATTTGATTTGAAGATGCTAATATTACTTGGATTTAATTGTATTTAAAGGGTAGTACTCTAATTTGATATTGTATTGAATTATTGTTTGGTTTATTGAATTCTATTTGGATATTCTTGAAACAAGAATGTTTTGGAAATATTCTTGATTGATTTCTTATTGAATCAATAGTACAATATATACAATTAGTGTGCCATAATTTGGCCATCAAAACTGGGAATCAATCGCCCAAAAATAGGCTAATCAAATCTTCCTAATTTATCAATCCCCCAAAAATAGGCTAATCAAATCTCCCTAATTTACAGCTAATCAAATCTTCCTAATTTACACTTTCCTAATCTGACCCAATTAGTTAATAAAGGAAAGATAACAGCTACATAAAATTGACAGCTAAATATTACGCATTAATGACTAAATCTCCAACAATTATATCACTTGGATTTGATTGATTGCATTGATAGATTGGAATATTCTCTTATATTGAACTTGAGAAAGGATGTATGAGATGGGTACCCATTTGTATTGGTTCAATAGATTTATTTTCCCTTGATGAACTTAAGAAAGGATTTGGGGGATGAAAACTTTGTAATAGAAGGGTTGTTAGGTCACTTAGAGATATCTATGGGTTGGACTCAATGATAGGGAACTCATTACTCGAGAAAGAGTGAGGTATATAATATTGGAGAACCTTTGCCAATGCTTGAATTTAAATTCAATTGATTGAATGATATTTGATACATGATCATTATTTGGAAGAAATCATTTTGATTACATGTCTAATCTCATTTTCTTACTTGTGTCTTGCTCTTGTGATCTTCTAGACTTCTACCTTGCAATTGGATTGATGTATTCCTGTTGTACTCATTAGTAGTTAATTACAATTAGTAGTAGTTAGTGTCCTTATTTCTCTAGTTTTAGTTGATTGAACAATGAAACAAGAGTGGAAGTTGGGGTAATTGATACAGTTCCTAGGGATTCTTTGATACTTACCAACTAAACTCTATACTACATGATGGGTATACTTGTCCAAATATGGGTGTGTGTGTGTGTGTGTGTGTGTGTGTGTGTGTGTATGAGTTAAATTGGTATTTTAAATTAAAACTTGATTGAGTTTTGAACGTATTTCTATAACATACTAGCAAGAACACACAACGTGCACATCAAGTTTTTTGCGCCATTGCCAAGGATCGGTTATCAATATCTTGAAAATACTTGAGTTTTGTTGATTCAATCGTTGTTTAGTTTGTTAATATGTTTTATTTTTCTTAGGTAGTTGATATATTCATTTTTTTAGAATACTTTGATTTTAGATATTTCTGCTTTGACACTTTTGTTCTATTGGGTTCTTGCGAATATTTGTGATACTAACTTTGTTTTGGTCCTGGATATATTTGTTTTGTCCATAATTATTGATTTTTCTTGATTTCATTTGAGTTTTGGAGGACATTGATTGAGTTTCGATTTGATTATGTCATCTCTCATTTGGGGAGTACCTTTCGAGGAAAATTTGATACAAATGTCTTGGGAATCCCATCAAGAAGATTAGGCACACCATCTTGAAGGATATAGAGAGTCTTCGACGAAACCACCCATTGAAGATTTGTTTGTAGACTTTGCCATTACAGCAAATGGGCATTTTCAAACAATGGATGAGTTGCTTAGGACATGGGAAGATCTACTTGTCAAATTGGAGCACCAACTTGGACAATTGGCAAGGACATTTCAAGATGGACATATGAAAAATAATCAAGGGGAACATGTGAGGGCAATTACACTTCATAGTGGGAAGGAGTTAGAGACTTTAATCAAGCATACACAAGCAGAGGATGAGCAGTCTGTTGCAATAGAAAATGAAGTATACAGGGAGTCAACGGCGCCATGCAAAGCAATAGAGTCGGCACCGTCCAAACAATTAGAAGGACAGAAGGCTAACAAAAATGTGCCAGAAACCACCCCTCCTATCCCATATCCAAGAAGACTTAAGAACGAAGAGGATGAGGAACAATTCTGTAAATTTTTTGAAATCTTTAAGCAAGTGCATAGTAATCTTCTATTGATTGAAGCTCTAGTACAAATGCCCAAATATGCCAAGTTCTTCAAGGATGTCTTGTGAAACAAAAGAAAGCTTGAAGAGTTATCTCTTGTGACCCTAAATGAAGAGTGTTCTGCTACTTTACAGTGCAAAGAAATACTACTAAAGAAATTGAAGGATCCAGGAAGTTTTGTTGTCCTTTGCATGATTGGGAATATCACTTTTGGTACTGCATTGGCTGATCAGGAGCTAGCATAAACTTGTTACCTTATGTCACTTTTAAAAAACTAGGTCGAGGTGAACCAACACCCACTAGAATGAGTATCTAATTTGCAGATAGATCTATAAAGCATCCTAGAGGAATTGTTGAAGATGTACTTGTAAAAGTGGGCAAGTTCATTTTTCTTGTAGACTTTGTTATTCTTGACATGGCTGAAGATTCTAAAGTTCCTTTGATTTTAGGACGTCCTTTCATTGCTACTGCCAGAGCCATTATAGATGTTCATGGAGGAAAATTGACATTAAGAGTGGAGGATGAAGTTGTCATTAGAATTTTTGAGAGCATGAAGTATTCGTAGGTAAGATGATTCTTGTTTTATGGTTGATACTTCAGATGAGTGTATTGGTGATTTTGTGCAAGAAGCATTTCACTGAAAAATCATAGGCTGCAAAATGGATAGGGGATGATGAATTTGAAGCAAAAAAGCAATCTATACAAGAATTATTAGCACAAGTGGAGAGCTATGAGGATAATCTTGAACTAGAAGTTTTTTAAGTTATTGAGAAGTCAAGTCTTAGGAGGATGAAATCATCCATTGAGGATCCACCAGAGTTGGAGTTGAAAGAGTTGCCCAACCATTTGGAGTATGCATTTTTAGCACAAGAAACATTTCCAGTGATCATTGCAAAAGATTTGAAGAAAGAGCAAAAGTTACAATTAGTTCACGTTATGCAAAAACATAAGAAGGCTAGAGCATAGAAGCTCACAGATATAAAAGGGATTAATCCTTCTTTTTGCGCACATTGTGGGTTTTTAATTTATATAGATCATTAAGTTTGATTTGTATGATAGAGATATCTATGGGTTGGGCTCAAGGATAAGGAACTCATTACTCAAGAAAGAGTATGTTTTATAATATTGGAGAATCTTTTCCAATACTTGAATTTGAATTCAATTGGTTGAGTGATATTTGATACACAATCATTATTTGGGGGAAATCACTTTGATTACATGTCTAATCTCCTTTTCTTACTTATGTCTTGCTCTTGTGATCTTGTGGACTCTACCTTACAATTGGGTTGATGTATTCTTGTTGTGTTGATTAGTAGTAGTTAGTGTCCTTATTCTCTATTGGGTTGATGTATTCTTGTTGTGCTCATTAGAACTTGTTTGTCAATATCCACATATTTTCCTTTACAATCTTGTGTTCTATAAAATCTCTTTTGTGCTAATTTGTTAGGATAAGTAACTTTAGTGTGTCTATAGTTGCAATTTCTACCCCTTTGCATCTTATCCTTCCTTTATTGTGGCTCATTACGACAATTGTAAAAATAATGGAATTTTCCCAAAAAATTAGAACAATCATACTCCCTCTTCTTTTGCACTCCATTCTTTAAATAATTTTGCAATCTACCATTTGCTCTCTTTTGAGATCCTCCTCATAATCTAGACGTCCATAACGTTTCTTTTCATATCCGCCATTCCTTCCTCCACTAGTGCTTTACCCTTCATCGCAATCATACAACATTTCATAATCATCTTCATATTCCAATTCTTCCTCATCAAATCTATCACATTGTCCTCTACTTGAACAAGACATTTCATAAAAATCACTCATTTCACTTTAAGAACTTAAAGATGATGAATCATATGAACTCTCATAAGCCATTTTTTAAGAGAAATTTTGAGTAGAAAAACACAAAAAAAAGTTTGTCACTTCACTCCCTCACATGTTTAGCACTCAATCAATGTCACTCAACCCTCAGGTTTACACCCTTCTTTAGCTTTTATAACAATGAACTCATCCTATTGCCTTTTTCAATTCACTCAAATGCTTTGCAACTCTTCCCAAATCAAAGGATTTAGCTTAACTTGATAAAGTTAACTAAACTCTAAGGAATAAGAAAGAATGATGCTTGGAAGCAATTTATCAAACACTTAGTAGTCATCAAATGAAATCAAGGAGTGCTATGAAAAATGATGCTATCACAACCTCAAGAGACACAAATTTGACAATTAACAATCCACTCAAGGCAATAATTTCTCAGGGATGGCAAATTTAAGAAAACTAATAGTGGGAGTTCAAGTTGCACAATTGTTTTCCAAGCTTAAAACAAGTTCAATGAGAAACAAATTTTCTAGTCACTACAAGAAGATTTATCTCACTAAGAACAATCTACAATACTAGAAAACAATGTATTTCATGAACGGAAGCTTTGGAAGGTCATGTATAAGCAATCACAAGTAATTGATGCAACATATCAAACACTTTAGATACAATCTCGTAGCTCAATTTTGTATAGCAAATTTCAGCTTGGTTTTGGCTCCAACAACAACAACAAACTAAGCCTTCGTCCAAAAAACTTGGGTCGGCTATATGAACCAATACCAGGCTACGTGTGGTCATCCACATGAATACTCTATCTCCACTTCCTTCTATCGACCGTCATACTTAGTCCCAAATTAACAAATTTTCACACCAATTTGTTCCCCAAACATCAATATATCATGTAGGCTCAATCCCACAACAAACCCAAACCAAAAATGGAAGTTTTCAACTCAAAAAAATTGCAAGAAAACTAGTTACGGGAATTTAAAAATTGCAGCAATATTTGATAAGTTTTTGCACTTGTTTTAGCTTTAAATCAACAATTTTTCATGCCAAATGATTCCTCAAACATCATACCAACATATAAGATCAATTTAAGCTCATGGCATAATTTTAAATTATGAACTTTCAAAAATGGCAGCAAAATAAGTGACGAAAGTCTGCAAATTTTTCACAAGTTGTTGAAGAAAATTTGTACATTTGCCCAAAAAAAGTTGTCTTGATTAGAATCAACACAATCTTGCTCTGATACCACTTTGGCGCGAGCATGGAAGAACCATGATTTTTGAAGAACAAATAACCTAGAGTTGGTCACCCAACTCCCTACCAAATTCACACACACAAATGAACTAACTAGATGCAAATACAAATAATCCAATGAGATTTGGTGAATCTAACCTACTTCAAAACTCCTAAATACCCTAATCTATCAAGAGATTAGAACAAAAAGGATGGGATTTGAAGGCATTCAAAACTCAACCTTTCAAGAACACTAGGAAATTTCTAACACCCAAGAATAGAGAAAGAGATTTTGATTGTCTCTTTGAAGTTTAGAGACACTGAATCAAAGGTGAAACTAAGCCCTTTGATTTGGTCTTGAAATGGGAATCACCCCTTACACACTCTCCTCTAGAGAGGATTTTGTTTCTCTACCAAAAACACTCAACTCTAAAAAATCTTAAAAAATGAAAATCCTATAATGGCATATTTATAGCCAACTTGACCTAGCAAATAGGAGATTCAATCTCAGCCATTCAACACTTAACTAAGCATAAAATATTACTATTACAATATAAAAGTCGTGGGAATTGAAAATGTAACAAAAAAAAGCTAAACAAAATAAATCAGCAAAATAGGGCATTTGCCCAAAGTGGGCTAGTGCAAGTTATACTAGTAAGGCCGGTGCCGGCTGTATTATGGAAACAAGAACATTTTTGTTTCAGTGATGAGCCGACACCGGTCGGCACCAATTGCTTGGGTGGAGCGGGCGCCGGTTGTGTTCTAGTCTTCACACAGCTAGCTTTCTTCTTCTCTTCAGCCTCCTCCTGTGCTCCTTTGGCCTTCCACATAAATTGTTGTTCAAGCTTTGATCTTCTTGGCCCTTCTCTAAGCCTCCATTTCTTGACAACTCTCTTTATCCTTGGCTTGTAATGTTGAAATGCACCTTGAAGCCTCTTGAAAAAGAGCCTCATCTATGGAGCCATGGATTGTGAATTTGTCCTCCTCCCTCCTTTGGAGTGGCCTTCATGTCTAGGACGATTCCTAACAAGTGGGCAAGTTGCCGACTTGCATTCACCCAAATTTACCGGTCGTCCAACCCCGAAGAACAGTTCCACTTGGAATTGGGTGCTAGTGCGTACTGGCCTAGCTCACTATGCTATCGCCTTATCCAGAAAGAGCTCATGTTCCGAAAGTGCGCCTCCTACCGGGAGACTTACTCAATCCTTCAAAAGCTAGTTCACAAGAGTGTACACAAGACTGTAGAGCAAAACAATTCATATATTATCGAATGCTTGTACCCCCATCATAACTAGGTCACAAGCAAGAACTCTCTAGAACTCATGGCTTGCCTATAAATAGGCCAAGCCTCTCTTATCTACAACCAAGCACTTGAGAGCGAAGCACTTAAGAGTGAAGCACTTGAGAGAGCAACCAAGCGAGAGCATTGCAAAGTTTTGGTGTGTAATAAAGAAGCTCAATGGGTTGAGCATTTTATAAGTGTTCTCTATAGCTTTTCTTCTTAGCATCATTTCCTCCACTTTCCTTAGTGAATTTTGTTCGGGTTATCGCTTTCACTACTTTGGGATAAGGTTGATCTAGCAAACTCTCTTTGTTAGTCATTGAGATTGATAGAGCCGTATACGCTATTTGGTGTCGAGTTGCCAATCCGTGACTCTAGGAATGTCTTTTTAGAAATTTATGTTTTGCCAAAAAGTTTTCCCATATTTAGTATCAAGCATAGAGAGCTGAAAATTAAACAAAATCTACTCTAGCAAGTCTCTTACCAGGTTGTTGTTGTTATTATTATTATTATTTTGGTCCTGTTAAGATGACCAGAATGGCCCCGTCTTCATAGAGAAATAACTAAGCTCACTATCTATAAGTGTATCAGATGAAACATTGGACCAAAGGTGCCAGGAAATTGTCAGAAAAAATCACAAGCATCAATCGCATAAATGGATGGCAAAGAACAGTGAGACAGAAAAGAAAAAACATATGCACCATGGATGACAAATGACAACGAGAAAAGAAATAAATCACCTGTGGCCAATCATGAAACGGACAACTATTCCCTTTTCTTGCTCTAATTGAAGTAGTTTTTCACCTAGTTAAATATGATAAGAAAATTATAAGGCAATAAACCATGGCATATGACAACAGCAAAGAACATGAGATGTTAGTAATCACAAGTGTACCTTGGGGCATCCAGGTTTCTCTGACTGAATCACGCCTCTTTCTGCTACTGAAGGCCGTGTTTATTCCAATGACCATAAATGCCCTTTTCTTGGCCCTGATATCATCAAAGTGTAAATTTTCCACTTTCTCCACCTTGTTAATACTCCTAGCTGAAGGTAGTTCCAGTCGAAGCTTGGCAATTGAATGATCCAGTGACCTGTTTATCCTCAAAAAGAAACCACAAAGCCTTGTTACTAATTGTTTGCCTGTTTTTTCCTTTTGAATCAAATTTGATGGTCAATTCATTATTTTTGTTCAAATAATCCAGATATCTTCATAATTCTCCCTGAAAAGATCAAAATCCTATAGCAGTGAAATATTTCTTTTTTATTATTATTATTATTATTATTATTATTATTATTTTGGTTGTTCTCTCTCTCCAACTATGTCATTTTAGAGCCAACTTCTCTTGTCAGAATAGAAGTCATTTTGCATCTTTAATGAGTATCTATGATGTTTTTCCAATAATATCTCTATGAAGTCACTTTGTCCCATTATTATTTGCTCCTTCTTGTCTCTCATTCTCATTATATTTCCTCGCATGCTGAATCCCCAACTGTTACTAACCGACATTTTAGGGAGTTTGACTCATAAACTCCATTTTTATAATGCTTAATTCATATGTATAGGTACAAAATGAGTTATACCTTGAGACGGGTATCAATTTTGGGTACATTAAAAATTGGAATGTGATTGAATTTACTAGTTTTGATTTCACTGTGAGTCTGTGACTAATACAATCGTAAAATTTTAGTACTCAAATGTGATGCAATTTGGAAATGTAAAGCAAGAATAGCACTTACTGAATTGCATCGTGAGTGTCTTTGTACCCTCTTATCATATCCTCCCTATCCTGTTTTTCAAAGTCAACAATCCACGCGTTATAAAAAATTTAAAATAAAAATAGAAGGATGGAAAGACTCAAATACATAGTAAATTCTTGTCACCTTCTCCAATTTTCTCTCACAGTCATCGGAAACAGACCCAGATTCCTGCTGACGCCTTCTCGTAGAAATGATCTGATCCTCAGGTTCCGTGGGAACCCATACCCTGAAACTCCATCATCAGTACAATTGAGCTACAAAATCAGTCACTGAAACAAAATTCAAAACATAGCACTCCATACAAATGTGCGAAACAGCTAAATCTGAAGAAAATTAATCGCTGACCAAAACACAAAGGAGACCAAATCAACCCGTGAAAACAATTCGAAGAATTGTTACTGAAACACAATTCAAAACATCGTATGCTCCGTCAAAAGTTTTTCAATGATTTCGAAGAAACACCTCTTTCTGATGTCGCAAGAAGGTGGTTCAAAGGAAGGAAAGAAAGGGGAAAAGAAAAGTAACTAGTGGGATTAATCAAAACAAAGGCTTTTGTGGAATGCATGCGCATGTGAAAATAGAATGGAATTGCACCAATTTGCACAGATAAGAGCAGTTTGATAAAGGATTTGCAGGGAAATTTCAGAGGAGACCTGCTGGTGAAAAGCATGCCTAGTCCAAAGCTGAAGATGGAGAAAACGACAATCCATTTCGGTGAGACCCTGCCTTTGTTGTTTCTGTTCTTCACGACGATCATTTTCGAATGTAGCATGAGGAGACGGATGCACATAGCGCGGGGATTTCCTTTTTGCTTTGAAAATAACACACAAAGGAGAGTAGTAATATTAATAGAACATATCATTTATTGCCTAATAAGAAGGATATTGTTAGACTACTCTAGCTCCAGATTCTTTATACACGTTCTAATATACTATTAAAAATAAGATACATATTTAATGATTTAACAAATACTAATTGTTTTTATTTGATATCGTTACTAACTATTATGTATTTTTTATAGTGTACATTAGTTGATAAAAATAGATTGAGTATCTTTTAAATCAATAAATACATGTAACAATTTTAATTTTATATTAAAAAATATCATAGTGAGTGTATTAGAGAATGCGTAGCCTAATTTGTTTTCTATGAGAGCAATATTTTCTTTAGTGACCATTTTAGCCTTTAATATACTTATTACATTAAACTTTCAATTGCGTATTTTGTGAGCCCCACCCAAATTTTTTTGTCCAAACCAAACACAGATTTTATTGACAGCGAGGGGTGGCATGTTTTCTCCAACCCCAACCAAAAACTTCCCATCATAGCTATAGATACAAGGACTCAAAAAACTTCTCCACTCTCCAATGCACGCAACTAATTAGTGTTAGAGGAAAAAACATCATTCTTTTCTCCAATGTTAGTGTTAATATTTTTTAACAACGAATCCATTCCTTCTCCATCTCTTCTCTCCCTTATTTAAGGCCACCATAGCTTACAAAAATTGGTAAAAGGCAAAGATTTCAAATATGTATATTGAAAAAGAAAGAGATGAAAAGGCCATCAAATTTACAATACAGAAGTTTGATATTCATTTTTGCACTAACCTCAAACCATATTCATCTTTCATCTTCATCACCCTCCCATATAATTAAATCATGATTAATATATTTAAAACAGTTATTTCGATCCTCCCAAATGTTTAGAATAAGCTGAATAGTTATTTCGATCTCTCCAAATTTTTAATCCTGCTAAGTGAGAAGATGATTGATAGAGACGACGGAAGACTAGCTGTGGAAGTAGGGGAGGGGAGGAGAGATGGGAGAGAAAGGCAGTAATAAATGTGAGATGGGGAGACAAAGTGAAGAAGAAAAAGAGAGGGATGAGATTAGGCCGTAGGCTTAGGGTTGGAGTGAGGAGATGATTGAGAGAAGACCTAGGGGAAGACCGGTTGTGGTGGGGGGAAAGAAAGTGTGGGAATTTCTTAGAGAAAAAAGAAAGATAAATAAGAGGAATAGAAATGTCATTAGAGATTGTTGCTTTGGCAAGAGAAAAATCTAAATTGCTTTAATATACACTCCAAATTGCTTCTCTCTCTGATTATTTAAATGAGATTAGCTTATTAAGAAATAAATTATTTAATATATTTGGAAAATAAAATACTATTAAATAGAGACAAATTTAGAATGTTAAATCTTAATTTCTTAAAGAGATAGATAATTTGAGAAAAAAATTAAGTTAAAAATGAAAAAGATAATTTTGGACAGATGAAATAAAAATTTTGATTGAATTTTCTATTTACCAAAAGTTAAGGCACCTAATCATGAAAAATTCATAACTTTTGAATCGATATATGCTCAGGTTAATGTAGTTAATGTTTACATTAAAAATATGCATTTAAGTTGTACTAAAGTAATTTATGTGCTCCAAATTAGGGGAGAGATTTTGAAGTATTCCTTCTGTTTCAAAATATTTGTTTATAAAACCCTTTACACACAGATTAATGGTGATGAAAATAATATTATAATTTAGATACAATTCTTATTCTACTCATATTAAAATATGATAGCTATTAATTAGTGAAAATTCCCAAGGAATAAGAAGAGAAAAGAATTTTGAAAAGTTGTGTAATTGACTTAGAATAAATAAGGATAAATGAAAAGAAACTAATCATTAATTCTAGAAATATATACATAAACAAGTATTTTGAAACAAAATAAAAAATTTTTATGAACAAATATTTTTAAGACGAATGAAGTATTTGATAAATAATTTTAGAAATTAAATAGTAAGTCATTTCCAATAAAACCAAAGCTTTCCTTAGAAAATGAAAAACATTAAATGTACTTTTGGGAATGGAAATCAAGTTAAACTGTTATGGTGTGAAAAGTTAGTTTGATTGGCATTATTAAGAAGCTTAGTGCTAGGAAAAATTTTTATATGGACCGGGTCCATCGTAGACCACTGCTTTAAAGTATTGTACCTTTTTAAAAGTGTACAACTCACGCTACATGTAGTACACCACTTAAAACACCCAGTCCACCGTGGATTGGGTCCATATAAGAATTTCCCCAGTGCTAGAGTGAAGATGAATACATGCTTTTCATAAATTTTTAATTTCGGATGAAAGAAATATTAAACAAGAGAATCTCTTGTTTAAAAAATCATACTCCCTTCATTTCACAATATAAGTCGTTTTAAACTTATGCATAAGAATTAAGGGTCCTAAATTCCACACAATTTTAAAACTAAACTTTCAAAAACACTCCTAATTAAATCTTTATCTACTTTGATAATTGGAAAAAGTTGGGTCATAATTAGTGGAAAGAGAAAGATTGTAGGGAGGGGTAGAGTTGGGAAAAAAGTAATAAATGTTTATAAAACTTTGTAAAACGATTTATATTGTGAAAAAAAATTTTAGGTCCAAAATGACTTATATTGTAAAACGGATGTAGTAATAATTATGAACAGTAAGAAATAGAATCTCTCCTCTTAAAAAATACTCCATCCGTCCCTATTTATCTGTCACAATTGAAAAGTTTTGGTGTCCCTTTTCATCTGTCATATTGAAAAAATTTATGCGCCATTAATGTTAATTTTATTGATATACTCTTGTATTAAATAGTTTTGAAAAATAAAAGTGTCATAATTTTAGAGAGAATTGAGCAAACAAAGCAAGAAAATAGTTATGAAGAACATTAAATCCAATGGTACTTTTGGAATGTATAAATAAAGTTGTATGAATTTAAGAGATTAACTAGTTTTTTTTTAACTGCATGAAATAGTTATTTGTTACAGATAAATAGAGACGGAGGGAGTAATATAAAAAGGCAATTAGAATTTAGATGGAGTGGATTTTATGTCATCCATGCCATTAAATATGCCATTGAGGTTTGATTAGTAAGTCAAAATTACAATTATTAACCGACCAATAGTTTACTAAAATAGAAAAATAAAAGCATTACATCTATTAGTCATTGGTTACAAAACCCATCCTATCAATTCTAATTTCTTGGACTTGAAATTAACTTTAATGTACTCAACTAAAATAGATTGTGTCATTTTGTGTACCTTATTATAGTAAAAGACTCAATAAAAAATATTTATTTGTTATCTCTAACCTAAAAAAATGTTAATGATTTCAAGCATGAGACATGTCTAAAATTAATTGGCAAAACATGAGCTAAACAAATGAATTGGTAGCTTAGTTGGCAAAACACTTTTTACTTAATTAAAGATCTTAAGTTTAATAATCATCAAACTTATTCATTTTTCATAAATAAAAATATAAGATTCCTTAAAAAATGATAGTGTGGTAAATTTTAACAAATTACTTCAACAAATAAATTTGATAATGTCTTTTGGGCATTGCATTGCTTGACTATCTATAATTTTGTATGTACGACATATAGATTTTGATTTGTCATTCCTTATGTGAGGTAGTGATGCCTCAAATTCAACATTTTACATTATGCAAAGATTATTTTTATTTATTTATTTATTTTGGTGTAATAACACAACCATAGTTAATGTCACGACCCTTTAACTCTTGACTCGGTCATAATTGACCTACCAGAAGAAGTTTCCTCCAGGAAAGGCAAACTAAGCAAATGAGTCCGACTTTAATTTCTTGATGGCTAGATAACCTGAGTGACGTGGAATGAATCGGTGGGAAAAAGTTCATGTTCTCGCAACCTATGACTTACGACGCGAATGAATCGGTGGAAAATGTTGTCAATGAATGTGCCTAACCGTAGACATTACGATTTCTTTTGGTTTATGTGGCTTGAGTGCCGTGCTCATAATGATGTTTCTTCTGTAGAATATTAGATTTATAATTAGACAATTTGTGCATATTAAATTGCCTAATAATTTCATATATAAATTTTACAAAAATAGATACAAAACTCACCTCCCCAAAAAAATCTATTTAAAAAAAATACACATAACTTAAAAGGACCTAAAATGAACCTCTATCAAATGCTAAATTGTGTGGATTTTAGAGCTGCATTTGGGTGGAACAATTTCATGGCTATGATTTTTTCTTGTGTGTAATTTTTCGTTAGTACATGCATACACTTTTTGGGGTTTGTATATATTTTTAAGTGTTGTACAAGTTTTTGCAAGAATTTGTTAAGAACAAAAGTGACATAATCTTGGGAATATACAAATTATACAATCTCAAATCCAAATTGTATAGCCTCGTATCTTAGAATTCATCGCTAGCCAAGATGCATCGGAAAGATTATTGAGTAAACGCGATTCGCAATCCTACTAGTGGACCACGGCAAATGGGAGAGAACGTTGTTTTCAATTGTAAGATTTTGAAAGAGTCTTAGAATGTTGTCTTCTCATTGATTCAATGGTCAATGAGAAGATCAAGAGTCAAAAGATTTCAAGAGAGCCTCTAAGGATTTATGAAGGCACATTTGATGATGGAGGAATCTTAGAAGACTTTTGAAGGTCTTAAAGAGCTCAATTTGTTGGTTGCTCAAATAGAGGATCAAAGAGAAGTTAAGGAAAACTGAGGAGATGAGACTGGGAAAGTAAGGGATGCATGGCTTGATGTACGGGCATGCACCAAGCCGTACAAAAGGCAACTAAATATACAACTTTCTAAAGTTATGCACGACATCATCCACGGTGCATGATGCTGTGCATAAAGCCATGCCTAGCCATTTCGATGATGGCATTGTAAAATCCCACCTAAGACTACCCTTAGAATAGGGGAAAAGGCATGCATCGCATAGCATATCATTTGAGTATATAATTTTCAAGATTCATTTATATGTGTTTTATGTTGGATACTTGTGATCTTGTTTTTGTGCTATTAAGAGTTTATAATTGATGTTGTGTAGGTTTTAGATTACGATGATGGTAGTTGAGATGAATAGATAGCTTTGGAATTAGAGTGAAGGGAAATTTTGGGGAATGATATAGACATAGGAGTTGTTCTGTTTAGGTGGTTAGAGTTTAGTGAGTGATTCTTAACAACTTGAATTCAAATCCTAACATAAGAAAAAGTTTTTATCCTTTACTCTTTGGCCGGTTATTACATTCTAACTATAATTTGAAAATTTTCTTTCATTCGTTAAACTTAGGAGGGATGTCTTGGGAAATTTGAAATTGAACTCCCTTCATGTCTTAAAAGGATTTTAAAAATATCTTGAATTTTCTATTCTTGTGCTTCATATCTTAACTCTTTCAAATTTAAAATCTCTTTCAATTTAAATTCTCCTACTTCTATGTTTTATGTCTTAAAGCTCTATAAGCTTTTATTTGATTTCAAAATTCAGCTTTGTCTAGCTCATGTTGACCGAAAGCTAGAAGGAGAAGTTAGAAGAAGCCTTTATGAATTTGGATGGAAAGGGTTGAATGAGTCTTGCCATTTGAATTTGAACCACCTTGTTTTACTCCTAAAAAATTCCTTGCTAACAAACTCTTAGTAACCGACTGCCCAATTTTCAAGTGATACTCCCTTCTATTTGTAACTCCCTTGACTGAAACTAGGAGAAGCACTAGAAGTTAGTAGGTTCAGTTTGAATTTAAACTCCCTAAACTATTTCTAGTTATTAGCTTGTAACACCCTACTACCTACGTACCTAGATAGGGCAGGATGTCGCCCCATCCACATAATCAGGGGTCTTTATAACAAGGCGCAAATAATAAATAATAAAAAAAATTAACTAAACAAAATAATAAAATACTCTTATTACATCCGAGGGAAATACTTATACAAATTCGAGATATCAAAACTAACAAACATCTCTTGACAGAAATATAAATCAAAATAAAATAAACAAAAGGGCGATCATCGCTTATTTCTTCAACCTACTCAATATAACTACTCCCCTGAAATCATGATATAAAAGGTGTGAGATTGACATCTCAATAAGTCCCGTGTGTGCAAGTGTCAAATATAACCATTTCATGCATACAGGTTTATCAAAATCACAAAATCGTGTTTGCAAGTCAATTTCATCAATAACAGTTATACAAAGGAGCCTTGCTCAATGAATCTAAAATAGTTCACAAGAAATCATCATTTCATCATATTCATAATTCATTAAGTAGGGTTTAGCAATGATTCAAACAGTAGTATCATAATCCATATCATGGTTACCACCATGATAGCATCTCAATATATTCTTTCAACAATGGGTAGTGGGGGATCTTTCCACTAGGGTGAAATACTCCTCCATCTCTACACCCAATACTCCAGTTGTCCACTCAGATCAATAATATCCACATGGACCAATATGCTAGCTCGGTGGCCTGACTACGTAGTACTGTTGCCTTTCCAAGTTAAGTTCATCTTCTAGAGGTAGCATTTTGCCAGAAGACTCACTCTTGCTTTTCAAGACTAATAATACCACTAGCCTACCCCCACTGAGTACTTAATGCTCCCCATTTAGGGGCATAATCATTTTTTTTCTTTTTTTGAAATTCTTTGATTAGCTTGATTGCAAAACATGATTTTTTGTAATAGCATTTCCAAATCGTTTAGTGATAGTGTAAGAAATTCTTTTTGAGTTTGAATAGTTAAAATTTGATAAATTCATTTAGAAAGTAAACACCCACGTTTCTAACCCAAGTATCAAAACAACACAATTTAACTCATCATGCTTAGCCAACGTTTCAATTCTCTTGTTAAAACACCATATTAACATCAATTCCAAATAACATTGTAAAAATTTCTTGCAAACATGTAACATTTACCAAAACGGTTATGTAGGGACTTACTTGGATAAATCAATAGTTAGACCCAATTCAATTGATTGCCCTTGGTTCCAGTCCTTACTTATCTAGAACAAATGATTCTATAATTAGAATCCAAATATTACATCTACTATTTCATGCAACATGACTTTTCATGATCTCATTAGTCACCTAATTCATCTATAGTATCTAGGTAATTTAATTCATTAGATCACATACACAACTTCCTTTGCCATGCTATTGATCATAACCATGCATTCATCCAAATCAAATCACTATATGACAACTCTTATATTCAACTAGCATAAAATCATCATAATAAGCCCCATAAACATTAAAAGATCTCATATTTGCCTACTTAGTATAGATCTAGATTTATCATGACAAGATGCATCAAGGTCCTATCTTATACATGCTTTGTCTATGACTGACATCAACATATTTATCATTCTAGTCCATTCATGCTTCATACTGGCCTCTGTAAGCATTCATAAGACTTTACGTTAAAGATTAAAGTCATTTAAATCAATAAAGATAGGATCTTGATTAGCTTTTAGTGCTACTAGACTTAAACATAACTCGATGACTAGCATGAGTTCAATCGACAGTTGAAGAGATTGGTCTGCCTAGATGTCCTTGATTGAGACTCACCAAGAAAGGGATAAAATTAGTCCCTTATGGATGTGATTTAAGAGAGAAAAGAGGAAAATAATGGATGGAGTAGGAGATGTATAGAAAGGTTGAAGATTGTTTACCTTGTAGGGTGTTTCGGTTTTGGGTTTATGTTTGGAGTGTGCTGGCCGAATTTTTGAGTAGGCTGAAGGCTGTTTGTTTCGTGAGTTTGAGAGGCTAAGAGAGTGGGAATTTTGTGGTTTGCTGGACAGAAAAGTCTAGGGTTTGGTGTTTAGGTGTTTGGAGGAGTTCTACCTTGCTATGGATTCTTGATCACAAGAGAAAAGTTGGACAGCTTTGGTCCTTCTTTGAGTGCTGAAACTAGATAGTAGTTTAGGGGTTATTGTTGCTGTGTTTTTATGCTTATTATGGCAAAAAATCTGGACAGCAAGTGGGAAGAAATCTGGTTGGTTTCGGTCTCTATAGTGGCGAGAATAAGAGAAGAAAAGTGAGCCTTTGTGTAGCTGTATTTTTGTACGATAACTAGAGAAGTTTTTGTGCAGGTTTTTTGCTGGAATTTTCGTGCAGTATGGTACTGATTATGATCGAAATTCTGAAGGAATGGGAGAGGAAATTTTGGTATTTTTTTGGCTAAAATAAAGTCTTAATTGGTTAAGGTTTTCTTAGATAACCCTACCTAGGTTTTGGAGAGTTTTAGTTGAGCTACAATTGCTCTAATGTGTGGCGGCAGCTTTGAGAGAATTTCCAGAAAAATATAGGAAGGAATTAGGTTATTTATTTAAAAAATAATTTAATTTATTCTCTATATTAATTTGAGTAATTTAAATAGATATTAAATAATTATTTTTACCAAATAAAATTCTAGTTTCCTTTTTCCCTTGAAGCTACCCGAAATCCTTCTTCCTTTTTCCCCAAATTTTGAAAATCCTTATCCAAGAGATAAAGACTTCATTTAAAATCCAACTTTTATCCTTTTATTTCCTTTTTAAAAATTATTTGAAGAAAATTAAAATATGGAGATTTATCTTCTTAAGAAGTCATGGCTACCACATTAAAATAATATATATATATATATATATATATATATATATATTCATCTATTTTATCTCCTAATAAATTTACTTAGATATAGCTTTTAAAAATTTAGATCAGTAATATTTAAAATTCTCTAAGAGATTAGGATAAGATATTACAAATAAAAATTTAATTTATTTTCAAATATTTTATAAAATAATTCTCAAGATAATCATACTCCTAAATTTTAGGAAATTGGCTCCAAGGTGGCGGCTACCCTAGGAGTATTTCGGCCAAGGCTTAGAAAAAAAATTAGGGAAGAAGAAAATAAAAGAAAGGAAATAATTTGAAGTAGTTAGGATTCAAACTCAAGCCCATCAAGAATTAAACACCAAGCTTTATCCACTATTTCACAACAATTCTTGTGTAAATATTCTTCTAACAAATTTCCTTAATTCCTACTCACTTGCTTCATCCTCTTTCTAATAAATTCTCCTCAACAAAATAAAAAACTTAACTAACTCAAATAACACAACCACTTCAAGAGCAAATTAATTCATGAATCAACAACTCATGAAACTCATATTTTCATGAAAATAACTTACCAAATGTAATATAAAAGAAATGCTATGACATGCATGACTTTCCCTACATACTAAAGGTGGCTTAATATGGGGTATTACATCCTTTCTCCCTTAAGAGAATTTCGGCTTGAAATTTAGAGTGCTATTCCTCTAAAGTAAACTAGGATACTTCCTCGTCACCCAATCTTCAGTCTCCCACGTCGCGTCCTGAGAACCATGATGCTCCCATAAAATCTTCACTATCGGTATCTGCTTATTTTTCAACATCTTGACACTGCGATCTATAACTTTAATTGGTTTCTCCACATACCTCAAATTAGGTTGAAGAATCAACGGTTCCTCATGCAATACATGCTTCGAATCAAGGTTGTACTTCTTCAATTGGGACACATGGAACACATCATGAATTCTTGCTAACCCTTCTGGCAGCTCCAATCGATATACTATGGGTCTGATCATTTCAATCACTGGAAAATGTCCTAAGTATCTAGGTCTCAACTTCCCCCTTTTAGGATGCTTCAAAATCCCTCTGCTCGGTGTTATCTTTAGAAAAGTCCGATCTCCCACTTGAAACTCCAACACCCTTCTTCTATTGTCAACATAACTCTTCTGTCGGCTTTGAGCGGCTTCCAGTCTCTCCCTTATCACCTTTACTTTGTCGGTCATTTCTTCAATATTCACTTCCCCAGACTTACTGATTTGACCATTCTCTGTCCAACCTTAATACAACGATACTTGACATTTCCGCTCATATAACGCTTCGTAGGGTGCCATTCCAATTGATGCCTGATGACTATTGTTGTAGGCCAATTCGGCATAAGGTATCCAATCCAACCACTTATCCCCAAAATCCAACATGCAAGCTCTAAGCATATCCTCCAATATCTGGATGACTCTTTCAGATTGTCCATCTGTCTATAGATGAGTAGAAGTACTGAACTTCAGAGTCGTTCCCATTGACTCTTGAAATTTGGTCTAAAATCTTGAGGTAAATCTAGGATCCCTGTCGGATACAATACTTGATGGTACACCATGCAATCTAACTACTTCTCGAATATAAGTCTTAGCCAATTTTCCTATAGAGTCCTTCATATTTACCGGAATGAATTAAGTTGTCTTGGTTAACTTGTCAATCACAACCCACACAACATCCTTCATAGTCTTCAACATCGATAGCTCGGTGACGAAATCAATCGTTACTTCTTACCATTTCCACTTGGGAATAGGCAACGATTGCAGTAACCCAACTGCCTTCTTATGCTCCGCTTTTACCTTTTGACAAATCAGGCAAGTGGAGACATATTGTGCCACATCTCTTTTCATTCCCGGCCACCAATAGGCCTTTTTCAAATCTTGGTACATATTCACTTCTCCCAGGTGAATAGAATACTTGCTTTTGTGAGCCTCATTCATTATCTTTCTCTTCAATACTCGGGTCGTCCGATACACATAGCCGTTCTCGAAAATACATCACTCCCGCTTTATCGATCCGAAACTCCTTATTTCCTCTCTTTGCTTCCTTTGCCTTGAAAGTCTGAAACTCTTGGTTATTCCACTGAACTTCACTAATCTCTTGCCTCAGCTCAGACTCCAACCTCAGGTTGCTCAAACTAATTTTCCCTTCTCCCGCTTCTGCCTTTTGCCCCAAGATTTCTTATACTATTTGAACCTCTTGCACCCTTGAAACTAGCCATCCTCACTTTCTGACTCAGCGCATCAGCTACCACATTCGCTTTCCCCAAATGGTAGTTAATTGGATACTTGTATTCTTCCAAGAACACCATCCACCTCCTCTGCCATAGGTTCAAGTCCTTTTGCATGAATATATACTTCAAGCTCTTATGGTCCGTGAAGACTTCATATTCCACTCCATACAAATAGTGTCACCATTTCTTCAAAGCAAACACTATCGCAACCAATTCCAAGTCGTGCGTCAGATAGTTTACCTCATGCGGCTTCAACTTCCTCAATGCATAAGCAATAACTTTTCTATCCTGCATCAGCACTGTCCCTAGACCTTCCTTAGAAGTATTCGTATACAAGGAATAAGCTTTACTTTTTTTAGGTAGGCTCAATACTGGTGCTGTCATCAACCTCCTCTTAAGCTCTTGAAAGCTCTTTCCGCACTTATCATTCCAGACATATGGTACATCCTTCCTTAGCAATTAGGTTATTAGTGTCACCAGCGTAGAGAAGTTCTTAATAAAACGATAGTAATATCCTGCCAATCCAAGGAAACTCCTGATCTCGGTTACGCTCTCTGGTTGCTTCCAATTTGAGACAGCCTTAACCTTTGATGGGTCCACCTTGATTCCATCTTTAGATATCACATGACTAAGGAAGGCCACTGAATCCAACTAAAACTCGCATTTGCTAAACTTAGCATAGAGTTTATACTCTCTCAATTTCTCCAGTATCAACTTCAAATGTTCCGTATGCTCCTCGAGACTTTTTGAGTAGATCAAAATATCGTCTATGAACACCACCATGAACTTATCCAGGTACGGCTGGAAAACCCTATGCATAAGATCTATGAAAACGGCGAGTGCATTAGTTAATCTGACCGGCATCACCACGAACTCGTAGTGGCCATATCTAGTGTTGAAAGCTGTCTTGGGAATATCCTCCTCCTTAATTCGCACTTGGTAATAACCTTGTCGGAGATCTAACTTGGAGAAGTAACAAGAGCCTTGCAACTAGTCAAACAACTCATCAATCAAGGGTAGGGGATATTTGTTCTTGATCGTGAGGTTATTCAACCCTCTATAGTCTATGCACAACCTCAGCATCGCCTCCTTCTTCTTGACAAATAACACTGGGACTCCCTATGGCGATGTACTGGGTCTTATGTACCCTTGCTTAACCAATTCTTCTAGCTGCTCCTTTAATTCTTTCAATTCCGCGGGCGCCATCCGATAATGAGTTTTCAATACCGGTTCAGCTCCAAGAACTAGATCGATGGTAAACTCGACTTTTTGGGAAGGTGGAAGAGAAGTAAGTTCTGTCGAAAACATATCTGTGAAGTCCTTCACCACTTCGGTGCTTTCCAAAGTACACTGATCCTTGGGCTTATTGATTAGATAGGCCAGATAACCTACACAACCCTTCTTCAGCATTTTTCATGCTTTTGCTCCTGCTATCAAGAATTTCAACTTCCTCACCTTCCTCCTGCTAAACTCTAATACATTGCATCCGAGTCTAACAAACTGCATTGTCTTGGCCTTTCAATCCACTCTTGCTTTATGCTTCGCTAACCAATCCATACCCAGAATCAGATCATAGTCGTCAATGGGTAGGATTATGAGATCTACCTTTAAAATCTCTTTTCCAACCACAATGTCATACCCTTGCTACCTTACTCACATCTTTCTACCTTCCCAAAGGTGTACTCACCAACATGGTATAAGGACCCCGTCCAACCTAAATGGCATGCACACTTATCATTCACATATGAATGAGTCAATTCAGGGTCTATTAAAACAGAAATAGAGTGACCTTGCATAGAAAGCGTACCTTCGATTACTGCTGAATCAACTTTGACCTCTTCTCTGTTTAGAGCGAAGACATTGGCTTTCACTTGAGGCTTTTAGCCTCCTCTTCTAGTCGTCCCAGCAGCTGTTCCTCTAGCTGCCCTAGTTGGTTGAGTCGCAGCTCCTTGCCCTATTCTGAGTGGTCTTGGGCAGTTGTTCCTCAGGTGGTTCGGGTCTCCATAGTTGAAACATCTCTTCGTCACTCTCCTTGACCAACAATCCCTTTCGGCATGACCTCACCTCCCACAATTCCGACATATCAGCTCACTCGACATCGGACCTGGTGGTACTATCCTGGGCTGCTTTTCCTTATTTTCGCACTGCATCGGACCAGTAGGTCACTTGTGAGCCAAGGGTTTTATCGGTAGTTGGCTCAACTGGAATGGTTGGTTCATTGGCCTGTTCCTCGACCAATTCCTATCCTCATTTTCCATTCGAGTTGCTGCATCTATTGCTGCCGTATATGTCATCGGTGGAGATGGTGCCAGTGCCCTCTTCAAATCCTGCCTAAGACCCTTCGCAAATTGACGTGCCCGCTTTTGCTTGGTATCCACTAACACTTGCAATACTTGGACAATTGGGTAAACCGTGCAGCATACTGAGCCACAGTAATTCCTTCTTGCTTGAGAGTCTGGTATTCGTCTTCCCTCTTCTCCGCTATTCATCGTGTTATATACTCTACTCAAAATGCCTTCACGAAGTTCTCCCACGTCCAGTCGCTATCCTCTCTCTCCCAGTCCTCTTGGACTCGCTACCACCAAGCTTAGGCGGGTCCCCTCAGCCTGAATGCAACAAACTTCACTCTCCTTTTCTTGGTATACTGAAGAGTTGTGAAGATATCCTCCATTTTTTTAATCTACTGCTCTGCCTTTTCGTCTTGCTCCACTTCTCCCTAAAACGTTAGAGGTTGGAACTTCAGGAATCGTTCCAGAGCCTCATCCTTACCCCTAGGCACTTTCTTATCCACCTTATCCACTTTTTCGACCAGGTTCTGAAGAATGGCAGCCATCTTGTCAAAGGCCTGCCCCATAGTCACCTCTCGGGATCCTCCATATGTCAGTTCCCGCTCTTGCTCGAGTTCCTCTTCCACTTTTGAGGTAGACCGACGCGTCTGCTTGAACTCAGGAGTGGATGACTCACTCTCCTGAACGGTTCTTTCTTGCACAGTAGTTCTACATCTTGGTGCCATCTACTTGCACCCAATACAAACTTTAGTAAGGGAAAGTTCATGGCATATAATTGATCAACTTATAGATTTGAAATAACTTGCAATGCATCGGAAAATAAATTTTGTAAATAATGCTCCAAGTAGGATAAAGAAATCAAATAAATCATATTTTTATTAACCAATTCCAAATTGGCACAAAATAAGGGAGTTCCCACTAGGTACCCCTTTTTATTCCGACTAAGTAAAATTTGAAATAAAGAATAAATTTTGAATCGAATAAATAAACAAACGTCTCAAAATAAAGAAAAAACAGTAATGATCCTAAAACTCTAAGCATCACTAGAGTTGCTAGAATCCTCAAAAGTCCCTGAAAGAGGTTCTACTATCCATCCCGCACTGTTGTTGTCATGATCTATGTTGTAACCTACATAACAATCTCTTGCAAAATCAAAGGATCTATGCTTCTTCATAGGCCGCCCTAGCATGAACTCTCCAGAGTCTCTACCCTTTAACTTGGCTCTCAACTCTGCATCCCTCAGTTTCTCCATAGCCAGCATCAGTGCACTCTTAGGTCTCCTAGACTCCGACTCATAAGACTCACTTCCCAGCAATGTTGGGGTTCTTTTTTCTATAGACGGGGTCACAGGTGTGTCTACTTTATCCTCATCCTCAATCATTTCTGCCCCAAGCTCTCTTATTTCTCCCTCAACCCCAAGTCCTCCCAAGTCATCCTCACTCTCATCCTTAAGCGCTCATCCACCTCCGATCTCCCCTCGTCATCACCCTCATACTCTGCTAAGCCCTTATTCCACTCAAGTGCAAGTATCTCCGGTGCTGGATCTTCAAGTCCTTCCTCTATCCCTAAGTCTTCTATCATAGGCAGCTCATGGTCGATCTTATCCTCACTGGGGATCCATCCACCCTCAGGTTTCGTCCCCGACTCAGATGATGAGGAATTCGGTATAGGTATAGGGCTAAATGCTTTACCACTCGCGGGACCACACATAAATGGCCAGTCTCGGGTCACAACTGTGGATCTTCTAGTCATCCTATAAAAGAAACATAAAGAAATTAGAACTAAATCTCACTCCCTAGAGTTCAAACACTATTTAATGAACCTTGATCCTTAAGGTTTAGGTACTACTCAATAATATCATTTGCCTAAACCCAGGCTCTGATACCACTTGTAACACCCCACTACCTATGTACCCAGATAGGGCGGGATGTCGCCTTGTCTAGAGGACCAGGGGTCTTTATAATGAGGTGCAAATAATAAATAATAATAATAAAAACCAACTAAACAAAATAATAAAATACTCTTATTATATCTGAGAAAAATACTTATATAAATCCGAGAGATCAAAACTAACAAACATTTCTTGAAAGAAATATAAATCAAAATAAAATAAACAAAAGGGCGATCATCGCTTATTCCTTCAACCTGCTCAATATAAGTACTCCCGTGAAATCATGATATAAAAGGTGTGAGATTGACATCTCAGTAACTCCCATGTGTGTAAGTGTCAAATATAACAATTTCATGTATGCAGGTTATCAAAATCACAAAATCGTGTTTGCAAGTCAATTTCATCAATAACAGTTATACAAAGGAGCCTTGCTCAATGAATCCAAAATAGTTCACAAGAAATTATCATTTCATCACGTTCATAATTCATTAAGTAGGGATTAGTAATGATACAAATAATAGTATCATAATCCATATCATGGTTACCACCATGATAGCGTCCCAATGTATTCTTTCAACAATGAGCAGTGGGGGATCCTCCCATTAGGGTGAGATACTCTTCCATCTCTACACCCAACACTCCAGTTGTCTAACCCAGATCAACAATGTCCACATGGACCAATATGCTAGCTTGGAGGCTTGACTACGTAATACTATCGCCTCTCCAAGTTGAGTTCATCTTCTGGAAGTGGCCTCCTACCAGAAGACTCACTCTTGCTCTTCAAGACTAGTACCACTAGCCTACCCTCGCTAAGTACTCAACGATCCCCATTTAGGGGAAGAATCATTTTTTCCTTTTTTTGAAATTCTTTGATTAGCTCGATTGCAAAACGTGGCTTTTTGTAATAGCATTTCCAAATCGTTTAGTGATAGTGTAAGAAATCATTTTTGAGTTTAAATAGTTAAAATTTGATAAACTCATTTAGAAAGTAAACACCCACATTTCCAACCCAAGTATCAAAACAACATAGTGTAACTCATCGTTTATCCAACGTTTCAATCCTCTTGTCAAAACACCATATTAACATCAATTCTAAATAACATTGTAAAAATTGCTTGCAAACATGTAACATGATGTATCAAAATGGTTATGCAGGGACTTACATGGATAAATCAACAGCTAGACCCAACTCAATTGATTGCCCTTACTTCCACTCCTTTCTTATCTAGAATAAATGATTTTATAATTAGAATCCAAATATTACATCCACTATTTCATGCAACATGACTTTTTATGATCTCATTAATCGCCTAATTCATCAATGTTATCTAGGTAATTTAATTCATTAGATCACATACACAACTTTCTTTACCATGCTATTGATTATAACCATGCATTCATCCAAATCAAATCACTATATGACAACTCTTATATTCAACTAGCATAAAATCATCATAATTAGCCCCATAAACATTACAAGATCTCATCTTTGCCTACTTAGCATAGATCTAGATTCATCATGACAAGATGCATCAAGGTCCTATCTCATATATGCTTTGTCTATGGCTGACATCAACATATTTATCATTCTAGTCCATTCATGTTTCATACTGGCCTCTGTAAGCATTCATAAGACTTTAATTTAAAGATCAAAGTCATTTAAATTAGTAAAAATATGATCTTGATTACCTCTTAGCACAACTAGACTTAGATACGGCAACTCCTTGATGACTAGCTTTAGTTCAATCGATAGTTGAAGAGATTAGTCCGCTTAAATGTCCTTGTTGAGACTCACTAAGAAAGGGATAAAATCAGTCCCTTATGGACGTGATTTAAGGAAGAAAAGAGGAAAAGAATGGAGTAAGAGATGTATAGAAAGGTTGAAGATCGTTTACCTTGTAGGGTGTTTCGGTTTTGGCTTTGTGTTTGGAGTGTACCAGCCAAATTTTTGAGTAGGCTAAAGGCTGTTTGTTTCATGAGTTTGAGAGGCTGAGAGAGTGGGAATTTCGTGGTTTGCTCGATAGAAAAGTCTAGGGTTTGGTGTTTAGGTGTTTGGAGGAGTTCTACCTTGTTATGGATTCTTGATCACAATAGAAAAGTTGGACAGCTTTGGTCCTTCTTTGAGTGCCGAAACTGGACAGTAGTTTAGGGGTTATTGTTGCTGTGTTTTTAAGCTTATTATGGCCAAAAATCTGGACAACAAGTGGGAAGAAATCTGGTTGATTTCGGTCTCTATAGTGGCGAGAATAAGAGAAGAAAAGTGAGCCTTTGTGTAGCTGTATTTTTGTACGATAACTAGAGAAGTTTTTGTGCAGGTTTTTTGCTGGAATTTTCGTGCAGTATGGTACTGATTATGATCGAAATTCTGAAGGAATGGGAGAGGAAATTTTGGTATTTTTTTGGCTAAAATAAAGTCTTAATTGGTTAAGGTTTTCTTAGATAACCCTACCTAGGTTTTGGAGAGTTTTAGTTGAGCTACAATTGCTCTAATGTGTGGCGGTAGCTTTGAGAGAATTTCCAGAAAAATATAGGAAGGAATTAGGTTATTTATTTAAAAAATAATTTAATTTATTCTCTATATTAATTTGAGTAATTTAAATAGCTATTAAATAATTATTTTTACCAAATAAAATTCTGGTGTCCTTTTTCCCTTGAAGCTACCCGAAATCCTTCTTCCTTTTTCCCCAAATTTTGAAAATCCTTATCCAAGAGATAAAGACTTCATTTAAAATCCAACTTTTATCCTTTTATTTCCTTTTTAAAAATTATTTGAAGAAAATTAAAATATGGAGACTTATCTCCTTAAGAAGTCATGGCTACCACATTAAAACAAGATATATATATATATATATATATATATATATATATATATTCATCTATTTTATCTCCTAATAAATTTACTTAGATATAGCTTTTAAAAATCCAGATTAGTAATATTTAAAATTCTCTAAGAGATTATGATAAGATATTAGAAATAAAAATTTAATTTATTTTCAAATATTTTATAAAATAATTCTCAAGATAAATCATACTCCTAAATTTTAGGAAATTGGCTCCAAGGTGGCAGCTACCCTAGGAGTATTTAGGCTAAGACTTAGAAAAAAATTAGGGAAGAATAAAATAAAAGAAAGGAAAGGATTTGAAATAGCTAGGATTCGAACTCAAGCTCATTAAGAATTAAACACCAAGCTTTATCCATTATTCCACAATAATTCTTGTGTAAATATTCTTCTAACAAATTTCCTTAATTCCTACTTACTTGCTTCATCCTCTTTCTAATAAATTCTCCTCAACAAAATAAAAAACTCAACTAACTCAAATAACACAACCACTTCAAAAGCAAATTAATTCATGAACCAACAACTCATGAAACTCATATTTTCATGAAAATAACTTACCAAATGTAATATAAAAGAAATGCTATGACATGCATGACTTTCCCCACATACTAAAGGTGGTTTAATACGGGATATTACATAGCTCATGTATACCTCACCTATAACTATAGCCTGTCGGTTTCTCTTTTTCTTGACCAAAAGTTTAAACATATTATTTCTCTCTTCCATATGCCATTTAGTTTCCACTAGCTTGTTCTGAACCGAGACATCCCTTAACTTTCTTTTCCCGACTCTTTTTCGGTTTCACTTTAATCAACTAAAGCCTCCTACAACCAAGATGGAAATATTCTAACTTGGTAGTTACCATTTAAATTTGAAATCTCTAAAAGTATCCCTAAATTAGCTCTTTGAAGATATCGCTTGATCAGCTCATATCTCATCTTGGGAACCAGAATTTTCTAGTCCCATTCACTCTCTTTCTCGATCTCTTCTTCTCTTAGCCAAAAGGCTCACAAACTCTTCTCTCTTCCATTTATCAATTGGCATCTTTTAGTTCGTGCAAGCTGAAGCATATTTTCTTCTTTTGTCTCTTACATGAATTCAACCTCATTTAAACTGAGACTTATATGCAAGCATATGCACTCTTCATCTTGCACCTTTTAGTCCTCACATAATGGCCCTTCCTACTCTTGGCTTCCCTCTTAAGCACACAAAGACATTGTTCAATTTTCTTCGTCTTCACCATAGAAACCGCACAGCACTATCTTAGTTCATTCTAGTCTCCAAAGAATCCGATCAAGAGCTTCACCACTCCATATTTCATTCCTAGGTTGCAGCTATCTTCACTCCATTCAAATACTTTGAATTCAAAATACAAAATCTGAACTTGTTCAAAAAATATCTCAAAATCCATAACTCACATTCATCTTCCATTATCTTCAATGAAACTAATGCATCCTATGCCTCATTCTTTTGGTCCTCTCAATATCACCAAACACCAATTCCAATCCTTCATTTTCTCTTCTGCCATTCTTTCTAGAAACCGAATCAACCTCCACTAAAGTACCTCAAATTTCTCCTAAACTCTAGCTACTTTTCCTCTTTTCAAACCTTTGAATTTGAAATTTAATTCTTAGGATTTCCCTAGTTGCATTGGTCTCTAAATTTCCCTATAGCTGAAACATATAAGGCTCTATTAGCTTTTATTCTTCAGCAACAAAATCGAGAAAACCATCTTCTTCTTTCTCTTCATCTTTTCCCTATTTTCTTTCTCTTACCTCTCAGATCATCACCATTCAGCATAGTAGCACCATTTTTTTCTCACCAATAATTCAAATTTCAAAAGACTAGCATAGCTCCTACAAACTCTTTAACACCATGCAAACTTGAACTCTCCTAATCTAGTTTACTCGGTTATACTCATTTGCAAGACTTACAAAAAACTCACAAGCACAACCGGAAATCCCAAGACCTCCACCTCTATTCTTCTCCTATCAAAATACACCAAGAACACCTACTAGCTTGCTCTAGCATTTGGCTACTTGCAAACACTATAACTCTCTCTAAATCACTCAAGAACAATTAAAACACTCACAAACTCCCTTCTTTCTCTTGGCTTCTTCCATAAAACAAACAATAGTTTATCTCTTCCAAAAATTAAGATTTAACGTCGTCATCTCCTCTGTTTTCAATACAGGAAGAGGATTAAAGCTTTCCATTACACAACTCTCTTGAGTCTCTAAGAAAAACCAATATTTCAAGTTGTCAAACAACTTCTCCTCTGAGCAATAATCTTTTGACTTTGTATTCATTCCCTTAATTATTTGTTCTTTTTTTCATTTTGATAAAACTCAAGTTGTATAGGAATTATTTCTAGACAATATATTGGTAAGGATTATGATGAAATTTTCTTTTAATTATTTGGTATGATATTGTTGAAATAAGGGATGGACATGATGACAGGTGAAATATATGATTTCTGACATCTATTGGGGAAGCAGAGTAAGTGGTAATGTTAATATTATATTATGGTGAATTAATTGTAATGATGATGGCTAGGAATCTACTTATGTGATACTTGAGATAATCTATTATGCTATAGCATGCTAGGGCGAAATTAATATGTGATATATATAGATATGAATTAGATGGGAATTTGCCTATTTTACATTGTGTGTATAGAATCTTGATGTGCGATTCAATGGATGATATATGTTTAGAAGATACTAGGATTATTTATTTGATATGGTATGAACTCTTTCTTATATGAGTCAAGTTTTAAGCATGATTTTATGATACAGTTCATATGTAATGATCTTTCTTTGATATTGGAGTTATGATTTGCATGTCATGTATTATTAAGGGATTAGAGTTTGTACATGATTGATAGAGAGTGATCTAAATGAAGACATATTTACTCTGAGTCTTTGATGAGGAGATAATTGAGATATTTGAGCTATTGTGAGAATAGTAAAGCATGTTCTAGGACAATTATATGGTATGCTCATGTTTGTGATTTGTCATTGGTTGGGATATTGAGTAGATTGTAATTAGACACTTTGTGTACTAGTGTTAGATAGGGTTGGACTTAACTGACAAGGGACAACCAATAATTGATATCCTGAGAAGATAAATCAAGTAAGTCCTTGCACAAACCCTTTTATTAAAAGATGCTCAAGTTTTGGAAGTCCCACTATTGGAAATATTTTGCCAATGGAATTTGTTCACTTGGTATGCAAACTTAAATAATCTCTTTTCTGAAATTAAATAATATTTTGATCAAATAGAAATACTAAAAAAAAAGTGCTGAATTTCTTCATTGATATTTTTGAACAAGATTTACATTTATTTAGAGTTGCATACTTGAACTTATAATGTTGTGTTCATTTGAGAATATCCCTAAGTAGGGATAAGAAACGTTGAGTACTAAATAAGGATAGTGATGTGTGTTTTAGGTGTATATAAATTCATATGAAAAATGCCCTATAATCACACAGGTTTTATAAATTAAAATGCCAAATCAAATCACACAACACACATATATAAGCAAGTGCACCTATCATGTAGTAAATGTATCATTAGAAAGTGTCGAAGAACCTTAGGAAATGTGGCAATTACTCCTACTTCCTTCGTTTCTTACTGTTTAGCCAAATAAAAAATGTAAAGTATAATAGACCAACTGTACTAGGTGATAAATCAAGTTCTTGTACAAGGGAGAATCATAAGTTTATCAAGAAATTAGAAAGAGATAAAACCCATGTAATAAAAAGAATTCCTCCACTAAATACCTCAAGGATAAGTACCTACTGAGATCTATAAATTCTAACTCTAGGCACTGGTGTGAGTCAAATATCAATCTTACACTCTCTCTCGAGTTATGAGATTTCTACTCTCTAACTTTTAATTAATTGGTATCTCTACCCAATCAACTAAACCTAAGGATGCATTAATCACCACTCACATTCCCAATTCATCTGGAAGCCACAAAATCCCTATCCCTAGGTGATTTCACAAACCTTTTAGTTATTTAGCTCTAATTTATAACCGCCCTCTCGGGTTAACTGATGATGATAAATATTAAATTAGCTACGAGGGTGTCCTAACCTTAACCCTATCTCTCAAAATCATTAAGGAAAAATAAATAATTGAATAAATCCGATCAAAATCTAACTTAACTAAAATAACCCAATGAACACAAATAACCAAATGCCATAAAGTAAAAGTCATAGATCTAAAGAAAATGTATAATCTCTGTAATACCCCACCTTTTACTTTCAATTGGCTACTATTTGTAATAGGATGAGAATTTATATTAATGGCCAGAACAAAAGATGATCGGTATAATGAAACGAATATTTTGGTATAATAATATCTTGTCGAGACCTGGATGTAATTATTGGATTTGTTCTACCCGTACCCTAAATTTTCAGAAGGCTGTTATTATTAAAAAAAAAAAAAGATTTGTAGGGTACTATAAAAAGAGAAATTGATCAGTGTGATGAAACGCACGTTTTGGAGTGAGTTATGCTACTCGGGGTATCGGGGGCATTTTTGTCATTTTGACTGTGCCCGTGACTTTGACCTCAAATTTGACCAAATAGAGAAGTAATTGAAGAATTTAAGTATTACAAATGAATTCAGTGAAATTTTTGGAGTTGATTGGTGAAATAAAATATTTTCCCGTTACGGACCCGATTTTGTCATTTATGAAGAAAATAGGAAAATGCTGTTGAAAATAGAACGTGTGGCTTCTTGTGATTGGTGGCCAAGGACAAGTGTCAAATTCTAACTCTTGCATGCATGCAAGACTTCTTAAATAAGCTTTGAATAGTAAATGAAGAATGATATGTAATTTTGTGATTGGAACACGTCACTCATGGACCTACTTGATTAAGGTCTTAAGCAATATAATTGGCTAATATTTAGACCAAGAGAAGATGAATGAATGGCTGGAAATTGGCCAAGAATTTTGTTGGCCATGCAAGGAGAAATAAGGAAATTTTTGTGGAGAAAACAAAGTGGTTGGTGTGTAAAGTTTCTATTTGAACACACCTATGTTGTAACCATCATATGTTTAATTAAATTAATATTTCTTGGCCAAATTTCTAATGAAGAATGGCGGTGAAGAGGCTGATTTACAACCATAATTTCGTCCAGCCTTGGAGAAAGAAAAACAAGAGAAAATAAGAAAGAAAATGTTGAGAAAAACCAAGAGAAAAAGAAAAAGGAGAGAGAAAGAAAGAAGTGTGTGTTCTTGGTGTTCTTGGAGCAAAATCACACCAAATAGCTTCAAATACAAGATAAAACCCTACATTTCTTGAATTAAAGTTGTTGGTGGGTGAATGATGATTATGATGATGTAAATTTTAACATAAAAACATGACTTTCATGTATTGATTTCGGATTAAAGCTAGGGTTTGTGAACTTTTGTGTATGAACTTTATATATGCTTGTATTTGTGCTGACTGCCTAAGGGCCTTTAAATGATGTTTTACATGAGGAAGAACTAAATAATTATGGTAGCTTGAAGGCTTATTTTCGGTTGAAAAGGTGATGATCAAAGTAGAGTAAAAATGGAATTTACTTGGTTGGAAAAATAGTTCAAACTAGCTTTTAATTAGAAGAGATGAATTTGTGTTGAATAAGTGTGACTTTTGTGAGCTACTGGAAATCTGAAAATTCAGAATTAAATATTTTTTGAAGGAGAATTGAATGAATTAATGGTTCTAAGGTGTTAAAGATTAAAGGAGGACATGGAAAACATGAATAGTAAAAGTGAGGTAAAACTACTGGGGCTGTTTTTGCCAAAACTGTACCTTGGAAACCAGAATTCCGGAAAAGGGCTTATGAAAAATTAAAGTTAAGAGTCTTATGGTCCTTTTGGTATATCATAGAGCCAAATCAGAGTTGTGGATTGAAAGTTATTTGCAAAACAAAATCATATGTCAAGCAGTGAAATTCCAGAAAAATGAGTCCAAAAATGGATGAACTTAAGGATGATTTTGTGTGATGTTGGATGAAATAAATGGGAAATATGAAGTGAATCCCTTGTATATGAAGGGATAAAGGATGTGGAAAAAGGAAAATGAAAGTATTGATTAAACGCTGAAAAAACGATGTGAACGAAAGTTGAACGTTTTTTTTAACCGTCGGCTAAACGTCGGGTGACCGTCGGCTAACCGTCGGCTATTTTTCGACTGAACATGATTTTACTCGAAAACGATGTTTGGTGTAGGTTTGTCGATAAACGGCCAACAGAACGTTGAAAACGATGGTTGAACAGTTGTAAACGGAAAGATTTAGTTAGGACACGAGGTGAGTCTCTTTGATTTCTAAAACCTTTTGAAAGCTAGTGTGCTTCACTTTTCCATGAAATACTATGTTTTGTACCATTTTGAAAATCCTTGAATATGTTTAAGGTTTATCTGAGAAAGAATTATTTTATCCCATTTTGAGCTCGATTGAATATCATAATTGGCTTGGAAACCTTACCGGATGATTAAAGCATGAATTTAGTGAATTTAGTCCTTTTTAGATTAAATATTTGGAATTTTTGAAAAATGATAAATTTTAGAATCGGGTATTCATAAATTGACTGGAATGCTCTTATTGGAATATTTTATGGAAATATCTTTGGAAACTTTGAATTTAATCCTCTTTTGAGATTAGAATTATGGATTTCTGAAAATGGGTTCCATTTGGAATTGGGTATTTGGAAAATGATCCAAATGTCCTTATTGGAATGTTTATGAAAACTTTTGGAATCGGGTATACGGTAAATGACTGAAATACCCTTATTAGAACTTTTATGAATACTTTTCAAATTAAGTAAGGGTAAAATGACTTGAATACCCTCAAAAAGTCTTTTGGAAGCGGATATAGGTAAAATGACCTGAATACCCTTGGAAATGACTTTTGTGATCGAGTACAAGGAAAATGATCCGAATACTCTTAGAAACATGTTTTGATGTGTGAACAGAACTCTTTATCCTGTTTCAACATGATTTTGGAAAATAATCTCTCGTGATGGGATTGACTTTTGATCCCTGAAATTATTTTATTGGCCTGATGTGCCTATTGAATGAATTGATGGGCCTGCAGAGCCTATGTGAATGATAATATGACTTGCGAGTCAATGAGATCAAATTCTGGAAATTGTTGTTTTGCCCCAAAAATGTTTTGATTTGAAAATCCTGCGAGATCAGATAACCCTCTGGCCTGATTAGTTAGACGGGGTTGGTATTGTTAACATTAAGTACTTAGCAAGGACTTTGATCTTTGTACTAGCCTACATTAGAGTTAGACGGCTTTAGCAACCTGGCCTAGTTCTAGGGATTGTCTTGCTCCAAATGGGGTGACAAGATATTGAGATGAGTCATCCTGGCAAGCCGTTTAGCACCTGACAATTGCTGCATCTGTGGGCGCTTCTTGATTTTGAGACATTCGCTAGATACCGGGCGGGGACACTCGGTGCGTTTGACTTCTTGCCGTCTTGATGGTGATTGACGTCAGGAGTGGGACCCCTGACTTATGGCGGCAAGTAAAAGATTATGTGCTGCGATATACCTGAGCAGAAGTACACTACGGTGTACTTATTCTTGTGATGCACGGTTGAGTACTGGAGGCTACGGTCTCAATACAATGATATGTGGCACCGAAGGCAAGGACTGCAGGACTTACATATGGATACAGGCCGATCTTCTGTTGGAGAAGTGCCTGTGATTTGAAAAAAATAGAGCAATGATTTGAAATTGAAATACAGTTTTTTCAAAAATAATTGAGTTATGAATAAACTCTTCGTTAAAGAGTTTTGGAATCATTTCTAGTGAACAAATGATATGCTCTTCCACAAAAGTTTTATGAACTCTGTTTCTTTGATAAAGCACTAGTATACATGGGACTCACTTAGTGATTTTTCACTCACACAGGTCTTTTATCTTACTCCTTTTGTAGGATCTGGAGTTGAGCGGACCTATGGATAGAGGATGATACCACAGTGACAATAGAATAGGTCTAGACGTTTCTCTTTTGGATAATGTACCTTAATGTACCTTATTATTGATGTTGAATGGATATTTTCATGTATGAGATTCTTTGTTAAATATGTGCACATGACTATCAGTATGGGTTGTTGTATGGATCTGGACCTTATATATTATAACACCCCACTACCTAGGTCCGTTAGAGCTGGGGATGTCGCCCCGTCCATAGGACAAGGGTCTTTATAATTAGGTTACATAAAATAAAATAAAAGAAATACTTCAAAATTAAACTTATTACAACCCAACAATACATAAACAAATCCCAAAATAATTGTTTTCTACAATCTCTCAAAATAATATATAAGAAAAATAATAGAGAGTCTTCAAAATCATAGGCAACATTCTAGCTAATGACCTTCATAGCAGGATCGACCTGAAAATATGGTATAAAAGGTGGTGAGATAAAAATCTCAATAAGCTCATGTGTGCTTTAGGTGTTTCAGGTAAAACAATTCATGTATGCAAGTTGTAAAAGTTTCATAAGAAAAAATGTTGGCAAGCATTAAATAAATGTCTTAAATGAAGAGTGGCATTTTGCTTTCCAAACCATACATGTGCACAATAAATACAACCACCAAAAGAGGTATCCATGGCACCACACGTTAGGCACCATGACAATATAACGATTAGAATGCCACACATTAAGCATATTAACACAAGGTAGGTGTACGGCCTATCAGGTGAGATACTCCTCCATCTCTACACCCCAAACTTACCCGTTGTCCACTCCAAAAACACACAGTCCATTTGACTAAACTTGCTAACTCGGACCGGTATGGCCTACAGGATTGGCATCCTATCCGGGATGGACTCACCCCTCAGAGATGGCCACTTACTGAGAGACTAACCCTAACCATTCAAAGACTAGTCCTAGTAGTCTACCCTTATTGAGTACTAAACGTTGTTGTTCCACTTGGGAGAAAATTGATCATACAATGATTTACTTGAAAATAGCAATTAAGGCTTCTAAAATTCTTGTCAAAATTAGGTTTTAGAAAGAGTTAAGCGTTTTGTGTAAAACTGCTTGTTTAATTTCAAATGGTTTGCTTGCCTAAAATAAAAAGGAAAACTGTCCTTAATTGGCTTTACAAAACAAATATTCATACACATGGAGTTTGGCTTGCCACATTAACTTTGGTCTTCAAATGACTCCATGCAGGAGCTTACCTGATCCTTTGCTTTGCTAGGATTCAAAGATCTTCCAAGGTCAACCTAACCCCACCAGGGGTAAACACAAGGCAAAAGATAACATTCGGACTATATCTGCCTTACATAAATAATTCTTAGTTCAACTAATTACAACCATGACTAACCATGACCATGATGTCCTAAGCTTTAATGCTAGTTGATAAAGTATTTTATAAAATAAATCTAGCTTAATAAGTTAAAATAATTATGGGTTCTAAAATAATTACTAGTAAGCTATAGTTTCAAATAATAAATTATGAGTATTATTACTAATAAATAAACTAGTGTTAAATATTGAATAATACTAAGTCCTAAATAATATTGTTAGATGGTAATACTTAAATAGTATTATTATAAATGAATAAATAATAAATTACATCTATTTTTAATTAATAATTAATAGATTGTAAATAATCAGTATTAAATAATAAAATAAATGAATTATACTAGATTTTTAATTAATAAATAAAAAATAAATTTTAATATAAATAATATTTATGGATATAGGTAAAAGTTTTAACTATGGTCTACAAGGTCATTAATTAATTATAATATTTTATTTATTATTATTATTTATATAAAATATTTTATTTATACATATATTATTTTTAATAAAAGATATTATTTATTTGACTAATAAAATATTAATATTTTAATTAATATTCTATTCCAAACCTTCCTAGCAATTTCAAATTTCATAGGGAAAAATATAATAATAATTCTAATTAAAGTAATAAAATTTGTTAATGAAAATAACCTAGGATTAACAAGAAAAAAATCTTTCACCATGATTTCCTATTGCAAGAAAAGATTTACGAACACATTCTCTAACATCAAATAATAAACTAATCCATTCATGAACATACACTTGAATTAACACATACTATCACATGGTCAATCCCCTACTAGGCATAATCATCATTCATGGCTTCATTGAAGATTAAGAACATAAAATCCTATTCACCATAGGTGTCATAACATCTAACATACTTCAAACATCCATAAATCTCATCAAACATGATGAACATACATTGATTCAAAAGAAAAATCCACATAGGTTAATCATATATATCAACCCTCATGTCCTAACTCTATTCCCTTCATCTACATACATATACTCAATCCCCCATTCATATTCAACCTTTCTATCAACATCTAAGAGACATGAATTCAGAAATTAAAAGGAGGATTTAAGAAGAAATACTTGATAGACGATCACTTGATGAAGACTAGAGAAGGTCCATGTGTTTGAGAGCCTTTAGTGGTCCAAGGGAAAAACAGCTATGGTTGATCAACCATTTTGGTAGAGAGAGAGAGAGAGAGAGAGAGAGAGAGAGAATTAGAATGGAATATCAAAAATTGAATAGAAGAGGAAGAATAAAAAGGTTGTTCTTGTTTTACCTTTTTGATGTTCTTGAGACCCTCAAGAAAAAAGCTGATTTTGATCTTTTCAAAAATTCTAGTTTGTGTGATTTTGTGTTATAAAGACCAGAAATGAAGTTTAGGGATTAAGTATAAGTGATCTAGAGTATTTGAGAGTGATTGGAGGTGTTTAGGATAGGTTTAGGCTTGAAGAGGTGTAGTGTGTGTTCTTGGTATTTTGAGAGAGTTTGAGAGAAAAAGGCTTGCGAAATTTTGGAAATGCTATTTGCCGAATGGCCTAGAGTAGATAGGAGTTTTGGTTTCAGCTAGAAGGAGAGAGAGTGATCATTTTTTTTGAAATTCAAATGGAGGAAAATGAGGAGTTGTTTGAGGTAGAAGATTAGCTAATGGTGATTGATCATGGGAGGTCTCTTTGTTCTTCAATGGTGTTGGTTGAACATGCTAGTCTTAGTGCAAAGAATGGAGGTTGTTCAGGTTATTAAGCTGGCCAAAAATGGCTTATGATGGTAGAGAAATTTCTGGTTAATTACTTGCTACAAGAGTGCTTTAATGGTGCAAGAAAAATCTGGAATTATTTGAAGTTCAAATGAGTTTAGGATAGAGTGATCTTAGGAGCTTTTTGAGGTTTGATCATGGAGTCCAAACACTCAAGGTAAGTGTAGAGGTCAATGGTGTTCAGTCCATGGCTGAACAAAGTCCAATTTTCAAAGGTTTGAATGGTGTTTTTCGGCCTTGGCATTGAGAGACCAAGTTGGAAATTTTTCTGGTTTTCAAATGTTCAAGAGCTTCGAAGGATGATGGTTTTTGGTGCAGAATTTTCTGCATTTATTGGCCCGATTTGCAACTATTTTTTTGGGCTGCTTGAGGGTCTTTTAAGGGTGGTTTTCCAGCCTTCTTTTTGGAGAAAAATAGAGGATGTTCCAACTGATTTGATGACCAAATACAGCTTCAATTCCAGCTTCAAAAGCAGCGAATTGCTACTAGAATTTTTCTGGTTTTGAGCAGTTTGAGCAGTTCGAAAAATGCACAGATTTTTCAGCCTTCAAGCTCACATGAAATGACCTTTTTTCTGGCAGCAAATAGGGTAGGATTGTTGGCTGAAATTTTCAAAAGTCATTCTGCAAAAATTCTGGAAAATTTCCAGATTTTCCTTTACTAAGAACATGAACAAAATGAAGGTAGGATTAAAGGTATAACCATGGTGATTTATTTCTCTTGGGAACCCATCCTAATTCCTCTCCTATTTTTAGCCATTCCCCTATCCCTCAAGACTTATTTTCAAATTTCAAGGCTAAAGAATTATCATAGAATTTTTGGAATTAAAAAAAGAGATTGATGAATTATGGACAATTTAAATTATGAAGATGTTAGGATAATGCTAGAGATAATAAAGGAACAAGAATTCCTCTAGAATTCTTTTTTAGGACATGATCACATGATTAAGACATTCTCTTCATATCTCCTTTAAGACAACATTCCTATCTTTAAAGAATGTAAGAAAAATAAAAATTCAAATATAGCTAAGATAATCATGAATAAAACTTAAGTGATGGGATTTGAACTCATGACCTTAGAGATTAATTCACAAAGCTCTAACCACTTAACCACACTAACTCTTGTTCTTATTTTCTCATCCAAATATTCTTCTTATCTAAACTTCAAGCCATCTTCCTATTTTGATCTCAAGAAAAATTACCGTTTTACCCTTCCTACCCAATAAGCATAAATAGGCCATTTAACCTCTATGCTACAATTCTAAAGCACATAAAATCATTCAAAAAGTATATTTTTATGTAGAATGATATGATATGCATTCCAACCCCCTTACTCTAAGGTTGGATTTAGGTGGGGTTTCACACATACTCTGTTGGTTTTTTTTTTCGTTATAAAGACCCCTTGTCTGGGTGACTGGATGGGGGCGACACCTGATTTTGATATGCTTCTGCTATTACCTTTAGTAGGGTGTTACAATCTTAAGGTATAAAAATGGGGTACAACCCTTTACTATAATTAAAAATGAAATCTTAGCACAAAAATTGACAAGTTAGATTACAAAAAAGGAGGAAAAGAAAACTTATTGACAAGACAACTTCTTCCTCTTCTTGAGATCTTCTTACAACTTTCTCTTCTTCTTCCTCGAATCCTTTAGTCCTCATTTTCCTCTTGTGTGTAAACTCTCAAGACCTAGGGTTCTTGGAGAAAACCCTAAGTATTTTGGTGGCTTTTGAATATTTCTCTCTCGATCCCACAAACCACTCTCCCTTTCTTGAAGTTATGGAATGGTATTTATAACCAAAAGCTCGTAGTTCTTCAAAAACTCACTGAATAGTGTGCTGTCTCGCATGTGGGTGGGTGGCCCAGGGAAGTTAATTTCCCTAGGCCACCTAGCCTTCCAGAAAGAAGGCGACCTAGGGCAGTTAGACTTCCTTGAGCTACCAACATTTTAGAATTTTTAACCAACCCTTGTGCTCCCTAGGTGGCCTAGGGCACTTCCTTGGTTTCCTGTACTTTCCTTTTAGGTGGCCTAGGGCATTTCCCTGGCTTCTTGTACATTCCCTTTGGGCTGGGCCATGAACATCAACCCCTGGCTTGTTGTACATTCTTTTAAGATGGCCTAGGGAACTTAGACTTCCTTGGGAAGTAGCACCAGGCGACCCAGGGACTTCCCTGGGCCGCCATCTCTTTGGAAAATATCTCGTGCATCCTAGGCAAGGGAAGTTGCCACTTCCCTAGGCCGCCTACACTCTGGAAAATTAGCTTCAAAGTGTTGCTTCTAGACGGCCTACGGAATTTAGACTTTCTTGGGCCACCTTCTTTAGTACAACACTTCTCTATTTTTGCTTCTTTTTCCTTCCTTTTCATCTTTATTAATCTCTAATTGATATTTTTCTTTTCCTAAACAAAATAAGGTGAAAAGGGTATGGTGAGTAGTGATTTGAGTATGAACTTATCACAATTAAGGCACAAATACAATAGAAAATATGTATATGATGAGCACTCATCATATACCCCCACACTTAAGTCTTTGATTGTCATTGCGCAAACAATATAACACCACAAGCAAAAAGTTGTTTCAACAAGAATGAATTTTTGGCAAAATTAACTATCATAAGAAAGATATTCTTTTTCTTTTGAGATACGAATTTAGTTCGAGATCACTTAACCAAGCCAAACTCGTGTAAATCTATGTATTTGAATAGATAAAATTAAGGCCCTCAAAGTTGGATTAAACAAGTCTATGCTTATTCACTATGTTTTGCTCCATCTCCTAAGTCAAGAATACGATTCAAGTGATTCATATAAGTAGGGTGTAATGAGTTAATTTAAGTTCTCTGATTTCCAAAACTACTGTAATCCAATTAGTAAATAGTAGATTTGTCCATATGCTCACTTTTACAGGATAATGTAATCGCCAAATACAGATAGACAATTAAAAAAGTTTCAGCTCTTACATTATCTTCATTAAACATTCATTTTCTTTAAAGGTTAAGGTAATGCAAATACCTAGTAAAGATATGAATAATGATTTTCAGCTTTGGCATTACTTTACTTTATTCTCTCATTTTCTTACCCCAATCCACATTTACTTAAACTCAGAATTAGGACTAGCTAGAAGATTATAGAATATAAATAAACCAAAATTCTTTATTTATGCTTCATCACAAGTTTCTCATCCATTCCCAAGAAAAAGTGTCACAATGTTTACTAAAACCTAGACAAGGTTAAGCAAAATTCTTAAGACTTAGCCTATATCACATCAAATATACACGTTTATCTAAGAATATCCCAGTTAAAATAATCTCATACCAAATGTTCATGCCAAGAGAAAAAGAATAGTAATATCGTGAAGGTCCAAATATGCCAAAAAATCAAAAATTTTTTGCTCATTTTCCAATTTGCACATAAATCATCAAAAATCATAAGAAAATTACACAATCACAATTAAAGCTTGAAAAAAAAAATTAAATAACCCTTCCCCCACACTTAAATTTGACAATGTCCTCATTAGCGAATAATATCACAATAAATACATCTAAATTGGACTAAAATGAATAAAAGGGAAAGAGGGTTAGCAATACTCCTCAAGTGATTGCCCCTCCTTGAAGAAGAGAAATTTTGTTATTTATGAAAATTGGATGAAGAAAAGAAGAACTAGGTTGCCAAAAAGAAATAAAAATGTGGTAAATCTCAAATGTAAGAAGTAATATAGCAAAATGAATATATATATATATATATATATATATATATATATATATATATACAAAACTCAATCCAAAGAAAGAAAATGTAAAAAGAAAAAAAAAAGATCCCTAAAAAACAAAGTAAAAAAATCCTGCACATCCGTGGGGTGCAGTTACTCTTTTTTATTTTACAAGGTTTTCTCTATGATAAAGCTTCAACCGGTTCCTACTCACTTTGAAAACTCCCATTTCTAGATAAGATAATTTAATTGATCCAAAGGGAGACACATTGGTCACCATGAATGGTCTGGACTATTAGTTACTTGAACATGTAATCAGATTGCATAGCAGAAAAATCGAGAGATCTACCCAACAAATCAGCCTATGTGCATATTATGGATTAGAGAAAAGGTAAGAAATATTACCTACAATGCCTTTGCTACACCTTTGATAATTAGTTAATTATTTTATTTTTTGTGATTGACAGATGCAATCTAGCAGTCGATCCAAAGAGAATGTTCTTTTTATTGTTCGGTCACAGCCGCTGCAAACTAAGAACAGGTTTGCCTCCAATAGTATCCATTTGAGGAGAAATCAATGGCTGCCTAACTCTGGTGCTAGCAAGAAGTATATGGCGGCTAGGGTTTCTGGGAGAAGAAGAAAACATAACAGAAGCTGTTTTTGTGTGTTTCGTGTGTCTCTGTTGAGTTTTTCAATAAAATCACATTGAGCCAAAAACCCACAACATATATATATATTATATCCATATATGCGTGATTTTAGATTCCTAAATAAATAGGAATTCTATTAATTAGAATCGAAAAGTTCTTATAATTATAATTTGGTTGTATGAATTATAACTAATTATAATTTAAGCACAATAACTTCTTTATCTAACAATTAACCCGTAATGTTATCAAATAACATCTTGAGTTCTTAATTCTCTATTGTGTGTTATCTTTTAGGTTTTCTTGTCTATTGGTAGCAAAATATGAATTAATTGCAACAACTTTAGGATTAATAATCCTTAATAATTTATTAATTCTAATTAGGACTAATTCATTAATTTTTTAATTAATAAATCCATATTTTCCATATCATAAGCGCTATATAGAAATACATCATGACCACCCATAAGTCCAGAAAGTTAAGTGGTTTAACATGAACCTTTCAATAATAGAACATCAGTGCAATAAACTCCTTTCACTATACAATATCTCATTCCGTCTAGAGTATGAAATTAGTGTCAACTCTTTCTAGCATATTAATTAATTCTGATTGGAATATTTTAATCCTTGTTCTTGGAATCCATTTACTCAATATATGTATCAATTGGAACTACTTCCAATACATAGTTGATTGGCCATGGACTTTTTGAGTAATGATCTTCACAAGTGGTTGTGAGATATACTCTCCTACTATTAGGAGTGGTGAATCCTTTATTGACCCTCTCAACTACTTTTATTTACATCAAGTTATACCCAATGTCCATCTCATAGGAGGTCTTGGAGGGACTCTGGAGATTGGAATCAAAGCACAATGCTTAGTAAATAAAGTATCTTGGAGATCTCAAGTCTAAAGATATTTGCATATTCGCTATAATGAATTCTATCATTGGCACTAAATAGTTTTGCATGTGATTATCTCATATCCAGGTCGTCCAATGAACTTGTTTAAATAACAAGTATCCACATATTAATCCTAAGTACCCCAATATTAACAGATATGAGAACCACCGCTTGATCTAATTAAGGGATATAACATGTGCTAGTCTTCGTGCATTAATAATGTCCTATCTCATTAATGCTATGATTAGAGATATTTTTAAGCACAAACACAATTCAGTGTAGTAGGAATCGCACATCATGATCTCTATTACGATTTTCTTAACACAGTATTGCATTTGAGACTTTATCTAACAGTTACATACCAATGAAAGCATAATTAAAATAAAGTGAAAGATAAAGAATGCCTTTTAATATTGAATAAATATGCAATTTACAATATACATGTGATTATCTCTAGGGCATAACACTAATAAACTCCCACTTGCACTATAGTCAATCATGCATGTATCGAATACCGAATGACTCAACATGCGTATCATGTTTCTTTTGGGGTAGCGCTTTAATGAGTAGGTCAGCTATGTTCTCATCTGTGGGAACTCTCTCTTTCTTTACATCTTATCTATCAATGATCTCTCTAATCAAATGAAAATGCCTAGGTACATACTTAGATCATTGATAAGACCGTGGCTCTTTTGTTTGTGCAATGGCTCTATTGTTGTCACAATATAATGCTAGGAACCACTCATAGTTTCGGAATGAACTTCTTAATCTAAGCTACTTCCTTAGCTACTTTGGAAGTGGCTATGTACTCAACTTCAGTTGTTGAGTTGGCAATAGTATCTTGTTTGAAACGTTTCCAACTTACTGTCCCTCCACACAACATAAATACATAGCCAAATTGTGATTTGAAGTCATCCTTATCAGATTGAAAACTAGTATTAGTATACCCATTTACTTTCAAATCACCTTCTCTATATATCAAGAATATGCCTTTAGTCCTTCGTAAGTACATAAGGATATTCTTTACAGCCACCCAATAACCTTCTCCAGGGTCAGATTGGTATCTGCTTGTAAAACTTAGAGCACAAGATACATCGGACCTAGTACATATATAGCATACATGATAGAACCAATTAACAAAGCATATAGTATTCTACTTATGTGATCCCTTTCATCTTGTATCCTAGGACACATTCATTTTGAAAGGCTTACCCCATGTTTTATGGGTAAGAATCGCTTCTTGGATTGAACCATGCTGAACCTCTTCAGCACTTTGTCTATGTATGTAGATTGTGAAAGACCGAGCAACCTTTTTAATCTATCTCTATAGATTCTTATTCCTAAAATATAGGTTGCTTCTCCAATATCTTTCATGGAGAACTTCTTGGATAATCAAACCTTCACAGACTGAAGAACAGAGATATCGCTTCCTTTTAGTAATATGTCATCAACATAAAGTAATAAAAAAACGATTGCACTCACACTAATCTTCTTATATACATAAGGTTCATTCATGTTTTGAATGAAACTAAATTCTTTAATTGTTTTTATCAAAATGGATGTTCCAACTCCTAGAAGCTTGTTTTAGTTTATAAATGGACATTTGCAGCTTACACACTTTAGTGCCATCTTTAAATGTGAAACTTTCAGGTTGTGCCATGTATACTTCCTCAGTCAAGTTCCATTTAGGAAAGCTCTTTTCATATTTATTTGCCAAACCTCATAGTTATAATGGGCGATAAGTGCTAGGAATATTCTTATGAATTTCAGCATTACAATTGGTGAGAAAGTTTCATCATAGCTAATATCATACTATTGACGATAACCATTGGCAACCAGTCATGCTTTATAGGTAACTATATTATCATCCATGTTGGTTTTCTTCTTGAAAATCCATTTGCACCCTATAGGTTTAATTCCTTTGGGTGGATTAACCAAAGTCCATACTTGGTTGTCATACATAGAATCCATCTCTGACTTTATAGCTTCAAGCTATATGTTAGATCCTGAACTATTCAGAACATCGTTGTAAGTAGTAAGCTCATCTTCATCTACAAGCAATACATCATTATGGTCACTTATGAGAAATTCATATCTCTCAGGTGCCATACTATCCTACTCGATCTATGAGGTTCTTGTGTAGACAAAAGCTCATCTATTCTATCAATAGATATGTGATTAATTGGTTGATGATTATTTATTTATTTTTCTTGAATTTCACTAAGTTCAATTTTACTCCCACTATCTCCTTTGAGCATGTATTCCTTTTATAAGAAAATAGCATGCTTTGAAATAAACACTTTATTTTTGAAGGAAGATAGAAGCAATATCTGAATGATTTTTTTGGATATCCAACAAACAAATACTTGTTAAACTTACTTTCATGTTTGTTTGACTGCGACCTTTTAACAAAAGCCGGGCAACCCCATATTTTCAGGTGAGATAACTTTGGTCTCTTTCCTAAGAATAACTCATAATGGGTGGAATCAACGATTTTTGTCAGAACTCTGTTAAGAATATACACAGCAGTCTCTAGTACATACCTCAAAAATAATTTTGGTAAGTCTGCCAAAGCCATCATGTTATGTACCATGTCAAGAAGGGTTTGATTCCTTCTCTCAGATATATCATTATGTTGAGGTATATATGGTGGAGTCCATTGAAATAATATCCCATTATCTCTAAGATAACTTTGAAACTTTTGGTTTAAGGATTCACCTCCTCGATCAGATTTTAGAGTTTTAATACTTTAGCTAAGTTGTTTCTCTACTTCATTCCTGAAATCTTTGAACTTGTCAAAAGCCTTAAATTTCTATTTTATTAAGTGCAAATACACACATCGTGAATAATCATCAATAAATGTTATGAAATAGTGATAACCTCTTCTTACTTGTATAGATATTGGGCCACATACATTAGTATGTATGAGTTCTAATAATTCTTTGGCCATTTCTCCTTTTCTAGAAAAAGGAGTTTTAGCCATTTTTCCAAGTAAACAAGACTCACATGTGCTATATGATTCGTAATCAAATGACTCTAAGTCACCAAGTTTGTGTAACTTAGAAACGCGATTTTCATTTACATGGTCTAATCGACAATGCCATAAGTAAGATAACATTGAGTTATCTTTTCTTTATTTCTTGTTATTTATGTTGAGAATTGGATCATTTATGTCTAGAACATACAAACCATTTATCAAATTGCAGTACCATATTGGACATCATTTAACAAAAAAGAATAACCTTTATTCTTAAAAATTAAATAAAAACCATTTAAGTCCAAACAAGTAAGTGAGATAATGTTCTTAAGTAAAATAGCTACATAATAATAGTTTGTAAGGTCTAAGACTAATCTAGAAGGCAAGTGTAAATAATAAGTCTCCACAGCAAGTGCAGCAACCTTAGCTCCATTTGCAACACGTAGGTCTACATCGCCCTTTTCTAGCCTTCTGCTATCTTTTAGTCCCTGCAAATTATTGAACAAATGAGATCCACAACCGATATCTAATACCCATATCTCATTTTTAAAGGTAATATTAATCTCAATCATAAACATATTGGGAGCAGAAATAGAAGTGCTTGCAAGTTTTTCCTTCTCCTTCCTTTCCTTTATAGTCTCTAGATAGGCTTTATAGTTGCGCCTCCAATGGCTCATTTTGCCACAATGATGACATGGGCCTTTAGTGGCTGCTTCATTTTTCTTCACACCTCATTTATGCTTAGTAGGAGTATTCTTCTTCTTCTTTGGAATTTTCTTCTTAGAATATGAGGAAAAAATCTACTAACATAAATGCCTTATCTTCATAAGAAGATTGATTAACTCAGGTATGGTGGACTCAATCTTGTTCATTTGGTAGTTAATCATAAATTGTGAAAAACTACTTGGTAAAGATTACAAAATTAAGTCAACACTCAATTCACTATCCATTACAAACCTAAGAGACCCAAACTTCTCAATCAAGCTAACATTCTTAGCCCATGAGTAGCCATAGAAGTACCATCAACCATTTTTGAAGGGAACAGTTGTTTATAGATCTCATATCTCTCTGTTTTGACTTGTGCATTAAATAACTCTCTTAGATGAAAGATAATCGAGTAAGTATCCATATACTTATGCTATTTTTGCAATTCAGGGGTCATTGACACCGACATGACATAGGATGCTGCGTCACTGTCCTTTTTATACTTTTTATGGATAGCATACTCATAAGCAGGAGCATTTTGGGTTGGAGGTGGCGGAATAGGATCCTCTAGCACATAGACTAATTTTTCCGACTTGACAACGATTCTCAAGTTTCTATATCAGTCCAGAAAATTTGACTTTGTAAGTTTATTGGTTTTCAAGATTCTACATAAGTTTAGATTGGTCGACTTGATGCAAATGACCTAAATGTAAAGATATAGAAATTAGCAAAATGTATATGCACACAATATGTAAATAATTAGAAATTTAATTAAATGCATAATTATTCTACTATTTTACTCAAACCAATAGCCAATACTATTGACTCGGGAAAGCCCGTGGAAGCTTTCCTAGTGGACCAGTATCCAAATTCCTTAAGAATGATCTTGGATTAACCTAACAAATCACTTTTAAGTTCAGTGGTAGGTATCCAATACCTATTACATCAAATGTAACTACTGGATCATTGGGTGATTAACATCTTTTAATCTTAAAGCCTTTAAGCCAACCCAACCTTGCCTCTAATACTTTATGTTTGGGTTAGCCTAACCAGGATAAAGAAATTAGTTAAACCCAACCCATTAATCAGGAATCAAATTTCATAGTTTGAACATGCCTGATGTCAAGTAGGTTTGGGTTTGCCCAACAACCTAGTCTCGAAAAAGAACTCTCGTTTTTACTATATTAGTGGAAGGTATTAGGTCTAATAGTATTTGAGGGATTTATTCCTTTTAGTGGTCTTATCAATCAACATGCATAAATTTATCAGTAAACAACATAAATTGATAAACATGGTAATAAACAATTACGTGTTATGGTTATGGACTTTTCTAAATTAATTTCCTCGAGCTATAAAGGAAATTAATATGGTCAGCCCTATGTATTCATGCATGATATAAGTAGAAGGTCTTACCCTCCCACCTCATTTTCGTTGCCATCTCTAATGTCTAATAAGTAATTTGTTTTTAACTCTACCTAACCTATGTAATCAAATTATATAAATTTTTTAAATAGAGAAACCTCGAGTTACATTCGAGAAAAATTAGATGAGAAGAGAATTACATAAGAATTTTTAGAAAAAGGACACACAGGCCTTATTTCATAAAAACCAAAACTGTAAATAATGCATGAATATATATTTGGTCTTAGTCCATAACCATCTACCATGCTAATAAAACATGCTTAAAACATAGTAAGCATAAATCATAAAGTACATAAACATCCAAATCAATATTTTAGAAAGTTTTGGATCCAAAATCAAAATTTGAAAAGTTTGGGGCCAAAATAAAATTTTTAAAAACTTGTGGGTAAAAAAATAATTTTGTCTAAAATCATGGGTTCCATTTAAAATCTAATCATATTAGTGCTAATTCTCAAAAGGATAAATAATTAAAAAAACATATTTTTTTAACAAAATAATTATTGTCAAAACAATAACACCCATTCCACGGATTGGGATGGAGCTATGACCGAACTGGAGAGAAACCCTAGTTCGCGCAAACAGATCCCTAGCCGCGTCCGGTTTGGAAAGAATTTCTAGTTTCATTCCCGGCTAGCTTGGGGACTAGCTACGCACGACTTGAAGTTCGGCTTTGCATTCTGTTCATCTTCATTAGCAGATTTCAAAAACCTACAATGCCAGAAAAGACACAAACAATTTGCAGATTTCCATCTCCATATATCTTTTCAATAAAACAGACATTCTATTCTCAAAAAATAATATTAGACGAAAAACATTTTTCTTTGCACAAGCAGATTCACAGAAACATATTTCTATATAGAATGCGCAGCTTGGAAATTTTCAGAAGACAAAATTTTGGTAATAAAATTTCAAACAAGTTTTCTAAATTAGTGTTGTAATTATTACATAGAGGATATAAATCAAAACCATAACCCACAGAAACTAGAGGCATTCAAGAAACGTTTTCAGAATGTAATAGCGACCCACACAAGTGTGAAACAACTTTCACAGAAAATAGAGACAAACATGAAAACGATTTCATAGGAAAACAAAGATCCATAAATGTATATAAGCATGGCTCTAATACCACTATTAGTTACTCGAACATGCAATCAGATTACACGGTGGAAAAATCGTGAAAGCTACCCAACGCATTAACCTATATGTGTATTACGAATAAGAGAAAAGGTAAGAAATGTTACCTACAACATCTTTGGTGCCGCCTCTGATAATTAACAAATTCTTCTCGTGATTGACAGATGCAATCCAGTAGTCGATCCAATGAGAATGTTCTTTCTGTTGTTCAGTCATAGCCATTACAAATCAAGAGCAAGTTTGCCTTCAACAATATCTACATGAGGAGAAATCAAGGGCTGCCTAACTCTGGTGCTAGAAAGAAGTATATGGTGGCTAGGGTTTCTGGGAGAAGAAGAAAACACAATAAAAATCGTTTCTGTGTGTTTCGTGCGTCTCTGTTGATTTTTTTAATAAAATCACATCGAGCTGGAAACTCACGGCACACACACACACACACACACACACACACATATCCATATATGTATGGTTTCAGATTCCTAAATAAATAGGAATTCCATTAATTATAATTAGATCCTAAAAGTTCTTATAATTGTAATTTGGCCTTATAAATTATAATTAATTATAATTCGACCATTATAACTTCTTCTTATAATTAACCTTGTAATGTTATTGAATAACATCTTGAGTTCTTAATCCTCTATTGTGTGTGACCTATTAGATTTTCTGGTCTATTGGTAGCAAAATATAAATTAATCATAACAGCTTTAGGATTAATAATCCTTAATAATTAGAATTAATTTATTAATTCTAATTATGACTAATTTATTAATTCTCTAATTAATAAATCCATATTTAGTAGATACTGAGCGGTATCTAGCAATACATCATGACCACCCATAAGTCCAGAAAGTCAAGTGCTTTGACAAAAACTTTTCAATAGTAGAACATTAGTGCAATAAACTCCTTTCATCATACAATATCTCATTCAGTCTAGAGTATGGAATTAGTGCTAATTCTCTCTAGAATATTAATTGATTCTAGCCCGAATATTTTAGTACTTGCTTCTGGAATCCATTTATTCAACATGTGTATCAATTGGAACTACTTCCAATACATAGTTGCCTTTGGCCAAGGACTTTTCGAGTAATAATTCCTACAAGTGTTCGTGAGATATACTCTCCTATTATTAGACATGGTGAATCTTTTATTGATCATCTCAACTACTTTCGTTTACATCACGTTATACCTAATGTCCATTCCATAGGTGGTATTGGAGGGACTCCAGAGATTAGAATTAAAGCACAATGCTTAGTAAATAAAGTACTTTGGAGATCTCAAGTCTAAGGATACTTGTACATTCTCTATAATGAGATTCTATCACTAGCACTAAATAGTTATCCATGTGTTTATCTCATAGGTAGGTCATTCAATGAACTTAGATTCTTGAGTTTTCATATGTCTTATTCCTCTATTCTTTGAGCTTATTTAATTGGAGAAGCCTTTTTATCCCTATAGATTCAAGAACAAAGTTAACCAATATAATGACCCAAAAGCTTTATACTCCACTTCCATAGGTAGATAACATGACTTCTTATATGCCAACCTCTATGGAGTTATACCTATAGATGTCTTATATATTATCCGGTATACCTAAAGAATATCATCTAATTTCACACTCCAATCCTTTCTAGTATGTTCACCACTTTTTCCAAAATTCTCTTTAGCTCTCTATTGACTACCTCAACTTGGCTACTAATTTGTGGGAGACAGGAAGTAGCTAGCTTGTGGATCACACCTAATCTTTGTAGCATTCTCTCCAACTGGCTATTGCAAAAATGAGTCCCCCTATCACTTATAAGCACTCTAGACACACCAAAATAGGTAAACAACTTTTTTAGGAATTTTACTACTACCTAAGCATTATTTGTAGGCAAGGCCTATACTTCCACCCACTTAGATACATAGTGATAGCCACCAAAATATACTTATTAACGAAAGAACTTAAAAAAAGGTCCCATAAAATTAATTCACCAATAGTAAAAAATTTCACAGGCTTGAAAAATAGAAAGGGAAATCTCATAAGATTTGGAGATATTACCTACCCTTTAACATCTGTCATAATTTGCCACAAACCTATGCGCATCCTTAAAGATTGAAGGCCAATAGAATTCTGAGTTGATGACCTTTCTTGATATTCTATTTGCTTGATAATGCCCCTCAGTTGGTCCTTCATGACAATGTCAAAGAATATCCCAAGAATCAGCATAGTCTACACATTTTTGAATGACATGATCTATGTAACAACGAAATAAGAAAGAGTCCTCCCAAAAGTAATACTTCACATCTGAAAGGAATTTCTTCCTTTGTTGTAAGGTAAGTCCCTTTGGAAGGATGCTTGCTACTAAGAAGTTACCATAGTCTGCAAACCAAGGAGAAAAAGAATTTTGACATCCAACCTATAACAGTTGTTCATCTGGAAAAACATCATTGATCTCTTCTTTTTTTAATGCTTCAAGAGTTGGATTCTCTAGCCTTGATAGGTAATCTGCAGATAAACTCTTAGCTATCTTCTTTTCCTTGATTTCCAAATCAAACTCCTGTAATAACAATACCCATCTTATCAATCTAGGCTTAGAGTCACACCAAGAAGATATTTTAATGCAGAATGATCAATATAAACCACAACTATAACACCCCACTTCTTATGTACTCAAAAGGGTAGGGATGTTGCCCCGTCTAAAGGACTAATGGTTTTTTTAACTAGGTAAATAAAATAAAACCAAAGCGAAAATAAATTAAATTTCATTACAAGGGAAAACATTATCTAAAAAATGTCACACTTAATCAAAACATAAAAGTCCTCAAAACAAATAAAAATCAAGTAACAAATGAAACAATCTCATAATCAAGCTCAACCTTGTCAGTGCTAGCAGGTCTTGAAAACATGACATCAAAAGAAGTGTGGAAATACATCTTTTTTAAGTCCTCTATGTGCACTTGCATGTTTTAAAAGAGATTTCATGTATGCACTTTGAAATCATTCATAAAAAATTGATTGCAAGTCAAGCATTTTCTATTGGGATTTCATCATGCCTGTCAAATAAGAACGCAGTGGAAATCCATGCCCAAGGATCGCGTATTTGCAATTAAAACAAGAATAGAGGAAGGAAACAAAGATTACCTTCTTAGGCAGAAAACAAAATCTTCTTGCAAAAATCAAGGAACCAATTTCTCTACTTTTGATCGTCCACCAAGCGGCACTACAATCCAAGAGTAGGATTATCTCCAGCAGTAATCCACGCAAGATTGAATTGTTCACAAAGCCCGCTCAAAACTATGCTAGTAGAAGAGGTGCTAGGTTTAATTGGAGAAGAATAGGGATAAAGAAGATGAAGAAGGTCCGAAAAAACATCTGTTTTGATCGTCCAAAAAATCCCCCCAGCAAAAGGAACGAATTTCCTTATTTATAGTTTTAGAATTTATGTTAATTGCAATTAAGTCTTCCAATATCCAATGTCTACAATTGGGCCCTTAAAGTTTATATAATTGCAACCAAGTCCCGTAAATTATAACAAACTTATAATTCACCTATAAATATATTTTCTTCTCTCAATTAACCCCACAATATTATCAAATAATATATATTGAGCATTCAAACCTTTATTGTGTGTGACCCATTAGGTTTCTTGATTTTATTAGTAGCGTAATATGAATTAATTCTAATAGTTTTAGAATTAATAATCCTAAATAAAATATAGGATTAATTTATTAATTCTCTAATTAATAAATTCATAGTTAGCAAATCAAGAGCGACATCTAGAAATGACTCTTGATCACCCAAAAGTCCAGAAAATCAAGTGGCTTGACGTGAACCTTTTAATAGCAAATAACCAGTGCAATAAACTCCTTTCACCATACTATATCTCATTCGGTCTAGAGTATGGAATTAGTGCCAACTCCATCTAGAACAGTATTAATTCTAGCCTGAATATTTTAGTACTTGTTCAAGAAATCTATTACTCGATATTTGTATCAAATTTGGAACTATTTCCAACACATAGTCGTCTTGGCCAAGGACAATGATTTCTACAAGTGGCCCTGAGATATACTCTCCTACTATTAGGAGTGGTGATTCATTTATTGACCATCTCAGCCACTTTCATTTACCTCATATTGTACCCAATATCCATCCCATAGGCGGCCCTCAATTTGGCTCCAGAGATTGGAATCAAAGTACAATACTCAGCAAATAAAGTACCTTAGAGATCTCAAGTCTAAGGATACTTGTACACTTGCTATAATGAGATTCTATCACTGACACTCAATAGCTTATCCAAGTGATTATCTCATAGCTAGGTCATCTAATGAATTTGTTCATATAACAAGCATTCACATATTAATCATGAGTATCACAATACTCATGGTTATGAGACCACCGCCTGATCCAATCAAGAGATATAAGATGTGCTAGTCTTGGCATATTAATAATGTCCCATCTCATTAATACTATGATTAGGGATTATTCAAGCACAAACACTACATAGTGTGTTGTACTAAGGACTTTATCAAATAGTTTATACGCATATTAAGATATAGCAATCAAACTGAAAGATAAAGAATGCCTATTTGATTAATTATTATACAATATACATGGTACAAGTGATTGTCTCTAGGGTACAACACTAGTAATCTTCCACTTGCACTAAAGCCAATCATTTATGTATCGAATACTGAATGACTCAACATGTTTATCATGTTTCTTCTGGGAAAGTATTTTAGTAAGTCAATCAGCTATGTTTTGATCCATGGGAATTCTCTCTATGTTTATATCTTGTTTATCAATGATATCTCTAATCAAATGAAAACATCTAAGTACATGCTACAGTCAATTGTTGGTATCAGTATCTTGTTTGGAACCTTTCCAACTCACTGCCCTTCCACACAACATAAATACGTAGCCAGTTTGTGATTTGTAGTCGTCCTTATAGGACTGAAAGCTGGTATCAGTATACCCTCTTACTTGCAAATCACCATCTCCATATACCAAGAATACATCCTTAGTCCTTCCCAAGTACTTGAGGATATTCTTTACAACCACCCAATGACCCTTACCAGGGTTAGATTGGTATCTACTCGTTAAATTGAGAGCACAGGATACATCGGGTCTAGTACATATCATAGCACACATGATAGACCCAATTACTAAAGCATACAGAATTCTACTCATATGATCTATTTCAACTTGTGTCTTTGGAGACATCAATTTTGAAAGGCTTACTCCATGTGTCATGGGTAAGAATCCTCTTTTGGATTGATCCATGATAAACCTTTTCAGCACTTTATCTATGTATGTAGACTGCGAAAAATCTAGCAACCTCCTTGATCTATATCTCTATAGATCCTTATTCCTAGAATATAGGTTGCTTCTCCAAGGTCTTTCATGGAGAATATCTTGGATAACCAAATCTTTACAGATTGAAGAATGGAAACATCATTTCCTATTAGCAATATGTCATATACATAAAGCAATAAGAAAATAACTGCACTCCCACTAACCTTCTTATACACACAAGATTCATCCATGTTTTGAATGAAACTAAATTCTTTAATTGTATCTAAATGGATATTCCAACACCTAGATGTTTGCTTAAGCCCATAGATGGACCTTTGCAATTCACATACTTTTGTGCCATATTTGGATATGAAACCTTCAGGTTGTATCATATACACTTCCTCAATTAGGTTTTCATTAAGGAAAGCTGTTTTCACATCCATTTGCCAAACCTCATAGTCATAATGAGCAGTAAGTGCTAGGAGTATTCTTATATGGATTTTAGCATAGCGACTGGTGAAAAAGTTTGTCATAGTCAATTCTTTGCTGTTGTCAATAACCTTTTGCAACCAGACATGCCTTATAGGTAACCACATTACCATCTATGTTTGTTTTCTTCTTGAAAACCCATTTGCACCCTATAGGCTTGATTCTTTTGAGTGGATCAACCAAATCCATACTTAGTTGTCATACATGGAATCCATTTTTGACTTCATGGCTTCAAGCCATTTGTTAGATTCTAAACTATTTAGAACGTCCTTGTAAGTAGTAGGCTCATCTTCTTCTATGAGCAATACGTTATTGTGGTCACTTATGAGAAATCCATATCTCTCAGGCACCGCTCGTATCCTACTTGACCTACGAGGCTCTTGTGTGTTAGAAGGTTCATTAATAGGTGTGGGTTCAGATGGTTGATCAATATTTGTTTGTTCTTCTTGAACTTCACTAAGTTCAAGCTTGCTTCCACTATCTCCTATAAACATATGCTCCTTCTTTAAGAAGACACCATGTTTCGAAATAAAAACTTTATTTTCAAAATGAAGATAGAAGTAATATCCGAAGGATTCTTTAGGATATCCAACAAAGAAATATTTGTCAAACTTACTTTCAAGTTTGTCTGGCATTGCCCTTTTAACAAAAAGTAGGGCAACCCCAAATTCTTAAATGAGATAACTTTAGTTTTTTACCAAAGAATAGGTCATAAGGAGTGGTATCAACCGTTTTTGACAGACCTCTGTTTAATATATAAATAGCGGTCTCCAGTGCATATCCCCAAAATGATTTTGGTAACTCTGTAAAAGCTATCATGGTCCGTACCATGTCTAGAAGGGTTCGATTCCTTCTCTCAGATACACCATTATGTTGATATGTATGTGGTGGAGTCCATTGAGATAATATCCCATTATCTCTAAAATAACTTTGAAACTATTGGCTTAAGTATTCACTTTCTCGATTGGATCTAAGAGTTTTAATACTCTTGCCAAGTTGTTTCTCTACTTCATTCTTGAAGTCTTTGAACTTTTCAAATGCTTCAAACTTTTATTTTATTAAATACAAATACCCATATCGTAAATAGTCACCGATAAAGGTTATAAAGTAGTGATAACCTCCTCTTACTTGTATAGACATTGAGCCACATACATTTGTATGTATTAGTTCTAATAACTCTTTAACCCTTTCTCCTTTTACAGAAAATGAAGTTTTAGCCATTTTATCAAGTAAACAAGATTCACATGTGTCATATGATTCATAATCAAATGACCTCAAGCCACCCAGTTTGTATAATATAGACATGCATTTTCATTTACATGGCTTAAATGACAATGCCATAAGTAAGATAATATTGAGTTATCTTTTCTTTATTTCTTTACATTTATATTAAGAATTGGATTATCTATGTCTAGAACATATAAACCATTAGCCAAATTTGCAGAACCATAATGGATATCATTTAATGAAAAATAGCAACTTTTTTTCTTAAAATTTAAATGAAATCCAAATAAGTCTAAACAAGAAACTGAGATAATATTTTTGAATAAAATTGGTACAAAATAGCAGTTTTAAAGTTCTAAAATTAATCCAGAAGGTAGATTAAGATGATAAGTCCCTACAGCTAGTGCAGTAACCTTTGCTTCATTTGCAGCTCGCAGTCCATATCGCCTTTTTCCAGCATTCTACTACCTTTTAGTCCTTACAAATTATTGCACAAATAAGATCCACAATCGGTATCCAATACCCATATCTCATTACTAAAAACAGTATTAATCTCAATCACAAACATACCAGGAGTAGAAGTAGAAGTGTTTGCAAGCTTCTCCTTCTCATTCTTTTCCTTCACGGTTTTTAAGTAGGCTTTGTAGTTGTGCCTGCAATGACCCTTTCTCCATAATGATGACATGGGCCTTTAGTGGTTGCTTCCTTCTTCTTCACGCCTCCATTGAGCTTGGTAGGATTTTTCTTCTTCTTTTTGGGAACTTTCTTCTTAGAAGACGAAGAACCTACTAGCAAGATCACCTTATCATCCTTCTGCATGGATGATTCAGTAGTCTTAAGCAGATTGACAAGCTCATGTATGGAGGTCTCAATATTGTTCATATGGTAGTTAATCACAAATTGTGAAAAAACTACTTGGTAATGATTGTAAAATTAGGTCAGCACTTAAATCGTGATCCATTACAAAACCAAGAGACCCAAGCTTTTCAATATAGCCCAACATCTATAGCCTATGAGTGGCTACTAAAGCACCCTCAACCATCTTAAAACGGAACAGTTGCTTAGAGATCTCATATCTCTTATTTCTAGCTTGTTTATCAAACAACTCTTTAAGATGGAAGATAATGGTTTGAGCATCCATATGCTCATACTGTTTTGTAACTCATGAGTCATTTACGCTAGCATAATATATGATGCAGTGTCACTGTCCTCCTTGTGCTTCTTGTGTACATCATGCTCATCAGTAGGAGCATCTTGGGCTGGAGGTGATGGAATAGGAGCATCTAGCATGTAGAGCAACTTTTCTGACTTAACAATGATTCTCAAGTTTCTATACCAATCCAAATAGTTTGATTTGGTAAGCTTATTTGTTTCCAAGATACTATATAGGTTTAGGTTTGTCGACATGATGCAAGTGACCTAGATGTAAAATAGAGTAATTAGAACATGTATATGCTCATGATATGCAAGTAATTAGGTATTTAATTAAGCGCATTTTCATTTTACTATTTTACTCAAATCAATAGCCCCCACTATTGACTCGGGAAAGCTCGTTAGAAGCTTTCCTAGTGGACTAATATCCAAATTCCTCAAGAATGACCTTGGGTTAGCCCAACAAGTCATTCTTAAGTTCAGTGGTAGGTATCCAATACCAATTACATTAAATGTAACTACTGTATCATTGGGTGATTAACATCTTTTAATCATTAAAGTATTTAATAGTATCCCAACCTTGCCTCTAATATTCTTTATGCTTGGGTTAGCCCAATCGGGATAAAGAAATTAGTTAAACCCAACCCATTAATCAAGAATTAAATTCCATAGCTTGAACATACTCAATGTCAAGTAGGCTTGGGTATGCCCAATAACCTGGCCTCGAAAAAGAGCTCTCGTTCTTACTATATTAATGGAAGGAATTAGAATTAATATTCTTTGAGGGATTTATTCCTTTTAGTTGTCTCATCGTTTGGCATGCATACAATTTATCAATAAGCAGCATAAATTGATAAACATGGTAATAAAAAATTACATGGCATGGTTATGGACTTTCTAAATTAATTTTCTTGAGCCATCAAGGAAATTAATATGGTCAACTCTATGTGTTTATGCATGATTTAAGTAGAATGTCTTACCATCTTGCTTCATTTTGATTGTTGTATTCAAAATCTTGTAAATAAAATTCTACCTCAATCTAACCTATATAAACTCATTACATAATTTTCTAAAGGAAGAAATGTCAAATTACATTCGAGGGGAGTTAGATGAGAAGAGAATTACATAAGAATTTGATATAAGGTAGGACGTGCATGCCCTATTTAATTAAAATAAAGCGATAAAGATGCATGAACAGATAAATTTGGTCTTAGTCCATAAACATCCACCATGCCAATAAAACATGCTTAAAATATAGCATAAAGCATCCAATGCACAATAATACAAAATTAGCATTTTGGAGAAATTTAGGTCCAAAATCAAATTTTGGAAAGTTTTAGGTCGAAATCAAATTTTTAGAAAATTATGGATCCTATATATAATTTTGAAAATATTTTTATCCAAAATCATGGGTTTCAAATAAGTTTTAATAATTATTAGAACCTATTCTCAAAATTAGAAAATATTAAAAAAACTTATAATAATAATAATAATAATAATAATAATAATAATAATAATAATAATAATAATAATAATAATAATAATAATAATAATAATAATAATAATAATAATAATAATAAACAGTGCAAGAACAGAGTATACCTGGCGCCAGGTGGATAGAAGGTACTCGACGCCAGGTTTGCTCTGGAGGCACTCACAAGGGAAGAACAAAGTGTTCCTGGCATCAGGTAGGTCAAACGTACCCGCGCGCCAGGTATGCTCTGGAGGCAAAAAAATACCACTGTTCATCTTCTTCCCTGAATTTTTTTGCAAATTTTTCATGAACAATAATGAGATTTTCAAACCGTTCAAGACAATTTTGATATCAAGTATTGTTAATCAATATTAACAACCAACTGTAATCTACATCACAATTTAAACAACAATCTAAATTGTTGAATCAAAATCTTGATTGCAAAAAAATCTAACGCCAAAACAGACCCACAGGGAAACAACTTCCCAACTGTTTTTCAATGACCGAGAGACTCTTCAAACCAAAAAACCCAGACACGCCATATAAAGTAGTAGACATACAATCACCATGATCATACAGTTACATGCTCAGAAACGATTTCAAAGCGATTAAAGACCCAATAAAACACAAATACGATAGCTCTGACACCACCGTTGGGATTTCATCATGCTTATCAAATAAGAACGCAGTGAAAATAACCATGAAATCCATGCCTAAGGATCACGTGTTTGCAATTAAAATAGGAATAGAGGAAGGAAACAGAGATTACCTTCTATGGCAGAAAATAAAATTTTCTTGCGCCAATCAAGGAACCAATTCCTCTGCTTTTGATCATCCACCAAGCGGCACTACAATCCAAGAATAGGATTATTTCTACCAGTAATCCACACAAGGTTGAATTGCTCACAAAGCCCGCTCAAAACTATGCTAGTAGAAGAGGAGCGGCTAGGTTTAATTAGAGAAGAATAGGGATAAAGAAGAACAAGGTCCGAAAAACCTTTGTTTTGATTGTCCAAAAATTCCCCCGAGCAAAAGGAATGAATTTCCTTATTTATAGTTTTAGGATTTATGTTAATTGCAATTAAGTCCTCTAAGATCTAATGTCTACAATTGGGCCCTTGAAGTTTATATAATTGCAACCAAGTTCCATGAATTATAACAAACTTATAATTCACCTATAAATATATTTTCTTCTCTCAATTAACCCCATAATATCATCAAATAATATATATTGAGCATTCAAACATTTATTGTATATGACCAATTAGGTTTCCTGGTCCTATTGATAGCATAATATGAATTAATTCTAACAGCTTTAGAATTAATAATCCTAAATAAAATATAGGATTAATTTATTAATTCTCTAATTAATAAATTCATATTTAGCAGATCAAGAGCGACATCTAACAATGACTCTTGATCACCCAAAAGTCCAGAAAGTCAAGTGGCTTGACGTGAATCTTTCAATAGCAAATAACCAGTGCAATAAACTCCTTTCACTATATTATATCTCATTCGGTCTAAAGCATAGAATTTGTGCCAACTCCATCCAGAATATTATTAATTCTAGCCTAAATATTTTAGTACTTGTTCAAGAAATCCATTACTCGATATGGACATCAAATTTGGAACTATTTCCAACATATAGTCGCCTTGGTTAAGGACTTCATGACTAATGATTTCTACAAGTTGCCCTGAGATATACTCTCCTACTATTAGGAGTGGTAAATCCTTTATTAACCCTCTCAACCACTTTCGTTTACCTCATATTGTACCCAATATCTATCCCATAGGCGGCTCTCAATCTGGCTCCAGAGGTTGGAATCAAAGTACAATACTCAGCAAATAAAGTAGCTTGGAGATCTCAAGTCTAAAGATACTTGTACACTTACTATAATGAGATTCTATCATTGACACTCAATAGCTTATCCAAGTGATTATCTCATAGCTAGGTCATCTAATGAACTTGTTCATATAATAAGCATCCACATATTAATCCTGAGTATCATAATACTCACGATTATGAGAATCACCACTTGATCCAATCAAGAGATATAAGATGTGCTAGTCTTGGAGTATTAATAATGTCCCATCTTATTAATACTATGACTAGGGATTATTCAAGAACAAACACTACATAGTGTAGTAGGAATCTCACATTATGATTTCTATCACGATTTTCTTAACACTGTGTTGTACTAGGGACTTTATCAAATAGTTTATATGCATATTAAGATATAACCATCAAACTGAAAGATAAAGAATGCATTTTTGATTAATTATTATGCAATATACATGGTACAAGTGATTGCCTATAGGGCACAACACTAGCATTTTCCATAACCAACAACGAGTGGTGTTTATCACGTTTATATCAGAAAACACAATTAAATAATTTCATAAAATAAACCACTTAAAACAAATGAGTTATGAAACCCTACATCATAGTCCTTGCCATGAAGCCCTATATCATGATAAATCACTGTGAAACACTAGGTGATCGACCCACTGGGTAAGATACTCTTTCATTTCTCACCCTAACTTACTAGTTGTCCACTTTAAGATAACAACCTACTTAGACTAAGGTGCTAGCTCAGATCGGCTTGACATACTAAGACTGTCACCTTTTCCAGATAAAGCTCATCTCGTAGAGGTAGTCTCCTGCTGAGAGACTTATCCTATACATTAAAGATTAGCCCTACAGGCCTACCCTTATTGAGTATTCAACGTGTTAGCAACATTGGAGAACTAATGTCAACATAAGCATAAGTAAACTTTTTGGTCATGCAAACATGGTTTTCACAGATCTTGTTGTAAATCATTTAAATAGAAAAGGCAATATTTTGATAAACGACTATTTGATTGAAGTCCTTTTATAAAAATGTCCATGTTTGCATCCCAAGTAATCTCATCAAAAGAATATTTAATAATTATATTTCACTTGCAATTTAGAGCTTTTTTTACATAAAAATTTATTGCAAGAACTTACTTGATGTCATTAATTAGAGTCAAAGTATCAACTTCTTTGTTCTTCCTATTCAATAAAATCCCTTATCTAAAATCATATAATATAATGCAATCACAATACATCACAATAGCCTAATTAAAATACTCAGCTCAACTAGATCTATGACCCATATATTCTTTTGTCTTATCTAGGCAAAAAATTCATCTAATATCAATCACAATTTTTTTTAACTATTCCCAATATTTATATGACCATAATCACAAGTACCATACTAATCATTAAAGAATCCCTAATCATCTATGTGACCAAATCATTGCATAAACGTCTTTCTTCCACATGCTCATTCTCACAAATCAACAATTCCACTTTTAACTCACATAGTATATATTCCCATAATCACATAATTGATAGATAAAGCTTAAAAGATCATAATCTTATTAAAACATTCATCCATTCTCTATATCAATCAATTTTAGTACCAAATATTCCAATCATATAATTTCCTCATATAAACTATAAGATTTACCTCTTACTAGTGTAGATCTATGTAGAGCAAAAAGAGTGACTTCTTGGTTAGCCGAGTTGAATCCGTTGGAAGAGACCAAAACACCTTACTTAGTATCCCTAGGGTTTTCATATGAATAAGAGTGGATAAAAAAGAAAAGATCAGCCTTTTCCTTGGCTATTAGAGAAGAGAGAAGAAAAGAATGAAGGAAAGAAATTACTACCTTCAAGTAAGTGTGTTTGGACGAGATAGAGGAGTTGTGAGAATATAGTGATTCATTTTGAGCGTAAAAGAGAGGAGATCACTTGATCTTGTGTGTGTTTCAGTCCAAGTAGTATTGGGTTTTGTGTGGTTGTGTGTGTGTGTAGTTGAGACAGAAAGAGAGAGTAGATGAGATAGTTGTTTTCCGTTTAGTGCTTAGCTAAGGTTTCCGGCTATTTTGGTGTATGTTTAGCAGGGTTTCAGTTTTTGATGTGTGTATAGGGTGAAGGCCGAAACAATGAAGAAGAATGGGGGAGTTTTTGGCAAAGGAAAATTCTTGTTATAGTTGATGGTTTGTAAACTATATAGTAGATAGGATTCTACCTTAGTTTCTAGCTAAAATCTCCTAGCTTTTAGGGGTAGTTTGCTGGGCTATATTAGTTGCAAAAAGAAGAAATTTCTACTTTGGTTTTGGTGTTGTTGTTCAGCAAAGAGAGAATAGCGGAAGACCGAGACTTGGAGAGAAAAGAAGTGACCAAAATCAAGAAGGAAAAGAGAAGAGTTTTGGTGAGAAAAAGTTTGGTTAATCAAGAGATGATTGTGCAGGATTTTGATAAAGGGTTTCAGCTATTTCCGAGAGTTTCTTTTGAGCTCAAATACCTCTTAATGTGGCGGCTGATTTTCTGTTGTAGAAAATTGAAGTTTTATCTCATTAGATAAGGTATTATTTGAGAAGAAATTCTGATTAGGATAGCAGATTGTGTTGGTAAAATTTTCAGCTTTAAAAGAGTTTCATTTGAGCTAAAACTCTTCCTAAGGCAGACAACATCTCCTATAATTGCTGGCATTTATTCTTCATAAAACTAGGGAAAGCCTTGAAGAATTTAACTAATACTTGCTAGATAAAAACTAAATTTCTTCAGCTTAGCTGGAATTCTCAAAATCGAGGCAGCAAAGGAGTCTTTTTTCTCCAATTAATGGTAGCTGGAATTTTTAATAAAAAGAGGTTTGTTTGAATACAAATTGCTGGAATTTACTTAGAGTTAATCAGAATTTTTTTGAAGCTAAATTCTCACACTTAAAATAATGAATCCTTGAAGGATTCAACTTCTATATGGCAGTTGGGATTTCTTCCTCCTAAGTTGGTAGAAAATCCTAAAGTATTTAGGATATTAATGATTTAATTTAAACATAAAATCTGATTTAAAAGATTTAATACAATAGATTTATACTAGCTCAAGGATAATAGGAAATAATCATAGAATATTATCTTAAAGGAGAAATTTTTTGGTTTTATAAAAATTTAAACTCCTATATTTTAGGAGTGGAATCCAAGTATAGTGGCAATAGGGCGATTTTCGGCCCTTAGAGGAAAAAAAGGTAAAAGAATATAATTTTTAGTAGCTTTAGGATTCCAACTTAGGTCACCAAGATATAATCACCAAGATTTTACCACTAAGCTACAATATCACTTATTCTCTTAAATCTCAAACAAATTCTCTCCTCCTATTTTTCAAGCATCTCAAGTGTCACAATAAATACTAAACCCAACATTAAATTTATCTATCACACCCATAACATCTCTATAAGCTTTCCAGGTCAACACTCCCACACATAAATTCACAAGAAAATATAAACATATATCTTCATATACAAATCCACATAGTCATCAAACACATAACTATATGTCTATAAATTTGTATACACATACAAAATGCCATATAATACCCATATTCTATACATATCTAAGGTAGGGTAGGTCAGGGTATTATATCCTCCCCTCCTTTAAAAGAATTTCATCCTGAAATTCAGGGTGTCATATCTTCATAGCAATTCTGGATATTTTTGCTTCATCTAGTCCTTGGTTTCCCATGTAACATCTTGTATCCCATGATATTCCCACAAAACCTTTACCATAGGGATTTGCTTATTCCACAGTGTTTTTATGCTCCTGTCTAAATTCTCACTACCTTTTTAACATAGCTCAAATGCAGTTATAGAATTAATGATTCCTCGTTAAATACATGGTCTGGATTAGGATGATACTTCTTCAACAATGATACATGAAATACATCATATATCCCCATTAGCCTCTTAGGCAGATCCAGTCGATACATTACTAGTCCAATTCTCTCAGTGATTGAGAATGGTCCTAAGTATCTTGGACTCAGCTTCCCTCATTTCAGATGCTTTAGAATTCCTCTACTAGGTGTCAACTTCAGAAATGCCTGATCTCATACTTGGAATTCCAACTCCGTCATTCTATTATCCGTATAACTCTTTTGTCAGTTCTGAGCAACTTTCAACCTTTCTTTGATCACTCTAACCTTGTCCATCATCTCCTAAATATTCAACTCGCCAGATTTGCTAACTTGACGACCATCCTCTATCCAACCCTAAAATAAATGTACCTGATACCTTCTTCCATAAAGAGCCTCATACAGTGCCATACCAATAGATGACTGGTAATTGTTGTTATAGGCTAATTCTGCATAAGGCAAGTAATCAATCCACTTGTCACTGAAATCTAAGATACACACCCTTAATATATCTTCTAGAATCTAAATAACTCTCTCAAACTACCATCAGTCTGAGGATGAGTTGTAGTGCTAAACTTCAAAGTTAAGCCCATCGATTCTTGCTATTTATTCCAAAACCTCGATGTGAATCTAAGGTCTCGGTCAAACACTATACTTGATGGTACTCTGTGCAATCTTACAACTTCTCAGATGTAGATTTGAGTCAGCTTCTCCATCGATTCTCTTACGTTTACCAATATAAAATGTGCTGACATTATCAAACGATCTACAACTACCCATATAGCGTCTTTGGGTGTCTTAGCCATGGGCAAACCAATAATAAAGTCCATGGTTATATCTTCCCACTTCTATTTAGGTATAGGCAAGGTTGCAACAATCTTGTAGATTTCTTGTGCTCCGTTTTGACTTTCTGACAAGTCAAAAAGTCGTTACGAACTTCACCACATCCTTAATCATACTAGCCTACCAATATACCTTTTTCAGATCTTAATACATTTTAACCTCTTTCGGGTGCATAGCATACTTACTTCTGTGAGCTTCCTCCATTATTCTTTTCCTTAACTCCGGGTTATGCGGAACACATATCTGATTGTGAAAATATACCATTCCCTCTTTATTAGTTCGAAAGTCATCACCTCTCCACTTGACTTCTTTTTCTTTGAAAGATTGAAATTCGGTGCTATCTTGATGAGCTTTACTAATCTCCTGCTTCAATTCTGGCGCCAGTCTCAAATTACTTATATGAATTCTCTCCCCTTGAATTTCCATCTTTTGATCCAATATTTCCTAAACCATATTAACCTCTCGTATTCTTATATTGACTATCTTCACTTTCTCGGATGATAGGTGATAGGATACTTGTACTCCTCTAGAAACTCAATCCATCTTCATTGTCTAAGATTCATGTCTTTTTTGCGTGAAGATGTTTTTGAGACTTTTGTGATTAGTGAACACTTTATACTCCACTCTGTATAGATAATGTCGCTATCTCTTCAAAGTAAACATTATTGCTGCTAGTTCTAGGTTATGGGTCGAATAATTGACTTCATGTGATTTCAGCTTCCTTGAAGCATAAGCTGTATAACCTTTCTCTCCTACATCCCTTCTTGGATGCATTAGTATACAAGGCGTACGAATTTTTTTCTTCTAGTAAGCTCAACACATGAGTCGTCATTAATCTTCTTTTGAGTTCTTAAAAACTCTTCTCGCATTTCTCGTTCTACACAAACAGTACGTCATTTCTCAGAAGTCTGGTCATCGGGGAAGCCAAAGTGGAGAAATTCTATGAATTAATGGTAATACCCAGCTAATTCGAGAAAACTTTAGATATTCATAATATTCTTTGATTGCTTCTAGCTCTCTACTATTTCTACTTTTGTAGGGTCTATCTTAATGCCATCTTTGGATATTACATAACCAAGGTATGATACCGAGACTAGCCAAAACTCACATTTGCTAAACTTAACATAAAGTTTATGCTTCCTCAACTTCTCCAAAACCAGTCTTAGTGGACAGCATGCTCCTCTGGACTTTTAGAGTAGATGAGAATACTGTCAATACATACTACCACGAACTTGTGCAGGTACAGCTAGAAAGCTCTATGCATTAAATCCATGAACAACATGGGTGCTTGGTCACTCTAAATGGTATCACCACAATTTATAGTGGCCATATCTTGTATTAAAAGCTGTTTTGGGTATATCTTCCTCTTTGATGCTCACCTAATAATATCCTTGTCATAAATCCAGCTTAGAATAGTAGCTAGACTCTTGTAACTGGTCAAACAATTCATCTATCAAGGGTAATAGGCATTTGTTCTTGATTGTCAAGTTGTTCATTCTCTATAATCTATTGCATCATGTCCTTCTTCTTTACACATAAAACAGGTGTAATACCTTGTATTTTCAAACTTTAGATGGCTACTACTTTTGTTAGAATAGCAACTTGTATCAGTGGCCAGAACAAGAAAAGATCAGTGTAACATGACGAACGTTTTGGTGCATTAAAAATATGTAGGGACCTGGATGTAATTTTGAATTTGTTCTACCCGTACCTTGAATAATTCAGTATATGACTACTTTAAATAGAGTGAGAGTTTGGAGATATGCTCAGAACAAAGATTAATTCGTGTGATGAGATAATACTCTATACAGAGCTATCCGGGGTAATATCGTAATTTTGATCGCGAATTGGGAAAAACCTGATAAAGAATTTCAGGACTTTGGCTTCTATTATTAAATACGGTAAAATGAGTAGATTTTACTGGTAAAATAAAGTTTCCTAGTAAGAATAAATATATCAATCCAGATTTTAGTTCATTTTTGAGAAAATTTGGAAATACGGTCAAAATCTAAACACATGGCACTGTGTGATTGGTGGATAGAGACAAGTGTCAAATTATGGGAGGTTGTATGAAATAATCATGCAAGATAAGCTTATCAAATAAGTTTGGTAAAATAATTAAGAAAATAGGTGGAAAATGGAAATTGCGACAAGTGTTGGATAGCCTACAATGCATTTAATGCATCATGACCAAATTGGTCAAATTTTTTACCACTCAATGGCGGTTAAGAGGAACGAGAGCTGGCCAAGAAGAATAAAAGAAGAATAGAGGAAGAAAAAAGGAAATAAAAAGGAAAGAAAAAGGAAGAAAAATTGGGAAGAATTGAGAGAAAATAGAAAAAAGATGGAGAAAATGTGAAGTTAAGGCAAATAAAGCTTGGGGGAGTCCTATAAACAAGCTAAAAGCCTATATTCTATGAATTAAAATTGTAGATTTCATCGCAAGGATCGTTTTGATATGAATCTTAATGGGACATCATGAAAGTTGTGATTATGTTTAAAAGAATTCTTATGCTTTTGTGAAGATTTATGTGTGTGAATGTGTGTTGGTTTAATTGAGGACCAATATGCTATGTTCTATATGATCGATAGAAGTGTTTTGATGGTGATTTGAATGGTTATTCATGGTTGTAAAGAAAGATGATGACATTGAAATGAAAAGGAAGTTTGAATGATTAAAGAAAATGCAAAATAGTTATTTTTGCTTAGTATTGTTGATTGTGTATCATTTAAATATGGAATTTGTGGGTTATTTGAATCTAAAAATCAGGGGAACTGGAGGTGTTTTGGAGGGAAATAAATTAGATTAGGTGTTCTATAGATACTATAAGCAAAAGAGAACAAGGAGGTGATGTTGTTTTATGGAAAATGGGTTAAAAAAAGGAAAATTTTGGGCCGTTTTGCCTCAGTATTTTTTGGAAAGTTTTGAGATTGGGGAAATAGAGTTCATAGAAGTGTAGTTGAAGGTTTAATGAGCATTTTGATATAAAATGGAGGCTAATCAGAGTTGTGGATAAAAAATTATGCACAAAACAAAATGGTGTATCAAAAGGCTTTAAATGCAGAATTTTGTTACAATAAAGTGAAACCAAAATAAAGTTTATTTACTTGAATGGAGGAATGAAAAGGATGAGAATCATGAAGGGATTTCACACTTGTGAAAAGGAAAGAAGTGTGGAAATGAGAAATGGAAGAATTGGATATACAATAGGTGTGTATATACATATACATTTTATTCTAAGAAGAAAACGGGGGATTAGGAAATGAGAGATTTCCTTGTATTGATGTTAGTTGAATGTTGTCTAAACTTGGTATATCGAACTAAGCATGAAACGATGTTCAATATAGGTTGTTCGTATTAAGCATCTGGTGACAAGCTAGACACGATATCTGTTAAGTTATAACAATATTAGATAAGAGGTAAGTCCCTTTTTAGTTTCTAAAATATTAAATGCTAGTATGCTCTACATTTTATGAACCATTTTATGTTTTAGGATCTGGAGCTGGTGACTATGCAGCTAGAGACAATACCACAACTTAAGTTCAAATACTTTATCTTTTGCATATGTACATTTGGTTACTATGATAGTATTGATGTCAGCATGTACTGAACCTCACTTTTGCATTGTATATTAAATGAATATGATTTTATTTTATCAGTCTAGGCCTTTATTTCGTTTATTAGTCTTATTCATTTTAAAGATCCCTTGTTTAGGCAATTGGATGTAGCGACACCCAATTTATGATACGTTTCTGTTGTTATTTTTGGTAGGGGTGTTATAATTTGTATAAAAGCATAGTTATTGTAAACTGTGGTAATGTTATAGGAACTAATAGGTTCCCTTTATGTTGTAGGTATGTCGAATAAGAACAATAAGGGTAAATGTCCGGTGGATGATCATGTTGACAATGAGAAGAAAACGCAGAAGGGTGAGAGTTTTGGGGTAAAGATTGTTTGGAAGATTAGGAAGATCTACCTATGGATAGGATATCGCTATATATCATTGACAGGACCTAGTTATATCATTAACATGATCCAATCCAGGACAATGTAGACCTGACCTTTTGAGATTCGGTCTAGTCCTCAGGTGACACCTATTCGAGACCCATCTCTGGAGGGGACACCATTGCTACCTAGTAGTTTTGGAGAGGTAGATAAGGATTCTAATGATACTAATTCCAAGTAGCGTGACGATGATGAGGAGATTTTAGGAGAGGTTGGAGCAGAGATATTTTGGGAGTTTGAGGAGGCTATTCCTGAGCCGATTGGAGTTGAGGTCGAGGTGGAACAGGAGGCTTAGGGTATGTGGGAGGTTGAGAAGGAGGCTTAGGGTGTGCAGGAGGTTGAGGAAGAGCTAGAGACAGAGGTAGATGAGGCTATGGAGGGAGATATTAGGATCAAGACATTATGAACGGGAATGTTGATCCAGATGCACTTGGTTATGAGGGACCTGATACGCCTGAGTCCTATATAGTCTCTTTAGATTCAAGACCTCCTGTTTTAAATAGTTCGGATGAGGATGATTAGGATGTTTTATATGTAGTATGATATGTAGAGTTCGGTAAATGTATCTTAGTTATGATGGTGTGCAGTGCACACAATTTTATATTGATCTTACGGTTTGACAAAGAATGAATATATACTATATTTCCTACTATTTACCTTATGTCCACTTTTATACTTTATATTTGAGATATAATATACTTATTTTACAATTAGACCTTATGAACTCTATAGATACCACCCAAACATAGTTTGATGCAACCAAAACATACCGCACAATGCTGTTCTAAACCACTAATTGAGAAACCTCCAACTTGCTACTAATTGAGAAACCTCCTGCTATGCTACTAACATTTCAAAGGATGGCCGATACAATACAACATTTGACTGAGAATTCTAATAGAGAAGGGCCGATAAGTGAGCTTAAGTTGGACCAAGCTCTAGAACACTTGTTAAAGTTTTACCCTCCTCAATTTCAAGGAAAAATTGACTAGGAACAAGAAGCTGAATATTGGATTGAAACATTTTTGCTGCTTTGAACTATTCAGAGCAAAGAAAGGTGTAGTTTGCAATATTTCAGCTACAAAGACCTGTAAGAGATTGGTGGAATAGGGAAAAGGAGCCACAAGAATTGGAGTGGACTAATTTTAAGGTCAGTTTCAAAAAGGAATTCATCCTTAGCTGGGCGGTGGAGCAAAAAAAGGATGAATTTCAAAACTTTAGATAAGAAGGCCATATAGTAGGGCAGTATGCAACTGATTTTACTAGATTGTCGAAGTACTGTCCACTTTTGGTACAATTTGACACAAATAGAACTAAGCACTTTGTGAAAGGCTTGTGGCTTGAATTGAAAAAAGTACTTGTGAGTATGACCCCAGTTAATTATAGTACTGTATAGAGATTGCGTCAAGGACTAAAATGGAAGACATAGAGCAGGCTAGACAAAAGAATCGAAGTGGATTTAAGAATTTAAATAAAAAAATGTTAGGAATTCTTATCATACAAACACAGTTGCGCAGCGGAGTGAAACAAAGAATTCCCATCGAGGATCTTATTTATGCAAAAAGGAATTGAAACAGTGAAGGAAAATATACCTTACGTTACTACTGGGAATGAAAATTTTCCTTCCAGAGCTCCTTGTCGTCACCACTAGAGTCTAAGTGAAAGACTCCTTCTAACAATATCCACACGAGGTATGCTCTCAAGGAAACTAAAACGAGTATCTGTTAGAAGACTCTCTTGGCAGCTAGGGTTTTGTATTCTCTGTGTAGAAGAGAAAATGAGAGAACAACTCTCTCTATGTTATTCAAGTGATCAAATCACCACAACATTATCTCCAAAAATTACCAAAAAAAAAAAAAAAAACTGTGTTTCTATGAATTCTAATCAAATTAGAATTTACAATTTGTAATCGGAAACCATAAGTTTTAGCAATCACAATTTGGCCTAAAATTTATAACTAATTATAATTATGCCACAATAACTTCTATTTCTCAACACTAACCCTATAATGTTATTATATAACATCTCGAGTACATAATCCTCTATTGTGTGTGACTTATTAGGTTTCCCGGTCTATTGATAGCAAATATGAATTAATTTAAACTTCTTTGGGATTAATAATCCTTAACAATTTAGAATTAACCTATTAATTCTAAACAGGATTGGTTTATTAATTCATCAATTAATAAACCCATATTCTTTAGATTATGAGCAGTATCTAGCAACACATCATGACTGTCCAAGAGTCCAGGAAGTCAAATGGCTTGACATGAACCCTTCAATAACAAACTACAGTGCAATAAATTCATTTCGCCATATAATATCTCATTCGGTTTGGAGTACGAAATTAGTGTCAACTCCCTCCAGAATATAAATTAAATTTGGCCCGAATATAATAGTATTTGTACCAGGAATCTACTACTCTACAAGTGTGTGTATTAAATGGAGCTGTTTCTAATACAAAATCACCTTGGCTAAGGATTTCACGAGTAGTAATTCCAACAAATAGCAATGAGATATTCGCCCATACTAGTAGGAGTAGTGAATCCTTTATTAACCTTCTCAACTACTTTTGTTTACCTCACATTGTACCTAATATCTACCCCATAGGCAGCCCTCGATCTGGCTCTAGAGATTGGAAAGTATAATGCTCAGCAAACAAAGTACCTTGGAGAACTCAAGTCTAAGAATACTTGAACGTTTGCTATAGCGAGATTCTATAACTAGCACTAAATAGTTATCCATGTGATTATCTCATAGCTAGGTCATCCAATGTACTTGTTCTATTAACAAGCATCCATATGTCAACTTTGAGTATTGCAATACTCACGGATGTGAGAACCACCACCTGATCAAATTGGAAAGTCTAACTCGTGCTAGTCATAATGTATTAATGAAGTCCTATCTCATTAATACTATGACTAGGGATTATTTAAATACTAACACTATACAGTGTAGTAGAAATCTCACATCATGATTTTCTTAACACAGTGTTCTATTAAGGACTTTATCTAATAGTTTATTTTACAAGAAAGTAAAGAAAACAAATTGAAAAAAAAAATAATGCCTTGTATTATAAAATAAATATGTCATATACAAAGTACAAGTAATTGCCTCTAGAGCACAATATTAACAAACTCCCACTTGCACTAGAGCCAATCATTCATGTATCTAATACTGAATGACTCAACATGCCTATCATGTTTCTTCTGGGATAGTGCTTTGTAAGCAGGTTAGCTATGTTCTCATTCGTCGGATCTCTCTCTATCTTGACATCTTGTCTATCTATAATCTCCCAGATCAGATGATAGAGTCGTAGCACATATCTGGATCGTTGGTGAGACTGTGGCTCATTTGCTTATGCAATAGCTCCGTTGTTATCACAATACAAGGATATTGGATCAACAACATTAGGGACTACACCCAGTTCTTGAAGGTTTAAAGGGGGAAAAACAAACACGCAGCGGAAGTGAAAACTGGAAAAAACGAAGAAAAAGAAACTCCCAGGCCACAGCTGGAGCCGGTTCCAGCAGCCTAGCCAGCGCTGGTCATGGCCTAGGAGGGGGACTCTGAGGGAAAATTTTTTTTACCTCTTTTCCTCATTTTCAGAATTGGTTGGACCAGAATGTATGAAACTGGGGTAGGTGCACTGGTGGAAACCTCTGGTGCGATTCCTGTAAGCCTCCTACTCCATCTGTGCATGTAAGTGAATGCCAATCTCTCGATCTTCCAGTATATAGCCTGCCTAATTCTGTTTGGTGAACAACTTACAGGGCTAAGGATTTTTCTTCGAGAGAGTGAAAAGAGGCGTCTGGTTTTTTTCTCTTTCTCACGCCAAAAGCATGGAAAAACAATGTTGTTTTCTTAACCCTAAGAAGAGTAAAAACCACATCCTCTTTATCCTCCTATTTAACCTAAATAAAATCCTAGGTTAAACTGAACTGACCCATTGGACTCCTAGTGTAGCCTTTTTGGACTAAATTAATTATTCTAATTAGAACCAAATAAATGGCCCAATAAATAATTAATTTTTCAGCCCAAATAAACTAATCCAATTAACAAGTCCATATTAGTTTAGTCCCAGGTCAATCTTTAATTATTCAAACTGGACCAAAGCCCTGAATAATTAATTAACCCACTAAACTAATTTAATTAATTCTCTCTTTCCATGGACCTTTATTTTATTCTAGCCCAATAATTAAATCAGATTACTTAAATAACATAAATTCCATTTAATTTAATTTAAGACCAATTTCTTAGCCTGTATATAATTAGGACTCATGGTCTATATTGGGGACCAAAAGACACACCGCCTTGGCTAGTAAAATGACCAAAATACCCTTGCCATATAAATAGCTGTATTTTGCATTTTAAATATTTCCTAATATCATTATAAGGAAATATTGATCCCAAGGATAATGCTGCGTTAACAAAGTCTCCAACCTACAAGTGTAATGACTAAAATACCCCTCTATACATCACCGTACATTTAGAGAGGAAGAAATGTACTAACACCACTATAAATGACATCTACCATCCTTAGGCTTCTAGTCCAATGATCCATGACTTCCTGGATTGTTTCTGCTTTTCAAGGGAGCTACCTTAAAGCAAACATCCAAGTCATGATTCCCAGGGCCCTGGATATTTAGATCATTTAGACAACCATAAGGGGCGATATAGTATAGAAACTATCTTGTACAAGTCTGTCTTAACTAACTAGTCACTCATACCCAACACGCAAGTATATTAGTACTATGATAGAATCTCAACTATAGCATATCAATGTACATGCTTCCAGCTTCATCAGACCACCAACCAACTCAAACTCAAGTCATAGAGTACTAGTCCACGCTGTAATGGTAGTAGTCTAGGTTTCTACCATATAGTACTTTTAGAAACCACTACTACAGGTCCTGCACTTCGTATTCAAAATACGCTTATGCCATGAAGTGAGTGGACTACTCACTGGTAAGCCATTCCCCATTAGGAATTCACAACATAATAACCTAGATATGATGAGATTTCCATTCTCATCAATTTGTTAAGAACAAACGTTTATGTGTTAAGTAACCCATGATCTATACCTTACTGTGAAAGACCACCATTCACATGGACCACTTATTTAAACACAATGGGTCTTTTCCAAATGAAATTGTGCACAAATAAAATTTAAATTCACAAATAATTTTTGAAAATAAGTTTTTTTAATTAAAACATTCGATATTTACATCAGAAACCTAGTCTAAGAGGGCATATTTCCCAATAATCTCCCACTTGCACTCTAAGACTAAGTAAGTCCGTAGGTGCCCACCCCTATGGCGCTAAGTGTCTCTTGAAGACTCTCTCAGCCAAAGGCTTAGTAAATAGATCTGCGAGATTGTTCTCTGAGGCAATTTGTTCCACAATGACTTCTCGTCTCTGGATGAATTCCCGGATCAAGTGGTACTTCCTCTCAATGTGCTTCCCCTTCTTGTAGTTCCTGGGTTCTTTGGATTGCAATACTGCTCCAGTGTTGTCACAATATGTCTTAATCAGCTTGTCAATGTGTGGCATGACTCCAAGTTCTGAAAGGAACTTCCGGAGCTAAACTTCTTCCTTGGATGCCTTCGAAGCTGCCACATACTCAGCTTCCATGGTCGAGTTAGCAATGCAAGATTGCTTGATACCTCCTCCATGAAATGGCTCCTCCAGACAAGGTGAAGACATATCCACTAGTGGATTTTCTCTCATCCTTATCTGCCTGGAAGTCTGAGTTTGTGTATCTTGTAGGAACCAAGTCATCAGCCCTGTAAACCAACATATAGTCTCTTGTTCCCTTGAGGTACTTGAGAATATGCTATATAGCTTGCCCGTAAACCTCCCCAGGGTTTGACTGATATTTGCTAACCAAGCCTACGGCAAAGCAGATATTTGGCCTAGTACACAACATGGCGTACATGAGACTTCCCACAGCTGAAGAATAGGGAATCCTACTCATTCTATCCTTTTCTTCTTGAGACTTAGGATAATCCCTTGAAGAAAATGACAACCCATGTCTGCAAGGAATTAGAGCTCCCTTGCATGAGTCCATGCTGTACTTGGCTAGCATCTTGTCAATGTATGCCACTTGAGATAATCCTAACATTCTCTGCTTCCTATTTCTAAGAAGTCTAATTTTGAGAATGTAGCTGGCTTCTCTTAAGTCCTTCATACTGAATTGACTAGACAGCCAAACCCTTATAGATGACAATGACCCTACATCATTTCCAATAAGTAGAATGTCATCAACATACAAGATAAGAAAAACCACATTAATGCCTTCAAGTTTCCTGTACACGCATGGTTCATCTACGTTTTAAGTAAAATCGTAAGATTTAATAGACTCATCAAAATGAATGTTCCATACTCTCGATGCCTGCTTAAGTCCATAAATGGACTTCTTAAGCTTGCAAACCATATGTTCTTGGCCTTTAGCAATAAAGCCTTCCTGTTGGGACATATAGATGTCTTCACTCAGATGGCCATTTAAAAAATGCCGTCTTGAGGAAGCTTCAAAATTCCTCTACTAGAGAGAGAAAGTTAGAGAGAGTTTTCTCTCAACCGAAGCCCCCCTTGCTCGGTGCTGCCTCCCCTAGCCACCCCCCGACCTACCGCTACCGCCCGCTCTTGTACCCGGCTGTGCTGCCCTTTGTGCATCCAGCCCTCCCCTTTTCGATTTGCAGCAGCATCTGGGCTCACTCTCCCGGGTTGTCTCTGCTCTGCTGCGCTGTCTGTTCCCTGTTCACTGCCTTCATCGCATCTTCTATCCTGCGCTGCACACTGCACATGGCCGCGCTACCGGTGCGCCGCCTGTGCTTGCCTTGCGCATGTGCCTACGCTTGCGCTTGTGCCTTGCCCTTCTGCACGATCACGTGCACGGCCGCTGCTCTAGGCCTTACTTGCACGGGTTCTTCTGTGCAGCCCCTGCGGCCAAGCCTGGACCTTTGCTTTCTGTCTCTGCTGTTCTCTAGTGCATCATTCTACCCAGGTTTCTCCTTTTGTTATTATTATTAATATTTCCCAGTTCTTGTTATTTCGGTTCTATTTTCAAACTCCCCGGCGATTGGCGCATGCCCGCGCCCTGCGGCGCCGGTGTTCATAGTCTTTAGTTCTTATCTCTGGTTCTTATCAAATTTTGAGCGTTTTATTGTCCTGGCCTCTCCTGGTTATTGGCTATTTCTACTCCCCGCACCAACCGACTGACGGTTTTCTAGTCCGCTGGGACCTGTGGTTCTTAGGCAGGCCATGGTCATCTTCTGGTGCTCTAGCCTAGGACCTGTTCTCATCCTACCTTCTGATCTTTGCGCTGGTCACTGTAGTCGTTCAACAGTGAAATTTTTTGAATTTTGAATTCTGATCGTAGTGCCCGGTCCCGCCTAATCCTGCCTGTGCTTTGCCTCTCCTCGCCCGTGCTCCAAGTGCCAAGACCCGCCCCGTGCACGCCCGGGCCAGGCCGCGCCTGTGCGCTATTCTATCTAGGCCTGTGCCCCGCCCCTGCCTGGGCCGACTTTCCTCGTGACTAAAAAACACAAACCCACGGGCTCCTCCTCTGGGCCAGCGGCGCTTACTATGGCAGTTCTGGACCAGCCCACTGCTTCTGCTGGAAGCTCCCATTCCACCCCCCGGGCCTGGCCCCTCTTCCTACCCTGGCCTCACCTAATGGGCCTATGCAGTCCCCCTCATCCTCCTTTAGCTTCGAACAGGATTCTAACGCCCAACCGGCTCCTGCGGACTCGTCTTCCCCCCTCGCGCTTTCCTCAAAGACTTGGGCAGACCTCTTCCGGAAGGAATCCTTCGCTGCTGATATCAAATTCAAATTGATTGAAATTCCCCTTTCTGGGGACACTGTTGTCCTGGATGGCACTGATGTCCTTGATTTGGAATCCCGGCTTGGTTTTTACCTTCTTGGTTTTGTTGCTGGTCGCTCCCCGGGTGCTAAGGCCATTCAGGACTTGGCTTCGTCATGGGGGGTTCAATGCCAGTGGTATTCTCACAATACCGTCTGGCTTGTCTTTAAATTTCATTCCGTTGAGGACAGACAGGTTATGCTTAATGGCGGCCCCTATTCTGTGGCGGGGAGGTTTGTCCTGTTAAAGATCATGCCCCCGGAGTTTAACTTCTCTATGGATGAGGTGAACATCGTTCCTATTTGGATTACTCTACCTTGCCTCCCCCTCATCTGTTGGAATAAACTGGCGCTTAGTAAGATTGTTACGACTGTGGGCAAACCGATCTTGACTAATACGTGCATCGCGCGCATGGAACGCCTCTTGTTTGCTCAGGTCCTTGTCGAAGTGGACACTTCTAAGCCTCTGACCCGTGAGATACGTATCGAAATGCCCTCCGGGGACATTCTCTTGCAGCTAGTCAAATATGATGTGGAGCCTTCTTTTTGCGCCTCTTGCAAGCGATTTGGCCATACTGCTGATGACTGCCTTGGGAGGAGGGTCAGTGAATGCCGTGCTTACCAACAAAAGGCTGCCCAGGCAGGCCCACCCAAGCGCGCTCCCAAACGAGGGGCTAAGCGCAAGGCTGCCTCTGCTACGTCGGATGCCCCATCCCTCCTGGTCCTCCCCCTGAGGTTGCGTGCATGCCGGGAATCCTGCCCACTCCATCAGTCGGCACCCCAGCTCCTCCCCCTGGCCATGCCCTAGCTCTGCCTGTGCCTTCTTGCCTAGCTGTGCCGGGCCCTGCCCGAAACGCCCCTGGCCCTTCTGGAGTTGCAGTGACTGCTCTTAAGCCTGGCTCTACTTCTATTCCCACCGAGTCCTCTCGCCTCACCCCCGGTGGCCCTGTTGCTGGGACTGCTGACCCTGGTACTGCGTGAACTGCCCCCATGCATTCTCTCCTCCCTCTTCGACCCCAACTCCCTGCCCCTAAGAGTCCAAAACCTGTACCCCGACTCGTGAAGCCAGGTGGTGGTGCTGTGCGAACAACAACGCCCAAGGTAGGAACCAAGACGACCGCCTCGGTTGATAAGCGGAGGGCTCCTGATGCCCCCAATCGTCAGCCATGAAGATCGCCTGCTGGAACATTCGAGGGCTGAATAAGGCCCTCAAACAACACGCTATGCGAAGCTTTCTTTACCAGCACCACGTGGATGTTATGGGAATTCTGGAAACTAAGTTGTCTGACTCTTCCTTACAATGGCTCCTGCAGACGAAGTTCTCTGGCTGGGCTCACTGCTCGAACTTCAATGAGGCCCCGGGTGGCAGGATTCTTGTCCTTTGGAACCTTTCCTCTATCTCTCTAGATGGAGTCTCGGTCTCGGACCAGCTCCTTTCTTGTAATATAACCTGCAAATTGTCCAACCTTTCTCTATGTTGCAGCTTTGTCTATGGGCGCCACACGGTTGTTAGCCGTCGGCCCCTCTGGGATGACTTACGTACTGAATCTTCTGCTCGCGATCTTCCTTGGCTTATTCTGGGAGACTTCAACTCCTACCTGTCGCCATCGGACAAACTTAATGGCACGACCCTAACTACTTATGCCATGCGGAACTTTGCCCATTGCTGCATTGACGTAGCGCTGGAGGACATCCCCTTCTCTGGTGAATTATATACTTGGACCAACACTTATGTTTGGTCTAAGTTGGACCGCGTGCTTGCCAACCCTGATTGGTTTCAGTCGCCTCTCGTGGGCTCTGTCCATTTCTTCCCCATCGGCTGTGTGTCGGATCACTCTGCTGCTCTCTTCTCTTTGGACTCTGATTCATCTCCTCGCGCCTATGGCCCGTTCCGTTTTCTTAATGCCTGGGCTGATCATGCTGGGTTCCTTAACATTATATGCCTCGACTGGGAGGCTCCTCTTGCGGGGACCTTACAGTTTCAGCTCTCCAAGCAGCTGAAGGCTCTAAAAGGCCCCCTGAAGGCCCTAAATTGAGCTGAGTTTTCACACTTATCTGAGCGTGTCAAGCAGGCCAACCAGGCGGTGGAAAATGCCCAGTCCTTTCTCCAGGCTGCCCCCAATGACCAATCCCGTGTTTTCGCCATTCGTGCTGCCCGGAAGCATGCCTGGCACATGGCTGAAGTTGAGCTTTCTCTCTACCAACAGCTGGCTAAAGCGAAACATCTCACGCAGGCTGATCGTTCAACTAGTTACTTCCACGGCTTGGCAAGGCGCAATGCCAAACGCAATTTTATTGCCAGCATTTGCAAGCCAGACGGTTCGAGGACTGTGGGCCAGGCTGAGCTTGCGGGAGAGTTCCTGTCATATTACTTTGGGCTTTTGGGTTCTTCTGACCAATGTATACCCATCCACGCTGCTACTGCTCGTGCTGGCCCCCTTCTGCTGCCACAGCATGTCCAAGACTTAGATGCTGATATCATGGCCAAGGAAATCAAGGATGCTTTATGGGACATTGGGAACCTTAAGGCCCCGGGGCCTGATGGCTACAATGCTTATTTCTTCAAAAAAGCCTGGCCGGTGGTTGGGTCATCAGTCACCCAAGCCTGTTTGGAGTTCTTCTCTTCGGGCCGTCTCCTTAAGCAGTGGAATCACGCCATTATCTCGCTTATCCCCAAAGGACCATGCACCAATAGCGTGGGGGACTTCCGGCCCATATCCTGCTGCAATGTTCTCTACAAGATTATAGCTAAGACTTTGGCTAACCGTCTCAGCTGTGTTCTGGATCATCTCGTCGACCCTGCGCAGGCGGCTTTTATTGGGGGCAGGTTGCTTGCTGATAACATCTTCCTGGCCCAGGAACTGTTCAAACCTTATGCCCGGAAGTGGGTTGCGCCCCGTTGTGCCATCAAAGTGGACCTTCGTAAAGCTTATGATTGTGTCAGCTGGAGCTTCCTCTTCCGTCTATTGGAGGAACTCGGGTTTCCCTCGAAATTTTGCTACTGGGTGGAACAGTGCGTTTCAACTTGTTCCTACTCCATTGCTCTGAACGGCACCATTCATGGATTTTTCCCTGGAGCTAGGGGCCTGCGACAAGGTGACCCCTTATCGCCACTCCTGTTTGTTCTTTGCTTGGATTATCTGTCGCGTGCCTTGCGGGTAGCGTCGTCCTCGCCCCAGTTTCATTTCTACCCTGGTTGCCAGGCCACGGGGTTTACTCATCTGGCTTTTGCTGATGACCTATTACTCTTTTGCCGAAGGGACTCCCAATCTGTGGAGATTCTTGTCCAAAGCCTCCACCATTTCGAAGTTGTCTCGGGCCTCTCTGCAAACCCCTCCAAATCCAACATCTATTCCGCTGGTCTCTTTGACGCCCAGCGCCGAGACATATCTTGCTTATCGGGGTTCCAGCTCGGTGACTTCCCCTTTCGCTACCTTAGGGTGCCTATTTCTGTCGATCGCATGCGCACGACCTTCTACAAACCGTTGCTAGACAAAGTTGGGTCAATAATCACTAGGTGGATTGCTAGCTCCCTTTCCTTCGCGGGGCGCCTGGAGTTGATCAACTCGGTACTCCAGGGCGTCGAGTGCTTCTGGCTGTCAATCTTTCCCACTCCTCAGGCCATCCTTTCTGACCTCTCCCGCATGGCACGCCAGTTCCTTTGGAATGGGAAATCATCCATGGTGGCTTGGGATTCCCTCTACCGACCGAAGTCTGAGGGCGGCCTGAGCATTAAGAATCCATCTGCTTGGAACTCGGCATTGCTGGCCCTTGTCCTCTGGGATATCCACCGCGACAAGAATACGCTGTGGATACAATGGGTGCACCACCGCTACTTTCGGGACCTCTCAGTCTGGATGGCAACCCTGCGCCCGGAGGCCTCCAACCTGTACAAGCGCCTATTACTGCTCCGGGACAAGCTTTTGCATGCTGCAGGTACTGCCGATATTACTGCTTCATTGTTGGAATCCTGGGCAGCACGGCCGAGATCCTTTACCAGGCTGGCCTATGACTTCTTCCATGCCTCGCAGCCGCGGGTTCCGTGGGGGCACATAGTTTAGGGCAAAGTCCTTGTTCCAAAACATTCTTTCGTTTTATAGTTGGCGACTCTTGGGAAACTTCGTACGAAGGATCGATTGCCCTTTGCCACGGATGACCCCTCCTGCCCTTTCTGTCTGCAGGAAGCCGAATCCTTACAATATTTATTTTTCCGATGTCGGTTGACTCGGGAAGTGTGGACTAACGTCAAGCGCTAGGCACGCTTGCGTCGCCCCATGACCACCCTGCCCAGTGCGCTGAAATGGCTGAAGAAGGAGGCCCGAGGCTCCTCCTGGCCAACGAAGCTTAAGTGCTCGGCCTTAGCTGCAACGGTGCATACCATTTGGGACGCCTGCAATAGACTAGTTTTTGAGGGTCTGCTTATCTCGGCAGATCACTTGGCCAATAGGGTCAAAACGATTGTATACAGGGCTATCTTTACTTTGTATCCCTCCGTTTTAACTCAGTTTGAAGCAAACAGATATGCCTTTGAAGCACTCCTTGTTTAGACGATTGGGACAAGTCCCGGCCTCTGGGCATGGGCGAACCACTGTATATCCTTTCTCCATTCTATTATACATTTACATTTACATAAAAAAAAAAAATACCGTCTTGACATTCATTTGCCACATCTCGTAGTCATAATGACATGCGATGGCAAGGAGGATATGGATGGACTTAAGCATGGCTACTGGGGAAAAGGTTTCCTCATAATCAAATTCCTCTTTCTGAGTATACCCTTTCACCACAAGCCTAACTTTGAAGGTTTTCACATTCCCATCCACTCTCCTATTTCTCTTGTATACCTACTTACACCCAATGGGTTTTATCCCTTCAAGAGAAGCTACAAGATCCCAAACCTGATTGAAGTACATAGACTCAATCTTGGCTTTCATTGCTTCATGCCATAGATTTGCATCGGCATCAGCAATAGCCTCCTCGTATCTAGTGGGGTCTTGTTCCTGATGGTCAGAAACTAGCTCGAAAGCTTCTCCAGTCTATTTCTCTGGAACCCTAGACACTCTCCCACTACGACGAGGCTCCAATTGTACAGGCTCTTGAGGCTGTGCCTCTTCTTGTCTCACAATCGGGTCAGAAGAAGTTGATTCTGAAGATAACTTCTTCTCAAGTTCCAACCTAATTGAACCATTCGTGGAAGTAATCCAATCATCCTCTAAGTATCTAGCATTGGCACTAACCAGTACTTTCTGCTCCTTAGGATGATAAAAGTAACCACCCTTTGTCTCTTTTGGATACCTAACAAAATAGTATAATTCTGATCTTGGTTCCCAATTGTCTCCCTTAACCAGTACATAAGCTGGACAACCCCATATCCTGAGATGATTTAAACTTAGCTTACGCCCAGTCCACATCTCATAAGGAGTCCTTGGTACTAATTTAGAAGGCACCAAGTTCAGAATGTATGCCGTTGTTTCCAGGGCATATCCCCAAAAAGACACTGGAAGAGTAGCATGAGACATCATGCTTCCGACCATTTCCATTAATGTCCTGTTCCTTCTCTCAGCTACTCTGTTCTGCTGGGGTGTCCCCAACGCAGAGAGTTGGGATACTATCCCATGATGTACCATGTAGTCCTTGAATTCACCAAGGAGGTACTCTCCACCATGATCTGATTGTAAGGTCTTGATCAATTTACCTGTCTGATGCTCCACTTCAGCCTTAAACTCTTTGAACTTGTCAAAAGAGTCAGATTTACGTCTCATCAAGTAAATATAACCAAACCTTGTACAATCATCCATGAAAGTGATAAAGTACTCAAAACCCCCTCTAGCTGGTGTAGACAAGGAACCACACACATCAGTGTGAACCAGACTCAATACCTCATTGGCTTTATTCGCCTTAAGGGTAAATGACCTTTTGGTCATCTTTCCCATTAGGCAGGATTCACACAGAGGCCAATTTTCCAATCCCAATGAGCTTAAAGGCCCATCATGGATTAACCTCTGAATCCTGGTTGAGTTGATATGACCCAACCTTAGATGCCAAAGATACGAGTCATTGACATTGGTATTTCTCTTCCTCGTTAAAGGTTTAGATTGAGTGTTATTTAATTGATTGTTAATAGGGTTTAAGAAGAATAGATTTCCATACATGTTCCCATACATAAAATTTCTCCATCTCTACTAATAGTAATACCAAAATGGAAACTAGAACGGCCCTTATAGGATGCTCTTCACCTAGCCTCGGCTAACTGTGTCCATCCTTGGCTTATCTTTGGTGATTTCAACTCATATTTATCCCTCTCGGACAAGCTTAATGGCACGGCCGTCTCCCCATACTCCATCCAGGACTTTGCCCAATGCTGCTTGAACTTAGCATTGGAGGACATCCCATTTTCTAGGGAATTCTTCTCATGGATAAATAATCATATATGGTCTAAGCTCGATCGGGTCCTGGGAAACCAGAACTGGTTTCAGTCTCACCTGCGAGGTTCTGTCCACTTTTTTCCCATTGGATGTGTCTCCGATCATGCTGCAGTTCTTTTCTCCCTGGAGTCTAGCGCCTCCGCACGCGCCTCAGTCCCATTTCGCTTCATCAATGCCTGGGCAAACCATGCTGATTTTCTGGGCATTGTCCACCATGGTTGGGACTACCGGCCTGAGGGGACCCATCAATTTTGTTTGTCCAAGCAGCTTAAAGCACTCAAGGGTCCCTTGAAGGCCCTTAACCGGGCAGAATTCTCCTATCTCTCCCAGCGTGTCAAGCTGGCTAACACGACGGTTAAAGATGCCCATGCACTGCTACGGTCTGAGCCTAATGATCCCTTGCGTCTTGATGCTGTCAGGGCAGCGCGGAAGCATGCCTGGCACATAGCGCAGGCCAAGCTCTCCCTCTATCAACAATTGGCTAAGGCAAAGCATCTCACGAAAGCGGACAGGCCTACTAGCTATTTTCATGGGCTGGCTAAATAGAACGCCAAACGCAACTTTATTGCTAGCATATGTAAGGTGGATGGTTCTCGCACCACTGGCCCAGCTGAACTTGCTGCCGAGTTCCTCTCGTTTTATACCAACCTCCTTGGCACTTCGGCCCCTTGTGCGCAGCTGGATGAGGATATTGCTAGAGCAGGGCCACTACTCTAGCCCGATCATATTCAGGACCTTGTGATAGACGTAACGGCAGCTGAAATTAAAGCTGCCTTATGGGACATTGGTGATCTTAAGGCCCCAGGACCAGATGGATATAATGCCTGCTTCTTTAAAAAAGCATAGCCGATTGTTGGTACTTCCGTCACTCAGGCATGCCTGGAATTCTTCTTGACTAGTCGCTTGCTGAAGCAGTGGAATCATACGATCATCTCTTTAATTCCCAAGGGGCAGTGCACTAACAGTGTAGGGGACTTCCGGCCTATATCTTGTTGCAATGTGCTCTACAAGATTATCTCTAAGACTTTAGCCAACCGGCTTAGCCACCTCTTGGCCCACCTGGTTAACCCTGCCCAAGCAGCTTTCATTGGCGACAGACTGCTCGCGGATAATGTGTTTTTAGCCCAAGAGCTGTTTAAGTCTTATGCTCGGCATAGGACTACACCGTGTTGTGCCATTAAAGTAGACTTGCGTAAAGCGTATGACTGCATGAATTGGCTTTTTCTCTTCCGTCTCATGGAGGAGCTTGGTTTCCTCTCTCGATTCTGCACTTGGGTAAAGCAGTGTGTATCCACCTGCTCATTCTCAATCTCGCTGAATGGAAATCTACACGGGTTCTTCCCTGGTGCTAAAGGTTTGCGTCAAGAGGACCCCTTATCCCCTTTTCTCTTCGTGCTTTGCTTGGACTACTTCTCCCGTAGCCTCCGTGTAGCATCTACGTCACCTCGCTTCAATTTCCATCCTGGCTGCCAGGCTATTGGACTTACCCACTTAGCCTTCGCGGACGATCTGCTTATGTTCTGCAGAGGGGACCCTCAGTCCGTAGAAATTCTTGCGCAATGCCTCCTCCATTTTCAGGCGGTATCAAGCCTTGCTGCAATCCCCTCCAAGTCTAGCATCTATTCTACTGGAATTTCTGATGCCCAGTGCCAGGACCTCCTCCGGGTATCGGGCTTCCAGCTTGGCTCCTTTCCATTTCGCTATTTGGGTGTCCCCATTGCTGTGGACCATCAACGATGTGCCTTATACAGGCCATTGCTGGACAAGATTGGATCAACAATCAATGGCTGGACCACCAATTCTCTATCCTTAGCTGGACGACTAGAGCTAATCAACTCTGTGCTGCATGGTGTCGAATGCTTTTGGTTGTCTATCTTCCCAACACCGCAGGCTGTTCTAACCGAGCTCTCTCGTCTCGCCCAGCACTTCTTATGGAATGGCAAGCAGTCTATGGTGGCCTAACCGCACCTATGCCGGCCCAAAGTTGAAGGAGGTCTGGGCATCAAAGAAGCGGGGGCATGGAATTTTGCCTTACTGACTCATGTCTTATGGGACAAGCGCACACTGTGGATCCAGTGGGTTCACCACAAATACCTTGGGGACTGCTCGGTCTGGACTGCACCTCTTGGCCCGGAGCCGTCCAGACTGTACAAGCGTATTCTTATGCTCCGGGATAGAATCCTTCTTGTGGCTGGTGATGTGCCCTCGACTGTGGCTATGCTGGAGCTGTGGGCTGCTCGGCCTCACTCATTCACCAGGCTCGCCTATGACTTCTTCTGCTCCCCGGCGCCACGAGTCCCGTGGGGACACACTGCCTGGGGCAAAGTGCTAATGCCCAAGCACTCATTTATTCTCTGGTTAGCTGCACTGGGCAAATTGCACACCAAGGATCGACTGCCTTGCTCCACTCCGGACCCCAGCTGCCCCTTCTACGGCTTAGTTCCTGAATCAGCTCAACACTTATTCTTCCAATGCCCGGTGACCAGGCTAGCCTGGGACAATGTTAAGCGCTGGGTCCACCTCCGGCGGACCCTGTCTTCCCTGCCCAGCATTCTCAAATGGCCAAAGAAGGAAGCCCGAGGATCTTCTTGGCTGGCCAAGCTGAAATGCTTGGCTCTTGCTGCCACGGTTTACACACTCTGGGACTCACGGAACAGATTGCTCTTTGATGGGGTGCCCACCTTGGCAGACATTATGGCTAATAGGGTCAAAACGATTGTATACAGGGCCATTTTCACTTTGTATCCCTCTGTTTTGGCCTATTTTGAATCAAATGGTTACGCCTTAGAGACGCTCCTTGTTTAGCTGCGTAGGACGTGCTAGCCTCCCTACGAGTTGAGGCTCCCCTTTTGTACTATTCGCTTCTCCTTTTATGATACATTTACATTTACATCAAAAAAAAAAAAAAAAGGAAAGATACAGAATATCCTTGATTTATTAGTTTCGTAACAGAAATCAAATTCTATCGAAATCTAGGTACATATAAAATATCTCTTAAAACCACTATTCTATTACAATAAAAAATAAGATCCAACTCTCCCACTGTAAATGCCCAGACTTGTGCTCCATTTCCCACACGTAACCCATGTTCGCCCTTCTTGAGTCTTCTAATATTTCTAAACCCCTGCAAGGAGTTACAGATGTGATTAGTGGCCCTTGAATCAACAATCCAAGTGAAAGTTAATCCAACCATTGATATAGACTCTAGATAGAAAACATTACCTGTGGGGTTTTTTTTTGCTTGAAGATCTAGACACTCCTTTTTCCAGTATCCCTTCAGTCCACATTTGAAGCACTTGCCCTTGGGTTTGTCTTAGGGTTGGGCCGTTGTGTTTCCTTTCTTCCCTTTGAACTTTCTGGGTTTGGGCCCAGTTCTAGAGGATAGCAATCATAGCCTTTGATTGTGGCTTCATGACCATCTCTGCCATCTGAAGTTCCTTCATCAACTCAGTTAAACTCATGTTTAACTTGTTCATGTTGTAATTCAACTTGAACTGAGTAAAGGAACCCGGTAGAGATTCGAGAACCATGTCCACATAGCTCTCAGGGTCAATAACAGCCCCTAAGATTTTTGCCTCCTTGAAAGCAGCAATCATCTTGAGCATATACTCTCTGACTAATGCTCCCTCAGCCATCTTAGTGTTTATGATAGATAGTTCGAAGAGCCTCCTGCCTTGTGGGCCGGCTCTTATCCGCGAACATCTGGCCAATGATTGACTTATATCGTACGCAGAAGCCACGTGCTCGTGTTTTGACTGGAGCACATTAGACATGGAGGCCAACATGCAACAACGAGCCATCTCGTCGGCCTTCTTCCACGCCTTCTCAGCCTCTCGCTCCTTAGCGGTGGAACCTTCCTCGATAACAGGGCAGATTTCGTAAAGGACATACTTATACTCTTTCGCTGTGAGTATTATGTCCAGGTTCCTTTTCCAGTCCACATAGTTTGGTCCTATTAGCTTATTCTCTCGGAGAATAACGGCTGATGGACTAAAAGAACCTCCCACCATTTCTGAAAAATCGAAAATAAAAGAAAAAGAATTAGTTTGTGAAAACAAAACAAATTTGTGCATTTTATCAAAACTGATATAGCTTCTTGGGAAGATTAACAGTTCCTTAAGCTAAGTGTGTTGACCACCACAAATTAATTTTCCTTCTAGGTAACGATCTAGAAGATAACTCCATCGAGGGGATGGTTGTTTCCTCTCATTTCTTATGGACATACCTCGCACTATAACCTCCAACGTGGACTGGCCGATCACAGTACGTGTACTGGGTTATTAATTACATCCCTCCATTAGATCTAGATCCTTATGGTATCCCCATCCTATATGGGTTCACTCCCAGGGTAATGTAAGGGGACCCACGATCTCTAATGAGAATCGTGATAGAAGTTGTGGGGCCGTTGGAACCCCTCTCTCACTTAGTCTTTTAAAACAAGGGTTTTCTGAAAAATATCCTTTTGAAAATTTCCATTAAGTTTTCTCTTTAACTCAAAAATAAAATATCTAAATCCATTAAAATCTCTATATCAAGGTATATATCCTTTGAGAGATTTTTCCATGGACTAATTTTATTTAAGTTAAAAACTTAATGATTTCAAAAATTTTTCCAATTAAAACTTTCTAGAGACTTTGGTCTCAAGTTTATTTGACAAAACAAATTTTCTTGTGCAAAAAAATAAAACAAAAATGGCTTTTTATTTTAACTTACAAAAATATCTAAATCCAATATATTTTTTATGTTAAGGATTAAATCATTTGAGAAAATATCTAAGGATTAATTTTTGTTCAAATTAAAATAACTATTTAATTTGTAGAAAAATGTTTTCTTGTCAAAAATATTCCCAAAGAAATTGGTCTTTGGGAAAACATGCACATAGGTACTTTAAAAATAAATAGCATGTTTTCATGCATTTCTATTTTTAAACCTAAGTGCCTAGATAATAGAATTAAACACATTAATTAATTAATTAATGGTCTTGTTTAATCCTAAAATCCCTTATTAATATTTTTCATGCAAAAATATTCCATGAATATTAACTATTGCAAAAACATTAACTTTGCCTGGTATGGACCCCAAAACAAAAAGGAAAACACAAGAAAAATTACAAGGAAAAATAAAAAAATTCTCCTTAGTCCACTGCAACTACCGCACTAGATTGAGCACCTATCTGCATTGCGGTCCACTGCACCCGCCGCACAGAACCAGACCTCGTAGGCGACGAGCGTGTGGATCGGATCCCAGACCCCAGCCGGCGCCGGTTCCGGTCTGATCGGGTCTTCTTCCTGCAAATTTTTCTATGATTTTCTTCTGTGAATTTCCTCTGTTTATCTACGCAACTTTTGGCTGCGTTGGCTTTCCGATTTCAAACCAAATACAATGAAATCAACAAAAATCAACAATCGCCTATACCCATTAACATTAGGCTTTCACGATTTGCTAAGAAAAACAGTAAATTACAAATCTCCTATACCTCCATCAGAAAAGTTTAATAGAGAATCTATCCATAACAAAAACAGCGAAGGATCACAACTTAATCACACATATGTGTCCAGTTTTATTCAACTAGATGCACGCTCCCTATATTTTCACAAAACCTTCATGCTCTAATACCAATTGAAGGTTTAAAGGGGGAAAAACAAAGCACACAGTGGAAGTGAAAATTGAAAAAATGAAGAACAAGAAACTCCCAGGCCATAGCTGGCGCTAGTTCCGGTGGCCTAGCCGGCGCTAGTCGTGGCCTGGGGGGGGGGGACTTCGAGGAAAATTTTTTTTACCTCTTTTCCTCATTCTCAGAATTGGCTGGACGGTAGGTGCGCTGGTGGAAACCTTTGGTGCGATTCCTGCAAGCCTCCTACTCCGTCTGTGCATGTAGGTGAACGCCAATCTCTCGATCTTCCAGTATATGGCCTGCCTAATCCCGTTTGGTGAACAACTTATAGGGCTAAGAAATTTTCTTTGAGAGAGTGAAAAGAGGCGTCTGGTTTTTTTCTCTTTCTCACGCCAGAAGCATGGAAAAACAATGTTGTTTTCTTAACCCTAAAAAGAGTAAAAACCACGTCCTTTTTATCCTCCTACTTAACCTAAATAAAACCCTAGGTTAAATTGGACTGGCCCATTGGACTCTTAGTTTAGCCTTTTTGGACTAAATTAATTATTCTAATTAGAACCAAATAAATGGCCCAATAAATAATTAATTTTTCAGCCCAAATAAATTAGTCCAATTAACAAGTCCATATTAGTTTAGTCACAGGTCAATCTTTAATTATTCAAACTGAGCCAAAGCCCTGAATAATTAATTAACCCACCAAACTAATTTAATTAATTCTCTCTTTCTATGGACCTTTATTTTATTCTAGCCCAATAATTAAAACAGACTACTGAAATAAAATAAATTCTATTTAATTTAATTTGAGACCAATTCCTTAGCCTGTATATAATTAGGACTCATTGTCTAAACTGGGGACCAAAAGACACACTGCCTTGGCTACTAAAATAACCAAAATATCATTGCCATATAAATAGCTGTATTTTGCATTTTAAATATATCCTAATATATCATCATAAGGAAATATTGACTCCAAGGACAATGCTGCGTTAGCAAAGTCTCCGACCTACAAGTGTAATGACTAAAATATCCCTCTATATATCACCGTACATTTAGAGAGGAAGAAATGTACTAACACCTCTCTAAATGACATCTATCATCCTTAGGCTTCTAGTCCAATAATCCATGACTTCCTTAGATTGTTTCCGCTTTCCAAGAGAGCTACCCTAAAGCAAACATCCAAGTCATATTTCCTAGGGCCCTGGATATTTAGATCATTTAGATAACCACAAGGGGCGATATAGTATAAAAACTATCTTGTACAAGTCTGTCTTAACTAACTAGTCACACATACCCAACATGCAAGTATATTGGTCCTACGATAGAACCTCAACTATAGCATATCAAAGTACATGCTTCCAGCTTCGTCAAACCACCAACTCATACTCAAGTCGTAGAGTACTAGTCCACACTGTAGCAGTAGCAGTCTAGGTTTATACCATATAGTACTTTTAGAAACCACTACTGCAGGTCCTGCCCTACGTATTCAAAATACGCTTATGTCATGAAGTGAGTGGACTACACACACTGGCTAAAGGTAAGACATTCCCCATTTGGAATTCACAACATAATAACTTTGACATGATGAGATTCCCATTCTTATCAATCGGTTAAGAACAAACGTTTATATGTTAAGTAACCCATGATCCATACCTTACTGTGAAAGATCACCATTCACATGGACCATTTATTTAAACACAATAGGTCTTTTCCAAACGAAATTGTGCACAAATAAAATGTAAATTCACAAACAATTTTTGAAAATAAATTCTTTTATTAAAACATTCGATTTACATTAGAAACTTAGTCTAAGAGGGCATATTTCCCAACAGTTCTGTTACGAACTTCTTGATCCAAACGGCTTTCTTAGCTACTTCAAAAGCGGCTATGTATTCAGCTTCAGTCGTAGAGTTGGCAATAGTCTCTTGTTTGGAACTCTTCCAACTTATTACCCTCCACACAACGTAAACATGTAGCCTGATTATGATTTGAAATCATCTTTGTTAGATTGAAACCTGGCATTAGTATACCCGTTTACTTTCAAATCACCTTCTCCATAAACTAAGAACAAATCCTTAGTCCTTCGCAAGTACTTAAGGATGTTCTTTACAGCCGCCCAATGACTCTCACCAGGGTTACATTGGTATCTGCTCGTCAAACTAAGAGCACGAGATACATCAGGCCTCGTACATATCATAGCATACATGATAAATCTAACTGTTGAAGCATATGGAATCTTACTCATGTGATCCCTTTCAACTTGTGTCTTAGGATACATTGACTTTGAAAGGCTTATCCCATGGGACATGGGTAAGAATCCCCTTTTGGATTGATCCATGCTAAACCTCTTTAGCACTTTGTCTATACATGTAGACTATGAATGACCTAGTAACCTTTTTAACCTATCTCTGTAGATCCTTATTCCAAGAATGTAGGTTGCTTCTCCAAGGTCTTTCATTGAGAATTTCTTGGACAACCAAACTTTAACTGATTGTAGGATAGGTACATCGTTTCCTATTAGTAATATGTCATTTATATAAAGTAATAAGAAAACAATTACACTTCTACTAACCTTCTTGTACACACAAGGCTCATCCATGTTTTGAATGGAACCAAACTCTTTGATTGTTTTAACAAAATAGATGTTCTAACTCCTAGAAGCTTGCTTAAGTCCATAAATGGATCTTTGCAGCTTGCACACTTTTGTGTTTTCATTGGATGTGAAACCCTTAAGTTGTGTCATATACACTTTCTCAGTCAGATTTCCATTTAGGAAAGCCGTTTTCACATCCATTTGCCAGATCTCAAAATCCTGAGGAGCGGCAATGGCTAAGAATATCCTAATAGATTTTAGCATGGATACTCGCGAGAAGGTTTCGTCGTAGTAAATACCATGTTGTTGACGATAACCCTTAGCCACTAGTCATGCTTTATAGGTAACTACGTTACCATCCATGTCAATTTTCTTCTTGAAAATCCATTTGAACCCAATAGGTTTGATTCCTTTGATAGATCAACTAAAGTCCATACTTGGTTATCATACATGGAATCCATCTCACTTCATGACCTCAAGCCATTTATTAGATTCTGAACTGTTCAGAACTTCCTTGTAGGTAATAGGCTCATCTTCATCTATGAGCAATACGTCATTGTGGTCACTTATGAGAAATTCATATCTCTCAAGTGCCCCACGTATCCTACTCGTTGATCCTTGTTTGTTTGTACTTCTTGAACTTCACTAAGTTCAATTTTACTCCCACTGTCCCCATTTAGCATTCCTTCTCTAAGAAGATAGCACGCTTCGAAACAAACACTTTGTTTTCGGAAGGGAGACAGAAGCAATACCCAAAAGATTCTTAAGGATAACCCACAAACAAACACTTGTCAGCTTACTATCCAGTTTGTCTGACTATGGCCTTTTGATAAAGGCAGGGTAACCCCATACTCTCAAGTGAGATAACTTTGATTTCATGCCAAAGAACATCTCAAATGGGGCGGTATCTGTTGGAATATATGCCATCTAGACTATTTTATCTGATGTAATTATCAAATTTATTAATAAAAGAATTTATTCTCAAAATTTATTTGTGAATTTATATTTTATTTGTGCACAATTTTTGTTTGGAAAGGACCCATTGTGTCTATGTAAGTGATCCATGTGAATGGTGGTCTGTCATAGTAAGGTATGGATTATGAGTTACTTAACACATAAATGTTTATTCTTAACCGATTGATGAGAATGGAAATTTCATCATTTATATGTTATTGTGTTATGAATTCCAAATAGAGAATGGCTTACCTTTAGCTAGTGAGTAGTCCACTCACTTCATGGCATAAGCGTATTTCGAATATGTAGAACAGGACCTGTAATAGTGGTTTCTAAAAGTACTATTTAAAAGAAACCTAGACTATTACTACTACATCGTGGACTAATACTTTACCACTTGAGTATGAGTTGGTAGTCTGATGAAGCTAGAGGCATATACTTTGATATACTGTAGTTGTGGTTCTTTTGTAGAGCCAATATGCTTGTATGTTGGGTATATGTGACTAGTTAGTTAAGACAGACTTGTACAAGATAGTTTCTACACCCTTTGTGACTGTTCAAATAATCTTATTATCCAGGGCCCTAAGGAACATGACTTGGATGTTTACTTTAGGATAACTCCCTTGGAAAGTGAAAATATTCCAGGAGTCGTGGATTATTGGACTAGAGGTCTAAAGATGGTAGATGTCTATTAGAGAGGTGTTAGTACACTCTTCCTCTCTAATTGCACAGCGATGCGTAGAAGGGTATTTTAGTCATTACACATGTAGGTCGAAGTCTTTGCTAATGCAGCATTGTCATTGGGTTCAATATTTTATTATGGTGATATTAGGAAATAGCTATTTATATAGCAGGGTTGGTCATTTTAGTAGCCAAGGCGATGTGTCTTTTGGTCTCCAGAATGACCCTTAAGTTATGAAAGATTTGGGTTAAGGAATTGATCATGATATTTATAGGTTTTATTTTATTAGTTTAATTTATTATTGGATTAGAATAAAATAAAAGGTCCGAGAGAGAGTATTTATTTTATCTAGTAATTAGTTGGTTAATTAATTATTCAAGGCTCAAGGCCAGGTTGAATAATTAAAAAATTAATCTCGATCTAAACTAGATAAAATGTATAAAATTTTGTTTTGGTCTATTTGGGCTTGTTAATTATTTATTAGACTTTTTAATAAAGCCCAAAAAATAAATAATTAAGATTTATTATTTATGGGTGTTCAAGCCCAAGAATAAATAATTTTATCTGGCCCAATGAATAAGACCAAGGGTAAAATAAAATTAAAATAATAATAATATTATTAAACTAATTAATTAATAATTTTAATTAATTAATTAATTAAATTAAAAAACAGCACGGGATGGATCTTGTGTTGTTTCGCGTGAAGGATAACAGAAAGCATGGATTCTTTCTGTTCGCACGCGAATGGATTCTCTCTCGGGGATTAATTCAAATGAATGGAAAATGAATTGAAGTGAAGGCTTTTGTTTTTGCACTTCTGGGTTCATCATTCACAGAGAAACATAAACCCAAAATTACAGTGAAGCTTTCACCAAAAGCTTATCAAAACCCAATCTTCAAGCTTTTACCAGCTGTACTACGGGTACCATTTCGGAAGATCAAAGGCTTCGCGAGAATGAGACGCAGTAGACATTTGCAAGGATGTGATCCAATAGCCTCAAGTATCCTTGTACATACATCTACAGTAGTGCGGAAAGGGCCATTCAACCACAGAGGTAAATTTTTCGTTTTCCTAGCATGCTTTTGTTTTGATGATTTTTGCCATTTTAAGCCTTCAATTGGTATTAGAGCCATGGTTTGGCAAATGTAGGAAGCATGCTAGGCTTAACTAAAACAAGAAAATATTTGTTTTGATTGAAATCTATGATCCTTTGTGTTTACTGGTATGGGTAGCTTCACTGTAAGCTTCGCAAGTGGAAGCATAAGAACAATGTATTTTGATTGCTTTCATAGATATCTTGTAAGCCCATTGTTTTTTTAAGGGTATAAGCAGTTGTTTGGATGAGTTTTGATTGAAAATGGAGGAGAAAATCGCGTCCAAAAAGCTTCAGAATCACAGAAGAAATTATGGAGAAGAAGGTACTGTGCAAGCCAAGCCAGTCGAGTTGAGCCATATAGATGTGAGAGGAGCCACTAAACCGTGGCTCTAAGCCATGTGCAGCTCCTCCCCAGCGAGGAACCTTTCCTCGTTGATACCTTCAGCGAGGAATTGCAATTGCAATTCCATTGCGTTGTTATCAATTTTGACCACGCAGTTGGGGCGGGCGCGGGTCAAGTCCATCCGCTCGGATCCGGCCCTCGGGGTTTTCCATAGGCCATGGGCCATGATCCAGTGTGGCGAGTGCACTGGACCCGAATAAATTTTTTTTGTTTTAGTTTTTGGTCCCATACTAGGCGAAGTTATTTTTATTGCAATAGTTAATATTCTCTGACTATTTTGCATGAAAAATAATAGTAAAGGAAATTTTAGAATTAAATAAGACCATTAATTAATTAATGTGTTTAATTCTATTATTTGGACACTTATGTTAAAAGAATAGAAAAGCATGAAAACGTTTACAGTTTTCTAGCATTTTTATTTCTTTTTGTACCCTATGTGCGCGTTTTCTCAAAAACCAAAGTCTTTGGGAATTTTTGACAAAGAAAAATATTTTTCTTAAATCAAATGGTTAATTTTAATTCGGACAAAAATTAATTCTGGATTATGTTCTCAAAGGATTTTATCCTTGCCATAAAAAATATATTGAATTTAGATACTTTTGTGAATTAAAATAGAAAACCATTTTGATTGAATTTTAAGAAGGTAAATTATTTTTGTCAAATTAATCTTGAGATCAAAATCTCTCAAAAGTTTTATTGGAAAATTTTGAAATTATTAAGTTTATTAACTTAAATAAAATTAATCCATGGAAAAATTTCTCAAAGGGTATAAACCTTGACATAGAAATTTTTATGGGTTTAGATATTTTATTTTGAGTTAAAAGAAAACCTAATTGAAAATTTCAAAAGATATTTTCCAAGAAAAACCCTTATTTTAAAATATTAAGTGGGAGAAGGGTTCCAACGGCCCCACGGCTTTCATCACGATCCTCATTAGAGATCGTAGGTCCCCTCGCGTCACCCTGGGAGTGAACTCGTATAGGGTGGTGTTGACGTCAACTTTGCCGAGCCGACACAACTATACTTTGAGCCGATGCCGATTTGATAAGTTGGGACGAGCCGATAAAGTCAACATTTCAAGCAACCGACAGTCATATTCAACATCGGCACCACGGAGCCGATAAGAAGGAAAATAAATTCCTGATATTTCGGCGCAAGAATTCTGCACGACCGTTGGGAGCACTCTTTGGCCGGAAGAAACTCCACGATCTGTTAGTGGCTCGATTGCAGCAAGTATAAAATGGGAGCATTGCCTAGAACCGAAGACATCAATCAAACCATCAACCAACAATATTCAATTTCTTCTACTTTGTCGTCGTTTACAGCTTTTTAGTCTAGGATTTCAATTCCTTAAAGCTTTCTTACCACTTTGTTATAGCTTTCCTTTACAGCTTTATTTCCAATTTTTCCTTACAACTTTTTGTTCTGCTTTCGAATATTAGACCCTTTTTTGTACTTTCCTTTAAACAAGTTAATGCAAGTATCAGTCTATTACCCCAGAAAAGTCCTTCCGTTGAGCATTTTCAGCTAACTTTCTTGAACCTTTTCTATAGTAAGTTCGAGGAACCCGGTCCCTGATTCAAAAGAGATCTGATACCATTTTCTGTTTCACCATATCAGATCATTTGTGTTTATCGGAAATGAAGCCGATCCCCGTTTGCATTGGCTCCTTATTTTGACAACAACACAGATTGGCACGCCCAGTGGGACCAGAGGTTAGTGTTCGCATGCTATTGCGGTCAAGACGATCGATGGCAAACAATTCACAGCAGCCACCGGCACCAGAGTCATCCGAGCGACCCCCCGTCCGTGCTTTCCGGGGAGTCTTTGATTCTTCGGTTACTACTACCAGTTGTACTCAGGGTACTTCTGTGGAGCAAGGGTGTTAGTCCTCGCCCCCACCACCAGTGTCTCAGTCGACGTCCACCTCAATGACTGCCATTCGACATACTATGGAACAATGTACTGGCAGGCTCTTACAGGTCTTATCCCACAATTTGCTACTATATTTCGACCTCTGCTTTAGAATGAGCTTCAACAATTTGCGCAGAGGCAAAATATGCAAACCTTCACTCAGCCATCGGGTTACCCTGCATACGGGACAAACATGGCACCTGCATACCCCATGCCATCGGCTGATGGTGCACCCTCTCATGGCTCAGTGCACCTCATGCGAAGAGAAATGTCCTTCCCTACTACCGAGGGGCATCAAGTTCCAGGAATGGTGGCTCAAAACACGTTGCCAGTAGAAATGTTTCCAGGCAGGAGTTCGGGCCCAACGACAGGGTTATTAACGACTTATGAAGCAGCTCCAACCTTTGTTAGGGGAAACATGCCACCTTTTGGGGGACAGCCAAATTACTCTGTTCCTTACCCTCCTTTATATTCGGCAATCACAGCGGCTAACCCAGGGCAGGGGATTGGAAGTACTGAGCATTCCGCGGGGCAAGGTCCCCGACCTGTCATGCAAAGTCCTTCATGTAACACCCCACTACCTAGGCCCAACAGGGCCGGGGATGTCGCCCCGTCCAAAGGACAAGGGGTCTTTATAACTAGGTTACATGAAAATAAAATTAAAAAAAAGACTTTAAAATTAAATTTATTACAACCCAAAAGATAAACACTGGCACAAATCCAAAATAAATTGGTTGCAACAATCTCTCAAACAATACTTAAAGTAAATAACAAGAGTCTTCAAGCAAGGCAACATTCTAGCTAATGATCTCCACAGCAGGGTCTTCCTGAAAATATGGCATAAAAGGTGGTGAGATAAAAATCTCAGTAAGCCCGTGTGTGCTTTGAGTGTTTCAGGTAAAATAATTCATGTATGCAAATTGTAAAAGTTTCACAAGGAAAAGTGCTGGCAAGCAATAAATAAGTGTTGAAAATAAAGAGTGGTGTTTCACTTTTCAAATCATACATGTGCACAATAAATACAACCACTCAAATGGGTACCCATGTGTTACCACACGTTGGGCCCCATGACCAATAACAGTCAGAATGCCACACTTTGTGCAATGCTGACAAAATGTAGGTGTACGGCTTACCGGGTGAGATACTTCTCCATCTCTACACCCAAACTTACCGGTTGTCTACTCCGGAAATACACAGTCCACATGACTGAAACTTGCTAGCTCGGACCGGCATGACTTACCAGACTGGCGTCCTATCCAGGAAGGACTCACCCCTCAGAGGTGGCCACCTACTGAGAGACTTACCCTAACCCTTCAAAGATTAGTCCTGGTGGTATGCCCTTATTGAGTACTCAACGTTGATTGTTCCCCTTGGGAGAAAATTGATCAAACTTTGCTTTATTTGAAAATAGCAATTAAGGGTTTCCAAAAGTCTAGCCAAGTTGGGTTTTAGGAAAAGTTTAGATTTGGGTACAACCGCTTGTTTAATTTTCAAATGATTTGCTTGACTGAAATAAAAAGGAAAAACAGTCCTTAATTGCATTTACAAATAAATGTCCATATACATCGCATTTGCTTGCCACAATAACTTTTGGCCTTCACAAAACTCCATGCAGGAGCTTACCTGCTTCTTTGATTGCTCTACTTAAAAGTCTTCCAAGGCTGACCTAACTCCTGCCCGGGGGAAACACAAAACATAAGGTCACATTCAAGCTATACCTGCCTTACATAAATAATTCTTAGCTCATCTAGTTACAACCATGACTAACCATGACCTTAATGTCCTAAGCTTTAAGGCTAGATGCTGAAGAATTTTATAAAATAAGTCTAGTTTGATAGGTTGAAATAACTAGGGGTTCTAAAATAATTGTTAATAAATTATAGACTTAAATAATAATTCTTGAGTATTATTATTAATAAATAAACTAAGGTTTGAATTTTAAATATTATTAAGTCCTAAATAATTTTAATAAATGATAATTTAAAAATAGCCTTATTATAAATAAATAATAAATTAAATAATTTTTAATTTAAATAATTTTTTTAATAGATGATAATTAACTAGTAATAAATAAAATTAATAATAAATGAAATTTATGAAATTTTGTTTAATAAAAATATTAATAGTCTAATTAAATTTTCCAATCCAAATCCCCTAGTGTTTCGAATTTTTTTGAAGGAAAATATAGTAGTAATTCTAATTTAGGTAATAAAATTTATTAATGGATATAACCTAGAATTAATAAGAAAATAATCTTTTATCATGATATTCCTAGTGCTAGAAAGGATTCATGATTACATTCTCCATCATCAACAATATACTAATCCATTCATGAACACACACTTGAACTATCGCATACCATCACATTATCAAAATCCTACTAAGCATAATCATCAATCATGGTTTCCATGGAAAAATAAGAACATAAAAGCCTAATCACCTTTGGTGCCATAATATCTAATCATGCTTCAACATCCATTAAATTCATCAAGCATGAAGAATATATATTGATTCGAAAGGAAAATACATATATCCTAGTCATATACAACCATCATCATGTCATAACTTCATCCCCCTAATCCACATGCATATATTCAATCTCCCAATCATAATCCATTTCTCTATCATCAACTAGGAGACATGATTTCAGAATTTAATAAGAGAAATTTAAGAATGAATACTGGATTGTCGAGTCCTTTGGTGAAGACAAAAGAAGGTCCACGCGCGATGGAATGACTTGAATGGTCCAACGAAACAAACGATCATGGTTGATGTTTGATCAACCATTTCGGTTAGAAGAGAGAGAGAGAGAGAGAGCATTAGATAGGTGTATTAAGAATTGAATGGAAGAAGATGAACAAGAAGGTCGTTCTTGTTTTACCTTATTGATGTTATTGAGGTCTTCAAGAAAAACTGATTTTTGATCCGGTTGAAAATTCTTGTTTGTGAAATTTCATGTTATAAATGGCAGAAATGAAGTCTAGGGATTAAGTGGAGATGATCTGGATTATTTGAGAGTGATTGGAGGTGTTTTAGAGTAGGTTTAGGCTTGAAGAAGTTTAGTGTGTGTTCTTGGTGTTCTTGGTGTTTTAGGTGAAAATGGAGAGAAATTAGAAGAAGTGCTGTGTGAATTCTGCTAGAAAGCTGGCCGAATGGTAGGGTGTGATTGAGGGTTTCGGTTTTCAGCTTTGTGAGAGAGAGAAACCAGATTTTATTTGAAATTTAAATGGAGGAAATGGTGGAGATGTTTAAGGTAAAAGATCAGCTATGGTGTTTGATCAAGAGAGGTGTCTAGGGACTTTAATGGTGTCGGTTGGAACAAGAATGTTTTGCTGAAATGGTTTAGGGTTAATGTTGCTCAAGGCTGGTCGAAATTCAGTCCTTAAAGGCAGAGAAAATTCTGGTTATTTCAGCTTAATGCAAGAGTGATTTATGGGAGTGGAATGCTGGAATTTTTGAAGTTCAAATGGAGTTTGAATGGAGTGATCTTAGGAGTGTTTTATGGTGCAGCCATGGAGTCCTTATGCTTCAAGGTAAATGTGGGTTTAATGGTGTTCAGAGTATGGCTGAGCAAGGCTCAATTCTACAGAGATTGAAGGTGACTTTTGGTCCTAGGCTAGAAAGGAACAAGGCTGGAAAAATTCTGCTCTCAAGTGTTCATGGCTTTTTCGAAAATTTGCAGAATTTTGGTACAGGATTTTCGCACCTTCTTAGCTCGGTTTTTCAGAGGTTCTTCAGGGTTGTTTGAGGGTCTTCCAAGGGTGGTTTTTCAGCCTCATTCCTAGACTAATGCAGAGAAGTTTGCTGGCTTGAAGATGAACTAAAAACAACTTCATTTCCTTGATGAAGAGCTGCGAATTGCCCAGAAAAATTTCTGGTTTGGTGCTGTTTTGTGCAGTCCGAAAATTGCACAATTTTTCCAGCTTCCAAGCCACTTGAAATGACCATTTTCTTGGCAGCAAATGGTTGGGTTTATGGCCTGAATTTTCGAAGAGAAGGGCTGCAACAAATCTGGAAAATTTCCAGATTTCCTACCACTAAAGCATGAACATCTTGAAGATAGATTTGAAGGTCCTTTCATGGTGATTGATTTTCTCTTGGAACCCTTCCTATTTCCCCTCCTATTTTTCGGTCAACCTCCCTTCCCCAAAGCTGATTTTCGAAATTCAAGGGGAAGAAATTATCACAGATTTTTTTGGAATTCAAAGAAAAAGATTTAATGGATTTTAGTTCATTTGAATTATGAAAATGCTAGGACAAGGCTAGAGGTAATAAATTGGACAAGAATTCTTCTAGAATTATTTTAGGACATGAGGATAAGATTAGGACATTCTTTTCATGTCTCCCTTAAGACAATCATTCCTATTTTCATGGAATGCAAGAAAACAAAAATTCAAACTTAATTAAGATAATCATGGTAAAAGCTTAAATGATGGGATTTGAACTCATGACCTTAGAGATTAATTCCAAAGCTCTAACCACTATACCACAACAACTCTTGTTCTTATTTTCTCACCCACACATTTTTCTTATCTACTCCTCAAGCTATCTTCCTATTCTGACCTCAAGCAAAATTACCATTTTACCCCTCCTACTCAATAAGTATAACTGAGCATTTAAACCTATAATCCACGATTCTAAAACACATAAAATCATTCAAAAATATATATATTCATGCAAAATAATATGATATGCATTCTCGACCCCTTTACTCTAGGGTTGGCTTTAAGTGAGGTTTCACACTTCACCTTAGTTTCACCAGCCGTACCAGCCGGTGGATATGGTAACGGAAACATTCCGATGACAATCACGGGATCGGCTCGTATACCAAAAACCTTACCCTGAGTGGGTGGATTCCATGGCAGTACTCCCTCGAGGCTACAAGCTGCCGGAGTTCTTAACATTTTCTGGTGAAGATAATAAGTCCACCATAGAACACATCAGAAGATTCAAAGCACAATGCGGTGAGTTGGGAAACAACGAATGGCATAAATTACAACTGTTTTCATTGTCCTTGATAGGAGTAGCATTCACATGGTATGCCAATTTAGTTCCTAATTCTGTATACTCATGGGCTGACATGGAAAGAATGTTTCACCAACATTTCTTTAAACTGGTACCGGAAGTTTCCATCGCTGACCTTTTGGTAATAAAACAAAAGGGATCAGAAGATGTTGCGGATTTTATTGAATGTTTCCGACAAACTAAGTCCAAATGTACAACCCAGTTGCCTGAAACGGAATGTGCAAGAATTGCTATTAGCAAGATGCATCCGCAGCTCAAAGAACGGCTCATTCTCCAAGACTTCTTGGATTTATCCCGGCTGTTATCTCACGCTGTCAGAATAGAAGAGATGATCAAGGAGAAAGAGAAGAGGCATTCCGTCAAGTTCTCTCATGGCCAGACAATGATATCCATCATAGACGATACTAATGAGGAAGATGAGGAGCAAGCTATAGAGGTAATGACAGCAGAGTTGGTAAAGGGCACGTCCTATACGTGTCCTCATTTGAAACCCGGTAAGGGAAAGGAGAAAATTGCCACATCAGGACCCTCCTATTTGTTTGACGTCTCAAAAGCTGAACAAATCTTTGACCAACTAGTGGCAGATAAGCAGATTCGTCTGGCTTATGGACATAGGATCCCAAGCCAGGAAGAATTAAAAGGAATAAGGTACTATAAATGGCATAATTCTTTCTCGCATAGTACTAACAGTTGTATTGTTTTCAGAAACATCATTCAAAAGGCTATCCAGGATGGAAGATTGATGTTTGTAGACAAAAAGGAAGAGACATTGGTAGACACAGATCCATTTCCGTTAGCCGATGCACACCTGCTGCAAACAATGTTTGGGAAGCAGGAGGAGCATGTAGGAAACAACAAGCCTGGGGGATAGGGGAAGCATTCCAGAGTTTAGATGGTAAACCGTCAGTTTTTACCCGTTTATCTCCTCCCTCTTTTGCAACACATTTCCATGGCAAAAAAGGGAAATTAACAGTGCAGGTACCCCAAAAGGGAACATTTTTACCTGGCCTCTGTTCCCGATCGTCAAAGTCCCAAAAAAGACGAGAACAGTGGAAACGGGCACAACAAAGACGGCTAGTTGATACTTGGGTTGAAGAACAATTAGCCCCTGGTAATGGCTAAAACATGCTCAGCATCTTGCCATCAAGTTTCTGAGCCACCTCTCGTCAAGAGTCCATGGAAGAGGATTTTCTTGCGGAAGAAAGAGCTGCAGTAGAGTTGGTTGATAACAAAATTCCCCCAGAAGGGATGCTCTTTCCTATTCCGACAGCCCAAAGTGTTAACCATCTCAGGCCCCTGTACATCAAAGCACATATCAACGGTAAGCCACTTACTCGGATTTTTGTTGATGGTGGAGCTGTCTTAAACGTAATGCCTTTCTCTACCTTGAAGCGGCTGGGAAAGGATAAGTTGGATTTGTCCCCTACCGATGTACAGATGGTTAATTTCACTGGAGAAGCAGCTACGGCAAAAGGCGTTATCACCTGTGAAGTCATAGTCGGGTCCAAAACCAGTAAAACAGTCTTTTTTATAATTGATACGAAGCCAGCTTATTCCGTTTTATTAGGCAGGGATTGGATTCATGCAAACCGTTACGTACCGTCCACTTTACACCAGATGATGCTGATCTGGGATGAAGAACGGGTAGAGCAAATCCCAACCGATCCTAATCCGTTTTCAGCTGAAATCCACATGAACGAAGCTCTGTTTTATCATCCGACCTTTGATCCAAGCCAGTACGCCAAGCTAACGGTGGCCCATAACTAGATCACCACTGAGGAACCAAGTGGCCTATGACTTGAAGATCCAAAAGTCTGACGAGCTCCAGGCTTCGTTGTTCAAGATCCGTTAATAGAAGTAGACATAGGAGAAGTGGGGGAGAACAGAACAGCCAAGGTGAGTTTATATTTGACTATTGAGCAAAGGGATAAGATAACCTGTCTAATCCACAGATACAAAGATTGCTTTGCATGGGACTATCATGAAATGCCAGGTTTAGACCGAAGCATTGTAGAACATCGCCTACCTGTGAAAGAAGGCTTTAAATCCCATAAACAACCGGCAAGACATTTTAATCCTGCATTGCTACCCAGGATCAAGGAGGAGGTAGAAAGGTTACTTCGACGTGGATTCATCCGTACGTGCCGATATGCAGAATGGATATCAACATCGTGCCGATCATTAAGAAGAATGGTCAACTGCGTGTCTGTATAGACTTCAGAAACGTGAACTTGGCCACTCTGAATGATGAGTATGCTATGCCAATGGAAGATATGTTAGTAGATTCTCCTGCAGGTAACCAGTTTTTAAGCTTTATGAATAGTTATTCAGGTTATAACCAGATATTCATAGATGAAAAAGATACACACAAAACGGCGTTCCGTTGCTCGGGATCTATCGGCTTATTCGAATAGGTGGTCATGACATTTAGTTTGAAGAATGCTGGGGCCACCTTTCAACGGGCGAAGAACCTCATCTTCCACGACCTTATCGGCAGCACAATGGAGGTCTACATAGACGACTTGGTCGTAAAATTCCCCATGTTCTTACAACACTTAGTTGATTTGGAACAAGAGTTCCTTCGGATGCGTCAGCACCATTTGAAGATCAATCCAGCTAAGTATGCCTTTGGAGTTACGGTCGGGAATTTCCTTGGGTTTCTAGTATACCAAAGGGGGATTGAGATAGATTAGAATAAGGCTTGGGATATTCTACAAGCAAGACCGTCTCAGACGAAGAAAGAGCTACAAAGTTTCTTGGGAAGATCAATTTTCTACGGAGTTTTTTGGCAAACACTGCAGGTAAACAGAAGGTATTTTCTTCTCTGTTACGATTAAAGTTATCTCAAGAATTTATCTGGCAGCCTGAGCATCAGGTAGCGTTTGATCAAATAAAGGCAGCTTTATCACATCCATCGGTGTTTGCTCCTCCACATAACCGGTCTCCCATGAAGTTATATATCTCAGCTGTAGAAGGATCTATCGGCAGTTTATTGGCTCAGGATGACCAACGAGGGATAGAAAGAGCGGTATACTACCTTAGTCGGAATCTATCGGATACGGAGACCAGGTACACCCCTATTGAAAAGCTATGTTTATCTCTCCACTATGCATGCACAAAGTTGGAGCATTACTTGTTATTTAGGGAAGTACATATCCTATGTAAGGTAGATTTGATCAAACTCTTGTCGAATCGCCTTTTACTGAATGGGCAGCTTATGAAATGGGCGGTCAAATTACATTCTTTTTCTCTAACTTATGTGCCACTGAGGGCTGTAAAAGGATAGGCTATTGCAGATTTTTTAGCCGAACATCCTTCTCTGGAGATACCACAAACGGGTGGAAACAAGCCGCAGAGGTACGTTTCTTTAAAGTCATGGGTTTTAAAATTGGATAGCTTAAGTACCCAATAGAAGGCTGGTATTGGTTTGGTTATTAAATCTCCGAATGGACAACAGGGTAAGATCCACTTTGAGTTAAAGAAGGGGACAACTAATAATCAGGTGGAATATGACGCCATTTTGTTAGGATTACGAATTCTGAAAGCACTGGAAGCTCGAGTAGTCAGAATTATAGGGGATTCTCAAGTGGTTATTTGACAAGTATTAGGAAATTATAAATGTGCTAACCCATTTCTGTCGGATAGGTTATAGGAGGTAAATGGGCTCCTTCAGCATTTCCAGGAGGTCATTCTAGCCCATGTTCCCAAATCGAAAAATCAAAGTGCTAATGATTTAGCTCAGCTGGCTTCAGGTTTTAGGAAAGCAGTGATGTGCCAACAGATAGCGGAGACAGAGTATCAGGAGGATTGGCGATAGGAGATTGTCACTTATTTAAGAAACCCGAATAGACAAGCGTCTCGCGATATGAAACGAAAGGCCCTCAACTTTACATTGATAGGTAATGATTTGTTCCAGCAGAGTCACACCAGAGTTCTTTAAAGTGTCTCTCCAAGGAAGAAGCCTTGCGGGCTATGGCAAAGGTGCACGAGGGCTTATGTGGAGCACATCGAGCGGGCCCAAAACTGAAATGGACACTTCAACGTCATTGTTTCTTTTGGCCATCAATAACTATAGATTGTAATGCTTATGCGGTTGGCTATAAAGCTTGCCAAAAGTATGGCCCTTTATTGCACACTCCTTCCATGGAATTGCATCCGATCATTAAACTATAGCCTTTCCGTGGATGGGCCCTAGACATCATCGGAAAAATTTATCCACCTTCAGCAAAAAGGCACACATTTATATTGGTGGCAACGGATTACTTCACCAAGTGGGTAGAGGCGGAACCATTGACCAGAGTGACACAAACAGCGGTCATCAACTTTCTCCAACAAAATATTCTATTCCGTTTTGGAATCCCAGAGACAATAACAACGGATCAAGGAACGGTGTTTACAGGGGGCCAGGTACGTAATTTCCTAACACAGTTTAAAGTTAAGTTGCTTCACTCTTCTCCTTATTATGCACAGGCTAACGGACAAGCAGAGGCAACAAACAAAACCTTAATCGGCATGATCCGCAAGGTAGTAGAAGACAATCTAAGAAGATGGCACGAGACGTTACAGGAAGTGTTATGGGCCCATCGGAATGCTGCTAAAACTACTATTGGCTTTACTCCGTTTAGACTAACTTACAGGCAGGATGTTATGTTACCTGTTGAGATATCATTGCAATTAGCCCAGATAGCCTACCAGCATGGTCTAACAACTGAAGATTATCAGACAGCTTTGGCCCTGAGCTTAGACCTAGTTGAGATGGACCGCTGGGTTACCCTAGAGAATATAAAACAACACAAGGAGAAGGTAGCAAGGGCGTACAATCGGAAAATCCGTGAAAGAAGTTTTTAAGAAGGAGACATGGTATGAAGACTATTCTCCCCATTGCACCAAAAGATCCGAACTACGGCAAGTGGTCCGCGTTCTGGGAAGGCCCATTCTTAGTAACGCAAGTTTTTTATGAAGGAGCTTACCGCCTAATGACACCCGATGGAAAGGAAGCAGGTAAAGCAATTAACGGTAAGTTCTTGAAACGGTACTATCCGGCGTTCTGGGAAGGGACTAGATAGTAAAAAAAAAAAAAAAGAGAGAAAATCTTCTTGAGCAGAAAATTTTGTTCTGATATATTGAACTGATCACAAGAGGCTGACCAGATAGCCGTAAATGTCATTACAAAAGAAATCAGCTATCATCAGAAGGGGTGTTGGGCAACAGCATTGGCTGATAAGGAACAATCGCTAGCCGATTAAGGTCTTCTGATTCGGCGGACGCTTGGCTAGCCATCATGGCGATTTCCATTGGCTGCGGATTAGGAACTGGGAGCTCTGTTCCAGCCATCTCAGCCTCAGTTTCTATTCCTCCTTCAGGGGGCAGGGCCACCTCATCAATGCATATCTTTTGAACCCCTGTTTCGGCCGTCGAAATGGCAGTTTCTTTAGTTGGAGTTCCGGAAGGACCTACTTCGTCAGTAGTCGAAGGGTGTAGAGCCTTGTTCAGTTCGGCCACAAAGCAGTCCCATCTAGACTTCATCTCATTCAGTAGGATGGTTGAGTTTGATAGTTCAGCTTCAAGCAATTCCTCTTCCGCCTCCAGCATTAGCCGTTCGTCATTATGCTTGAGAAGGGAGTCGTCAATGGCTTTGACTGTTTCCTGGAGTCCTTTCTCTGATTTAAGCCGCTGCTCCAAGGCCTTTTTCTCAGAGGCAAGTTCTTCTTGGAGTTCTGATAATTGATGTTCGAGCCATTCAATCTTCCCCATTCCCTCCGCAATGTCAGCTCGCAGAAGCGTAAGATTACCCATGGATTCCCGGCGATCTTTCTCTACAAATACTGCATTTTCTCGATGTAGTTTTAGAAGCTCTAACTGGTTATGAGTTTCATCTCGACGGTGCTGCGTGTTAAAGAAGAAACGACCAGTGAAGCGCATTTGCCCCAGGCACCCAATTGCCAAGTCCCAAAGCATAGGGGGTATGTCTGGGTCGGCTGATTGTACAATCCGCAGAAGGGTGCGACTCACATTATCAAGGGTGGACCTCTCAGTAGGTAAGGAAGCCCCGATGAGACCATCAAGAAAGTCCAATGCCGAGGCCAACATCAGCATTGGCAGGGGAGTAGTAGCTTCTCCAGTTCCCTGGCTGGGGGGAGGTAGAGTTGTTTTGATGACATCAGCCACTGGTGGTTTTTCAGGCCTTGGCGGAACAGAAGATGGACTTTTTGGAGTCGGTAGCTCAGCCGACGGAAGGTTTGCCACTGGTGGGGAAGTCAGCACGTTAGCAGCTGGAAGAGGAGCCGTGGCCTCCACCGCCAGGGTATCTGTCATTGGGGGAATAGTTCTTTTAGCCGCCCTTTCGGCTAAAGATCAGAGCGGAATGTCTTCCTCCGAGTCAGAAGAAGTGTCGATGATAATAGGACGACCTATCCCTTGTTTGCACTTTTGCATAAAAGATTGTGCTGATAATTAGATAAAAATTGAACATTAGGGAAGCCAAAAAAAAAAAAGAAGAATTGACAGAAGTAAACCTTGGAAACAGGAGGAGTCGGTGTTTCATGCTTCCTTTTTGATCGACGGAACAAGGACAGGTGTAGACAAGGAATTTTGGGATAAAATATATTTTCAAGATTAAAAGAAAATTATATATTTTAGTCTTGATTAATTAAAATTAATTCATGAATAAATATAATTATTCTTGAATTAATATAATTGGGCTATCATTAAAAACCCATTAAATCCAATGGATTATGAAATTGGACAATTAAAATTGGGCTATTGTTAATGGTCCATTTTACATTAAATCCAATATATTATGGATTAAATGGAATCAGACTAGGCCCTAAAATTGGACTTGTAAAAAGACTCATAATCCAAATATAATGTGGATTATATGAGATTGGGCCAAAATATAAATTAAGCCCAGGTCATCTTAAACCCAAGTCCATTAGGGTTTGTTGGGAGGCTCTTCCAAAATCCCACATCGACTATTTATGCTAAAGTCAAGGAATTTTTAGCCTATAAATAGGGTCCTCCTTCAATGGTTCAGGGGACCCCAAGATCCTCAAGCTCAAGCTTCAACAAACAAGAGGCATCGCAAATTTAAGCATTCAAGCTTCATCAAATTCAAGGTTTAGAAGCTTCATCAAATTCAAGGTTCAGAATCATCATCAATCCAAGGTTCAGAATCTTCTTCAAATTTCAAGGCGTTCATCTTGCTCTACATCAAACAAGTCTTGAAGGCTTGGCAATCAAGTGTTCGTTATCAAATCCCGTTATCAAATCCCGTTCGATGCGAGATCAAGCTCTTCAGCCCTCGAATCAATGTTTTTCAAAAAGAGAAGAATCGGAGGACTCATCCTGCAATTTAGGACTTCTTCGGAGATTTGTAACCACTTCTCATATTTACTAAATACTTTGTAAATTTTGATATTTTTCTTGTCTTATTTGCAGACTTGAAATTTGTCGTCTACAAATTTCTGGCACGCCCAGTGGGACTATCTCTGCCTTCCATCTCTTCTCTTCAAATCAACACCAAGTTCAAGTACAAGTATAAATCAACTCAATGGCCCCAAAGAACAGCACAACTGTATCTACTCGTTCAAAGGCTGCTGATATCATGGAGGCTGCTGCAACTGTTGGTAAGGCTCCACAAGCTTCAAGCCAAGGCATGCTGACAAGAAGTAAGGCTCGAGCTCTTTCACAAAGCGAGGCTCAAAACTTCAGCATTGTCTCATCGCCTGCAACTGCAAAGTTGAAGCAAGATGCTGCTTCTACAATGCGCAAGATGTCACCTTCATTGAAGAAGACCAATACCTCCAAACAAGCTGACCAAAGTTCAAGTACTGGCTCTACGCCTCAATCCCCTCATGGGGACTTCAAATCTAATGCTTCATCAAATGAAGATTCCACTGCTTCTTCTGTGGCACCGGTTATGATGACGGGCACACAAAATTTGGAAGAGCAACTCGCGCACCTCACGAAGTTGGTGGAGGGACTCGCCAAACGCTCCCAAGAGCAAGATCTTATCATCGCGCATCTCATCAATCACTTTGAGAAGAATGGCGAAATAAGTCAAGCTCCTTAAAGAGATCTGAAGTGCAAGAGGAAGTGGAAACTTCTAAGAAATCATAAGATATTCAAATATCCTCAGAAGGTATGATTCCTGTGGACCAACTCAAAGACTTCATCATAGGCATGATTAAGGACAAGTATGAAGGAGGTAGCAAATCCACCTTCACATATGCAAAGCCTTATTCGCAAAGAATTGATGACCTGAGAATGCCAGCTGGATATTAGCCACCAAAGTTCCAACAATTTGATGGTAAAAGAAATCCCAAGTAGCATGTGGCTCACTTCATCGAGACATGCAACAATGCTGGAACTTATGGGGATCTACTAGTGAAGCAGTTTGTACGCTCCCTTAAAGGGAATGCATTTGACTGGTACACTGATCTGGCACCTGGTTCCATCAATAGTTGGGAGCAACTTGAACAAGAATTTCTCAACAGATTCTACAGTACACGCATAATCGTCAGTATGGTAGAGCTCACCAACTCTCGTCAATGGAAAGACGAACCAGTGGTGGACTATATCAACAAATGGAGGAATTTGAACCTTAATTGTAGAGATCGTCTAAGTGAATCATCGGCAATTGAGATGTGCATTCAAGGCATGCACTGGGGACTCCAGTATATCCTTAAAGGGATCATGCCAAAGACTTTTGAAGAATTGGCGACTCGCGCTCATGATATGGAATCGAGCATTGTCGCACGTGGGGGTAAGGCACCTGTCCAAGACCCTATCAAAGGCAAGGAAAAATAAGATTTTAGAAAAGGGAGCAAACCTTTTTCTAAAACTGAAGCAAAGGAGTCCATGGCCATAGTCGCGGCTCCAATAAAAATTTCTTCGAAGGTGACTCAAAAAGTGACCAAGAAGATAGATCCTCCACAAGAAAGGAAAAAGGTGACCTTAGAAGAAAGGCAGTCTAATGAATATCCTTTTTTCGACTCTGATGTTTCTTCAATGTTCGATGAGTTATTAGCTGCTAGAGCTATAGAGTTACCGGAGGCAAAGTGTCCGAATGAAGTTGGACGAATAAAAGATCCCAACTACTGTAAGTACCATCGGCTAATTGGTCATCCAATTGAGAAATGCTTTGTATTTAAGGACAAGATCATGCAGTTGGTCCGTGAAGGACATGTAGTCCTTGAAGAAGACAAAGCATCCGCAAATTTGACAACTGTTGGCGTCCCTCCCATTGAACTCGATATTTTGGAGGTTAAATTTGGAAGTTTTGATCCTGTCAAGGTTGAAGTTGATAGACAAGTCCTTCCTACCAAACCATATCAACAAGAAATTGAAGAACCTTCTGTCCATGGTGAAGATGAAGGCTGGACGCTTGTGACAAGAAGGAAGAAACGCACCAAAGCCTCAAGAGGTGGAGCTTCACTGGTCAGAAGCAGATTCACAAAGAAAAATGTGAAGAAGGTCAAAAGTAAGAAGACCAAATCTGCATCAACAGTAGATGATTCTTTCTGGAAGAGATCTCCGACACCTCTCACACTAAAAGACTTCATACCAAGGGAACTTGCTGAAAAGTTCAACATTGTTTCATGTTATGCCATACATGATGAGGAAAGCAAAGAAGACAATGATGAATGTATAAATGAAGGAGACCTGGAGAGAATTGAAGCTTCAACAGACCTTAGTAGCTATATGGCTGAGATCACATTTACTGACGATGACTTGCTGCTTGGCTCAACGCCTCACAACCGACCGTTATTTGTGGCTGGCTACGTGCAAGAACAGAGGGTGAATAGGATACTGTTAGACGGAGGATCGGCAGTTAACATCTTACCTCTGCAAACGTTAAGAGAGTTGGGCATTCTTATGGATGAGTTGTCTCAAAGTCGCCTTATGATACAAGGCTTCAATCAAGGGGGCAACGAGCTAGTGGTACTATTCGATTGGATATATTGATTGAAGATATGCTTTCAACTGCTCTTTTCCATGTTATTGATGCCAAGACCTCCTACAATATTCTGCTAGGAAGGCCATGGCTCCATGATAATGGTGTAGTGCCATCAACCCTACATCAATGTTTCAAATTCCGTCGAAATGGCGTGGTGAAGAAAATAGATGCGAATGATAAACCATTCACTGAAGCTGAGGCGCATATTGCTGATGCTAAGTACTACCTTAAAAAGGATGGCGAATCAACTAAGATCGATTTATCGGAGGGGAAGGAAGATAAAAAGATAACCTTCTCCAAAGATGTTAAAGCTACAATACGTGCAGAAAGCTCTACCAAGCACCCTGCATGCAATAAGCCACTAAGAGGGCTCACTTTGCCTCTTACAAAGGTTGATCCTGTCAAGTCATCAAATACTCCTATAAAAGGATTTGTTCGACCGAAGAAAGAAGCAAAAGTAGAGCATGATGAATTACCAACCTCACGTACTGAGGAAGGATTTGACCCAAATGCTTATAAGCTCCTAGCAAAAGTTGGATATAACTCGCAAAGTTAACATTTGTTGGGAAAGCTTCCTGCTGATATCAACAAGGAAAAGGGTTAAAGCTCGGGATCTATCCAAAGCATGCCAATAGGAAAAGAGCGTGCTGGCCTGGGTTACAAATAAGCATCTCCCATCAGACTCAAGATTAAAAGGGCCAACGTACAGTATATTACTGTAGAAGATGAGGTGACATCAAAACCGCGATCTGTTTTTGGTGGGATAGGGGATACAAATTCACGTCCATCTGTCTTCACTAGATTAGGCCAAAAGAAAAGAAGAAAATCTGCTTTTAAGAGGCTTGGTGTCACAATCACTTCAAAGGCAAGACATTCCAGCAAAGTCTCCTCCAAGGCAAGAACGGTGGTGAATTGCAATGGAATCTTAAAAATAATAACACAAGTGACGCCTGATGTGCCTTGTGATGAAGAAAGTATAGCCTCTTGTAATCACATTACCATCTATGATGAAGAGTGTGCCGAAGAAGAGGATGCTAAGCATGCTCCAGTAGAACTTGAAGAAGGCATAAAAGTCACAGTTGATGAACTTAAAGAAGTAAACTTGGGCACTATTGAAGATCCTCGCCCAATTTACATAAATGCACTCTTATCGCCTGAAGAAGAAAAGGCCTATGTCGACCTGTTGAAGGAATTCAGAGACGTCTTTGCTTGGACATATAAAGAAATGCTGGGCTTAGACATCAAAATTGTTGTCCACTATTTAGCTGTAAAGGATGGGGTAACACCAGTAAAGCAAGCCCAACGGCGTTTTCGACCTGAGCTAGTTCCATTAATTGAAGTAGAAGTGAACAAGCTGATCGAAGCCAAATTTATTCGAGAGGTCAAGTATCCAACTTGGGTTGCGAATATTGTCCCTGTAAGGAAGAAAAATGGACAAATTCAAATTTGTGTGGATTTTAGGAATCTAAATGATGCCTATCCAAAAAATAATTTTCCGTTGCCCATTCTTGAACTGATGGTAGATGCAACCACTGGTCATGAAGTTCTATCTTTCATGGTTGGATCCTCTGGGTATAACCAAATCAAAATGTCACCCGAAGATGAGGAGCTTACTGCCTTTCGTACTCCAAAAGGAATCTATTGCTACACAGTAATGCCTTTTGGTCTAAAGAATGCTGGAGCCACATATCAAAGAGTAATGCAAAAGATCTTTGATGACATGCTACACAAGATCGTGGAATGTTATGTGGATGATTTGGTGGTTAAGTCACGTAAACGAGCTGATCATCTTCAAGATTTGAGAAAGACTTTCGAGCGACTCCGAAAATATCAATTGAAGATGAATCCTCTTAAATGTGCTTTTGGTGTCACCTCTGGAAAATTTTTGGGTTTCATCGTTCGTCATCGAGGTATTGAAATAGATCAATCAAAGATCAATGCGATTATGAGGATGCCTGAACCGAGAAATATTCATGAATTAAAAAGTTTACAAGGAAAGTTGGCCTACCTCCGAAGGTTCATCTCAAATCTTACCGGACGTTGTCAACCGTTCAGTCATCTAATGAAGAAGGGTGTACCATTTGAATGGGATGAAGCGTGCCAAAATGCTTTCAAATGCATCAAATCTTACTTGATGAAGCCTCATGTGCTTGCTGCACCTATCCCGGATAAGCTATTGATTTTGTACGTTGCTGCGCAAGAACGCTCAGTGGGGGCATTGCTAGCTCAAGAAAATGACAACGGCAAAGAAAATGCACTCTATTACTTAAGTTGGATGATGACACCGAATGAGTTAAATTATTCACCAATTGAGAAGCTTTGCCTAGCCTTGATATTTGCAATTCAAAAATTGAAACATTATTTTCAAGCACATACTGTACGCCTTATTTCCAAGGCTAATCCCATAAAGTATGTCATGACAAAGCCTGTGCTATCTGATCGTTTAGCAAGGTGGTACCTTCAACTCCAACAATTTGATATTGTCTTCATCCAACAAAAAGCTGTCAAAGGACAAGTGTTGGTGGATTTCTTGCCTGATCATCCTATCCCTGCTGAGTGGGAACTAAGTGATGAGTTGCCTGATGAAGATGTTCTTGTCATTGAGATTGTCCCACCATGCAAGATGTACTTTGACGGTGCGGCACATCGTGAAGGTGCTGGAGCTGGTGTAGTATTCATTACCCCTGAAGGAGATGTACTACCGTACTCTTTCACCTTGACTAAACGATGCTCAAATAACGTGGCTGAATACCAAGCCCTTATACTTGGATTAGAGTTGGCTGTTGATATGAAGCGACTGCACCTTGAAGTATATGGGGACTCCCAATTGATTGTTAATCAATTACTTGGTGAGTATGATGTTAAGAAGCCTGAGTTGATCCCGTATTATAATTATGCGAGATGACTTATGGGATATTTGGGTGATGTGACGATCGAGCATGTATTAAGAAGTAAAAATAAGCAAGCTGATGCGTTGGCAAAATTGGCTTCTACTTTATGTCTACATGATCGAGAAATTCAAATTGCTATATGTCAAACTTGGGTCCTACCTCCTATTTTTGAAGATGAAGATGATGAAGGACATGAAATCCATTCTGTCTTCGTTTACGAAATTAATGAAGAAGATTGGAGACAACCTTTTATAGATTATCTTAAAGATAGGAAGCTTCCAGATAATCCACGAAGACGGAGTGATATTCGCCGGCGTGCCACCCGCTTCTTTTTCTATAAGGATACGCTCTTTCGAAGTTCATTTGAAGGTGTCTTCTTGAGATGTTTAGGTCAAGAAGAAGCTGTGCAAGCAATGGAAGAAGCTCATTCTGGTATATGTGGATCCTATCAATCTGGTCCGAAGCTTCATTTTCGTATCAAGAGGATGGGATATTATTGGCCTACTATGGTGAAAGATTGTTTGGATTATGCTAGAAGATGTCAAGCATGTCAATTCAATGCCAATTATCTACATCAACCGCCAGAGCCATTGCACCCGACAGTTGCTTCATGGCCATTTGATGCATGGGGATTGGATGTTGTTGGACCACTACCAAAGTCTTTTGCTGGGCATCTTTATATTTTGGCTACAATGCATTACTTCTCTAAATGGGCGAAGTCGTAGCGCTAAAAGAAGCAAAAAAGGAAAATGTTATTGATTTTATATGTGTAAACATTATTTATCGATATGGCATTCCTCGATATATTATCACAGATAACGGCAAGCCATTTTGCAATAATTTGATGGACAAATTATGCGAGAAGTTTAAATTCAAGCAGTACAAATCTTCTATGTACTATGCCCAGGCTAATGGACTTGCTGAAGCTCTCAATAAAACTTTATGCAATTTGTTACAAAAAGTGGTTACTAAGTCAAAAAGGGATTGGCACCTTCATATTGGAGAGGCACTTTGGGCATATAGGACCACTTACCGCACTCCAACCCAAGCTACCCCATATGCGTTGGTATATGGTGTCGAAGCTGTCCTTCCACTAGAGCAACAAATTCCTTCCTTGAGGATTGCTATTCAAGAAGGTCTCACCAAGGAAGATAATGTCCGTCTCAGACTTGAAGAGTTAGAAGCACTTGATGAAAAGAGGTTAGAAGCACAACAAATGTTAGAATGCTACCAAGCTCGTGTTTCCAAAGCCTTTAACAAGAAGGTGCATCTTCGTTCCTTTCAAGTTGGTGATTTAGTGCTTGCTGTGAAAAGACCAATCATCGTTGGACACAAACCAAAGAAGTTGACATCAAAATGGGATGGCCCATATGTTGTTCAAGAGGTCTACTCAAATGGATCTTATAAGATAGTTGCTGAAGATGGGTTGAGAATTGGACCGATCAATGGCAAGTATTTGAAGCGATATTATGCATAAATGATGGCTCCTCGACTGCACGAGCTTAAACTGCAAGTTACTCCTTGACTGCACGAGCTTAAACTGTAAGTTACTCCTGGCCCGCATGAGTTTAAAATGTGTAAAGGCAACCACCAATAGTGTAGTACGTGGTTAAACTGCTGAAACACTCCATCGAGTCCAAGTTGGTAAAAATGGATATTCCTGGCACGCACGAGTCAAAACTGTGAACGCCCCTCCCCCCGCCCCCCAAATCATATCCATCCATTTTGAACTACATTTAACTTGATTCTTAAGTTATTCTTAAGATACGTAGGCAGCTTAGAAGAAATTTCTAAGTTCAGTCACATCCTTTCATCATTCTCTATTTTTCTCAAGTGATGACTTATTGTGAAATCGACGTTTGCAATAAGTAAACAAAACACATATGTGCGAGAAAAGGTTGAGAAAATATGAAATAAGTATATTATTGATGCTAGTAAGGAAGCAAGCTTATTTTAAAAGAAAGGAAAAATACAACTGCTTAATGAACATATGAGGTGCTATGCGACATCAAGTAAAAAACTTGAAATTTTCCAAGTCTTGTTGTATTGCCACCAAATGTTCTCTTATATTCTTCAAGTTGGCTTCATCCTCTTCGTTTTTTTTAGGGGCGTTTTGAAGTGAAGCAAGCTCTTCTTTGAGGGACAAGCGGGTGGACTCTACTTCTAAAAGCTGCCTGTTCTTTTCCTCAACAGCAGTTAAATGTTTTTTATCCTCTTTCTTTAAGCGTTTGAGCTTCCTTTTGAGAGCAGTAATATTGGCTTTAACTCGTTGTGAGTTGGCCTTACTTTCTTCAATTTGACTTGTGACGTCACACTTTTTAGCCTCAACATCACCCAAGTGTTGGCCAGCAGCAAAAAGCAATTTAGCATGAGACTCCTTTGAGGCTTTCTCCGAAGAGGTGGATCTAGCATCGTCAAATTCACGCGCTTTAGCAAAGAAAGAACTCAAGCGATTATCCAATGGTGACAAGTCAACAATAGGATCCTTGCTCAATTCTTTAAGAATATAGCAAGCTTGATCCTCAAGTGAAGAGATCTGCTCGATAGGCGTTTGTCGAATTCTTTGATAAAATTGCTGCCATACTTCCATAACAAACTTCTTTTGCAACTTGACAGTAGGGACTCTCCCGGGAAGGTAGATATGGATGAACAATGTTGATGAGATACTACCTTAGATGTCAAATCCTCATGTTGAGGGTAAAGGATGTCCTTGCAACCATCTTGCTTTAAGCAGTGGGAATCATTGATTGAGCCTTGAGAATAAGCATCCTCATCAAGGGTTACAACATTGTCCACCTAATGAAGGAGAATAGCAAAGAGGTTGAGTAAATTGAAAAAAAAAAAAAAAAAAAAGAGGAGAAACTTACTAGGGCGCCCGCGGGAATTGCACCCAAAGATTGTAGGGATCTTCAATTCAATTGAGCTAATGAAGATTGTTTCAAATTGGTGTGAAAAAAATTGATCAAGATGAAGGTCTTTTTATAGGTACTATAGAATGCCTTTTTCAAATCCTATAAGAATTCTAATTCTTGATTAAAAGATTTTAATTGAGATTTAAATTTAAATCCAAGAATTTTGATTGGTGAATTCAAAAAATATGATTACTATTCAAAATTGGATTTTAAATCTTTTCATTAATTCCTTATAGGAATAGAAAAAAAAAATTCTATTTTATTAAAGAATTGAAAAAATGCTTTTTATATTAATTTCTAATTAAATTGAGAAATTAATATTTTAAATACTTCAAACCTTATTTCCAAGTTCTTTTAACAAAAATATTTTCCCTCAAGTCTTGAAGTGGGGGCATTTGTAGACAAGGAATTTTGGGATAAAATATATTTTCAAGATTAAAAGAAAATTATATATTTTAGTCTTGATTAATTAAAATTAATTCATGAATAAATATAATTATTCTTGAATTAATATAGTTGGGCTATCATTAAAAGCCCATTAAATCCAATGGATTATGAAATTGGACAATTAAAATTGGGTTATTGTTAATGGTCCATTTTACATTAAATCCAATATATTATGGATTAAATCGAATCGGACTAGGCCCTAAAATTGGACTTGTAAAAAGTCTCATAATCCAAATATAATGTGGATTACATGAGATTGGGCCAAAATATAAATTAAGCCCATGTCATCTTAAACCCAAGTCCATTAGGGTTTGTTGGGAGGCTCTTCCAAAATCCCACATCGACTATTTATGCTAAAGTTAAGAGATTTTTAGCCTATAAATAGGGTCTTCCTTCAATGGTTTAGGGGACCCCAAGATCCTCAAGCTCAAGCTTCAATAAACAAGAGGCATCGCAAATTCAAGCATTCAAGCTTCATCAAATTCAAGGTTTAGAAGCTTCATCAAATTCAAGGTTCAGAATCATCATCAAATCAAGGTTCAGAATCTTCTTCAAATTTCAAGGCGTTCATCTTGCTCTGCATCAAATAAGTCTCGAAGGCTTGGCAATCAAGTGTTCGTTATCAAATCCCGTTCGATCCAAGATCATGCTCTTCAGCCCTCGAATCAACGTTTTTCAAAAAGAGAAGAATCAGAGGACTCATCCTGCAATTTAGGACTTCTTCAGAGATTTGTAACCACTTCTTATATTTACTAAATACTTTGTAAATTGATATTTTTCTTGTCTTATTTGCAGACTTGAAATTTGTCGTCTACAACGGGACCTCAACTTCTTTTTCCTCCTACTCCGGGATAGCGGGAGCAGCAGCAATAGACAGAATTTAATAAAGTAGTTGCAATGGGCGAGCTGGATCTTATTTTTTATTGTAATAAAGTAGTTGTATTAAAGGATATTTTATATGTGGTTTTAGATAGAATTTAATTTCAGTTGCAAAGCTAATAAATCATGGATATTCTGTTTCTTTCCATTCTGGTATTACTATCAGTAGAATCGGAGAAGTTTTATTTACAGAGCACATGTATGAAAACTTATTCTTTTTAAATCCTACAAACAATCAAAAAAATAATACTCAATTTGGTTCTTTAAATAAGAAGAGAAAGACTAATGTCAATCACTCATATCTTTGGCATCTAAGGTTGGGCCATATTAACTAAACTAGGATTCAAAGGTTAATCCATGATGGGCCCTTGGACTTATTAAGATTGGAAAGTTGGCCTCAGTATGAATCCTGTTTTATGGGGAAAATGTCCAAAAGGTCATTCACCCAAAAGGCTTATAGAGTCAAGGAGATATTGGGTCTTGTTCATACTGATGTGTGTGACCCTTTATCTACTCAAGCTAGAGGGGGTTTTGAGTACTTCATCACTTTCACGGATGATTGTATAAGGTTTGGTTATGTCTAGCTGATGAGGCATAAGTCTAACTCTTTTGACAAGTTCAAAGAGTTTAAAGCTGAAGTGGAGTGTCAGATAGGTAAACTGATCAAAACATTACAATTGGATCATGTTGGAGAATGCCTCCTCGGAGAGTTCAAAGATTACATGGTACATCATGGAATAGTATCTCAGCTCTGTGCTGGGTACACCCCAGCAGAATAGAGTAGCTGAGAGAAGGCATAGGACATTAATGGAAATGGTCTAAAGCATGGTGTCTCCTGCTACTCTTCTGGTCTCTTTTTGGCGATATACCTTAGAAATAGCGGCATATATTCTGAACTTGGTGCCTTCTAAATTAGTACCTAGGATACCCTATGAGATGTGGACTTGGCGTAAGCCAAGTCTAAATCATCTCAGGATATAGGGCTATCCAGCTTATATACTGATCAAGGGAGATAAGCTAGAACCAAGATCAGAATTATGCTACTTTGTTGGGTATCCAAAAGGGACAAAAGGAGGTTACTTTTATCATCCCGAAGAGCAGAAAGTACTGGTAAGTACAAATGCTAAATACTTGGAGGATGATCAATAAGGTTGGAACTCGAAGAGAAGTTATTTTCGGGACCCGATTATAGAACAAGAAGAGGCATAGCCTCAAGAACCTGTACAAATGGAGCTTCGTCGTAGTGGGAGGGTATCTAGAGTTCTAGAAAGATGGACAGGAGAGGCCTTCAGCTGGTTTTTGACCATCAGGAATAAGATCCCACTAGATACGAGGAGGCTATTGCGGATGTCGATGCAGATCTATGGCATGAAGCAATGAAAGCTGAGATTAAGTTTATGTACTTCAATCAGGTTTGGGATCTTGTAGCTTCACTTGAAGGGATAAAATCCATTAGGTGTAAGTGGTTAACAAAGATGAATAGGGGAGTGGATGGGAATGTGGAAACCTTCAAAGCTAGGCTTGTGGTGAAAGGGTATACTCAGAAAGAAGGAATCGATTATGATGAAACCTTTTCCCCAGTAGCCATGCTTAAGTCCATTCGTATCCTCCTTGCCATTGCATGTCATTACGACTATGAAATATGGCAAATGGATGTCAAGACGGCATTTCTTAATGGCCATCTTAACGAAGACATCTATATATCCTAACTGGAAGGCTTTATTGGTAAAGGCCAGGAACATATGGTTTGCAAGCTTAAGAAGTCCATTTATGAACTTAAGCAGGCATCTAGAACATGGAACATTCGCTTTGACAAAACTATAAAGTCTTACGGTTTCATTCAAAATGAGGATAAACCATGCGTGTACAGGAAATTGGGAGGGATAAATGTGGTTTTTGTTGTCCTATATGTGGATGACATTCTACTCATTGAGAATGATGTAAGGACATTATCATCTACTATGGTTTGGCTGTCTAGTCAATTTAGTATGAAGGACTTGGGAGAAGCCAGTTACGTTCTCAGGATTAAGCTTCTTAGAAATAGAAAGCAGAGAATGTTAGGATTATCCCAAATAGCATACATTGACAAGATGCTGGCCAAGTTTAGCATGGACTCATGCAAGAGAGCTTTAATCCCTTGTAAACATGGGTTTTCTTTTTATTCTAAGGACTATCCTAAGTTTCAAGAGAAAAAAGACAGGATGAGTAGGATTCCCTACACTTCAGCTGTGGGAAGTCTCATGTACGCCATACTGTGCACTAGGCCAGATATCTGCTTTGCAGTAGGCATAGTTAGCAGATATCAGTCAAACCCTGGGAGGTTCATTAGTAAGTTGTAAAGTATATTCTTAAGTACCTCAATGGTACGAAAGATTATATGTTGGTTTACAGGGCTGACGACTTGGTCCCTACTGGATATACACAGACTAAGATTTCCAGGCAGATAAGGATGAGAGAAAATTCACTAGAGGAAGTACCACTTGATCCAGGATTTCATTCAAAAACGAAAAATTGTGGTGAAACAAACAGCCTCGGAGAACAATCTAGCAGATCCTTTCACCAAGCCTTTGGCTGAGAGAGTCTTCAAGAGACACTTAGATACCATAGAGGTGGGCACCTATGGACTTTCTTAGTTATAGAGTGCAAGTCGGAGATTGTTGGAATATATGCCCTTTAGACTAGTTTATCTAATGTAATTATCGAATTTATTAATAAAAGAATATATTCTCAAAATTTATTTGTGAATTTACATTTTATTTGTGCATGATTTTCGTTTGGAAAGGACCTATTGTGTTTAAGTAAGTGATTCATGTAAATGGTGGTCTTTCACAGTAAGGTATGGATCACGGGTTACTTAACACATAAATGCTTGTTCTTAATTGATTGATAAGAATGAGAATTTCATAATGTATAGGGTATTGTGCTTTGAATTCCAAATGGGGAATGGCTTATCTTTTTAGCCAGTGAGTAGTCCACTCACTTCGTACCATAAGCGTATTTTGAATACGTAGAACAGGACCTGTAATAGTGGTTTCTAAAAGTACTATTTATAAGAAACCCAAACTATTACTGCTACAGGGTGGACTAATACTTTATCGCTTGAGTATGAGTTGGTAGTCTAATGAAGCTAGAAGCATATACTTTGATATACTGTAGTTGAGGTTCTTTCGTAGAGCCAATATACTTATATGGTGAGTATATATGACTAGTTAGTTAAGATAAACTTGTACGAGATAGCTTCTACGCTATATCACCCATTATGACTGTTCAAATGATCTAATTATCCAGGGCCCTGCGGAACATGACTTGGATGTTTACTTTAGGGTAGCTCCCTTGGAAAGTGGAAACAATCCAGGAGCCATAGATCATTGGACTAGAGGTCTAAGGATGGTAGATGTCTATTAGAGAGGTGTTAGTACACTCTTCCTCTCTAATTGCATGGCGATGCGTAGAGGGGTAGTTTAGTCATTACACCTATAGGTCGAAGACTTTGCTAATGCAACATTATCCTTGGGGTCAATATTTTCTTATGGTGTTATTAGAAAATATTTAAAATGTAAAATATAGCTATTTATATAATAATAGGGTATTTTGGTCATTTTAGTAGCTAAGGCAATGTGTCTTTTGGTCCTTGGAATGACCCTTAAGTCATGAAAGATTTGGGGTTAAGGAATTGGTCTTGATATTTATGAGTTTTATTTTATTACTCTAATTTATTATTGGATTAGAATAAAATAAAAGGTCTGAGAGAGAGCATTTATTTTATGTAGTTTAATTAGTTAATTAATTATTCAGGGCTCAAGGCCCAGATTAAATAATTAAAATCTGGATATAAACTAGATAAAATGTATGAAATTTTATATTGGTCTATTTGGACTTGTTAATTATTTATTGGGCTATTTAATAAAGCCCCAGAAAATAAATAATTAAGATTTATTATTTATGGGTGTTCAAGCCCAAGAATAAATAATTTTATCTTGTCCAATGAATAAGACCAAGGGTAAAATAAAATAAAAATAATATTAATATTAAATTAATTAATTATTGTTTACTTAATTAATTAAATACTTCGCGTAAAGGATAACAGAAAGTATGGATGCTTTCTATTTGCACGCGAATGGGTTCTCTCTCGGGGATTGATTCAAATGAATGGAAAATGAATTGAAGTGAAGGCTTTTGTTTTTGCACCTTTGGGTTCATCATTCACAAAGAAACAGAAACCCAAAATTATAGAGAAAGCATCGGTGAAGCTTTCACCAAAAGCTTATCAAAACCCAATCTTCAAGCTTTCACCGGTTGTGCTACGGGCACCATTTCGGAAGATCAAAGGCTTCGTGAGAATAAGACGCAGTAGACGTTTGTAAGGACGTGATCCAATAGCCTCAAGTATCCTTGTACAGACATCTACACCAGTGCGAAGAGGGCCATTTAATCACAGAGGTAAATTTTTTATTTTCCTAGCTTGCTTTCGTTTTGATGATTTTTACCATTTTAAGCCTTCAGTATCGATCGTTTTTTACAAAACTCTGTTTAGTATATAAGCAGAAGTCTCTAGTGCGTACCCCTAAAACCATTTTGGCAAGTCTGCAGAAGCCATCATAGTCTGTACCATGTCTAGAAGGGTTCGATTCCTTCTCTTAGATATTCCGTTGTGTTGAGGTGTATGTGGTGGAGTCCATTGAGATAAAATTCCATTATCTCTAAGATAACCTTGAAACTCTTAACTTAAGTATTCACCTTCTCGATCCGATCTTAGAGTCTTAGCACTTTTGTCAAGTTATTTCTCTACTTCATTCTTGAAATCTTTGAACTTTTCATAAGCTTCAGATTTGTATTTTATTAAATACAAATACTCATTTAATGAATAATTATCGCTAAAGGTTATGAAATAGCTATAACCTCGTCTTACTTGTATAGACATCGGGCCACATACATCAGAATGCATGAGTTCTAATAACTCTTTAGCCCTTTCTCATTTTCTAACAAAAAGGAGTTTTAGCCATTTTACCTAGTAAACAAGACTTGCAAGTGCCATATGATTCATAATCAAATGACCATAGGTTAGCAAGTCTAGGTAACTTAGAAATACGATTCTCGTTTACATGGCCTAAATGGCAATGCCATAAGTAGAAGGTGTTTGGGTTATCAATTTTTGGTTTCTTATTGTTTATATTAAGAATTGATTATCTATGTCTAGAACATATAAACCATTAACCAAAGTTGCAGAACCATAATAAATATCATTCAATGAAAAAGAATAACATTTATTCTTACATATCAAATGAAATCAATTCAAGTCTAAGCATGCAACTAAGATAATGTTTTTCATTAAAACTGGGACAAAATAACAGTTTTGCAATTCTAAAACTAATCCTGAAGGCAGGTTCAACTTGTATGTCCCCACAGCAAGTGCAGCAACATTTGCTCCATTTGCAGTACACAGGTCCATGTCATATTTCTCTAGCCTTCTACTGCCATTTAGTCCCTACAAGTTATTACACAAATGAGATTCATATCCAGTATCCAATACCCATATCTCATTTCTAAAGACAGTATTTATTTCAATCATAAACATACTAAGAGTAGAAGTAGAAGTTCCCACGACCTTCTTCTTTTGCTTCTTTTCCTTGATGGTCTCCAAGTAGGCTTTGTAGTTGTGCCTCCAGTGGCCCATTTTGCCACAGTGATGGTATAGGCCTTTGGAGGCTGCATCTTTCTTCTTCACACCACCTTTGGGCTTAGTGGGAGCCTTCTTCTTCTTCCTTTGAACTTTCTTCTTAGAAGAAGAAGACTCTACCATTAAGACCACATTGGAATCCTTCTTCACAGAGGACTCCACAGTCTTGAGAAGAATGATCAACTCAGAAATACTAGATTCAATCTTGTTCATCTGATAGTTAATCACAAATTGTGAAAAACTATTAGGTAAAGACTGTAGAATTAAGTCAACACTTAATTCATGGTCCATAACGAACCCAAGGGATCCAAGCTTCTCAATCAAACCCAGCATTTTCAGCCCATGAGTAGTCATAGAAGCACCCTCAGCCATTTTACAATGGAACAATTGCTTCGAGATCTCATATCTCTCTATTCTAGCTTAGGCGTTAAATAGCTCTTGAAGATGGAGAATCATCGATTGAGCATCCATATGCTTGTGTTATTTTTGCAGCTCAAGAGTCATTGACTTCAGCATGATACAAGATGCCATGTCATTGTCCTTCTTGTGCTTCTCATGGACAACATGCTCATCAACGTGAGCATCTTGAGCTGGTGGTGGTGGAATAGGAACATCTAGCACATAAAGAAACTTTTCCGACTTAAGAATGATTCTCAAGTTTCTATACCAATCGAGATAGTTCGATTCAGTTAGTTTGTTGGTCTCCAAGATGTTACGTAAGTTTAGGTTGGTTGACATGATGCACGTGACCTAGATGCAAAGATAGAGAAAATTAGCTAACTGTTTATGCACATGTAATGTAGATAATTAGGTCTTTAATTAATCGCATTGTTGTTCTACTATTTTACTCAAACCAATAGCCCCCGCTATTGATTCAGGAAAGCCCGTTGGAAGCTTTCCTAGTGGACCAGCATCTAAATTCCTCAAGAATAACCTTGAATTTGCCCAACAAGCCACCTTTGAGTTCAATGGTAGGTATCCAATACCAATTACATCGTATGTAATCACCAGATCATTAGGTGATTAACATCTTTTAATCTTAAAGACTTTTGGGCTACTCCAATATTTCATCTAAATTTCTTTATGCTTGAGTTAGCCCAACCAGGATAAAGAACTTAGTTAAACCTGATCCATTAATCAGCAATTTAATTCCATAGCTTGAACATGCCCGATATCGAGTAGGCTTGGGTTAGCCCAATAACCTGGTCTCGAAAAAGTACTCTCATTCTTACTATATTAATGGAAGGAATTAGGTTTAATATTAATTGAGGGATTTATTCCTTTCAGTGATTTCATCAAATGACATACATAAATATATCAATTAATCACATAAATTGATAATCATGGTACTAAAGCGATTACGTGGTATGCTTATGGACTTTCGCTAAATTAATTTCCTCAAGCCAAAAAAGAAATTAACATGGTTAACCCTATGCGTTCATGCATGTTTTAAGTAGAAGCTCTTACCCTCTCGCCTTATTTTGGTCGCCATCTCCAAAATTAAAATAATTATATCCATATCTAACCTATATAATCTAATTACATAAATTTCCTAAATAGAGAAACTTCGAATTACATTTAAGAGGAGTTAGATGAGAAGAAAATTACACAAGAATTTTAGAGAAAGCATGATTCGCAGGTCCTATTTAATAAAAACCAAAACTATAAAAATACATGAACAGATATAATTTGGTTTTAGTCTATAACCATCCACCATGCCATTAATTATGCTTAAACAAAACTAAACATATAATTTATTATCCCAAAATCTCTATTTTGGAAAAATAAAACAAATTTAGATTTAATTTCTAAAATCAAATTCTAGAAATTAAATTAAGATAAAATCTAAAATCAATATTTCAGATTTAATTTCTAAAATCAAATTCTAGAATTTAATTAAGATAAAATCTAAAATCAATATTTTAGAAAATTTATTAATTGCTAAAATCATATTTTAGGAAGTACATAATAATATATAATCTAAAATCAATATTTTAGAAAATATATTAATTTCCAATATATAATTTTATCCCAAATCATGGGTCCCAATTAAAAAACTAATCATAATTAGATTTAATTCTCGATTATTATTATTTTTACATATCTAAATCACTATTTTAGATCATGTATATTAATTTTCAAAACCAAATTTAGAAATTAATATTAGTTAGTCCCAAAACATGAATCTTGGGAAGATTTGGGCGTTCAATGGATAAAGGAAAAAAAAAAAAACACACACACACACACACACACACCGTGGGCTTCCAAAACAAAAACTAACGAAATGGATTTTTTTTTTTTTTAATCAAAGACATAACAGATAAAATTGCATCCTGAGGAGGATGATCACTTGAGGAAAACCCATGTGAGCCACCATGCCCCATGCGAGAAGTCATAGCTCGAGGGATTTTGTGCCTTAAGCCGTGACTTGGCTTCTAGTGAGTTGTGGCTTGGGGCAAAAAAAAAAAAAAAAATCCGATTTTTTCTTCGTCTTCCAGAAAAATTTCTGGAAGAAAACATCAAGTTTTCTGCGACAATATCAGAGAACTATTTTTTGATTGATTCCAATTTTTTTTCCTTTTTTGTTTCTATGAATGAATCAAATACTTTCAGTAAAACAAAACAAGAACAAATCAGAATTTGTTCAAGGGAAAAACGACATTCTCATGAAACCTATTTCCTTTTACAGTTGCAGAAACAAATGCCCAGAAAAACTTTTCCCTTTCAGCAAGAATTAACCCTTTAATTCTTGTCAAAAACATTCTTGTAACTCTTACAGAAATATATTCATGCATCCAAAGCCCACAAAATCAATTATTGTTTCTTTCACAAACAACTCTCGTGAAAACGATTTTCACAGAGAACACAAAGGCAAACAACGAAACTATTTTCACATCCATAACACAACCCATTAATGCATAAACGGTGGCTCTGATACCATTGTTAGGAATTCTGATCATGCAAACATAGTTGCGCAGCGGAGTGAAACAAAGAATTCCCACCGAGGTTCTCATTTATGAGAAAAGGAATTGAAACAGTGAAGGAAAAAATATACCTTACGTTGCTGCTGGGAATGAAAATTTTCCTTCTTCTGTCTATGGCGCGATCCAGCAATACTAGAGCTCCTCGTCGTCGCCACTGGAGTCTAAGTGAAAGACTCCTTCTAGCAATATCCACACAAAGTATGCTCTCAAGGAAACCAAAACGAGTCTCTGCTAGAAGACTCTCTTGGTAGCTAGGGTTCTGTATTCTATTTGCAGAAAAGAAAATGAGAGAAATAGAAGAAGCTTTGTGTGTTCTGAAAACCCTATGAGAATAACTCTCTCTGTGATATTCAAGTTATCAAATCACCACAGCGTTATCTCCGAAAATTACCTAAAAAAAACTGTCTTTCTGTGAATTCTAATCAAATTAGAATTCACAATTTGCAATAAGAAACAATAAGTTTTAGCCATCACAATTTGGCCTAAAATTTATAACTAATTATAATTTGGCCACAATAACTTCTATTTCTCAATATTAACCCCATAATATTATCATATAATTTCTCGAGTACATAATCCTCTATTGTGTGTGACCTATTAGGTTTTTCAGTCTATTGGTAGTGAATATGAATTAATCCAAATGTTTTTGGGATTAATAATCCTTAATAATTTAGAATTAACCTAATAATTCTAAACAGGATTGGTTTACTAATACATCAATTAATGAACCCATATTTTGCAAATCATAAGCGGTATCTAGCAGCATATTATGCCACCCAAGAGTCTAGGAAGCCAAGTGGCTTGACATAAACACTTCAATAAGAAACTACAGTGTAATAAATTCCTTCACTATATAATATCTTATTCGGTTTGGAGTATGGAATTTGTGTCAACTCCCTCTAGAATATAAATTAATTCTAGTCCAAATATAATAGTACTTGTAACAAGAATCCACTACTTTACATGTGTATCAATTGGAATTGTTTTCAATACACAATCACATTGGCCAAGGATTTCACGAGTAGTAATTCTAGCAAGTACCTGTGAGATATTTGCGCCTACTATTAGGAGTGATGAATCTTTTATTAACCCTCTCAACTATTTTCATTTACCTTACATTGTATTCAATATCCACCCTATAGGCAACTCTCAATTTGGCTCCAGAGATTGGAATCAAATTACAATGCTCAGCAAATAAAGTACATTGAAGATTTCAAGTCTAACGATACTTGCACGTTTGCTATAGCGAGATTCTATCACTAGCACTAAATAGTTATCCATGTGATTATCTCATAGCTAGGTCATCCAATGTACTTGATTTATTAACAAGTATCCACGTGTCAACTTTGAGTATCACAATACTCACGGATGTGAGAACCACCACATGCTCAAATCAAGAAGTCTAACACGTGCTAGTCTTAACACATTAAAGAAGTCCTATCTCATTAATACTATGACTAGGGATTATTTCAGTACTAACACTATACAGTGTTGTAGGAATCTCACATCTGTTGGAATATATGCCCTCTAAACTAATTTTATCTGATGTAATTATCGAATTTATTAATACAAAAATTTATTCTCAAAATTTATTTGTGAATTTACATTTTATTTGTGCATGATTTTCATTTGGAAAGGACCCATTGTGTTTAAGTAAGTAATCTATGTGAATGGTGATTTTTCAGAGTAAGGTATGGATCACGGGTTTCTTAATACATAAATGTTTGTTTTAACCTATTGATGAGAATGGGAATCTCATCATATTTAGGTTATTATGCTATGAATTTCAAATGGGGAATGACTTCCCTTTAACCAGTGAGTAGTCCACTCACTTTATAACATGAGCGTATTTTGAATACATAGAACAGGACTTGTAATAGTAGTTTTTAAAAGTACTATTTAGGAGAAACCTAGACTATTACTGCTACAGCATGGATTAATACTCTACTACTTGAGTATGAGTTGGTAGTCTAACGAAGCTAGAAGCATGTACTTTGATATGCTGTAGTTGAGGTTCTTTTCTAGAGCCGATATACTTGTATGTTGGGTATATGTGATTAGTTAGTTAAGACAGACTTGTACAAGATAGCTTCTGCGCTATATCGCCCCTTGTGACTGTTTAAATGGTCTAATTATCCAGGGCCCTGGGGACACATGACTTAGATGTTTACTTTAGGATAGCTCCCTTGGAAAGTGAAACACTTCAGGAGTCGTGGATCAATGGACTAGAGGTCTAAGGATGGTAGATATCTATTATAGAGGTATTAGTACACTCCTCATTTCTAAATGCACGGTGATGCGTAGAGGGGTATTTTACTCATTGCACCTGTAGGTTGAAGACTTTACTAATGTCGCATTATCCTTGGGGTCAATATTTTCTTATGGTGATATTAGAAAATATTTAAAATGAAAATATAGCTATTTATATGCAAGGGTATTTTGGTCATTTTAGTAGCTAAGGCGATATGTCTTTTGGTCCCCAAAATAGCCCTTAAGTCCTGACAGATTTGGGTTAAGGAATTAGTCTTGATAATTATGGTTTTATTTTATTTTATTTAAGTAGTATAATTTATTATTGGACTATAATAAAATAAAAGGCCCGGAAGAGAGTATATATTTTATCTAGTTTAATTGGTTAATTAATTATTCTGGGCCCAAGGCCCAAATTGAATAATTAAAAAATTAATCTAGATATAAACTAAATAAAAGACCTGATATTTTATATTGGTCTATTTGGGCTTGTTAATTATTTATTGGGCTGTTTAATAAAACCTACAAAATAAATAATTGAGATTTATTATTTATGGGTGTTCAAGTCCAAGAGTAAATAATTTTATCCGGTCCAATAAATAAGACAAGGGTAAAATAAAATTAAAAAATTAATTATTAAATTAATTAATTAAATTAAAAAAACATGAGATGGATCCCTGTTGTTTTGCGTGAGAGATAACAAAAAGGCCATAACAAAAAACATGGGCTTTTTGTTTGACTCTCTTGGTCTCTCTCTCTCTCTCTCTCGGTGGATTGATGAAAAGAAATCAAAAGGAAATTAAGACTGGGCACAACAGTGAGCTAAGTCTGTGAGTTTTCACAGAGGTAAATCAAGAAGCATTCATTGGGAAAACTATAGCAAACCCAATTTTTTAAACTTTCACTGGTAGTGGAATGGGCTCCATTTTGGAAGCTCAAAAGCTTCGCATGAATGAGACGAAGTCGACATTTACAAGGACGTGATCCAATAGTTTCAAGCATCCTTATGTAGACATCTTCTTCAGTGCCAGTATGGTCATTCAAACATAGAGGTAAATTTTTTCGTTCTGTAAGCTTGCTTTTGGTTTGATCATTTTTTGCCATTTTCTTCCTACAAGTGGTATAAGAGCCATGGTTTGACAAATGTAGGAAGCATGCTAGGCTTAACTAAAACAAGAAAATAATTGTTTTGAATGTTTTTTGTGATTTTTCGTGTTTTCTGGTATGGGTAATTTCACTGTAAGCTTCGTGAGTAGAAGCATAGGAACACTGTATTTTGATTGCTTTCATAGATATCGTGTAAGCTGAGTATTTTTAAGGGTATAGACGGTTGGTTGGATGAGTTTTGATCGAAATCGGTGGAAAACACCGAGTCCAGAGACATCTGCAATTAACAAAGTAGCTTGGAGAAAAAGGACACTGTAGCAGCTGAGCCGAGCCTGGCATGTGAGAGGAGCCGAGCTGACTGCAGCTCCCCTGGCGAGGAAAGCTTCCTCGCATAGCGCGAGGAAGCAAATTGCATTTTGCATTTGCAAAATGCAATTGCTGCGGTCATCAATTTTGATCGCTGTAGTGGGCCGGGTTGTGGGCACCCTCCCGAATCACGGCCCATGGGTTTTTCCACGGGCTAGTGTGGCAGGTGCATTGGACATGAAATAATTTTTTTTTTTTTTGGTCTCATACCAAGTGAAGTTGTTTTTTTTTTTTTTGCAATAATTAATATTTATTGAATATTTTGCATGAAAAAGAATAGTAAAGGAAATTTTAGGATTAAACAACACCATTAATTAATTAATGTGTTTAATTCTATTATTTGGACATTTAGGTTAAAAGAATAGAAAAATATGAAAACGTTTATAGTTTTCTAGCATGCTTATTTCTTTTTGTACCCTATGTGTGTGTTTTCTCAAAGACCAAAGTCTTTGGGAGTTTTTGACAAAGAAAAACATTTTTTCTTAAATCAAATGGTTAATTTTAATTCGAACAAAAATTTATTTTTGGTTATTTTCTCAAAGGACTTTATCCTTGACATAGAAAATATTTTGGATTTAGATATTTTTGTGAATTAAATTAGAAAACCATTTAGATTGAATTTTCAGAAGAAAAAGTGTTTTTTGTCAAATTAAACTTGAGATCAAAATCTCTCAAAAGTTTTATTGGAAATTTTTGAAATTATTAAGTTTATTAACTTAAATAAAACTAATCCATGGAAAAATTTCTCAAAGGGTATAAACCTTAATATGGAAATTTTTATGAGTTTAGATATTTTATTTTTGAGTTAAAAGAAAACTTAATTGAAATTTTCAAAAGATATTTTCCAAGAAAACCCTTATTTTAAATTGTTAAGTGGGAGAGGGGTTCCAACGGCCCCATAGCTTCCATCACGCTAGAACTAATGGATGGATGTAATTAATAACCCGGGACACATGCTATGATCGGCCAGCCCACGTTGGAGGTTATAGTGCAAGGAATGTCCATAGGAAATGAGAAGAAACGGTCATCCCATGATAGAGTTATCTTCTAGATCATTACCTAGAAGGGAAATTAATTTGTAGTAGTTAATATACTTAGCTTAGGAAACTGTTAATCTTCCCTAGAAGCTATGTCAGTTTTTCTAAGAATTAATTTGCTACTAAGGTAATAAAATTTGCTACTAAAAATGACCGCGGATTAACAAGAAAATAATCATGATTTCCCTATTGCTAATCAAGTGTCATGAACACATTCTCCAACATCAAACAATAACTAATCCATTCATGAACATAGGCTTAAATCAACACATGCTATCACATGGCCAAATCCTTACTAGGCATAATCATGATCTTGGCTTCAATGGAGATAAGAATATAAAAATCCTATTCACCAAATGTGTCATAACATCTAACATGCTTTAAACATCCATAATTTTCTTAAGACATGATGAACATACATTGATTGTCAAGAAAAACCATATAGCTTAATCATATACAACCATTCTTATGTCCTAGTCCCAACCCCTTCATTCACATGCGCATATTCAATCCCCCATTCATGTTTTATTCTTCCTATCAATATCTAAGAGACATGAATGCAGAATTAAAAAGGAGGATTAAGGAGAAATACTTGATTAACGATTACTTCGATGAAGACTTAAGAAGATCCACGCGATTGAGAGTCTTGAATTGTCCAAGAGAGGAGAAAAATAGCCATGGTTGTTAATCAACCATTTCGGCCGAGAGAGAGAGAGAGAGAGAGAGAGAGAATTAGTAGGGTACATTGAAGGTTGAATGGAAGAAGATGAACAAAGGAGTTGTTTTTTATTACTTTGATCATGTTCTTGAGACCTTCGAAAAAAAACTACTTTTGATCTGAATGCAAATTCTTGTTTTCAAGATTTGGTGTTATAAACAGCAGAAATGAACACTAGGGAGTATGTAGGAGTAATCTGGAGTATTTGAGAGGGATTGGAGGTGTTTAGGGTGGGTTTTGGCTTGAAGAGATGTAGTGTATGTTCTTGGTGCTCTTGGTGAAAATGGAGAGATTTTGAGAAAAATGTGCATGAATCTGGGAGAATGCTGGCCAAATGGTTTAGGGAGTTTAGGAGTTTCAGTTTTCAGCTTAGAGAGGAAGAGAATAATTTGATTTGTTTGAAATTCAAATGGAGGGAATTGATGAGTGGTTTGAGGTATAAGATATGTTAATGGTGGTTGATTGATGGAGGTTTCTTGAAGCTGGAATGGAGTTGGCTGGATTGGTTTGTTTTGTTGAAATGAATGAAGATTGATATGGCTTTAAGGCTGGCCAAAATTCAGAGTTTGATGGCAGAGGAATTTCTAGTTGTGTAGCTTAATACAAGGGTGTTTTCAAGGAGCAAAATGTTGGAAATTTTTTAAGTTCAAATGTAGTTTGAACGAAGTGATCTTAGGAGATATTTGAGATGTGGTTATGGATTCCAAGTGTTCAAGGTAAGTGGAGAGGTTAATGGTGTTCAGTTCATGGCTGAACAAGGTTCATTTTACAGAGGTTTGAGGGTGGTTTTTTCGGTCTAGGCCTAAGGGAACAAAGCTGGCAATTTTCTGGTTTCATGGTGTTCAAGGCTTCGAATGGTTTGCTGAATTTCTATGCAGTATTTCTGCAATTCTTCAGCTCAATTTTCAGAGGATTTGGAGAGGTGTTTGAGGGTCTTTTAAGGCTGGTTTCCAGCCTTCTTTCTGGAGGAAAAGCAGAGGAGTTTTGCTGGTTTGATGATAGAAAAAAATAGCTTCGTTTCCAAGTTGAATGTTAGCAAAACTGCCCAGAATTTTTTCCTGGTTTGTGCAGTTTTTGTACAGTCCGAATTTGCACTGAAATTCCAGTCTTCAAGCTATATGAATTGGTCATTTTCTCTGGTAGCAAATGAGCAAGGAACTTGGCTGAGTTTTTCGGAAGCCAGACTGCTCAAAAATCTGGAAAATTTCTAGGTTTTCTTCATCAAGAACATGAACACTATAAAGATGAGTTTGAAGGTTCAACCATGGTGATTGATTTCCCTTGGAAACCCTTCCTAACTCCTCTCCTATTTTCGATCAATCCGCCATCTTCCAAGATCAATTTTCAAAATTCAAAGCCAAGAAATCCTCATCGTATTTTCTGGTATCAAAAGATGAATTTTAAATAATTTAAATTGTGAAGTTGTTAGGATAAGCTAGAGGTAATAAAAGGACAAGAATTCCTCTAGAATTCTTTTTAGGACATGATGATAGGATTAGGACATTCTCTTCATGTCTCGCCTAGGACAACTTTCCTATCTTTAAGGAATGTAAGAAAACAAAAATTTCAAACTTAACTAAGATAATCATGAATAAAACTTAAGTGATGAGATTTGAACTCATGACCTTAGAGATTAATTCACAAAGCTCTAACCACTTAACCACACTAAGTCTTGTTCTTATTTTCTCACCCAAATATTCTTCTTATTTAATCCTCAAGCTATCTTCCTATTTTGACCTTAAGCAAAATTACCATTTTACCTTTCCTACTCAATAAGCATAACTAAGCTTTTTAACCTATAAGTCGTAATTCTAAAGCACATACAATCATTCAAAAATATATATATTCATGCAAAATAATATGATATGCATCCCGACCCCCTTACTTTAAGGTTGGCTTTAGGTGGGGTTTCATATCCTCCCCTCCTTAAGAGAATTTCGTCCCGAAATTTAGGTATACCTCTATCTCAAATTAGGATACTTCCGTTTTACCTACTCTTTCGTTTCCCATGTGGCATCTCGTGTGCCATGATGCTCCCACTGCACCTTTACCATTGAAATCTGCTTGTTCTGGAGAGTCTTGATACTTCGATCTAATATTTTCACGGGTTTCTTCACATAGCTCAAGTCGGGTTGCAACACTAACGGCTCATCATTCCAAACATGTCCGAGATTGGCATTGTACTTCTTCAGCTGAGACACATGGAATACGTCATGAATTCCCGTTAACCCATCTGGCAGATCTAATCAATATGCCACCGGTCCAATTCTCTCCTTTATTGGAAACGGTCCCAAATACCTTGGATTCAGCTTCCCACCTTTTGGATGCTTCAAAATTCCTCTATTCGATGTCAGTCTTAGGAATACACTGTCTCCCACCTGAAATTCTAACTCTCTCTGCCTGTTGTCTGCATAGCTCTTTTGTCGGCTCTGGGCTGCTTTCAACCTTTCCCTGATTAGCTTAACCTTGTCCAACATTTCCTGAACATAGACTTCTCCCGACTTGCTTACATGGCCATCTTCTGACCAATTCCAGTATAGCGGTACTTGACACTTGCGTCCATACAATGCTTTATATAGAGCTATTCTAATCGAAGATTGATAATTGTTATTGTATGACAACTCTACATACGGCACACATTTGATCCACTTATCCCCGAAATCCAATACACAGGCTCTCAGCATGTCCTCTAATATCTGAATAACCTTTTCTGACTATCTATCGGTTTATGGATGCATCGTCGTACTGAACTTCAGACTAGAACCCATTGATTCTTAACAGTTGTCCCAAAATCGGGATGTAAATCTCGGGTCTCTGTCGGACACAATACTTGAAGGTACTCCGTGCAGTCTGACTATTTCTCGCATATAGGTCTGAGTTAACTTCTCTATTGAATCCCTCACATTCACTGGTATGAAATGCACTGACTTGGTCAATCGATTCACCACTACCCATATGGCGTCCTTTTGGGTCCTTGCCATAGGGAGTCCAGTGACGAAGTCCATGGTCACCTCTTCCCATTTCCATTCAGGTACTGGCAACGGTTGCAACAATCCTACTGACTTCTTGTGCTCCGCTTTAACCTTCTGATGGGTTAGACACGTCGAGACATACTTAACCACGTTCCACTTCATTCTAGGCCACCAATAAACTCTTTTCAGATCTTGATACATTTTGACCTCTCCCGGATGAATGGCATACTTACTTTTATGTGCCTCTTCCAAAATTTTGTCCTTCAACTAGCGCTCATCGGGTACACAAAACGATCTCAGAAATACAAAACTCCCACTTCGTCTTGTCAGAATTTACTGCTTTGCTGGTTAAGCTCCTTGTCCTTGAAAATCTAGAACTCTGCATTACTCTGTTGGGCCTCAATGACGTCTCGCCTTAGATCTAGCATCAACTTCAGGTTACTAACAATAATCCTCTCCTCTTGCACTTCTACTCTTCTATCCAACACATCCTAAACCACTTGAACCTCATGCACTCTTAGCGCCATTCTAACTTTCTTGCTCAGGGAATCAACAATGATGTTGGCTTTCCCGGGGTGATAGTTGATAGGACAACGGTACTCTTCTAGAAATTCCATCCATCTCCACTACCGCAAATTCAAGTCCTTCTGAGTGAAGATGTACTTCAGGCTCTTGTGATTAGTGAACACTTCATATTCCGTTCCATACAAGTAGTGCTGCCATTTCTTTAAAGCGAACACAATGGCAACCAGCTCTAGATCATGCATAGGATAATTGACTTCATGAGGCTTCAACTTTTGAGAAGCATAGGCGATCACCTTTCTATCTTGCATCAAAACTGCCCCCAAACCTTCTTTCAAAGCATCAGTACACAGTGCATAAGACTTATCTTCCTCTGGCAGACTTAACACAGGTGTTGTCATTAATCTCCGCTTCAGCTCTTGGAAACTTTTTTCACATTTTTCATTCTAAACAAAGGGTACGTCCTTTCTCAGCAGCCTGGTCATAGGTGATGTGAGTGTTGAAAATCCCTTAATAAACCTCCTATAGTAGCCAACCAATCCCAAAAAGCTTCAAATCTTGTGATGTTCTCCGGTTGCTTCCAGTCCGAAATTGCTTTGACCTTCACTAGGTCCACCTTGATCCTATCCTTGGTCACCATGTGGCCAAGAAATGCCACACTATCCAGCCAAAACTCACACTTGCTAAATTTGGCGAAAAGTTTGTGCTCCTTTAGCTTCTCCAGTACCAGCTTCAAATATTCTGCATGATCCTCCGGGCTCTTGGAGTAGATGAGTATGTCGTCGATGAAGACTACCACGAACTTGTCCTAGTAGGGTTGGAACACTCGATGCATCGAATCCATAAATATTGCGGGTGCATTGGTTACCCCGAATGGCATCACCACGAACTCGTAGTGATCATATCTTGTGGTAAAGGTCGTTTTGGGAATATCCTCTTCTTTTATCCTCACCTGATAGTATCATTGCCTCAAATCCAGTTTGGAGTAACAACTGGATCCTTGCAACTGGTCGAACAACTCATCAATCAGCAGTAGAGGATATTAGTTCTTGATGGTTAGGTTGTTCAAGCCCCAGTAGTCAATACATAACCTCAGAGTCCCATCCTTCTTCTTCACAAATAGCACAGGTGCTCCCCAAGGTGACATGCTAGGTCTGATGTAGCCTTGCCTCACCAACTCTTCTAGCTGTTCCTTCAGTTCTTTCAGCTCCGCCGGTGCCATCCGATATGGAGTTCGGGACACCGGTTCCACTCTTGGAACTAGATCAACGCTGAACTCAACTTCTCGGTTGGGAGGTAGAGAAGTGAGTTCTGCAGGGAACATGTCGGAAAATCCTTTACCACCTCGGTATCCTCAAGAGTGCACTGGTCCTTTGGCTTATTTATCACATAAGCCAAATATATCCTTGGCATCCTTGCTTCAACAATTTTTGGGCTTTTGCCCCAGCTATCAAAAACTTCAATTCCTTTACTCTCTTGCCATTGAAGTCCAACACATCACATCCCGATCTAATGAACTGAAGCGATTTATTCTTACAGTCTACTCTAATCCCATGCTTCGCTAGCCAATCCATTCCTAATATTAAATCATAATCATTAATAGCCAAGACTATCAAATCTCCCTCTAAGCTTTCTCTCCCCACCTCAATTTTACAATTCCGCACATACCGATCTTCTTACACCATTTTTCCCAAAGGCGTACTCACCAATACAGTAAAAGGTAGTTCTACTCCATCCCAACCCAAATGATATGCACAATTCTTGTTTAAATAGCAATGGGTAGATCCAGGGTTTAGTAATGCATTAACAGAATGACCTTAGATAGTAAACGTACCTTCCACCACTATTGCATCAGCTCCAACCTCTTGGGAGCGAAAACTTTTTGCATTCACCTGCGGCTTCTGTGCTCCACTCCCGAATGCTCCCATGGCATTAGCTCGATTGGCCCCCGGGATTGAGCCGGGATTCCTTGTCCGACTCGGAGAAGTTTAGGACAGGCGTTTCGCACATGGTTCGGGTCTCCGCAGTGGTAGCATTTCCATTTACCTCCTTTGGACCAACAATTTTTCTCCTTGTGGACTCTTTTCCCGTAGTGCCGGCATAATGGAAGATTCTGCATAGGACCAATCGGTGCTGTCCGGGCTTGCTTCTCCCAGTTCTGCCACTACTAGTTGGCAGGGCACTTGTTGGGCCGCTACAGCCTCTGAAAAGGTCTCGATGGTTATCTTGGTGGTAGGAAAAGTCTTGGTGCCATTCTATTGCGATCTTCATTCTCAGTCCGGGTGGCTGCGTCCAAGGCCCCTGAGTAGGTGGTTGGTGGAGCAGGTGCCAACGCCCTTCTCAACTCCTACCTTAGCCCCTTGACAAATTGTCTTATTCTGTTCTGCTCGGTGTCCACCAGTCTTTTACAGTATTTCGACAATTGAGTAAAACGTGCCGCATACTGAGCTATTATCATACCTCCATGCTTTAGATTCTAGAACTCATTTTCCTGCTTCTCTATTATCCACTGAGGGATATATTCGGCTCTGAATGCTTCCAAGAACTTGGCCCATGTCCAGTCTTGGTCAATCATCTCCCAATCATCCTAAACCCGTTGCCACCATGCCCGAGCTGGGCCCCTCAATTGGAATGTAACAAACTTCACCATTAGTGTACTGAAGATATCTTCCATCTGTTCAGATGGCAGAGGAATTTCTGGTTGTGTAGCTTAATACAAGGGTGTTTTCAAGGAGTAAAATGCTGGAAATTTTTGAAGTTCAAATGTAGTTTGAACGGAGTAGTCTTAGGAGATATTTGAGGTGTGGTTATGGAGTCCAAGTGTTCAAGGTAAGTGGAGACAGAACAAGGTTCATTTTACAGAGGTTTGAGGGTGGTTTCTTCAGTTTAGGCCTAAAGGAAAAAAGCTGGAAATTTTCTGGTTTCATGGTGTTCAAGGCTTCGAATGGTTTGCTGAAATTTTATGCACTATTTCTGCAAGTCTTCAGCTTGATTTGTAGAGGATTTGGAGAGGTGTTCAAGGGTCTTTTAAGGCTGGTTTTCAGTCTTCTTTCTGGATGAAAAGCAGAAGATTTTTGCTGGTTTGATGACAAAAGAAAACAACTTCGTTTCCAGGTTGAATGTCAGCGAAATTGCCCAGAATTTTTTCCTGGTTTGTGTAGTTTTTGTGCAATCCGAATTTGCACTGAAATTCTAGTCTTCAAGTTATATGAATTGGTCATTTTATCTGGTAGCAAATGAGCAAGGAACTTGGCTGAGTTTTTCAGAAGCCAGACTGCTCAAAAATCTGGAAAATTTCTAGGTTTTCTTCATCAAGAACATGAACACTATAAAGATGAGTTTGAAGGTTCAACCATGGTGATTGATTTCCCTTGGAAACCCTTCCTAACTCCTCTCCTATTTTCGATCAGTCCTCCATCTTCCAAAATCAATTTTCAAAATTCAAAGCCAAGAAATCCTCATCGTATTTTCTGGTATCAAAAGATGAATTTTGAATAATTTAAATTTTGAAGTTGTTAGGATAAGCTAGAGGTAATAAAAGGACAAGAATTCCTCTAGAATTCTTTTTAGGACATGACGATAGGATTAGGACATTCTCTTCATGTCTCGCCTAGGACAACTTTCCTATCTTTAAGGAATGTAAGAAAACAAAAATTTCAAACTTAACTAAGATAATCATGAATAAAACTTAAGTGATGAGATTTGAACTCATGACCTTAGAGATTAATTCACAAAGCTCTAACCACTTAACCACACTAAGTCTTGTTCTTATTTTCTCACCCAAATATTCTTCTTATTTAATCCTCAAGCTATCTTCCTATTTTGACCTCAAGCAAAATTACCATTTTACCCTTCCTACTCAATAAGCATAACTAAGCCTTTTAACCTATAAATCATAATTCTAAAGTACATGCAATCATTCAAAAATATATATATTCATGCAAAATAATATGATATGCATCCTGACCCCCTTACTCTAGTGTTGGGTTTAGGTGGGGTTTCACACACAGTCCAAAACTATGATTGCTTCGACTTTTTCTTCCAGACCTAGGCCCAAGCCCAAGAAGTTTAAGAAGAAGATGGGAAACGCACTGACCCAGCCCAAGAACCGGCCCAACAAGCCCAAAAGAAAATGCTTCAAGTGCGGGCAGAAAGGACACTAGATAAAGGAGTGTCCAAAACTTTAGGCCAAGAAAAACCCTACGGGTATTGTTCTCTATCTAGAGTCAATTTCAATGGTTGTATCAACTTCCACTTAGATTGTTGATTCTGGTACCATTGATCATATCTGTAACTTCTTGCAGGGGTTTAGGAAGATAACAAGACTCTAGAAGGGCGAGCATGGACTACGAGTAGGAAATGGAGCACGAGTATGGGCCCTTGCAGTGGGAGAGTTGGATCTTGTTTTTTATTGTAATAACGTAGTTATATTAAAGGGCATTTTATATGTACCCGATTTTAGACAAAATTTGACTTCAATTGCAAAGCTAATAAATCATATATATTCTATTTTTTTCCATTCTGGTATTACTATCAGTAAAAAAGGAGAAGTTTTATGTACCGGGCACATGTATGGAAGCTTATTCTTTTTAAATCCTACAAACAATCAAATAAGTAACGCTCAATCTAAACCTTTAAGTAAGAAGAGAAAGACCAATGTCAATTACTCATATTTTTGGCATCTAAGGTTGGGTCATATTAACTCAATCAGGATTCAGAGGTTAATCCATTATGGGCCTTGGGCTTATTAAGATTGGAAAGTTGGCCTCAGTGTGAATCCTGCCTTATAGGAAAAATGACCAAAAGGTCGTTCACTCAAAAGGCTGTAGAGCTAAGGAGATATTGGGCCTTGTTCATAATGATGTGTGTGGTTCTTTGTCTACACAAGCTAGAGGGGGTTTTGAGTGCTTCATCACTTTCACGGATGATTGTACATGGTTTGGTTATGTCTACCTGATGAGGTGTAAGTTTGACTTTTTTGACAAGTTCAAAGAGTTTAAGGCTAAAGTGGAGCCTCAAGACAGGTAAACTGATCAAAACCTTACAATTGGATCGTAGTGGAGAGTACCTCCTCGGTGAGTTTAAAGATTACATGGTACATCATGGGATAGTATCCCAACTCTCTACGCCGGATACACCCCAGTAGAATGGAGTAGCTGAGAGAAGGAACAGAATATTAATGGAAATGGTCCGAAGCATGATGTCTCATGCTACTCTTTCTGTCTCTTTTTGGGGATATACCTTGGAAACAGCAGCATACATTCTGAACTTGGAACCTTCCAAGTCAGTACCTAGGACACCCTATAAGATGTGGACTGGGCATAAGCCAAGTCTAAATCATCTCAGGATATAGGGTTGTCCAGCTTATGTACTAATCAAAGAAGATAAGCTAGAACTAAGATCAAAATTATTCTACTTTGTTAGGTATCCAGAAGGGACAAAATGAGGTTACTTTTATCATCCCAAGGAACAGAAAGTATTGGTAAGTACTAATGCTAGATACTTGGAGGATGATTAAAGTACTTCTACTAAAGGTTCAACAAGGTTGGAACTCGAGGAGAAGTTTTCTTCGGAATCAACTTCTCCAGACCCGATTATGGAACAAGAAGAGGCATAACCTCAAGAACCTGTACAAACGGAGCTTCATCATAGTGGGAGGGTATCTAGAGTTCCAGAAAGATGGATAGGAGAGGCTTTCAAGTTGATCTCTGACCATCAAGAACAAGATCCTACTAGATACGAAGAGGCTATTGCTGATACTGATGCAAATCTATGGCATGATACAATGAAAGCCGAGATTGTGTCTATGTACTTCATTCAGGTTTGGGATCTTGTAGCTTCACCTGAAGGGATAAAATCCATTGGGTGTAAGTGGCTATACAAGAGGAAGAGGGGAGTGGATTGGAAGATGGAAACCTTCAAAGCTAGGCTTGTGGCGAAAAGGTTTACTCAGAAAGAGGGAATCGATTATGAGGAAACCTTTTCCCCAGTAGCCATGCTTAAGTCCATCCGTATCCTCCTTAGCCATTACATATCATTTCGACTATGAGATATGGCAAATGAATGTTAAGATGGCATTTCTTAATGGCCATCTTAACGAAAACATCTATATATCCCAACCGGAAGGTTTTATTGCTAAAGGCCAGGAACATATGGTTTGCAAGCTTAAGGAGTCCATTTATGGACTTAAGCAGGCATTTAGAATATGGAACATTCATTTTGATGAGATGTATAGTTTAACGGTTTCATTCAAAACGAGGATTAATCATGCGTGTACAAGAAATTGGAAGGCATAAATGTGGTTTTTGTTGTCCTATATGTGGATGGCATTCTACTCATTGAATATGATGTAGGAACATTGTCATCTACCAAGGTTTGGCTATCTAGTCAATTTAGTATGAAGGACTTGGGAGAAACCGATTATATTCTCGGGATTAAGCTTCTTAGAAATAGGAAGCAGAACATGTTAGGATTATCCCAAACGACATCCATTGATAAGATGTTGGCTAAGTTTAGCATGGACTCATGCAAGGGAGCTCTAATCTCTTGTAGATATGGATTGTCTTTTTGTTTTAAGGACTGTCCTAAGTCCCGAGAGGAAAAAAACAGGATGAGTGGGATTCCCTATGCTTCGACTGTGGGAAGTCTCATGTATGCCATGCTGTGCACTAGGTCAGATATCTGCTTTGCTGTAGGCATAGTTAGCAGATATCAATTAAACCCTGGGGAGGTCCGTTGGCAAGGTGTAAAGTATACTCTTAAGTATCTCAATAGTACGAAAGATTATATGCTGGTTTACAGGGTTGACGACTTGGTTCCTACTGGATACACAAACTCAGATTTCTAGGCAGAAAATGATAAGAGAAAATTCACCAATGGATATGTCTTCACCTTATTTGGATGAGCTGTTTCATGGAGGAGTATCAAGCAATCTTGTATTGCTGACTTAACCATGGAAACTGAGTATGGGGCAGCTTCAGAAGCATCTAAGGAAGCAGTCCGGCTCTGAAAGTTCCGTTCAGAACTTGGAGTTGTGCCATACATGGACAGACCGATTGTGGTGTATTGCGACAACTCTGGAGTAGTCTCGCAATCCAAAGAACCCAAGATCCACAAGAAAGGGAAGCACATCTAGAGGAAGTAACACATAATCTAGGATTTCATTCAGAGACAAAAAATCCTGGTGGAACAGATAGCCTCGGAGAACAACTTAGCAAATCCTTTCACTGAGTCTTTGGCTGAGAGAGTCTTCAAGAAACACTTAGATGCCATAGGGGTGGGTACCTACGACCTTTCTTAGTCTTAGGGTGCAAGTGGGAGATTGTTAGAATATATGCCCTCTAGACTAATTTTATCTGATGTAATTATCGAATTTATTAATAAAAAAAATTTATTCTCAAAATTTGTTTGTGAATTTACATTTTATTTATGCACGATTTTTATTTGGAAAGGACCCATTGTGTTTAAGTACGTAATCCATGTGAATGGTGGTCTTTCACCTTAAGGTATGGATCCGGGTTATTTGACATATAAGTATTTGTTCTTAACCGATTGATAAGAATGGGAGCCTCATCATGTTTAGGTTATTATGTTATGAATTCCAAATAGGAAATGGCTTACCTTTAGCCAGTGAGTAGTCCACTCACTTCATAACATGAGCGTATTTCGAATACATAGAATAGGACTTATAATAGTGGTTTCTAAAAGTACTATTTAGAAGACACCCAGACTATTATTGCTACATCGTGGACTAATACTCTACTGCTTGAGTATGAGTTGGTGGTTTGACGAAGCTAGAAGCATGTACTTTGATATGCTATAGTTGAGGTTCTTTCGTAGAGCTGATATACTTGTATGTTGGGTATATGTGACTAGTTAGTTAAGATAAACTTGTACAAGATAGCTTTTGCGCTATATTGCCCATTGTGACTGTTCAAATGATCTAATTATCTAGGTCCCTGGGGTACATGACTTAAATGTTTACTATAGAGTAGCTCCCTTGGAAAGTGAAAATATTCCAGGAGTCGTGGATCATTGGACTAGAGGTCTAAGGATGGTAGATGTCTATTAGAGAGGTGTTAGTACACTCCTCCTCTCTAAATGCACGACGATGCGTAGATGGGTATTTTAGTTATTATATCTGTAGGTCGAAGACTTTGCTAATGCAGCATTATCCTTGTGGTCAATATTTTCTTATGGTGATATTAGGAAATATTTAAAATATAAAATATAGCTATTTATATAGAATGGGTATTTTGGTCATCTTAGTAGCCAAGGCGATGTGTCTTTTGGTCCCCGGAATAGCCCTTAAGTCCTGACAGATTTGGATTAAAAAATTAGTCTTGATAATTATGGATTTTATTTTATTATATTTAAGTAGTCTAATTTATTATTGGACTACAATAAAATAAAAAGCTCGAGAGAGAGTATATATTTTATCTATTTTAATTAGTTAATTTAATTATTCAGGGCCTAAGGCCTCGATTGAATAATTTAAAAATTAATCTAGACATAAACTAGATAAAAGGCCTAATATTTTATATTGGTCTATTTGGGCTTGTCAATTATTTATTGGGTTGTTTAATAAAGCCCAGAAAATAAATAATTGAGATTTATTATTTATGAGTGTTCAAGCCCAAGAGTAAATAATTTTATCTAGCCTAATGAATAAGACCAAGGGTAAAATAAAATTTAAAAAATAATTATTAAATTAATTAATTAAAAAAACAATACGAGATGGATCCCGTGTTGTTTTGTGTGAGAGATAACCAAAAGCATGGGCTTTTGTTTGACTTTCTTGGTTTCTCTCTCTCAGTGGATTGATGAAAAGAAATCAAAAGGAAATCAAGACTAGGCAGGATAGTGAGCTAAGTCTGTGAGTTTTCACAGAGTTAACCCAAGAAGCATTCACTAGGAAGACTATAGCAAACCCAATTCTTTAAGCTTTCACCGGCAGTGGAAAGGGCACTATTTTGGAAGCTCAAAAGCTTTGCATGAATAAAACGAAGTCGACATTTACAAGGACGTGATCCAATAGCTTCATGCATCCTTATACAGACATCTTCTTCAGTGCAAATAAGGTCATTCAAACACAGAGGTAAATATTTTCGTTCTGTAAGCATGCTTTCGGTTTGATCATTTTTTGCCATTTTCTTCCTCCAACATCATGATCTCTGTCATGATTTTTTTAGTACAATGTTGTACTAGGGACTTTATCTAATAGTTTATTTTATATGAAAGTAAAGAAAACAAATTAAAAGATAAATAATACCTTGTATTATAAAATAAATGTGTTATATACAAAGTACAAGTGATTGTCTTTGGGGCACAACATTAACAGTAAAGACCAGGAGGATCCCAGTGGCAGAAGAAAGGGAAGATTCCAAGGAGCGGAGGCCTGATTAGAGGACAACCACCATTTAGATATTTCTACTATAGAGAGTTAGGGCACAAGATTATTAATTGTTCTCACCCTCAAAGATCAACTGAGTGGATAAACTTACGACGAGGTAATGCGGGACAAAGGTTAGGATCCATAAGAGGAAATCAAGGACAAGCTTCCACTTCTAAGCCAAGACCTAACAAGTTTTAAGTAAATACCCGTGTGGTTACTTTGGACAATGTAGATGCTAACGTTATAGTTGTGATAGGGGCTAAAATTATCACTAATTTTCTAATTATTTGAGATACTTTTGTTGTAATAATTAGGCATATTCTTTTCTATTTGACATTTTGCTTGTAAAAAGTATTTTTGACAAATTTGTGTAGATTTAAGTGGATTTCAAGTAAAAAGTGAACGATACTAGATTGGACTCGGCGCCAGGTCTGCTCTGGAAAAGCAGCAATTTTGAGAAGAAATAGATTGGACCTGGTGCCAAGTGGGTCAAATGGATCCAGCACCAAGGCACCAGGTCTATTCTGATCAATGTCGGCAGGGTTTTTTTTTTTGCAGAGCAGATTTTGGCAATTCACTTTGATTCTTTTGGGAACTCTTTCTACCACAGGAAAAGGACTCTTGTACACTCTTGTTGGAAATTATACCTCCTATAAATACAAGAGAATAACATCTCTAAATCAATTTTCACCTTTTGGATTTGCAAACCCATAGGAAACTCCTAGAGAAACACTAAGATTTAGGAGGATCAAAGGAGAATTCTTGGAAAAGAAGAAGAGGATGCTCAAGAAGGTTTCAAGGAAGAAGAAGAAGGCTTACTTGTCTATGTAATTTATTAACAATTTGAGTTTTAATATTTTACTTGTATTTAAAGGTTGTTTTTGGATTCATGACTTTGTATTGATTTTAGTTCTTTGATCAATTGATTATTGTCATTGATATTTGATTACTTGTTATCATTAGTTATTGATGCTAGTTCTTCTAATTGACTTGGGAAACAATGTTAGGAGTTTCATTGCATTGATTTTGTATTTATCAAATCTTAATGGACTTGGGAAACAAAGTTAAGATTAAAGGACTAAAGTGATCAAAGATTAGTTGATTTCGTTTTTAGCAAAGGGTTATTGGCTAATTCCATGTTTATAAGGTATGAATTTAATGCATCTTTTGGCTATTTTAGTGCGATTGGAAAATCTGCTAAATTAATCAAGAGATAGTGATTCTATGGATTGGGAAAGAAGTAGAGTCTACATAAGTAAGTTCATAACTTGAGAAACAATTGTATCTTACTTAAGTTCTTTCATGGTGCCAAGATGATAATTAATTGTGATAAATGCTAATCAATCATTGTTATGTCTTTGAGAATTTCTATCTATTTATATGTCTTTTCTCCTTATTCTTACTCCTTGTTAATCCTTGTGACTTATCTTGTGTAAACTTAGTCTATTCTCTAGTATATATTAGGTTAGTGTTTTATTTATCTCTTCTTATTTTATTGGCTAAACAATAAAAATTTGGGTAAAGTAAAGTGGGAGCCTAAGTTCTCGTGGATTCGATACTTGCTATTCCATATACTAAATAATAGGTATACTTGCCCATATGTATGGTTTTAGTGGTTAGCATTTTATTAAAGCTTAATTGATTGTGTAATTTGTTGGTAATATTTTCTACACTAAAAAACACGCATCAAGTTGTAGAAGGTATACTTCTTATTTTTTATAAAGATGCTAAAGTATTGATAGACCCAAGTTCTATGCACTATTTTATTACAAAATCTTTTCTTGAAAATATGGGAGTTAATGGAGAGGAAACTTCATATGAAATGATTGTTAGTACTCCATTGAGAAAACAGATGATAAAATACATCTAGGATGCAAGTTGCAATAGGAAATGTAGAATTAGTAGGAAACTTGATATGCCTGCCCAAAGAAGACTATGATGCTATTTTAGGGATGGACTGGTTGTCTTAGCATCATGCTCAGGTCAACTGTAGACATAAGGTGTTACAATTTCGTAGACCTGGAAAACCTGTGTTGGAATTTGTATGTGAGACTAGGAAAAAGACTAATTCCATAATATCGGGAATTAAAGCCTAGAAATTGATTAAAAAGGGATGCAGTGGGTATTTGGCTTATGTGATGATAAGCCAATGGAAAACAAGAAACCGGAAGTTGTTCCTATTTTAAGTGAATATTTAGATGTTTTTTTTTTTTGACAAAATTGAAGAAGTTACCGTCGAAAAGAGAAGTAGAATTCTCCAGTGATTTAGTGCCAATAATGGAACCAATTTCCAGGACTCTCTGTAGAATGGCACCAACAGAATTGTAGAAGCTTAAGAAGCAATTGCAGGAATTGTTGGAGCAAGAATTTATCTGGCTAAGTACTTCTCCTTGGGGAGCACTTGTACTATTTGTTATGAAGAATGATGGATCACTACAAATGTGTATAGATTAAAGAGGATTAAATGCAATGATGGTGAAAAATAAATATTCACTACCTATGGTTGATGAATTATTTGACCAACTTCAAGGGGTAGGATGTTTATCTAAATTAGATCTGAGGTAGGGATATTATCAAGTTCAGATTCAAGAGGAGGACATACTGAAAACTGCATTTAATACACGATATGGACATTTTGAGTTCATAGTACTTTCGTTTGGTGTTACCAATGGTCCAACTACCTTTATGGATTTGATGCACTGGATATTTCAATCATACTTGGACAGTTTCATTGTCATTTTAATAGATGATATCTTAGTATACTCGATGAACTCTCAAGATCATGAGAAACACATTTGGAAGGTATTGGAGAAGTTATGCGAGGTTAAGTTATATGCTAAATTCAGTAAGTGTGAATTTTGGTTACAGAAGGTAGCATTCTTGGGACATGTAATTTCCAAGGAAGGAATTACGGTTAATTCTACTAATGTTGAAGTAGTAACAAATTGGAAACTTCTTGAAAACCCAACCAAAATACGAAGTTTTCTAGGATTGGTTGGATATTATAGGAGATTATTGAGGGATTTTTAAAGATAGCTTCATTCTTAATGTAAATCACTCAAAAGAAAGTCACTTATGTTTGGACAGAGAAATGTGAGAAGAGTTTCCAGGAACTGAAACAAAGGCTAAGTTCTGCGCTCGTCTTGGCCTTACCCGTAATGGATAAACACTATGAGGTATATATTGATGCATCGAAAGAAGAGTTAGGAGGAGTATTAATGCAAGAAGGGAAAATGATAGCTTATATTTCCAGAAAGCTAAAACCCCGTGAAGAAAAGTATCCCACACATGATTTGGAGTTGGCAGCAATTGTAATTGCTTTTTAAAAATGGAGACATTATTTATATGGAGCTGAATTTGAAGTTTTTACAGTCCATAAGAGCTTGAAATATATCTTTACCCAGAAAGATTTAAACATGAAGTAATGTAGATGGATAGAATTCTTAGAAGAATTTCGATGCCCAATTAAGTATCATCTTGGAAAAGTAAATACAATAGCAGATACTTTAGGTAGGAAAGCTAACTTGTCCGCACTTTGAATGGTGTGTGTTCTAGAATTAGAAATGTTTGCAGTTGAAGGATGGATAAGAATGAGTAATATTTCAGTCGAACCTACTTTTCTGCAACAATTAAAAGAAGAGCAAGACAAAGATACAGAACTACAAAAGATGTTGCAAAAAGAGATGAGTAAAGAAAAGGGTAATATTTGAAAGGATAATGATAGAATTCTCTATTACTGAGATTGGTACTGTATTCCGAGACAAGCTGCAATAGAATAAGATATTTTGTTAGAGGCAAATCACAGTAAGTACACTATCCACCCAGGAGCAGTAGAGATGTACCAAGACTTGAAGCAACGTTATTGGTAGATTGGAATGAAGAAAGATATCTCGGAATTTGTAGCTCGATGCTTGACTTGCCAACAAGTGAAAGCTGACCAGCAACGACTTGGAGGTTTATTACAACCATTACCTACCCCATCATGGAAATGGGATGAAATCACCATGGATTTTATAACAGGATTATCCATGATGGTAGGACAACGAGATACTATATGGGTGGTGGTGAATCGGTTAACTAAATCTACTTATTTCATTCACATTAACCAATGAGACTCTCTAGAAAAGTTGAGCAAAATATATAGGGAGGATATAATAAGATTACATGGGGTACCCTCTACCATCGTATCCGATCGAGATCCCAGATTTACTTCTTAATTTTGGAATAAGTTGCAATAGATGTATGGAACAACATTAAAATTCAACACTCAGCACATCCACAAACAGATGGACAAACAGAACGAGTGAATCAAATTTTGGAAGATATGTTGCAGGCAAGTGATTTAGATTTTGGAGCTAAATGGATTGATAACTTGGCATATGCAGAGTTTACATATAATAATAGTTATCAATCAATAAATTGGAATAACCCCATTTAAAGATTTATATGGGAAGAAATGTCAATTGTCGTTGTACTGGGAAAGTCTGGGAAAAATATAGAATGAGTAGGATGCTTTTGATCTTGAAGAGGTACGGAGGACGATGGAATTGATCAAATCCAGGCTAGAAACTACTCAAAGTCAGCAAAAGAGATATATCGATCAATGTAGGAGGGATTTGGAGTTCATGGAAGAAGATCGAGTATTCTTGAAGTTGACTCCACAATGTTAATTAGGAGACAAAAGGCAAGGGAAAAAGCTAGCACCTAGATATATTGGACCGTTTCTTATCATTGAAAGGATTGGAAGAGCAGCCTATCAATTAGAGTACCAATAGAGCTACACGATATTCATGATGTATTTCATATCTCCTAACTTTGGAAGTATGTAGCTGATCCTACACATATTTTGAATAAAGAACCCATTGATATGACTCCAAATTTGAAGTATGCAGAAAGACCTATTACGATTTTGGAGTATGTTGAAAAGGAGTTATGGAATAAAAAGATTCCACTTGTGAAGGTATTATGGAATCATCATCCCGTACAGGATGCTATGCGGGAAACAAAAATATAGATGCAAGAGAAATATCCCGAGTTATTCTAAGGATGAACCAATTTTGAGGACCAAATTTTTTTGAAGAATGGGAGATTGTAATATCTTGTATTTTCAAATTTCAAATGGCTACTACTTTTGTAAGAAGGAGTTTTGTATTAGTGGCTAGAATAAGAAAAGATCAGTGTAATGTGATGAACGTTTGGGTGCAATAAAAATATGCAAGGACCTGGATGTAATTTTGAATTTGTTCTACCCCTACCCTGATAATTCAGTATGTGACTACTTTAAATAGAGTGAGAGTTTGGGGGTATGCTTAGAACAAAGATTGATCAGTGCGTCTAATATACATTAAGCTATCAGGGGCAGTATCGTAATTTTTACTACGAATTAGGAAAAACCTGATAAAGAATTTTAGAACTTTGGCTTCTATTATTAAATATGGTAAAATGAGTATATTTAACTGGTAAAATAAAGTTTCCTAGTAAGAATAAATATATTGATCCGAATTTTAGTTCATTTTTTAGAAAATTTGGAAATATGGTCAAAATTGTTGGGTATCTCACGCATATCATATATGGCAAAGCGGAAATATAAGAATAAGATACCATCCCAGGACTCGCATACGTGTGGAAAGCAAGACATAAAGAGAACATAGGTAACGGCTTTACTTTTCTTTGAGCGTCTGAAAAACAAAATTTTTCCTTCTTCAAGTCGAGGCGCGATCCAGCAATCCTCTTGATCAAACACTACGAGAGTTGAACGTCCAACCACTATAATCACAGTGTGTGATTACCTCTAACAAAAATCCACACATAAGATCTCTCTCAAGCAACAAGATGTTTATGTGCTAGCATAAACCAAAGTGGCGGCTAGGGTTTGATCAAGATTAACGAGAGAGAGAAAGAGAAGAGGAGGAGATCATGTATCCCCTGGGGTTTTTTTCCAGAAATTTCGTGTGTTCTCTAGCTGGAAGGAATCATGCATATATCCCATATATTACACGAAAATCTCCTGTTGAAAATACTCTATTTAAGAATTCTAAAACAGTTAGAATTCCCTAATTGTAATTGGAAACATCAAGTTTTCACAATTATAATTTGGACCATAAATTATAACTAATTATAATTTGGCCACAACAACTTCTCTTTCTCGCAATTAACCCCACTATATTATCAAATAACATCTTGAGTATATAATCCTCTATTGTGTTTGACCTATTAGATTTCCCAATCAATTAGTAGCGAACATGAATTAATCCAAATGTCTTTAAGATTAATAATCCATAATTGATTAGAATTAATCATATTAATTCTAATCAGGTTTGGTTTATTAATTCATCAATTAATAAACCCATATTCCCGGATCATGAGCGGTATCTAGCAACACATCATGACCACCCAATAGTCCAAGAAGTCAAGTGGCTTGACATGAACCCTTCAATAACAAACTACACTGCAATTAACTCATTTCACTATACAATATCTCATTCGATTTAGAGTAGGAATTAGTGCCAACCCCCTCCAGAATATATTAATTCTGGCCGAAATATAATAGTACTTGTACCAGGAACCAACTACTCTAGATGTGTATCAATTAGAACTGTTTTCAATATACAATTGCCTTGGCTAAGGACTTCTTGAGTAGTAATTCCTACAAGTGGCCGTGAGATATTCGCCCCTACTATTAGGAGTGGTGAATCATTTATTAACCCTCTCAACTACTTTCGTTTACCTCACAACGTACCTAATATCCATCCCATAGGTAGCCCTCGATCTAGCTCCAGAGATTGGAATCAAAGCACAATACTCACGGATATGAGAGCTACCGCCTGATCAAATCAGGAAGTCTAACATATGCTAGTCTTAATGCATTAATGATGACCTGTCTCATTAATACAACGACTAGGGATTATTTAAGTACTAACACTACACAGTGTAGTAGGAATCTCATATCATGATCTTTATCATGATTTTCTTTATCTAACAGTTATATTACACAAAAGTAAATAAAAGAAATTATAAGATAAATAATGCCTTTTATTAAAATAAAATGTGTCATATACAACGTACAAGTGATTGCCTCTAGGGCATAACACTAACAAACACCCACTTGAACTAGAGCCAATCATTCATGTATCTAATACCAAATGACTTAACATACCTATCATGTTTCTTTTGGGATAGTGCTTTTGTAAGTAGGTCAGCTATGTTCTCATTCGTGGGAACTCTCTCTATCTTTACATCATTCCTATCTATGATCTCCCAGATTAGATGATAGCGTCGGAGTACATGCAATAGTCTCTTGTTTAGAACTTTTCCAACTTATTACCCTTTCACACAATGTAAACCGTAGCCGGATTGTGAGTTGAAATCATCATTGTTAGATTGAAAATTGGCATCAGTATACCCGTTTATTTTCAAATCACCTTCTTCATATACTAAGAACACATCCTTAGTCCTTCGTAAGTACTTAAGGATGTTCTTTACAACAGCCCAATAACCCTCACCAAGGTCAGATTGGTATATGCTCGTCAAACTGAGAGCACAAGATACATCGGGCCTTTTACATATAGCGTACATGATAGATCCAACTGCCAAAGCATATGAAATCTTACTCATGTGATCCCTTTCAACTTGTGTCTCGGGAGACATTGACTTTAAAAGGCTTATACCATGTGACATGGGTAAGAATCCCTTTTTGGATTGATCCATGCTAAACCTCTTTAGCACTTTATCTATGTATGTAGACTGCGAAGGACCTAGCAACCTTTTGGATCTATCTCCATACATCCTTATTCCAAGAATATAGGTTACTTCTCCACGGTATTTCATGGAGAATTATTTGGATAACCAAACTTTAACCGTTTGCAAGACAGGTATATCGTTTTCTATTAGCAATATATCGTTAAACAGAAGTCCCTAGTGCATACCCCCAAAACGATTTTGGTAGGTCTGCAGAAGCTATCATGGTCCGTACCATGTCTAGAAGGGTTCGATTCCTTCTCTCAGATACACCGTTATGTTGAGGTATACATGGTGGAGACCATTGAGATAATATCCCATTATCTCTAAGATAACTTAGAAACCCTTGGCTTAAGTATTCTTCTCCTCGCTCAGATCTTAGAGTCTTAATACTTTTACCAAGTTGTTTATCTATTTCATTCTTGAAGTCTTTAAACTTATCAAAGGCCTCAGATTTGTATTTCATTAAATACAAATACCCGTATCGTGAGAAATCATCGATAAAGGTTATGAAATAGTTATAACCTCCTTTTACTTGTATTGATATTGGGCCATATACATCAGAATGTATGAGTTCTAATAATTCCTTAGCCCATTCTCCTTTTCTTGAAAAAGGAGTTTTAGCCATTTTACCTAGTAAACAAGACTCGCATGTGCTATATGATTCATAATCAAATGACCCTAAGTCACCAAACTTGTGTAACTTAGAAACACGATTTTCGTTTACATGGCCCAAATGATAATGCCATAAGTAAGAGGTGTTAGAGTTATCTATTTTAGGTTTCTTATTGTTTATATTGAGAATTGGATTATCCAAGTCTAAAACATATAAACCATTAATTAGAGTTGATAAACCATAATGAATATCATTCAATGAAAAAGAAGAACATTTATTCTTAAATATCAAATGAAATCCATTTAAGTCTTAACATGCAACTGAGATAATTTTTCATTAAAACAGGTACATAATAACAGTTTTTAAATTATAGAACTAATCTCGAAGGCAGGTTCAGCTTGTATGTCCCCACAGTAAGTGCAGTAACCTTTGCCCCATTTGTAGTACGTAGGTCCACGCCGCCTTTCTCTAGCCTTCTACAGCTCTTTAGTCCCTGCAAGTTATTGCACAAATGAGATCCATATCTAATATCTAATACCCATATCTCATTTTTAAAAGTAGTATTTATCTCAATCATAAATATACCCGGAGTAAAAGTAGAAGTGCTTGCAAGCTTCTCCTTCTACTTCTTGTCCTTAATGGTCTTTAAGTAGGCTTTGCAGTTGCACTTCCAGTGGCCCATCTTGCTACAATGATAGTATGGGCCCTTGGTGTTAGCGTCCTTTTTCTTCACACCATCTTTGGGCTTCATGGGAGCCTTCTTCTTTTTTTGAACTTTCTTCTTAGAAGAAGAAGATTCTACCATTAAAACTGCATTGGAATCCTTCTTCATGGAGGACTCCGCAGTTTTGAGAAGATTGATCAACTCAGGAATGGTGGACTCAATCTTGTTCATCTGATAGTTAATCACAAATTGTGAAAAACTATTAGGCAAAGATTGCAGAATTAAGTCAATACTTCTTAAGTCATGGTCCATCATGAACCCGAGTGATCCAAGCTTCTGTATCAAGCCCAACATCTTTAGCCCATGAGTGGCCACAGAAGAACCCTCTGCCATTTTGCAATGGAATAGTTACTTCGAGATCTCGTATCTCTCAGTTCTGGTTTGGGCGTCAAACAGCTCTGAATATGTAGTATAATCGATTGAGCATCCATATGCTCATGCTGTTTTTGCTGCTTGAGAGTCATGGATGCTAGTATAATACATGATGTTGTATCACTATCCTCCTTCTGCCTTTTGTGGACAGCATGCGCATCAGCATGAGCATTAGCATGAGCATCTTGAGCTGGTGGTGGCGGAATAGGAGCATCTAGCACGTAGAGCAACTTTTTTGATTTGAGAACGATTCTCAAATTTCTATACCAGTCGAGGTAGTTTGATTCGTTTAACTTGTTGGTTTCCAAGATGCTATGTAGGTTTAGGTTTGTTGACATGATGCAAGTGTCCTAGATGTAAAGATAGAAAGGATTAGCTACTGTATATGCACATGAAATGCAAATAATTAGGACTTTAATTAAACGCATTTTTTCTCCACTATTTTACTCAAACCAATAGCCCCCACAACTGATTTGGGAAAGCTTGTTGGAAGCTTTCCTAGTAGACCGGTATCCAAATTCCTCAAGAATAACCTTAGGTTTGCCCAACAAGCCACCCTTGAGTTCATTGGTAAGTATCCAATACCAATTACATCGTATGTAACTATCGGATCATTGGGTGATTAACAGCTTTTAATCTTAAAGCCTTTTGGGCTACCCCAACTTTTCCTCTAAATTTCTTTATGCTTGAGTTTGCCCAACCGGGATAAAGAATTTAGTTAAACCCAACCCATTAATTAGGAATTTAATTCCACAGCTTGAACATGCCCGATGTCAAGTAGGCTTGAGTTTGCCCAACAGCCTGGTCTCAAAAAAGGACTCTCGTTCTTACTATATTAACGGAAGGAATTTAGTTTAATATTAATTGAGGGATTTGTTCCTTTTAGTGATTTCAATAAATGACATGCATAAAAATCAATAAATCACAAAATTGATAATCATGGTAATAAAGCGATTACGTGGTATGATTATGGACTTTACCCTAAATTAATTTCTTTGAGCCATAAAAGAAATTAATATAGTAAACCCTATGTGTTCATGAATGATTTAAGTAGAAGGTCTTACCTTCTCTCCTTGTTTTGGTTGTCATCTCCAAAATAAAATAATTCTCCTCCTATCTAACTTATGTAAACTAATTATATAATTTTCTGAAACGAGAAAACCTCGAGTTACATTCGAAGGGAGTTAGATGAGTAGAGAATTACACAAGAATTCCAGAGAAGGCAGGACACGCATGCCCTATTTCATAAAAAACCTAAACTGTAAAATGCATGAACAGTTATAATTGGTTTTAGTCCATAACCATCCACCATGCCATTAATTATGCTTAAACAAAATAAGCATATAATTTTTATTATTCCAAAATCGCTATTTTGGAAAAATAAAACAAATTCTAAAATCAATATTTTAGAAAAATACAATAATTTTAAATTTTCAATATCACTATTTTGAAAAATAAAATTGTTTATCTCAAAACTAATTTTGTAATTTTGAGAAAATGCTTTTGGATCCTGTCTCTGGTAGCGAAAACGTGGGGGTCAAGAGGGCAGCGCCCCTTGAAAGAAAATTTTATTTACCGCCTCTCATCATATGAGATTTTTCCCTTTCAAAATCCTTCTTCTTTTTTTTTTTTTTTTTTTACTGGAACGTCGAAATAGAGCAGAACCGGCACCGATTTGGAAGCCAATGCCAGTGCCGGCTACGGTCTGGTTTTAAGGTAAAATTTTTCCAGAAACGATTTCTGGACATCGCGTAACAGCACGGAATTTGCGCCAGCTGTAGTCAGGAAGAGGCAGCCGATTTTCAGAAATCCAAAAATAATTTCTAGAGCCCTTATCTTCTGCAATAGTTTAGTGAGAACTTCTATCAGAATTTTTCTATTTTGAAGCTCAAAACAACAACCAATTTGTTAGTTTAAACAGAACAAAATAGAAAATTAAATTCACAAGATGAAACGGAAGGCAACAAACATGTTCAAGAAAACATTTTTCTGTAAAAACCTTTCAGCACATAAAGAAAACATTTTTCGAAATATGTTGTAACTATTACACAAGCATATTGTGCTACAGACCTAACTTATAATTCCCAAAACAATTTCGACTCGTGTGAAAGCAATTTTCACAATGAACAAAGACAAACACGAATATATGAAACAGCTTTCACGCAAGGGAAAAATATGTCTGCAAACCACACATAGCAAGTCTCTGATACCACTGTTGGGTATCTCACGCATATCATATATGGCGCAGCGGAAATATAAGAACGAGATACCATCCCAGGACTCGCATATGTGTAGAAAACAAGACATAAAGAAAACAAAAGTAACAGCTTTTTGAGCGTCTGAAAAACAAAATTTTTCCTTCTTCAAGTCGAAATCCTCTTGATCAAACACCACGAGAGTTGAACGTCCAACCACTATAATCACAGTGTGTGATTTCCTCTAACAGAAATCCATGCGGAGGATCACTCTCAAGCACCAAGATGTTTATGTGCTAGCATAAACCAAAGTGGCGGCTAGGGTTTGATCAAGATCAACGAGAGAGAGAAAGAAAAGAGGAGGAGATCGTGTATCCCCCAGGGTTTTTTTCTAGAAATTTCGTGTGTTCTCTAGCTGGAAGGAATCATGCATATATCCCATATATTACACGAAAATCTCCTGCTGAAAATACTCCATATAAGAATTCTAAAACAGTTAGACTTCCCTAATTGTAATTGGAAATATCAAGTTCTCACAATTATAATTTGGACCATAAATTATAACTAATTATAATTTAGCCACAACAACTTCTCTTTCTCACAATTAACCCCACTATGTTATCAAATAACATCTTGAGTATATAATCCTCTATTGTGTGTGACCTATTAGATTTCCCAGTCAATTAGTAGCGAACATGAATTAATCCAAATGTCTTTGAGATTAATAATCTATAATTGATTAGAATTAATCATATCAATTCTAATCAGGTTTGGTTTATTAATTTATCAATTAATAAACCCAAATTCTAGCAACACATCATGACCACCCAAGAGTCCAGGAAGTTAAGTGGCTTAACATGAACCCTTCGATAACAAACTACAATGCAATTAACTCCTTCCACCATACAATAACTCATTCGGTTTGGAATACGGAATTAGTGCCAACTCCCTCCAGAATATATTAATTCTAGCCCGAATATAATAGTACTTGTACCAGGAACCCACTACTCTAGATGTGGATCAATTGAAACTGTTTCCAATACACAATCGCCTTGGCCAAGGACTTCTCGAGTAGTAATTCCTACAAGTGGCTGGGAGATATTCGCCCCTACTATTAGGAGTGGTGAATCCTTTATTGACCTTCTCAACTACTTTCATTTACCTCACAATGTACCCAATATCCATCCCATAGGCGGCCCTCGATCAAGCTCCAGAGATTGGAATCAAAGCACAATGCTCAGGAAACAAGGTACCTTAGAGATCTCAAATCTAATGATACTTGCACGTTTGCTATATTAAGATTATATCACTGGCACTAAATTGTTATCCATGTGATTATTGTATCATATTTAGGTCATCCAGTGTACTTGTTCCATTAACAAGCATCCATGTGTTAACTTTGAGTATCTCAATACTCACGGATATGAGAATCAATGCCTGATCAAATAACGAAGTCTAACACATGCAAGTCATAACGCATTATTGATGTTCTGTCTCATTAATACTACGACTAGGGACTATTTAAGTACTAACACTATACAGTGTAGTAAGAATCTCATATCATGATCTCTATTATGGTTTTTTTAACACAGTGTTGTACTAAGGACTATATCTAACAGTTATATTACATAAAAGTAAACAAAAGAAACTGTAAGATAAATAATCCTTTTATTAAAATAAAATGTGTCATGTACAACGTACAAGTGATTATCTCTAGGGCATAACACTAACAAAAATCTGAATACATGGCATTGTGTTATTGGTGGATAGAGACAAGTGTCAAATTATGAGAGGTTGCATGAAATATTCATGCAAGATAAGCTTATCAAACAATTTTGGTAATATAATTAAGAAAATAGGTGGAAAATGGAAATGGCGACAAGTGTGGATAGCCTACAATGTATTTAATGCATCATGACCAAATTGATCACAATTTTGACCACTCAATGGAAGTTAAGAGGAGGGAGAGCCGGCCATGAAGAATAAAAGAAGAAGAGAGGAAGACAAAATAAAAGAAAAAGGAAGAAAAATTGGGAAGAATTGAGAGAAAATAGAAAAAGAGGGAGAAAATGTGCTCTTGAGAAGAAAAGGTGAAGTTTAGGCAAATCAAGTTTGGGAGAATCTTATAAACAAGGTAAAAGCCTATACTTTATAAATTAAAGTTATAGATTTCATCGCAAGGATCTCTTTGATATTAATCTTAACGGGACATCATGAAAGTTGTGATTATGTTTAGAAGAATTCTTATGCTTTGTGAAGATTTGTGTGTGTAAATACGTGCTGAATTAATTGAGGAGCAATATAATATGTTCTATATGATGGATAGAAGCTTTTTGATGGTGATTTGAATGGTTATTCATGGTTGTAAAGAAAGATGATGAAATTGAAATGAAAGGAAGTTTGAATTATTAAAGAAAATGAAAAATAGTTATTTTTGCTTAGTATTGTTGATTGTGTATTGTTTAAATATGGAATTGGTTGGTTACTTGAATCTGAAAATCAGGGGAATTGGAGGTGTTTTGAAGGGAAATAAAGTAGATTAGGTATTCTATAGATACTATAAACAAAGGAGAACAAGGAGGTGATGTTGATTTATGGAAAACGGGTTAAAACAAGGAAAATTCTAGTGCCATTTTGTAACCCCCTGCTACCTACGTACCCAGAAATGGTGGGGATGTCGCCCCGTCTAGTGGACCAGGAGTCTTTATAATGAGGTATAAAGGAAAATAACTAACTAAAATAAAGCAAAAATCGTATTACAACTGGAATCAAAAGTTATACAAGTTTGAAATTCAAAACTAACAATCGTGTCTCAAAAGAAATACAAAGCAAAAATCAAAATGAAATAAACTTCCATCTCTTATTCATCCAACCTGCTCAATAAAAGCACTCCCCTAAAACATGATATGAAAATGGTATGAGATTGACACATCTTAGAAAGTCCCGTCTGTGCAAATATCACATTGAATATTTGATGTATGCAAGTTTAACAAAACCACAAAATATAATTGCAAGTCAACTTTCATCAATAAATCGCCATTGAATGGAACAATGTACATTTTATCCAAATCAATTTCCAATAAGCCATCCACTCATCAATACAATAGTTCCAAGAAGGGATAGAAATGATCCAATAACAATATTAAGGCAATATCATGATTCGCATCATGATAGCTCCCAGTGTAACCGTTTACCACTGGGCAGTGAGTGAACCGCCCACTAAGGTGAGATACTCCTCTATCTCTACACCCAACACACCGGTTGTCCAACTCGAAAAATATAGTCCACATGAACCCACATGCTACCAGCCTGACTAAATAGTACTGTCATCTCTTTGAGCAGAGTTCACCTCTTGGAGGTGGCCACCTACTAGAAGATTCACTCTAACTCTCCAAGACTAATATAACTAGCTTACCCCTGCTGAGTACTCAATGCTCACCCTTAGGGCAGAATCATTTCCCTTTTTCACAAACTTTAAATACCTTGGTTTTGCAAAATGTGGTTTTCACATCAAGCTTTTCCAAAACGTTTTGATCATAAAGGAAGAAACCCATTTTCAGTTAAAAATAGAGATTTGACGAAAGCTTTTTAAGCTTAAAATATCTACACTCTCAATCTAAGTATCACAATTCAACAATAATATTTCATCATCATGTCAACATCATTTCAACATCATTGTACAAAAGACTTGCAAACATGTACGATTTAGCAAAACAGTTATGTAGGAACTTACTTGATAATCTAAATAATCAACCAAAGCCAAGCTTGCCCTCACTTCAAACTTCTTCCTTATCTAAAATCAATGATTCTATAATTAGAATCCAAATATTAATCCACTATCATTTCATACATCATGAATCCCCCATGATCTCATTAATCACCTAAATCATCCATGCCATCTAGACAAATTAATTCATTAATCTATGTCTAATACCTTCCCTTGATATGCTATTCATCATTAAACATACATATATTCAATTCAAATCATAAACATGACATCTCCATTATTCTACTTTCATTAAATCCATATAATATCCCCATTTGCAAAAAATGAACTCATCTTTAATCAATATAACATAGATCTAGGTCCATCAAAGCCATATATAACCATACTTTACTCCATGCACACCTAGATCAATTATTGCACAATTAATTTCATTAATCTTATCTATTCATGTTTTTCATCCTAACTTCATGCATAATAATACTGAAGGCATGGAAAGCGGGAAAACACGGAGCACATAGGGGAAGCGAACATAAAAAAACTGGAAAACAAGAACAGGGATTCCATGGCAGGACCGGCACCGGCTCCGGCAGCCCTAGCTGGTGCCGGTTGCGCCCTGTCCCAATCCCGAGGTTTTAAAAATTTTACCTCTTTTCCTCATTCTAAGTGTTGGCTGTACCAGAACGTGTGCAACCAGTGTAGTTGTACTGGTAGAAGCCTCTGGTGCAATTTCTGCAAGCCTCCTACTCCGCCTTTACATGTATGTGAATGCTAAACTCTCAATCTTCTAGTATATGGCCTGCCTAACTACCGTTTGGTGAACAACTAACGAGCTAGGGAATTTTCTGGAGAGAGAGAGAGAGAGAGACGTCTGGCTATTCCACAGAGAAGAAGCCATCTCTCTTATGTGTCTAATTGCAACAACGTTATTTCCAATCCTCCTATTTAATCTAAAAAAAAAACTCTAGGTTAAACTGGATTGGGCCATTGGACTCTTGGTTTAACCTATTGGGCTTAATTAATTATTCTAGTTAGAACTAACTCAATGGCCCAACAAATAATTAATTTTCTAGCCCAAATAAACCAGTCCAATTAAATATGCCTAAATCAGTTTAGTCCTAGGTTAATCCCTAATTATTCAAACTGGGCCAAAACCCTGAATAATTAATTAACCTACTAAACTAATTTAATTAATTCTCTCTCCATGGACCTTTATTTTATTCTAGCCCAATAATTAAATTAGGCTCCTTAAATAAAATAATTCCATTTAATTTAAGATCAATCCCTTAACCTATATTTAATTAGGACTCACGGTTATACTGGGGACCAAAAGACACACCGCCTTGGCTACTAAAATGACCAAAATACCCTTGCCATATACATAGTTGTATTTTACATTTTAAATACTTCCTAATATCACCATAAGGAAATATTGACCCCAAGGACAATGTTGCGATAGCAAAGTCTCCAACCTACAGATGTAATGACTAAAATACCCCTCTATACATCACCGTATATTAGAGAGGAAGAAGTATACTAACACCTCTCTAAATGACATCTACCATCCTTAGGCCTCTAGTCCAATGATTCACGACCTCCTGAATTGTTTCCGCTTTTCAGGGGAGCTACTCTAAAGCAAACATCCAAGTTATGTTTCCCAAGGCCTTGGATATTCAGATCATTCAGACAACCACAAGGGGCGATATGTAACACCCTGCTACCAAGGCCCATCAGGGCCGGGGATGTCCCCCCGTCCAGAGGATAAGGGGTCTTTATAACTAGGTCACACAAAAGAAAATAAAAGTAATACTTTAAAATTGAACTTATTACAACCCAAAAATACATGAACAAATCCAAAATAAATTGTTCGCTACCATCTCTCAAAACAACACATAAGAAAAATAACATAAAGTCTTCAGAGCATAGGCAACAAATCTAGCTATTCATCTCCACAGCAGGATCGACCTGAAAACATGGCATAAAAGGTGATGAGATAAAAATTTCAGTAAGTTCGTGTGTGCTTTGGGTGTTCAGTGAAAACAGTTCGTGGATGCAAAATGTGAAAACTTTATAAAAGAAATATTGGCAAGCAATAAGCATTAGTAAAAAACAAGAGTGGTGTTTTTGGCTTTTCCAGCCATACATAATTTATAAGATCAACCACTCAAAAGAAAGGATTATGGGTTACCACAGTTGGGCCCCATAACCGGATGGTCAGTATGCCACACTTTGTGCATACTGCCAGTCAGAATGCTGACACTTTGTGCAGACTGACAAAAGGTAGGTGATCAGCCTACCGGGCAAGATACTCCTCCTTCTCTATACCCAAACAACAACCGGGTGTCCATTCCGGCAAAACACAGTCACTTGACTGAAATAAAACTGCTAGCTCGGACCGGCATGACTAAGTAGTACTGACATTTCTCTAAGTTGAGTTTTATCTTCCGGAGGTGGCCTCCTGCCAGAAGACTCACTCTTGCTCTTCAAAACTAGTACTACTAGCCTACCCTTATTGAGTACTCAACGATAATTGTCCCACTTGGGAGAAAACTGGTAAAACATAGCTTTACTTGAAAATGGCAATTAAGGGTTTCCAAAGTCCCTGTCAAAATTGGCTTTAGAAACAGTTTAGTGTTTTGAGTAAAACTGCTTGTTGATTTTCAAATAATTGGTTTAACTGAAACAAGTAGGAAAACAGTCCTTAATTGCCTTCACCAAATCAGTGTTCACATACTTTGAGGTTAGCTTGCCATAGTAACCTTTTACAACAAACAAGTTTTATGCAGGAACTTACCTGATCCTTTGCTTGCTCAAATTCAAAAGTCTTCCAAGGCTGACCTAACCTCGCCTGGGGTAAACACAAGACATAAGGTTACACTCAAGCTATATTCACTTACACAAATAATCCTAGTTCAACTTATTACAATCATGACCCTAATGTTCTAAGCTTTAAGGCTAGATGATAAAGAATTTTATAAAATAAGTCTAGTTTGATAAGTTAAAATAACTAGGGTTTCTAAAATAATTGCTAATAAATTATAGACTCAAATAATAATTCTTGAGTGTTATTATTAATAAATAAACTAAGGTTTGACTATTGAATAATACCAAGCCCTAGATAATATTAATAAATGGTAATTTAAAAAAATAGCTTTATTGTAAATAAATAATAAATTACAAATATTTTTTTAATTAATTTTTAATAGATAATAAATAATTAGTAATAATTAAAATTAATAATAAATGAATTATATTAAATTTTTAATTGATAAATAACAAATAGATTTTAATATAAATAATATTTAGGAATATAGGTAAAAGTTTGAACTAAGGTCTACAAGGTCATCAATTAATTCTAATATTTATTATAAATGATTTATTACCATATATATATTATTTTTAACAAAAGATCTCATTTATTTGATAAATAAAATATTAATATTTTAATTAATAAACCACTCCAAATCTTCCTAGAGTTTCGAATTTTAGAGAGAAAAATATAGTAGTAATTCTAACTAAAGTAATAAAATTTGTTAATAAAAATAACTTAGACTTAACAAGAAAATAATTCTTCACCATGATTTTCCTATTGCTAGAAAAGATTCATAAACACATTCTCCAACATCAAATAATAAACCAATCCATTCACGAACATATGCTTGAATTATCTCATACTATCACAAGGCTAATTTCCTGCTAGGCGTAATCATCATTAATGGCTTCAATGGAAAATAGAAACATAAGAGCCTAATCACCCTTGGTGTCATAATATCTAACATGCTTCAACCATCCATAAATTTTATTAAGCATGATGAGCATACATTGATTCCAAAGAAAATCCATATAACTTAGTCATATACATCAATCCTTATGTCTTAACTCCATCCCTTTCCTTCACATACATATCCCCAATCTCCTATTCATATCCATTCTTCCTATCATCATCTAAGAGACATGAATTCAGAAATAAAAGAAGGATTTAAGAATAATTACTTGATTGTCGATTACTTTGATGAAGACTAAAGAAGGTCCACGCGCAATGGAGAGTCTTGAGTGATCCAACGGAAAAACAGCCATGGTTGATGGTTGATCAACCATTTTGGCCGAGAGAGAGAGAGAGAGAGAGAGAGAGAGAGAGAGAGAGAGAGAGAGAGAGCATTAGAAAGGTATATTAAGAATTGAATGGAAAAAGGATGAACAAGAAGGTTGTTCTTGATTTACCTTGTTGATGTTCTTGAGACCTTCAAGGGAAAAGGCTAATTTTGATGCGTTTGAAAATTCTTGTTTGTGAGGTTTTGTGTTATAAATCCCAGAAATGAAGCCTAGGGATTAAGGAGAAGTGATCTGGAGTATTTAAGAGTGATTGGAGGTGTTTAGAGTAGGGTTAGGCTTGAAGAAGTTTAGTGTGTGTTCTTGGTGAAAATGGAGAGAGTTTGAGAGGATTGCTACACGAAATCTGGTAAGGTGCTAGAAGAATGGTCTAGGGGGAATGGGAGTTTCAGTTTTCAGCAAGAAGGAGAGAGGTTGATCAGATTTTATTTGAAATTCAAATGGAGAAAGTTGTGGAGTTGGTTAAGGTAGGTGGTTAGCTATGGTGTTTGATCAAGGAAGGTTTCTTCACTCTTCAATGGTGCCGGCTGAACAAGGTGATTTCGATGGAATGAATGGAGCTTATGCAGGCTATAGAGCTGACCAAAATTCAGTCCATGAAGGCAGAGGAAATTCTGGTTAGTTAGCCTAATGCAAGAGTGGTTTAATGGAGTAAAATGCTGGAATTTTTTTGAAGTTCAAAAAGAGTTTGAATGAAGTGATCTTAGGAGTGTTTTGAGGTGTGGTTATGGAGTCCATGAGTTCAAGGTAAGTGTGGGGTTAATGGTGTTCAGTCCATGGCTGATCAAGGACCAATGTTGCAGAAGTTGAAGGGTGGTTTTCGGCCTAGGCTTGAAGGAAGCAAAGCTGGAAAATTCTGGTTTCAAGCTGTCCAATGTTTCGAAGGTTTGTGCAGAATTTCTGCACACCTTCAACCCAATTTGCAGCTAATTCTTGAGGGAGTTTGAAGGTCTTTCTAAGGTGGTTTTCCAGCCTTCTTCCTGGAGAAATACAGAGGAGTTTTGCTGGCTTGAAGATGGACTAAAACAGCTTCATTTCCTTGGTTGAAAGCTGCGAAAATGTCCAGAATTTTTTTCTGGTTTTGCACAATTTGTGCAGTCCAAAAATTGCACAGATTTTCCAACCTTCAAGCCACATGAAATGACCATTTTCTTGGCAGCAAAGGAAGAGGTTTGCTGGCTGAATTTTCGAAGAGGTGGTCTGCAAAAATTTTGGAAAATTTTCCAGATTTCCCTTCACTAAAACATGAACAACATGAAGGTGAATTTTTGAAGGTTCTTTCATGGTGTTTGATTTCTCTTGGAACCCCTTCCTATTTCCCCTCCTATTTTCGGCCAACTCCCCATCCTCCATAGCTGATTTTCGAAATTCAAGGTGAAGGAATATCACAGAATTTTGGAGTTCAAAAGAAGAGATTTAATGGATTTAAATTATAAAGATGTTAGGACAAGCTAGAGGTAATAAAAAGGACAAGAATTCCTCTAGAATTCTTTTTAGGATATGAGGATAAGATTAGGACATTCTCTTCATGTCTCCCCTAAGACAACATTCCTATTTTCATGGAATGCAAGAAAACAAAAATTCAAACTTAGTTAAGATAATTATGAATAAAATTTAGGTAATGGGATTTGAACTCAAGATCTTAAAGATTAAATCACAAAGTTCTAACCACTTAACCACACTAACTCTTGTTCTTATTTTCTCAACCACATATTCTTCTTATGAAATCCTCAAGCCATCTTCCTATTTTGATCTCAAGCAAAATTACCATTTTACCCCTCCTATTCCATAAGCATAACTAAGCCTTTTAACCTATAAACCACAATTCTAAAGTACATAAAATCATTCAAAAATATATATATTCATGCAAAATAATATGATATATAGCCCGACCCCCTTACTCTAGGGTTGGGGTTTCACACGATATGGTATAGAAACTATCTTGTACAAATCTGTCTTAACTAACTAGCCACACATACGTAACATGCAAGTATATTGGCCCTACGATAGAATCTCAACTATAGCATATCAAAGTATATGCTTCTAGCTTCATCAGACCACCAACTCATACTCAAGTCGTAGAGTACTAGTCCATGCTGTAGCGGTAGTAGTTTAGGTTTCTACCATACAGAACTTTTAAGAAACCACTACTATAGGTCCTGTTCTACGTATTCGAAACATGCTTATGTCATGAAATGAGTGGACTACTCACTGGCTAAAGGTAAGCCATTCCCCATTTAGAATTCATAACATAATAACCTAAACATGATGAGATTCACATTCTCATCAATCGGTTAAGAACAAAAGTTTATGTACTAAGTAAACCGTAATTTATACCTTATTGTGAAAAGCCTCCATTCACATGGACCACTTACTTAAACACAATGGGTTTTTTCCAAATGTAATTGTGCACAAATAAAATTGTAAATTCACAAACAATTTCTAAAAATAAATTCTTTTATTAAAACATTCGATTTTTACATCAGAAACCTAGTCTAAGAGGGCATACATCCTAACAATCTCCCACTTGCACTCTAAGACTAAGTAAGTCCGTAGGTGCCCACCCCTATGGCGTCTAAGTGTCTCTTGAAGACTCTCTCAGCCAAAGGCTTTGTGAATGGATTTGCTAAATTGTTCTCGGAGGCAATCTGTTCCACCATGACTTCTCGTCTCTGGATGAAATCCCGGATCAGGTGGTACTTCCTCTCGATGTGCTTCCCCTTCTTGTGGTTCCTGGGTTCTTTTGATTGTGATACTGTTCCAGTGTTGTCGCAATACATCACAATCGGCCTGTCCATGTGTGGCACGACTCTAAGTTCTGAAAGGAACTTCCAAAGCCAGACTGCTTCCTTGGATGCCTCCGAAGCTGCCACATACTCAGCTTCCATAGTTAAGTCAGCAATGCAAGATTGCTTGATACTTCTCCATGAAATAGCTCCTCCAAACAAGGTGACGACATATCCACTAGTGGATTTTCTCTCATCCTTATCTGCCTAGAAGTCTGAGTTTGTGTATCCTGTAGGAACCAAGTCATCAGCCCTATAAACCAGCATATAATCTCTCATTCCCTTGAGGTACTTGAGTATATGCTTTACAGTTTGCCAATGAACCTCCCTAGGGTTTGACTGATATTTGCTAACCAAGCCTACAGCAAAGCAGATATCTGGCCTAGTACACAGCATGACGTACATGAGACTTCCCACAGTCGAAGCATAGGAAATCCTACTCATTCTGTCCTTTTCTTCTTGATACTTAGGACGGTCTCTTGAAGAAATTGACAACCTATATCTGCAAGGAATTAGAGCTCCCTTACATGAGTCTATGCTATACTTGGCTAGCATATTGTCAATGTATGCCTCTTGGGATAATCCTAACATTCTCTGCTTTCTATTTCTAAGAAGTCTAATCCCGAGAATGTAACTGGCTTCTCCCAAGTCCTTCATACTGAATTGACTAGACAGCCAAACCTTTGTAGATGATAATGACCCTACATCATTTTCAATGAGTAGAATATCATCCACATACAAGACAAGAAAAACCACATTAATGCCTTCAAGCTTCTTGTACACGCATGGTTCATCCTCGTTTTGAACAAAACCAAAAGACTTTATAGTCTCATCAAAACAAATGTTCCATGCCTTTGATGCCTACTTAAGTCCATAGATGGACTTCTTAAGCTTGCAAACCATATGCTCTTGGCCCTCAGCAATAAAACATTCTGTGGGGACATATAGATGTCTTCACTATGATGGCCATTTAAAAATGCCGTCTTGACATCCATTTGCCATATCTCGTAGTCATAATAACATGCGATGGTAAGGAGGATACGGATGGATTTAAGCATGGCTACCGGGGAAAAGGTTTCCTCATAATCGATTCCCTCTTTCTGAGTATACCCTTTCGCCACAAGCCTAGCTTTGAAGGTTTCCACCTTCCCATATATTCCCCTCTTTCTCTTGTATACCCACTTACACCCTATGGGTTTTATCCCTTCAGGTGAAGCTACAAGATTTGCATCGGCATCAGCAATAGTCTCCTTGTATCTAGTGGGGTCTTGTTCCTAATGGTCGGAGACCAACTCGAAAGCTTCTCTTATCCATCTCTCTGGAACCCTAGACACTCTCCCACTACGACGAGGCTCCATATGTACAGGCTCTTGAGGCTGTGCCTCTTCTTGTTCCACAATCAGGTCAGAAGAAGTTGCTTCTGAAGATAACTTCAACTCTAATTCCAACCTAGTTGAACCTTTTGTGGAAGTACTTTGATCATCCTCCAAGTATCTAGCATTGGTACTAACTAGTACTTTCTACTCCTTAGGATGATAAAAGTAACCAACCTTTGTCCCTTTGGGATACCCAATAAAATAGCATAATTTTGATCTTGGTTCCAACTTGTCTCCCTTGACCAGTACATTTGCTGGACAACCCCATATCCTGAGATGATTCAGACTTGGCTTATGCCCATTCCACATCTCATAGGGAATCCTAGGTACTGACTTGGAAGGCACCAAGTTCAGAATAAATGTCGCAGTTTCCAGGGCATATCCCTAAAAGGACACTGAAAGAGTAGCATGAGACATCATGCTTCGGACCATTTCCATCAATGTCCTGTTCCTTCTCTCAGCTACTCCGTTTTGTTGGGGTATCTCTGGCGCAGAGAGCTTGGATACTATCCCATGATGTACCATGTAGTCCTTGAATTCACCAAGGAGGTACTCTCCACCATGATCCGATCGTAAGGTCTTGATCAATTTACCTGTCCGACGCTCCACTTTAGCCTTAAACTCTTTCAACTTGTCAAAAGAGTCAGACTTGCGTCTCATCAGGTAAACGTAACCAAACCTTGTACAATCATCCGTGAAAGTGATGAAGTACTCAAAACCTCCTCTAGCTGGTATAGACAAAGGACCACACACTTCAATATGAACAAGACTCAATACCTCCTTGGCTCTATCCGCGTTAGGGGCAAATGACCTCTTGGTCATCTTTCGCATTAGGCAGGACTCACACTGAGGCCAATTTTCCAATCTCAATGAGCCTAAGGGCCCATTATGGATCAACCTCTGAATCCTAGTTAAGTTGATATGACCCAACCTTAGATGCCAAAGAAAAGAGTCATTGACATTGGTCTTTCTCTTCCTTATTAAGGGTTCAGATTGAGCGTTATTTAATTGATTGTTAATAGGGTTTAAGAAAAATAAATTTCCATACATGTGCCCAGTACATAGAATTTCTCCATCTCTACTGATAGAAATACCAGAATGAAAAGATACAGAATGTCCTTGATTTATTAGTTTTGCAAATGAAATCAAATTCTATTTAAATCCAGGTATATATAAAATATCTTTCAAAACCAATATTCTATTATAAAAAAAAAACAAGATCCAACTCTCCCACCACAAAGGCCCAAACTTCTACTCCATTTCCCACACATAGTCCATGTTCGCCTTTCTGGAGTCTTCTAATCTTTCTAAACCCCTGCAAGGAGTTACAGATGTGATCAGTGGCTCCTGAATCAACTATCCAAGTGGAAGTTGGTCCAACAATTGATATAACTCTAGATAGAAAACATTACCTGTAGGGTTTTTCTTGGCTTGAAGATTCGGACACTCCTTTTTCCGGTGTCCCTTCAGTCCACACTTGAGGCACTTGCCCTTGGGTTTGTCTTTGGGCTGGGTCTTAGGCTGGCCCGCTGCATTTCCCTTCTTCTTCTTAAACTTTCTGGGCTTGGGCCCAGTTCTAGAAGATGAAGCCTTGGTAATCATAGCCTTTGACTGTGGCTTCATAACTTTCTCCACCATTTGGAGCTCCTTCATCAACTCAGTCAAACCCATGTTCAACTTGTTCATGTTATAGTTCAACTTGAACTGAGTGAAGGAACCTGGTAGAGATTCGAGAACCATGTCCAGTTGGCTCTCGGGGTTAATGACAACCCCTAAGATTTCTGCCTCCTTGAAAGTAGCAATCATCTTGGCATATACCCTCTGACTGACACTCCCTCAGCCATCATAGTGTTTATAATTGTTTGAAGAGTCTCCTGCCTTGCGGGCCGGCTCTTATCCACGAACATCGTGGCTAATGATTGGGTTATGTCATACGTAGCGGTCATGTGCTCATGTTTAGATTGGAGCACATTAGACATGGAGGCCAACATGTAACAATGAGCCATCTTGTTGGCTTTCTTCCATGCCTTCTCAGCCTCACGCTCCTCGGCGGTGGAACCCTCCCCAATTATAGGGCAGGTTTCGTACAGGACATACTTATACTCCTCGGCTATGGGTATTATGTCCAGGTTCCTTTTCTAGTCCACATAGTTTGGTCCTGTTAGCTTATTCTCTCGGAGAATAATGGCCAATGGACTAAAAGAACCTCCCACTATTTCTGAAAAATAGAAAAATAAAAGAAAAAAGATTCAGTTTGTGAAAACAAAATAAATATGTGCACTTTATCCTTATTATCAAAATTGATAATAATCAATTTGGCTCTTAGGAAAATTGATATAGCTTCTTGGGAAGATTAACAGTTTCCTAAGCTAAGTGTGTTAACCACCACAAATTAATTTCTCTTCTAGGTAATGATCTAGAAGATAACTCCATCGAGGGGATGGTCGTTTCCTCTCATTTCCTATTGACATACCTCACACTATGACCTCCAACGAGGGGCTGGCCGATCATAGTACGTGTCCCGGGTTATTAATTACATCCCTCCATTAGATCTAAATCCTTGTGGTATCCCTATCCTATACGGGTTCACTCTCAGAGTGATACGAGGGGACCCACGATCTCTAATGAGGATCGTGATGGAAGTCGTGGGGCCGTTGGAACCCCTCTCCCACTTAGTCTTTTAAAACAATGGTTTTCTGAAAAATATCCTTTTGAAAATTTCCATTAAGTTTTCCCTTAACTCAAAATAAAATGTCTAAGTCCATAAAAGTTTTCCCATGGACTAATTTTATTTAAGTTAAAACTTAATGATTTCTAAAATTTTCCAATTAAAACTTTCTAGAGACTTTGGTCTCAAGTTTATTTGACAAAACATTTTTCTTGTGCCAAAATTAAAACAAAATGGCTTTCTATTTTAACTTACAAAAATATCTAAATCCAATATATTTTCTATGTCAAGGATTAAATCCTTTGAGAAAATATCTAAGGATTAATTTTTGTTCAAGTTAAAACAACCACTTAATTTGCAGAAAAATGCTTTCCTTGTCAAAACATTCCCAAAGGATTTGGTCTTTGAGAAAAGTGCACATAGGTACCAAAAATAAGTAGCATGCTAGAAAATAGTAGACGTTTTCATGCTCTTCTATTTTTTAAACCTAAGTGCCCAGATAATAGAATTAAACACATTAATTAATTAATTAATGGTCTTGGTTAATCCAAAAATCCCTTACTAATAATTTTTATGCAAAAATATTCCATGAATATTAACTATTGCAAAAATATTAACTTCATCTGGTATGGACCCCAAAACTAAAAGAAAACGCAAGAAAAATTACAAGGAAAAATAAAAATAATTTCCTTGGTCCACTGCACCCACCGCACTGGATCATGCACCCCCATCTGCACTGTGGTCCACTACACCAACCTCACAGAACCAGGACCCTCCAGAAACCAGCGCGCGGACCGGCCTTCTAGAGCTAAGCCGGCGCCGGTTCCAACACTCCAAGCCGGCGTCGGTTCCATTCTAGAACCTTGTCTTGCGATTTTTTTTTTCTGCGATTTTCCTCTGCAAATTTTCCCTGTTTTTCTGCATGACTTCTGGTACAATTTGCTCTCCGATTTCAAACCAAATAAAATGAAATAAACCAAAACCAACAACTGCCTATACCCATAAACATTGGGCTTACACGTTTACTAAGAAAAACAGTAAATTACAGATTTCTATACCTCTACCTGCGAGGTTTAACAATGAATCTATCCATACCAAAAACAGCGAAGAATCACAATTTTAAACACACATATGTGTCCAATTTTAGTAATCTAGATGCATACTTCCTATATTTTCACAAAAACCAATTGAAGGCGTGGAAAGCGGGAAAACACGGAGCACGCAGCGGAAGCGAACATAAAAAAAACTGGAAAACAAGAATAGGAATTCCAAGGCAGGGTCGGCGCCAGCTCTGGCAGCCCTAGCCAATGCCGATTGCACCCTGTCCCAATCCCGAGGTTTTAAAAATTTTACCTCTTTTCCTCATTCTAAGTGATGGCTATACCAAAACATGTGCAACCGGTGTAGGTGTGTTTGTAGAAGCCTCTAGTGCGATTCCTGCAAGCCTCCTACTCCGCCTTTGCATGTATGTGAATGCCAAACTCTTAGTCTTCTAATATATGGTCTGCCTAACTATCGTTTGGTGAACAACTAACGAGCTAGGGAATTTTTTGGAGAGAGAGAGAGAGAGACGTCTAGCTATTGTACAGAGAAGAAGTCGTCTCTCTTGTGTGTCTAATTTCAACAAAGTTGTTTCCAATCCTCCTATTTAACCAAAATAAAAAACCCTAGGTTAAACTGGACTGGGCCATTGGACTCTTAGTTTAACCTATTGAGCTTAATTAATTATTCTAGTTAAAACCAACTCAATGGCCCAACAAATAATTAATTTTCTAGCCCAAATAAACCAGTCCAATTAAATAAGCCTAAATCAGTTTAGTCCCAGGTTAATCCCTAATTGTTCAAATTGGGCCAAAACCCTGAATAATTAATTAATCCACTAAACTAATTTAATTAATTCTCTCTTCATGGACCTTTATTTTATTCTAGCCCAATAATTAAATTAGGCTCCTTAAATAAAATAATTCCATTTAATTTAAGACCAATCCCTTAACCCGTATTTAATTAGGACTCACGGTCTATACTAGGACCAAAAGATACACCGCATTGGCTACTAAAATGACCAAAATACCCTTGCCATATAAATAGCTGTATTTTGCATTTTAAGTATTTCCTAATATCACCATAAGAAAATATTGACCCCAAGGACAATGTTGCGTTAGCAAAGTCTTTGACCGACAGGTGTAATGACTAAAATACCCCTCTATACATCGCTGTACATTTAGAGAGGAAGAAGTGTACTAACACCTCTCTAAATAACATCTACCATCCTTAGGCCTCTAGTCCAATAATCCACGACCTCCTGGATTGTTTCCACTTTCCAAAGGAGCTACTCTAAAGCAAACATCCAAGTCATGTTTCTCAGGACCTTAGATATTCAGATTATTCAGACAGCCACAAGGGGTAATATAGTATAGAAACTATCATGTACAAGTCGGTCTTAACTAACTAGCCACACATACCCAACATGCAAGTATATTGGCCTTACGATAAAACCTCAACTATAGCATATCAAAGTATATGCTTCTAGCTTTATCAGACCACCAACTCATACTGAAGTCGTAGAGTACTAGTCTACGCTGTAATGGTAGTAATCTAGGTTTCTACCATATAGTACTTTTAAGAAACCACTACAACAGGTCCTGTTTTATGTATTCGAAATGCGCTTATGTCATGAAGTGAGTGGACTACTCATTGGCTAAAGATAAGACATTCCCCATTTAGAATTCACAACATAATAACCTAAACATGATGAGATTCCCATTCTCATCAATCGGTTAAGAACAAAAGTGTATGTGCTAAGTAACCCGTGATCCATACCTTACTATGAAAGACCTCCATTCACATGGACTTGTTACTTAAACAAAATAGGTCTTTTCCAAACGTAATTATGCACAAATAAAATTGTAAATTCATAAACAATTTCTGAAAATAAATTCTTTTATTAAAACATTCGATTTTTACATCAGAAACCTAGTCTAAGAGGGCATACATCCCAACAAGTACCACTATAAAATCAACCTTATTCGAATAAGAAGAGATTGAGTCCACAAATACCTCTTGATGAGATAAACTAAGAGTAAAGGTGACTTCTTGGTGATTGGGGGAGTTCACTTGAGAAGAAGAATTGATCGGTTCCTCTTGGTCTCCTAGTTAGAAAGTCTCCAACAATAGGGGGGAAATCATTCCCTTTTTTACCTTGATTTAGGAAAAGAAAAGGAGAATAATTTAATAAAAATTGATGAAAGTTGATGAGTTGCTTACCTTAGGGTTGGTTTTCGATTTTGGTGGTGATTGGAGTTGAGATGGCCGAATTCTTCGAGAGGGTTGGCGGCTGGAATTTTTGTTTAGTAGGGGTGTTTAGGGTTGGATAGAAGGCTGGTTTGAAGATGGAAATAGGTTAGGTAAGGGGTTAGAAGAAGTTCACCTTGTTTTGGACTATTGAACACAACAAGAAAAAATGACAGCTTTTGCCTCTATTGCTTTGGCTAAAATTGAGAAATTCTTAGGGGAGTATTATGGCTGTATTGTGGGGAGCTAAAGTGACCAAAATAATGAGAAGAAAAAGAGAAGACAATAGGCTGATTTTCCTTTCAACTTTGGATGAGAATAGAAGAAGAACAATGAGGTCTTTTGGTGTGTTGTTTTTGTCTAAAACAAGAGAGAGTTTGAGAGCAACAAGACTAGACTTTTTCATGCATGTGTGTGTGTATATAAAGTGGCTGAAATTTGGAGAAGAGAAGGGAAGAATTTCTGGTTTATTTTGCTAAAATAAATCTTGATTGGTTGTAGGTTTCTTAGATAGAATTGTACTAAGATTGAAGATTTCTACTTGAGATAAATTAGCTATGGTTGTGGCAGCTAGGGCTTTTAATTTTCCAGAAATTTTAAGCAAGAAAATTAGGATATTAAACCAAGAAATAATTTAGTTAATATTCTAATTTATTCTTGACAAAATAAGTAATTAAGGGATAATTATATTTAGAGATAAAATCTGGTTTTTATATGATAAAGCTGAAATTTCTTTTATCCTAACCTCTAATTTCAAAAATAGAATAATTCCAAGAGATATTTGCCTAACTTAAAAATTCAATATTATCTCTTTATTTCAAACTAAAATTCTTTAATGAAAATTAATTTAGGGAGACTTTTCTCCTATTAAAAATAACGGCTAAAATATAGCCTCCAAGATAAATGTTTCTACATTTAATTTCCTTAATAAGTCCTTTATATAATAGCTTTGAAATTTTCAGATTTGGAAATATTTAAAATCCCTAAAAGATTAAGGTAAAATACTAACTAGAAAATAATAGAGATTTAATTTACTTTATTTGTTTTTACAAAAATCCAAAATAATCACATTTCTATATTTTAGGAAGTGGGAAACTAAGGTGACGACAACCCTAGTATTTTTGGCCAAGAGGAGGAAAAAGAGGGGGGGGGGAGAAATAAATTAAGGAAAAGAAAGAAAAGTTTTGCAAGAGTTGGGATTTAAACTCAAGTCATCAAGGAATAAACACCAAGCTCTAATCATTGTTCCACAATAACTCTTGTTTAAATATTCCTTAAATAAATTCCCTTAACTGCTACTCAACTCACTTCATTATTCTTCCATTACATTCTACTCTATAAGATCAAAAGCTCTACCATCTTTTTTAACACAACTAATTCTAAATAAATAAATTTATGTAATATCAAACACATAAATCACATATACTTCATAAAAACAGTTCAAATTTATCAAATACAATATAAGATGCAATGCTATGCATGACTTTCTCCATGAACTAATGGTGGTTTATATCGGGGTATTACACATTTTGCCTCAATATTTTCTGGATGGTTTTGAGAGTTTAACGAGCATTTTGACATAAAATAGAGGCTAATCAGAGTTGTGGAAAAAAAATTATGCACAAAACAAAATGGTGTATTAAAAGGCTAAAATGCAGAATTTTGTTATAATAAAGCGAAACCGAAAGAAAGTTTATTTACCTGAATGGAGGAATGAAAAGGACGAGAATCATGAAGGGATTTCATACCTATGAAAAGGAAAGAAGTGTGAAAATGAAAAATGGAAGAATTCGATATACAATAGGTGTATACATCTACGTTTTATTCTAAGAAGAAAATGGGGGATTAGGAAATGAGAGATTTCCTTGTATTGATGTTAGTTTAATGTTAGTCTAAACTTGGTATACCGAACTAAGCGTGAAACGAAGTTCAATACTATAGGTCGTTCACGTTAAGCATCCGGTGACAAGCTAGACACGAAAATATCTATTCAACTATAACAACATAAGACAAGAGGTGAGACCCTTTTTAGTTTCTAAAATATTAAATGCTAGTATGCTCTATATTTTATGAATCATGTTATGTTTTAGGATCTGGAGTTGGTGTCTGCGCAGCTAGAGACGATACCATAGCTTAGGTCATCTTTTGCATATGTGCTTTTGGTTACTGTGATTGTGAAACCCCAGTCAAGACCAACCTTAGAGTAAGGGGTTGGGATGCATATCATGCTTTATTTCATGATCAAATATGTTTTCATATGATTTCTATGTGCTTTGAATTTGATTTTTATTATCTTGAAGTCTTGTTAGTGAGTGAGGTGTGAGAGGGGCAAAATGGTAATTTTTGCCCGAGGTGAAAATAAGGAGATAGCTTGTAGATTGAATAGGAAATAATTTTTCTAGTGGAAATAGCAACAAGAGTTGTTGTGATTTAGTGGTTAGAGCCTTGGAATTAATTCTTGAGGTTTAAGGTTCAAAGTCCATCATAGAAGCTTTAGCTTGAGTAAATTTTATTTTGCTTGGAAAGGGATGGTTTCGGCCATGAGGGCCTAGATCAATGTGGTGATGATGTCCTAGGAGAGACATGTTAGGAGAATTCTCACTTCACTCTTTTGTTCTTCGCGAAATGCCAAAAGGGAATTCATTCTCCCTTGATCTTTAATTTTCCTTAATTTCCAACTCCTTAGTTTGATCGAGGTGTTCTATCCTTTACCATTCCAGAAAAATTCAGTAGAGGACTAAGGTCTTTTAGGATCAAAATGTCCTAGTAAAAGGCTTCTCATGGTTTGGAAACTGTAAATGATTTGTGGGAAAATTCAAGAGGAAAATCACTATTGAAAACTTGCTGAAATTCTTCCTCAAACTTAGTTCATTTATCTTCATGAAATGAGCTGAAATTTTCCAGCTTGTTGTACCTTCAAAAGGTCGAAAATTCTAGCTCACATTCCCTCCCAAATGCTACCAGAAAAATGGTCTTTAGGATCAGTTGAAACCTGAAAGTTTCTTGCCCAAATTCGGATTGCACAAGTTAGAACAAAGCAGGAAAAATTCCTGTACGAAAATCGGTTTTGAGAGCTCAAAACCAAGCTGTTTTCTCCCAGATTTTGTGCAGCACCATAGCCATGTTTTTCCTCCATAAAGAAGGCTGGAAACCAGCCTTGAATTCCCCTAAAATCCCCTTCAAACCTCTCTGCAAACCTGCTGGAAATGGTAGACGAAAATTCTGCCAGGAAAATTCTGTTCAGCGAAAATTCCTGTGCAGAATTTTTGTCCAGCTTGTTTCCTATTTTGTTTCAACTGAAAACCCCAACCTACTTCTGTCAAAACCTCTCTTAAACCTCCATTAACAGAGCTCCATTTTTCCCTGAAGTCTCTGCACGAAATTCCAACAATGGCTGACCGAAAATCTCTCTACAAAATTCCTGCAATTAAGCTTGATTGGTTTCCAAAATTTCGGTCATCTTATTTAGCAACCTTCCATAATATTTTGCTCAATGGACCAGACTTCTTCTTCATCATTGTACACCCTACTTTTAGCCACCATAAGCCTCCATAAGTCAGCATTAATCCCACAAAATTCTGTCCAAACAATCAGCCATGGCAGACTTCAAAGCTGTCCAGAAAAATCAAGATATTCTTAAGATATCTACTTTCCAAATTCACTTCCTAACAATATTCTTGAAGGATTGTAACAACTAACCTTTCCTTTTCCCTTCCAAATTAGAGAATCAACTCCCTAAACCCTACTAGAATTCAGCCAGACCTATTCCCTCAGAAAAATCGGCAGCTGCACAAACTCTTCCTCTCTCTCTCGATTTTCTTCAAGCAACAAGAACACACACACACACACACTACACCAAGAACACCTACTTCTTCTCTACACCTAATAACCCTCCAAACCACCTCAAACCCTCACGAAAATCTCCAGATTTAGTCTACTTATTGCTGTGAATCCATCAACATCAATATTAACATCAAACTCCTCCAAACATCTTGCTACTTCGGATCAAAGCAAAAATTTCTGGACAAGAACATCTTCAAGGTAAACTTATTCTAACAACTTCATCCTCTTCAAACTTAATCTCTAATGAAAACCTATATGAATAAGCATGCTAATGATCTCTTCTTCTTTCTCTCTCTCTCTCTCTCTCTCTCTCTCTCTCTCTCATGGACCGAAAATTCCTCCCTTGACCGAATGGTCTCTTGTTCCATGACCATGCTTTCGCCACCCTTCTTGAACAAGATTAGCCATCTAGGAGTTGAGATCTTCTCTAAACTCCTTCAAGTCATTCATCAATCAAGTAAGTACCTTCAATCCTCTTTTTAAAATTTAGAATCATGTCACTAAGTTGATGAATGGCGATGGGGTTGTGTATGTGATGTTATTGATTGAAGCATGAGTATATGTATGATTGAGATGGAGATGGGATTTATGCATGGAAGGATTATATTGGTGGATTTAATGATGAGTTGAGATTTGATGCATGTCATAGGTAGTATTTGTGATGAAGCATGCTAGAGATTATGTCACCATGGGTGAATAGGATTTATATGCATGATTAGATTTTGAAGCCATGATCATGTTTATGCTAGTAGAGGTTAAATCATGTAATAATAAATTTAGATCTATGCCTATGTGCAAGAATTGGATGATTTGGTGAATTGAAGGATTGAGTATGTTATTGATTATGGTTGACCATGGAATCTTGATCATGATCTAGTTGTCCCTAAGCAAATTTTATTTCATGAATAAAATATTTACTAATAATTTTTGCTAAAGAATTTCGAAAACCCTAGGAAGGGTAGATTTGGAATTATAATATATGTAAAGGATATTTTAGTAAAATAAATAATGATTTTTCTAGAAAATAAAATAAATAAATATTAGTTAAAAAAAAGAAAATTAATTCAAGCCCTTATGAAAAAGATTTATACTTAATAAAATATTTACTAGATCAAAACCCTTAAGGATTTACTTATTATTTTCCAAGAAAGACTTATTAAATTTAATCTTAATTAGTTTTAGCTATCAATTATTTTCTAACAACTAAGCTACCATTAAATCACTATTTTACCTAGTACCACCTATGGCTCTTGATAAAAAAAACTCTAAATTTTCCTTAACAAGATTTAAACTTTCAACTTATTAGAATTTATTTCCTAATCCATTAATTATTTTAAATAACAAATTAAACTGAGCTTATAAACCTATTCAATTATTGTTTTGCCTTAAAGCTTGGGACACTAGGATCATGGTAGTAGTGAATTGAGTTGATTTAAAATTGAGGAAGTGGATTGTGGCTTGAATCTGATTAAGATTTGTATTTGCACATGTGGGGTTAGGTCATCTGTCCGAGACCTTGTTGTTGTGAGCAAGAATCAAGTAAGCTCCTGCATAAAACCTGTCTATGTGAAATGTTTTCTTATGGCAAGCTAAATATGGAGTGTATGGACACTCGTTTATTTGAAGGCAATTGAGGGTTGAATTCATCTGTATTTCCAACGCTGGAATTATTCAAAAGTTAATGAGCAGATTTTCCAAACTCAAAACTCTTTCTAAAACTGATTTCGCTCAAAGCTTTGGAAACCCTCAAGGTGTTATTTCATGAAGCACAATGCTTTGTTCATTTTATCCCAAGTGGGAAATGTCGTTGAGTACTCAATAAGGGTGGACTACTAGGACTAGTCTTTGAAGGGTTAGGGTGAGTCTCTCAGTAGGTGGCCACCTCTGAGGGGTGAGTCCTTCCCGGATAAGATGCCAGTTCTAGTGAGTCGTGCCGGTCCGAGCTAGCAGTTTATTTTGTTTCAGTCAAGTGACTGTGTTTTTGCCGGAATGGACACCCGGTGGTTGTTTGGGTATAGAGAAGGAGGAGTATCTTGCCCAGTAGGCCAATCACCTACTTTTGTCAGTCTGCACAACGTGTTAGGCATTCTGACCGGTTATGGGGCCCAAAGTGTGGTAACCCATATCCCTTTCTTTCGAGTGGTTGATTTTATTACTTATGTATGGCTAGAAGAGCCAAAACACCACTCTTGCTTTTGACTGATGTTTATTGCTTGCCAATGTTTCTCTTATAAAGATTTCACACTTTGCATCCACGAACTGTTTCTGCTAAATACCCAAAGCACACACGGACTTACTGAGATTTCTGTCTCACCATATTTTATCATGATTTCAGGTTGATCCTGTTGTGGGTGAGTAGCTACCTTGGAAGAGAATGTGTTTTTGATTTTATGTACTGCTTTGGGAGACGAGTGTGGATGATTTTAATTATGGTTTTTCCTTTGGAATATCATGGATGTACTGTTGAAGTATTTTTGGGTTGTAATAAATTCTTTTAGCTTGAGTATTATTTATTCCAGTAATTTTTATTTGTGACCTAGTTATAAAGACCCATTGTCCTTTGGACGGGGCGACATCCCCGGCCCTGGCGGGCCTAGGTTTTCCGGGGTGTTACAGTGATAGTATTGATGTTAGCATGTACTGAACCTCACTTTTGCACTGTATATTAATGAATATGGTTTTATTTTATCAGTCTAGGCCTTTATTTCATTTATCAATGTTGTTGTCAAAATAAGGAGCCGATGTAGACGGGGATCGGCTTCTTTTCCGATAAATACAAACGATCCGATATGGTGAAACACAAACGATCCGATATGGTGAAACAAAAAATGATATCAGATCTCTTTTGAATCAAGGATTGGGTTCCTTGAACTTACTATAGAAAGGGTTCAAGAAAGTCAACTGAAAATGCTCAATGGAAGGACTTTTCTGGGGCAAAAGACTGATACTTGTATTAACTTGCTAAAGAAAAAGGTCTAACACTTGAAAGAAGAACAGCAAGCTATAAGGAAAAATTAGAAATAAAGCTATAAAGGAAAACTATAACAAAGTGGTAAGAAAGCTGTAAGAAATTGAAATCCTAGACTAAAAAGCTGTAAATGATGACAAAATAGAAGAAATTGAAATTGAATGTTGTTGGTTGATGCTTCATGAAGTCTTGGTCCTGGGCGATGCTCCCACTTTATACTTGTTGCAATCGAACCACTAACAGATCGTGGAGTTTCTTCCGGCCGAAGAGTGCTCCCAACGGTCGTGCAGGATTCTTGCGCCGAAAGATCAGGGGTTTGTTTTTCTTCTTATCGGCTTCGTGGTGCCGATGTTGACCATGACTGTCGGCTGCTTGAAACGTTAACTTTATCGGCTCGTCCAAACTTATCGAATTGGCATCAGCTCAAAGAAACCATTGTGTTGGCTTGGCAAAGTTGACGTCAACACATGCCCCCTCCCCCCTCCCGAGTCCCGTTGTTTCAACGGGCGCGAGTCAGCGAAACGATGGGAATTGTACAACTATTAATAGTAGCCGTTCTTTTTCTGACAAAATTGAAACGTCCCGAACGTTGTGGAGTATTTGTGAAGCCTCGGCCTTAGAACCCGCGAATGGCCCAATTTCAAATTTCCTTATAAATAGTAGTGGTCCCCAATCGAAATTCCTCACTTCCTACGACTTCTATCTTCTTCAGAATTCTACTGCTTGAGTGATTCATCGATCCTTTATCTTTTCGTCATAACTTCCTGTGAACTGTAAATTCCCTTTCGGTAAAAAGACAACATTGCGATGGCAACCCCTACTGATAAGAACATTCTGTCCCCAGTCCAAGCCGATGCTAACCTGTTTGCCTTAGGCCCACGTCTCTTGCCTGCAGAAGTTACCACTGAACACCTGCGGTTTGTTCTCCCTACCGATTTTACTTTCCCTCTACAACAGGATACTTTTACAACCGCCAATCTTCCCTCATCTTTTCGTCATTGGCCCCGCAAACTCAAGAACTACAGAGAATGGTGGGACCGCTGCTACGCCCGATTTGGGGCCATCTGGGCGCAATGGAGAATTTCAGACGCCATCATGATGACCGACTTCGAGATGGCATTTGATCGTAATCTGTTCATCGCCGTTCTTCCCTTTTGGTCTTCGGTGATAAATGGCTTCATTTTTTTGCACGGGATATTTTCCCCTACCATTCTTGACATCTGCACCATCATCGGCTTCTGATGTGATGGTGATGAGATTCCGAGGCTCCATGATGAAGAAAGCTTACCAGCCGTTGAGGCTTGTCTGGACAAGGCCTCTTCTTCATATGGCAATTTCATCAACGCTCAAAGAGGGGTGGAGGATACTCCTTCAAACCAAGAACAAGCGGCCTTCCTTTGGCTTTGGTTATGTAAGTATATTATCTGCTCCCATTCTGCCGGTGTCAGCAACGAGTACCGATATTATGTATCGGCTCTCTTACGGAACAAAAAGCACTATGACCTGGCCTCGCTGGTCCTCGCCTTGGTCTATCACACCATTAATCAGCTGATGACTGCCTTTACCACTGGGGAAGATCCGACCAACCTTGGGGGCCCGCTCTGAATTGCCCAACTTTGACTATACCAGTATCTGCCCAACTTTGGAGTTACTCGAATCACAGGAGCCTAGGCAGACCCTTCTGATCGAGCAACTGGCTATCGACTGCTTCGGGTCCCCATAAACATTGCTTCTGCCAAAACCATCGTCTCGTATCTTTATCAATGTCGAGACTTCCGTGTTGCTATTTTCTTTTCGTATGCTACTCGCCAAGAAGGCCCCCTTTGGTTGAAAGGCTTGTTGGAAAAGCCCCGAAGCAACATAAGAAACTCTATGGGCCCAAATTATGTGTCCTCGAGAAATTCTTCTAGGGGCCAAGCCTGGAGCTCGGAGTGCTAAGACCTCTTGTGAGAGGTATAACCCCCACTGCTTTTCCCACCAACTTGGACTGATACAAGACATCCCTGCAGATCTGGGGCATGTTTCTTCTTTCTCTGTGAAACCAGTGCTATCAGCTGAAGACGTACAAACCTTAGTTGAAAGCACCCAGGCTATCCTGAGGTCTTTTGAATTTAAATCCTTCTAGGTGGTATTGGAGACTTCTCTGAACTTCAATTTATGACGGAGGCTACTAAGTGGGGCCCTGTTCTCTGCCCCCATAGGCATCTGGCTTCTGCGAATTCCTTGGCCGACCACCTCTTTGCCTGAACCATCATCTGCTAAGAAAGGAAAACAGGTAAAACATCCTGTAAGTCCTATAATAATGTCGGCCTTACGTACTCCCTTGGTGCAGAAAACTATTGTTGCTGCTCCCACTGTCCCGGAGGAGGAGGAAGAAGAGGTCGAGGTCCCGTCCCTGCTCCGTCGATCAAAGAGGAAACATGAAACACTGACTCCTCCTGTTTCCAAGGTTTACTTCTGTCCCTTCTAGTTTTGCTCGGCTTCCCTAATGCTCAATCTTTGTTTAACTATCAGCATAATCTTTTCTGCAGAAGCGCAAACAAGGGGTAGGTCGTCTTGTTATCATCGACACTTCTTCTGATTCAGAAGAAGACATTTCTCTCCGATCTCTAGCGGAAAGGGCCACTGGCAGAACTGTTCTCCCAATGACAGACACCCCTTTGGTGGAGGCTACTGCTCCTCTTCCGATGGCTGACGTATCAGTTCTCCCAGCGGCAGACACCCCGTCGGTGGAGGCTACTGCTCCTCTTCCGATAGCTGACGTATCAGTTCTCACAGCGGCAAACCTCCCATCGGCTGAGATACCGACTCCAAAAAGTCCATCATCTGCCCCACCAAGGCCTGAAAAAGAACCAGTGGCCACTGTCATCGAAACACCTCCACCTCTCCTCAGCCAGGGAACTACAAAGGCTGCTACTCCTCTGCCGATACTGACGTTAGCCTCGGCACTGGACTTTCTTGATGGCCTCATTAGGGCTTCTCTACCTGCTGAGAAGTCCACCCTCGACAACGTGAGTCACGCCCTTCTGCGGATTATGCAATCAGTCGACCCAAACATGCTCCCTACGCTCCAGGACTTGGCAATTGGGTGCCTGAGGCAAATGTGCTTTACTGGTCGCTTCCTCTTTAACACGCAGCGTCATTGAGATGAAGCTTATGACCAATTAGAGCTTCTAAAACTGGTCTCCGTATCCGATATATTCCGACTAAGGTAGTATACTGCTCTTCCTATCCCTCGTTGGTCATCCCGAGCCAATAAACTGCCGATAGATCCTTTCGCAGCTGAGATATATAACTTCATGGGAGACTGGTTATGTGGAGGAGCTAACACCAGTGGATGCAATAAAGCTACCTTTATTTGATCAAATGCTACCTGATGCTCAGGCTGCCAGATAAATTCTTGAGATAACTTTAATCGTAACAGAGAAGAAAATACCTTTTGTTTACTTGTGGCGTTTGCCCAAAAATGCTATAAAAAATTGATCTTGCCCAAGAAACTTTGTAGCTCCTTTTTCGTCTGGGGCGGTCTTGCTTGTAGAATATCCCGGGCCTTATTCTGATCTATCTCAATCCCCTTCTGATATACTAGAAACACAAGGAAATTCCTGGCCGTAACTCTAAAGGCACACTTAGCCGGATTGATCTTCAAATGGTACTGACCCATCTGGAGGAACTCTTGTTCCAAATCTACTAAGTGTTGTAGGAACACGAGGGATTTTATGACCAAATCATCTATGTAGACCTCCATGGTGCTGCAGATAAGATCGTGGAAGATGAGGTTCATGGCCCGCTGAAAAGTGGCCCCAGCGTTCTTCAAACCGAATGGCATGACCACCCATTCGAATAAGCCGATAGATCCCAGGCAACAGAACACCGTTTTGTGTATATCCTCTTCAACTATTAATATCTAGTTATACCCTGAGTAACCATCCATGAAGCTTAAAAACTGGTTACCCGCAGTAGAATCCACTAATATATCTACCATTGGCATAGCATACTCATCCTTCGGAGTGGCCAGATTCACGTTTCTGAAGTCTATGCAGACACGTAGTTGACCGTTCTTTTTAATGACCAGCACAATGCTAGATATCCATTCTGCATAGTGGCACGTATGGATAAACCCACATCGAAGTAACCTTTCTACCTCCTCCTTGATCCTGGGTAGCAATGCAGGATTAAAACGTCTTACTGGTTGTTTATGGGGTTTAAAGCCTTCTTTGACAGGTAGGTGATGTTCCATAATACTTCGGTCCAAGCCTGGCATCTCGTGATAGTCCCATGCAAAGCAATCCTTGTACCTACGGATTAGACAGGTTAACTTATCTCTTTCCTCAATAGTCAAATGTAAACTTACCTTGGCTGTTCTATTCTCCCCCGCTTCTCCTATGCTTACTTCCATTAACGGGTCTTGAGCAACGAAGCCAGGAGCTCATCGGACCTCTGAATCTTCTGGTCGTAGGTCGTTTGGTTCCTCAGTGGTGATCAAGTTATGGGCCATCGTTAGCTTAGCATATTAGCGTGGATCAAAGGTCGGATGATAAAATAGAGCTTTGTTCATGTGAATTTCGGCTGAAAACGGATTAGGATCGGCTGGGATTTGCTCTACCCGTTCTCTATCCTAGATCAGCATCATCTGGTGTAAAGTGGACGGTACGCAACGATTTGCATGAATCCAATCTCTGCCCAATAAAACGGAATAAGCTGGCTTCGCATCAATTATAAAAAAAATCGTTTTACTGGTTTTAGACCCGACTGTGACTTCACAGGTGATAACGCCTTCTGACGCAGCTGCTTCTCCAGTGAAGTTAACCATCTGTACATCGGCAGGGGACAAATCCAACTTATCCTTTCCCAGCCGTTTCAAGGTAGAGAAAGGCATTACATTTAAGACAGCTCCACCATCAACAAAAATCTGAGTAAGTGGCTTGCTATTAATATGTGCTTTGATGTACAGGGGCCTGAGGTGGTTAACACTTTAGGCTGTTGGAATGGGAAAGAGCATCCCCTCTGGGGGAATTTTGACGTCAACCAACTCCACTGCAGCTCTTTCTTCTGCATGAAAATCCTCTTCCATGGACTCTCACGAGAGGTGGCTCGGAAACTTGATGGTAAGATGCTGAGCATGTTCTGGCCATGATCAGGGGCTAATTATTCTTCAACCCAGGTATCAAATAGCCGCCTTTATTGTGCCCGCTTCCGCTATTCTCGTCTTTTTTGAGACTTTGACAGTCGAGAATAGAGGCCAGGCAGAAATGTCCCCTCTTGGGGTACCTACACTATTAATTTCCCTTTTTTTCCATGGATATGTGCTGCAAAAGAGGGAGGAGATAAACGGGTAAAAATCGATGGTTTACCATCCAATCTTTGGAATGCTTTTCCTATCCCCCTAGGCTTGTTGTTTCCTACATGTTCTTCCTGCTCCCCAATCATTGTTTGCAGCATGTGTGCATCGGCTAACAGGAATGGATCTGTGTATACCAAAGTCTCTTCCTTTTTATCTGCAAACTTCAATCTTCCATCCTGGATGGCCTTCTGAATGATATTTCTGAAAACAATACAACTGTTAGTACTATGCAAGAAAGAATTATGCCATTTACAGTACCGTTTTCCTTTCTACTCTTCCTGGCTTGGAATCCTGTGTCCATAAGCCAGACGAATCTGCTTATCTACCACCAGTTGGTCAAAGATTTGTTCAACTTTTAAGACGTCAAACGAATAGATAGGCCCTGATGCGACAATTTCCTCCTTTCCCTTGTTGGGTTTCAACTGAGGACACGTATAGGACGTGCCCTTTACCAGTTCTGCTGCCATTACCTCTATAGCTTGCTCCTCATCCTCCTCATTAGTATCATCTATAACGGATATCATTGTCTGGCCATGAGAGAACTTGACGGAATGCCTCTTCTCTTTCTCCTTGATCATCTCTTCTATTTTGACAGCATGAGACAATAGCCGATATAAATCCGAGAAGTCTTGGAGTATGAGCCGTTCTTTGAGCTGCGGATGCATCCTACTAATAGCAATTCTCGCACACTCTGTTTCAGGCAACTGGGTTGTACACTTGGACTTAGCTTGTCGGAAACATTCAATAAAATCTACAACTAAGATTGAAGTCTGGGTTGTCGGAACTTGACGGTTAGGACGTCGACTGAGACACCGGTGGCAGGGGTGAGGACTGACACCCTTGCTCTATAGAAGTACCCTGAGTACAACTGGTAGTAGTAACCGAAGGATAAAAAACTCCCCGGAGAATACGGACTGGGGGTCGCTCGGATGAATCCGGTGCTGGTGGCTACTGTGAATTGTTTACCATCGATCGTCCTGACCACAATAGCATGCGAACACTGACCTCTGGTCCTATTGGGCGTGCCAATCGGTGTTGTTGTCAAAATAAGGAGCCGATGCAAATGGGGATCGGCTTCTTTTTCGATAAACACAAACGATCCGATATGGTGAAACAGAAAATGATATCAGATCTCTTTTGAATCAGGGATCGGGTTTCTTGAACTTACTATAGAAAGGGTTCAAGAAAGTCAGCTGAAAATTCTCAACGGAAAGACTTTTCTAGGGTAAAAGACTGATACTTGTATTAACTTTCTAAAGAAAAAGGTCTAACACTTGAAAGAAGAACAGCAAGCTGTAAGGAAAAATTAGAAATAAAACTGTAAAGAAAAACTATAACAAAGCGGTAAGAAAGCTGTAAGAAATTGAAATCCTAGACTAAAAAGCTATAAATGATGACAAAGTAGAAGAAATTGAAATTGAATGTTGTTGGTTGATGGTTCATGATATCTTAGTTCTGGGCGATGCTCCCACTTTATACTTGTTGCAATCGAACCACTAACAGAACGTGGAGTTTCTTCCGGCCGAAGAGTGCTCCCAACGGTCGTGTAGGATTCTTGCACCGAAAGATCAGGGGTTTGTTTTTCTGCTTATCAGCTTCATGGTACCGATGTTGACCATGATTGTCGGCTGCTTGAAACATTGACTTTATTAGCTCATCCAAACTTATCGAATCGGCATCGGCTCAAAGTAACTGTTGTGTCGGCTCGGCAAAGTTGACGTCAACAATCAATCTTATTCATTATAAAGACCCCTTATCTAGGCAACTAGATTGGGCAACACTCAATCTATTGATGAGACTCCGCTTCATCATGGAGGTCAAGATCAAGGAGGGGGAGGCGTGACCGTGCAATGACAAGAACCGATGACAAGATATTTTCTTCAACATCTTCCAAGCTTTTGTACTAGCTATCAGGAATTTCAACTCTTTCACTCACTTCCAATTAAATTCTATAACATCACACCCCGGTCTAATGAATTGAATGGTTTTAATCTTACAATCTACCATTGTTCCATTTTTAGCTGACCAATCCATACTCAGAATTAAATCATAAATAGGTAAAACTATGAGTTCTACTGTGAGAATTTCCTTTCCCAATTTTATCTCAGATTCCTGTATCAATTTTCCTGCTTCTATTATCTTCCCTAAAGGGGCACTCACCAACAGGGTATAGGGTAATTCCTTCCCACCCCAATCCAAATAATGTGCACAACTTTCATTTACATATAAATGCGTAGATCCAGGGGTCAATTATCACATTTACAATACAGTTTGGAATAGAAAGTATACTTTCCACTACTGTCACATCCATTCCTACCTCTTCCAAGACTAGGGCAGAAACTTTGGACTTTCCATACGGCTTCTACCTACTGCTCCCAGCAACTCTAGTAGTTGTCCTTCGATTAGTGCTAGTAGGTGGTGCCAGGGCTTTTTGTCCAGTTCCCAGCGGTTTTGGACAATTGTTCCTTAGGTGATTTGGATCCCCATAGTTGTAACACTTCTTGGCCACTTCTTTTAACCAATAATCTTTTTCTATATGGCCCCGTTTCTCGTAGTATTGGCATGTGGGCAAGTTCAAAATTAGACCTGCTGGTGCGGTCTAAGCCTGCATTCTTTTTTTCCCCTATGGCTGTCTAGTTGGTCATTTGTGGAACTGGTGCCTTGCTGGAAGCCTCGTCTACTGGTATATTTGGGTGTCACTCGATGCTTGTCTTTATTTTCCATTCTAGTAGCGGCATCCACAATAGCTACATATGTTGCTAGTGGAGAAGGTGCAAAAGCTCTCCTTAGATCCTACCTTAGCCCTTTGATGAACTGCCTCATTCATTTCTGCTCTGTATCTACTAGGCACTTGCAGTACTTTGATAGTTGAGCGAATCGGGTAGCATACTACGCCATGCTCATACTTTCCTGCTTCAATCCCTAAAATTCATCCTCCTTCTCCATGATCTATTACGGAGTATACTTTGCCTTGAAAGCTTTGATGAAGTTACACCAAGTCCACTCCTGATCAGTCCTCCTCTTGAATGTGTTACCACCAGGGCCTAGTCGGTCCTCTCAGCCTAAAGGCTACAAACTTAACCATCTTCTCCTTAGTGTATTGCAGAGTGGAGAATATGTCCTCCTTCTGCTCTATCCATTGCTTAGCTTTCTCGTCCTGTTCTGCCTCTCCGTGAAAATTTGGTGGTTGGAACTTCAGAAATCGTTCCAGAGCTTTATTGTCACTTTTAAGTATCTTCTTCGCAACCTTCTTTGACAGAGAATTAAGAATCTCTATCATCTTATAGAAAGTTTACCCAAAGGTCACTTCCGTAGATCCCTCAAGCGTTTCCTCATGCTCTTGCCCATAATCTCCTCTTATATATGGTGCAGAATGCTATATAGGTCTAAACTCTGGGGTTGATGATGCACTTTTTTCCTGGGTAATTTTATTGTTAAGGATATGCCCTAGAGTCAATTTGTACTTAAACTATTGTTATTATGTTTTATATAATAATATGAGATTTTCCTTTCCATGAATAGTGCATTTAGTTTTGTGGTCATCAAGTACGTGACTTGATAGTAAAACCCTACAATGAATATAATGACTATTCTAAAATTGTCCTTGATCGATTATTATTATTGGAACAATAATAAATTAAGATTTGTATGTTTGTGACTTGATGATTATGTTTTACTAGTCATGGATATTTGTGATATCAAGTTAAAACATAAATAAATGTTAGAGAACATTGTATTGGGCATAACCCACTGTGAGAGTACTTCATGGAACATGTCATAAGTACTTTCTAGCCATAATGATATTAAAAGTCCTTCGACCTAAATTCATCATAGCTTCCTACTTGATAAATTCTATATTTTGACATTGTCTAAAGTTGTCTTTAACCAGATAATAAATTAGACTACTGTTGGATATAGAATAAATCAAGGAAAAGAATATGATTGATGATGAAGGAATTTATCCCCCTCAATTATGGGAGAGATATACATGGGCCCCTTGATAAGTTAGACTGTTAAAATGCATGGCCGTGCTCAAATATATCAATCTAAGATATTGATATCATTTGTTTGAACAGTCTACTATGAAATTAAAAAATAATTGATTAAGCTTAATAAGGATGACATGCTCCGTGCCTTATGCTTAATCTAGATATTATGTGACAAAAGGACTAAATATAAAATTATGGTTTAGTTCAAAGAGATCACTGATCTTCATTTAACCTGGATAGTTATAATATTTTGCTAGAAGCCGCTTATAACTTATGGGCTATTTAAATATGATTTGGGCACAATGCCATTGTTAAATGAACCTATAGGGTCACACAATAAGTGAACTTGTTACGTTACTTTTCTGGTAACCAGATTCGATGAATCTGGAAATATGTTTAAGTTAATCGAACCTAGAAAATTTACCAGATACAATGAATCTGGAAATATGTCCACATTCAATGTATCTGGATGACGTCCAGATTATAAGAATCTGACTCAGTAAATTAATTAGTTAAATTACCAAGATAATGGTAGAATCTTATCATATCAATTTTAATTTAATTTTAATTTTAATTAAACTATGATAAGATATTATCAGAGTTGGACTCTAAGAGGTTTGGAGGAGTTTTTATGAAAACCCTAGCCGTCTTCTCAAGAGTCCCGTTCTGTTAAAAATATTCGTGCCTCCATTCACCAGAAAAATAAGCCTCTTAAACCCTAGGTGCTAGCACTCTCGAGGGTAACGAGTTAGTTCGTTGCGTGTATCCGATAAAGAACGTTCGCATATTGCAGCGTCTGGTGATCGTTCGGGTTGCACGTACGACAACACAATCAGAATCGAAAGACCTCAATTACGCCGAATAGAGGTAATTTTATAAACCCTTAGATCTTCTTAATCATTTACTTGGGTCCTCGGAAGGGATTCGTGGATGTTTTCCGCATTTAGGAGTCCACGAATCCTAACACTATCCACTGCTTAGCTTTCTTATCCTGTTCTGCCTTTCCACGAAAAGTTGGTGGTTGGAACTTCAGAAATCATTCCAGAGCTTCATTGCCACCTTTAAGTATCTTCTTCGCAACCTTCTCTGATAGAGAATGAAGAATCTCTGTCATCTTATAGAAAGTTTGCCCAAAGGTCACTTCCGTGGATCCCTCAAGCATTTCCTCATGCTCTCGCCCATAATCTCCTCTTATATATGGTGCAGAATGCTATATAGGTCTAAATTCCTGCGTTGATGATACACTTTCCTAGGTAATTTTATTGCAGATTGTGGTTCTTTACCTTGTTTCCATCTTTAACCATACAAAGTCGCTTAAGAAATAAGTATGCATGTATGCAATGATTAAATCATGTATAAGTAAATTATGAATATTCCGCAATAGGAAATTTCAAAATCAACTTATGCAAAATAATAAATTAAGTAATTTTGAAAGTAGGTAATCATTTGAAAAGAAATAAACTTGTTTATTCAAATTGCATAATTCAACAAAAGAAAGAAAAGGCATGCATAGCATCCTTATTTTACATACTCAAAAGCGTCCAAAATAGCACAGAACAAAGGAACACCTTTTATTAATTGGAAAGAAGAAATAAGGTTTTCTAATCTTCATTACTAGGTTAGCTCAACTATCTCACTCACCCTTCCTCCCCTTTGAATCCTCAAAGTCAAATTCATAAAGCCAACCCCCAGTGTTCTTGGAAATGTCCATCCCCTTTCTATCTACAAATCCTAAGGTCCAAGACTCCTTGTTGACCTTATCGGAACTCCCCATAGCCCCAATAGGTCTCCTAGAACGGGGATGTCGCCCCATCCAAAGGACTATGGATCTTAATAACCAGGTAAATAAAATAAAACCAAAGTGAAAATAACTTAAAATCTCAATACAAGGGAAAACATTATCTACAAAATGTCCCACTTAATCAAATTATACATATTCTCAAAACAAATATAAATTAGGTAACAAATGAAGCAATCTCTTAATCAAGCCCAACCTTGTCAGTGCTAGTAGGTCCTAAAAACATGACATCAAAAGAAGTATGAGAAATACATCTCAATAAGTCTAGTGTATTTACTTGTATATTTTAAAAGATATTTAGTGTATGCACTTTGAAATCATACATAAAAAATTGATTGCAAGTTAAGTATTTTCCATAAACAGTAATGAGTAATGTTTATCACTTTTATATCGGAAAACAAAATTACATAATTTCATTAAAAAAAAACCAATCAAAATAAATGAGTTATGAAACTCTGTATCATTACCCTTGCCACCCTACATTATGACAAATCACTGTGAAACCCTATATCATAGTGTAGTAGGTGATCGGCCCACTGAGTAAGATATTCCTCCATCTCTTATCCTAACTTACCGATTGTCCATTCTAGGATAACAACCTACTTGGACTGAGGCACTAGCTCGGACCAGCCGACCTACTAAGACTGTCATCTTCTCCAAATAGAGCTCATCTTACATAGGTGGCCTTCTGTTGAGAGACTTACCCTATCCATTGAAGGATAGACCTAGAGGCCTACCCTTATTGAGAACTCAATGTGTTAGCAACATTGGAGAATTAATCTCAATATAAGCATAAGTAAACCTTTTTGCTCATGCAAACATGGTTTTACAGATCTTACTGGATATCATTTAAATAGAAAAGGCAGTATTTTGATAAAAGACTATTTGATTGAAATCTGTTTATAAAAATGTCCGTGCTTGCATCCCAAGTAATCTCATCAAGAGAATATTTAATAATAATATTTGACTTGTGATGTGCATTTGTCAAATGTTGGAAATAGTATCACAAATCAACATAAAATCAAGTTTTAAATTTAAAATGTTAAACACTCAAACCACATAATTAGGCAAGTATACCCATCGCATAGTATACAGAATAGCAAGTATCGAATCCATAGGAATAAAAAAATTACTGCTACTTTACTCTAGTCTCATTATTTAGCCCACAAAATAAAGAAATAAAATAAATAAACAACACTAATAACTACTATACTAGAGAGTATACTAATTTTACACAAGAAAAGTTACAAGGGTCTTCAAGGGATAAGAATAAGGAGAAAGGCCATGTAAAGAAAAACATCTCCCAAATATATGTCAAGAAAGGAAAATACCCTTAAACATATCAATTCAAGCACCGAAGGGATTCAAATGAGAATCTCACACTCTCTCAAGTAATGAAATTCATATTCCTAGAAACCAATAGGTATCTCTACCTTGCCAATTTAATCTAGAAAGCATTAAGAGTAATAAATCCCAAAGAAATCTGAGAGCTACAATATCCCTATCTCTAGGCAATATCACAAACCATTTGATTACCAAGTTTAGCTTCCCAACCTCTATCTCGAGTTAATTGAAGGAAAATAAACTTGCATTAATAAATTAGGCATTTAGCTCATAGCCCAAGCTTTCAAATTCATTAGAAGCAAACCAATCAATTGATAAAATTAACCAATCCCCAAAAATCAATCCAACACAACAATGCCCAAGTAATTAAATACACAATATAGAAATTTAATAGATCTAAAAGAAAATTAATCCAAGAACATAACTTTTGGGTTTATCCCTCTAATACAATTAAAAACATAGAGATTCAAAATTTTCAAAATAGATTACAAGAAAGAGAAAAGAGAACTAATAGACAAATAAACTTCCTTCTTCTTCCTTGAGATCCTCTTAAGCAATTCCCCTCTTTTTCTCCTTTGATTCTTCTTGATCCCTCTTCTTTTGGTGTTACTTGAGCTCTCTAGGAGTTCTCTGGTGTTTTTGGCCTCCAAAGACTAATTCTTAGGGTTAGAAGCTGAGTATTTATAGATGCCCATCTCCAAAACCGAACCTCCATAGACACTCTCAAACTCGTTTCGATCAGAACCCATATATCCATTTAGATCACCAACAATGAAAAGCTTCTCCGCACATGGTATACCTTGTACTACCTCATCTAAATCTTCCTAAAACTATTGTATAATTGAATTATCAAGTCTTATTTATAGAGTATATGCACTAATAACAGTAGAGATCTCGCTGTCTAGCATGATCCTGACACTCAAAATCCTATAAATTTTTCTCTATACGTCAACCACATTATCAATGAAGCTACAGTTAATAATGATCATAACTCCATTTCTATTCTTAACCCTGCTTGAATAATGAAGCTTATAACCCCAAGGCGCTACTACTTTAGCTTTCTCACCTACCTATGAATTTCATGACTCAGGGCTATGATACAAGGTTTCATACCCCACGTTATTGTTGAGTAGTTGATTTCCTTGAAATAAAGTTAATTATTGTAAATGCAAATTGAAAACTCCACTCTTGTGTTTAAAACTATTGATTTTAATTGCAATTGCGGTTTTGGTATTTAAAGCTGCATGTCACGAAACTATTTCTAATGTGCACCCTCATACACAGGACTTACTGGGAAATTTATTTTATCACGTTCTTTGTGCATGCTTTCAAGTCAAGAGCACTATTGACAAGGTTGGGCTAGAGTTCGAGATCTTGCGCTAGATATTTTGGTCATTTTGCTTCAAGACAATGTTTTATTACTTTTTAATTTAAGACTCTGTATAAATTTTACTTGAGTTGTATTATGTTTAAGTTTTATTTATGGTATTGCTTTGGTTGAGTCACTTATTTGCTCGTTATAAAGACCCCTTGTCCTTTGAACGAGGTGACATCCCCGCCCCTTTTGGGGTACGTAGGTAGCGGGGTTGTTACAAGTAGTATCAGAGATTTGGTTTAGGCAACATATATATGTTTGATGAGATCTTTTACTTAAGCATTTAAATCCTGTGCTAATCTAAATGTTACTTGTGGATAGGATGGTTAGAAGATCTGCAGCAGTTGTTAGGGATTAGCTTTTCCAATGTAGTAGACCTAATACTCCACCACCGCCTGTACCCCCTCCACTATTTGATTCAGAGTCTGAGTCTGAACCAAAGTTACCCGAGCAGGAGAGAGAGGAAGAAGAGGAGGATGTAGTTGAGGAAGAGCCTAACCCACCTGAGCCAGAAATAGTTTATCTCCAGATAGTGACAACATAGGAGAGATAGAGTTCAAGGTGCTCAGGAGTATATGAAGAGTTCATGGCCCAACAGTAGGAGCGGGTTAAGAGAGAAAAGCTAAAAACGGGGCTTACAGAGGCGGAGAGTTCTAGGAGACCTATTAGGGCTATGGGGAGTTCTAGTAGGGTCACCAAGGAGTCTTGGACCTTGGGATTTGTAGATGGCAAAAGGATAGATTTCTCAAAAAATACTAGTGGTTGGCTTTATGAGCTTAATTCTGAGGAATCTAAAGGGAAGAAAGGTGAGGGAAGTGGTTGAGCGGACCTAGCAGAAGGGATTAGAAATGGTTTCTTTTTATGTTGGACAATAAATGATGTTCTTTACTATTTTCTATTTGAGAACTTTTGTTATATGGGTTAAGAGTGCCGTGTGTGCATTCCTCTTTTTTTCGTTGATTATACAATTTTAAAAGACCAAAAGTTTATCTTTAATAAATGATCTTTTTTTTTTTTTGCAAACTATTTGATTTATTACTCTGTGTATGTTGTTGAGATTAGGAATTTTCTCCTTTGTGAAATGTTTTCAACTGGTTATATGTGTTTTGATCATTATGTACATGCATATTGAATTCTTAAGAGGTTTGGTATGGTTAGAGATGGCACCAAGGCATAGAGTTGCTAGCCGCAGTTGGACCATCTGATGGAGTGAGTTTCCCACTCCAGATCGCAAGTTGGTGTGACACTCCATGCCTGTACAAGAAACTGAGGATGGGCAGGAGCAGGAGGTAGCTTCAGAGGGTCCCACAGAGGTGACATTGGGACATACTTATAATAAAATGATGGAGATCCTTCAAACTCTATTTGAAAAAAAGGTGCCCAAGGAAGACGATGAAGCCTTAGAATGATTCCTCAAGTTTTAATTGTTAGGAAATCTACCCTCTTAGACTAGGTTTCTGATGTAAATATCGAATATTTTAATAAAAGAATTTATCTTCGGGAATTATTTGTAAATTTACATTTTTATTTGTGCACAATTACATTTGGAAAAGACCCATTATGTTTAAGTAAGTGGTCCATGTGAATGGTGGTCTTTCACAGTAAGGTATGAATCACGAGTTACTTAACACATAAACATTTGTTCTTAACCGATTGATGAGAATGGAAAACTCATCATGTTTAGGTTATTGTGTTATGAATTCTAAATGGGGAATGGCTTACCTTTGGCCAGTGAGTAGTTCACTCACTTCATGACATAAGCGTATTTCGAATACGTAGAATAGGACCTGTAGTAGTGGTTTCTAAAAGTATTATATGGTAGAAACCTAGACTACTACTGCTATAACGTGGACTAGTACTCTATGACTTGAGTATGAGTTGGTGGTCTGATAAAACTGGAAACATATACTTTAATATGCTCTAGTTGAAGTTCTATCGTAGGACCAATATACTTACTTATTGGATAAAATATGACTAGTTAGTTAAGATAGACTTGCACAAAATAGTTTCTATACTATATCGCCCCTTGTGGTTGTCTGAATGATCTAAATATCCAGGGCACTAGGAAACATGACTTGGGTGTTTGCTTTAGGGTAGCTCCCTTGGGAAAGCGGAAATAATCCAGGAAGTCATGGATCATTAGACTAGAAGTCTAAGGATGGTAGATATCATTTAGAGAGGTGTCAGTACATTTCTTCCTCTCTAATGCACGGCGATGTATAGAGATGTATTTTAGTCATTTCACCTGTAGGTCGAAGACTTTCCTAACGAGGCATTGTCCTTGGGGTCAATATTTCCTTATGGTGATATTAAGAAATATTTAAAATGCAAAATACAGCTATTTATATGACAAGGGTATTTTAGTCATTTTAGTAGCCAAGGCGGTGTGTCTTTTGGTCCCCAATGTAGACCGTAAGTCCAAATTATTTACAGGCTAAGGAATTGGTCTTAAATTAAATTAAATGAAATTTATTTTATTTAGGTAGTCTGATTTAATTGTTGGGCTATAATAAAATAAAGGTCCACAGAGAGAGAGAGAATTAATTAAATTAGTTTGGTGGGTTAATTAATTATTCAGGGCTTTGGCCCAGTTTGAATAATTAAAGATTGACCTGGGACTAAACTAATATAGTCTTGTTAATTGGATTAGTTTGTTTGGGCTGAAAAATTAATTATTTACTGGGCCATTTATTTGGTTCTGATTTGAATAATTAATTTGGTTTAAAAGGCTAAACTAAGAGTCCAATGGGCCAAATTAAAAAATCCAGGTTAACCTAAAGTTTTATTTAGGTTAAACAGGAGAATAAAGACGTACGTTGTTTTTCTTCTTCTTCTCTCAGAAAGCAAAATAGACAGCCCTTTTTCTCTGTGAAAAAATTCCTTTGTCCCGTGAGTTTTCACCAAACGTGGATTAGGCAGGCTATATATTAGAAGATCGAGAGGAAAGTTGGCATTAACATATATGCACAAACGTTGTAGGAGGCTTGCAAGAATCGCACCAGAGGTTTCCACCAGTGCACCTACCCCAGTTCTGCATATTCCAGTCCAGCCAATCTTGAGAACAAGAAGAGGTAATAAAAAAAAAAAATTCCTCCTTCAAGCAGAAGTACTGTGCTACTGCGCTTTTTTTTCCTTGTTCTTCGATTGGTTTTCGCTGTGATTTGCTTGCAATTTTATCTTCATTAACCAGCAACCTTTTCATGGTGAAGTGGAACAAGATCAAAAGGTTAAACAGTGGGTGGAGCAGATGAAGGACATCTTCTCTACCCTAAATTACACCCAAAGATGTATGGTGAAATTTGCAGCCTGCAGGCTAAAAGGCCCAGCTCGAGATTGGTGGCAACGTGTTCAAAGGACTGGGAAAACTCTGATTAGGATTAGACATAGGACAACTTTGTGGAGGCTTTCTGAGCTAGGTACATTCCTCAATGGGTAGTAAAGAAATGGGAGGATGAGTTCTAGAACCTGAGGTAGGGAGGCATGACGGTAGCTCAATATGCAGCTAGGTTCAATCAACTGTCCAAGTACTGCAAGAGGTTGGTCGATATTGAGAAAAACAGGACCTAACAGTTTATCAAAGGATTAAGATCGGAACTAAGAAGGGCATTGGCACCCTTTCCTCCTATGACTTATGCCGCGGCTATTGATGCAACCACCCGCATGGAGAATGAAGATAAGAATCGGATGACCTTTAGACCTTAGTAGCCAATGAGGCAAGCCCCTCGTCAATTAATCAACAAGAGGCCAGCAGGACAATAGTTTAGGAACTGAGGAAGATAAGGTTGGACTCTTCCAGCGGGACCTGTCCTGAGCCTATTGACCTACTGCTTTTGTGGGAAGCAGCGCCATATGGAAAATGATTGCTTGTCCAAGGGAAATATGAGAATGTGCTATAATTATGGGGATACCTCCCATCTAAGGAATGCCTACTCGAAGCCATTAAGGATTGGACAACTGACAGCTCCACCTGATGGTAGGAATAAGGAAGCAACAACTGGAGCATCGAGAAGTGGGGGACAGAAACCCCAGGTAAAGGCAAAAGTATTTGCGATGAATCGAGGACGGTTAGAGACGAAGTTGCTGTGGTAGAAGGTACGCTCGTTATCTAAGATTATTCTATTTCTATTTTAATATACCCTAGCTCAATGCATTCATACGTAAATCAAAATAGTGCATGTCATTTGGGATGGGATGGGTTAGAAATGCCAATACCTTAGTAGTGAGCACTCCTCTAGGAAAATTGGTAGAAGTCGAAAAATGTGTGCATGACTATAATGTAAAGGTGGGAAAAGAAAATTTAAAAGTAAATCTTATTGTATTACCCATAGAAGATTATAACTTGATATGGGAGTTGGATTGGTTAGCAAAGCATGGGGCTCGGGTAGATTGCAAAAACAAGATGGTGCAATTTGTCAGGCCGAGTTGTGACGTGTTGGAGTTTAATGGAAAATAAGTAAAAGATTTGAAGTTCATGATAACAGGAACGAAGGCGAAAAAATTGCTTAGCAAAGAGTATATAGGTTACTTAGCTTACTTAATTAACAAGTCGGAGGACCAATGCACCTTGGAGAACATGAAAGTAGTGGAGGAGTTCCCTGAAGTATTTTTGCAGAGCTCACTACCCTTCTTCTGACATGGGAAGTTGAGTTTACCATTGACTTGGTACCGAGAGCTAAACCAGTTTCATGAACTCCTTACCGGATGGCTCCGGTAGAGCTAAATGAGCTTAGGGAGCAGTTGGAGGAGTTAGTGAGGTATGGGTCCATTAGGCCGAGTATGTCTCTTTAAGGTACTCCGATGTTATTTGTTAAGAAGAAAGACGAGATGTTAAGGCTATGTATTAACTATCGGGGGCTAAATAATCCAAGATCAAGAATAAGTATCCGTTGTCATTGGTTGGCAAGTTGTTTGACCAGTTACAGAGTTCTTGCTGCTACACAAAGATGGATCTTTGGCAAGAGTATTACCAAGTGCGGGTTAAGGGGGAGAACATCCCAAAAACATCCTTCAACATGAGATATGGACACTACAAATTTGTAGTGATGCCATTTGAAGTGACGAACGCACCAGCTATGTTCATTGATTTAATGCATGGGTGTTTCAACCTTACTTAGATAAGTTTGTCGTGATATTTATAGACAACATATTAATCTATTTGAAAAGCCTAGAGGAGCGCACGCAAAGCATTTAAGACTGGTATTGGAGAAGTTGAAGGAGTATAAGTTGTACGCCAAGTTTAGCATGTACAAGTTTTGGCTGGACTTGATATCAGTTCTCAAACATTTGGTGTCAAAAGATGGCATCAAGGGGGACCCAGCCAAAGTAGAGGCAGTCTCAAATTGGAAGCAACCTAAGACAGTGATCAAGATTAGGAGCTTCTTGGGATTGGCAGGTTACTATCGTCGTTTTATCAAGGGGTTCTCCATCTTAGCTTCCCTAATAACTGGATTGTTAAGGAAGGAAGTGCCATTTATTTGCGATGAGAAGTGTGAAAACATTTTCCAAGAACTCAAGAGGATATTGATGACAACATCTATGCTAAGCTTACCATAGGAGAATAAACCCTATGTCCTCTACACCGATTCATCCAAGGAAGGATTGGGAGCTATGTTGATGCAAGAAAGAAAGGTTATAGCATATGTATCCAGGAAATTGAAACTGCATGGGGTTAACTATCCAACACATGATTTGGAATTAGCTGCTATAGTATTCACCCTAAAAAAATGGAGATAGTACCTATATGGGGCAGAGTATAAAATCTTCACTAATCATAAGAGCCTAAAATACATTTTCCCACAGAAAAATCTCAACCTTAGGCAACGTAGGTGGATGGAGTTTCTAGAAGAGTACAAGTATCCAATCAACTACCTGTTGGAATGTATGCTCTCTTTAAAGTATTGTTTTTATTTTTGTTTGTGTGACTATAAAGACCCCTTGTCCTTTGAATGGGGCGACATCCCCGGCCCTGTTGGGCCTAGGTAGTGGGGGTGATAAGTTTAAGGAGCTTAGGGCTGAAATGGAGCGTCGGATAGGTAAATTGATTAAGACCTTACTGAAGGTAGAAAAGTGGGAAAACATAGGACACGCAGTGGAAGCGAACATAAAAAAAACTAGAAAAACAAGAACAGGGATTCTAGGGCAGGGCCGGCGTCGGCTCTTGCTGCCCTAGCCGACGCTGGTTGCACCCTGTCCCAATCCCGAGGTTTTAAAAATTTTACCTCTCCTTCTGGTTCTCAAAGGTGGCTGAACCTGAACGTGCACAACTGGGGTAGGTGTGCTGGTAGAAGCCTCTAGTGCGATTCTTGCAAGCTTCCTACTCCGTCTTTGCATGTATATGAATGCCGAACTCTTGGTCTTCCAGTATATGGCCTACCTAACGACCATTTAGTGAATAACTAACAGGCTAAGGAATTTTTCTGGAGAGAGAGAAAGAGAGAGAGACGCCTGCATTGTCCACAAAGAAAAAGCCGGCTCTCAGAGAGTGTGTGACCACCACAACGTTGTTGTTTCCAATCCTCCGGTTTAACCTAAATAAAACCCTAGGTTAAACTGGACTGGGCCATTGGACTCTTAGTTTAATCTTTTAGGCTTAATTAATTATTCTAGTTAGAACCAACTTAATGGCCCAACAAATAATTAATTTTTTCAGCCCAAATAAATCAGTCCAATTAAATAAGCCTAAATTAGTTTAATTCCAAGTTAATCCCTAATTATTCAAATTGGGCCAAAGCCCCGAATAATTAATTGACCCACTAAACTAATTTAATTAATTGTCTCTCTCCATGGACCGTTATTTTATTCTAACCCAAAAATTAAATCAGGCTACTTAAATAAAATATTCTATTTAATTTAATTTAATTCCTTAGCCCGTATTTAATTAGGACTCATGGTCTATACTGGGAACCAAAAGACACACCGCCTTGTCTACTAAAATGATCAAAATACCCTTGCCATATAAATAGTTCTGTTCTACATATTAGAAATACGTTTATGTCATGAAGTGAGTGGACTACTCACTAGCTAAAGGTAAGCTATTCCCTATTTAGAATTCACAACATAATAACCTAGACATGATGAGATTCCCATTCTTATCAATCGGTTAAGAACAAATGTTTATGTGTTAAGTAACCCGTGATCCATACCTTATTGTGAAAGACCTCCATTCACAATGGGTCTTTTCCAAACATAATTGTGCACAAATAAAATTGTAAATTCACAAATAATTTCTAAAAATAAATTCTATTATTAAAACATTCGATTTTTACATTAAAAACCTAATCTAAGAGGGCATACATCCCAACACTTATGATTGGATCGTTGGTGGAGAGTACCTCCTTGGTAATTTCAAGGACTACATGGTATATCATAAGATAGTATCCCAACTCTCTGCACCAGGAACACCCAAGCAGAATGGAGTAGCTGAAAGAAGGAATAGGACATTGATAGAAATGGTCCAAAGCATGATGTCTCATGCTACTCTTCCGATGTCCTTTTGGGGATATGCCTTGGAAACAACATTATACATTCTAAACTTGGTGCTTTCCAAGTCAGTATCTAAAATGTCCTATAAGATGTGGATTGGGCATAAGACAAGTCTAAATCATCTTAAGATATTGGGTTGTTCAACTTATGTACTGATCAAGAGAGACAAGTTAGAATCAAGATTAGAAATATGCTATTTTGTTGGTATCCGAAAGGAACAAAAGGTGGTTACTTTATCATCCCATGGAGCAAAAATTACTTGTGAGTACTAATGCTAGGTACTTGAAGGATGATTAAAGCACATCCACTAAAGGTTCAACGAGGTTGGAACTTGAAGAAAAGTTATTTTCTGAATCGACTTCTTCTAAGCCTATTGTGGAACAAAAAGAAGCACAACCTCAGAAGCATATACAAATGGAGTCGCGTTGTAGTGCGAGGGTATCTAGGGTTCCAGAAAGATGAACTGGAGAGGTTTTTGACCTAGTCTCTGACCATCAAAAATAAGATCCCACTAGATACGAGGAGGTTATTGCTGATGCCGATACAAACCTATGGCATGAAGCAATAAAAATCGAGATTGAGTCTATGTGTAACACCCCACTACCTATGCCCCATTAGGGCTGGGGATGTCACCCCGTCCATAGGACAAGGGGTCGTTATAACTAGGACACGCACAAAATAAAATAAAATAAATGCTCCAAAATTTAACTTATTACAACCCAACAATACATGAACAAATTTAAAAATAAATGCCTGCTACTATCTCACAAAAGTAATACATAGGAAAAATAACAAAGAGTCTTCTTCAAGACTTAGGCAACATTCTAGCTAATGACCTTCACAGCAGGATCGGCCTGAAAACATGGTATAAAAGGTGGTGAGATAAAAATCTCAATAAGCTTGTGTGTGCTTTGAGTGTTTCAGGTAAAATCGTTCATGTATGCAATTATAAAAGTTTCATAAGAAAAAGTGCTATCAAGCATTAAATAAATAGTATAAATGAAGAGTGGTGTTTTGCTTTCCAAAACATACATGTGCATAATAAATACAACCACTCAAAAAAAGAAGCCATGTCACTACACTTTGTGCACCATGACAATATAACGATAGAATGCCACATGTTGAGCATACTGACATAAGGTAGGTGTACGGCCTACTGGGTGAGATACTCCTCCATCTCTACACCCAAACTTACCGGTTGTCCACTCCAAAAACATACAGTCCACTTGACTGAACTTGCTAGCTTAGACCGGTATGACCTACAGGACTGGCATCCTATCCGGGAAGAACTCACCCCTCAGAGGTGGCCACCTATTGAGAGACTTACCATATCCCTTCAAAGACTAGTCCTAGTAGTCTACCTTTATTGAGTACTCAACGTTGTCTATCCCACTTGGGAGAAAAATGATCATATAATAGTTCACTTGAAAATAGCAATTAAGGTTTCTAAAATTCTTGCTAAAGTTGGGTTTTTAGAAAAAGTGTAGCGTTTGTGTGTAAAATTGCTTGTTTAATTTCAAATGGTTTGCTGCTCGTATACATTGAGCTTGACTTACCACATTAACTTTGGTCTTCAAATGACTCCATGCAGGAACTTACCTGATATTTTGCTCTTCTTGGATTCAAAAGTCTTCCAAGGTCAACCTAACCCCACCTGGGGTAAACATAAGGTATAAGATAACATTTGGATCATATCTGCCTTACATAAATAATTCCTAGTCTAACTAGTCACCACCACAAACACAAGGTATAAAATAACATTTGGATCATGTCTGCCTTACATAAATAATTCCTAGTCCAACTAGTCACCACCACAACTAACCATGACCATAATGTCTTAGGCTTTAATACTAGTCGATAAAGTATCTTATAAAATAAATCTAGCTTAATAAGTTAAAATAAATAGGGGTTATAAAATAAATAATAATAAGCTATAGTTCCAAATAATAAATTATGAGTATCATTGCTAATAAATAAACTAGTGTTAAATATTAGATAATCCTAAGTCCTAAATAATATTGGTAAATGGTAATATTTAAATAGTATTATTATAAATAATAAATTACACCTAATTTTTAATTAATAATTAATAGATAATAAATAACCAATAAAATTAATAATAAATGAATTACACTTAATTTTTAATTAATAAAGAATAAATAAATTTTTATATAAATAATATTTATGGATATAGGTAAAAGTTTTAGTAAGGCAAATTATTATGGTCTACAAGGTCATTTGATATTAATTAATTCCAATAATTTATTATAATTTATTATTATTATTATTTCTAATAAAAGATTTTATTTATTTAACTAATAAAATATTAATATTTTAATTAATACTCTATTTCCAAACCTTCCTAGTGATTTCGAATTTTATAGATTAAATTGAATCATAATTCTAATTAAATTAATAAAAATAATTTTAGAATTAACAAAGAAAATAGTTTTTACCATAATTTCCTATTGTTAGAAAAGATCATGAACACATTCTCATATAATAAATAATATGCTAATTCATCCATGAACATATACTTGAATCAACATATACTTACACATGGCCAATCCCCTACTAGGCATAATCATCATCCATGGCCTTATTGAAAAATAAGAACATAAAAGCCTAATCACCAATGGTGTCATAATATCTATCATGCATCAAAACATCCATAAATTCCTTTAATCATGATGAGCATATATTGATTCAAAAGAAAAATCCATAAGGCCTAATCATACATTCCAACTCTTATGTCCTAACTCCATCCCCTTCATCCACATACATATACTCAACCCTTACTTTATTTAATCAACCTATCAATATCTGGGAGTCATGATACCAGAAATTAAAAAGGAAGATTTAAGAAAAAATACTGTGATGGATGATTGCTTTGATGAAAGTTTCCTTGGTTAGTGAAGATCCACACGAGCTTGAGAGCCTTTAGTGGTCCAGAAAATAGCCATGGTTGATCGGCACCATTTGGCCCGAGAGAGAGAGAGAGAGATGAATGACATTAGAAAAAAATATTAGAAGTTGAGTAGAAGAGAAAGAACAAGGAGGTTGTTCTTATTTTACCTTTTGGTGTTCTTGGAACCTTCAACAAAAAAGTTAGTTTTGATCCATTTGGAAATTCCACTTTGCATGATTTAGTGTTATAAAGTGCCAGAAATGAAGACTATAGGTTGAATATAGATGATCTGGAGTGTTTGGGAGTGATTGGAGGTGTTTAGGATGGGTTTAGGCTTGAAGATGAGAAGTGTGTGTTCTTGAGAAAGTTTGAGAGAAAGTGGTTTCGAGAATTGCTGGAATTGTGTTGGCCGAATGGCCTAGTGTAGATAGGGGTTTCGGTTATCAAGAATGAGGGAGAAGATTTTCAAATTTTTTTGAAATTCAAATGGAGGAAAGTGAGGAGTTTTTTGAGGTAAAAGATTGGTTAATGGAGTTTGTTCATGGAAGGTCTTTTGTTCTTCAATGGTGTAAGGCTAAATTAGTTAGGTTTTAATCAAAGAATGGAGGGTTGTTCTGTACATAAGGCTGGCCGAAAATGGATTACAATGGTAGAGAATTTTCTGGCAATAGGAGTGTTTTAATGGAGCAAAAATCTGCAATTTAATTTGAAGTTTGAATAAGTTTTGGATAGAGTAATCTTAGGAGCTTTTTTAGGTGTGATCATGGAGTCTAAACATTCAAGGTTGGTGTGGAGGCCAAGGTGTTCAATCCATAGCTGAACAAGGTCCGAAATACAGAGGTTTGAGTGAAGAATTTCGGTCTTGGCCTTGAGAAAACAAGCTGGAAAATTTCTGGATTTTAATTCTTCAATAACACTTGGAATGGAGATGTTTTTGGTGCAGAATTTTCTACCCTCTTTGGCACGATTTGTAGTTGGTTCTTAAGGGTGTTTGGAGGTCTTTCAATGGTGGTTTTCCAGTCTTCATCTTGAAGAAAAACAGAAGAAGTTCCAGCTGTTCTTATGATCTAATGGAGGCTTCAAATTCAAGGTTTAATGCAGCGAAATTGCTGGAACAAAATTCTGGTTTTGCAAGGGTTGTGCAGTCCGAAAATTCACTGAATTTCCAGCCTTCAACCTTACATGAAATGACCATTTTTCTTGCAATAATTGGGTAAGAAAGTTGGCTGAAACTTTCGAAAACAACCTTGAAAGAATTCTAGAAAATTTTCCAGATTTTCCTTTACCAAAACATGAACAAGATGAAGATGGAATTTAAAGGAATAGCTATGGTGTTTTCTTTTCCTTGGAAATCCTACCTAATTCTCCTCCCTATTTTCAGCCTCATCTATCCCACAAGAGGTGATTTTCAAATTCTAATGCTAGGGATTTATCGCAGAATTTTTTGGAATTAAAAATGGATTAATGAATTGAGGATAGTTTAAATTATAAAGATGTTTGGACAAGGCTATCTAAATTAAAGGGAACAAGAATTTCTCTAGAATTCATTTTAGGACAAGATCACATGATCAAGACATTACCTTCATGTCTCCCTTAAGACAACATTCCTATCTTTAAGGAGTGTAAGAAAATCGAAAATGCAAACATGGTTAAGATAATCATGAATAAAACTTAAGTGATGGGATTTGAACTCAAGACCTTAGAGATTAAATCACAAAACTCTAAGCACTTTACCACAACAACTCTTGTTCTTATTTTCTCACCCAAATATTCTTCTTATCTAAACCTCAAGCCATCTTCCTATTTTGACCTCAAGCAAAATTACTTTTTTATCCTTTCTACCCAACAAGCATAAATAAGACATGTAACCTATAAACCAAAATTCTAAAGCACATAAAGTCATCCAAAAAGGTATATTTTATGCATGATGACATGATATGCATCACATCCCCTTTACTCTAGGATTGGCCTCAGGTGGGGTTTCACACTATGTACTTCAATCGGGCTTGGGATCTTATAGCTTCACCTGAAGAGATAAAACTCATTAGCTGTAAGTGATATACAAGAGAAGAGGGGAGCGGATGGGAAGGTGAAAACCTTCAAAACTAGGCTTGTGGCAAAAGGGTACACTCAGAAAGAGGGTATCGACTATGAGAAAACCTTTTCCCCAGTAGTCATACTTAAGTCCATCCGTATCTTTCTTGCCATCGCATGTCATTATGACTATGAGATATGGCAAATGGATGTCAAGATGTCATTTCTCAATGGCCATCTTAGTGAAGACATCTATATGTCCCAATCGGAAGATTTTGTTGCTAAGGACCAAGAACATATGTTTGTAAGCTTAAGAAATTCATTTATGAACTTCAGCAGGCATTCAGAGCATGGAACATTCGTTTTGATGAGACTGTAAAATCCTATGGTTTCATTCAAAATGAGGATGAACCATGTGTGTACAGGAAACTAGAAAGCATAAACGCGATTTTTCTTATACTGTATGTGGACGACATTTTACTCATTGGGAATGATGTAGGGACATTGTAACATCCCCCTACCTACGTACCCCAAAAGGGGCAGGGATGTCGCCCCGTCCTTAGGACAAGAGGTCTTTATAACTACGAAATAGACAATATATAAGGAAATAACTTAATAATAAACTTATTATGATCCCAAAATAATACTTATACAAGTCTGGGAACAAATAGAAGGTAACTAAAATCTCTAATAAATAAATATATCGAAACAAATCTTCCAAGCTCATAGCAACATAAGTAAATCAACCTTCCAAACAGGATTGACATGATATAAAAAAAGATGTGAGAAATATTTCTCAATAAGTCTTGTGTGTGCTCATGATAGTTTAAGAAAACATTTCATGCATGCAAGTTTTAAACAAGTCATAACAAAAAGTCTGCAAGTCCAAAAATTTGTCTTTGAATACTGAGTGGTGTATTATCAGCATTTGTAAAGTAAAAGTGCTCAACTTGTAAAGAAATAACCACTCAAATAAAGTTGACTATGAAACTGTGTATCATGAATGGGCATGGCACCACACATTGTGCACCATGACAAGAGAATGGTCAGGATGCCACATTTTGTGTATCATGACAAAAGAATGATCAGGATGCCACACTTTGTGCATTTTGATACAAGGTGGGTATACGGCCCACTGGGTGAGATACTCCTCCATCTCTACACCTAAATTACTGATTATCCCCTCTGAAAATAACAAGTCCACCTAAACTGTACTGCTAGCTCGGACCTGCCTAACCAACAAGAACTGTCGTCTTGTCTAGACAAAGCTCGCTCCTCAGAGGTGGCCTCCTATTGAGAGACTTACCCAACCCTTCAAAGACTAGTCCTAATAGTCTACCCTTATTGAGCACTTAGCGTTATGTTTATTCCACTTGGAAAACATAAAATTAACGAAGAGCTTTCTTTGAAGTAGCAATTATGGTTTTCAAACAACCTTAGGCAAAAATTTGTTTAAGGAAAATTTATTTATTTTTGCTTGGAAAATTGTTTGCTTGACTAAAATTATTTTATTTTAGCAGAAGGAATAAATGGTCCACAATTGCATCCCAAAGTGCATCTTCCACAGCAATCCGCGCATTTGACTTGCAGAAGTGCTTTTGTTCACAAACATCTTTATGCAAGGGTTTACTTTGATCTCTTGATTTCACTTGAAAAAGTAATCCTCCAAGTCTTGCTCAAGGCAATCTAACCCTATCTGAGGTAAATAAGGGTATATGTCACCATTGGTGCACAACCAAGTAACAAAATTGAATAGGTAGAAATAACTCCTAACTTTACATACACATAATCTACAGCAACACTCAAATATGATGCAAATGGCTTTGGAGTTCTAAAATTAATTAATAAAATAATTTAGAGGTTAACATTCATATAAAAATAATTTGATGCTATAGTAACATAAGTAAGTGATATAAGTATTGATTGACTATAACAAAAAATAATAACATTTTCCAAGGTATCAATAAAAATCTTGATAATTTTATAGATAATAATATAAAAATAATAATATAAATAGAAATTATTATATTATTATTATTTATTTATATATTATATTTTTAAAGAAAAAAATAATAATAGTATTTATTATATTATTAATAATATTGATATGATTAAATAAAAATAATATGGCTAGTAGTGACAATACTAGTAATAATATTAATTTTATTAATATTTCTCTAAAACAATGGTGTTTAGTACCAATAATAATAGTAATATTAATAATATCGATGATACTTAAAAATAGCAATACCAATAAAAATACTTATAATATTAGTAGTAATAATATTATTTAAAAATAGTAAAATTAATAGTAATGTCAGTAATACAAAATAATGATAGTGATTTAAGTATCAAAAGTAGCAATAATATTACTATTAGTATTTAAAGGTAATAATTTTTCTATTAATAAATAAAGTAGTAATCATACAAGTAGAGTGATAGTAATAATTTTCATAGCAAAAGTAGTATCATTAGCCATATAAATGTTTGCATGGTAATTGATGGCAAGATCAGCAATATTAAAGCTTTAGCAAAATCATAATAGCAACAATCTCCTTTATCCACCATATCATCTCATTCTAGTGTCATATAAACCCAATTCACAAATATACTAACAATATATCACAAACTCACGTTAAAATCAATATCCAAATCTACTTCATAGAATAGTCCTAATACACATCTCAATCTTTACAACATAAAATCATCCATGTTAGATAAACATGCATTTATTTTCCCCAACACCACTAGATTATCCATCATCTTATCAATAAGCCATCATCCTATTAATCTTGAGTTCAAAAATAAATAAGGGAGTTAGGACAAAATACTTGTTTGATGACTGGTCTAAGTTGAAGATGTCGCTTTGATAATCGAGGGGCCTTGATGAGTTTTTTGAGAGACCAAGATTTGAAGAAGTCCAAATTGGCCCCCCAATGAATTTGGCCAAGAGAGAGAGAGAGAGAGAGATTGAGAAGAGAGTAAAAAGAAATGGAAGTAAAGACATGAGAAAGAAAGTGGAAGCTTGGACTTGGTTTACCTTATGGTGTTCTTCTTGACTTGCTACCAAAAAAAAAAAATGCTTGTTTGATCCAAATAAAGGGTGCACTTTGGATGTTTTGGTGTTATAAAGTGTACCAAATGAAAGAATATGATTATCTCTAGTTGATTTGAAGGTTTTAGAGTGGTTTGGGATATTTAGAAGTGACTAAATGGTTGAAGGTGGGTAGTGTGTGTCCTTGGTGTTCTTGAGAGAATGGGAGAGAAAGCTAGATGAAACGCGAGAGTGCTCTTAGATTGGTGATGGCTGAATGGCCTTGGTTGATGGAGTGTTTCGGTTTAGCTAGGTGAGAAGGAATCTAAGTGTTGTTTAAATTTGAGTTTTGAAGAATGATTGAGGAAATAGTGGAGATTCTTGAGGTGGGATGTTGCTAATGGTGATTTCTTCTTGAATGTCTCTAGCCCTTCAATGGTGGTTCACTAATTTGGCTAAGACTTGGTAGAGAAATGGAGAGCACTTCTAGTCTAGGTGCTGGCCGACAATCCTTGTGGAAATGAGTGCAGAATTTCTGGTTTGGTTTGATAGGATTGGTTGCTAGATAGGTGAGTGTTTGATGGAGCAAAAGGTAGGTTTTAATTTTCAAATTCAAAGTATTTTGAATGGAAAGAAACTAGGAGAGTTTTGAGGTGCTTTAATGGAGTTTTGTTGGCCAAGGTTGGTGGAGAAGAAAAGATGCTCAGCTAGGTCCCTAGTTTGGCCGAAAATATCGTGAAGAAATGAAGGAGAATTGAAGAAGAAAATGAAGAGAAATGCTAGCTAGTTGAAGGTTGGAAAAGCTGGAAAAAAAAATTCTGGTTAGTTAGCTAGAAGAAGTGATAAGATCTAGGTGGTTTGTTATAAAAATTTTGAATTATTTTGAATGGATTTGCAGCTATAAAATATGAGTATTTCAAGGTCTATTAATGGTGGTTTTCAGCCATCATCTTGAAGGAAAAGAAAAGAACTTTAGATGAACTTATGCATGGGTTGAATGCTCAACTCCTATGGCTAAAATACTTTGTGGTTTGCTGGAAATTTTCTAGTTTGTTGAAGTTATGCTAGCTCCGAATTTCCAAGGGACTTTTCAGCTTTCTACACACACGAAATGGCTATTGATAGCAAGGAAATAAAAGGTATTTCTACTGCATTTCTTTGGAAATTTAGCCAAGAGAAAGTGCTGAAAATAATTCTTGCTTTGCACCAAAATAAGTATGAACAAAATAGAGTTCTCTAGAGAAGAAACCATGGTGATTTAATCTTGGAAAACTACCACACTATTATTTCTCCTAAGTTTCGGCCAACTAACCTCCAAGAGCAGGAATTTTTGTTAAGTCAACATCCCAAGGTTAGAATATTACCATTGTACTCCCTTAAGACAACATCCCTAGGTTCTTGAAATGTAAGAAATAAAATTCAAACATTAGTTAGGATAATTAAAAATAATACTTAGTTGATGGGATTTGAACTCAAGACTTTAGGAATTAACCCCAAAGCTCTAACCACTATTCCACAATAATTCTAGTTCTTATTTTCCCAACCTAATTCTCTTCACTTTTACATCCTAAGTCTCTTCTTCTCTCATCTCTAAGCAAAATTCCCTAATTACCCCCAACACTCATCTAGCATAAATAAATTATAACGACCACATATAATAATTCTAAAACACACAATTTCATTTAGAAAATATTCATGCAATATGACATAAAATGCAACCCATCCCTCTAATTCTAAGGTAGGTTTAGGTGGGGTTTTACAGACATTGTCATTTACTAAGGTTTGGCTGTCTAGTCAATTCAGTATGAAGGACTTGGGAGAAGCCAGTTACATTCTCAGGATTAAGCTTCTTAGAAACAGGAAGCAGAAAGTGTTAGGATTATCCTAAGCTACATACATTGATAAGATATTGGCCAAGTTCAGCATGGACTCATGCAAGGGAACATTAATCCCTTGTAGACATAGGTTATCTTTTTCTTCAAAGGACTGTCCAAAGTCTTAAGAAGAAAAAGATAGAATAAGTATGATGGATTCCCTATGCTTCAGCTGTGGGAAGTCTCATGTACGTCATGATGTGCACTAGGCTGGATATCTATTTTGTCCTAGGCTTAGTTAGCAGATATCAGTCAAACCCTAGGGAGGTTCATTGGCAAGCTATAAAGCATATTCTGAAGTAACTTAAGGGAACAAGGGATTATATGCTGGTTTACAGGGTTAATGACTTGGTTCCTATAAGATATTATATAGACTCAGACTTTCAGACAGATAAGGATGAGAGAAAATCCACTAGTGGATATGTTTTCTCCTTATCTAGAGGGGCTATTTCATAGAGGAGTATTAAGCAATTTTGCATTGCTAACTAAACCATGGAAGCTGAGTGTGTGGCAACTTCAGAGGTATCCAAGGAAGCGGTCTGGCTCCAAAAATTCCTTTTAGAACTTGGAGTCGTGCCACAAATGAACAGTCCGATTATGATGCATTGTGACAACATTGGCGCGGTCTTGCAATCCAAAGAACCCAAGAACCCCAAAAAAGGAAAGCACATTGAGAGGAAGTCCCGCCTGATCTGGGATTTCATCTAAAGACGCGAAGTCGTGGTGGAATAGATTGCCTCAGAGAATAATATAGCAGATTCCTTCATTAAGCCTTTAGCTGAAAGAGTCTTTAGAAGACACTTAGACGCTATAGGAGTAGGTACCTATGAACTTAGTTAGCCTTAGATTACAAATGGGAGATTGTTAGAATGTATACTCTCTTAGACTAGGTTTTTTATGTAATTTTGGTTTGTATTAATAAAATTTTATTCTCAAGAATTATTTGTGAATTTTTCATTACTTTTGTGCACAATTTTTTCAAGAAAAGACCCGTTGTGTTTAAATAAATGGTTCATATGAATGGAGGTCTTTCATAATAAGGTATGGACCATGGGTTACTTAATATATAAACTATCATTTTTAACTGAATGATGAGAATGGGAATGATAGGAATCCCTCCAAGCAATATATTAAAGCTAAAGAAGGGAGATGGAATTACAAGCCACACTTCATGGCACCTTAGAAGAATGCAAGTCATGGAGGCTTACAACGGAGAATTCAAGCAAAACCAAGCAATAAGCCAAAGAACATGAAGCATTTAAAGAGATGGATACTAAAGAGAAGGCCCAATAAAACTGCATTTGCACAACTCATATGGAGGGCTAAAGGAGCACAAGAGGGGGTGAAAGACAAGAAAAAGCCGGTTGTGTGGAACCAAGACACAGCTGGCACCAGGTACACTAGTACACTTGGTGCCAGGTCCACACTAGAAGAACTTGTTTTGTTCCAGAGCACACCTGGCGCTGGGTACACTAGTACACCTGGCGCCAGGTCATTTCGAGCCATGCCTTATTTTGCTGAATTTTTTTGTTTTATTTTATTTTGATTTCTAATTTAATTCACATGACTTTTATTATGTAATAGGGATATTTTGGACCATTTAAAGGCTTGAATGATTAAGATTACATCTCACTTTAGTTAGATTTAGATGCCTATATATATGGCATTATAACATTTCAAATGTAACTTGGATATTGTTATTGAAATCAAAAGACACTTTTGAGAGAGTTCTTTGTGGGTTCTTCCATGAAGGCTAAGACCAATCTTAAGATTCCATTCCTTGCCTTTAATTTGAGTCTATAAAATCTTAAGGATAGATCAAACTAACCTATCAAAATATAATCTTAGGTTCTTGTTAATCTAAGGGTCTAGAGTAGAGGTTATCTTTGGTTGCCTATTTCATTTTTTTCAAGTGTTCTTAGCTCCTTAGTTGGGTTGAGGGTTCTTGGGTATGAATTAGTAGACTTGATTCTCATTTCTAGAGTTCTAAGTTCTTTATTTTGGTTTAAGGTCCTAGTATTTGAATTGGGTGTGTCATTTCTTCAATAAACTCACTGTTTTGAGTTCTTACATGGGTCTTACATTTTGCCCTAGATTTAGCCACGAAATTCACTGAGAAATCACCCCCGAGGTCATATAAGGAAATCTCATCATGGTAAGGTTATTGTGTGATGAATTCTAAATATAGAATGGCTTACCTTTAGCCAATAAGTAGTCTTCTCATTTCATAACAGAAGCGTATTACAAATACATAGAACTGAACCTGTAGTAGTGGTTTCTTAAAGTAATATATGGAAGAAACTTATACCACTATTGCTACAACGTGGACTTATACTCTATGGCATGAGTATGGGTTGGTGGTCTGACGAAGTTAGGAGCGTATGCTTTGATATACTATAGTTAAGGTTCTATTATAGGACCAATATGCTTGCATATTGAGTATATGTGACTAGTTAGTTAAGACAGACTTGTACAAGATAACTTCTATGATATATCACCCCTTGTAACTATCTGAATTATCTAAATATTCAAGGCCTTGGGGAACATGGCTTGGATGTTTACTTTATGGTAGCTTTCTTGGAAAGCAAAAACATTTCAAAAAGTCATGGATCATTGGACTACAAGTCTAAGGATTGTAAATGTCTTTTAGAGAGATGTTAGTACACTTCTTCCTCTCTAAATGAATGGCGATATGTAGAGGGGTAATTTAGTCATTACACCTATAGGTTGGAGACATTGCTAATGCAATATTATCCTTGGGGTCAATATTTTCTTATGGTGATATTAGAAAATACTTAAAATACAAAATATAGTTATTTATATAGAAGGGATATTTTGGTCATTTTAGTAGTCAATGCGATGTGTTTTTTTGGTCCTTGGAATAGCCCATAAGTCCTAATTATTTTTAGGCTGAAGAAATGGTCTTGGTTAAAGAGAATTTTATTTTATTCAAGAAGTTTAATTTATTATTGGATTAGAATAAAATAAATAAAAGGATGAGAGGAATTAAATTTATTATCTAGTTTAATTGGTTAATTAATTATTCAGAGCCTTAGCCCAAATTGGTTAATGGAAAAAATTAACCTGGGCTTAAACTAGGTAAAAGGCTTGAATAATTATCTTGGTCTATTTGGGCTCATTAATTATTTGTTGGGTTATTTTTATAAGCCCGAAAAATAAATAATTAAGGTTTATTATTTATGGGCTCATTAAGTCTAAGAATAATAAAAATATTTTCTGGCCCAATAGCTTAGACCAGGTTTTTTTTTTTTTTTTCCCCACAGAATAGAAGAGTTTAGGGTAAGCTAAATGTCTTTTGTGAAGGATATCTTGATAATATCCGAATGGATTTAAAAGACAAAAATCCTGGTGGTCTTATTATTAGATAGGCCGTGTATTTTTGAGATACTACTGTGAACAGAAAAAGAAGTTGGGTGTTTTCTTTCCTCTCATTTTTTCTTCCTCCTTGATATTGCTAATTGATAGTAAAGTGTCAAGAGAAAAAGAGACTGTTTTTCGCCTAAATTGTTTTCACCAACAGCGTTTAGGCAGAAGAATATTCCAAGAATTGGAAAACTCATGCGTTCATGCCAAGAAGAAATAGATGGCTAGTGGGTTTTGATCCAGAAGTTTCAACAAGTAGAGGAGAAGACGCTCTCGTTGTTCAATCATCTTACTCAGCACCAAAAAGAATAGTAAAGCGCAGAGGTAAAAGAAAAATACTTCAGTTGTGTTTTTCCTACTTTTTGTTTTTTCTAATATGCATGCTCCACGTTTACTTTTAAGCTTCACTACCATTTTGGGAAGGCCAACATGGTAGCTGATACTTTGAGCCGGAAAGCGAAAATGGCTAGTTTGAGGGCACAGGAGGTAAAAGCTATGGAGAAGATTTTGGTCCAAGAGACAGAAGTGAAAGAAGGAAAAATTTATATAAGTAATCTAAATTTGATACCGGATTTGAAACAAGAGATAACTAAGGCTCAACAAAATAATGCAGAGTTCCAAAAATTTAAGGAAAGGGAGGTGAGCAGAGGAGGACAAGATTTCCGGGTAGACGAAGTGGGAGTGCTACACTTCCGTGATAGCTTGTGTATGGCTAAGGAGGCAGGTTTGAGAGAGAAGATCTTGGAGGAAGGCCATAGAAGTAAGTACACAATTCATCTCGGGAAAGTAAAAATGTATCAAGATTTGAAAGGAAATTTTTGGTGGCCAGGAATGAAGAAAGATGTGGTGAGGTATGTTTCAACTTGCCTAACTTGTCAGAAAATCAAAGATGAGCACAAGAAGTCAGCTGGAATGTTGCAACTATTACTGATACCCAAGTGGGAATGGGAAGAAGTGAAAATGGATTTTGTCACTAGACTCCTTATGATGAAAGGCCAAAAAGATGTAATATGAGTAGTGGTGGATAGATTGACTAAGACAACACACTTTATACCAGTAAATGTGAGGGACTCTTTGGATAAGTTGACTCAGACCTATGTGCAGAAAATAGTGAGATTACATGGGATACTTTCAAGTATTGTGTCAAATCGGGATCCAAGGTTTACTTCACAGCTTTAGGGAAAATTATAAGAATCCATGGGATCCAAGTTAAAGTTTAGTACAGTAGCTCATCCTCAAAAAAATGAGCAATCAAAAAGGGTCATTCAAATTCTAGAGGATATGTTGAGGGCATGTGTTCTAGACTTTGGTGATAAATGGATTAATTATGTGCCCTATGCTGAGCTAGCCTACAACAATAGTTACCAGGCATCAATTGGGATGGCACCAGACGAGGAATTGTATGGAAGGGAATGTCAAGTACCATTATATTGGGGATGGACCAAAGATGGGTAGATCAACAAGGCTAGAGAAGTGTGTATACATGAGATGGCAGGTAAGGTGAAAGTGATAAGAGAGAAGCTAACGGCAGTGCAGAGTCATCAAAAGAGTTACGCCAACAATAGAATGAGAGAATTGGAATTCTAAGTAGGAGATCATTCCTAAAGGTGACACCTAGTAAAGGAATAATGAAGCATCCGAAAGGAGGAAAATTGAGTCCGAGGTATTTGAGACCGTTTCTAATTTTCGAGAGGATTGGACCGGTGGCATATCACTTAGATTTACTGTAGGGTTTAACTAGAATACATGATGTGTTCCATGTATCCCAATTGAAGAAATACCATCCTGATCTAGAGCATGTACTCAATGAGGAACCATTGATTCTGCAACCCAATTTGAGTTACATTGAGAAACCGATAAAGATTATAGACCAGAGTATTTATACCCTATGGAAAAAGTAGATTCCAATAGTGAAGGTTTTGTGGGATTATCATGGTGCACAAGATGCTACTTGTGAGACTAAGGAATGGGTGAGATGAAAACATCTGGAGATACTTTAGGGTATGAACTGATAAGAATTTCGGGGCGAAATTCTCCTAAAAGGGGAAGGATGTGCACCCCACCTAAATTGCACCTCGAAGTAGGGTATGTGCGACCTAAATGACATGAACATTTTTGTATATAGACACATTTGGCATCATGCGGATGAATTATAAGAGCTTGTTATGTGAAATAAATGTTGTGCTTGAGACGATGGTAGATAGAATATTTTGCATAATAATAATAATAATAATAATAATAATAATAATAATAATAATAATAATAATAATAATAATAATAATAATAATAATAATAATAATAATAATAATAATAACAACAACAACAACAACAATAACAATAGCGTATATAGAGTTAAAATCTAAATTTGTGTATTGGATTACTGATTAGTTAGTCACTAATTCAAAAATGATGCAGGTAACTATTTAATATTTGATTTTATATAACTAAATACATATATATCATATATAAATATGTGTTCAAAATATTTATTAAATATTCATTATATTATTATTTTATTTAAGTGTCTAGATGCTATTTCATATAGTAATTTAATTTTAGTTTAGTAAGACTTCTCTCTTAATTTATTTATATAGGGAAAATTAGATTTTCTTAATTAAAATATTTAATTTAGCTAGAAGAATATTTGGGGGAATTTTGGAGAATATACTTTTCCTATTTTCTCTCCTATGTGCTGTCACCTAGTTCTCCAAATCCCCTAGGATTTGTGACACAATAATTATAAGAAGCTTTTAATTAGATAAAAACCTTGGGGAAATAGGATTTTCCTTAATTTTTTCCCCTATTTCCTAAACCTATCATAATTCACCTATAGAAACCTAACCAAATCAGATTTGTGAGCCCTATCACACCCTAACAGCCGTCTCTTTCTCCCCTACTCTCCCCTCACATGAAATTTCCCCTCCCCTTATCCTAAGACTAATTATTGTATTGCTTACGGGGAAATTCTGCACAATAACATGAATTTGAAACACCATTCTTAGATTATTTTCTTGACATTCTTGGTGGAAACGAAGGCTAGAAGACATGCACTCTTCGTTCTAAGATTTCTTGAGTTAGGCGTAACAAGAGAGAATAACAAAGTTGGCTCTTTCTGTTGTTTTTCTTGATAGCTGCAATATTACTGGAAAACTAGGGTTCTTAGTTTTTTAAAAAATTTGTAACATGCATTCTTTGATTGCGAATTTATGATTGTTGTCTGAACATGCCTAGATTGTGAAAAAAAAAAAAAAAACCACCTTTCCCAAGATTTTATGAAAAGGAAGCACTTTTATTCTTTTTTCTGGAAATCTGAAAAAATTTGTGATATGGTGCTAGTTATAGGATTTAATGCAAAATAAAATAGCAAGGTAATTTATTAATGTAGGGCTTTCCGATATTTTGATCTAGACATGTTTAGGATGTGTTTTATGCAAGAGATCATGCAAGAAAAGCCCACGATTAAATCCAGTAATTTTCAAAAAAAAAAAAAACTGAAGGGACTGAATACCATGTTTTGCAGTACAGTTAGGTTGATACTGTTATTTTGTGGTGATAAAGTCTGAATTTGGGAAATCTTAAAACAGAGAAAACATATACTTATATGTGTAGGTGTTAACTGTAAAATTTCAGAATTTTTTGATGAGGGAACTGAAAGTTACGAATTTTTATTTCAAACTTGTCTGTGCTGAATAGATTACTTCAGTAGCAAAAAATAAATTTTGGAGTGTAATTAATGCCTGGTTTTTGTGAAAAGCCACTTTTATACTGTTCTATATGTGTTTAGGAAGGTCTCTGTAAAAATCGGGGTTATTCCAAGGTGTTTATATATGTATTATACTTTTAGGAAAGAAGGGTGTAATACCCCGTTTTGAACCACCATTAGTTCATGGGGAAAGTCATGCATAGCATATAGCCTATTATGTTTTTTTTTGAGAAAATGTGAACTATTTTTGTGAAACCTATGTGATATATGTGCTTGATGTTTCGTTTAGTTATTTATTTGGACATAGTTATGTTATATGAGGTGGTAGAGTCTTTGTTCTTGTGGAGTAGAATTTAATGAAAGAAGAATGGAGTGAGTTGAGTTAGACTTATGGGAATTTATTTGATGAGCATTAACACAAGAATTATTGTGGAATAATGGTTAGAGCTTGGTGAGTATTCTTTTGATGACTTGAGTTCAAATCCCAATTCTTGCAAACCTTTTCCTTCTCATTTTTAACTAAACTCTTTTTCCCTTTTTTTTTTCTTCCCTTGACCGAAAATCCTAGGGTTGCTCCCTTTTTAATTTCCCACTTCCTAAAATATGGGAATGTGATTATTTTGGAATTTTACTAAAATGAAATTATGGTAAATTAAAATTCCTAATATTCCCTAGTTAATATTTTATTCTAATCTTTTAGGAAGTTGAATATTCCAACATCTAGAGTTTCCTAAAAGATTTTATTCAAAGGATTTATTATGGAAAGAAAAAGATAGAACTTTGATTTTGGAAACTAGATTTTATCACCAAAAATAATTATGCCTTAACTAATTATTTTTGCCTAAAATAAATTGGGATATTAACTAAATTAATTTTTGGACTAATAACCTATCCTCAATGCTGAAAATTTCTGGAAAAAACAATAAACCCTAGCCGCCACTAAGGGTTGTTTTAACTACTCTCCAACTCTCTAAAATATGGGAATTTACATTAGGTAATTTTAACCAATCAAAGTTTTTTTAATGTAAGCAAAACCAGAAATTTATCTCTTCTCCCCTCCCAAATTTCGGCCACCTTAAGCAGACACAGTATACGAAAATTCCCCTCTAGTTTTAAGCAAAAACCACAGCATAAGACCCCAATTTTTATTTCCCTATTTCTGCCTAAAGCTGAACCAGAAATCAGCCTATACTTTTCTCCTTTTCCCAGCCACTTTAGCACCCTAGAGCACAACCACAAATCCTTCTATTCACTGTAGTTTTGTCCAAACTAAGAAGAGCAAAAGTTGCTATTTTTCCCTTGTTTATTCAAGAGTCCAAAACAGGGGGTAGCTTTTCCAAACATCAGAACACCTAAACTTAACCTATTCCTATCATCAAACTTGACCTCAATTAAACCCTAAACACCCCCGACTACCCAGAAATTCCAGCCGCCAACCCTCCTCCACATCTTGGCCAAAATAGCACCAAAACTCTATCAAAGCTGAAAACCAACTCTAAGGTAAGCAACTCCACAACTCTTTATCAACTCCTCTTCAATTCTTCTCATCTTCTTCTCCTAAATCTCGATCTAAAGAGACTACTGGTTTACCCCTATCTATCCCTAATGGCCTTCGAACTATGGAAGCTAAAGAGGAACAATCGACTTTCTCCCTCAAACAAACCTAAGCAACCACCAAAGGCACCATATTTGCTCTTGTTGTACCATCAAAGAGGTAATTGAGACTTAACTCCTCTGATATAAATTAGGGTTGAATATATGGTAGGGACATTATACATGAAGCCTAATATGAAAGCATGATTTGATTATATTGATGAGCTTGATGATGTAATTTAATGAACGAGGCATAGATGGCATTGAATATGGATAAAAATTGCTATGATGATCTAGATCTATTGTTTGTTGAATAAAGATGAGATCTTCTAATGAAGTTGGGGTTAATATATGGAGTTAATGGAAATTGAGTAGGGAAGTCATTATGTAGATAGTTTAATTTGTCTATAAGCATGCATAATGATGAGATGCATGATCATGGGCGGCTATAGAGATAACCTAATGCATTAATCCATCTAGATGCCATGGATGAATTAGATGATTAATATGATCATAGGGATTCATGATGCCTGAAAAGAAAAGTGGATTCATATTTGGTTTCTAATTATAGAAACATTTATTCTAGATAAGGAAGAAAGTGAAAAAGAGATCAAGCATTACTTCGGTTGATTATTGAGAATATCCAAGTAAGTCCCTGCATAACTATTTTGCTAAATATTACGTGTTTGCAAATCTTTTCTACAATGGTATTGAAATGGTGTCAATATGATGATTAACATGATGATTGAAATGATGGCTGAATATGATGAGTTGTTTTTGTAATATTTTGACACTTGGATTGGGAACGTGGATGTTTTAACCTCTAAAAGATTTTGTCAAATCTCAACCTTCAAACTGAAAACTGTTTTTTTTTTTCCTTTATCACTAAAATATTTTGAAAAGTTTGATGTGAAAACCACGTTTTGCAAAGATAAGGTAATCAATGATTGTGAAAATAAGGGAAATGATTTTGCCCCTAAAAGGGGAGCATTGAGTACTCAGCGGGGATAGGCTAGTGGTACTAGTCTTGGAGAGTTGGAACGAGTCTTTTGGCTGGTGGCCACCTCCAGAATATAAACTCTCCTTAAAAATGCAACATTACTACTTAGTCAGACCGGTCCGAGCTAGCATGTTGGTCTATATGGACTTTATTTTTCGAGTTGGACAATCGGTGTGTTAGCTGTAGGGATGGAGGAGTATCTCACTCTAGTGGCCGGATCACCCATTGTCCAGTGTTGAACCATTACACTGGGAGCTATCATGATGGTAGTCATGATATTGCCTTGATATTGAATTGTTACTAATCCCTTCTTTTTGAATCTATAATATTGATGATTGGATGATTTAATGAGAGTTTTTTTGAATATAGTGAGCATTAGTCCACTCAATGATTTTTTTATTGACGAAAATTGACTTGCAAACATATTTTGGGGTTTTTATAAGCCTGTATGCACAAAATGTTTAAAATGTGACATCTGCACACAGAGAACTTACTGTGATTTCAATCTCATACTGTTTTATAGCATGTTTTCAGAGGAGTACTTTTAGTGAGCAAATTGAAGGAATAAGAGTCGATCGTTTAGTTTATTTTATTTTACTTTGTATTTCTTTTGAAAGACAATTTTAGTTTCTAAATTTTCAGACTTGTAATTTTTTATTTTGGGTGTAATACAATTATCATTTTTAATTTATCTAGTCATTTTCCTTTTGTACCTCATTATGAAGACCCCTGGTCCATTAGACGGGGCGACATCCCGCCCTATTTGGGTACGTAGGTAGTAGAGTGTTACAAGTGGTATCAGAGATTAGGTTTAGGCGATTGACTTGATTGAATAGTGCCTAAACCCTAGGAATTGAGATTTATTGTATAGTACTTGAACACCAGGAATCGAGATTCAGTTCTAACTTCTTTATGTTTTACTTATAGGATGACTAAAAGATCCGTAGCTGTGACCAGAGATTGGCCTTTTATGTGTGGTCCCGCGAGTGGTAGAGCACCTAACCCCATCCCCGTACCAGATTCATCATTATTTGATTCAGAGATAGAACTTGAGGGTGGATGGTTTTTAGGTGAGGACGAGATAGACCATGAGCCACCTATGATAGAAGATTTTGGAGTAGAGAAGGAACCCGAGGACCCAATACTTGAGATGCTTACACATGAGGAGAATGGGGATATGGTAGAGTATGAAGGAGATGATAAGGGGAAAATAGGGGATGGAGGAGCAATGGGTGATGAGAGTGAGGTAGGAGGACTTGAGATTGAGGGAGAGATAGGAGAGCTTGAGAGTGAGGGTGAAGCGGAAGTGATTGAGAGGGAGGATAGTATTAGTACACTTGCGACCCCATCAATAGAGGAAGGAATCCTGACGCTTCTGGGAAGTGAGTCGTATGAGTCAGAATCTGGGAGGCCTAAGAGTGAGTTAATGTTAGCGATGGAAAAGCATAGGGATACAGAGTTGAGGGCCAAGCTTAGGGGCTGAGATAATGAGAAGTACGTTTTAGGTCAGCCTAAGAAGAAGCCCTAATCCTTTAGTTTCACAAAGGATTATGTGAAAGATCATCCCTATAGCAGTGTAGGATGGATAGTGGAACCTTCTTCTAAGACTTCTGAGGATTCCAGCGACTATAGTGAAGCTTGGAGTTTATAGGACCTTTAGTGTTTATTCTTTTATTTTCATGAAAAGATGTTCGTTTATTTATTTGATAAGGCATTTATTTCTTATTTTAAGTTTTGTTTCACAAGAATAAAAGGAGTACCTAGTAGGATACTCCCTTATTTTGTACTAAGTTAGATTTGGTTAATGAAAGCATGATTTTATTGATTTCTCTATACTATTTGGAATGTTATTCACAAAATTTATTTTTCATCGAATTGGAAATTGTTTCCAATCCATGTGCCAATTCATTGCAGGTCATGAACTTTTCCCCCTAATGAACCTGTATTAGGTGTAAATAGATGGCACCAAGACATAGGGCTGCAAGACGAGGTAGGGCTGCTCAGGAGAGAAAGTCATCAGCTCCCGAGTTCGAGCAGGCATGGCAATCCACACCAAAGATAGAGGAAGATTCCGAGCAAGAGCAAGAATTGACATCGAGAGGGTCAGAGAAGTAACCATAGGGCAAGCCTTGCTATTCTTCAAAATTTGACTGAGAATGTGGACAAGGTGGATAAGAAGGCACCTAAAGGTGAAGATGAGGCACTGAAACGATTCTTGAAGTTCCAACCTCTCATGTTCCAAGAAGAGGTAGAACAGAACGAGAAGGCAGAGCAGTGGTTGAGCAGATAAAGGAAATTTTTGTGACTCTGCAATCTACAGAAAAGAGAAGGTAAAGTTTGCTGCATTCAGGTTGAGAGGACCGGCTCGAGCATGGTGGCAACGAGTCCAAGAAGACAGGGATAGAGAGGATTATGATTGGACGTGGGGGAACTTTGTTAAGCTTTTAGAGTAGAGTACATTCCGCAATGGGTAGCTGAGAAGAGGGAGGATGAGTTCCAAAACCTCATGCAAGGAGGCATGACTGTGGCCCAATATGCAGCACGATTTACCCAACTGTTTAAGTACTACAAGTGCTTGGTGGACACCGAGTAGAAGCGGACACGATAATTTTTGAAAGGTCTTAGGCAGGACCTAAGGAAAGCACTGGCTCCATCTCCACCGACGACATATACGGCCGCAATGAACGCAGTGATCCTAACAGAGAATAAGGATAGAAACTGACTAATGAACTGGCCCTTCCAACTAAGTCGTTCATTAATCAGATCCGATTAGCAAGTGACCTGTCGATCCGATACAGTGGGGGAACAAGGGGAAACAGCCGAGACTATTCCACCAGGTCCTATGCCAAATGGTCCTGTGTGTCGGAACTGTGGGAGACATGGTCATGTGGAAAGGGATTGCTGGTCAACAGGAGTAACTAGGAGATGTTTTAACTATGGTGATCCAAACCACCTAAGAAACAACTGCCCTAAACCACTCAGGATGGGGCAAGGAGCTGCCGCCCAACCAACTAGGGTGAAAAGAGGTGCACCCGTGGGGACGACTAGAGGAGGAGGCCCAAAACCTCAAGTAAAAGCTAAGGTCTTCGCACTGAACTGGGAAGAGGTTGGGGCTGACTCAGTAGTAGTTGAAGGTATGCTTTTTGTACAAGGTCAATCTATTTTTGTTTTGATAGACCCTAGATCGGCTCATTCATATGTGAATGATAAGTGTGCATGCCATTTGGGTTAGAACAGGGTAGAATTGTCTTATACCATATTAGTGAGTATACTCTTGGGAAGGAAGAGAGATGCAAGTAAGGTAGTGCAAGAATGTGATATTATGGTGGGAAAAGAGATTTTAAAGGCGAACCTTATAATCCTACCTATCGATGACTATGATTTAATTCTGGGTATGGATTAGTTAGCGAAACATGGAGTAAGAATGGATTGTAAAATCAAAACGGTACAGATCGTTAGACCCGGATGTGATGTATTGGTGTTTAGCGAAAAAAATGTGAAAGAGTTTAAATTTCTGATAGCAGGGGTGAAGGCAGGGAGGATGCTTAAGAAGGGTTGTATAGGATATTTGGCTTACTTAATCAATAAGCCGAAGGATCAATGTACCTTGGAAAGCACTGAAATGGTGAAAGAATTCGCAGACGTATTCCCAGTCAAACTCACTTCTCTTCCTCCTCCGTGAGAAGTCGAGTTCACTATAGATCTATTTCCTGGAGCTAAGCTAGTATCGAAGACCCCCTATTGGATGGCGCCTACAGAATTGAAAGAGTTGAAGGAACAAATGGAGGAATTAGTTAAGCAGGGGTATATAAGACCAAGTACTTCGCCTTGGAGAGCTCCGGTGTTGTTTGTAAAGAAGAAAGATGGGACACTGAGGTTCTGTATAGACTATAGAGGGTTAAACAACCTCACAATCAAGAACAAGTACCCCTTACCTCTAATTGATGAGTTGTTCAATCAGTTGCAAGTCTCTTGTTACTTCTCCAAATTGGTCCTCCGACAAGGTTATTACCAAGTGCGAATCAAGGAGGGTATTCCCAAAACAGCCTTCACCACTAAATATGAACACTACGAGTTTGTAGTGATGCCATTTGGAGTAACCAATGCACCTACAGTTTTCATGGACCTTATGCACAAAGTTTTTCGACCGTACTTGGATAAGTTCGTAGTGGTTTTATCGACGATATTTTGATCTACTCTAAAAGTCCAGAAGAGTATGCTGAGTATTTGAAGTTGGTGTTGGAGAAGTTGAAGGAGTACAAACTCTATGCTAAGTTTAGCAAATATAAGTTTTGGTTAGATTCAGTGGTATTTCTTGGTCATGTGATATCTAAAGATGGAATCAAGGTGGATCCAGCAAAGATTGAAGCTGTCTGTAATTGGAAACAACCGGAGAGTGTAACTGAGATTAGGAGTTTTCTTGGATTGGCTGGGTACTATCGTCGATTTATCAAGAACTTCTCTACACTGACTACACCGATGATCCGACTACTAAAGAAGGACATACCGTACGTTTGGAGCAATCAGTGTAAGAAGAGTTTTCAAGAGCTTAAGAGGAGATTGATGATGGCACCAGTATTGAGTTTACCTGAGGAAGGTAAACCTTATTCTTTGTACACGGGCGCCTCAAAGGAAGGACTAGGGGCAGCGTTGATGCAAGATAGGAAAGTTATTGCATATGCATCAAGGAAGCTGAAGTTGCATGAGGTTAACTATCCAACGCATGACTTAGAGTTGGCAGCAATAGTGTTTTCTTTGAAAAATCGCGGCACTATCTATATGGAGCAAAGTATGAAGTCTTCATAAATCATAAGAGTTTGAAGTATATCTTCACCCAAAATGACTTGAATCTAAGGCAGAGAAGATGGATGCAGTTTTTGGAGGAATATAAGTGTCCAATTAACCACTACTTGAGAAGGGCTAACGTGGTAGCTGATGCGTTGAGTCGAAAGGTGAGGATAGCTAGTATGAGGGTGTAAGAAGTCCAAATAGTACAAGAACTCTTGGGGCGAAAGGCAGAAGTAGGAGAAGGAAAGATCAGCTTGTGTAACCTAAAAATGGAACCTAAGCTGAGGCAAAAGATTAGTGAGGTGCAGCAAAGCAACCAAGAGTTTCAATCTTTTAAAGTAAAAGAAATTAAAAGAGGAAATAAGGAATTTCGAACTAATGAAGCTGGAGTATTTTATCTTTGAGAATGGATATGTGTACCAAATGAGACAGTATTGAAGAGAGAGATAATAGATGAGGCTCACAATAGCAAGTATACTATTCATTCTGGAGAAGTGAAGATGTACAAAGACTTGAAGAAGGCCTACTGGTGACGGGGGATGAAAAGGGATGTGGCACAATACATCTCTACTTGTCAAAAAGTGAAAGCGAAACATAAAAAAGCAGCTGGATTACTGTTCTTGAGTGGAAGTAGCAGGAGGTGACAATGGACTTTGTTACCGGACTACGGATGTCGAAGACTTTGAAGGATGCCGTTTGGGTTGTGGTTGAGAGGTTGACTAAGACTGCTCATTTTATTCCGGTAAATGTTAAGGATTCAATGGAGAAGCTAGCTAAAACTTATATTCGGGAAGTAGTTAGATTGCATGATGTACTATTGGGTATCGTATCCAACCGGGATCCTAGGCTTAGTTCAAGCTTTTGGACCAAGTTTCAAGAGTCAATGGGGACAACTCTGAAGCTCAGCACTTTTGCTCATCCGCAGACTGATGGACAATTCGAGAGAGTTATCCAGATATTGGAGGACATGTTGGATTTTGGAGATAAGTGGTTAGATTGTATGCCTTATATTGAGTTGGCATACAATAACAGTCATTAAGCATCGTCGATTAGGATGGCACCTTATGAAGCATTATATGGACGAAAATGTTAAGTACCGTTGTACTGGGGTTGGACTGAGGATTGGCAAATCGACAAGTCTGGGGAGGTAAACCTTAAGGAGATGGCAAACAAAGTAAAGATGATAAGAGAGAGACAGAACGAAGTGTAAAGCCGACAAGAATTATGCGGACAACAAAAAAAGAGAATTGGAGTTTCAAGTGGGAGATCAGACCTTTTTGAAGATAACGCCTAGCAAGGGGATTTTGAAACATCCCAAAGACCTTTAGGACCATTTCCAATGATCGAGAAGATTGGACCTGCAGCATATCGATTGGAGTTGTCGGAAGGATTGGCAAGAATTCATAATGTTTTCCATGTATCTCAATTGAAGAAATACAACCCTGATCCGAAGCATGTATTGAACGAGAAATCATTGATTCTATAGCCCGATTTGAGCTACGTTGAGAAACTTATTAAGGTTCTAGATCAGAGTGTCAAGGTGTTGAGGAGTAAGTAGATACCTATGGTGAAGATTTTGTGGGATCATCATGGTACTCAGGATGCCACATGGAAAACTAAAGATTAGGTAAAGAAGAAATATTTGAACTTGCTCTAAAGGTATAACGCTCTGAATTTTGGGACGAAATTCTCTTAAGGGGGGAGAGGATGTAATATCCCATTTTGAACCACCATTAGTTCATAGGGAAAGTCATGCATAGCATAGCCTATTATATTTTATTTGATAAAATGTGAACTATTTTTGTGAAGTTTATGTGATATATGTGCTTGATGTTTCGTTGAGTTATTTATTTGGACATAGTTATATTATATGGGGTGGTAGAGTCTTTGTTCTTGTGGAGTAGAACTTAATGAAAGAAGAATGGAGTGAGTTGAGTTAGACTTATGGGAATTTATTTGATGAGCATTAACACAAGAATTATTGGGGAATAATGGTTAGAGTATGGTGAGTATTCTTTAGTGACTTGAGTTCGAATCCCAACCTTTGCAAACCTTTTCCTTCTTATTTCTAACTAAACTCTTTTTCCCTATTTTTTTTTTTCCTCCCATGGCCAAAAATCCTAGGGCTGCTGCCATCTTAATTTCCCACTTCCTAAAATATGGGAATGTGATTATTTTGGAATTTTGCTAAAATATAATTATGGTAAATTAAAATTCCTAATATTCCTTATTTAATATTTTATTCTAATCTTTTAGGAAGTTGAATATTCCAACATCTAGAGTTTCCTAAAAGATCTTATTCAAATGATTTATTACAGAAAGAAAAAGATAAAGCTTTGATTCTGGAAATGAGATTTTATCACCAAAAATAATTTTGCCTTAACTAATTATTTTTGCCTAAAATAAATTAGGATATTAACTAAATTAATTCTTGTACTAATAACCTATCCCTAAAAAATTCTAGAAAAAACAATAAACCCTAGCTGCCACTAAGGGTTGTTTTAACTACTCTCCAACTCTCTAAAATACAGGAATCTACCACAGGTAATTTTAACCAATTAAAGTTCTTTTAAGGTAAGAAAATAACCAGAAATTTCTCCCTTCTCCCCTCCAAAATTTCGGCCACCTTGAGCACACATAGTACACGAAAATTCCCCTCTGGTTTTAAGCAAAAACCACAGCACAAGACCCCAATTTTTCTTTCCCTATTTCTGCCCAAAGCTGAACCAAAAATCATCATATACTTTTCTCCTTTTCCTCTCATTATCCCAGCCACTTTAGCACCCTAAAGCACAGCCATAAATACCTTCAATTCACTACAGTTTCGGCCAAATCAAGAAGAGCAAAAGCTGCCATTTTTCCTTTATTTATTCAAGAGTCCAAAACAGGGCGTAGTTCTTCCAAACATCAAAACACCTAAACCTAACCTATTCCTATCATGAAACCAGCCATCAATCAAACCCTAAACACCCTCTACTGCCCAAAAATTTCAGCCGCCAACCCTCTTCCATATCTCGGCCAAAATAGTACCAAAACTCCATCAAAGCTGAAAACAAACTCTAAGGTAAGCAACTCCTCAACTCTTCATCAACTCCTCTTCAATTCTTCACATCTTCTTCTCCTACATCTCGATCACAATGGACTGATTTACCTCTATCCCTAGTGACCTTCGAACTAAGGAAGCTAAAGGGGAACAATCGACTCTCTCCCTCAAGCGAACCCAAGCAACCACCAAAGGCGCCACATTTGCTCTTGTTGTTCCATCAAAAAGGTAATTGAGGCTTAACTCCTCTGATTTAAAATTAGGGTTGAATATATGGTGGGGACATTATGCATGAAGCCTAGCATGAAAGTATAATTTGATTAGATTGATAAGTTTGATGGTATAATATAATGAACTAGGCATATATGGCATTGAATATGGATAAAAATTGCTATGATGATCTAGATCTATTGTATGTTGAATAAAGATGAGATCTTTTGATGAAGTTAGGGTTAATATATGGAGTTAATGGAAATTGAGTAGGGAAGTCATTATGTAGATGGTTTGATTTGTCTATAACCATAAATAATGATGAAATGCATGATCTAGGGAGGCTATAGAGATGACCTAATGCATTAATCCATCTAGATGCCATGGATGAATTAGATGATTAATATGATTATAGGGATTTATAGTGCCTGAAAAGATGAGTGGATTCATATTTGCTTTCTAATTATAGAAATATTGATTCTAGATTAGGAAGAAAGTGAAAATGAGATAAAGCATTGCTTTAGTTGATTATTGAGAATATCCAAGTAAGTCCCTGCATAACTGTTTTGCTAAATATTATATGTTTGCAAGCCTTTTGTACAACGGTATTGCAATAGTGTCAATATGATAATTGACATGATGATTGAAATGATGGTTAAATATGATGAGTTGTTATTGTCATATTTTGACACTTAGATTAGGAACGTGGATGTTTTAACCTCTAAAGGATTTTGTCAAATCTCAACCTTCAAACTGAAAACGGTTTCTTTTCCTTTATCACTAAAACATTTTGAAAAGCTTGATGTGAAAACCATGTTTTGCAAAGACAAGGTAATCAATGATTGTAAAAATAAGGGATATGATTCTACCCCTAAATGGGGAGCATTATATACTCAGCGGGAGTAGGCTAGTGGTACTAGTCTTGGAGAGTTGGAGTGAGTCTTATGGCAAGCGTCCATCTCCAGAAGATAAACTCTGCTTAAAGAGGTGACAATACTACTTAGTCAGACCGGTCCAAGCTAGCATGTTGGTCCATGTGAACTTTATTTTTCATGTTAGACATTGGGTGTGTTGGGTGTAGAGATGGAAAAGTATCTCACCCTAGTGGGCAGATTGTTGGGTATCTCTCACACATATCGTATATGGCACAGTGGAAAAATAAAACGAAATACTATCCCAAGATCCGCATATGCGTGGAAAACAAAACACAAAGAGAACAAATGTAACAGCTTTTTACCTTTCTTTGATCGCCCAAAGAACAAAAATTTCTTCTTCAAGTCGAGGCGCAATCTAGCAATCCTCTTGATCAAACTAAACGAGAGTTGAACGTCCAACCACTATAATCACAGTATGTGATTATCTCTAACAATAATCCACACAGAGGATACACTCAAGCACGAAGTTTTCTATGCTAGCAGAAAATCTATGTGGCGGCTAGGGTTACTTGTTTTTCAGAAAAATAACGTGATAGAGAGAGAAGAGAAGAAGTCGTTTGTTGCCTAGGGTTTCCATGAATCCAACCTCTGCTAGGGTTTCGAGTATGTCATACATATAAAAACCCTACTAAAATTGAAAATTCTAGTCTTATTAGAATTCTCTAATTGTAATTGAAAACATCAAGTTCTCACAATTATAATTTGGACCATAATTATAACTAATTATAATTTGGCCACAACTTCTCTTTCTCGCAATTAACCCTACTATGTTATCAAATAACATCTTGAGTATATATAATCCTCTATTGTGTGTGACCTATTAGGTTTCCTAGTCAATTGGTAGTGAATATGAATTAATTCAAACGTCTTTGAGATTAATAATCCACAATTAATTAGAATTAGTCCTATTAATTCTAATCATGATTGGTTTATTAATTCATCAATTAATAAACCCATATTCTCATATCATGAGCAGTATCTAGCAACACATCATGACCACCCAAGAGTCTAGGAAGTCAAGTGGCTTGACATGAACCCTTCAATAACAAACTACAATGCAATTAACTCCTCTCACCATACAATATCTTATTCGGTTTGGAGTACGGAATTAGTGCTAACTCCCTCCAGAATTAATTCTAGCCCAAATATAATAGTACTTGTACCAGGAACCCACTACTCTAGATGTGTATGAATTAGAACTATTTTCAATACACAATTGCCTTGGCCAAGGACTTCTCAAGTAGTAATTCTAACAAGTGGCCGTGAGATATTCGCCCCTACTATTAGGAGTGGTGAATCCTTTATTGACCCTCTCAACTACTTTTTTTTATCTCACAATGTACCCAATATCCATCCCATAGGCAGCCTTCGATTGAGCTCCAGAGATTGGAATCAAAGTACAATGCTTAGCAAACAAAGTACCTTGGAGATCTCAAGTCTAAGGATACTTACACGTTTGCTATATTGAGATTATATCACTGGCACTAAATAGTTATCCATGTGATTATCTCATAGTTAGGTCATCCAATGAACTTGTTCCATTAACAAGCATCCATGTATTAACTTTGAGTATCTCAATACTCACGGATATGAGAACCATCGCCTGATCAAATCAGGAAGTCTAACACATGCTAGTCTTAACGCATTAATGATGTTCTGTCTCATTAATACTATGACTATGGACTATTTAAATACTAACACTATACAGTGTAGTAGGAATCTCATATCATGATCTTTATCATGATTTTCTTAACACAGTGTTGTACTAGGGACTTTATCGAATAGTTATATTTCTTAAAAGTAAACAAAAGAAACTATAAGATAAATAATGCCTTTTATTAAAATAAAATGTGTCATATACAATGTACAAGTGATTGCCTTAGGGCACAACACTAACACGGATCACCCACTGCCCAGTGTTGAATGGTTACACTGGGAGCTATCATGATGGTAGTCATGATATTGATATTAATATTGAATCATTACTAATCCCTAATTTTTGAATCTATGATATCGATGATTGGATGATTTATTGAGAGTTATTTTGAATATGGTGAGCATTACTCCACTCAATGATTCTTTTATTGACGAAAATTGACTTGCAAACATATTTTGTAGTTTTAATAAATCTGCATGCATGAAATGTTTAAATGTGACATCCGCACACATGGGACTTACTAAGATTCCAATCTCACACTGTTTTATATCATGTTTTTAGGGGAGTACTTTTATTGAGCAAGTTGAAGGAATAAGAGACGATCGTTTAGTTTATTCTATTTTGCTTTGTATTTCTTTTGAAAGATGATTGTTAGTTTCTAAATTTTTAGACTTGTAATTTTTTATTTCAAATGTAATACGATTATTATTTTTATTTTATCTAGTCATTTTCCTTTTGTACCTCGTTATAAAGACCCCTAGTCCATTGGACGGGGTGACATCCTGCCCTATTTGGGTACATAGGTAGTGGGGTGTTACAAATGGTGTATTGCTGGAATTTGTGGGCAACTTATTAATTTTTTTTTAAGGCAAATCTTTATAATTAATTCATGTACTTCTCTAATAGCATAGTAATTATATGGGATGACACTCAAGGATGGAGTAAATGCTTGGATAAGGATTTATTTGAATATTTGCTTCTTGTATGTGAGTTTGGAGAATTAGATATAAAAGGAATATGATTCCCTAAAGTATTAGGAGTAGATGGTGACTTATTTATTTAATGACTTTTAGACTTCAATGATTCTCAAGAGTATTGGGAATAAGAAATTAATTTGCTACACTAAGGTAAGTTTTTGCATTAAAACCATTTGTGAAACAATGCAATTGCAAGTTATCAAATATTATATGTCAGCAAAGGAAATGTAGTTTATTCCGATAAAATGTTTAGCATGGTTAGTTTTCTTACTCTATTTCTGCTCACGCTTTGATTTCTTAAACAAAAGAATTTCAAAATGACTCACTTGGTTTTCGCACTGAATAATTTACTCAAAGTTTACCGTGTCATATTAGATATTTTTCTTTTTACTACTATTTGATACTAATGAATCTCCTTGATGCAAAATTGTTGAGTACTCATTAAGAGTAAGCTACTAACACTAGTCTAAGAAAGAACGAGCTAGCTTTCCAGTTGGCGGCCACCAACGGGGAGTGAACTTGTTCCTGATTAGGCGATAGTGCTAGTAAGTCAGGCTGGTCCGAGTTAGCAACCAATTCCAAATGGGACTGTTTTTTTTCCCGAGATGGACAACCAGAAGTTAGAGGGATTTGGGAGAATAAGAAGTATTGCCACCCATGGGCCGATCACCCACAAGTACTGCGATGCAGGATTTCACAGTACAGGGTCATAATGCAAGGTTATGATACAAGGTTTCATAGCCCACGTTATTGTTAAGTGGTTGATTTCTTTGAAACAAAGTTAATTATTGTAAATGCAAATTGAAAATGCCACTCTTGAGTTTAAAACTGTTGATTTCAATTGCAATTGCGGTTTTGGTATTTAAAAATTGCATGTCACGAAACTATTTCTAATGTACACCATCACATGCATAGGACTTACTGGAAAATTTATTTCTCACATACTTTGTGCATGATTTCAGATCGAGAGCAGTATTGACAAGGTTGGACTAGAGTTTGAGATCTTGTACTTGACATGTTGGTCGTTTTGCTTCGAGACGATGTTTTATTACTCTTTGATTTGAGACTCTGTATAAGTTTTACTTGAGTTGTATTACGTTCAAGTTTTATTTATGGTATTGCTTTGGTTGAGTCACTTATTACCTCGTTATAAAAACCTCTGATCTTTTGGATGGAGTGACATCCCACCCCTATCGGGTACGTAGGTAGCGGGGTGTTGTAATATATATTCTACTTAATAATGTCTTTTCGCGTATTTTACTAACAAATTAAATAAAGTAAAAACTATTATCCAAACTTTGGATACTAGATATAGTACAAAACATATCTATACTATACTTATAATTACTTTAGATATATATATATATGTATGTATGTATGTATGTATGTATGTATACACACTACTGGAAATTGACTGATCACCCACGACAAATTTCGTGGCTGATCGGCTGGAATTAGTGGCTAATTGAACTCAACCACTTCCGTGGCTAAAAGCGGCATGGATGATTAATTAGCCATGGAAAATATTTCTGTGTGTAATCAGCCACAGAATATTTCGTGGCTGATAAAATAAATTCCATAGCTGATTAATTTAAAATAATTAAAAATTATTTAATTTGAAAATAAGGAATCAGCCAGAAATTACAATTCGTGGGTAATTAGCCACGAAAATTTTCGTAGTTAAAAATAAACTTCCATGGCTGATTTTATAAAAATAACAAAATTTTATTTAATTTAAAAAGGTAATCAGCCACGGAAATAGATGTTGTGGGTGATTGGCCACAAAATTTTTCGTAGCTGAATATAAATTTCGTGGCTAATCTAATTTCATATAATAAAAATTGTTTTAATTGAAAAATAAATCAGCCACGAAATATTCCATGGCTGAATTTGGTAATCAGCTACAGAATTGCATGGTTGTTTATATAGCAGATTTGGCAAAAATTCAACCAGGGAATTTCCGTAGTTGTTCCCTAGCTGACCTTTTGAACCTACTTACATGATATACACATATTTAAGCCTTACCAAAACCCTATAAACATACACCCCAACATATCAACAACCAAACTCCTGTAACCAAAACACCCATCATAACAACAACCAACCACCCAACATATCAACAAACATCCAAGCCACAAGGTGCAAAATCGAATAGATTAACAAACAAAATAAAGTCCAATAATATCCAACTCCCACAAGCAAATAAGGCACCACAAAATAGTCTTCACTACAGAATAGTAATAAGTATGTTGTGACAATCGATAAAAACTAATCTATTACATAGATGAGTTTTCCAAAGCTACAATCATGCATCATTGTGACTCTTCTCAATGTTTGTGGCTCCTCTAGATGAGCACGATTCTAAGTGCACCTGCATCGTGGACGTCATCTCATCCATTTGACGACGAGTCTCAAGTATAAGCTTCTCCTGACACGACATCTCGTAAGCATGATTTGCTTGCATCTCTTACATTTTGCAACCGTAATCCTCATGCAGCTCTTGAAAGACTCTGTGATCAACATAGCTAGTCCTCATAGATGTGCTACCTCCAGACCTTGAAATCAGGATAGCTGAACCAAGATCGGGGACACGTCCTTTCCTTACACCCCTGGCTGCTGTAAGCATAATACTATCATATCAACCACTGAAGACTCAGAAGTAGTACCAGGTTCAGTAGATGTCGAGGCTATAAAGGAGACTTGTGTCTCTGCCTCCTTAACCATCCTAATAGCTCATTCCTAAAAATTAAGTTTAAAAAAGCTGATTGTAATATTATCAGTACCCAAAACCTAGTCAGATAATGCAATATTAGTATTATAAAGAGTAGAGATGTGGTAATTTACACAAACAAGACATTACATACATGGCTACGGAACCAACTAGCAAAGTGGGTCTCGATCTCCTTGTCAATGTCATGAGGTCCGATTTATGGATGATGGGTGCGCAATTGACTAATAAACATACTGAAGTGATAGCATAAAAATCGACTTTGTATATATTATTATGGCATCAGGAAGAGTTAGTCTTTGTTAAATTAGAGAATTTATCTGTAAAATCAGTTTTTAATAAACCTGATAAACGGTTCCACCTCAAGACAGTTTAGCAACACATAATGATGGGGAGCTTTGTATTCCTCATCAGTAAGCCACTACATATAAGATCTACCTGCTGACCATCCCAGTAAACTAAAAATTGATAAATTGTTTGCAGAATGGCTGATGTCACCAGCATCATCATGTCGACTTGGACGCCTACTTCTTGTTACCACATGCGACTCAAAATAATATGTTGTAAAATTAAAAGCCTCTTCAACCAAGTAAGCATTGACGATAGAAGCTTCAACTCTCGCCTTATTCCTAGTCTTCTTTTTCAAATGATAGAGATAGCTACATATAGTAAAAACAATTTAAGAATTGACTATAATACGAAGAGATAGAATTGGAAAATGAACTTTCTAGACATTGCATTGCTTTATGAACTACCTTTCAAAAGGAAATATCCAACGATATTGAATTGGACCGCACACATGAGCTTTATATGGCAAATGAACTGGAAGATGCTCCATTGAGTTGAAAAATGCAGGTGGAAATATTCTCTCCAACTTACAGAATATAACACAAATATTTACCTCCTACTCTCTCATCTTACCCACAATCAACTTAGTGGCGCATAAATCATTAAAAAACATGTTAAACTTAGTTAAGGCATTCCAAATCGACTCTAGCAGCATTTGTCTAAAAGCAACGGCTAACAAGCGCAACAAGACAACATAGCAATCACGACTCTTGGTGTTTATTAACTTAGACTCCCAAATATCAACACATCTAGATAAATTCGATGCATAGCCATCAGGAAATTTTAGATCCTTCATCCACTCAAACAAAATGTGTTGTTCTTGTTTGGAAAGACAATAAGTTGCCTTTGATCTAATGCTCTCTCCGGTGTCTAATGCCAATTCTTTTCTCCGGCATAGTTCTCTAATGTCATAACGACCATTTACGGTATCTTTTGTTTTACCTTTTACATCCATTACTGTGTTGAAAATATTATGAAAACAATTTTTAACTATGCACATGACATCTAAGTTGTGTCGGACAAGCAATGAAGACCAATAAGGGAATTCCCAAAATATGCTTTGTTTTGTCCAATTGTGACTATTGAGATACCCTTCGGGAGTGCCTTCACCACCGGTATCAGTAGCCTTGGGAATATTCTGAACTCATTGCCAAATTTCTTCACCCTTGAGCCTAGGTGGTGGTGGAGAATTTCGACACGATTTTTCAAAAAGTTGGTCTTGTTTCTTCTTGTTATGTTTAAATTTGCGTATAAAAATTGTATAACAATAAGCACATTCCCAATCAAGTTTAAATTAAAACGTTAACTCCAAATTACACATATGAGCAAGCGTACTCATCATTAAGCATTGTATAGGGTTCAAACGAGTGTCGATCCTCAAGAAACAAGTATGCATTAATCACTTTTCTTTCATTGTTTAACCGACTCAATAAAGTGAAAAAGAATAAAAAGAAAAATAAAATAAAATAATATATATGTCAAGGGTGGAGAATTATATAACTCAAACCATTATTTTGACAAACATGACCTTAAAGTACCTAATCATCATCATAACTAATCATGAAGGATTAAGATAGATTCACTTCTTTGGTCAATCTATGAAATCACTATCTTCTATATAAATTAGCATTACTTGGTCTCGTCTCAACTAATTTACCCAAAAGATGCATTAAACACAATCATTGATTAAATTTCCTTGGTCTCGGCAAACTTAAAACATGAAGCTAACCAATGAATCCTTGGTCTCGACAAACATCAATTAACCTTTAATTACCCAGTTCTTAGCAATTAACCCCTTTGGTCTTAGCAAGTTAATAGACAACAAATATGAAATCAATAAATTGAAACCACCGTCAACCCCTTTGGTCTCAGCAAGTTAATGGAAAAAAATAACCCATTTATCTCGTAATCAGCACAAGTAATTAAATACCAAGAATAACAATCAATTAATCAGATCAACGTAACTCTAAAAATCATGAATACCGAAACAATGTTAAATTACAATAAAACAATTAATACATCGTTGTTCAAGAAAAAGAAAACAAAAGTAAAAGAAAGCACTCATAAATAAGCCTCCTCCTTCTTCCTTTGTAGACCCTTTTGTACAATCCTCCTTGAATTGAAGAATTCCTTATTGATTTGAGTGATTTTCTGTTATGATCTACGAATTCTCTCTCTTTTCCTTGTGTTTTTCCTTTATTTATAGGCTTTGGAAGTACCTAATTTCGTTCCTCTAGGGTTTTTGACCGACTAGAAGTAGGAAAATACTAAAACTCTACAAATTACCAAAAATTACGTGCGAAAATTGCATCAGGGCAGAGCCAACGCTGTCTTTGGCCTCCTAACCTGTGCCGGTTGTGGTCTGTCTCTCTAGTCGTTCACCGATTTTTCTTAATTTTCGTTCCAATCTTTCCAGAGTGCAGCCGACACCACCTCTGCCTCCTAGCCAACGCCAGTTTAGTTCTTTTCCGCTCTATTTCACTGGTTCTTTGTTACCTCAAAGTACATGCCAACAGCACATGGCCGATGCCAGTTCCCCTATCCTGGCCGATGCCGCCTCTACTCTATTTAGCGACGTTTTTATCTTATTTTACCCCTAAAATCTAAAATAAAGAACAAAATACCTTTCTATGGGTAAAATCTCAAATATGAAGGAATATGACCAGTTATTGAACAAAATGTATCGCAAAATAGCCTCAAATAACTAGGAAATATATGACTAATTTAGACCCTATCAAATTCCCCCACACCTAGCTATTTACTTGTCCTCAAGCAAAGTATCAAAGACAAGTAGGAAAAACACAAGTTTTCACAAAATCACTCAATTACTACCAAAATAATATCTCTAATGCTTTCTTTATTCAAGACAACAAAACATATGCTACGATACCTTTCATAACAAATGCAAGATTTGTGTAAGTGAGTAGTGACCAGTAGAACCATCTCAATACTTAACAATTCTCAAACCATTGGAAAGAATTTAGTTAAAAAAGAATATGCATTCCAAAAGCTTACTTTTCATACACTCTCTCCACTAATCCAAGACATATCATGATTCTACTTAGGTCAAGGAGGACTTTTAAGCTTGTAATATAAGGCTAAAGGGTTTGTAATGTAGCTTTCAAATGAAGGATATAGGAAAATCAAATATCAAAGAGGATGAGAGTTTGCAAGAAAAGGATAAACCAAATATACCAAGAAATTCCAAACTCTTCTTGCTCTCCTATCCCAAAATCAATTCAAACCCATAACCTTATATAGCAATTATAGCAATTCAAGCAAATCTTGCATTCTTTTTCTTCTCAATAATTCTTAACTCATCATTCATTTTGCACAAGAGTATCAAAAATTTTAGCAATTCTTATTCCAGCTCTCTTCCTATGCTCTTCTTCTTTTTCTCTTTCAGCTTTTCTTTTTCTTTCCTTCCAAATGCTGCTTTTGTTTATTTTTAGGTTTCTTTTCTTTTTCAACCTTTCCTAGCAGCTTTCTTGTTTTCTCAATCTTTTTTTTCTTTTTCCTTTCCTTTCTTTTCTGAACTCCACTCAACAATGCTGCATGACTGAAAGTAACAAGTCATGACATTTACACATGCTTTCTTCCTCATAACTCTTTTACTTCTACTTTCATCCATCAAGAGCAATCAAAGATTTGGAAAGTAAATCAAACTCTCAGAAAGAAATAATGGATAAAGTATGATAACGGATTTTAAGAAAGAAATTAACAATTGAGCAATAGGTGCTAGGGATAATATAAAATAGATAGGCTTGAAAAGCTCAAACTATCCAAAGAAGGCCTATTACCGTCATCCCTAAGTTAAATCATGAATGTCTTTCTTATTTCGCCTCGAGAGATATTCAAGTAAGTTCTAGAATGCTCAATAAATTTTAGCACAAAAATAGGTTTAAGAACAATGTAAAGCATTTGATCAAGAACTACTTAGTCCAAGTACGTGCAAAAAGTCATGCATAAGCTACAAATGATATAGAACATATGCTCTATGATCTAGTACGAAGACATGCATTAAAAATACATCTTGAAAGCTCACAAAAAAATCAGAAAAAATTTTGAAAATTTTGCTCCAATCCAAAAGTTCAAAGAAGAATTTCAAGAAGAATGAAGCATAGAAGAATTCTCATTCTAACCACTCCCCCACACTTAAAACTGGACATTGTCCTCATTAGCCAAATAAATAGAGTAAGGAAATAATGCAAGGACTAAAAATGAAAGGAAAAAGATAAGAAAGAAAATACTTCCATTAAATTAGGCATTCTTCTACACAAAAGTTGAATTCTTGGAGAAAGAGGTATTGTCGAAGTACCTAAAAAGAAAAATACCAAAGAAACACACCAAAGCATAAAAACTAGAAAAGAAAAATAAACAAAAAGGTAAAGAAAATAGTACAACGAAGAAAAGAAAAAGTACAAGACATAACGAGAAAAGGTCATGAAAATATAAAGGGAAAAAAAACAAAAAGAGAGTGACAAGGAAGGACATGTGTGGAACAATCATCTCAATCCCCCCCCCATCATCATCATCAGGTGCAGAAGTGCCCTCCCCGCCATGCTGTTCCGAAAAACACTGCATCCAATCAGCCCATTGCTACTCCATAGTAGTCTGTCGCTGGGTAATGTTATCAATGGAGTCTCGCATGTGTAGCAATATCTCCGTCTGGTGGGCTAACTGGCCCAGTACCACGATCTCGAAGTCAGTCACTGGTTGGGACTGTGAACTACTGGCTCGTGCCTGCGATGGTGGTGGTGGGTGCTCCTCCTCCACAGGTGGTGGCTGAACTTGGCCAAGATATTTGACCTCATAGGGAGTTAGCCATTTCTTCCTCTCCTGGCTATACTTGTACCCACAACTCATCAATGTTTGCTCCGTTACGAGGTCATGCTCAGTGGTAGTCTCCATCAATTCCCCCTCAATACTAATACCAAAGTCTCTCATAATTTTCATGATGACTAGAGGGAAGACGAAGGCTTTGGTAGAGAGACGATGATGAACCACATCCCTAATAGATTATATAATCAGTGGGGCAAGAGGGATAAGCTAAGTAGTCATCATCCTATGCAAGATGTATGTATCAATAAGGCGTGTCTTATTAAAATCACTGGCTCGGGGGATAACATTAAAACCAAACATGTAGACTAGAGCCTTAAAGTTGGCAGCAAGATCATTATTAGAATAGAAGCTGTTGGCTTGGAACGCATTATGCTTGTGCAACCCTAGAATAGCTCTAGTCCCTCTGGCATCCCAATTAGGGTCAGAAAGAATCTTTTGATTATTAGTATCTATCCCTTGCTAAGAATCATCATCATAGACCTGGAGGAGAGTAGCTAAATGGTTTCAGGTGATGACAATAGGGGTGCCCTTTACTCTTGTCTCAATGTGTGAAAGGTGTTTATTGCCCTTTTCAACTATGTTGGCATAAAATTTTTTAATGAACACTGGACAATAATCCCCCTTTTGCTATACTATAGGTCCCCACCCTAGCCTCCTAAACATCATTCCAAGTTTGAGGTCATGGTCCAGGGTAGGTGCAAAGGTACGCTCCACAATAATCTTATTGGAAGCCCTCCTATTATACCACTCCTCACATGATGGATCAATGAACTTAGCTAGCCTAAAGAACAGGGGGTCTATAGATGAAAGGGCTAAGGAAGAAGAAGCTCTAGCCCTTTTTGAGGATTGACACCGTGCTCTAGACATATTGGCAAGTAAGTAAGTAGTGAAGATAGGAGGATAAGGGCAAAGAAGCTCAAAGATTTTAGAAGGGTTGTATCTCCCCTGTTTCAAACACAATACACAACTCCCACGCAATGCTCAACCAGCTCACAACAATAATTCCCAAACTCCTTTAAAGTATACCTCACACCAAACAACAACCAATGCAATCTTCTCCAATCAATCTACCACAACTTACAACACAACCTGCAAGAACAACATAAAAGCGCACCATAAAGCATTAATGTGCTGCACAAACCCAATGTATCTGGATGTTCATAACATGATCATGTGAATTATGGAATTATCGTTACATTATAGTGATCAAGTGTAAGACAATTCAAAGCCAATGTGTACTAACTACTCAATCATCATAATAGCCATAATCATACCCTTAAGCCAATACATAAACTCCCTAATGATCATGTGAATGAATTAAGTACTCAAGAAACATTAACTCATAATATATCCAATGTCATGAAGCTCAAGAGTTAATTCACAATGCAAGAGAACATGAAATATCCCAAATTTTGGCCAAAATTATACCCAAAATTAGAAAAATTTATTAACAACATTTTAACCGTGGGAATTCAAGAAAAATCATACCTTTATGCTCTCCTATGCATGGGCAAGCAAAAGATGCATTCTTTTTTCAAAAATCCAAGCTCTTTGCATATGGATTAAAGTTTGGGTTTTTGTGAAAAATGGAAGGTTTAGAGAATTTTGATCCGTAAAATCAACAAAAGAAGGATAGATTGATGTTCTAAAAGTGTTTGGAAGGTGAAAAATCAAATCTTAAGGGGTTGGGAAGGTGAAGCCGGCGCGGGTTAGAGAGGATTTGAGAGGGAGCTAGAGAGTTTGAAAGAAAAAGTGGTCAAAATGGCCTATTTGAAGTGTTCTCCCCAACAGGAGCCAGCGTTGGTTCTAGGCCCAACCGGCGCCGATTGCATTCTGTCCGGGCTCCAAATTTTTTTTTTTAAATCAAAAACGAAATACAAGTGATGAATATGCAGCAATGATGAATAATGCAATTTAATTTATGAAGAAATAAATAAAAATGAAACAAAACAATGAAAATAAAAATTGTTCTGAATCACAAAAACTGAAAGCAAAAATGACTTCAATATTTTCCACGGCCTTGATCCCGTGGATTTTCTTCAGTGTTTTCTGGCAATGTCCCCGCTTGATGATCCCCAAGTAGTTTAGCAAGTTGGCCAATTTGGCTCTCCAAGTTGTGCATGGAAGCCTCTAAGTTCCTTGTTGTTGCATCAATCCCTTGGAACTTAGTCTTTATTATACTTACCAATTGACCAATCAATTCCTCCAATGGTGGCTTGGAAGGTGCTGAATTGTTGTTCAAAGGGGGTTGGTTCCTTTGATTACCCCCAAAGTTAAAAGAACCCTGCAAAGGCTACCTATTCCGTGGTTTCTTTGAGTGAACCCATATTTTGGTACTCATGGTTTGAGTGCCCTTCTCCACAAAAATTGCAACTTCCATTTACCACTTGGCCTTGAGGCATCACCATTTGTTCCATCTTTTGAGTCAACACTTCCACCTTAGCCTCCCAAGCTGCCACAACATCCACTTTGTGCACTCCTTGCACACGAATCTTAGACCTTGCACTTTCCCATAATAGTTATTAGGAGCTAAGTTCTCAATAAGATCGAATACCTATTTCGAGGTCTTATGATTGATGGAACCCCCTGCAAAAGAGTCTACCACTTGTTGTGTTGCGAACGTAAGGCCATTCAGAAAGATGAGCATCTGCATTCGTAACTCAAATCTATGGTGGGGACACTTTCTCAGCATCTCCTTGAACATCTCCCAACTTTCATACAAAGGTTCTGAATCTAATTTTTGGAAGGTAAATATCTTGTTTCTAAGTTTGGATGTCCTAGCTGGAGGAAAATATTTGGCAAGAAATTTTTTAGCTAGGGCATTCCACGTGGTGATGGAACCTCTGGGTAAAGACTTTAACTAAGATTTGGCTCTATCTCTCAAAGAAAAAGGAAAAAGTCTTAGCTTTATGGCATCTTCAAAAACACCATTCATCTTAAAAGTATCACAAATTTCAAGAAAACTGGCTAAGTGGGCATTACGATCTTCTTCAGGTAGCCCATCAAATTAGACCATTTTTTGGACCATTTGGATGATATTAGGCTTTATTTCGAAATTATTCGCATCCACCCTAGGTCTAGTGATACTCGAGCCCGTGCTCGAGATTGCAGGTTTCACAAAGTCATCCATAGCCCTCCTGTTGTTTTCACCATTGTTGTTTTGAGCACCATCCATGTCTGTGAGTAAGTTCCGTTTGATTTTTCGGTGAATTTTTGACAATGTCCTTTCAATTTCAGGATCAAAATCTACTATCTTACCTTTAGATTTCGAGTCATGTACCAAGGTCAACACCTAGAAAAGACAAAACGAAAGTTAGATAATGGAATTCACAATTCAAACAAAATTACAAGAACATGTTAGTCAAAGTAAACATCAGTCATAGTTATATTACAAGATATAAAAGATACAACAGATACAAAAGATACAAAAGATGGCACCTTTTTGCGAAAAAAAAAAAACAATTGTACATACTCTACATATTTACATATTTACATGGATAAATCAACAAAATCAAAACTTTCATGATATTGTTCCCTGGCAACGGCACCAAAAACTTGTTGTGTTTAAATTTAGGTATAAAAATCATATAACAATAAGCACATTCCCAATCAAGTTTAAATTAAAACGTTAACCCTAAATTACACATATGAGCAAGCGTACTCATCATTAAACATAGTATAGGGGTTCAAACAAGTGTCAATCCTCAAGGAACAAGTATGCATTAATCACTTTTCTTTCATTGTTTAACCGATTCAATAAAGTGAAAAAGAATAAAAAGAAAAATAAAATAAAATAACATAATATATATATGTCAAGGATGGAGAATTATGTATCTCAAACCATTATTTTGACAAACATGACCTTAAAGTACCTAATCATCATCATAACTAATCATTCTCATGGCATCATGAAGGATTAAGATAGATTCAATTCTTTGGTCAATCCATGAAATCACTATCTTCTAAATAAATTAGCATTACTTAGTCTCGCCTCAACTAATTTACCTAAAAGATGCATTAAACACAATCCTTGATTAAATTTCCTTGGTCTCGGCAAACTTAAAATATGAAGCTAACCAATAAATCCTTGGTCTCGGCAGACATCAACTAACCTTTAATTACCCAGTTCTTAGCAATTAACCCTTTTGGTCTCAGCAAGTTAATAGAAAACAAATATGAAATCAATAAATTAAAACCACTATCAACCCCTTGGGTCTCAACAAGTTAATGGAAATAAACAACCCATTTATCTCATAATCAGCCCGAGTAATTAAATACCAAGAATAACAATCAATTAATCAAAAGATCAAAGTAACTCTAAAAATCATGAATACCGAAACAATGTCAAATTACAATAAAACAATTAATACATTATTGTTCAAGAAAAAGAAAACAAAAGTAAAAGAAATCACTCATAGACAAGCCTCCTTCTTCATCCTTTGTAGACCCCCTTGTACAATCCTCCTTGAATTGAAGAATTCCTCCTTGATTTGAGTGATTTTCTGTTATGATCTATGAATTCTCTCTCTTTTTCTTGTGTTTTTCCTTTATTTATAGGCTTTAAAAGTACCTAATTTCGTTCCTCTAAGGTTTTTGGCCAACTAGAAGTAGAAAAATACTAAAACTCTGCAAATTACCAAAAATCGCGGGCGAAAATCGAGGCACCGCCTCAATATTAGGGCATAGCCGGCGCCGTCTCCGGCCTCCTTGCCGGCACCGGTTGTGGTCTATCTCTCCAATCATTCGTCAATTTTTCTTGATTTTCCTTCCAATCCTTCCAGAGTGCAGCCGGTGCCGCCTCTGGCCTTCTAGCCGACGTCGGTTTGGTTTTGTTTCACTAGTTTTTGTCACCTCAAAGTGCATGTCAACAGCATGTGGCCAACGCCGGTTCCCCATCCTGGCCGGCACCACCTCTACTCTGTTTAGTGACGTTTTTGTCTTATTTTACCCCTAAAATCTGAAATAATGCACAAAATAGCTTTCCAAGGGTAAAATCTCAAATATGAAGGAATATGACCAGTTATTGAACAAAATGTATCACAAAATAGCCTTAAATAACTAGAAAATATATGACTAATTTATGCCCTATCACTTCTATACGAGTGATCTCGTGGGATAAATTGCCGATGAACATCAAAGAAACATGTTTTTCTTCTATGCCGAAGTTGAAATGCCTTACTCTTTTCCATACAAATTGGGCACGCCACGTGCCCAGAAGTTGTCCACCCGGATCACATCCCATATGCAGGAAAGTCTCCTATTGTCCACAAAAGCGTATCTTGCATATTAAAATTACGCTTCCTAGAAATATCATACGTCTGAATACCCACACGCCAAAGTGATTTAAGCTCCTCAATAAGTGGTTGGAGATACACATCAATCATCTTCCGAGGATCTCTTGGTCCCAGGATTACCGCTGCTAGAAACATGTAAGGTGTCTTCATGCACATCGAAGGTGGCAAATTATAAGGGGTGATAATGACAAGCCAACAAGAATATGACTTGCCAAACATACCAAAGGTGCAAACCCGTCTGCATATAATGCCAATCTTACATTGCGTGGCTCATGTGCGAAGTCTGGATTTTTTATGTCAAAATCCTTCCATCCTTTGCCATCTAACGCGTGATTCATTTCATCGCCCTGTTGCATATGGTCTTTGTGCCATGTCATATGCTCGGCTATTTCTTTTGACACATAAAGCCTCTAAAGCCTCGGAGTAATGGGTAGGTAATGCATCTTTTGATATGGAATGGGTTTGGATTTTTCCAAAATTCTTATCTTGTATCAGGGAGGATGATTGCAGAATTTGCAATTCATTAATTCCTCATCAGCTTTCCAAAAGAGCATACATCCATTAACACATACATGAATCTTCTCAACTGGCAACCCAAGAGCTTTCACAAACTTCTTAGTCTTGTAAAAATCGTCTGACACTTTGTTCCCATCATCTAGCAAAATTTCATTAATAAGACCGGCCCAATTATCGAAATGAATATCCGGCATATTCTGCTCTGACTTCAAATGCAACATCTGTGACACAACTGACAACTTTGAATGTCGTGTACAACCCTGAAACAGTGGCTTGTCTGCCTCATGCAATAGATTATAGAATAATTGTTGTGCATTGGGATTCGGTGCCTCCTCCTCGATGTTAGATGGACCCGCGGCCCAATTATCATTGAAGGAATGACCCGCAGCATCATATACCATTTCTTAACACCTATTTATGGTTTCATAATGGTCTGACAATACATTGGGCAGTTCCTCTGCATGGATTTGATACTCATCTCCATGGGATGTCCAGATAAAATAATTCGGCATAAAACCTTTGTCTAGAAGGTGAACATGACAGTTTTCACGGCTTCAGAATTTCAGAAGCTTGCACCGAGAACAAGGACACCTTGTCATTGCACTATGAATGAATTGTGGTTGCACACATGCAGCCCGAATGAACTCGTGGAGTCCTTGTGTAAACTCCTTTGTTATGCCTCTATGACTCGGGAGGAGTCGATTATACATCCAACTTCTATCTCTATTCATTTTAACTGACTATATGCCACCATTCAATTATGATTTATAAATTCCGTAGCCATAAGTTTAGTAGTTTAATAGGAAACTATTAAACAGTTTTCAAACATAACAATAATTTTAAGATACTTAGAAATATTGATACAAATTTCCAAAATATTCATGCATAAACATACAAAGAAACAATGAAAATCAAACACATTAAACAATTATCAGAATGAAAAACCATAAAAAATATCACAATGATTAGATCCTGATTTCCCGGAATAAAAAACATGAAGACAAATGCACACTTATGATAGTTATTGATCTTAAACTGATATGAATCTTAGCTATCTTCCAGCCTTTTTTGCATGAACCACAACAGCATTAGCCATAGTTGAGATAATTAGGTAAATTAGATGTATTTCTAGGAAAAACTTTAAATAGAAAATATCAATGAACTCATAACTATATTACGTAAAATAAAATGAAGGTGAAATTATTACAAAATGAAATTATAATTGAACTGGTTATAACTTGGAAATGTTTTTGAAGATATGATTACAACTAAGTTGTTAAATTTTGTTTTTTATTAAACAATAAAAATGTTTTTTCTTTATATTAAGAACTAATTCTCAAACATCTTAAGCTACAATTTTGCACTCAACCATTGATTATTAGCTCAATGTTAAGCAGTTGATCACGGTTTGATTGTCATTTTCAAAAGGAAAATGAGTTAACTCTCTCTAGAATATACATTTGTCATTTCACTCTTACGAACTTTAAAAAAAGTAAAATATATATATATATATTATAACAATAAGTATTTAACAACATGATACATATTCCAGTCCCTGTCTCGACCAAGAGCATTCTCTCCATTTCCAACTAACTAGATATATATTCACCACAGAACTACTTTCTCTTACTCCAGGAATGTAGAGAGTGAATCCAAAGAGACTGTGAATCACTTTAACAATCACCTCCAATCACACACTAATTAGTTCATGACTATCATAAGTATCTCAAATGACTGTAGTCAAAGAAGAACACAATTAGCTCAGATCGTAGTAACAAAGTGCACATTGAATCACACCCAAATGCACCCTCTGAAAAACAGGCAAACAACTCACATTCCACACTGAATCACACCCAAATGCATCTCCGAAAAAAACAATCAAACAATAAAGTGCTTCTTTCTGCCACACAATTGAATACACATCTCACAGACCCAAATGCAGAGTTAAAGAAATGAAGAAAAAAAATTCAATGAAATGTATTACAATGCTCCCATTTAGTCAAATATCCATCTACCCACATATTCTACTTAATCTCCATCTATCATGTAAAATGCACACTTCGAACACACATTACACACACTGCTCACAGACCAAAATAGTACATTTTACATAAAGTAGCACCCATTATCGGCAAACAGGATGATTCAAATCAGAAAAGTAGAATTTTAGAGTGTATATTTTACCAACAGACAGTACATTTTGCGGGCAAATAGAATTTTAGAGTCTACATTTTATCGACAGATAGTATATTTTACATAAAGTGACATATATTACACACTGCACCCAAATGCCAATTCAAAGCAGAAAAGAAGAAACCTTTGAGCGTAATGGCAGTATCGGCAGACGAGATGATGAGCTACCTCTGCAGCGACGAATGGCTGACGGGGATGGAGATAGTGACGAAGTAAACAAATGGAAATAGGTGTGGCAAAATGGCGAAGAAGAAAAGCTGGCGGCGAATCGGTTGGCAGGGACAGGGACGGCGACAGCGACAGAGGAAACAAAGGGAAATGGGTGTGGCAGAATGGCGAAGAAGAAAAGCTATGGAATTGAACAAATGAAATGGGTTGTGGGAATTTTATTTGTCAGATAAAAGGGAACAATCCGTGGCTATTTTGTAGCTATATAGCCACGGATCACCAACGACATAATTCAAAAATTTTCCAAAAATATGTCGTGGCTAATTCACAGCTAATTTGCTACGAAACAGCCACGGCTATATTTACAAAAATATTTTAATTTGTCAAAAAAATTTCGTAGCTGATTCGTATCAAATCATATGCAAATCAACCATTATTAGTTTTAATAAACATAGAGATTTTTTTTTTTAATATATGTCGTTGTCAATCTATTGCTAATTGTTAATTTTTGAAATTTTTCTATGGCTGAATCGCAGCTGATCTCACATGGATCAAACACGAATAGTGTGTGTGTGTGTGTGTGTGTGTGTGTGTGTGTGTATACACAATTGATGTATACATATTTATATAATTACTAATGTATAGATACATATATGCATAGATAATCATAACCATTGATATATACATATATGTGTGTGTATGTATGTATATATATGTACACACACACACACATATATGTATATACATATATATATATATATGTATGTATATATATGTATATACATATACATATTTTCTTGGCAGGTAACAAAATCTTGAGTCATTAAGGACAAGTAATACTTTACCTCATTTACTTTTCATAGTAAGTCCTCTGAGGTGAATAATTATTAATCCCAAATGAATATAATTATGTCCTCAAGAGTTGAGAAGTAAGATGCATCTTCTGTCATCAAGGTCATTCTGACTTCCTGTCCTTTTGGAACATGTTGAGGCTCTTCTCTTTGAAGTCTGAATAAAGAAGTGGATTTGCTGAACCTGTTAACACCTTGGTTGTATAGATCGAAGTTGTTGTTCAGAGAATGTATTCATGTCTTGATTGACATCAATCATATTTTCCAGAGTGCTAGTAGAAGGTTCTGAACTTGATCCAGAACCTCTTCTGAGTAATCTTCCAAGGAAATTATCCACAGATATAGTTTCTGTTCTCTGGGTTCCAGCCAGAGTTCTTGAAGTACCTGTAAAAGATCTATTCATCTTTATAGGTCAGAAATTTAGTTTGGTTAGGTTTGTGCTGGATACTTCAAAAATCTTTGTATATCCTGTAAAAGTCTTATGACCTTTGTATTGAGTGGTATAATCTACCGCCTTATCATAGTAAGAGTTTTCAAAATTGGCTTTATTCATAGCGAATTTTGTAAAGCAAATCATGAACTATTTGGATTTCTTTATCCAGTTTAGTTTCATGTAAAATTATCTGAGTCTTAATTTCTTCCAAAAGAAGTTTTGTTTGGAACTCAATTTCTTTTGGTTTTTCAGAAAAATTTCTTAAGTCTGATCTTTTTACAAGATCTGCAAGTTTGAGTTTATCAAAAGTATTTAAAGAGTTTTTGAGAAATTTCGGAAATCATTTGGTTTTTGGAAACCATAGATTTGTGAATATACTCAATAATTCTAAGAAATTTTTCTTGGTGTTCTTGTAAAGATCGCCCAAAAGAAAGAAGTAAATCAGTTATTGAATTTAACTGAAAGTTTTCACCATGGAATGAATGTTTGAAAGTATTAGGGTTAAAGAAACAACTAATTTTTTCTTTTTCAAGCAAAAGAATAGTTTTTTTCTGAAAAACCCAAGGCTAAGTCTAAATAATCAAATTTATGTGAATTCATAACATAAACAAATTAGAAATAAATCATAACAGACATGTATAAAACACCTGCAGTGATTTAAGTTTGTTTTAAAGTAAATGGTAAGCAAGAGTCCAAGAATGAACCATGTTCTGATACTAGGTTTTAGTGAGGCACAAATCTCTTACACCATGTTAGATACGGGGCTTTGTTGCTGACCGCCGGTTCCACAAAGGTAACCTAAGCACACAGGCTCAACTGGCTTGGCGATCTGTTTCCAGCCTATATACCCATATGGATGGGAGATATATATATTGACTGATATAAGTAGGGAAGTAAAGCAGATCAATATACATTCATAAGAAAACATTCATCTACAAAACGGTGGCTCTAGAAATAAGCTTGGAAGCCTACCCCAGAGTTGTTTAGTCTTCCTACAAATATCAATCATGCAGACTAACTAGAGGAACAAGTATTTTGAAGTAATAGCCTTCTATGATTTTGAACCAATAAAATCTTTCTTAGATTTAATAGTTCCATAAGTTTTAGTTCAGCCTCATCTTCATAAGATCTGAAATGACTTAAGTAATATTGAACAAGTTGAGATCTATCTTCAACTAATTCATTTTGGAAAGTTTTAAACTTAGATCTAAATATCTTAGCTTGAGTTTGTAAGTAAATAAGTTCTTGATCACAAGATTCTATATTATTTAAGCTATTTAGCTTATCTAAATAGTAGTAGAAACAAGTAAGAGTGCGCATCATAGACTCACACATTTGTATTTGTCTAATCTGACTAAAGTGAAGATGGTGTATCCATCTATGGTCTACCCTAAGAGCTTTAGGGCACATGTTATCTAAACACATAAAATTTAAGTTAAGCAGAGAGAGTTTGCTCTTATAAACCATTCTCACAAGTAATCACAAATAGTATGTATCAAAATCAAGATCAAGACCCAAAATTCTTTTATGTTCTATTTCTCCTTTAGATGAGCTTAAACATAACCATTAGGATTCAGATCAACTCACCTTGTCAGAGTCAACGGATGGTACTATTTTCCCTTTAGCCCTTCTTTTCGACTCTGGCGGTACTTTCCTATTCCTTACGTCTTTTGATTTTCTGAATCTGTATAGTTATGTTCTGAAACTTTAAAGAGAAGAAGAAGATGAAAGAACAGGGAGTAGTAGATCTTTTATTAATACATGATATAAGTGAGTACAAGTGGGAAAAGGTCTCTAAGACCTTATCTCTCTACAAGAAAGTTTTAGCCTGCAAATATTTTGGATGTATAAGCGAGAAGGATAGAATGCTTCTTCTTATGCCATCCAGTTACAAATGAGGCTCTTTATATAGAAAACCTCAGGGGGCTGTACGGATTTCAAATTAAGATTTTGGAGTCCATTAGTGCTAGCAGACGTCATGGCTTGCGTCTCTGATTGAGTGGAGGACAAGTGTTTTGTCCTTTTGCTTTAGTAGTCAAAAAGATTTGCTTTTTGAAAGTAATGCCTTCTTTTCTTGGAATCTTTTGCTTTTGGAAAAGATAGCAATTACACGTAACTGGGGTCTGCCATTAAGCTGGTGGAGTAAGTGGAGCCTTATCTTCATCAGTCTGGCTGGTAGTAGCTAATTTTGACATTGAGGCCGTATCTCGATCTATCCTTAGATATTTTTCTTCATAGTGAAGAATTAGGCCTAGGTCAGCTATCAAATGTTCAAAAGGTATGAACTGGAGTCCATATTCTTTTGGCCAGAGTATCTTTTTTGTATAGGTTTCTCCTGCAAGACAAAAATCAGTCTGATCTCCAACAGAAAAACAGTATTGAGATCCTATCATTTTGGCATGCTGGTGCTTTAACTGATAGTCTAGTGAAGTTCCTACTTCCCATTCATTATCCGAATCAGAGTCTGGGAGTAAGCCATATTTAAGAGTGCTGATTCTGAATAAATGTTCAACTGGTTCAATTTGGCTAGCAATCCATTCAGGGGGAGTACTATTTATGAACAAGTGAAGTGGTCCATCAAATTTTTGAAAGATTTTTCTTAGAATTGATGCTAACGGATCTAATCCGTTAGGTAGGTTACATCATCAATAACTAAAGAATTGAGTAACCCAAAAGAGAGTAAGGACTGGGGAGTGATTTCTACTCCAGAGAATCTGAGAATAGGAAACTGAGTGATATCAATATTAGCCCAACGAATGGAATAGACTAATTGGCATCTGCAATAAGAAAGTAAGTCCTTTTTAGTCTACACCAAACACTATTTAAAACGTCCAGTGCAGGGTTTTTTCTGAGCATACTCAACTTCATAGAAGAAGGTAATGCCCACTAGTTTAGGAATTAAATTCCTGTGAGCTTCTCTTGTTGGATTGTATGCCCTCTTAAACTAGGTTTCTGATGTAAAATCGAATATTTTAATGAAAGAATTTATTTTCAGAAATTATTTGTGAATTTACTTTTTGTTTGTGTACGATTTTCGTTTGGAACAGGCCCATTGTGTTTAAATAAGTGATCCATGTGAATGGTAGTCTTTCACAGTAAGGTATGGATCACGGGCTATTTAACACATAAACATTTGTTCTTAACCTATTGATGAGACTGGGAACCTCATCATGTTTAGGTTATTATGTTATGAATTCCAAATGGGGAATGGCTTACCTTTAGCCAGTGGGTAGTCCACTCACTTCATGACATAAGCGTATTTTGAATACGTAGAACAGGACCTATAGTAGTGGTTTCTCAAAGTACTATATGGTAGAAACCTAGACTACTACCACTACAGCGTGGACTAGTACTCTACGACTTGGGTGTGAGTTGGTGGTCTGGCGAAGCTGGAAGCATATACTTTGATTTGCTGTAGTTGAGGTTCTATCGTAGGGCCAATATACTTGCATGGCAGGTATGTGTGACTAGTTAGTTAAGACAGACTTATACAAGATAGTCTCTGCACTATATCGCCCCTTGTGGTTGTCCGAATGGTCTAAATTATCCAGGGCCCTGGGAAACATGACTTGGATGTTTGCTTTAGGGTAGCTCCCTTGGAAAGCGGAAACACTCTAGGAAGTCGTGGATCATTGGACTAGAAGCCTAAGGATGGTAGATGTCATTTAGAGGGGTGTTAGTACACTTCTTCCTCTCTAAATGTACGGCGATGTGTAGAGGGGTATTTTAGTCATTTCACCTGTAGGTCGGAGATTTTGCGAATGCAGCATTGTCTTTGGGGTCAATATTTCCTTATGGTGATATTAGGAAATATTTAAAATGCAAAATACAGCTATTTATATAGCAGGGATATTTTGGTCATTTTAGCAGCCAAGGCGATGTGTCTTTTTGGTCCTCGAGATAGCCCGTAAGTCCTAACTACTTTTGGGTTGAGGAATTGGTCTCAGTTGAAGAGGATTTTATTTTATTTTATTTTATTTTATTTTATTCAGGAAGTCTAATTTATTATTGGACTAGAATAAAATAAATAAATAAATAAAATAGGAGTTGAGAGAAATTAATTATCTAGTTTAATTGGTTAATTAATTATTCAGGGCCTAGGTCTAATATGAATAATTAAGAAATTAACCTGGGCTTAAACTAGGGGAAATAATTAATGTTTAATTATTTATTGGATTATTTATATAGGCCCAAGAAATAAATAATTAAAGATTAATTATTATGGTTCATTTAGGCTCATTAATTATTTATTGGGTTACTTATGTAAGCCCAGGAAATAAATAATTAATATTTATTATTTTGGGCCTTTTGGGTCCAAGAAAAATAATAAATATTTTTCTGGCCCAATAGCTTGGACCTTAGGGTTTTTCCAGATACGGTTAAGAGGAGTTTAGGGTTGGCCAAATTGATTCTCAGGATAACATCCGGGTGTTTTGAAATCCCGGAGATATGTTGATCAGAGATTGAGAGACCTAGTTTAGGCTAACTAATAAACAACTCTTTGGAAAAAAAAAACCCTAATTTTTCCCTAGCCTCACAAGACTCTCACGTCTCATTCTCTCTGGGAGCTAACGTTTTTCCCTCTCCCTCCTCTGTGGTTTCTTCTTGTTCTTGGCTAATCAATAGCGAAAGAACCAAGGAGTTTTGAGATCGTTCCTCTTCACCATAGTGTTCGCCAACTAGAGGTTAGGCTGAGGAATATCCCGAGAGCTGGAGAGCTAAGCGTTAATGCAAACAATGCGAAGTAGAAGGCTAGCGGGTGTTCAACCGAAAGCTCCTTCAAGTGTGCAAAGCGAGGCGATTCCAGTCGTTCAATCTGTTCCTACGCAACCTAGGAGGGTTAAGGAACGCAAAGGTATGATCTTCACGCTTCCGCATAGCCTTTAAGGCTCGCGTTTTATTTTTCTCCAATTTTTTTTAACGTATAGCATGCTCCCCTGTTTCTCGTTTTCCCTCGTCTCTGAGGAAGTCCATGTGAATAGCCATCATTTCCATAGTAGTGTATTCTACTAAGGTTTTGATTTTACCAAATAAAGGAGATGGGAGTTTCTCCCAAACTTTAATTGGCTTAGTGGCAGATGATTCCCCTTTAGATGGGTTGCCAAGACTCGAGTATTTAGTGCTTGGCTCAGGCGGAAGAGATACTTGGTGAGTAGATTGAGTCTCAAAAAATGAAGTAGAAACAGTTTGGACAAAAGTCTTACCTTGCTGGCATATCGAACCATATGGCCTGTTTTTCAAGTTTTGAGAAATGAAGAAGTTTGGGCCCACTTTCTGACGAGTAGTCTCCAAAGCTTCTACTAAGTCATAGAATCCTCTAAAAGAGGTTCCTTTGACACAGTAGGGCTTTATTTCAGCCCAGTCTAAGTATACTCTTGCATGATCACCTATAAATAATGCATAGCAAGAGAATTTCTTTCCTGGGGGTTTTTTAGAAATTCCCAGAAAATAGTTTTCCAAAGCAGAAATAAGTATCACTTTGGAATTGGATTGTCCTAGAGGAGTTACCAAATTCCATAAGTTGTCAATAAGGCAACATTGTACCTCGTCAAGTTGTTTTCTTGCTTCAAAAGTGAATTGAGACTTAGGATTTTGGTGAATCACAAGCTCATGCTAACCAAACTTCATGGTCTTAAGTGTAGAGGCCTTTTTCTTGCCTCTATCTATCATACCTGTAAAAAAAATCAGATAATAAGTCAAGACAGAATATCAGGCAGTTTATTATTGGGGCCTTTAATATGCTCCCAATTTATTTTTAGTCCTTGCTTGAGTAAACAATCTGTAAATTTGAGCCATCGTTTATAAGATAACACTTTAGGAGTAATTTTTTATTGTTCTAAAAATTTAACTATTGCTTCACAATCAATTCGAAGAGTAATTTTAGGTTTCCCAAGCAAACAAAACCTAAAACTATCAAGGTAGTAAAGAACAGCAAGTATTTCATAGTCTAGAGAAGTAAGGTGTCCTTTCTCTCTAAATTTTCCTGAAGAATACCTACATATTTGTTCAAAAGTTTTGGGGGAATATTTATTTTGTTTTCTTAACAAAACTCCACCTCATCCAGTTTCACATCCGTCAGTTTCAACTATAAGATAATCAGAATCTAATAGAAGAGTAAGTTCAGGCAAAGTACAGCACATTTGCTTGATTTTTCTAACCAGTAAAATATCTTCCTGATTAAATTGTCTCTGCACTTTAGGAGAGGTTTTGTTATAAAGTGGGCCAGTGAGTTTTCCAATATCTTTAAGATATGGTTTGGCATAATTAAGTAATCCAAGAAAACTTCTTAAAGTTTTTAAATCTTCCATTTTGTCTAGAAAATCTAAAATATTTTTAGAAATGGCAGGCTGGAGTTTAATCCTACCATGGCCAATTTCTACTCTAAGAAAATCAATGTTTTTCTTGAACAAAACCATTTTCTTTTTAGAAACAATCAAACCATGTTTTTCAAACAATGAAAAGATTGTATGTAAGTGTGCCCTGTGTTCGTTTTCAATTTTGCTGAAAACCAAAACATCATCGATGTAAACACAAGTAAAAGTAGAGTTTGGTCTAAAAATATTATCCATTTTTCTTTGAAAACTATGTGGTGCATTTTTCAAACCAAATGGCATAACTAACCATTCAAGGACAAGAAAATGCAGTCCAGCTTATAGATTCTGGATGCATTCTTACCTGCCAAAATCTTGACTTCATATCAAACTTATTGTAATATGAAGAACCCTAGATTTTGTTAATGAGTTGGTCTTTATCTGGGATTGTATACCCATCTTCATTACAATTGTCATTAAGACGTTTGTAATTAAAGACCATTCTTGTCTGTCCTCTCTTTTGTTCTGAGCTTTTTGTTCACAATAAAAGCAAGGGACCTGTGTCTGGAGTCTGATCTTTGAATTACTTCCAGAATTAGCAGTTGTTCTGTATGCATTTTGCATTCCTGCTGTTCAAAGTTTGAGTACTTCAAATCCTGCGCTTTAATAGTTAAATCATGATTTATAATATTAAGTTTATAGAAAACCTTGTCTTTACCCCAGTATTTCAAGGGGTTTTCTCCTAGTATTCCTAGTTTTTCCAGCCTAGAAATAATATCCTCAATTGATAAATTGAGCTGCAAGTCTCTTAAGACTGTCTTAGGATTTATGTAGGAGTCTAAATCTTCCAAGATTTGTCCTGAGATCCGTTATATTCGGCATAAGAGTCTATACACAAAAGGTCCATAGAATCTAGTGCTTCATAACAAGTTAAGTCTATGCTATAACTGCAAGCGGCTTTCTTTTCAACCTGAAGTTTAGCATTCAAAGTGCTTTTCCTCTTACATGATCCTGGAGGGTCACATTAACATTCAGCTTCCTTTGTCGAGGGAATTGGTATTAGAACCAGATTTGGTTTAGGTTTTGGTGTCAGGGGGGTATCACCACACTTAGCTCACAACTCTGATGGGAAGTGTGTAAAAGCAGTTAAGTGTTCAGTAACTACGGGAGTAATTACTACATTGTCAAAGAATAAACAATAGTGGTTAGTTAAAAGACAAGCCCTATTGTTGTGAGTAAGGAAGTTCAAGCCTAATATAAGGTTGATACCACTCAATACAAAGTAATCAGACTTTTACAGGATATACAAAGATTTCTGAAGTATCCAGCAAAGGAGATCAGATACTTACTCAACAAAATAATGTGATAATTGCATTATTAACTTCTCTCCATTACAAGATGACTAGACTTGAAATTGAGGTTATTAAGGTAACTGATACCCTTAGGGGACAAGAAACTTTTGGTTGGAAGGAAGCCCTTGATAAGATCAATTCTAATCTTACAAAGTTATCCACAGGACAACCTATTAGGCACAGACCTAACCAAATTAAATTTCTGACCTATAAAGATGAATAGATCTTTTACAGGTACTTCAAGAACTCTGGCTGGAACCCAGAGAACAGAAACTATGTCTATGGATAATTTCCTTGGACGATTACTCAGAAGAGGATCTGGATCAAGTTCAAAACCTTCTACTAGCACTCTGGAAGATATGATTGATGTCAATCAAGACATGAATACATTCTTTGAACAACAACTTAGATCTATGCAACCAAGGACCCTTTATGGTGTTAACAGGTTTAGCAAATCCACTTCTTTATTTAGACTTCAAAGAGTAGAGCCTCTATATGTTCCAGAAGGACAGGAAGTCAGAATGACCTTGATGACAAAATATTCATCAAGACTTCTCAACTCTCAAGGACATAATTATATTCATTTGGGACTAATAATTATTGGCCTCAGAGGACTTACTATGAAAAGTAGAGGTAAAGTATTACTTGTCCTTTATGACTCAAGATTTTCAAATCAGGCAGATCAAATTATTGGTATGCTTGAGGTTGATATGAACAACAATCTTGGGATTACTTATATATGCCCAAATTTTAATATGACAATAAAAGATTTTTGCAAACATATTAAAGTTTTGGTAAAAACTATGAGGATATGGACAATTTGAAGGGTCTAATATCTAACTTGATATGATTTTCTTGGGAAAAACTATGAATAACATGTCTATTTCTTATAAGCTTAAGATAGATGACATTATTCATGTTTTAACTTCAAAAGGAATTAAATTTATTCCCCCAAGAAGAATTGATTCTAAAATGCTTGCAGGTTTAGAATGTACTTTTTGTCTAAGAAAGTCTGGAGGGACCCTTAGACCTATTGAAAATATTACATATGCAAATATTGATGGTACTTTAAGTGTCAGGTTTGTCAACTATGTCAATTCAGCTCACCCAAATGAAGATGAGTTTGAAGAAGATACTCAAACCCAACCATTAGTAGATGGAAGAAGGAGTATTTGATGATTTAGATGAATACCTATATTTCCCTCAGGAAATAGGTAGTTACTTTACTCAACAAGACTTATCTCAGCAAGAGAAGATAGATTTAGAATTTGGAAAACTCCCACATGGATACAGACTTAGATTTGGAATTAATATGGAGGTAATAGCTTACAAACTACCCCTCCTAGATTGCCAACAAAACACTCAAATAGAGGACACTATTTCAGAAGCCTCTAATCTTTCTGAAACTGACACAGATATTACCCATATCTCTGTCAATGACTTTATGGAACCCTCCATAGCATCAACTTCCCAGTCTAGGTCATAAAATGTTTCTTGTCTAGAAAATGAACCTAGACCTATGGTTTATAACCAAGGAGGACATCCACCCATGACTGCTGTAAACCCCTACACCAATCCTAACCCATTACTCAGAACTACAGGTTGAAGAAGACCACTTGAATTAACCTTCTTTGGTAAAGATACAGTACTTTTGAACATTATTGAGTGTGATCCTCAGTTATTCGATACTTACCTTGAGCAATGGACAGCCTCTGTAAAAAGAGACTATCAGCAGAAGCATGAGCTGGATGTTGACTCAGGAGAAGCAATGATCAGGATAGCAGAAAACTATCTTGGAGATGTTGCAAGAGCAGCTTGGGAAGGTTTCAAACAAAAATTCCCAAATGAGGTAACTCGCATTGCCCAACAAAGCAATAATATACTTAATTTCTGTTATGTGATTCACAGAATACTTACTGCTAGGGATGCTAATATTGGTCTCAATCTTAGACAAATTGATGCTATGAGAGACCTTGAGCAACTCCAACTTCTTAACTAGTATGTTAAGCCATTTTGTTTAGATTTTCTGGCATTAATAGCTATCTCAAGTAACTATTACAACCCAGAGATAGGAGAACGACTCTTCTCAAAACTACCAGACCAACTTGGCAAGGACATACATGAAGCCTAGAAGGCTATGACTGTGCCTCCAACTTTTGATAATGTGGGAATTTGAATTCAACATATCTTGAGTAAGTTGAAAGAAAAATGCACCCACATTGCAACTCATAAAATGCTGAAGAACTAAAAATATGGATTCTATTCTCAAATATATACAGCTCAACAGTATGGAGCAAAGCAGCCTCATATAAAGAGAGTTACTTATACTGGTAAAACCAGATACAAACCACTAAAGGGTAAGAAGAAGGTTAAACCTTCAGAAACTCTATACTTACGACAGAGTAAGGCTAAAAAGCCTTATTTAGACAAAAAGAAACATGTAAGAAGATTTAAAACAGGTAAATCTTATCAAACTACTCTTACATGCTATACCTGTAATAAACCCAGGACATATTTCCTCTGTTTGTCCTAACAGGAAAAACTTTTATTCACAAGAGAAGCAAAGCTTGTGAACTGTACTAATTGTGACTTGTTAGAAGTAATGTCAGATGTTTCTAACACATCTTCTATATACTCTATCTGTGCAATTAACTCTTATGAACAGGAAGAAGGCACAAAAGCTGATTATGCTCTGGTTAATGAATTAATTAGACCACAATCAATGGCAGAAAAATATGGTCTAAATGACTTAAGGTATGATTCTGCTACTTATAATTTTCCTGATTTAGAGGAATTATCTTACTTATGTGAAGAAGATGACGGAACAACTGACATGATGTTTTCTGAAACAAAATTAGTTCCAACATCTACCACTTACTTACATATTTAGATTTTAAAACAAGGAACTAAACATATTCCCTATTTTAAATATAACTACTATCCTTCTGTTTTAAGTAGAGCTACTTTCTCTCTTTGTAAAACTGAAATTTGTAATTTATGTTCAAAAGAACATTTTCAAATTGATATTGCAAAAACTCCTTGTATAAGAAAAACCTTAAATATATTCCGAGATTTCCAAAACGGTATATAACATACTCCATACATTTCAAAAATACTTGTTCATAAAACTTTTTTATTTTGTTTCAAAATACTTGTTCATGTATATATTTCTAGAACTAATGATTAGTTTTTTTCCATTTTATCCTCATTTATTCTAAGCTAACGACACAACTTTCCAAAACTCTTCTTTCTTCTTGCTTGTTGAGAATTTTCACCAACCAATAGTTATCATGTTTTTAATATGGGTAGAATATAAACTTTATCTAAATTATAGTATTGTTTTCAACACCCTTAATCTGTGTTCAAAAGGCTTCATGAAGAAATATTTTGAAACGGATACTAAACAAAAAGGAATTATTATCAATGAACCTGATAATAAATCCTGTACTTTTACTTCTCAACCTACTATGTGTAATTCCAATCTTACACAAACTCAGGTTACTTGTCAAATTAATATTCATGGTTTTACCAGAATATTAACTGCTTTTATAGATAATGGTGCTTCTAAGTCCACCATTGATCTAAACTTTCTTTCAGAATTTGTTCCTAACAAATATTTGAAAACTACAAAAATTCCAATTCCTTTTTGTTTAGTATCTGAAAAAGATTTTGGAAAATTTTCATTCAGAGTACTTTGAGTTTCAGCGTAAACCTCTTTAAATTGTAAACTGAAGTTCTAAGTCATTGAAACGAGTTTCAAGAGTTGAAACTCTAGTTTCTAAAAGTTGGTTCCTTGTAGTGTTTCTTATACAAGGAGTTTTTGCAATATCAATTTGAAAATGTTCTTTTAAACATAAATTACGAATTTCTCTAGTTTCTAAAAGTTGGTTCCTTGTAGTGCTTCTTATACAAGGAGTTTTTGCAATATCAATTTGAAAATGTTCTTTTAAACATAAATTACAAATTTCAGTTTTGCACAGGGAGCAAGTAGCTCTGCTTAAAATAGAGGGATAGTAGTTACATTTAAAATAGGGAATATGTTCAGTTCCTTGTTTTAAAATCCAAATATGTAAGCAAGTGGTAGATGTTGGAATTGATTTTGTTTCAGAAAACATGTGTGTGTGTGTGTATGTGTGTGTATGTATGTATGTATATGTATAGTATATATATTAGTATATAACTATACAAATATATATATATATATGTATATGTGTGTGTGTGTGTGTGTGTGTATATGTATAATATATATATTAGTATATAACTATACAAATATGTGTGTGTGTGTGTGTGTGTGTGTGTAGTATAGATATTAGTATATAACTATACATATATAAATATATATATATATTTATATATGTATAGAGTATGTGCGTGTATATATATACACCCAATTGATGCATACATATTTATATAATTACTAATGTATAACATACATAGCTAATATACATATATATGCATAGATAATCATAACCATTAATGCATCAATATATTTATACACTATATAACTACATTAAATATGTATATATATATTAATTAGCTAACTTGTCAAGCACATTGGCATATATTATTATATAATGACGTGTACATTTTAAAATATATCTAAATTAAATAGTAAGATATACATATGATGATGAAATTGAAGGATTTTTTACGATATCACAACTGGCAATAAAAGAAATTTAGGATTTAAAAAAATAATGAAGCCGTAGCTAAACCCTAACAATTAGCAAGGGTTTGGCTACTGTCTTTTTATCGTAAATTTCCTAAATAATGATTTTTTTAAGAACAAAATTATTACCATTGCTAAACCCTAGCAATTAGGGAAGGTTTAGCTGCGGTCTTTTTATCCTAAAATTTCAAATAATTTTTATTTGAGAAAAAAAATTTAGTCGTAACTAAACCCTAGCAATTAGCAGAAGTTTAACTATGACCATTTTATCCTAAAATTCTAACAATTTTTTTTTTGACAAAAAAATATAGTCATAGCTAAGCCTTGGCAATTAGCGAGGGTTTAACTAGGTCTTTTTATCCTAAAATTCCAACAATTGTTTTTAGAAAAAAAAAAATATATGGTCGTACCTAAATCCTAGCCATTGGCTAGGGTTTAGCTACGGCCTTTTTATCCTAAAATTTCAACAAATTTTTTCGAGAAAAAAATTATGGCCATAGCTAAGCCCTAGCAATTAGCAAAAGTTTAACTATAGTCTTTTTATCCTAAAATTCTAACAATTTTTTTTTTTTGAGAAAAAATTATAGCCGTAGTTAAGCCTTAGCAATTAGCGACGGTTTAGCTATGGTTATTTTATTCTAAAATTCCAACAATTTTTTTTAGAAAAAAATGGCTATAGCTAAACCCTAACTAATTGCTAAGGTTTAGCTATGGCCATAATTTTTTTCTCCAAAAAAATTGTTGAAATTTTAAGATAAAAAGGCCGTAGCTAAACCTCGCTAATTGCTAGGGTTTAGCTACGGCCTTTTTATCCTAAAATTCCAATAAATTTTTTTTTAAAGAAATGGCCATAGCTAAACCCTAACTAATTGCTAAGGTTTAGCTGTGGCCTTTTTATCCTAAAATTTTAACAATTTTTTCTAAGAAAAAATTTTACTTGTAGTTAAACCCTAACAATTAGCGAGCGTTTAGTTACGGCATTTTTATCCTAAAATTCTACCAATTTTTTTTGAGAAAAAATTATTGACATAGCTAAACCCTAGCAATTAGGGAGGTTAGGTACAGCCTTTTATCCTAAAATTTCAACAATTTTTTTTTTTTTGAAAAAATTTATGGCCGTAGCTAAACATAGCAATTAGCAAGGGTTTAGCTACAACCTTTTATTCTAAAATTTTAATATTTTTTTTGAAGAAAAATATTATGGTCGGTTTAGCTAATAGCTAGAGTTTAGCTACTCATTTGCGATGGCCACAATTTGTCCTCGCACAACCCTCGCAAATTTTGTGAGGTATTCCTTCTCTCTCGCAAAGCTGTTGCTATTTGCGAGTGTTTAGGTACGGTTGGTTAACTCCTTAGTAAATTATCCTTCTCTTTACTTGCCCTCGCAAAACACTCGCTAATTAGTGACGGGATTTTAGTTGTCACTAATTGTCGTCGCTAATACTGTGTTTTCTTGTAGTGTTAGGAGGTTTCTTAAAGTCCTACATTGACTGTTTATACTAAAGTTAAGGGATATTTAATCTATAAATAGGGCCTTCCTTCAAAAGTTCAAGGCATCCTAGAGCTCCATCAAGAAGGGGCATCTTCAAACTTTAACAAGTTCAAATTTCACAACACTTGAAGTTTTGAATCTTCATCAAAGTTTCATTTAAGATTCAACATCCAAGCTTCTTCAGCATTCAAAGTTCAGAATCTTTATCGAAGGTTTGGCGATCAAGTGTTCGTCATCAAATCTGATTTAACCTTTGAATCAATGTTTTCAAAAAGTGAAGACAAGATCAAGCCCTTCAACTCTCGAATCAAAATTTTCAAAAAGAGAAGAATCAGAAGACATATCGTGCAATATAATATTTCATTGGACATTTGTAACCACTCTTAGGATTTATCAAATATTTTATACTTGTCAATATTTTTCTTGTTTTAATTTACAAATTTAAAATTTCATCATGCTACAATAGTCCTTCTAATTTATTGTTATAGTGCTTAAGATGTGGCCTTGGCTTGTCTTGTTTCTTTAATTTGCATGATATGCAAGATCATAATGACTTCTGAAAGTAAGCATTATCTTTAGCCACAATTCTTGCACACTTTAAAGTTAGAAATTTTTTTAACCATGGCAATTGTAAGTTTTTAACGTTATCAGTGAAACATATATTTGATTTTGTTAACGTCATTTTTAGCCGATCCGTTACAACAGTAACTTTCAGCCGAAGCCGATATGAATTCTGCCAAAACGGATGATGACGTTAAGAAAAGTCTTCAGTGGCTATACCTAGTCAACATCAAAACTAAGAGCCGATGAACTATCACCCACACACCTCGGCACGATCGGTGGGACGTTGCCATTCTTAGCCGTCAAAAGCAGGCCACGAAGTGGGATTTCCTCCACGTTCGAAAGTCGATAGTTGCGCCACAGCAAGTATAAAGCAAGCAGGGATCCCATATTGAAAGACACCAATGCTCATCTCCAACCAAATTACCAAAATTTTCTAGTTTTCATTCCTTTTATCCACAATTTTACAGCTTTCTTCGCTGCTTTCTTTTATAGCTTTCTTTGCTGCTTCCTTTTACAGCTTTCTTACGGCTTTATTTACAGTTTTCCTTACTCATTTGCTTACAAAACTTCCGGCTGGTGTTGCTTTGATTATCAGTGACTGTATTCCTTCCTCATTTTAATCGAAATAAATCAAATTCCGTTCCATCTTGCTTTCGCATGCAATATTTCTACTTGCTTGGACCCTTTATATAGTAAGTTCAAGGAACCCACCTATTTTAAAAGGTCTAGCTCATTCATTCATTTCTCTATTAGACTGTTTATGTTCATCGAAATAGCAGCCGATCGACACTTCCATCGACTCCCTTTTCGTAAGGCAACATAAATTGGCACGCCCAGTAGGACTCGAAGGGTAGTTATTACATGCAATTGCATTCAGGACGTGTTATGGCTAATTCTCAGCAACAGTCCTCAGGGCCTTCATCAGAATCATCCGATTGGCCTACTGTCCAAGCTTTACGGGGAGCTTTTGATCCCACCACGATGACATCTAGGAGCACCCAGGTTACTCTCCCTGAACAACAAGGGGTGCAAACTTCATCTCCTCCCCAGGTGTCCCAATTGACACCCACTTTCTAACCGCCATACGGCAGGCTATGGAGCAGTGTACAAGCAAACTCATTCAAAGCCTTATTCTATAGTTCGCCACAGTATTCCAACCTTTGCTTTAGAACAAGCTTCATAATTTTGAACAAAGGCAAAATGCCCAGGAGGCACCTCAGGTAAGTGTGTATTCTCCTCCCTCATCATTTGTTATAGCTTCTTATGGGTCAATGTAGTTATTACACCAAGAGTAGTCTATGTCGATGCCTGGGGGTAAATGCACTTGGTGTGATTTCGACAGAACCTTTCCTAGGAAGAACTCTACCATATTCGATTGCAGGGACCCAGGTGCCGATGGGAGCACAAATGTTCTATGACCAGAATACTGCCCCAAACAGGAATGTTGGCTCTTCGTACGGAGGACCTCAGGGCTACATCGCAATCTTCCCAACTGCGTATCCAATTACAACGACGGTTTATCCACTACAGGGGGCAGGGTATCCTGAGATGGTTATATTCCCCGGATAAGGTTCTCGACCTATTGTGGTAGGTTCTCCCTGGTAGACCCAACAGCCAATGCCATCATCCGAGGTCAGCTCAATAACGGAGGCCGTGCATCAACAAGCTAGAGACCGGCCAGTGTATCTAAAGCCTTACCCAGAATAGGTAGACTCTATGGCAGTACTACCTCGAGGATTTAAGCTGCCAGAGTTCTCCACTTTCTCTGGAGAAGATAACAAGCCCATTATGAAGCATATAGGGAGGTTCACAGCACACTATAGAGAGTTCGGGAATAGTGATTGGTATAAATTGCAGTTATTCTCTTTATCCTTGACAAGAGCGGTGTTCATTTGGTATGCAAATCTAACACCTGGTTCGGTGCATACATGGGCCGATATAGAATGAATCTTCCATGAACATTTCTTTAAACCAACACCCAAGGTGTCCATGGCTGATATTTTGGTAGTCAAACAGAGATCATCCGAAGGTGTTGCAGACTTCATCGAGCGTTTTCGGCAAACTAATGCCAAATACACCACCCAATTACCAAAAATGGAGTACGCCTGGATAGCCATCAATAGAATGCATCCGCAACTCAAAGGACGCCTTATCTTACAAGATTTCTCCGATCTATCCCGTTTGCTATCTCAAACCGTCAGGATAGAAAAAATGATCAAGGAGAAAGAGAAAATGTGGTCAGTCAAGTTTTCTCAAGGACAAACCATGATATCGGTAGTGAATGATGTTACTGATAATGAGGAAACAAGTGCTAGATGTTATGGCAGCCGAATTAGTAAAACGTGCATCTTATACTTGCCCTTTCTTAAAGCCTGGCAAAGGGAAGGAGGAAGCTTCTCCTGCAGGTCCATCCACATATACTTTCGATGTATCCAGAACTGAACAGATATTTGAACAAATGGTTAAAGATAAGGAAATTCGTCCAATATTTGGTCACAAACTTCCGGGGCCAGAGGAATTAAAGGACAAGAAATACTAGAAGTGGCACAATTCATTCTCCCATAATACTAATAGCTGTGTGGTTTTCAATAACACAATATAGAAGGCCTTACAAAAAGGAAGGGTAAGATTTGCTTACAAGCGGGAGGAAACCTTAGTTGATATAAACCCGTTCCTAACAGCAGATGCAAGCACGGTGCAGACATGCGAAGAGGATGAGGAGTTAGGAGACTCTCTCATCAAGAAGCAGTTGGAAAGAAATAAACCAATGTTCCAGAGGCTAGATGGTCAGCCGTCAGTTTTCACCCAGCTTACAGTTCCAACCTTTTTGGCCCATTTCCAGGGGAAGGATAAGAAATTTACATTGCATGTGCCTCACAAAGTGCCGTTCTTCCCAGACCATCGTTCCCAACTCACAAAGACTCAAAAATGACAGGAACATATGAGAAAAGCTCAGCAGAAGCAAGCGTTGGAAGAATGGATAGAGAAACAGGTATATGCTTCCACAAGTCAGAATATGCTCAGTATTCTTTCCGTCACAATTCCGAGCTAAGGCTGAGCAAGAAGTAGTAGAAGAGGATTACTGCGCAATAGAAGAAGCGGCTGTTGAGCTCATCAAGTTTAAAGCACCATCAGGAGGGATGCACTTTTCGATCCCCACGACAGAACATTCGAATCACGTTAAACCGCTGTACATTAAGTCCCACATCAATAGAAGACCTTTCTCTCGGGTTTTTATTGATGGAGGAGCTGCATTGAACGTAATGTCGTTGGCAACTCTAAGGCGATTGGGTAAAGATCACCACGATCTAACTTCTGTTGATGTACAGATGCTTAATTTCACCGAGGAGGCTACCAAGGTAGAAGGGGTTATCACTTTTGAGGTGTCCATAGGATCTAAGGTTAGTAAGACTGTTTTCTCTGCTAATCATAGCTAAGCCGACATATTCTGTCTTACTTGGAAGGGATTGGATTCATATAAATCACTGCGTTCCATCAACACTTCACCAAATGATGTTGATCTGGGATGGAGAACAAGTAGAAAGGATACCAGCCGATCCCAATTCGTTTTCCGCAGAAGTGCATATGAATAAGGCAGTCTTCTACCGTTCTACTTTTAACCCAAGCCATTAATCCAAGCTTACCATGACTCATAACCAAATCACAATGGAAGGGTTGGAAGATCAATGTCCAAAAACAAAAGACCCTGACGTTTGGCATGCTCTTGGCTTCGTTGCTCAAGACCCGTTAACGGAAGTAGACATCGGGGAACCTGGGGAGAACAGAACTACAAAGGTAAGCTTGTGTTTAACTTTTGATCAGCAAAGTGCGCTAACGGTACTAATTCACAGGTACAAGACTATTTCGCGTGGGATTATCATGAGATGCCAAGATTGGACAAAAGCATTGTAGAACATTACTTGCCAATCAAAGAAGGTTTTAGGCCTCACAAATAGCCTGCCCTGTATTTCAATCCCGCTCTCTTACCCAGGATCAAGGAAGAAATTGAGAGGTTGCTTCATTGTGGCTTCATCCGTACCTGCCGATATGCAGACTGGGTATCCAACATTGTGCCCGTTATTAAAAAGAACGAACAGCTGCGGGTCTGCGTTAATTTTAGAAATCTAAATTTGGCCACCCCAAAGGATGAATACACCATGCCGATGGCCGATATGCTGGTAGATTCCGCTGCAAGAAACCAATTCTTAAGTTTCATGGATGGATACTCCGGATACAACTAGATATTCATAGCTGAAGAAGATACCAGGAAGACATCATTTCGTTACCCAGAATCTATTGGTTTATTCGAATGGATAGTTATGCCTTTCGGATTGAAGAACGCTGGAGCTACATTCCAAATAGCTATGAACCTTATCTTCCATAACCTCATCGGCAAAACCATAGAAGTTTACATTGATAACTTAGTGGTCAAGTCGCCTACTTTTTCGCAACACCTACAGTGGTTAGAGCAGGCTTTCCTTAGAATGCGCCAGCACCGGTTAAAAATCAATCCAGCTAAATGCACCTTCGGGGTTTCGGCCAAAAATTTCCTCTGGTTCTTGGTGCATCAAAGAGGGATTGAGGTCGATCAGAACAAAGTTAGGGATGTTCTACAGGCAAGGCCACCACAAACCAAAAAAGTGCTCTAAAGTTTCTTAGGGAAACTCAACTTCCTGCGACATTTTCTAGCAAATGCCGCAAGTAAGCAAAAGGTGTTCTCTGCTTTACTCCGTTTAAAGTTGTCATTAGACTTCGTTTGGCAACCAGAGCATCAAATGGCATTAGATCAGATCAAGGCGGCTTTGTCACGACCGCCAGTTTTGGTGCCTCCACGGGATAAGATACATTTGAAATTGTACATCTCTACAGCTCTAGAATCTATCTATTGTCTGTTGGCTCAAGACGATGCTCAAGGGGTGGAAAGAGCAGTCTACTACCTTAGCCAAAATCTGATGGACACCGAGACCAGCGGTGAAGGGTCAAGCCATAGCCGATTTCTTAACTAAACATCCATGTGTAGAAGTGCCGAACACTGAAAAAAAAGAGGTACTGGGATACATCTCACACATAAGCCATAGAGGTTGGAGTTTGATGGATCCAGCATGCAGGGTAAGGCTGGCGCTAGTTTGGTTTTAGAAGCTCTAGGTGGATAACAAGGAAAAATCTTGTTTGAATTGAGTAAAGGGACCTCCAATAATCAGGCAGAATACGATGCTCTCATTCTAGGGCTTCGAATTGTAAAGGCTTTGGAAGCATTAATGGTCAATATAACAGGGGATTCTCAGGTTGTCATCCGATAGATTTCAGGTGAGTACAAATGTACTAACCCTGTGTTATCAGATAAGTTACAGAAGGTGCGAGAGCTGTTGCAAAAATTCTCGAAAGTTAGCTTGACTCATGTTCCTCAAGGTGAGAATTGGGGGGCAAACGATTTAGCTCAGACGGCTTCCAATTTCAAGAAAAGAGTTGGGATGATAATGTGTCAACAGATATCGTAAGAGAGACATGAGGAAGATTGGCGATATGATATCGTCTCATACTTACGAAAGCCTACAGGCCAGGCTTCACGGGAGCTTAAGCGTAAGGCATTGAATTTCGTACTGATCGGGAATGACTTATTTAGAAGAAGTCATGTAGGTGTTTTGCTGAAATGCTTGTCCAAATAGGAAGCAGCGCAGGCGTTAGCCGAAGTACATGAAGGCCTATGTGGTGCTCACCAAGCAGGTCCTAAGTTGAAATGGACACTACAATGGCATGGTTTTTACTGGCCTACTATGACTATGGATTGCGTAGCTTACACAGCCGGATGTGAAGCATGTCAGAAGCACGGCCCATTAACTCATACCCCCATTATGGACTTACATCATATCATTAAGCCGTGACCATTCAGGGGTCGAGCTCTAGATGTTATCGGCAAGATTCACCTGTCGTCAACCAAAGGACACACTTTCATTCTTGTGGCAACCGACTACTTTACCAGGTAGGTAGAAGTACAAGCCCTGACCAAAGTGACCCAGTCTGTCGTGATCGCCTTCCTTTAGCAAAATATCCTTTTCTAATTCGGCATACCTGAAACCATAACGGCTGATCAAGGGACTATATTTACAAGAGACAAGGTAGGTAACTTTCTATCCCAATTCCAGGTTAAGTTACTTCACTCCTCCCCGTATTATGCACAGGCCAACAGCCAAGCTAAGGCGACAAACAAGACTTTGATCGGTATAATCCGAAAGTCGGTAGAAGACAAACCCAGAAGATAGCACGAAACCCTTCAAGAGGTGTTATGGGCATATCAGAACGCTTATAAGACCGCTACTGGGTTTACTCTATTTCGGCTGACATATGGACAAGATGCAATACTGCCTGTTGAATTATCACTACAATCAGCCCGAGTAGCTTACCAACATTACTTGTCGGTTGAGGATTACAGATTAGCTTTGGCAATGAGTTTAGACCAAGCTGAGGAGGATCGTTGATAGCATTGGAAAATATCAGAAGGCATAAGGAGAAGGTGGCAAGAACCTACAATAAAAAAGAAGAAGCTTCCAAGTAGGAGACATGGTTTGGAAGACTATACTACCCGTGGCACCTAAAGACCTGCGCTATGGTAAGTGGTCCACTTTATGGGAGGGACCTTTTCTTGTTACTCAGGTATTCGATGGAGGCACATATCGGTTGATGACACCCGATGGGAAGGAAGTGAACAATGCCATAAATAGTAAGTATTTAAAAAGGTTTTATCCTACATTCTAGGAAGGAACATTGGTAGGAGAAGGCTATAAAGAATAAAAGAAAAAGAGAGAAGAGGAAAAATAACAGAGAGACCAAAAAAATATATGCTGGCATTTCATGTGAAATGGCTTATCACAAAAGAGCCGATCAAATGGCTGCTATATTGTAAATAAAAAAAATAATAAATAACAGAAGTCAAGCCCCTTCAGGCAGAGTGGGAGACGTCTCGATCAGTTAGGTAAAAGGAACAATGGTGAGCCGATTTGGATCTTTCTCGGGCGAATCAACCTTATTGGGGTTTCTTCTTTCTCTTCCACAGGGGTAGTAGGTTCTTTCAGAGCCGGTTTAGGGTTAATGGCCAATTCCTCCATTGAAAGTGGACGCTTTTCAGCATCCCTAGCCTGTGTACCAGAGGGTCCAGTCTCATCGGGACTACAAAAGAAGGTGGCTAAGTAAGTTTGGAAGTTACCCCACGACGATTACATCCCATTCAGCAACTTGTCAGAATGTTGCAATTCTATTTGGAGCAATTCTTCTTCGGCTTCCAGCATGAGCCGATCATCCTGATACTTGGCTGCTGTCTCCTTGGTAGAAGAGACTATCTGTTGACAGGCATCTTTAGCCTCAAGTTTCTCGTCCAGGGCCCGTTTCTCATAGTCCAATTCCTCTTGGAGCGCTCGCAATTGTGTCTCAAGGCCCTCAATTCTTTCGACTCTGGCGGAAATGTCAGCCCGAAGGATGCTTAAGCGAGCAGAGGTTTCCCGATGATGAGTTTGTAGAAATGCTTCTTGATCTCAGAGCCCTCCCAAGGCTTAAAGTTGACGTGAAGCTTTGTCTCGCCTACTCTGAGTATTGAAAAGGAAGCACTAGGTGAATCTCATTTACCCCAAATAGTCGGCCAATAAGCACCTTAATTCTATCGGGACATCAGAAAAGGTCGATTACACCAACAGCAGCAAAGCTCGGCTGATAGCGTCTTTAGAAGAAGGGCTTATTGGCAGATCCATTCCCAACAGACTCTACAGAAGCTCCAGCACCATAACCTCCATTGTCACTGGTTGAGGAGGGGCAAGTTCCATTGGAGGCTCAGGGGCCATGGCCGTAGAGGGCATGATAGGTTTTTCAACTGCTATCTTCTCTGACGAAGGTGTTTCAGGCACTGGTGAAGGCGGAACAGCCGAAGTCCCTTCTTTTGCCGATGTCATTTTCACAAGAGATAGAGAGGGCATAACCACCGATGATTCTGAAGAAGAATTGGAGATCACTAGCTGGCTGGTCCTCTATTTCTGCAAAGAAAGGTAATGCGTGGTTAATTCTGAGCCGATGGATGAATGCATAGAAAAAGAAAATATTTCAAGTCAAACCTTAGCAAATGCAGGAGTATGGAGGACTTGTCGTCTCTTTGACTGCCTTAGCAAGGAGGAATGGTCACTTCTTCTTCTTCCTCTTCCTCTTCCTCGCCGGCAGGCAGTAGTGTGGAGGTTCTTTTTACCGGTGGCGTGCGATACAACGACGTTGTGATCGGACTAGCAGGGACTTTGCTCTGTTTACTTTTCTTTGGTGTAGACACTTCTATCTTCGCCAATGCCGACCCCACCAATCTGAGCAACCACATCTCGACGTGGCCAAAAAAGAGTAGTTCACTCAACAATCACCACCACAAGTTGAAGTTTGGTGTGGCTTCCCTGATAACCCGAAAAGGAGAATACTCAAAAGAGCGGAGAACGGTTAGAGACCTATCCGCTAAAGTCCGCACATCTTCAGCCGATAGGACAGGCATAACAGAATAAAAGGAGATATGACCAGGATCAACAGGGATATCTTGAATTAGCCCAAATTACCATAAAAAGCAATGTGGATTGTACCATTTGCAAGAAGACTTAGCGCTCCGAGCGCCTGGTTTCACCCAAAGAAGAAGTTTTCGGGCGTACAACATTTGGGCCTAAATAGTTCCTTGAGAGGCTTCCGATGCCTTAGCAAGTTTTGTTAGCTAGAAGGGGCCTGTCTCTCAGGCGAAGTAAGGATAGAAGTAGGGCACATTCTGAAGCCGATTCTGATAGAGGTAAGCTATGATAGCGCCGGCGAAAGACCTGTTTGCAGGAACTTTCAACAGCCGATTGCCAGTAGCTTGGTCGGTGGAACCTGTGAGCTTCTGGAAACCATATTGACGCCGAACTGGGGGAGGTATTGATAGAGCCACAGTTGCATAACCCAGAGGGGGCCTCCAAGATTTATCGAATCACCCCCAACCAACAAGGTTAAAGTCATCTAGTTCATTAGCTGATACACTAGGGCCAGAACCAGGGAAGCAAGGTCGAAACATCTTTTCTTTCTCAGTAGAGCCGATACATAGTATCGATACTCATTACTTATTCCCGCCGAATGGGAGCAGAGAATGTACTTGCAGAGTCATAGCCAGAGGAAAGTCGATTGTTCCTGCTTCGACGGAACGGGGCCAACGCCCCTTTGCGCGGCCATGAAATTGCCGTAGGAGGCGATGGATTTGTCCAAATGGGCCTTAACGGTAGGTAAGTTTTCTTCGTCATGCTAGGCTGGGATCTCATCACCATCGCAACGGAAGCCCAAGATGGTGCAAATATCCAGTATGGTGGGGGAAAACATGCCATGAGGAAAGATGAAGCCATTGATCGCTGGGGACCAAAACGACAAGACAACTAAGAACAAGTTGCGGTTGAAAGTCATCTCAAAGTTAGGCATCAGAATGGCGTCGCGGATGCCCCATTGGTCCCAAATGGCACCATAGGTAGCCTAACATCAATCATGCCATTCCCTGTAACCTTTCAGAGGACACGGCCAGTGGCTGAAAGAAAATGGTAGGCTGGCAGTGGAAAACCGGAGCAAGGGAAAGGTGAAGCCCTCTGGATAGACGAACCGCAGATGTTCCACAGTGACTTCCGTCGGCAGAAGCAGGGGACCCAAGGTGTAAAGGTTGGCCTTAACGCAGATTAGAACAAGGGGGGAAAATCAACGGGAATAGCCATGGAAAATTAGAGGTTCTCTAATTCAAGAAATATGCAGTAAAAAGGTGAAAATTTCACAAAGAAGATAGAATTCTAAGCAGAATAGAGTTATTGCAGAAGAAGGAGTTCATATCGGTGAAGAAGGAATGATGGGGACCACGGCTATTTAAAGAGGAGTTTCAAAAGATTAGCCGTTCGCGAGCTTCCAAGGCGACGAGTCGGCACCATTCTATAATGATCTGGACGTTCCATTTTATGTCAGAGAAAGAACGGTTACAAATTAAAAAAGGTACAATTCCCGTCGCTTCACCTGTTTGCGCCATTAAAGTAACGGGATTCAAAGGGGCATGTGTTGACATCATTTTTAGCCGATCCGTTGCAACGGTAACTTTTAGCTGAAGCCGATATGAATTCTACCAAAACGGATGATGATGTCAAGAAAAGTTTTCAGCAGTTGTACTCGATCAACATCGGAACCAAGAGCCAATAAACTATCACCCTCACACCTTGGCACGATCGGCGAGACGTTGCCGTTCTCAACCGTTAAAAGCCAGCCACGAAGCTAGATTTCCTCCATGTTCAAAAGTTGGCAGCTGCACCACAACAAGTATAAAGCAAGCAGGAATCCCAAATTGAAAGACACCAACACTCATCTCCAACCAAATTACCAAAATTTTCTAGTTTTCATTCCTTTTATTTGCAATTTTATAGCTTTCTTTGCTGCTTTCTTTTACAGCTTTCGTTTACAGCTTTCATTTACAACTTTCTTACGACTTTGTTTACAGTTTTCCTTACTCCTTTGCTTACAAAGCTTCCGTTTGGTGTTGCTTTGATTATCAATTACTGTATTCCTTCATCATTTTAATCGAAATATATCAAATTCCGTTTCGTCTTGCTTTCGCATTCACTATTTCTGTCTACTTGACCCTTTTTATAGTAAGATTAAGGAACCCATCTCTTTTAAAAAGTCCGGCTCATTCATTTATTTCTCCATCAGACTGTTTATATTCATCGACAGAACAGTCGATCGACACTTCCATTGGCTCCCTTTTTGTAAGGCAACAGATTCATATGGTCCAAATTACATAATTATGAATCAACGTATTAACGAAAAAATAAGGTTGTGCAAAATGGCTTCTCAAAATCTCTGAGTTAATCATAATGAGATTAACAACCATGGAAAGAGCTTCTATTGGTAGATATTGTAAATCCTTGACTTCTTACGCAAGAAGCAGGCTCTAATATCAGTATTAGGAATAGTCATGGTAAGTGGTGCAGCATTTGTAGACATGGTTGCATTTTCTAAATGTGATTTTGTTTATCTATTTTTCAAATTTACTAATGTGCAGGGAAATTAAATAAACAAAAAGGTAAAAAATGCAATATAGACTTCAAATCACATCTAAAAAATACAACATCTCCAAATTAGGAATTTCCACCCGGACAACTCCACTATTAGAATTTCGTTAAAAAAAAATGACACCATTTTTCAAAATTTTTGTATATAATCCGACAGCCTTGCATCGGTGTGGATGGGCTTCACAGTTTAACGTTGCACATAAGACATTACCTATATATATATATATATATATATATATATATATATATATATATAAACTAAATCCTTAACATCGGATAAAAGGATCGATGTAGGGTCTCTTGCTGCTGCGTCTAGACCGCAACCTCCTCCACGTGGTCCTTAAGCGGTTACGTGAACCAGAGAAAGAAAAATGAAAAACACCAATTTGACATGGACGTAGAGCAGGTGGAACCACGGAAAAAGTAAGTACAAAAAGACAATCCTAAAAGAATTAGCCTTTCGTCTTTTGCGTCTCGAGCGCGTGTGTATATAAATGTGTATATCTATCTATATATATATATATATATATATTTTTTTTGAACATTCACCGTATGGCATCAATTACGCGGCTCATCATTTACCACAGCGGCTACCACTGTTTTATTCTGCGCTACTGCTAAAAATGTCACTGCTCTCCTCCATTCAGCTGTGAAAAAGCAAAAAGGAAGAACGTCCCGAATGATAGCATATATTTAGCCCGATTCACCGTTTTCGATTCTTGAAATATATTCATTATTGTGATACTTATTTCTTTGATTATTTGGAAATTGACATTGCAATTAAGGTAAATGGGCCGCCGCCGAGCAGTAGACGCGATGGTGAGTGGCGCTGATTCTTCTGAGTCTTCCGCTGAATCCAGCTTCCGCGAGCTCGATGATGTCTTCTTGCAGGTAGTTGTCTTTCATATGCGTTGATGAGCGTGTGTTCTTCTGAAATAATTTTGATTCTTCGAGAAATTTTCAGACACAAACAAGAATATGGCTCGGAGAAGTGCTAAAGACGAGATTGAATGAGGAGATTCATATCTCCGATTTGCTTGCAGACGGCGAGCTCCTGTAAGTACACTTCTACCCCTCCTTCAATTCATTTTGTTGTATTTGGGATAATGAAGCCGAAGGATAGTTGAGTAGAACCATCCAGCAGTACCATTTGTTCTTCAATAATGATTTTAAGCATTAACTTAACACCTGACTTCAATTCGTTGACTTGTTATTGAGTTTTGCATGATTAAGGAATTGTTGGTGTATGATTAAGCTCATTTGCCGTTCACCAGCTCTAGAACTTGTATTTTCTCCTACTACCTCTATCAGTTGCTTATAAGTTCAAACCTTCAGTTTATCTTGGTCTAGTTGGAAGATGCAAGAATGCTGAAAGGTTACCATTTACCAGGGTTTCACATAAAAAGATGTTTTTTTGCGTTTTGATGGTTCTGCAGCTGTCTCATATGCTACTTCTAAGGACTGAAAAAGTGTACAAGTCTTTTCAGTTACCGTTAAGCAAGTGGGGTGGTTGAACTCACAAAATGAAGAAATGTATTTACCTTGTGCGTGCATTTCTGTAGCTGAACAAATTACATACTGTATTTACCTGTATGCCACAAAAGGCCACATAACCCTTTGTTTTTTGTATCTCCAATGAAAAGGGGGAGAAAAAAGGAGCAAAAGCACAAGTTACTCGACCAGATTATATGACAATCTACTGTATTACATCTGCCGAAGACTGACAGAACCTAGTTGGAAACAGTTCAAGCTTTAGTTCGTTTGCAATTTTTTTCCCCATGCATCTGTTCCAGGATGTGTCCTAGTATCTCAATCTTCTAATCTGCATGGTATAATTTTTGCAATGCCTCGTTTGCAATTATGTATTCTTTGTATTCTTGTTTGAGATACCATTAGGTGAAGCTGTACTTTGTATCGAACTCGTAATCATTTCTTTGCTATATGGAAATCTTGAGTAACACTGATGAACGAGAAACTATGCTGTTGATGTCAATTGTAGTAATTTTCTGGTTTGAATCTGTAGGTTTCAAGTCTCAAAACTCGTATGGAATATGTTGTTGGTGAATTGTGTGGAGCTTAAAAATCTGAAAGCTTATCAACACCCACTTCTTTCCAGGAGAAGCAGTGGGAGATATATGCCTTACTCTAATGTTGACTCATTTCTTAAGGTAAAATTCTCTTTAAATTCGTCATTCCATCTTTTATCACAAAAATACTGTCAAATATATTACAATAACTAATCATGAGAGAATTAAATGAAAAATTATAAAGCATTAGCACTCTTACCAACAATTAAATATGTGTAAGAAATATTATCCACGTAGTAGGAACATAGCTAGTGCTTATTATTGTTTACTGAACAAGAATTATGTTACTACAATGCCTGTTATTTCGTGGTGTCAACATTTATTAAAGATGCAATGACTTCCCTGGTACACCCTTCACTGGAAAAGTGAAACTTTGTCACAGCAAAAAACGTTGGTGTTTAACCTTTTTATTCTGCATTTGTTATTTAGTTGTATGGAAGAAGAGTATGCTGACCAAGTTACTGGTTCATTTATTTATCTGATGAAAGACAAGAATTAAGAGTAATCTGATTGTGACTGATTTTTATTCACAAAAGTACAGTGTGCTTCATTGTATAAGGCAAGGCCTGCATGAGAAATTAGTGGAAGACGATAAAATGTCAGTTCCTTTAAAGTTCCTCGAATAGTGAACTGTGAATTGTTAATGTCTTATGGAAGATGTACTTAATGTGGAGAAAGACGGTGAAATGCTGTTTGACTGAAGGGCAAGTTATCTGATCTAAGACTATAATGGTGGTCTAGCTTGTCTCTGATGCATTATGGTGATAAAGTCTGACTTGTATCAGAAGTAGTAATTGTGTTTCATTAATATATATGTAATATAAAGAAAGAGATTGTACATACATCAAGTTCTCTAGAAAGCAAAAGAACTGCAATTGAAATGAGTCAGGAGTCTATGTCTCATTGTATTCCACAAAATCCTTCTCCCACTTAAGGTGAACAAGGAAGCTTCATATGCCTAATGAAGGTTGTCATCCCTAGAGGCTCAAATACTTCGGGAGCTTGTGCCAGATGTTTTTATATGCACTAAATAATGCCCTCTTGGAATAGTAAACCTTATGAGGGAATTGATGTTTTACTTGAAGTTATAAGTTATAACCAAAGAAATTTATCCATGAAAATGGATAATACAAAAGTTCACATATACCAGTATGTTGATTACGATCTTTGTGGCTTATTCTTAGCTTAGGCGTGTGAAAGTACTTTTTGCCTTCCTCTTCATTTCTCCTGCTTGTTTCTCTTTGTATCAAGATCACCGGAGTCTTGATTATACAGTACTTTTGAAGATGGTTGTGAAGTATTTTCCTTTACTTGTCTTTAATAGATGGTGCAGCAGACAGTTACTTATTCGAAGCATTGATGTGCTTTTATAAAAAAAAAAAATGTTTGGGTATCTTTATGAGGAACTTTTGCCTTGGGGGGACTCTATGGGTCCTCATGGAAAGATTCTTTCTTTCTGGATTAACTGATAATTTGGGCATAATGAATTTGCTGGCTGTGCTAAAGCATCACATGCAACTCATGAAACTTATAATTGTGGATCTTTCCAGTGCCTTTTCTGTTACTAACTGGCAAAAATTATGAAGTTCTCCCTTTTTTCCAGATATGCAAAGTTCTGGGATTGAATGGCATTGATCTCTTCTCCCCTTCAGACGTTGTTGAGAAACGAGATACCCGAAAAGTTTGCATTTGTATAAGAGCACTCTCAAAAAAGGCCAGATCTAAGCAATTAAATGTGAGAGATCCTGTGCATAAATCCATTCCTTCTTCATATTTTGTTTGTGATGTTGTCTGACTGCAGTATATGTGGTATGGAAAGTGAAATAGGATTGAAGCTATCCTAATACATGGGAAGTGCCGTTTTCGTAACAGGTTCCCGACTTTGATGTTGTCACCTATGCTGTAGCCATGCCAACAGAGATGGTAGGATGCATCCGAAGAAGCTTGGAATCATCACATTGTAGCTTTTCAAGTTCTTCTGGTTACAATTCATTCAAAAATACCAGATCTAAAATTCAGCAGGTATGCAAAATTATGTACCTATAATTGAAACTTGAATGTTATTTTATAATTGAGGATTTTTTTTTTCTTAATTTTCTGTTTGATATGTAAGGGAGCTTTTTTTTTTTTAAATAATTTTTAACTGTATAATTTTTTCTTCTTATGCTGTAGAAAAGTTCAATTTCAGAATGTGACGGAAATTATGATTCTGCTTCTGATGTGTCTGATGAAGCAGAAAGCAAATATTATGGAGCTGAAACTTACTGCTCCTTTGAGAACAAGTTTGATAATCCTACTACCCTAGATTTAGAGATCTCATCTGATGCATTTTCAGCTGTCAAACTGAATGCCACAAAGAGAAGAGTATTGCAACCAGAGCTGGGAAAACTATATATACGTGAATTTGAAGACAGTAATCCAAAGTTGGCATCTGCACTGGAATCAGTTAATTCCTTCTCCGTGCATCACTCTGAAAATTGCAATGATTCTGACAAGAAGTCATCTTGTCATACGAAATCTCGAGTGCATTTACATAACAGGAATTCTAGTGTAAATAATGACGTAAGACATCACTATGGTAACACCTCGGAGCTCAGTGAGGTTGACCTTGGTCTTTGTAATGATGATTCCCGTGTCAGGGATTCCTTGTATGACACTATAGCAGAGAGGGACTGTATTTCAAATTACCTAGCTTTTTCAGATTCAGTTGTCTTTGGAACTGATAGTAATGGTCCTGTTATATTTGATGGAGAAGACAATATGTGCAATTTTTTCATGGGAATCGATTCTTATATTTCAAGCTCGAACAGGAAGAATAGATACTGTCAGAAGTATCCTAATGACGTGGAAGATATAGAAGTATCATCTACAGCAAGTATGAGCTCTATCTTAGGCCGGGTGCTTAACATGGATTTCGATGAACAATTCGATGTAGGGGATTCTTCAATGATGACAGTCGAGCCTATTGCATATCTGGAAAATGAAGCTCACAACCAGAACAGAAGTTTGTTTGTGAAAGATCAAATTTGGGAATTGGCTCGCTTTGAAAACTTTTCTCATGGTTCAGCCACTGATACAAAAGAATCTCAGAATGAGATGAAACTTGGAAATTTGGGCTTTTTTATTGATCGCCTTTCAAGTTGTCACTATCAACGGCAACCATGCACTGTTGGGTCTCAAATTCATGAAGAGGATGGTGGTTCTCAAATACATCCAGACAAATACAAATTTATGGAACAGAAACACCCAGGCTCTTCTGCTATAAGTTCAGTGGATATTAGCAAAGCAAGCCATCTAGAAATTATAGGTCAAAAGCAAATTGTTGATTATAGAGAGCATGTGATTGAGGTGGTTACTCAGTCATCACACTAGAAAAATCCTTTTCATGATAATCATGCTACATTGAATTCCTTTCCGTTGCTTACGTTTTTGTGTTATCATGTTGCACAGGATGATAGAAAGCATAACATCTTGGACAGTTTGGCAGAAAATGCTTTAGATGGGAGAAACGATCCAAGCAGTGAAGTACAAAAGGACATACGACGCAAAAGACCATTGCTGAAAACTTTCGTTGGGGGCACAGCTCTGGTTGGGGTATTGTTTCTCTTGCTGCGCATCAGGTGTGTTTTCCAGATCCTGTTTGTGTAACCTCTGCATATTTGTCACCATGAAGACCATTCCCATCTTTCTTCCATTTTCTTGAAGTGTTTAATTTTTGTTGATTATTCTTGTCAATGTGGTGTTTGATTTGACAGTAGGAGATGCCAAGGAACTGATGTACCAAGTAAGCAGTTGAGCCATACTCAGAAGCTTAGAGGTGCAAAATGTTCTTCACAAAAAGAGCAAAGCTGTAGACAAAATGGTACTTATCCTACTGAGAAGCTAAAATTTGGCAAGTAAAGCTCAGATCTTTGGCACCTAATATCTAGTTTTTGGTGGGATTCAGTACAATAGTCCTATATTGTTCAGCCTTCTCTTCCATAGCAAAGGAGAAAGGGAATGATAATCAATTATTTTGGAATTTGTATCATATTTCAGCAAACAAAAGCAGAACTGGAGACCAGTTATCTCTATATAAAGTTGAAGAGGATTTTAGAATATTTTTGTTAACATAATACAAGTTGTAGAACCTTAGCATGCACTAGCAATACTTTTTTTTTTTTATTATTATTAAAATTATTGTTAAAGAGTTAAATTGCATGTCTATTGTATCAAAGACCCGAAGAACAGGCAGCCGTTTTTAGTACTTAATATTATAGATACTCACATTATACCCTCCTCCATTACCCTTTAATTTATTCATAGTTTTTCCCGTCCTTGATATTTCATTTGCTAGGTTGTTTAAGTTTATATCTTTCATTGTCTAAGTTACTCTTGTTTATGATTTTGATTATCGAAGTAAGGTTTTCTTCTTCAATTTTGCAAGTTTAAAAGCTTGAATAGATATTTAATTGAATGCTGTCTTAATTTGCAAAAGGATTTCATGAGCGGTTTGCTTCGTGAATATAATACAATTAAAATAATCTTAATTAATAGTAACAATAGTAACAAATCCCAAAAAAAAAAAAAAATGGTATCCACGCAGTAACGAGAGGATGCTTTGGCCGCTTAAGATGCAAAGAGAGGGACAACTTTGATTGATAAAATAACTAGCAGAATTTGAAAGTAGCAGAACGAAATTCTTTTTTTTTTTTTTTTTGGCTGGATGGCAGAACTAAGGAGGGTTTTGAATTCTCGTTTGATAAAATAAAAATATGAAGATTGAAATTTAAATATTTAAGTATTGAATTTTAAAAAAAATTAAGTTTAAAGATTGAATTTTGAGATGTGAAATTTGAATTAATTATACTTTATTTTATTATAATTTGAATTAAATATAAAAAATATAATATTTAGATGAGCATTTAATATTTTTATTTAAATAACATTTAATTCGTTCAAAATTTATAATAAAATTTTTAGATGTCTTAATCAATTAAGTAATAATAAAATTTTATTATAAAAAAATTAAATAATTAAATACTTAATATTCTTTATTATTAAATATATTTAATAAATAAATAAATAATTTTAAAATATTTAACTAAATTACCCAATAAGCCCTAACGGATGCGCTATCTTCTGTTCCCCTTTTATCTGGTTACCTCTCTTAATACTCCTAAGCAGGTTAACAAATAATCGGAGACACCAGTATTGGCATGGCCAGGCCAGTCAGTCTTGGATAGGTCCGAACTAAGCTAACAGAATAATCTGCTCTGACATGCGTCACTGCCAGGATCAACATAGGGCAAGCTGGGCCAATCCTAAAAAATTCCAAATCAACCTTGAACAATTCGCATACCTAGGCCCACCAAGCTTGCGAATTATCCGAGATAGTTTGAACTAAGTTCGTTTTTCTAGAAATGACAATCGTGTCGTATTCTTGATGAGTTATGTTAATTTGAGATAATTATATACGATAGATCAACTCGAATACGGCTCGATTAATAAATTATCTATTTATTTTCGTATCATATTCGTATTATAAAACGAGTTAACACTATTAGACACAAAAATTAAATAGATAATTACTAAACCTGCCAACTCGAATACATACTAAGCTCGCTAATAAATCAAATTAAATCATATAAAATTAAAAAAACTAATAAAACAGTCATAAAATCATAAATATCTAATAAAATAACAAACCATCCAACTAAATATTTAGAGATCTCAATAAATTCATAAGAGTTAATCTTAAAAATTTAAATAAAATGTGGTTTTGCAATAAAATTAAATTGTTCAAGAAATTATTTTCTCTAGCTAAAAGTCATTGTAATAATATTATTATTATAGATACTAAATAATAATTAATTAAGAATGATTCATTTGTCATATATCAAGCAAATAGTCACATTAACATCATTTATTTTCCTTAAAAGGTTTCATATAATTAAACAAAATAGACACACAAACAATTCAATTAATTCATATAATAAAATTTTAATTCAATTAATTCATGTAAAAAATTAAATTATTTAATTTTCTATAGTGATATTTGTAGGGTATTATAAAAAGTATTAAATATAAGTATTAAAAAAAAGTTAAACGGGTCGATCTGTTTTAACCCGAACCCGCTAAACTCCAACCCTAACTCGCTATAACTGTGTTGTTTTCGTATCGTGTTCAATATTGCTACCCCTAGTTCCTCCCCCTCCCCCCCCTTCTTTTTCCTTTTTTTGCCAAATTTTCATCTGCAGGTTTTTTTTGTGATCTTCCTTTGGAATTGATTATGAGGATTTTTGCCTTATCAGGGATGGATTTCTATGGAGATTTCCTCGCGTTGAAGTTGATGTATTTTTTCTCTGATTTATGGTTTTTGTTCTGTTTTTTGTTTTCTGTTATGTTGGGTACTCTATTTTTTATACTTGCTCTCTGATGTTTTGTAATTTTTGATGTTATTTTGGTTCTTATTGGTTCTTTATTTTTGTATAGGTGTAATTTTTTTTATTCTATGGCTGTTGATGCAGAGGAATATGTTTTGCCGTTGATTTCTTTGCATCGATTTCCTCATCTGTGGGATCATCATACAGATGGACAAAGAAAGTCCTTTGAACGTTGTGTAGAGTTGCAGAATCCTGAAGCATAATATAGGGCTGCAATAGTCGGTTTTTTTTTTTTTTTTTTTTGAGGTCAAAATTTGAAAAAGTTCTGTTTAATCGGTGTGATTGTTTAATCTGACACTTATGTTGTTTTTGTTGATTTGTTTTTTTTTTTTTTTCCAAGGGTTGTAGAAACTTGCTTTTGATGGTGGGTGTATTGAGTTGTGAAGTCTTATTTGTAAAGTTCTATTGATGTTGGATATGAGAGTGCCTCATATGCTATGGGGATGAATTTCTTGTTGTTGAATACTAGTGAAAGGGAGGTTGGGATGAGAATTTTTGAAATTTTTTTGAAGCAGGGGTTGTCTGATGAATTTATGATAAATCATCGATAGGAACTGTTTTTTACTATTGGCTTAAGATGAGAGACAAATGATTTAGAGAAGAACATTACTCATTTCTGTACATTGAATCATCCATTTAATTTTGTGGAGGATGGATTTGAGCCTAGGAACGTTTGTTTGGGGTGTTTTTATGATTTTGAAATAGATTCCATTATCTTTATGTTTTCATTATTAAGGAATATGAAATGATGTTTTCATGTGTTGTATTTCAGACTGAAATGAAGAATATCTTATTGCAAATTTTAATGTTGAAAATTTAAGTTTTATTTTGTTAATGTATTATATTTCTCTGGGTTTGAAGGAACTTTATTTTGTAAGGCTACAAAATTTTCTATGGACTTTGCTTTCTGGCAAACAAGAAGATTCATAATTTGTTTAGTGAATGATTATGAAATGCTGTTGTCAGTTGCCTAACGTACAAAATATGTGATTTTGGCTTTGTATAAGGGGAATAGCAATAGTTCGGTGGCACTCTTCCTAGCATTGGTTTTAAAGAGGCCTTGGTTTTTTATCTCTGTTGCATTGGTTTCATAGTTGAAATGGGTCTGTTTTTTTGTAATGATATAGTTGCCTACATTGTTTTGGTTTGTGGAAAGAAAAATGGTAACTTCCAATCATATTATATTGTTGCAATATGGTATGTGTAGGAACGAAAAAACAGGGGACGCCATGCACACACGAAACAAGACCCAGAAAACAAAGACACGGCGCAACGGAAGGTGAAAATCAATACCTTTACGTGTCTTTTTCTAGTTTGGCTGAGAAAATGAGGCACCAACCACGGGAGCAGCTACCTGTCTCGACGACGATTCCAACGAGAAACCAACGATCCATCAGCTTTTTCTTGGCATGTACGCGAAACTTTTCGCTTTTCAGAATATTCCTCCGCCTATCTATGTTGGTGAAACAACCTAGGCGAGGACTGGTCCTTCTTAATCCTTTGCTATTAGTCAGCAAAGACAAGAAGATGGAAAAGGGAAAACAGAGCAAAACGAGAGAGAGAGAGAGAGAGAGAGAGAGAGAACAGAGGACCAACTCTAATTTCTTTTTCCTTCAGTGTCGTGAGTTCTGATTTTTCCTCTACTGCACGACTCCTATTCACATCCCAGATAATCCAACCCCAATGTTTTAATATTTCAAACATTCGAAGGTTATTAACAGAAGAGGTTTGGGTAATTCCCAACTCTTTTGTACCGTGAATAATAAAAAAAAACTCTTTAGTCCAGGCTATTAGGTCAAAATAATTTATTATTTTTCTTTGGATCCAATGAGCCCAATAATAATAACCATTAATTAATTATTTTATGGGCCTATTAAAATAACTCAATAAATAATTAATTAGCACAAATAAACTAAAATAATTATTAAGCCTTTTATTAACTAGTTTAAGCCCAGATTAATTTTTCTAAGTATTCAATCTGGGCTTAGACCCTAAATAATTAATTAACCAATCAAACTAGATAATAAATTTAATTTCTCTCATTCCTTTTATTTTATTTCAATCCAAAAATAAATTAGACTTCCTAAATAAAATAAAATAATTTTTTCATTGTGACCATTTCCTCGACCGAAAATAATTAGGACTTATGGGCTATTCCGAGGATCAAAAAGACACATCACCTTGGCTACTAAAATGACCAAAATACTCTTGTTATATAAATAGTTGTATTTTGTATTTTAAATATTTCCTAATATAACATAAGAAAATATTGACCACAAGGACAATGCTGCATTAGTTATGTCTTCGACCCATAGGTAAAATGACTAAAATACCCATCTACACATCGCCATTCATTTAGAGAGGAAATAGTTCATTTAGAGAGGAAAAAGTGTACTAACACATCTCTAAACGACATATACTATCCGTAGACTTCTAATCCAATGATCCCCGACTTCTTGAAATATTCCAACTTTCCAAGGGAGCTACCATAAAGTCAATATCCAAGTCATGTTCTCCAGGGCCCTGGATAATTAAATCATTCGTACAACCACAAAGGGCGATATAGTGTAGACACTGTCTCATACAAGTCTGTCTTGACTAACTAGTCACATATACCCAACATACAAGTATATTGGTCCTTCTCAAGAACCTCAATTATAGTATATCAAAGCATACACTTCCAGTTTCTTCAGACTACCAACTTATACCCAAGCTGTAGAGTATAAGTCCATATTGTAGCAGTAGTAGTCTAGGTTTCTATCACATAGTACTTTTAGAAACCACCACTACAAGTCCAGTTCTACGTATTCGTAATACGCTTGTGTTATGAAATGAGTAGACAATTCATTGGTTAAAGGTAAGCCATTCCCTATTTGGAATTCATAACACAATAACTTTTGCCATGATGAGATTCCCATTCTCACCATCCGATTAAGAACAATAGTTTATGTGTTAAGTATCTCACAGTTTATTCCTTACGGTGAAAAACCTCCATTCACATGAACCATTTATTTAAACACAATGAGTTTTTTCCAATACAAATATAAAGAAAATTTCACAAATAAATTCTTAGAAAAAATATTTTTATTAATACAAGTAAAAAATACATCAGAAACCTAGTCTAAGAGGACATACATTTCAACAATCTCCCACTTGCACTCTAAGACTAAGTAAGTCCATAGGTGCCTACTCTTATGGCGTCTAAGTGTCTTCTAAAGACTCTCTCCGCCAAAGGCTTAGTAAAAGGATCTGCTAGATTGTTCTCCAAGGTAATCTATTCCACCACAACTTTCCATCTCTAGATGAAATCCCGAATCAGGTGGTACTTCCTCTTTACCCTTTTTGTGGTTCTTTGGTTCTTTAGATTGTGAGACTGCACTAGTGTTGTCGCAATATATCACAACCTGTTTGTCTATATGTGGCACTACTCCAAGTTCCAAAAGGAACTTTCGAAGCAAAACTATTTCCTTGGATGCCTCCAAAGCTGCCACATACTCAGCTTCTATGGTTGAGTCAACAATACAAGATTGCTTAATACTCCTCCATAAAATGGCACCTCCAGACAAGGTGAAGACATATCCACTAGTGGATTTTCTCTCATCCTTATCCGCTTGAAAGTCTGAGTCCGTGTATCCTGTAGGAACCAAGTTGTCAACCTTGTAAACCAGCATATAATCTCTCGTACATTTGAGATACTTTAGAATATGCTTTACAGTCTACCAATGAACCTCCCTAGAGTTTGACTAATATCTACTGACTATGCCTACGACAAAGTAGATATCTGGCCTAGACTTCCCACAGTCGAAGCATAGAGAATCCCACTCATCCTATTTTTTTCTTCTTGAGACTTTGGACAGTTCTTTGAAGAAAAAGACAACCTATGTCTGCAAGGGATCAATGCCCCTTTGCATGAGTTCATGTTGTACTTAGCTAACATCTTGTCAATGTATATAGCTTAGGATAAAGATAACATTCTCTGCTTCCTATTTCTAAGAATCTTTATTCCGAGAATGTAACTGGCTTTACCCAAATCCTTCAAACTAAATTGACTAGATAGCCAAACCTTAGTAGATGACAATGTCCCTACATTATTTCTAATGAGTAGAATGTCATCCACATACAAGATAAGAAAAATCACATTTATACCTTCCAATTTCCTATACACACATGGTTCATCCTCGTTTTGAATGAAACTATAAGATTTTACAGTCTTATCAAAACGAATGTTCCATGCTCTAGATACCTGCTTAAGTCCACAAATGGATTTCATAAGCTTACAAACCATATGTTCTTGGCCTTTAGCAATAAAGCCTTCTGGTTGGGACATATAGATATCTTCACTAAGATGGCCATTTAAAAATGATATCTTGACATCCATTTTCTATATCTCGTAGTCATAATGACATGCGATGGCAATGAGGATACGAATAAACTTAAGCATGGCTACCAAGGAAAAGATTTTCTCATAGTCGATCCCTTCTTTCTGAGTACACCTTTTCGCCACAAGCCTAACTTTGAAGGTTTCCACCTTCCCATCCGCTCTCCTTTTCCTCTTGTAAACCCACTTACACCCAATGGGTTTTATCCCTTCAGGTGAAGCTACAAGATCCCAAACTTGATTGAAGTACATAGATTCAATCTCAACTTTCATTGCTTCATGCTATAGGTCTGCATCGGCATCAGCATTAGCATCAATAATAGCCTCCTCATATCTAGTGGGATCTTGTTCCTGATGGTCGGAGACTAGGTCAAAAGCATCTCTAGTCTATCTTTCTAGAACTCTAGATCTCTTCCCACTACGATAAAGCTCCATTTGTATAGGTTCTTGAGACTGTGCCTCTTTTTGTTCTATAATCGGATTAAGAGAAGTTGATTCAGAAGATAACTTCTCTTCGAGTTCCAACTTTGTTGAACCTTTAGTGGATGTACTTTGTTCATCCTCCAAATATCTAACATTAGTACTCACGAGTTCTTTCTGCTCATTGGGATGATAAAAGTAACCACGCTTTGTACCTTTTGGATACCTTACAAAATAGTATAATTCTGATCTTGGTTTTACCTTGTGTCCATTCATCAGTACATAAGTTAGACAACCTCATATCTTGAGATGATTTAGACTTAGCTTACGCCTAGTCCACACTCATAAGGAGTCCTAGGTACTAACTTAGAAGGCACCAAGTTCAGAATATATGCCTCTGTTTCTAGGGCATATCCCCAAAAAGATACTAGAAGAGTAGCATGAGACATCATACTTCATACTATATTCATCAATGTCTTGTTCCTTTTCTCAGCTACTTCATTCTGATGGGGTGTCCTTGGCACAAAGAGTTGGGATACTATCCCATAATATACCATATAGTCCTTGAATTCACCAAGGAAGTGTTCTCCACCACGATCTAATCGTAAGGTCTTGATTAGCTTACCTGTTCGACGCTCCACTTCAGCCTTAAACTCTTTAAACTTGTCAAAAGAGTCAGACTTGCATTTCATCAAATAAACGTAACTATATCTTGTACAATCATCTGTGAAAATGATGAAATACTCAAACCCCCTTTTGTTGGTATAGGTAAATGACCATACACATCAGCGTGAACAAGATTTAATGCTTCTCTCTATTTGCCATTTGGGTAAATGACCTTTTGGTTATTTTTCCTAGAAGACAGGATTCACATTGAGGCCAACTTTTTAATCTCAATGAGCCTAAAGGTCTATCGTAGATTAACCTCTGAATCCTGGTTGAGTTAATGTGATCCAACCTTATATGCCAAAGATATGAGTCATTGACATTGGTCTTTCTCTTCCTATTGAAAGGTTCTGATTGAGCATTATTCAATTGATTATTAATAAGATTAATAAAGAATATAGATTTCCATACATGTGCCCAGTATATATAGCTTCTCCATTTCTACTAATAGTAACACTAGAATGGAAATAAACAGAATATCATTAATTTATTAGTTTTGCAACTGAAACCAAATTCTGTCTAAAACCAGGAACAAATAAAATATCCTTTTAAACAACTATTCTATTACAATCAAAAGTAAGTTCCAGTTCTCCCACAGCACGAGCCTAAACTTGTGCTCCAATTTTCATGCGTAGTCAATGTTCACCTTTTTAGAGTTTTCTAACCTTCCTAAACCCTTGTAAGGAGTTACAGATATGATCAGTGGCTCTTGAATCAATAATCTAAGTAGAAGTTGATCTAACCATTGATATAAACTCTAGATAGAGAATATTACCTGTAGGTTTTTTCTTGGCCTGAAGATCTGGACACTCTTTTTTCTAGTGTCCCTTCTTCCCACGCTTGAAGTATTTGCCCTTGGGTTTATTTTTGGGCTGGGACTTGGGCTGATTCATTGCATTACCCTTCTTCTTCTTGAATTTTCTGGACTTGGGCCCAATTCTCAAAGATGAAGCCATCATAGCTCTAGTCTGTGGCTTCATAACCTTCTCTGTCACCTAGAGCTCCTTCATCAACTCAGTTAAACCCATGTTTAACTTGTTCATGTTGTAATTCAACTTGAACTGAGTAAAGGAGCTGGGCAAAGATTCGAGAATCATGTCCACTTGGCTTCGGGGTCAATAACAGCCCCCAAGACTTCTGCTTCCTCGAAAGCAACAATCATCTTGAGCATATACTTTCTGACTGATGCTTCCTCAGCCATCTTTGTGTTTATGATCATTCTAAAAGCCTTCTGACTTGCAGGCCGGCTCTTATCCGCGAACATTGTGGCTAGAGAGGTGCTAATGTTATATGCAGTAGCCATGTACTCCTATTTGGACTATAGCATCGGGCTATTTCGTCAGCCTTCTTCTCTGCCTTTTCAACTTCATGCTCTTTAGCGATGGAACCTTTCCCGATTACTGGGCAGGTCTCGTATAGGACACACTAATACTCTTCGGCTGTGAGTATTATGTCCAGGTTCCTTTTTCAGTCCACATTGTTTAGACCCGTTAGCTTATTCTCATGGGGAATAATGGCCAATAGACTGAAAGAACCTCCACCAACCATTTCTGAAATTTTGAAAAATAAAAGAAATTCTCAGTATTTGTAAAACAAAAATAATTTTGTATACTTTATTCTCATATAAAACTTGATAATAGTTAACCCCATTACTATTATTTTTAACATGATTAATTTGGCTCTTAGGAAAACTGACATAACTTTTTTGAAAAATTAACAGTTTCTTAAGTTAAGTGCGTTAACCACCACAAATTAATTTTTCTTCTAGGTAATGATCTAGAAGATAACTCCATTGATGGGATGGCCATTTCTTCTCATTTCCTATGGATATACCTCACACTATAACCTCCAACATAGGCTAGCCGATCATAGTACGTGTCCCGGGTAATTAATTACATCATTCCATTAGTTTTAGATCCTTATGGTATCTCTGTCACCTGGAGCTCCTTTATCAACTCAGTTAAACCCATGTTTAACTTGTTCATGTTGTAATTCAACTTGAACTGAGTAAAGGAGCTGGGCAAAGATTCGAGAATCATGTCCACTTGGCTCTCGGGGTTAATAACAGCCCCCAAGACTTCTGCTTCCTCGAAAGCAACAATCATCTTGAGCATATACTCTCTGACTGATGCTTCATCAGCCATCTTGGTGTTTATGATCGTTCTAAGAGCCTTCTGGCTTGTAGGCTGGCTCTTATCTGCGAACATTGTGGCTAGAGAGGTGCTAATGTTATATGCAGTAGCCATGTACTCCTATTTGGACTATAGCATCGAGTTATTTCGTTAGCCTTCTTCTCTGCCTTTTCAACTTCATGCTCTTTAGCGATGGAACCTTTCCCGATTACTGGGCAGGTCTCGTATAGGACACACTAATACTCTTCGGCTGTGAGTATTATGTCCAGGTTCCTTTTTCAGTCCACATTGTTTAGACCCGTTAGCTTATTCTCATAGAGAATAATGGCCAAGGGACTGAAAGAACCTCCACTAACCATTTCTGAAATTTTGAAAAATAAAAGAAATTCTTAGTATTTGTAAAACAAAAATAATTTTGTACACTTTATTCTCATATTAAACTTGATAATAGTTAACCCCATTACTATTATTTTTAACATGATTAATTTGGCTCTTAGGAAAACTGACATAACTTTTTTGAAAAATTAACAGTTTCTTAAGTTAAGTGCGTTAACCACCACAAATTAAATTTTCTTCTAGGTAATGATCTAGAAGATAACTTCATTGATGGGATAGCCATTTCTTCTCATTTCCTATGGATATACCTCGCACTATAACCTCCAACATAGGCTAACTGATCATAGTACGTGTCCCGGGTAATTAATTACATCATTCCATTAGTTTTAGATCCTTATAGTATCTCTATCCTATATGGGTTCACTCCCAAGGTGACGCGAGGAGACCCACCCACGATCTCTAATGAGGATCGTGATGGAAGCCATGGGGCTATTGGAATTAGGGATGGCAATTCCCCGGAATAAAGCGGGGGCTCGGCCCGGCGGGGCCGGGGATTCCCCAATTTAAGCAGGGATGGGACCAGGGATGGGCTGCATTTCTCGGCTCGTCAGGCGGGGCCGGGATTGCGATCCCCGGCCCACCCAGCCCCGAATAGCCCGATGGTATATATGATTTGGAATTATATGTCTAGTGTGTGTATATATAAAATAATTATATATCTAATGTTTGTATTGTATATATATTAATATTGTAATATATAATGTATATATACACACTATATATGTAATGTATACTATATATATATATATATATATATATATATATATATAATTAGTAATTAAGTAGATAAGTCAAAAATTTTGCATGCTATATTTTTGTTGTGTCAGTGTAACAGAGAATCTATGCGAAAAAAAGACTTTCATTTCTAGCCTCTTATTTCTTTTTAATTTCAAAAAAGAAAAAAAAAAGAAGAAATTATCTCTTTTTCTTTTTCACACGAGTTTTCGATTTATCAGAAGGAAAATAGGGGATAGAACTAATAAAGAAGATACTACTAACGAAAATAAAAAATAAAGTAGTAAAATACTTTAATTTAGTATACATAGAAATTAAAAGACTCTATAAATATCTTTATTTTTTTAGATCTCCCGAAAAAGATCTAATAACAATATTATTTAATGGACACAGGGAAAGTTAATCGGTTGTGAGTGAGAGAGGAGATTGATTGTCCCTTAAACAGGTATTTCAAAAGATATTCATCTATCTAATTGATTAATAAGTGATAAAAAGATAATTCGTGGTTCAGATACTTAGTAAGAAGGAATAGTGATCAAATTTAAATCATGGATTTATCTAGGATCATAAGTGGGTAAATATTAAAAACACTTATATTTTTAAATGTATTATATGTATAAAATATTTTTATGTGTTATATAAAGATAATAAGTGTATGTGTGTGTATTTTATTTATTCTTATTTCTCTAATATTCTAAATATTATATTTTAAAAATTTTTTAAATAATTTGACTAAGAGTACTTTAGACAAGTTTATTCATAAAAATTATTATTCTTAGAATTTTTTATTATTGTATATATATCTAAAAAGACATTTATGAAATAGTTCAAATTAAAAAAAAAGAAAAATTGAAAATGATATTATAAAGCGATATGGATACAAGTTTATCTTTCAAAGCACTAAAGGTCTTGAAAGGCATGAGTAAAAAATATTTGGTTTATAAACCTGTATCTAGGTGGATAGTTTATTCCTTTCCTCCTACCTTAGATAATTATAATATTTTTTATAAATTATAAATTAAGTACTGAAATATTAAGATTTATATAACATACAAATTTAGTAATGTTTTTGCCAAATTGAGAGTTTAAATTGATATTACATAGATATGTAGCATTTCATTTGCTTGAGGGTCATATTAATCTCTCTTATAATTGATAGAGTTTTTTTTTTCTTTGCTAAATTTTATTACATATGGGGTTAATTACTTAATTTGCACACGTTTCTCATTTTTAGACCTTATTTGTTTTTATTTTAAAAAAATTTAAACACAACAATTAGTTAACAATAATAATTAACTAAATTGTAGATGTTTAGAATAATTACTTATTTTATTACAAATTTTAAATTTATCTATTTAAATTTTAGATTTAAATCTAAACATAATCTAAATGTTCTTTTTTTTTTTTTTCCTAATTTTTTTTGAAGGACATGATAAAGGATTTGGACTATTTTGTTTTGCAAAACACTAGGTAAACATGAATAGAAGTAATTAATTATCCTTATCTTGCAAATATCACAAAAAAATAAAATAGAACCACAATATAAATATATTTTAATGTAGTGTGTTTATTAATTTAACAATAGAGATATTATTAAATTGATGAATAAAAAATAAAATAAAATAAAATTTAATAATTTAATAATATAACTTATATTTTATTTATGTTAGTTCAAAATAAAAACAAAAAATATAATAAAAAACAGAACTTTATATAAATTAATCTTATATTAGCTCAAAAAATTTAAAAAATACTTTTAAAATATAAAACAAGATAAAAAATTCAACCCTACCCAATACCCATCTTCCTCTTCTCACGCCACCGCCGCCCTCTTCCTTCGCCCTCTTCCTTCAGTGCCGCCCTCAAGCTCTAAGCTTTACATAGCTAATCTCGATCGGCTTCTCTATTGTGGATTACGCCTCCTCCAATCCTCCGTCTCAGGTTCTCCCATCTCTGCTGCGCCTTCTCTGTTTTTCTGTTTTGGATGTGTTCTAGAAGTCCTGTTCTTAGCTTGTGCTCACATTTCGTCCTCATTTGGGAGCTGAACTGTTTTTGTTTCCTTGCCTCTTTGCAACTTAATTATATGATTTAAAGTGGTGTTTGAGAGTGCTATTGTGATTATGTACATTGTGGTCAGACTTGTGATCAAGAATATTAATTTTCACGTGTACAGTAGTATCTGTGCTACATTTTCTCTGTATTTGGTATATCTTGGTTAAAAATTGGTGACAATTGTTTACCTGCTGTATCTGATGCATTTTGTGTCTAAGCTGCATCTCTGCTGCGCCTTCTCTGTTTTCTGTTTTCTATTTTCTATTCTAGATGTCTCCATTAACTGCATTTTTTGGATGCTATGCTGTGTCTAAGCTGCTCTTGGCCACTGGACTCGGCTTCTCTATTTGTTTTCTGTGTTGCCTGCAAGAAAATAGGTGTTTTATGGTCTTTTTCAGGTTGGATTTGTCATAAATGAAGAAGAAAGCCATCCTATCACTGTCTACCACTTTCTTGTTGCCGAGATCTTAGTTGTTGTCTCTGCATTAACCATTTGTTTCCACTCATGAAATCTCAGGTCATTAGTTTGGAGAGATAGGATGAATTCTTCCATGTGAAAAAGCTCTAGGCATATATTAGCTATTTGATTGAACGTATTGACAAAAATTGTTTCTTCATATTCAATTGAGCCTGCAGTTTCTATATGCTCCATTGTGTCTAAAAGTAGTTTTTTTCCCTTTTATCCTAAAGATTAAAGGGCAGAATTTGAGTCCTTTGTTCATGTTGTTGAGTCGATGGTTTTCTTTTGTATTTGTGTAAGGATTTATATGAAACTTTCATCAAAAAGTTCAAAAGAGTTTAAAGTCTATAAAGATCTAGTGTGTTTAACAAGGTTTTATATAAAAATTTCATCAATATGAATTCTCTCTCACTGTTGATCATCAAGGGCTTTCATTCAAATTTTCATCAATATAGCTGCTATGTTGAATAAAACTGTAGTTTCTATATGCTTTGATCATAACTACTATTTTTTTTTTTTTTGGGCTTGAGATGTGTTTTATTTAGGGAATATGGTGTTTAGAATTTTTAAATTTATTGTTGGGCTGAAATCGGGCCCCCGCTTCTCCGCTTCTCTGCCAGGCCGGGACCGGGGATTATTTTGTCCCCGGTGGGCCGGGGGCGGGGATCCCCGCCCCTCCCCATGTTGGGGACGGGCCGGAGACGAGGGGATTGGGGCTACACGGGGGCGGGGCCGAGATTTCTAATCCCCGGCCCGCCCCTGGCCTGTTGCCATCCCTAATTGGAACCCTTCTCTCATTTAGTTTTTTAAGTAAGGGTTTTCTTAAAAAAATATTATTTGAAAAATTCCAGTTAAGTTCTCCTTTAACTTAAAATAAAATGTCTAAATCCATGAAAAATTTCTATGTCAAGGTTTATTCCCTTTGAGAAAACTTAATAATTTCTAAGTAAAAAACTTAATAATTTCAAAACTTTTTCATTTAAAAATTCCTATAGATTTTGATCTCAATGCTTTATTTGACAAAAAATAATTTTTCCTTTGCTAAAATGAATTAAAATGGCTTTTCATTTTAACTTACAAAAATTTCTAAATCCATAATATTTTCTATGTCAAGGATAAAAAACCTTTAAGAAAATAACCAAGAATTAATTTTTGTTTAAGTTAAAATAACCATTTATTAAAGAAAAATATTTTTCCTTGTCAAATAAAATTTTCCAAAGACTTTGGTCTTAGAGAAAAGTGCACACAGGACTTAAAATAATTAGTGTGCTAGAAAACTATAATCATTTTCATGCTTTTCTATTTCTAATCCTAAGTACCCAAACAAAAGAATTAAACACATTAATTAAATTAATTAAAGATCTTGTTTAATCCTAATATCCTTTACTATTATTTTTCATGCAAAATATTCAATGAATATTAACTATTGTAATAAAAATAATTTCGCCTGGTATGGGACCAAAAACTAAAAAAAAATATACATTTTTTTCTCTGGTCCAGTACACCCGCCACACTAGATCATGGCCCATGGGAAGACCCATGGACCATGGTCCACGGGCGGGTGCCCGCGGCTTGGGCTCCCAATCCAACAGCTTTCGCGAGGGAAGCTATTGCATTCGTGAGGATGATTCCTCGCACGTGCCCAGAGCCTAGGAAATGCTCGGGCCCGGCTGCGGCTTCAAGCCACGACTGGCATGGGCTTCCTCGGCTCCTCTCACACCGAGCGGCGACTCGGCTCAGCTCGGCTCATCTTCTTCCTGGCGAAAAAATTTCCTCCGCTGCAATTTCTCTACAAATTTTTTGTTGGGCTCCTTTGCAATGCTTTGCAATCGTCCAAGGACATTTCTTACATTTTTCAACAAAAAACATGACAACCACCTATACCCTTTCAAATTAGGTTTGCATGAAGCTAACCAAGGCATAGGGAAAAAAAAAAATTTACAGAGGCTCCTATACCTTAATGGTGAGGTGTACAAATGATCTACCCATACCAAAATAGCGAAGGATCTCATTATAAATAGTCTTGCTAGGTTTTATTAACTACCATGCATCAATCCTAAGCCTTTCAAAGTAAACTCTTTGATACCACTTGTAGGAACGAAAAATAGGGGACGCCATGCACGCACGAAACAAGACCCAGAAAATAAAGACATGGCACAGCGGAAGGTGAAAATCAATACCTTTACGTGTCTTTTTTTGGTTTGGTTGAGAAGATGAGGCACCAACCACAGGAGCAGCTACCTATCTCGATGACGATTCCGGTGAGAAACTAGTGATCCATCGGCTTCTTCTTGGCATGTACGCGAAGCTTTTTGCTTCTCAGAATATTCCTCCGCCTATCTATATTAGTGAAAAAAACCTAGGCGAGGACTGGTCCTTCTTAATCCTTTGCTATTAGTTAGCAAAGACAAGAAGATGGAAAAGGAAAAATAGAGCAAAACTAGAGAAAGAGAGAGAACGGAGGACCAACTCTGATTCTTTTTCGTTCAGTGTTATGAGTTCTGATTTTTCCTCTACTGCATGACTCCTATTCATATCCTAGATAACCCAACCCCGGTGTTTTGATACTTTAAACATCTGAAGGTCATCAACAGAAGAGGTTTAGGTAATCCTCAACTCTTTTGTGCCGTGAATAATAATAACCCTTTAGTCTAGGCTATTGGCTAAAATAATTTATTATTTTTCTTTGGACTCAATGAGCCCAATAATAATAACTATTAATTATTTATTTTTTGGGCCTATTAAAATAACTCAATAAATAATTAATGAGCCTAAATGAACTAAAATAATTATTAAACCTTTTATTAACTAGTTTAAGCCCAGGTTAATTTTTCTAATTATTCAATCTGGGCTTAGACCCTGAATAATTAATTAACCAATCAAAACTAGGTAATAAATTTAATTTCTCTCATTCCTTTTATTTTATTCCAGTCTAAGAATAAATTAGACTTCCTGAATAAAATAAAAATCTTTTTCCATTGTGATCATTTCTTCGACCTAAAATAATTAGGACTTACGAGCTATTCCGAGGACCAAAAAGACGCATCACCTTGGCTACTAAAATGACCAAAATACCCTTACTATATAAATAGCTATTTTTTGTATTTTAAATATTTCCTAATATATAACATAAGAAAATATTGACTCCAAGGACAACATTGCGTTAACTATGTCTTCGACCCACAGGTAAAATGACTAAAATATTCTTCTACATATCGCCATTCATTTAGAGAGGAAAGAGTGTACTAACACCTCTCTAAATGACATCTACCATTTTCAGGCTTCTAGTCCAATGATCCCTTGGGAGCTACTCTAAAGCCAATATTCAAGTCACATTCCCCAGGACCCTGGATAATTAGATAATTCGGGCAACCACAAGGGGTGATATAGTGTAGACACTATCTCATACAAGTCTGTCTTGACTAACTAGTCGCATATACCCAATACACAAGTATATTGGTCCTTTTCTAGAACCTCAACTATAGTATATCAAAGCATACACTTCCAGTTTTGTTAGACCCCAACTTATACTCAAGCTGTAGAGTACAAGTCCACACTGTAGTAGTAATAGTCTATGTTTCTATCATATAGTACTTTTAGAAACCACCACTACAGGTCCAGTTCTACGTATTCAAAATACGTTTATGTTAATGAAATGAGTAGACAACTCATTGGCTAAAGGTAGGCCATTCTCTATTTGGAATTCATAACACAATAACCTTGACATGATGAGATTACCATTCTCATCACCCGGTTAAGAATAATAGTTTATGTGTTAAGTATCTCATGGTCTATACCTTACTGTGAAAAACCTCCATTCATATGAACCATTTACTTAAACAAAATAGGTATTTTTCAATAAAATCGTGCACATATATAAAGAAAATTTCATAAATAAATTCTAAGAAAAATACTTTTATTAATACAAGTAAAAAATACATTAGAAACCTAGTTTAAGAGGACATACATTCCTACAGTATGGCCTATAGTCAGCACCTGTGCTTTGTCTTTATCAACTTTGTCTAGTAGCTGATACCTTGTGATCCATTGACATGGTAGACATCAATGATAAGGATGATATGTTTAGTTGTAGTTTTCTTTTATAGCCTCTGCAATCAGCTTGTTTCGTTATTTGAGATTAACATAAGTATTTGGGAGATACTTTTAGTGAGTGTAAATTGAAGTGGCTATATGGTTGATCTTGGAGTCTTCATTATAATCAGTATTGTTACAGCTAATCAAAGCTGTGCTCACTGGGTATACCTGGGATAGTTAGGCTATTTAAGAATTCCATTGGATACAACATATCTTCATTTGCCAAATTCCCATGTTGCGTTATCTATTTTATCTGCACTAATATATTCATGGATTTTTTCATGCTTTGGGTTGGCTTTTTATGAGAAGACTATAGGGTAATTTCTGGCAAGAGTGCAGGATTAAGGAAGTGAAAGAGTAGAAGAAAACAAATCCTTTGTTTCTATGAAACTCTCTCTCCCTGTCAGGGTTTTCTACTCCTCTTCTTGTCCTTTTTTGCCATCAACCCTTTCACTGCTTTCATTTTATTAACCTCTCTTTTCTACCAAATATTAGGTTTTTTCCTCATTTCTCTTCATTTTTTGGCAGTTCATGGCTTTGTTGTTACATCTTTTTATATGAAGGCACTCCGTCCCTCTCTTTCCTATTTGAGAGTTATATATATAAAAGTCTGTTGATTTTTTAGTATTTTCTTTGCAAGATTGAGGTGGGTTTTTTTATTCTTGGGTTTTCTTGAGATGGGTTTTCATTCTTGTGGTTTTTGGGTGTGATTGTGATGGTGAATTGTGTGAAATTGGCCTTGGTGTATGATATGTTTTTGTGGTTCTTGGCTTGATTTTAGACCACAGGCCATTACATTGTGTATTTCATGTGTAGGAGTAGAATGGAAATTTTGTGGAAATATTATAGTATTTCTTGGCTTGATGTTTTTATGCAAGTCAAAATTTCAAGCATTGTGTTGTCTTTTGTTGCTTGTTTGTTTTTAAAGATCTTTTTTTAAAAAAGTTTTTATATAGAGATATTTTTTAAAAAAAATACATTTATGGTATTCAAAATTATATTTATTCAGATCTATATTTTTTACTTTTTTATGCGTGTGTCTTTTTTTTTTCATTTTTTATGGAGTAGGTATTTTTTATTTTTTCCCCAGTTGTCTCCCTGCATCCATTTTTCCAAATTCAAAAAAGCTAATGTAAGTGTGTTTTAGTAGTAAGAAGACTTTTTTTTTTTTTTTTGGTAAAAAGATACAGAACATAGTTTTCTAACTTTTTCTATGGTTACAATATAAATATTTGTTTTGAATAAAACATAAGTGTATGTATATATTTTTTTTTGTGTCTTCATATCTATTTATCCATTTTCCCAATCTTTCAAAATTTTATTATCCTTTTTTTTCATGCAACCTCCTTTATTAATTCATGATATTATTGATAGGATATAGACGTTAATAGTAATTCATTTCTTATGTGCTAATTTTTATATTACTGAGTTTTAAATTTCGTTAATGAACATTATAGGAACTATCAAATATCGTAGATTTAAATAAATAATAATGTATATCCATATGCATTGTCTTAAATATTGTCACCATTTTTTAGACATATTCAAAGGTGTTTGATGGTTCCGTAAACCATCATTTAAAAAAAATAAAAATAAAGGAGTATTGAATAATTATGGTGATGGGATGTGGAATTGGTAACTTGCAACAAATAATACTTGTATCTAGTATATGTTCAATGGATTTGTTAGGATGTTGTATCATGCAAAAAGTTAAATATAACTTTTAAAAATGACTAATTTTAAGATTTTAGAACAATACACTAATGAATATGATTATATATGTTTGCAATTTGGTAGGTAATTTTGGAAAGGAAACTATTAGCCATGAGGAGTTTTTTACTTGCTATAGACCAATGTTTTGTAGAAATGAAAATGATCACTGGAGTTTTTTTTTTTTTTTTAAATATGTGCATCATATTGCAAAATCCTATTGTAATTAATTCCCGTTGCTAAAACAATGTATTTCGTGGCAAAGCCTTAGGTAATCAGTATTTATTATTTTTTTCAAAGGTCATTTGCAATGTACATTTTAATTTTGATATGGGAGTTTAATTTCCATTTTTTAAAGACGTTATTGTCAAGACCATTTATTCCCATGCGAAAGGGTTTTTTTTTTTTTTCATAGGCAAGTGAATTTAATATGAATTAAATATGAATTACACAATATTTTATAATTTTGTTAGAAATTAAAAAATGTTACAATGGTCGCATGGCAGGATAACTTAATTGCATTTGGTCTGCAATTTGCAATGTAAAAATTTATATTTAGTCATTGTAGTTTATTATGTATTTTTTTTTTGAATGGTTGTTTTGGGAAGTTATTATAATTTACTAATTGTAAATAGTAGATTTGTTGAAATTGGAAACTTTAATTTTCTTTAATTATTTTATTTCATTATGCATATTATTTATCCATTGCAATTTTTGCCACGCGTCGTTTGTTGCAATAATTTTTTAGCTTTATGTCAGGTATTTAATTAATTAGTTTTGATCTATTTTAACATCCGCACTTATGAAATGCGTAGTGTCTGAAATTTGCTAAGTGTCATAAGTGTTTGTGTAGAAGCTTTAGTTGCCTTCCATAGCGAATTCAATTCCATCCAATTTTTTTCTTTTAAAGCACCTTCTACTGTGTTTGTTTACGCTATTTACCACCGGATCTTCGGCTTTGTTGTGAGTTAGTGGGGAGATTTGTGTAAGTAATATAATGGTTTTCTATTATATCGGTGTAGTAGGAGTTTTTTTTAAAATTTTTTTTCAAACAATATGGTGTTGGTATTGTTTTCTGTGCTTTACAGTGGCTGTGTTCATAACAAAGTCCAAAAGGTAAGAACTTTTGTCATTCCGCTTTTTTTTTTCTCTCTTTTGAATTATTTCTTCGATTTTCCAGTGGCTGTGTTCATACCAAAGTGCAAAAGGTAATAACTTTTGTCATTCCGTGTGTATGTGTGTGTGTGTGTGTGTGTGTTTTTTTTTTCTCTTTTGAATTGTTTCTTTGATTTTCTAGAGATCTGTTAAGGAAAATGTTTTGTTTTCATAAAATTAGATTTTTTTAAATTTTTTTAGGTATGTTTTTTAATTAATTAATTAATTGTTTTCCTTTTTCGTTATTTGTCTACATTTCAATAATGACATTCTGATCGGTAGTTTCAGTCTCTTGGCTTTTGGGCTTGTCCCAATCTCTTGGTTTTGACTCGTTTTGATTGGCATTTTTCCTATTGTCTAAGTGTTTTTAGTGTTATATTTATCATTCAGTCAATTTCAGTATTGTTGTTATAGAAAAATGCATTTTTCATTGATTCAAAATTTTGTGAATAATGAACATTGGTTGTTATCTATTAAGGTAGATATTCTATAATCTTAGTGGATGTGATTGTATGCTAAGTATATTGGGCGTCAATATAAGCATGATTGGGCAACCATTGTTTTGTGATAGAATTGAAAATGTAATTTTTTTTTTTAATTGTAGTCTACAAAATCATAAAGGTATTTTGCTAAGTTAGATGTGCTATTAGCTTTGTGAATTTCATTATGTGCTAAGCATATTGGGTGTTAATATAAACATGTTTGGGGAACTATTCGGTGTTTTGTGATAATGGTTTACCATTAGAAACCCACGTATGATACATAATTTTATGAAAATATTAACAAAAATATGTATTTTTGCTTGAATGATGAAAGCTGTTCTAGCATGGTTCTATTTTTCATTTTGCTGAGAAATAATACATTTGCTGTTTAATTCTTGTTCTTGATAGTGTGCAAGTAAAAAAGTTATCTGAGATATGATACATTTTATCTTGTTCTTTTATTCTTTTTTTTTTTTTTTGCTGATTCATATATTTTTTTTAATGTAGGTTTTATTGCAGCAAGTTGTTCTTTCATTGTTCCATATTCAATGATATTTGTTTTTCCATTTTTCATTTCAGTTCTGGGATTTGTTATTCCATTTACTATTCTACAGATGAAGGTGTATTTATTTATTTGTTTTGTTGGATGAAATTTCAGATTTTGTTTGATGGAAGCTTGTTAGATAAGTTAAATAATGAACATTGGTTGTTATATGTTAAGGTAGATATGCTGTAATCTTAGTTTATGTGATTGTGTGCTAAGTATATTGGGCATCAATATAAGCATGATTGGGAATCATTCAGTGTTTTGCTACGATAAGTTTACCATCAGAAGCCCACGTAGGATGAACAATTTCATGAAAATATTAACAGATTTGAGTATGTAAATGATTTTTTTTTCTTGTAGTCTACAAAATCATAAAGGAATTTTGCTAAGTTAGATGTGCTATAAGCTCTGTGAATTTCATTACGTGCTAAGTATATTGGGTGTCAATATAAACATGTTTGGGTAACCAATCGGTGTTTTGCGACAATGATATACCATCAGAAGCCCACGTATGATGCACAATTTTATGAAAATATTAACATAAATATGTAGTTTTGCTTGAATGATGAAAATTGTTACTACATTGTTCTATTTTTCATTTTGCTGATAAATAATACATTTGCTGTTCAATTCTTATCCTTGATAGTGTGCAAGAAGAAATGTTATCTGAGATATAATACATTTTATTTTATTTTTTATTATATTTTTTTTGCCGTTTCATGATTTTTTTTTTTAAATGTAAGTGCTATTGCAGCAAGTTGTTCTTTCATTGTTCCATATTAAATGGTACTTATTTTTCCATTTTTTTTTCATTTTAGTTCTGGAAATTGTTATTCCATTTATTGTTCTGTAGATAAATATGTATTTATTTTTTTGTTTTATTTGATGTAATTTCAGGTTTTGTTTGTTGGAAGTTTATTAGAGAAGTTAAATAATGAATAGTGGTTGTTATTTGTTAAGGTAGATATGCTATAAGCTTAGTTTATGTGATTGTGTGCTAAGTATATTGGGAGTCAATATAAGAATGATTGGGCAACCATTCGGTGTTTTGCGACAATGGTTTACCATCAAAAGCCCACGTATGATGCACAAATTCATAAAAACATTAGCAGAATTCATTATGTAAATGTTTTTTTTTTGTAGTCTACAAAATCATAAAGGAATTTTGCTAAGTTAGATGTGCTATAAGCTTTGTGAATTTCGTTATGTGCTAAGTATATTGGGTGTGAATATGAATATGTTTGGGGAACCATTCGGTGTTTTGCGACGATGGATTACCATCAGAAGCCCATGTATGATGCATAATTTTATGAAAACATTTACAAAAACATGGTTTTTTTTTCTTGAATGATGAAAATTGTTCCTACATTGTTCTATTTTACATTTTGCTGAGAAATAAGACATTTGTTGTTTCATGAGTTTTTTTAATGTAGGTGTTGTTGCAGCAAGTTGTTCTTTCATTGTTCCATATTCAATGGTACTTATTTTTCCATTTTTCATTTCAGTTTTGGAAATTGTTATTCCTTTCACTGTTCTGTAGATGAAGGTGTATTTTTTTATTTGTTTTGTTTGATGAAATTTCAGGTTTTGTTTGTTGGAAGCATGTTAGAGAAGTTAAATAATGGACATTGGTTATTATTTGTTAAGGTAGATATGCTATAAGCTTAGTTTTTGTGATTGTGTGCTAAGTATATTGGGCGTTAATATAAGCATGTTTGGGCAACCATTCGGTGTTTTGCAACGATGGTTTACCATCAGAAGCCCATGTATGATGCACAATTTCATAAAATCATTAATAGGATAGAATATGTAAATGTTTATTTATTTATTTTTTTATTGTAGTCTACAAAACCATAAAAGGATTTTACTAAGTAATGTCACATGACGTTTTGTTGACTTAAAGGAAAAAAATGGTTACTGTCAAACTCTAATTAAGTCAGGTGGTTTTTCATTTCTTTAAATCTTTTAAACAAAGGAATTAAAATTGATTTAGGGGGCGATTAATTTGTAGATAAAGGCTATCAGAAATTTTGTATGTTATTTTTAAGTATTAATTTGTGGATAATTGAAGTGAAGAATAACTTCAGTTATTTGTCGTTTCATTTTCATTGTAAAGGATATTTATAGTGCATTTAAAAATTTAAGAAATAACTAAGTGCAAGAAGTTAATGAAATTGTATTATATGGTACACATATTTTCCAGTTACATGAATCTGTTGAATTGATTGTTGTCTTTTGGAAGTTAATTATGTAACTTATGATATTCATTCATTTAATTTAAAAGGCTTTTGAGATCTCACGGTAATTGAATGTGGTGGTAATTAATTTGACTTTTTTTTAAAGCTATTGTTAATTTAGTACTAAATCAACTTAGAATTGAAAAGACTAAGGTTGCGTCCTTTTGATTTTTTTTCCAATATCACACCTATAAATATTTGTTTATTGGGACGTGTGGATTGTATTGTTTATTCCGTAGTTTGCTTTCTCTTGCTGTACCATGGAATCTTATTATTCTCCAACATTGAGATATGTGTTGTTTGGAAAGCCAGATATTCATCATTTGATTTCTGAGAGTAAAAATTTTTAATATCCTGATCTTTGAGGTGATAATGTCAATCTTGCAATACCGGATAGACGATCTGATAGGATTCGGCTAATATTGCAGACATCTGATGTGTATAATGGAGAATACCTTGAATTTGTGATACCAGGATGTATTGGTATTAAAGCAGATGTTAATTTATGTGCTAATTCTTGGATTGAGTCTCATCATTTTGTCTATGAGAATTGAGAAAATGACTTGCCTCTGACCATTCTTGTCATGGATGAGTGCTTTTTTGTTGTTGGTGATGTTGAAAGGAAATTGGAGTCATTTGTGAATTTTTGTATGCCAGGTTTTGTTATGATTTTAGAGTCAAAAGGACAAATAGGTCTTCATCAACAATTATTTGGAGGATACAATGGGAAATTTAGATTTAAAATGGCAGAACGAGGTGGGAGAATCTTTTGGCTCTATTATGATGAGGCAAAGATTTTTATTAATTCAATTTCTGGTGTATCAGCAGAAATGATTGATGTGATGCGTAGGAGTTATGGTAGCCGTAGGAGTTGAGTGGCTTTGCAGAAAGTTTAAGATTCATAAGAAATAGGTTTGATTGTAATGGTATGAATATGGAAGTCATTGCCAATGATGATTAATAAGAAATAGTTTTTTTAAAAAAATTTTATTTGGGCACTCTGGTTTTGTCATTTTATATGCCAGTATAACATTCTTCGTGTACCATGTGTTTCTATAGTTATGATGTTAAGTGTGTTGAACGTCAGAATATCATTTGAAATAAAACTATTTGAAATGTTTAATATCTTGTGTAAATGTAAAATGCATTTGAGATGTGATATTTTTTTAGAAATTAACAAAGTGTCAGATCTTAAATTCTGAAAGACTTTAGTTTGTTATTCTATAGATAAGAATTCCAAAAATGAATGGCAATGCAGAATTCCATTAATATTGTGCAAGAGACCAATTGGAAACTTGATTCCTTTGATAATACAGAATTGGTAACACGAAGTATGCTATAATAATACATTTAATTCAGTAAACCTTCAATTTTATTAAAGGAATTTCATGAAGAAAATTATTCATTTTATAATGAATGCAAGATGTTGTTTATTCTGTACAAAGAGGAAATATTGTGCAATAAATTGTAATGTTGGTAGTCTAATGCAGAAGATTGGTGAATTATAGTTATTACATTCCTCATAGCAGTAGTATTTGGCTTTTTTTTTTTTTTTGTTCCCACTTCTTGTGCAGTGGTTAAACTTGTCTTTCCAGAAGCTGTTGCCTTTGTTATTCTATCACTGTAAAATCACTATGAAGAGAACATTATTTAAGTATTTCTAATAAATGAAAATTAATCTTTTGAAATAGAAATGATTGAATAGAAGATGTATTGGTTTGTGAAGTATTCTATACCTTTGGCATGGCTGAGAATATTGTATTGTACACAATGTTCTTTTTATAGCCTGTGTACTCTGGATCTTCCTCGAGCATTAACATTTTGAGACCTTTTGGTTAGTTCACTCTTGACAGTGAAACGTACAGTTGCCCATGACTAAATACTGGCTGCAGTAGGTATATGCCAACATTAGACAATCTTTGACCTTGGCTTTTGTTGATGGTCATTGCATAGCAAATACTAACTGGGAATTGTCTTCTTATCAAATGTAAATGGGAGTCTTGTATCTACTATTGACAGATCTATTCTAGGAATTTGGACCTTAGATCTTATGTTTGATCTTGAAATAATCTGCGCTTCTATGACTCTTTTGCCTATTTGAGTAACAATCATTCTGGTTCTATTGCACATTCCTTTGGTAGGATTAATGTTTCTTAGCAGCATTATTGGAACCCTTTTCTTGAGCTTCAGTTTATGATTTGGTATACTTGGAAAACTTAAGGTATTTAAGAATTCCATTGGATACAACATTTCTTCATCTGCCAAATCTCCTGTTACCTTGTCTATTTTATCTGCACTAATGTATTCATGCTCTTCTCCAAGGACTTTGTTTAGTACATAGTCATTGATTTCATGCACTGTCTCATTTCTTGGTGTAAGCACAGCTCTTTCAGCCAAATATATGATATCAATCATTTTCTGCTCAAAGGATGGATATGTAGACTGAAAAATAGTTGCCACAGGATTTTCCCCTGTTGGAAGAATGAAGTCTGTTGGGATTTTGATCTAAGTTGCCTCTGTATCATCTTCACGGGCTCTAGCCTTTTCTTTCCCATCACCTATTCGTAATAGCTAATTAGCAAATTAACAAACAATGAGAGAGACAAAGAAGACGTTGGGCAAAGCAATTGTAAAACAAAGGCTTATATGTAGTCATATTGATGTTTCTAAAATTTAATATATATATATATATATATATATATATATATATATTTGAAAGTCCTTGTAGTTTCGGTGGATTTTAAATTTCATGAAGTACTACTACTGCTATTGCTTACACTATCACTGCAACTATGCATACTACTGGCAATACTCTTGTTCCTGCTTCTTTCGTTAAATTGCTCTCTTTTTTATTGATCGTGATGATGCCATCCTCTTTGATACCTCAATATCTTCACCATTATTTCAATTTCTGCCATTTTTTTTAACACTGTCTGTCGTTGCACTTTCGGCCGATTTTTACATTACATGAAGTACTTCTACTACTATTGCTTTCACTATCGCTACTACTATGCATATTGCGGGCAATACTTTTATTGCTACTTCATTCGTTATATTGCTCTCCTCTTCCTTGAACTCGGTGATGCCATCTTCTTCAATACCTCAATATCTTCACCATTATTTCAATTCCTGCCATTTTTTTTAAATAGTATCTTAATATGTATTTGATTCATCTATGCTCTGTACAAATCAAGTCACAATCTTACCTTGTTGCTGTCCCTCTTTTTTCTCCCATCTGCTTGGTGTAAGAACACTTGTTTCATAATCTCTGCAACTTTCAGATGGATGATTTTGCGTTTTACGCTATTTAATTAAAACAATTAGTGATTGGATGTAGAAATCAGTACTATTACTTGTATTCCTTAAAAGAAACTGACATCTCACAATCTTCTTTAGGATGGATCGAGTACATGGCGATACTGTCCCTGGACCTATTTACGAGGGTTTGATATTTAGGCAAGATAGGCATCGATCTTCATTGATTTGGTCACGATATTCTGAGAGCTGTGAGATACTATTAGCCTTTAGACATTGCGATTCTCATTTTTGGGAGCTATTTCCATTCCCTCCTTGGGTAATGGATTATATTGATCTAGCTAGTTTCGGGAGAGTCTGTAGAGTTGGGCATCTTTATGTAGATCATGCCCTTGTGATTGCATTAGTTGAGAGGTGGCGTCTCGAGACACATACATTCCATCTACAGGTAAGAGAGGCCACCATCACTCTAGGGGATGTTGCGATTTTGTGGGGACTTAGAGTTGACGATGACCCGATCATTGGAGAGTTTTACGGACGCCCTTAGACAGCATGATGGATTTAATATGTACACTTCTTGGCTTTTGACCTCTGACTACCCAGTTCAGGGGTAACCGGCTGGAGAAGTTGGCCCTTGAGGCGCACCTATCACTCCCTCTTCCGGATGATACTTCCAATGTACAAGTGCAGCAAAAGGCACGAGGATTCATTTTTCTTTTTATCAGTAGTATGATTCTATTAGACAAATCTGGTCATCTACTGCCCCTTTATTTTCTACCCTTCCTTGCGGACTTATATTATTGTGGTTAGCTTAGCTGGGGCAGTGCGGCTCTAGCGTGGATGTACAGATGCCTCTGTGAGGCAACTGACCCTGCCGTGAAGGAGATTTGTGGCCCTATGGTTCTGCTTCAGGTTAAATTTTTCTTTTTATTTTTTTTGTTCCAACTACTTTAGATGCTTTAGATCTAGCAAAATAGTACTTAAATTTGATGAACTTATGTTATTTTATTGTGTAGTTATGGGCTTGGGAGCACATCCTTGTCCTATGCCTTGATAAGGTTGAGCCAGGACATAGACCTCCACTTGCACTGTATGGTGCGAGGTGGAGCGTGCGGCTACGGCTACATTGAATGCCGACGCATGTTCTAGTTACGTATAGAGATCAGTTAGACTCCATGCAAGATCATCATAGAAGTATTTGAACTTTTCTGACAGAAATTTTTTATTTCTTTATTGTCATTTTAGTGTTTCAATTAAACATTTTCAAATTGTGTTAATTTATTTCGTGCCCGTATGATGTCATAGACCTAGAGTTCATGCTAGCTAGATACATGGAGGGTTCAGACATCTAGCGGTCACGGACTCCAATCATTTGTTGGGACGTCGTAAAGTTCCACTACCTTGATCATGTGCTTCGACAGTTGGTAGTACCAGAGCAGGGAGATTCCATTGTACCCTGCCGAGGAGGCACATGCTGCAGTAGACATACATACAAGGCCCAGATGCGTTATCCGACCCCGACCCTGTGGCACATAGACTCAGTCCTTGAACATTCTTATTACTCTGTATATCAGTTATTCTATGTACAGTAACTATCACTTTGCTATGCTTATGTATTTTGATTTAAAATACTTGCATAGTTTTATTATTTTTAACATAATATCCTTATTTTTCTTTTTTCAAACTGTCGTTATGGGCACAATTGGAGTAGTATAGGACGCTATCGATAATAGCGCCCTTCTATGTAGGACGCTAATGTCAGTAGCGTCCTATCTTGAAAGCTATAATTGTAAACCGCGATCGAATCTATGGAAGTAGTGGTTTATACATTCCTCTTAGTCTCGACTGTAGGAATAATATTTTTTGTTGTCTTTTTTCGAGAACCGTCTAAAGTTCTAATTGAAAAGGTGAAATGAAGGGACATAACCTCAGTCCAGTTATATTTGAAGTTGGTACCTAAACGTTTGTTATTCCAAGCTTCCATCTTATACTATGATTTATGTCCATGGTGAACGTTTATTGAAGTTATGTACACTTGGAGATTCAAACTGCCTGACAAAATAAGCGTAGGATTTGAGATTCCAAATCAAGTGGTTGATGCATATAATAGGTGACGAACAATTTTTAGTGTTTGATGATTAGTGTAGATTTGAAACATTAAATCGATACAGTAACAATCGTATTGGGATATTTTCCTTTCTGTAGTTTTAGTGAAGAAGTTTTCAAATGGTTGTGAAAACTTCAAAATAAGCTTCAAAAAAAGGGAGAAGCAAGGAAAAGATGAAAAGAAAAGAGCAGAGATGTTGGAAGTAGATGGAGATAATTATAATTACCATTTTTTAGCACCATGGACGGGAGACAATCATCAGCGGAATTATATTATAAGCATGTCCTGATAATTTGCCTTTGACGCAAGCGTTCGTGCCTCTCTTGTGGTTTGAAGAAAACAAAAGAGAGATGTCGAACGCTTGCGTCAAAGTGAAATTGTCAAGAGTTCAAATGTTGGAACATTCATAATTTCAGAGATTCGTAAAAGTATGGGATTTTATAGGCACAATAGGACGCTGTTCAAGACAGCGTCCTAAACATTTTTTCAAATAACCACATAAAAAACTATCACTTCTCCTATGTTGCAGAGATTCATGAAATCATAGGACACTACTATGACACTATTAGTAGTAGCGTCCTAGATGTTACATGGTCAGCCATTTTTTGGATGTATCTGCAATTAGATCCCGGATGTATTTGGAGTGGGATTCCATATAACATTGAACTCTATCTTCAGCTGTGTCGTATTATAGCCTTTTTGAAAGTTTTTCCGAACACATTTGCTTTTTTAGAGATTCTCTTAGTTTCTTTGGAATTACCAACAGTAGGACGCTACTGTTAGCTGCGTCCTAGTCACCTCCGACAAAAGATTCTCGCTTTGGAACAAGATACTCGGGATTTGAGAGTACTTCAGAGTTGACATGGATCAGAGGACGCTATTAGCAATAGCGTCTAATGTGCCTATATAGCTCCATGCAATCTCGTAACCACTTCATTCACTATATGCAAAAAAACCATCGGACTCGGTGCCAAACCACTTCATTCTCGCAACCACTTTATTTTTTTTTCCAAGTACCACCATTATGTCACTTAAAACACCACTAGCTCTTGGCTTCTTCTGGGATTGCACACTCTCATACGAAGCAGGAGGTTCAGTTAACTTTGCAAGACCGTGTAGAAAGAGGCTAATATTACAGCGTAAAATATCATTCCGCATGCTTGTCTACAAAATCTATGCATACATGCGAATTGATAGCACATCATTTACATTGGATATATCCATGAGATGTCCTTGAGTATATGAAGACCGTGTTCAATGGGGGTTGCTTACATTACAAAATGATAGCACTATGATAATATTTGGACTTTGTATTCTATTTTCAAGGAGGGTGGAGTACATATTTATGTAAAGACATAGCCCATTTTAGATGTACCACATAGTGTGCAAATAATTCCTAAAGCTGATACTGGCATTTCCATACCGTCAACATCATTTCCCGCCCAACAACTGCCTCATACCATTTCCTACACAGATTTGCTACTCCAACAAAAGGAATTAGAAATAACAACCGTTTAGAATCAGTTGCCACAATATAGAGCTACCTAAATGCTGATCCTCTAAATGAGCCAGAAACAAGGCAAGCTAATGAGCAACCAATAATTAATGGCGCTGTAGTCATGGACTCACTAGGACCAGTATCCGACATCGACAGACCACCAGCCTCAGACGGAGAATATAGAATCGACACCGATGACGTGGGCCACAGTGACACCGACAGCAGTAGCCACAGTGACCTGGATGACGGACTACCTCGACACATATCAATGCATGCTCCACCAGAACCATTGCATCAGATACCAGTCTAAGTAAGAAATATGCATACGTACAGAAGTTTCCAGGATATAGGCTCAGGGGCACTTGAAGGGACTTTTTCTATGCCGTTGATGACCTGCATGTTAATGAATGGACAGCAGAAAATTGGGAGTTAAGGCATAAAATGTGATTCCGGGATATGTCAAAAGCAATACATGTTGTGAGATTATGGCACGTAAAGAAGGGTTGCGAGTTCACTGTTATTAAGAGTAAGAGTACGATTTAAACATCCTCTTGTAGGAATAACACTAAACAAAATCCATGTGCTTTGTGGGTTCGAATCATTAAGAAAGCCAATACTGGATGATGGGAAATTTTGGTTTGCAATGGCAAACACACATGTCTCCAAGGGGTTATAAACAACAACAATTGAAATTTGTCCCATAAATTTATTGCATAACACATATTACACCTTATCAAAAATGACCCCAAGACAAGTGTCAGCACCATATTAAGGGTTGTACATGACAAATTCTAAGTTGGATATTCGTATAGAAAAAGATGGTATTCTAGGAAGGCTGCGGTTTAGTTTCTATATAGCACATGGTCCTCTGCTTTCAGAGTACTACCAGTGTATATGTTGGTGTTATAGGATTCAAATCCCGGTATAATAGTACACTGGAAACACCACGACATCAATATCGGAGATATAAATATTTTCAAGTTCATATTTTAGGCTTTTGAACCATTGATCAAAGGATTTAGGCATTGTCGTCCTATGATTTCAATCAACGGCACCCATTTGAGAGGGGCATATAAGAGTGTCATGTTAATTGCAAACACTTGGGATGCTAATAATCACGTTTTTCTCCTAGCTTTTGTTGTTGTTGATGTTGAATCAAATGAGAGTTGGGGATGATTTCTTAGACCATTCCGGAGATATGTGGTGTGCAAAAGACGTATTTGTATTGTGTTCGATAGGCACGCTAGAATCTTGTCAGTTATGAGGAGATAGGCTGAGTGGGCGGAGCCAATGGGAGTTCACAGGTACTGTCTACGCCATATTCGTGCCAATTTTAACAAACAGTTCAAGAACACTGAGTTGAAACAACTCATGTACAAAGCCAGAACAGAGAGGAAGAAATCTAAGTTTGAATTTATAATGAACGAAATAAGAGAATACAATCAGGAGAAGTACAACTGGTTGATGCGTATTGGCCTGAAAAAGTGGTCACTTTCACACGATGGCGGAAATCGATATGGATGCATGACGACGAATTTATCCAAATCGTTGAATAGTGTTCTTAAAAAAACACGAGCATTACCAATCACAGCCCTTGTCGACGCAACATTCATGAAGATTGTCGAATATTTTAATCTACATTGATCCGAGGCCACTGTAACAAACCATTTCCTCCGTTGATATGGAATACATTCGAAGTAGCTTCACAGAAGGTAAGAAGTTATAAGGTTATACAATATAATGAATGAGTTGGAATTTTCAGTGTTAGGACACCCACAAGAGTTGGTGGGAAAGGAAACAATGTTTATACAGTAAAAATGTCTTCACGGGACTATAACTGTATGAAATGGAATATTTTTGGCTTGCCGTACACGCATGTATTCACTATCTATCAACACCGTGGTTGGCAACTTTATGATTTTGTACTGCCTATTTACTCCTTGGACAAATATATTGCTACAACAATGACTTCTATCTAGTCAATAATGAAAATTTATGGCGTAATTCCGACTTTTAGTTGGAGGGTTACACACCAGCACTTAAAGGTAATAGACCGGGACGGAGGCATACTGCACGTTTTCGAGGAGAGATGGACTATTGAAATGAAAGGTCTCTACCAAGATGTGGAAATTGTCATCAAACGGGACATAACAGGTGAAATTGCAACATCGCTAGGTTTGAATCTGGAGAATAAATTTGACTGCATTCAATTGAATTGTAAAAAATTTATTTAATAATAATAAAATTCATTTTGCAATTGACTTTGTCCCATTTTTGATTTATCCATTAACTACACACACTTTTGTTATATTTTTTTAAAGTTAATACAATTTCAGCAGCTAATACAGGCAATTTAATTAACATAAAGGATAATAAATTGTGTATATAACGCAATCACTAAAATGTGCTTGATTTTTGAAAATATATATCGAAGTAGGACACATTCACGGATAGCGTCCTAACTTAATCAGGACACATTCATTGACAGTGTCCTAATTTAATTAGGACACTATCAATGAATGCGTCGAGGCCATTTTAGGATGAGCGTCCGCGGAGGGGCCAGGTGAGGACGAATAGCCCCATTCGGGGCCATTCTGATCAATTCACCGGTACTTGTCACTTACCTTAGGATCTTCGATACTTGCTACTGGAACTCTATACTACAAAATAGGTGCATTTGCCTAAATGTGTATTGCGTGAGAGTAATTTTAGTATTTTAAAATTTAAAATTTGAGTGAGCCAGATATCATTTTCTATATCACACAAAGTGTGCATCAGTTTGTAATACTCTATCAATATATGAAAGATACAATGTGGGTTCTCTCAGTTTTTATGAGTCCACCCTTAACAAAGAGAGAAAATATGACAAGTAATTTTTTGATCTCAAGAGATTATACCTAATAGAATTTGAGGGTTTGGAGTATTAGACCAAAAGCTTCTCGTGTTAATTTTTAAAGATGATATTTATATAGGTATACTTCGCTTTCATGAATTTATAGAATTTACCTAATCAATACATAAAAATATCAACCCTATTTCCAACACTAGCTCACTCAAAATCCATAATGTAAGTTTTATACTCAATTATTTCATATGATTAATTTGCAAGTAATGAATTTCACAACTCAATAAGTTGTGTCATATATTAAAGAATCAATTCATAAGAAAAGTTACTTTGATTTTAAAATTTTGAAACCAAGCTTAAATGATTCAGCTTACATAATAAGAGAGAACATCAAAAGATAATAAAGATAATGGAATCATTAAAAATGTAAAAAACATCAAAACATAAAAAACTACACTCCTTCTCCCTCTAGACACTTAAAATGTACATTTTCCTCATTGTATCAAATACAAACATGAAAGAAAAGAAATAAAAAGGAAAAGTAAGAACAAAATTCCCCTGAATACATAAAGGGTTTTAAAAGCAAATACATCTACTCGGTTGCTATAGGGTTGTCATCTCCCATGTTAGCTCCAGATCTCTTATCATCATTAGTCGGCTGTGGCGAGAAAAATAGTTAAAGCATGGACCAAGATATGGGTATGCCAGAATCTCATATTTTGAAAGGAGGACACCATATTATCCTCCCATCTAAGTCACTTGGTCCTCAAGATAAGCCAAAATAGCACTATGACTACGTATCATCAACATTTGAAGTTGTTGTTACCTAACCAAGTTATTTGTATTTGCATATGCTAAATTTGTAATAGCTAATCAACAAGTAAGGGCTATTGTGGCTGTGTAGGCCATTGGTTTGGACTTGCAAGAGCTTGAGGTGCACATTCGTTGAGATGATTCGACATAACTGTAGCACCATATCTAAAATGAGTTGAGGCACCACCTCTCTTTATTGGTTGTTTACATTTGGAAGTTGATGCATACTTAGTCATGATATTTGAAGGCTAAAGAAGTAATCTTTAAAAAATTTTGATAGTAAAAGTTGAAGAAAATCAGACAAGAATTCACAAAATTACAGAAAATCCAGAACTTTGAAAAACAAGAAATTTTGACCATGAAAATTGATTTTTTTATTTTTCTTATTTTGATGACGAAATAGTGGTAATGATGGGTAATATTTAGATTTGCAAGATTGTATGATGGGTGTAGCGATTTCAGGGAGAATTTGAGAGAAAAGTCATTGAAATTTTGAAACAGTGAAAAAAAATGGCTTCAAATTGTTGCTATTGTGCCTTATTCTGCCTGTACATGGGCATCCATTGCTGTGAATCTATTTCTTTAAAAGTTCGAGTAGTGTACACAGTTGCTACCCGACCGTGGACCTACCCATGTACAGCTCAAAAGTTTCCAAAAATTTTTAAAATTTGAATTTTGAATAACAACTATGTATGTGAATGTGTTAGACACATGGGTATATACACTGGCATCTACGTACCCATGTGGGCTTTAAAAAATTGATTTTTTGGTTAGTGTTTTAGCTAACTTTCATTCTTTCAACACTAATAAATATTTTCTGCAAAAAAAAAAAAGAAGAAATTAATCAAATAGCTAAGAGATAAACTCAAGAAATACAAAAAAATCTAGTGGCTTGTTAGGTAGTACCTTGATAAGTGTTAATTGGACTATATCTTTTACATATCTTTATAGGTATTTTGTTTATTTTATCCTAATCTTTTGTTAGATTTAGTACTTAATTACTTTATATTTTCATTTTCAGGATTTATTTGAGCTTTTGAATGACGAGGAATGATATCAAGAACGTTTAAGTTGATTTGGAGCGAAATTGAGCAACACACCCTCTAACATGGCTGTGTTTTAGATTGTCTTCAAGTTGCAAACTTCTGAGAAGCACACAGTTGAGGACATAACTGTGCCCTAGCCCATATAAGTTATAAAAATTAACTTGTTGCCCTAATTTTTATTATAAAAAGGAGCCATTTAAAGTTATTTTCTTAAGTCACTTTGATCTCAAATTTAGTAGAATTAGAATAGAGTTGTCAAGAGCTGTTCAATATACCAAGGAGACACAATTATGGAGGATTAATATGAGATTTCCATAGATTATCAATTGAAGATCAAGGATTTCAAAACTTCATGAGAATGAGTTCTTTATTTTATTATTCTTCTTTAATTATTGTTGATTTTGTATGTATTAGCATGAACTAAATTATTTTGATTTAGATGGGATAAACCATTATTTTGATTTGTTAAGATAATTTCTTTGATTTATTAAAAGACTCAAGTTCTTTTTGTGAATTATTCATAATTTATATGTTCTTTTAAATTGAGATTTGTCAGTGTTTCAATTAAATGGATGATGTTATATATTGAATTGGAAAATTGATTATACGAATAGACCACTCATAAATGATAAGAGTTGCATAAAATCCTAGAGATAGGACGATATAAATCTTTTGGGTTAGGGTCAAACTTATTATGAGAATTCGTAGAGTTGGGTAATACATTCTTGGTTCGTTTGGGAAGAGACTCTACTTGATCAACTTAGGAGTACAAGTTATATGGCTCAAGAGAGTATATAATTTAACTTAGAAATTTCTAAGCTAAGATATTGAGTTAATCATTGAATCAAGAATAAGTTTCCATATATGAAGGTTTATGGGGATTCTATATCTTCCTGTTGTCTATCTACTGTTATTTATCTTTCTAATATATTAATTTGGTTCTTGTCTAGTTATAATTTCTTTGTTTAGTTTGTTGCTTTGTATTTATTTTACCGAATTATATTTTGTCGATTAGATAATTGAAAAGGAGATTGCAATAATATTCGTAGTCCTCAAGACAATAATACTTAGTAATTGCTAGCTATACTACAGGAAACGATATGTGCACTTGTCTAGAAATTATAGTGCAAACAATGAATACAATACCTCATTTCTCTTCATTTTCCTAGCAATCCTTTAGCAATTCCTACAGAGGAAGACTCTCCAACACCATGAAATGTAATAGTATGACAAGTACCCCCTTATCATGTGCATGCCTAAGTATATGAAAAATATAGGTTACCTTTTCATCATCTACACCTAAAGTTAGTTTTCCATTCTTGACATTTACATCAATTTGCATTAGAGGTAGCTAAGAATGGTCAACCAAAAATTAGAGCCACATGATCATTATCCTCCATGTCTAAAATTACAAAATCAATGAGGTATTTAAAGTTGTTAACTTTAACTAAGACATTGTCTATTACACCCCTATGATATTTTATTAATTTATCAGTTAACTACAGTGTCATCCTAAAAGGCTTAATATCTCTTAATTCAATCTCATAAATAATAAAGCATGTGACATAACATTTATGTTTGACCCTATATCAACTAAAGCATTATTCACATACAAACTACTTAGAGCACAAGGGACAGTAAGCTCCCCAGGTAATCGAGTTTTGATGGTAGTTTATCAAAGATAATTGAGAGGCCCTTATTTTCTAGCAAGATAGATGCCACCTCTTCTAGCTTTCTTCTACTAGATAGAATTTCCTTTAGGAACTTTGTGTACTTGGAGACTTGCAAAAGAGCATCAACAAAGGAGATATTAAATGCTCAGTTGTTTAAGTATTTTAGAAAACTTATCCAACTGAGCTTCTTTTTTCTCCTCTTTTACTTATGTTAGATAAGGAATACAAGGCTTATACTTAGGCTCAGACTTCTTCTTGCTATTGATCTTTTCCTAGGGATCCCTTTTTTTTCCTACTCTTTCCTTACTCTAGCTCTTTTCTTTGCCATTTTTTCTTTCACCTTAAGCTCTTTTCTGCATCTTAGAGTTATGGCATTTAACTGTTCCCTAATGTTAGGTTTAGTATTGCTGGAAGCCTTTTGGATATGAACTTGGTTATCTATTCTATTTGATTTTCTAAGTTTAGTGCCTTCTAATTTCTTAGTTGAGTTTTTATAGATTGGAACCAAGCCTCAAATGTGCTAATAAAATTTATCATTAGCTCCTCTAAGCTAGGTTTTCTATCCTGAAATGATAGAGGTGTTTATTTCATTCTAAATAGAGTTCTAGGTTGATTTTTGTTGTTTCAAGGGAAATTATGATGGTTCTTCCAAGTTAGATTTTATGTATTGCCATAGAAGCTATTGTTATGTTTAGGACGGTTTCTTACATAGTCTTACTATTTGGTTCAAAGGGTCCCTGGTTTCCCTACCTAGTTCCCCTTATGTTGATTGAGATTGGAAAGCCATATTGGTCATATTATTTAATTTCTTCGTGAGTATTTCAAATTGTGTTGGTAAAGTTTTAATGGGGTCTACCTAGTGAATACCTTCAGGTTTCATAGACCTAAATTTGCTAGACTATTATTGATAATTTATTTATTGCTATCTCCTCCATCAATTCTTGTGTTGCTTCTGGTGTTTTGTTATTCAAAATACCTCCTGCAATTGTATAAATCTTTTATTTAGTACTAATATTCAATCTATTGTAGAAATTTTGTATCAAAGCCATGCAGGTATGTCATGACGTGGGCATCTCTGCAATAAAGCTTTAAACCTTTCCTATGTCCTATGTAGAGTTTTCAAATCTAACTGTGCATATACTAAAATATCATTGCTCAATTTAGTGATTTTGGCAAATGATAAGTATCTAGACAAAAACCACTTAACTAAGATATCCCATATGGTTATTTGTAAAACCCCACCTAAAACTACCCTTAAAATAGGGGAAGGGCTTGCATTTCATAGTATATCATATGAGCATATGATTTTCATAACACACACACACACAACCTTCCTAGCTGAACTCTACGAGGGATATGGGGAAAGAGTTTTCTTGGAAACTAAATGACTAAAGTTGAAATGGTCTTACACATTTTAGTTTTGAAATCACAATGATTTACTCCTAAGCTTTCTCCTACAGATACTTCTTTTGATTAATTCATAGATTAGCTATGAAAGCTGAAATTTTCTTCACTCACTTTCAAATCCTCTCAGTTCATATCATTTCATTGTGACCGAAATGCATATAACTAGCTTTTCATTGTTCTATTTGCAAAAAATAGCCTATATTAGATCATGCAAAACTTAAAGCTTGTTCTTCTCTTATTTTTGCACAAATTCAGCCTTCAAGTTGAGACTTAATATATGTACAAAATGCAACAGCTAAACCTTACCAAAAATAGCCTGCTATCAGTTTCAGTAACAGCAAACACAATGACATTGTACCATCCCGTCAACCTTCATTTCCTTTCTCTTTTAGCTCTAGGGTATTTAGGCATTAGACCTTTAAGAAACCTTCTTCTTCTTCTTCTTTTTCCTTCACCATTGTCGCCGGTCAAGACCTTCATGGCAACCCCTCAAAACCCTCCTAATTTCTAGCTACAACCTTTTTATTCAAAATACTTAGAATTTAAATTCAAGTGCTCAACTACTCCCTACCATTTCTCCATTCTTCATGAAACCCGAATTTTTCAACTTCATTCTATCTTCACATAACTAGAATTTTCCCATCTTCCTTCTTCTCCTTTCTTTTAGTTTTTTTAAGCCACCAAGTTGGCCAAAATATTTCCACCATTCTTTTTCCTCCATGACAGCTGAGCTTCATCATTTCTATACCTTCATTCACTCCTATATTCACTCTATTTAGAATAGTTTGAACTTGAAAATCAAAAGCTCAAAGAATCTTCTGTAAACTCTTAACTATCTCAACCCCTAATTATTATCCTAAATCACCAAATTCCAGCCTCGTTAGTTCTTTCTTTGAACTGCTAGTTTCTTCAAGCATTAGAATAACCAAAGATTCTTCTTTCTCTTCCGTGCTAGTAATCACCATTGAAGCACCTCAAACTCCTCCTAAATTTCAGCCTTCTTTCCTCATTTCAAATTTGAAGCTGAACCATCCTTTTAATTCCTCAACTCTCTCACTCACTCCTTAAGTGACCAAAACACTATCTTGATCAACATTCATTTCTCCTTTTTCTTTTTTCCTTTTCACTCTCTGCTATCTTACTTTCTTTATAATCGAGCAACTCCCTATTTCCTCTTTCATCTTTCTTCTCTCTCTCTCTCGGGGATCACTAAGCTCCACCATAGTAGCCACATTTCTCTAAATCAAATTATTCAAATTTGAAACTTAAAAGGCCAATAACTCCTCAACTTTAGGACATTGATTTTGTCATTCATAAGACTTCACCTATGTATTAGACACTCCCATTAAGAAATAAAGATTCACCAGTCCTTTTCTTCTCATTTTCTACTTTTCTCTCTGACCTCAAGAACATCAAAAACACCAAGAACACAAACTAAGCAATCTTCATCTTTTGATCATTTTCAAACACCATCAACGACACAAAATCACTCCAAACAATCAAGAAAGCTTCGAATACTCCTTCATCTCTTGATTTTAACATCAATTACTTCAAGAACTTTTCTTCTTCAAAGATCAAAGATAAGACCATCTTCTTCCCAGATTTGAAGGTATCTTTATTTCTTCTTCCATCTCCATTATCTCTCAAATCTTCTTCCTTATTTCCCCTTCTTTTTAAGACCAAAACTAATGGTCTAATATTCTTCATAACACTCTTCTTGTTGTTTTCTTGATTCGGATGGAACCTATCCAAAGGGGATTGAAGCTTGGACCTTAAAAGCACTTAAGAAATTGTGAACATCACTCATCACTATCCACAAGAATGATTCAGTCTTCAATCAAGTAATCTTTATCTTTGAACCTTTTAGACTTTTACAAATCTTATGAACAAGTTATATAGGATTTATATTTAGATGATGATTTGGGATGTATTATGATGAGGATATCTTATTGATGTTTTGTTGTGTTATTATTGGAGGAAGGGGTATATGAATGGAGATATATGTGATACTTTGTGATTTTTGAATAGTGGATACTATGCTTTGCTATAGGAGATATATTAAATCTATTTTGAGGATATATGATGAACAACATGTTTATAAGATATTATTTTATGGTTAATATATTTATGCTTAGGAAGAAGATTTCTTATATTATGATTAAGAGCATGGACACATATGTGATTCTATTACCATGATATTTCTTTTGATTTTATGAAATTATTTTAAGATTTGAAGCATGAATATGGTGTGATTTTATGTTATAGTGCTATGTTTGATCTTTAAGGAAAATGAGATATGATTTCATTATTAACATGTAATATTATGGAAATAGAGATATTTATGTTAAAATGCTTCTTATGTTGGAAATTCATCTTTTGTTGATATGGCATTAAAAGTTAAGGATAAGTATTGTTGATGCTGGTTAAGTTTTATATGAAGTGGGAATGTTGTATGACTTTATCTTTTTGGTGAGAATTGTTGGGTAGATTGTGATAAAATCTTTACATTCTTTACAGAGAGGGCTAGGCTCTATTAACTAAGGCACAAAAGAGGCTTTTTTTTGTGAAGAAAGGAAACGAGTAAATCCTTGCATGAAATTACTCATTAATAAATGTTCCATTGCAAGTCAAGTGTTGTTTTATTATGGCAAATTTTCTTTTCCCTTCTTAAAACAAACATCTTGATCGAACAAAAGCTTTCAAATAAAGTGTTAATTTTCTTTAACAAGAGGTTCAAACTAAAACCCTTAGCCATGGTTGTATTTTCAAAATAACAAAGTGCTATTTGTGAATTCTGCTTATTCGAAATATCGAAACATTAAGTACTCAATAAGGGTAGGCTAAAAGTACTAGCCTTAGAAGGTTAGGGTAAGTATTCCAGTAAGAGGGCCCCTTTGGAAGATAAACTCTTTCTGGACAACGCACCAGTACTAGTTATTAGGCCAGTATGTGTAACACCCTGATTTAAACCACCATTAATTCATGGGGAAAGTTGATATGATCTTGGGGGGTGATTTTCTATTGAATTTAGTGGGTAAATTTGGGGCAAAATTTAAGACCCATTTAAGAACTCAAAACAGTAAAATTAGTGAAGAAACATGATAGACATGAGAATCAATGAGAACTTAGAACACTAGAAATGAGAATCAAGTGATCCAAATCACAACCAAAGACCCTTGACTCAAAAAGAAACCAAGAACACTTTGAAGAAGATGATTTAGGCAACCAACTTTACTTCCAACAAGAACCTTAGATGGTTACTATAACCTAAGACCCAAATTAGCAAGCTAATTTGATCTATCCTAAAAGAGTTTATAGACTCAATACTAATGTCATATATATAGGCATATAAACTTAACTAAGGTGAGATGAAATCTCAGCCTTTCAAACCTTCAAAAGGTCTAAAATATCCCTATTACAAAATAAAAGTCGTGGAAATTAAATTAAAAACAAAAGTAAAAATAAAATAAGGAAAATCATCAAAACAGGGCTGTGCTCGAAGTGACCTAGTACCAGGTAGACTTGATAGTCCTGGCACTGAGTGCGCATTGTAAAAATTTGGCCAACAAACTGAGTAGACCTGGAGCTAAGTAGCCTTGAGTGAGCACTGTTCTTTACCGTCGGCTTATTTTCTCTTGCCTTCACCCTTCTCTTGTGCTGCTCTGATCCTTCACACAAATTATTGTTCAAGCCTTGATCTTTTTTGCCCCCTTTTTTGATCCTCCATCGCTTGACAACTTTCTTAATTCTTGATTTGTCTTTTTGAAGGTTTTTCAATGTTCTTTTTGACTTCCACTTCTTTGACAATCTTTATATTTCTTGGCTTGGTGGCTTGGTTGGTTTGAATTCTCCATTGAAAGCCTTCGTAATTTTAATTCTTCCTTGACACCATAGAGTGAGTTTTGAATCTTCATCCCCTTTCTATAGCTTTGGCATGATGCTTGGATGGATTCCTATCATTTCTCCCTTCTTGAAGACGATTTGTCCTCAAATTAACACTTGTGTTAAATCTCAAACAAGAATCTTTTTGTGAAGATAAAAATATAAGTTTATGCTCTCCAACATAAAGCTCATTTTCTCCTCATCCTCACTTTTCTTCTTTGTAGCCTCTCTCTCATTATTTTCATGCTTCAAGCACAAGAAAGTCTCACTCATTTTGTTTCCATCATCTTTCTTTTTTGTGCTCTCGTTAAGCTCTTCTATTTTCCTCTCTTTTTTTTGCTTCTTTTTTCTCAACTCTTTTCTTTTGTTGTCTTCTTCTGTCATGATGTTTTTATCTTTAACCACCTCACGAGGGGGTAATAGAAGTAGTATGATCTTCTTTCCATCATTCTCCAATGTATATTTATTCTCTCTCCCCTTATGCACCACATTCCTATCAAACATCCATGGCCTTCCTAATAAAACATGCCCCATTTACATTGGGAACACATCACATAGCACCACAACTTTATAGGCCTCCATAGCAAACTCAACCTCAACTTCTTTCTTTACTTTAATTTCACCACAATCACTCAACCAATGGAGTTTGTATGGTTTAGGATGTTTCATAGTTTCTAATCCCAAGTCCTCCACTAAGGTAACACTTATCACATTTGTACTTCCCCCATCAATAATCAAACTACAAAGCTTTAGTTGGATAAGGCAACTAGTGTAAAAGATATTACTCTTTTGTGAATTATCCTCATTCTCAACATCATTCGCACACTCAATCTTTCTAGCAACACCAATCAATGGCAAAACATTCCCAACCTCAAGCCTTTCCTTATTACCCTCTTCTTTTCTAGGCTTTTGGGTTGTTCGCAATGATAGTTTTGGTGGCTTATTTTTCTGGTTTGGTGAATATTGAAAAATGGGATTGGTATATATGGACTTCCTATGATAGGTCCCTTTCCTTACACCTATCAATTTTTTAGTCATTTTTTTGCCCTCATGTCTTATTGGAATTTTTAGATAACCTACCTTAAATTGCTCTCCACTTCCCTTCATTGGTTGCTCATATAATGGGGGTGGAGGTTTGTACTCATTTTTCACTCTAAGGCTATCTCCCTTTTTTGTATTCATTGAGACTTGGCTTTGGTTAGATTTTATCTCCTCAATGTCCTTCCTCATGCCTTCCATTTTTGCTTGAAAAATTTCAAAGGCAGCGCAAATATCAAATGAAGTTCCTTGGGACATTGTATTAAGAATTTCAAGGGTTCTCACTTAGGAAATTTGGATAAAAGGAGAAAGTAATGCCTCACAATCACTCCCTTATGTGTATCCACTCAAGAATTAACTCTCCTTTGGCTTTTAAAAAGAATTAGCTCATACTCTTGCCTTTTTTAAGCACTCAATTTCCTTAATGAGTTCTTTCCACAAAAATTTCCCCAATTGCTTTGGAGCTAGTCCAAACTTGACAAGTTTACTAACCCTCTAAGGATAATCAACTAGACTTAGATGGAAGTTTGATCATCAACAACAATGAGCCTCAAGGAGTTTATATCAAGAGTCAATGAATTCAAGAAAGTTCAACAACTTTAATGACTAAGGAATGAGTGAATGGACAAGACCTAATAGGATTTTCAATGAAGCTTTAGAAGTTCAAGAACATTACACTTAAGAATAAGAGTAAGAATTTAACAACTATAATGATTTCAATTAGTCAAGTAATCCCCCAAAACATGAGTTCTTAGGAGTTTAACAATAATAGAAAGTGTTCGCAAAAGAATTGATTGCAATTTCAAGGCTCTAGGTTCACTCAAACAAAATATCAAACACTTGAGGTGCAACCTTGCAACTCAATGGGTTTCAAAATTTTTACATTTGCAGCAACCCAAAAACTCAATAATCACGAGAAAAATTAATCCCCGATTATTATACTTAATATCAAGGAATAATTTCTCAACAAGTAGAAGTTAAAAACATGAGTTTTATAGTTCACAAATTTAGCATAAAAATGAGTTACGAGATTCTTTTTGAGCTCAACAAATTTGCAGTAAATAAACCCAAAAAATCATAAGATTTGGGCACTTCAAATAGCTACTCAAGCATCAACCCAACATACAAGATCAATTTTTCAACAAGAAAATCAAGAAAAATCAAAGTTTTGAAGATATTTTTGAAGCACCTTCCTTAGTGACGAGTTTGCTCTGTTTTTTTTTTTTTTTTTTGAAACTTTGAAGCCTTTGTCTTGAAGAACCAAGCTTTGATAAGAATCAAAGCTTTCCTCTCTCTGATACCAAACTATTTGATATGATCTTGGCGGTGATTCTCTATTGAATTTCGTGGCTAAATTTGGGGCAAAATTCAAGACCCATTTAAGAACTCAAAATAGTGAAATTAGTGAAGAAATAAGATACCCAATTCAAATACTAGGACCCTAAGCCTAAATAGAGAACTTAGAACACTAGAAATGAGAATCAAGTCATCCAAATTACAACCAAAGACCCTTGATTCAAAAAGAAACCAAGAACACTTAGAAGAAGATGATTTAGGCAATCAACTTTACCTCTAACAAGAACCTTAGATTACCTATAACCTATAAAACCCAAATTAGCAAGCTAATTGATCTATCTTAAAATGGTTTATAGACTCAATAAATAAGGAAGGATTAGGCCCTAAGAATGGTCTTGATGTTCATCAGATTTATCCTGGAGGAATCACCTCTCAAAAGCTCTCAAAGGAGGCTCTTTGATTTCTATCAATATTCAAAGTTGTTACATTGAAATGTTATAATGCTATATATATAAGCATCTAAACCTAACTAAGCTGAGATGAAATCTTAGCCTTTCAAACCTTTAAAAGGTCCAAAATATCCCTATTACAAAATAAAAGTCATTGGAGTTAAATTAAAAACAAAAGTAAAAACAAAAAAAGGAAAATATCAAAACAGGGCTGTGCTCGAAGTGACTTAGCACCAGCTAGACTTGTCAGTCCTAGCACCAGGTGGGCATTGTAAAAGTTAAGCCAACAGGGCGAGTAGACCTGGAGCTAAGTAGCCTTGCTGGGACTGGCACCGAGTGAGCAATGTTCTCCACCGCCGGCTTATTTTCTCTTACCTTCAACCCTTCTCTTGTGCTGCTCTGATCCTTCACACAAATTGTTGTTTAAGCCTTGATCTTTTTAGCCCTTCTTTGATCCTCCATCGCTTAATAACTTTCTTGATTCTTGATTTGTCTTCTTGAAGGTTCTACAATCTTCTTTTTGGCACCCACTTCTTAACAATCTTTATATTTCTTGGCATGCTGGCTTGTTTGGTTTGAATCCTCCATTAAAAGCCTTCATAATTTAAATTCTTTCTTGACACCATGGAATGAATTTTGAATCTCTATCCCCCTTCTTTAGCTTTGACACGATGCTTGGGTGGATTCCTATCAAAAGTCATGCATGGCATAGCATCTTATATTGTATTTGCTAAATTTAGGTTATTTTTATGAAGTATATGTAATTTATGTGTTTGCTATTTCATGGAGTTATTTATTTGGATATAGTTGTGCTATATGAGGTGGTAGAGCTTTTGTTCTTATGGAGTAGAATGTAATGAAAGAAAAATGAAGTGAGTTGAATTGGATTTATGGGAATTTATTTGGAGAATATTTACAGATGAATTATTGTGGAATAGTGATTGGAGCTTGGTAAGTATTCTTTGGTGACTTGAGTTCAAATCCCAACTCCAGCAAACCTTTTCCTTTTTTTTTTCCCCTAATTAAACCCTTTTCCCCCTATGTTTTCTCCACTCAGCCGAAATTCTTAGGGCTAGCCGCCACCTTAATTTCCCACCTCCTAAAATATAAGAATGTGATTATGTTAGGTTTTTTTCTAAAAAGAATTCAAGCAAATTAAATTCCTATTATTTTCTAGTTAGTATTTTATTCTAATCTTTTAGGAATTTAAAATATTTCAACATTTGAAATTTTCTAAAGTTTTTATCCAAAGGATTTATTATGAAAATAAAATATAGAACCATTTATCTTGGAAGATATATTTTAGCTATTATTTTAAATAGAAGAAAAGTCTCTTCAAATTAATTTTCTCTCAAGAGTTTTAATTGGAAATAAAGAGATAATGTTAAATTTTTAATGGACATAAATATTTCTTAGAATTAGGCAATTTTCAAAAATTAGGAGTTAGGATGAAGGAAAAATTCAGCTTTATCACATAAAAACTAGATTTTATCTCTAAATATGATTATCCTTTAATTACTTATTTTTGCCTAAAATAAATTGGAATATTAACTAAATTATTTCTTGGATTAATATCCTAGTTTTATTACTTGAATTTTCTGGAAAAATAGAATGCCCTAGCCACCACTTTGATAGACATTTTAGTTCCACTCAAACTCTCTAAAATATAGGAGAAACCTATCCTAAGTAGTTTTAACCAATCAAAATTCTTTTAGCCCAAATAAACAACCAGATTTTCTCCTTTCTTTTCACCCTAGTTTTGGCCACCCTAAGCACACACATACACGAAAATCATCAGCCCATATTGCTCTGAAACTCTCTCTTGTGTTAGACAAAAACAACACACCAAATGACCTCATTTTTTCTTCTCTTCTTTTTACCATTGCAAGAACCAAAACTCAGCCCTTCTTTTCCTCCTTTTCTCTCTTATTTTCGGCCATAATAGCAACCAAAAACCTGCCATAAATCCCTTCTAAAAGCTGCTCAATTTCGGCCACAACAAAAAGAACCAAAAGCTGTCATTTTCCCTTGTTGTGATCAAGAGTACAAAACAAGGTGAACTTCTCCTAAACACTAAAACACCTAAACCTCATTTATTTCCTTTATCAAACTAGCCTTCAATCAAACCCTAAATCCTTCCTAACAAATGAAAATTCCAGCCACCACCTCCTCCGAGCATTTGGCCATCATTCCAATCATCACCAAAACCTTCAACCTCTAAAATTTTAATCAATTCCTCTTATCTTTTCCTCCGAAATTTTGAACAAAAGGGGGTTGATTTACCCCAATCTCGTGTGGTTTTTGAACTAAGGAAACCAAGAGGAACAAATCAACTCTTCTTCCCAAAGTGAACTCAATGAAACATCAAAGGCACCACCTTTGCTCATATTTGTGTCGATTAAGAGGTATTTGAGGCTAAACTCTTCTGATTTAAATAAGGTTAATTTTATAGTGGTGCTATTATGCATGAAGCCTAGCATGAAAGCATGATTAGATTAGATTGATGAGTTTTATGGTGCAATATTTTGAACTATGCATATGGAGTAAAATATGGTTAGATATTGCTATGATGACTTAGATCTAATGCATGTTGAATAAAGATGAGATATTTTTTTTATGCAAATAGGGCTAATATATGGTGTTGAAGGTGGTTGAATATGGAAGATGATTTGATTTGATTATATTCACGCATAATGATGAGTTGCAAGACAAAGGAAAGATATAGAGGTGATTTAATGAATTAATCCATCTAGATACCATGGATGATTTAGGTGATTATTAATATCATGGGGATTCATGATGCATGATGATAGTGGCTTAATATTTAGATTCTAATTGTAGAATCATTGATTTTAGATAAGGAAAAAATTTGAAGTGAGGACAAGCATTAGCTTTAGTTAATTATTTGGAATATTCAAGTAAGTCCATGCATAACTATTTTGCTAAATAGTACATGTTTGCAAGCCTTTTGTACAATGATATTGAAATAATGTCAATATGATGATTGACATGAGGATTGAAATGATGCTTGAAACATGATGAAATATTATTGTTGCATTATGATACTTGGATTGAGAACGTGGATATTTTGATCCCTAAAAGCTTTTATCAATTCTCAACTTTTAATTGAAAATGATTTTCTTTCCTTCATGATCAAACTGTTTTGAAAAGTTTGATGTGAAAACCACGTTTTGCAAAGACTATCCAATAATTGTGAAAACAAGGAGAAAATGATTCTACACCTAAATGGTGAGCGTTGAGTACTCAACGGGAGTAGGCTGGTAGTACTAGTCTTGGAGAGTTACAGTGAGTCTTCTGGCAAGAAGCCACCTCCAGAAAAGGAGCTCTACTTAAAGAGATGACAATATTACTTAGTTACGCCGGTCTAAACTAGCATGTTGGTCTGTGTGGACTTTATTTTTCGGGTTGGACAATTGGTGTGTTGGGTGTAGAGATGGAGGAGTATCTCACCCTAGTAGATGGATCACCTACTACCAAGTGTTGAATGGTTACATTGGGAAGCTATCATGATGGTAATCATGATATGGACTTGATAGTATTATTGAATCATTAATAATCACTTTTTGATTCTATTATATTCATGAGTGGATGACTTATTGAGAATTTGTAATACCCCGTTTCGAACCCTTCCTTAGTTTTTGGTGAAACATCATATATTTTTATTTTATAAATTTAACTATTTCTTTTTTTGAAGCTTATGTGATTTATGTGTTTGATATTTTATGGAGTAATTTATTTGGATATAGTTGGGTTATATAAGGTGGTAGAGCTGTTTGTTCGTATGGAGTAGAGTTTATTGGAAGAATAATGAAGTGAGTTGGATTAGATTTATAGGAATTTAGTTAAGGGATATTCACACAAGAATCATTGTGGAATAGTGGTTAGAGCTTAGTGTGCATTCTTTGGTGACATGAGTTAAAATCTCGATTCTTGCAAACCTTCTCCTTCTTATTTCTATTTAAATTCTTTTCCCCTAAATTCCTCTCCTCTTGGCCGAAACCCCAAGGCTAGCCGCCACTTTGTTTTCCCAACCCCTAAAATCCAGGAATGTGATTATTTTGGGGTTTTGCTAAAAAGGAATTATGGTAAATTAAATTTCTAATATTCTTTACTTAATATTTTATTCTAATCTGTTAGGAAGTTAAATATTCCAACATTTAGAATTTCTTAAAGATCTTATTCAAGGGATTTATTATGGAAAGAAAAAGATAGAAGCTGTGATTTTGGAAACAAGATTTTATCACAAAAAATTACTATTCCCTAATTAATTATTTTTGCCTAAAATAAATTAGGACATTAACTCAATTATTTCTTTGACTAATATTCTATTTTTATTACTTGAATTTTCTGGGAAAAAAATAAAACCCTAGCTGCCACTAATGGATGTTTTAATTACTCTCCAACTCTCTAAAATACCCTAAGTAATTTTAACCAATCAAAGTTCTTTTAAGTTAAGCAAATAACCCGATTTCCCCCTCTCCTTTACACACAACACACAAAAATTCCAGCCTTCATTACTCCCAAAATCCTCTCTTGTTTTAGCCAAAAACAATTACACAAAAGCCATCACCTTTCTTCTTCTCTTTTTGCCAATACAAGAGTCGAGAAAGCAACCTTTTTCCTCATTATTTTGGTCATCTTGGCAACCAAAAACCAGCCCCAAAAACTAACCAAAACCTGATCAAATTCGGCCACGCCAAGAGAGACCAAAAGCTTCCATTTTTCCTTCTTGTGATCAAGAGTCCAAAATAAGATAAACTTCTCCTAAACACTAAAACACCTAACTCCAACCTACTCCCATCATCAAACTAACCCTCAATCAAACCCTAAACACCCTCTACTGCACAAAAATTCCAGCCTCCAACTCTCTTCAATATTTCGGCCAAAACAACACCAATTTCCACCGAAACTAGAATCTAAGAACAAGGTAAGCAACTCTTCAATCTTCATCAACTCTCCTTTCATTCTACTCTTCTTTTTCTTCTAAATGTAGGTCATCAATGGGCTAATTCTTCGCCCCTCTTGTTGGAGATTTTCAAACCAAGGGTCCAAGAGCCACCAATCAACTCTTCTTTCTAAAGTAAACTCAATCAGGCACCAAAGGTGCCACTTTTGCTCTTTGTGTGCTATCAAAAAGGTATTTAAGGCTTAACTCTTTTAATTTAAACTAGGGTACGGTGATAATGCATGAACTTAGCATGAAGGCATGATTAGACTAGATGAATGAACTTTGATGGTGCAATACATTGACCTAGGCATATATGGTGTTGAATATGGCTAAATATTGTTATGATGACCTAGACCTATTTTATGTTGAATAAAGATGAGATCTTCTGATGCAATTAGGGTTAATATATGGAGTTAATGGTAGTTGATTATGGAAGTCATTGCATAGTTGATACGAATAGATTATAAGCATACATAATGATAAGATGTATGACCATTGAAAGCTGTAGAGGTGATCTAACGAATTAAACCATCTAGATGCTAATGGATGAATTAGATGAATGATATGATCATAGGAATTCATGATGCATGAGGAGATAAGTAGATTCATATTTGGATTCTAATTATAGAATCATTGATTCTAGATAAGAAAGAAAGTGAAAGAGAGGACAAGCATTGCTTTGGTTGTTTGCTGAGAATATTCAAGTAAGTCCCTGTATAACTATTTTGCTAAATATTACATGTTTGTAAGTCTTTTGTACAACGGTATTAGAAGTAGTGTTAATATGATGATTGACATGATGATTGAAATGAGGGTTGAATATGATGAAATATTATTGTAGTATTTTAACACTTGGATTGTAAACGTAGGTATTCTATTTTCTAAATGATTTTGTCAAACCTCAACTTTTAACTGAAACAATATCATTTTTCTTATCACTAAAACATTTTGAAAAGCTTAATGTGAAAACCACATTTTGCAAAGTTAAGGTAATCAACGATTGTGGAAACAAGGAAAATAATTCTGCACCTAAATGGTGTGCATTGAGTACTCAGCGAGGGAAAGCTAGCGGTACTAGTCTTGGATAGTTAGAGTGAGTCTTTTGGCAGGAGGCCACCTCCAAAAGATAACCTCTGCTTAAAGAGGCGACAGTACTATTTAGTCAGGTCAGTCTAAGATAGCATGTTGGTCCATGTGGACTTTATTCCTCCGAATTGGACAACCAGTGTGTTGGGTTAGAAGTGGAGGAGTATCTCACCTTAGTGGGCGGATCACCCACTGCCCAATGTTGAACGGTTACATTGGGATGCTATTCTGGTGGTAACCATGATATGGACTTTTGAAATTATTATTGAATCAGTGCTAATCCATACTTTTTGAATCAATGGTGTTGATTGTTTTGGATATGATGGGCATTGCTCTACTCAATGACTGTTTATTGATGAAAATTGATTTGCAAGCATATTTTGGGGTGTTGATAATCATGCATGCACGAAATGTTTAAATGTGACATCCGCAACAGGGGACTTATTGAGAGTGCTTTTATTGAGAGTGCTCTATATCATATTTTCACGAGAGTGCTTTTATTGAGCAGGTTGAAGGAATAAGAGATTATTATTTAGTTTATTTTGTTTTTTTTTTTTTTTATATTTCTTTTGAGAGACAATTGTTAGTTTCTGAATTTCAGACTTGTAAGCTTTGATTTCAAATGCAATAAGATTATCTTTTTATTTTATTTAGTCATTTTTCTTTTGTACTTCATTATAAAGACCCCTGGTCCATTGGATGGGGCGACATCCCCGCCCTATTTGGGTACGTAGGTAGTAGGGTGTTACAATTGATATCAAACATTAGGTTTAGGCTATTGACTTGATTGAATAGTACCTATGCCCTAGGAATTGAGATTTATTAAATAGTACTTGAACACTAGGAATCAAGATTCAGTTATGACTTCTTTATTTTTTATTTATTGGATAACTAGAAGATCTGCAGCTATAACCAGAGACTGGCCTTTTGTGTGTGGTCCCACGAGTGGTAGAGCACCTAGCCCCATCCCTATACTAGATTCATCATCATCTAATTTGGAGACAGAACCCAAGGGTGGATTATTTTTGGGTGAAGACAAGGTAGACCATGAGCCACCTATGATAGAAGACTTTGGAGTAGAGGAAGAACTTGAGGACCCGATACCTGAGATGCCTGCAGTTGAGGAGAATATGGTAGAGTATGAGAGAGATGATGAGGGGGAGATAAGGGATGGAGAAGCAAGCAATGGATAATGAGAGTGAGGACGAGCTAGGAGGACTTGGGATTAAGGGGGAGATAGGAAAGCTTGAGGGCAAGGGTGAAGCAGAAGTGATATGATCTTGTGTTGGCAAATTTGTGGAACAATGGCCAACAAATGGGCAAAACCCTTGGCTAACAAGTATAAACCTAACAGTGAAAATTTATGGCAAAAGAAGAAATAAAACCGTTTAACTATTCCCTAGCACACCATTTGTTAGTGTTATGCCCTAGAGGCAATCACTTGTACGTTGTATATGACATATTTTATTTTAATAAAAGGCATTATTTATCTTACAGTTTTTTTTGTTTACTTTAGTTTTTTTTGTTTACTTTTATGTAATATAACTATTAGATAAAGTCCCTAGTACAACACTGTGTTAAAGAAATCATGATATAAGATTCCTACTACACTGTATAGTGTTTAGTACTTAAATAGTCCCTAGTCATAGTATTAATGAGATAGGACATCATTAATGTGTTAAGACTAGCATGTGTTAAACTTCCTGATTTGATCAGGTGGTGATTCTCATATCTGTGAGTATTGAGATACTCAAAGTTAACACATGGTTGACCTAGTTATAAGATAATCACATGGATAACTATTTAGTGCCAGTGATATAATCTCAATATAGCAAACATGCAAGTATCCTTAGACTTGAGATCTCCAAGGTACTTTGTTTACTGAGCTTTGTGCTTTGATTCCAATTCTGGAGCCAGATCGAGGGCCGCCTATAGGATGAATATGTTAGTGTTATGCCCTAGAGGCAATCACTTGTACATTGTATATAACACATTTTATTTTAATAAAAGGCATTATTTATCTTACAGTTTCTTTTATTTATTTTTGTGTAATATAACTGTTAGATAAACTCCGTAGTACAACATTGTGTTAAGGAAATCATGATAAAGATCATGATATGAGATTCCTACTACACTATATAGTATTAGTACTTAAATAGTCCTTAGTCGTAGTATTAATGAGACAGGACAACATTAATGCGTTAAGACTAGCATGTGTTAGACTTCCTGATTTGATTAGGCGGTGGTCTCATATCCATAAGTATTGAGATACTCAAAGTTAACACATGGATACTTGTTAACGGAACAAGTTCATTGAATGACCTAACTATGAGATAATCATATGGAAAACTATTTAGTGACAGTGATATAATTTCAATATAACAAACGTGCAAGTATCCTTAGACTTGAGATCTCCAAGGTACTTTATTTGCTGAGCTTTGTGTTTTGATTCCAATCTTTGGAGCTAGATCGAGGGCCGCCTATGGGATGGATATTGGGCACATTGTGAGGTAAACAAAAGTAGTTGAGAGGGTCAATAAAGGATTCACCACTCCTAATAGTAGGGGCGAATATCTCACGGCCACTTGTAGGAATTACTATTCAAGAAGTCTTTGGCTAAGGCGATTGTGTATTGGAAACAGTTCTAATTGATACACATCTAGAGTAGTGGGTTCCTGATACAAGTACTATTATATTCGGGCCAGAATTAATATATATTCTGGAGGGAGTTGGCACTAATTCTGTACTCCAAACGGGATGAGTATTGTATAGTGAAAGGAGTTAGTTGTACTGTAGTTTGTTATTGAAGGGTTTATGTCAAGCCACTTGACTTACTGGACTCTGGGTGGTCATGATGTGTTGCTAGATACTGCTCATAATCCGGGAATATGGGTTTATTAATTGATGAATTAATAAATCAATCCTGATTAGAATTGATATGATTAATTCTAATTAATTATAGATTATTAATCTCAAAGACGTTTGAATTAATTCATATTCGCTACCAATTGACTGAGAAACCTAATAGGTCACACACAATAAAGGGGGATTATATACTCAAGATGTTATTTGATAACATAGTGGGGTTAATTGCGAGAAAGAGAAGTTGTTATGGCCAAATTATAATTAGTTATAATTTATGGGCCAAATTATAATTGTGAAAACTTGATGTTTCCAATTATAATTAGGGAATTTTAACTGTTTTAGAATTCTCAATATTCAGTGATTTTTTGTGACATATAAAGGATATGCATGAAACCCTAATGGGAGGGGTGATTCACGAAAAACCCTAGGGGCAACACACGACTCCTTCCCTCATTTCTCTCTCTCTCTCTCTCTCTCGTTTTCTTGCAACAAGAAGAACCCTAGCCGCCACTTTGTTTTCTGCTAGCACAGAGAAATCTTAGTGTTTGAGTGTCATCCTCCATGTGGATTTCTGTTAGAGATAATCACATACTGTGATTATAGTGGTTGGACATTCAACCCTCGTGGTGTTTGATCAAGAGGATTGCTAGATTGCGCCTCGACTTGAAGAAGGAAAAATTTTGTTTTTCGGACACTCAAAGAAAGGTAAAGCCTTTACCTTTGTTCTCTATGCAGGTCTTGGGATGGTATCTCAATCTTATTTTTCTGCTACGCCGTATATGATATGCGGGTGAGATACCAAACAGGATATTGGGTATATTGTGAGGTAAACGAAAATAGTTGAAAGGGTCAATTATTGATTCACCACTTCTAATAGTAAGGGCAAATATCTCATGGCCACTTTTAGGAATTACTACTCATGAAGTCCTTGGCCAAGGCGACTGTGTATTGGAAACAATTCCAATTGATACACATCTAGAGTAGTGGGTTCCTGGTACAAGAACTATTATATTCGGCCTAGAATTATTATATATTCTGGAGGGAGTTGGCACTAATTCCGTACTCAAAATCGAATGAGATATTGTATGGTGAAAGGAGTTAATTGCACTGTAGTTTGTTATTGAATGGTTATGTCAAGCCACTTGACTTCTTGGACGCTTGGGTGGTCATGATGTGTTGTTAGATACCATTTATGTTTTGGGAATATGGGTTTATTAATTGATGAATTGATAAACCAATCCTTATTAGAATTAATATGATTAATTCTAATTAATTATAGATTATTAATCTCAAAGAAGTTTGGATTAATACATATTTGCTACCAATTGACTGAAAAACCTAATAGGTCACACACAATAGAGGATTATATACTCAAGATGTTATTTGATAACATAGTGGGGCTAATTGCGAGAAAGAGAAATTGTTCTGGCCAAATTATAATTAGTTATAATTTATGATCCAAATTGTAATTGTGAGAACTTGGTGTTTCCAATTACAATTAGGAAATTCTAACTGTTTTAGAATTCTCAGATGGAGTATTTTCAACAGGATTATTTCATGGTATATAGGATATGCATGATTCTTTGTGTGAGTGTGATTAACGAATTACAACTCCAAACCCTAGAGGATATACGATCATTTTCTTTTCTTCTCTCTCTCTCTCTCTCTCTCTCATTGTTCTTCACTATAAACCCTAGCCGCCATCTTGTTTCTGCTAGCATAGAAAATCTTGGTTCTTGAGAGTGATCCTCCATGTGAATTTCTGTTAGAGGTAATCACACACTGTGATTATAGTGGTTGGACATTCAACTTTCGTGGTGTTTGATCAAGAGGATTGCTGGATCGTGCCTCGACTTGAAGAAGGAAAAATTTTATTTTTCAGATGCTCAAAGAAAGGTAAAGCTGTTACCTTTGTTCTCTATATGCCTTGTTTTCCACACGTATGCAGATCCTGGGTTTGTATCTCGTTCTTATTTTTTCCACTGCGCCATATATGATATGCGTGAGATACCCAACACCTTTGAAGAAAAAAGAATTAAAGACGCACAAAAAATATAGCAAGACCCACTATAAATGTACCCAAATATCATTGACATAATAAAGTAAATTAGGAATAAGAGAAGTAGAACTATAAGCACCCAAGCAATAGAATTCAAGACAAAACCTTAGAAGAACAAAGCAACTAAGACCCAATCAAGTGAAACCACATTAGATTATCTAAAGGTTTTAGAGACTTATACATAGAGAGAACTAAACCCTAAGCATGGTCTTGAAGAAGATGAATAAGAAGGTTAAACCTCTCAAAGCTCTCTCTTTCACAATGTAAAATAATGTAAGATGAATTGTCTTGTCAAATCAGAAAAGATGTATTTATAATAATCTAGCCCTAGCTAAGTGACTTCTAAGGCCCCAAGAGAATTTAAGGACTTAAAAAAGCTTTACTAAGTGTTTAAAATAAAGAGAATGCAGAGAAAAGAGTAAAAAATGGCAAAATCGGGGTTCCTGCCCGACTGGACTTGGCGCCAAGAGCAGGTGCTGGACCTAGCGCCAAGTCAGCACTGAAATTCCAGTGCTATGTCCGACTGGACCCGGCGTTAGGCGTTAGCATTGGAATTCCAGCATTTGGCTAGCAGAGTGCACCTAGCGCCAAATATGCCTACTAGGGCTGGTGCTAGGTTGAAAGTTGAAGCTGGATTTCAGTGTTTTCTCCCTCTTTCGCTCCCTCTGTTAGTGCAGACATAGGTTGTTGTTGGGATTCCACTTGGATATTAATCAAATTGAGTTCATGGCTGCCTTCATCACTCCAAATCTCTTCCATCATCATGCATGGTTGTAGGAGCAATTGGATATCGGCTTGGAGTCTCTTGGTCCTTGACGTGTCATTGGCCCTTGCATTGTCGCTCCCTCTTCTTGAGTTTTAACTGCTTGGTTGGCATGATTCTTATTATTTTCCCCTTCTTAAAGTTGATTCTTCCACGAATCATTATCTATATCAAAAGTAGTTAAGTCATTAACATTGAATGTAGCGCCGACTTTATACTCACCGGCAAGTTGATCTTGTAGGTATTATCTCCAACTTGGTCAATGACTTGGAATGGTCCATCTCTTCTTGGGTCCAACTTGCTCCTCCTTTGAGTAGAAAATCTCTCCTTGCGAAGGTGCACCCAAACCTAATTGCCGGGCGCAAATAAAATCTGTTTCCTCCATTGGTTGCACTTAAGGGCAATATCTTCATTTCACTTTGCGATGGCCGCCTTTACCTTTTCATAGAGTGCCTTCACTAATTCTGCTTTTTTAGCACCGTCAAGATTCATGCGTTCTTTGATAGGTAAAGGAACCAAGTCCAAAGGTATTAGAGGATTAAAACCATATACAACTTCAAAAAGAGAATAAGAAGTAGTAGAATGGAGAGCTCGGTTTTAAGCAAACTCAATGTGGGATAAACACTCTTCCCAATTCTTCAAGTTTTTCTTGATAATGGTCCTTAAGAGTTGGGTGAGTATTTAGTTGACCACCTCCATTTGCCCATCTGTTTGAGGGTGACAAGCTGTGGAAAACAAAAGATTAGTACAAAATTTATTCCGCAAGACCCTCCAAAAATGGCTAAGAAATTTAGTGTCCCTATCAGACACAACAGTCCTTGGTATTCCATGTATCCTTACCACTTTCTTGAAGAATAAATCTGCAATATATTAAGCATAATTAGTTTTGGAGCAAGCCATAAAATGAGTCATTTCTGAAAACCTATCAACAACCACAAATATGGAGTCCTTGCCCCCTTTAGATCTAGGCAACCCTAAGATTAGGCAAAGGAGAGTACAGTCCATGTGGGAGTGACCTAGATTTAGCTCGCCAACATATTATGCATTAAGAACAATGTTTTTCTACATCCCTTCTTATTTTTGGCCAAAAGGAGTGTTCTTTAAGTGTGCCTAATGTTTTTGCAACACCAAAATGTCCCAACAATCCCCCACTATGGGCCTCATTGACTAGCAATTCCCTAACGGATCCTTTTGGCACACAAAGTCTTGATTCTCTAAACAAAAATTCATCATGCTTATAATATTTAGAAAATGCACATTTTTCACAAGCACTAAAGATTTTCCCAAACTCCTCATCATTGTCATACAATCCCTTCACAAGCTCAAACCTAGAGTTTTAGCATCTAAAGAGTTCAAAAGTGCATACCATTGAGATAGCGTGCCCACAACCACATTGTCCTAACCCTTTTTATATTAAATGACATAAGGAAATTTCCCAATGAACTTCATCCACCTTACATGCCTCTTGTTAAAGTTTTGTTGGCTTTTAAGTTGCTTAATGGTTTCATGGTCGGTGTGGATCACAAACTGATACGAGCTAAAAATTCGGAAGCGTCTTGATTTTGAAGAACCCTAGAGTTGGTCACCCAACTCCTTACCAAATTCACACACACAAATGACCGAAATGAAAATGCACTTAACCCAATATGAATTGGTGAATCTAGCCTACTTCAAAACACCTAAATAAATACCATAATCTATCAAGAAATTAGAACAAAAAGATGGGATTTGAAGGCACCCAAAAACTCAACCTATCAAGAACACTAGAGAAATACTAGCACCCAAGAATAGAGAAAGAAATTTAGATTATCCCTTTGAAGTTTAGAGACTTTGAATCAAAGGTGGGGCTAAACCCTTTGATTTGGTCTTGAATGCGAATTCACCACTTACACTCTCTTTTAGAGAGAATTTGGTTTCTCTACCAAAATATTCTAAGTCTCTAAAAAACTAACTATTACAAGAGTAAAGAGGTATATATAAAGATAACAAACTAAACCTAGCAAATTGAAGATGTAATCTCAGCCATTCATCTCCTAAGTAAGTCTAAAATATACCTATTACAAGTCAAAAGTCGTAAAAATTAAATTCGAAACAAAATAAAACAAAACAAGAAAAATTAGGAAAACAAGGTATTGCCTGAAATGACCTAGCGCCAGGTGTACTGGTGGACCAGACTTCGGGTGTGATCTGCAAACGGAACAATATTGTTCCAGTGTGGACCTGGCACTAGGTGTACTAGTGTACCTGGCGCCAGGTGCATTCTGCCTTCATCACACCTCGCTTTTCTTATATTTCCAGCCTCCTCTTATGCTCCTTTGGCCCTCCATAAGAATTGTTGTCCAAGCTTTGATTTTCTTAGCCCTTCTTTAATCCTCCATTGTTGGACAACCTTCTTCATCCTTAGCTTGGAATCTTGAAATGCACCTTGAACTCTCTTGAAAAGGAGCTTCACCCATGGAGGCGTGTGTGTTGTGTCTTTGTCCTTCTTCCCCTTTCTTTAGAATGACCTTCATACTTGGGACGATTCTTTTCATTTCCCCATTCTCTGTGATAATTCATTCTTGAATTGTTACCTACATAAAAATTCAAACAAGAAATTTTGGGTGAGGGCAAAAATGTAGTCTTTTGAGCTTTGCCATGCTCGTTGTTTTCTCCTTTCACCACCTAAATTTTTCTTCTCATTTTACCTTCACTCTCTTTGTTTTTCTCACCTTTTTGTTTGTCACTCGTTTCTTTATCTTTGAAATTTGAAGAAGTCATTCTATTTTCTTCTTTTCTCTTTTCCTTTTCTCCACTTTGTTCTCAACCTCTTTTTTTTGTTTTCACCTCTTCTTTTTTCTTTCAACCTTTTTCTCCTCTTTCTTCTCTCTTTTTTTCTTTTCATTCTCCCTCAAAATATTTTAATCTTTCAAAACCTCACTTGGGGATAAGGGAACTAAAGTGAACTTTTTTTCATCTTTCTTTAAGGTATAAGTGTTTTCCCTCCCCTTGTGGACTACATCCCTATCAAACATCCAAGGTCTCCCCAACAAAATATGCCCTACATATAACACCCCGCTACCTAGGCCCGCCGGGGCCGGGGATGTCGCCCCGTCCAAAAGACAAGGGGTCTTTATAACTAGGTCACACAAATAAAATAGCGAAATAAAAATAATAATTTAACTTAAAATTTATTACATCCCAAGAATAAATCCACAAATTCCCAAAAGGAAACAAATTCATAAATAAAATAATCCACTCTCAACTCCCCAAAGCAATACATAAAAATAAAAGACAACATTCTCTTCCAAGGCAGATAACACTAGCTACTCATCCCCACAGCAGGATCGGCCTGAAATCATAGTAAAAAGGTGATGAGACAGAAATCTCAGTAAGTTCGTATGTGCTTTGGGTGTTCAGGGAAAACAGTTCGTGGATGCAGAGTATAAAAACTTTATAAGAGAAATATTGGCAAGCAATAAACATTAGTCAAAAGCAAGAGTGGTTTTTTCCTCTTTTTGAAACCATACAAGTGCACAATAAAATCAACTACTCATAAAGGTGGTCATGGGTTACCACACGTTGGGCCCCATAACCATACAATGGTCAGAATGCCACACTTTGTGCAGACTGACAAAAGAAATACTGGCAAATAATGAATGATGTTCAAAAATAAGAGTGGCATTTTTTGCTTTTCCAGCCATACGTAATTTATAAGATCAACCACTCGAAAGAAAGGATTATGGGTTACCACACGTTAGGCCCCATAACCGGTCAGAATGCCTAACACTTTGTGCAGACTGACAAAAGGTAGGTGATCGGCCTACCGGGTAAGATACTCCTCCTTCTTTATACCCAAACAACAACCGGGTGTCCATTCCGGCAAAACACAGTCACTTGACTGAAATAAAACAAACTGCTAACTCGGACCGGCCTGACTAAGTAGTACTGCCGTTTCTCTAAGTTGAGCTTATCTTCTGGAGGTGGCCTCCTGCCAGAAGACTCACTCTTACTCTTCAAAACTAGTACTACTAGCCTACCCCTATTGAGTACTCAACATAACATATCCCACTTGGGGAAAAATGAACAAAACATAGTTCCACTTGAAAATGGCAATTAAGGTTTTCCAAAGATTGGGGCAAAACTGGTTTTAGAAAGAATTTTAGGTTTTGAGTAAAACCGCCCCTTGATTTACAAATAACTTATTTGTCTGAAACGAGAATGGAAATAATCCTCAATTGCCTTTATAGAAATGAGTGACCATGCACTCTACATTTGGCTTGCCATAAAAAGAATCATTTTTGCATCAAACAGGTTTTATGCAGAAGCTTACCTGATCCTTGTCCACAACAAAGGTCTCCAACAGCTGACCTAACCCCGCATAGGGTAAATACAAACCACAATCAAACTCAAGCCAAAGACTCACTTTCTCAAATAAAACTAACTCAACTTACTACAATCATTTTCCTAGTGTCCCAAGCTTTAAGGCTTGATAATAAATAAAAGGGGTTTATAAAATAAATCTAGTTTGATATTAAAATAACTAGAGTTTGGAAAATTAGGTACAATATGCTGAAGGTTTAAATCTTGCTAAAAATAAATTATGGTTTATTTGAAAAAGGGTCCAAGGTAGTATTAGGTCAAATAATGATTTATTAATAATTTAGTTGTTAGAAAATAATTGATAGCTAAAATTTGTTGAAAATAAATTTAATGAGTCTTGCTTGAAAAATAATAAGCAAATCCTTAATGGGTTTTGATTAAAAGATAATAATTAAATTTTTAGTAATAAATATTTTATTAATTATAATTATTTCCATAAAAGGCTTTAATTGATTTTATCATTTTAAATTATATATATATATATATATATATATATTTCCAGCAAAAACTATTATTTATTTGACTAGAATATCACTATTTTATATAAAAGACCAAATCCACATTTTCCAATGGTTTTCAAAATTTTACTAGAAAAATCATATTATTAAATATTTTATTAATGAAATAAAGATTAGCTTAGGGCCAACTAGATCATGAATATATTTCTATGGCTAACCACAAACATGAACATATACAACCCTTCAATTCATCAAATCATCCAAATCATGCATACAAACATAGATCTCAATTTATCAAAATATGATCTAACCCTTACTAGCATAAATATGATCATGGCTTCAATAATCCAATATGAATATAAATCCTATTCACCCAAGGTGACATAATCTCTAGCATACTTCATCACAAATACTACCTATGACATGGAGACATGCATTAAATCTCAAATCATCATACAATCGACGAAGATAATCCATCCATGCATAAATCCCATCTCCTTCATATTCATACATACATTCATGCTTCAATCTCAACAATATATATATATATATACTTAAATCCTATCGCCATCCACCTACTATCATCATCATCCTAGAGACATGAATCTAGAGTTTAAAAGAAAGGTTGAAGGCACTTACTTGGTTGATGAATGCCTTGAAGGAGTTTAGAATGGATCTCAACTCCTAGATGTCTAACTTTGTCCAAGAGAGATGGCGAAAGCATGTTCATGGGAGAATAAGTCATTTGGCCAAGAGAGGGGAATTTTCGGCCATGAGAGAGAGAGAGAGAGAGAGAGAGAGAGAGAGAGAGAGAGAAAGAGAGACCATTAGCATGCTTATTCACATAGGCTCTCACTAGAGATCAAGATTGGAGAAGATGAAGTTGTTAGAATAAATTTACCTTGAAGGTGTTCTTGACCTTAACAGAAATTTCTGATTTTTTATCTAAAAGTGCAAGTTGGATTTTGGAGTTTGATGTTAAAAATGGTACGGATGGACTCACAGCAATGAATATATGAAATATGGAATTTTTAGAAGTAGTTTAAAGTAATTTGGAGAGGTATTAGGTGAAAGGAAGTAGTAGGTGTTCTTGGTGTAGTGTATGTTCTTGAAGGTTGAAGAAAATCGAGAGATGGTAATGTATAGCTGCTGAATTTTTGTGAGAGATAGGGGTGGACGAATTTCTGTAGGGTTTAGGAGGTTGATTCTCTTATTTGGAAGGGAAAAGGAAAGGTTAGTTGTTACAATCTTTGAGGAATATTTTTAGGAAGTGAATTTAGAAACTAAATATTCCAAGAATATCTTGATTGCTTGGACAGCTTTGAAGTCTGACATGGCTGATTGTTTGAGCAGAATTTCGTGGGATTAATGCTGACTTATGGAGGCTTATGGTGGCCGAAAGTAAGGTGTACAATAATGAAGAAGAAGTCTGGTCCATTGAGCAAAATATTATGGAAGGTTGCTAAATAAGATGGCTGAAATTTTGGAAACCAATCAAGCTAAATTGCAGGGATTTGTTTGAGAGATTTTTGGACAGCCATTAATGGAATTTCGTGAAAAAGTTCAAGGGGATCAATGGAGCTCTATTGATGGAGGTTTAAGGAAGGTTTTAACAGATTAAGGTTGGTGTTTTGGCTGGAAGAGAGTTAGGAAACAAGCTGGACGAAAATCTGCACAGAATTTTCGCTGCACAGTGAATTTTCTGGCAGATTTTCGTCTGCCACTTCCATCCATTTTGCAGTGAGCTGGAAGGGGGGTTTTAGGGGTATTCAAGGCTGGTTTCAAGCCTTCTTTATGGAGGAAAAACATAGCTAAGGTGCTGCACAAAATCTGGGAGAAAACAGCTTGGTTTGGAGCTCTCAAAGTTGATTTTCGTACAGGAATTTTTCCTGCTTTGCTCCAGCTTGAGCAGTCTGAAATTGGACAAAAACTTTCAGGTTTCAAACTGATCCTAAAGACCATTTTTCTGGTAGCATTTGGGAGGGAATGTTAGCTAAAAATTTTGACCCTTTGAAGGTACAACAAGCTGGAAAATTCTAGCTCATTCTATGAAGAAAGATGAGCTAAGCTAGAGGAAAATTTCAGCAAGCTCACTAGGGGGATTTTTCCTCTTGAAATTCCTCACAACTCTTCCATATTTTTCAGACCATAAGGAGTCTTTTACCAAGAAATTTCGATCCTAAAAGACCTCAGTACTTTACTGAATTTTCTGGAAAGAAAAAGGCTAGAACATCTTGATCAAACCAATGAGTTGAAACTAAGGAAAACTAAAGATCAAGGAAGAATGATTTTCCCTATAAGAATTTCGAGAAGAGTAAAAGGAGTGGAATGAGGTTACTTCCATCATGTCTCTCCTAGAACATCATCACCACATTAATCTAGTCCCTTAAGGCCGAAACCATCCTTTCCCAAGCAAAATAAAATTTACTCAAGCTAAAGCTCCTATGATGGACTTTGAACCCAAGACTTCAAGAATTAATTCCAATGCTCTAACCACTAAACCACAACAACTCTTGTTCTTATTTCCTCTCTAAAAATATTTTCCTATTCAATCCTCAAGCTATCTCCCTTTTTCCACCTTAGGTAAAAATTACCATTTTGCCATTCCCACTCAATAATCACAATCAAGCCCTCTAGGCTATAAAACACAAATTCAATGCACATAAAACCATATAAAAATATATTTAAACATGAAACAAAATATGATATGCATCCCAACCCCCTTACTCTAAGGTTGGTTTCGACTGGGGTTTCACACAACATGCATGGGATAAACATCATACAACACTTCATCATGGTATCCCCCATGTCGAATTCAACATTGGCTTGCTTGTTCACTTTCACTTCTCCACAATTATTCAACCAATAAAGCTTGTAGGGACTAGGATGTTTCAAGGTTTCTAACTCTAATTCCTTCACCAATGTAGTACTAATCAAATTTTTACAACTTCCCCCATCAATAAGCACACTTCATGGTTTTTCCTTAATAAGACACCTTGAAAAGAAAATATTTTCCCTTTGCATCTCATCTCATTCTTTACCCTCACAAGCATCCCCATCTCTTCTTGCTACTCCAATTAATGAACGAATTGGCTCATTCACCGTTCCTCCTTTACTACATATTCCAACCCCTCCAAGTTTCTCATTTCCCATATCTCTTTATTGATTAAGTAGAGGGTTGGCATGAGTGGTTTGCTTTGAGTCTACTCTCCTTTGTGGTTGTTTCTCCACATTCATATGTCTTTGTTTATCACCTTGTATGCCATAAAATCTCTTACGTGTCAATTTGTTGGGATAAGTAGCTTTGGTGTGTCTATAGGTGGAACTTCTACTACCTTGCAACTTATCATTCCTCCATTGTAGCTCACTAGAACAATTGTAAAAGTAATAGTCTTTTCCCAACAATTAGAGCAATCATACTCCTTCTTTTGCACATGCTTTCTCTTTTTTTGCACTCCATTATTTGAATAATTTTGCAATCTACCATTTGCTCTCTTTGGAGGTCCTCCCACAAGAATTCCATCACTCTTATAATCTATCTTCCCACGTCTTTCCTTTTCATATCCACCATTTCTATCTCCACGAGTGTTTTGCTCTGCATCACAATCATACAACAATTCTCAACCATCTTCATATTTCTTATAATCCCATTCTTCCTCATCATAGATATCACATTATCCTCTACTTGAGCAAGACATTTCATAGAAATCACTCACTTCACCTTGAGCACTTATGGAAGATAAATCATATGAACTTCTTCATAAGCCATTTTTTTTTTAAAGAGAAATTTTGAGCAAAAAAACACACAAGAGAAGTTTCTCACTTCACACCCTCATGTGTTTAGCACTCAATCAATGTCACTCAACCCTTATGTTTGCACTCTTCTTTGGCTTTTATAATAATGAGCTCACCCTCTTGCCTTTTTCAATCCACTCAAGTGTTTCCCAAGTTCAAGACTAATTCAAAGAGAAACAAACTTTCTAGTGGCTACAAGAAAGATTTACTTCACCAAGAACAATCTACTATGCTAGGAGATAATGTAGTTCATGTATGAGCAATTATAAGTCATTGATGTAATATATCAAACACATGAGGTGCAACCTCGTAACTCAAGGGGTTTCAAAATTTTCACACTTGTAACAACCCACAAACTCAAGAGTCACCAGAAATATTACTCCCCAATGATTATACTAACATCAAGGAACAATTTCAAAGAAAGAACATAGCAAAAACTTGAATTTTATAGCCCCCAAAATTAGCATGAAAATGAGTTACGGGATTTGTTGTGTCCAGAAATTCTTGCAGCAAATATACTCAATAAATTTCAAAATTTCTGCACTTTAACACTTCAAATAGCTGCCCAATCATCAACTAAACATGTAGGTTCAATTTTACAAAAACCCACGGCACAATTTGAAGTTCTAAGCATTCAAAATGGCCCCAAAATAAGTGACGAAAATCTGAAAATTTTAACACGTTCTTGAAGAAAATTACCTTTGCCCAAAGAAAGTTGTATTGATTAAATTCAACACAACCTTGCTCTGATACAACTTTGATATGAGTTAAAAATGCGGAAGCCTCTTGATTTTGAAGAACCCTAGAGTTAGTTACCCAACTCCCTACCAAATTCATACACACAAATGAACTAAATGCAAATGCACTTAACCCAATGAGAATTGGTTAATCTAGCCTACTTCAAAATAGCTAAATACCCTAATATATCAAGAGATTAGAACAAAAAGATAGGATTTGAAGGCACCCAAAAACTCAACCTATCAAGAACACTAGAGAAATACTAGCATCCATGAATAGAGAAAGAGATTTAGATTATCCCTTGGTAGTTTAGAGACTTTGAATCAAAGGTGGAACTAAGCCCTTTAATTTGGTCTTGAATAAGAATTCACCCTTACACTTTCCTCTAGAGAGAATTTAGTTTCTCTACCAAAATATTCTAAGTCTCTAAAAAACTAACTATTACAAGAATAAAGAGGCATATATAAAGATAACAAACTAACTATTCTAAGCCATTCATCTCCTAAGTAAGTTTAAAATACACCTATTACAAGTCAAAAGTCGTGAAAATTAAATTCGAAAGAAAATAAAACAAAACAAGAAAAATCAGCAAAACAGGACATTGCCCGAAGTGACCTAGCACCAGGTGTACTGGTGGACCCGACGCCAGGTGTGATATGCAAATGGAATAATATTGTTCCAGGGTGGATTTGGCGCCAGGTATACTAGTGTACCCGGTGCCAGGTGTGTTTTGCCCTTATCACACCTCGCTTTTCTTGTCTTTTCAGTCTCCTCTTGCGCTCTTTTGGCCCTCCATAAGAATTGTTGTCCAAGCTTTGATCTTCTTAGCCCTTCTTTAATCCTCCATTATTGGAAAACCTTCTTCATCCTTGGCTTGGAATCTTGAAATGCATCTTGAAGTCTCTTGAAAAGGAGCTTCACCCATGAAGGCGTGTGTTGTATCTTTGTCCTCTTTCCCTTCTTTAGAATGACCTTCATGCTTGGGACGATTTCTATCACAAACTCTCTTGGCAATAGGTAGTGTTGCCAATATTCTAAAGTCTTCACCAAGGCAAAAAGTTCTTTGTCATTGATGGAATAATTGGTGGCGCCCCGGATAATTTCTCACTAAAATAAGCAATGGGTTTTTAATGTTGGGTTAGAACTGCATATATCCCCACCCCACTCACTTCACACTCTATCTTAAATTCTTTCTCAAATTTTAGTAGGATAAGAATTGGGGCTTGGCTCAATTTGTCCTTAAAGGTTTGAAAGGCTTGTTGTTGGGCTTCCTCCCACTTAAATCCCGCATTTTTCTTCACCACTTCCATTAGAGGGGCTGCTAGGTTGCTAAAGTTTTTAATGAATCTCCTATAGAAGCTAGCTAGCCCATGGAAGCTATGAACTTGGTTAATAGTGGTAGGAGTGGGCCAATCTTGGATGGCTTTCACTTTTCCCTTGTCAACCTCAATCCCCTTAGCACTCACAACATACCTAAGAAATGTAATCCTCTCCAAGCAAAAAGAGTAATTTTCCAAGTTAGCATACAATCTTTCCGTTCTAAGAGTAACAAGCATCCATTGAAATTGATTTAAATGATCCATATATGACTTGGTATAAATTAAAATGTCATCAAAATACACAAAAACAAATTTCCCAATGAATTCTCATAAAACATGATGCATTAAACACATGAAAGTATTAGTAGCATTAGACAACCCAAATGGCATAACTAGCCTCTCATATAATCCTTGTTTGGTTTTGAAAGACATTTTCCATTCAACCTCCTCCCTAATCCTAATTTGGTGATAACCAGATTTCAAATCAATTTTGAAGAAAATACTTGCACCAAACAATTCATCAAGTAAGTCATCTAGCCTAGGAATGGGATAGCGATACTTAACCGTAATGTTGTTGATTGGAATGGGATAGTGATACTTAACCGTGATGTTGTTGATGGCATAACAATCCATACACATGCGCCAAGTCCCATCCTTCTTGGGGACCAAGAGAACTGGAACCGCACAAGGGCTTAGGCTCTCTCACATATGTCCCTTCTTAAGTAATTCCTCTACTTATTTTTGTAATTCTTTGGCCTCCTTTAGATTGCTTCTATAGGCCGGTCGGTTGGGGATGACGGCTCCTGGCATGAAGTCTATTTGGTGCTAGATTCCTCTTATGGGTGGCAATCCTTCGGGCACCTCTGTTGGGAAAACATTATCAAACTCTTGGAGAATGGCTGCAATTTCACTTGGTAATGATAAGGTAGAATCATTAGTAGAAACATAAGATCCTTTGTAAATAAGAAGAATAACTGGTTTTTTAGCCTCTATTGCTTCTATGATCTCACTCCCTTTTGCAAAATAGTTCACCCTTCTTTTACGTCCTCTCTCTTGTTCTCGCTCACTCCCATCTATGATGGTTAGTGGCACTTGTTTTCCCATTCTCTCCCTCAACCCTTGTTTTTGCTTGGCATCTTCTACTGCCTTTTTCTTTTCTCTTTTCCTCATGATCTTTTGGTCTTTATTCACCTCAATTGGGGGCATGGGGGGTTAGAGTGAATTTAGATCCCTCCTTGATAATAGAATAGGTGTTCTTCCTCCCATCATGCATTAAATTCCTATCATATTGTCAAGATTTCCCTAAAAGCAAATGACCCGTTTATATAGGCACCATATCACAGTTTGAATCTTTTGTAATTTCATGTGATCCCTCATTCATTGTTTTCTAGAGTTCATGTACGTCTCTCAGTTAGAGGCATAGGATCATGTATTCTAATGATTTTCCCGTTGTTTTTCTAGTTTTGAGTAAATGTGATGTACGCCAACTTGTAAAGGCATGTTTTTATGCTTGGTTTTGCATTTTTTTTAACCTGTGAATTTTGGAGATTGAAGAACGTGATTGTTGAAATTGATGAGGGGCAAAAAATGGCTGAAATGCAAGATTTTTCCAGAAATCGGCTAACTCTAAAACAGACCTAGAGCCAGGTGGCCCAATTGGACCAAGTGCCAGGTCCACTCTGCCCAGCCAGAGGTTTTGGAGGAACAATGCAGACCCAGTGCCAGGTGGGCCCAATGGACCAGGCTCCAAGTCCATTCTGCCCAGAGGCGGATGCGCGCAATTTTGTCCAAGAAAAGGGAGAGCACTGCGGAAGTTCTGTACCTCAATTTTTCCTTAATGTAATCATGTTTTGAAACCATTGTATGAGGTTAAATTTTTGTAAAAGTTTTATTTATCTATGAATGAATAATTTGCATGAAAAATAGTAGTAAACAAGAACATTAATTTTTTTATTCATGATGTTTAATCCATTGTTTGGTCACTTAGAAATAAATGAATAGTTTGAGCATGAAAAAGTTTAATTTTGTTATCATGCTTATTTTATTTTTGTGATAAAATGTGCAAGCTCTTGTGAGACCAAAGTCTCACTAGATAGAACGATTTTTGAAAAAAACGTTTCAATCTAAGAAACTTTAAAATAAAAGAGTTCATAGTTTATTCTCTTAGAGGGTTTAATCCTTAATATAGAGAATAATATTGAACTTAAGGCTATTTAATAAAGTTTTACTTGGTTATTAACTTAGAATAGTAAAATAAATTCATAGTTTATTCTTTCAAAAAATTTAATTCTTGACATAGAGAATAATGTTGAATTTTAATTTTTTACTAAAATTAATATAACCATAAGATTATAGAAAACGTTTTTAGGCCTAAAACTCTATTTTCAATAAAAGATTAAGTGGGAGAGACGTTCCAACAACCCCATGGCTTCCATCACAACTCTCAATAGAGATAGTGGATTTTCTCGTATCATTCTGAGCATGACCCCCAATAGGATGGATTTTCACAAGTATCGAGAACTAATAGAAGAGTAAAATTAAAAGCCTAGGATATTTTCTAGGATTGACCTACCTAAGTTGGAGGTTTTTAGCACTAGATTGCCCGTTAGTGGTGTGAATCAGTGGCCATCCTATCGGTGGAACTTTTTTGAGACCATTACCTATTCAGGAAGTTTTGATTCATGATGGTTATATACTTAACTTAGAATGCTATTAATCTTCCTACGAAGCTTTGTTAGTTTTTCTAGGAGCCAAACTATTTATATTATTGATAATGATTTTAAGAGTTATCTATTATCAAAGAAATAATATAAAGAATGTGCATTTTTATTTCTTGCAAACTAAATGAATGTTTTTCTGCAATATTTCAGAAATGTCTGGTTTCAATCCATTGTGAATCCTTCTTAAGGAGAATAAGGTGACAAGTCCAAATTATGTGGACTGGAAGAGGAACCTGAACATAATACTCGCTGCCGAGGAGTACAAGTATGTTCTAACGGATTCATGTCCTGAGATTGGGGAAGAATCCATTGATCAGGAGTGAGAGGACGAGAAGGCATGAAGAAAGATGACGAGATGGCTAAGTGCTATATGTTGGCTTCCATACCTAGTGTGCTCCCATCTAAGCATGAGCACATGGTCACTGTGTATGATATAGATTTGTCATTGCGTACTATATTTCCTAACAAGAGCTGGCCCGCAAGGCAAGAAGCTCTTAGGGCAATCATAAACACTAGAAAGCTCTTAGAGTAATCATAAACTACAACATTGGATATGAATCTCACAGAGCTTATGAAAGAGATTCAGGCGACAGAGAAGATCATGAAGCCCATGTCAAAAGGTTTGGTCTCTCGTGCTACTGCTTCTTCTGGAATTAAGGCAAAGCCTAAGAAATTTTAGAAGAGGAAGGTCCAGAACAATATAGGGGCCCAGCCTAAAGTATCCAGTCAGGCCAAGCCCATAGGGAAGCCCAAAGACAAATGCTTCAAGTGTGATAAGAAGGGGCATTGGAAGAAAGATTGTCCAGACTTCTTAGCCAAGTCTACTTCAGGTATTGCTCTATATCTAGAGTCTATTTTGATAGTTAGATCAGCATCTTCCTGGATAGTAGATTCTGGAGTCACTAACCATGTTTGTAACTCTTTGCAGGGGTTCAAAAGTACAAGGAAACTCAACAAGGGTAAGCATAGACTTCAAGTAGGCAATGGAGCAAGAATAAGGGCAGAAGCAATAGGAGATCTTGAGCTTATTTTTTATTGTAATAGGAAGTTACTTTTAAAAGATATTTTACATGTTTCTTGTTTTAAATAGAATTGGATTTTAGTTTCCAAAATTGTTGAATCAAGAATATTTTGTTTCTTTCCATTTTAGTGTTTCCATCAGTAGAGATGGTAATTTAATTTGTACAGGAAACATGTATGGAAATCTCTTTTATATACATCCTATTAGAAATGAAGTAAATAATATTCAAACTGAACCTGATAATAAAAAGAAAAAGGCCATATCAAATAACTCGTATTTGTGACATCTAAGATTGGGACATATAAATCCTAATCGGATTCAGAGGTTAATTCATTATGGGCCTTTACGTTTATTGAGATTGGAAGAATGGCCACAGTGTGAATCTTACCTTAAAGGTAAAATGACCAAAAGGTCCTTTACCAAAAAGGCAGATGAGCCATGGAAATATTAGCACTAGTTCATACGGATGTTTGTGGTCTAATGACTATACCAGCTTAGGAAGGCTACAAATACTTCATCACTTTCACAGCTGATCACACTTGTTTTGGTTATATTTATCTGATGAGGCGCAAGTCTGACTCTTTTGATAAATTCAAGGAGTTTAATGCTGAAGTGGAGACTCAAACAAGTAAATTAATTAAAACTCTGAGATTGGATCGTAGTGGAGAGTACCTTCCCAGTAAGTTTAAGGATTACTTGGTACATCATAATAAAGTATCTCAGTTAACTACGCCTGGGACTTCGCAGCAGAATAAAGTAGTTGAGAGAAGAAATAGAATTTTGATGGAAATGGTCAGAAGCATGATGAGTAATGTGTCTCTTCCTATTTCTTTTTTGGGGGTATGCCTTAGAAATAGTGGTATATGTTTTGAACTTAGTGCCTTCCAAATAAGTATTTAGAACACCTTATGAAATGTGGACTGGACGAAAGCCCAGTCTAAACTATCTCAAGATATGGGGTTGTCTAGCTTATGTGCTGACAATGGGAAGTATGCTAAAACTAAGATCAGAGTTTTGCTACTTCGTTAAGTACCCAAAAGGAATGAGAGGTGGAATTTTTATCATCCTCAATAGCATAAAGTACGTGTTAGTGCTAATGCTAGATACTTAAATGGTGAACAAGTCACTTCCACCACAGGTTCAAGTAGCACAGAGTTAGAAGAGAAGTTGGTCATTGATTCAACTTTAGGTATTTCTAACACCCCGATTGAGAAACCAAGAGAAACACTACCAGATATTCCTATACAAGCTGAGCCTCGTTGTAGTGGGAGGATCACAAGAGTTCCAAAAAGGTGGACCAGAAAGATCTATGATCTAGTCTCTGATCATCAAGAACAAGATCCCATTAGATATGAGGAGGCCATTGTTGATGCTGATGTAGACAATTGGCAGCTAGCCATGAATGCCGAGATTGAGTTCATATACCTCAATCAGGTTTGGGATCTTGTCATTGCACCTGATAGGATAAAATCCATTAGGTGTAATTGGGTATACAAGAGGAAGAGAGGTGCAGATGGAAAGGTTCAAACCTATAAAGCAAGGTTAGTTGTTAAAGTTTATACTCATAAATAAGGGATCTATTATGAGGAAACTTTTTCCTAGTAGTCATGCTTAAGTCTATCCGAATTTTCTTAGCCATCATATGTCATTATGACTACGAGATATGGCAAATGGATGTCAAGATGGCCTTCTTAAATAGCTATCTTAGCGAAGACATCTATATGTCCCAGCCAGAAGATTTTGTTACTAGAGATCGAGAACAAATGGTCTGTAAGCTTAAGAAGTCCATCTATGAACTTTAGCAAGCGTCACATGCATAGAACATATGTTTTGATGAAATTGTGAAAGCTTATGGTTTCATTTAAAACGTGGATGAACCATGTATGTATAGGAAATCAGACAATGGTAAAGTGATTTTTTTGGGACTTTATGTAGATGACATTCTACTCATTGGAAATGATGTAGGGACATTAAGGTTTGGCTATCTAGTCAATTTAGCATGAAATACATGGGAGAAGCTAGCTACATTCTAGGTATTAAACTTCTTAGAGATAGGAAGTAGAGAATGTTAGGCTTATCCTAGTCTACTTATATTGATAAGATTTTAGTCAAGTACAGCATAGATCAATGTAAAGGGGCTATTATATCCTTTAAACATGGATTATCCTTATCTTCCAAGCCTTGTCCTTAGACACAGAAAGGCAAGCAGAAAATGAGCAAGATCCATTATGCTTCAATTGTGGGAAGTCTCATATATGCTATGCTTTGTATTGTACTAGGCCAGATATCTGCTTTGCAGTTGGCATGGTTAGTAGATATCAGTCAAACCCAAAGGAAGTTCACTAGCAAGCCGTAAAGTAAATACTCAAATATCTCAATGAAATGAGAGATTATATACTTGTATATCATGCAGATGATTTGGTTCCTACTGGTTACACAGACTCAAACTTCTAGCGAATAAAGATGAAAGAAAATCTACTAGTGGATATGTATTCACTTTGTCTGGAGGAGCTATTTCATGGAGAAGTATCAAACAATCCTACATTGTTGATTCTATCATGGAAGCTAAGTACGTTGCTACTTCAGAAGCTTCTAAAGAAGCTGTGTGGCTCTGGAAGTTCCTCACAGAACTTAGAGTAGTATCGCACATGGACATGCCTGTCACAATTTATTGTGAGAACGCTGGAGCAGTGTCATAATGCAAGGAACCTTGAAACCATAAGAAGGGCAAACACATAGAGAGAAAGTATCACATCACCTAGGAGTTCATCTAGAAATGGGAGATAAGGGTCAATCAGATTTCCTCTATCAACAATCTGATAGATCTCTTTACCAAGCCTTTAACAAAAAAGGTTTTTCGTAGACACTTAGATGTCATAAGGGTAGGCACTTATGGACTTTCTTGGTCTTTGTAGTGCAAGTAGGAGATTGTTGAAAAGTATGCCCTCAAAGACTATATATTCTGTGTAAATATATTACAATAAAATATTTATTCATTCAATTTAGTTTATTTCTTATATTATTGCATATTTAAGGTCCAAGTATGACAAGTAATGGTCTTTATGTTGGGTCTTTCTTCACAGTAAGGTATAGACCATGGGTACTTATAATACAAGTAAAATTCAATTCTTAGTCATTTGATGGAATTGGGCATTTCATCAGGGTAAGACTATTATGCCATGAGTTCTAATAAGGAATTATTTTACCTTGAATCAGTGAGTAGTTCACTCACATCACTGGCATAAGCTTATTTCGAACATAGAACTGGATCTGTAGTAGTGGTCTCTTATAAAGTACTATAATTATAGAGACCAGACTATTACTGCTATAGCGTGGACGGATACCTTTATACTTGAGTATAAATTGGTGGTCTAGTGAAGTTAGGGTCTTGTACTTTGATGTATGTTGGGTGAGATTTCTTTTGTGATATCAATAACCTTATACGTTGGGTGTATTACTCTAGTTAGTTAAGACGGACTCATGCAACGAAGTTTCTATACTTCACTTTGTGAAGTTAAATCACCCCCTTGTGATTGTCCACGATAATCTAATAATCCAGGGCCCTGGGAACGTGACTCTAGAATATGTGCTTTTAGGTAGCTTCCAATAATGTGAAAGTACATTCGAGTGAGTCATAGATTATTGGACTAAAGATTTAAGGATGGTAGATGTCTTTGAAATGGGTGTTAGTACATTTGTCCTGTCTTATTGATGGGTGTTACATAGAGGGGTATTTCCATCATTTCACCTGTAGATCGGAGACATTGCTTTAGCAATATTATTCTTGGGGTCAATATTTTCATATGTTGATAAATGGAAATGGTAAAAATGCAGCTATTTAATAGTAAGGGTATTTTGGTCATTTTAGTAGCCATGAATAATGTCTCTTGGTCCTCGGAGTAGCTCAAGTTACCTTGGTGTTGTTTAGACACAATCTAGTTTAATGGATAATTATATAGAAGAGAATAAAATTTATTCTAATAGTTCAATTAGAATTAATTAATTAGTCTTGGGTTTTCATAAGACTCAGAAAAGATAATTAATTAATTAAGAGAATTGGACTGAAATAAATTAATTAATTGGGCTGATATATGTTGACATATATTAATAGTACAAGTAGAATTAATTAACTAGTCTTGGGTATTTAATGAAGTCCAGAAAAGATAATTAATTAATTAAGAGGATTGGGCCAATTTTGGATTAGTTTTGGAACAAAGCACCAAGCCCATAAGGGCTTAGTGTGTTCGGCCATTAGGGCTTCATCAAGCCCTAAGGCTGGCCAAAATTAAGGTGCAAGAGAAGGAAAAAGTAATGTGGTTGTCTGAGGTTTTTTCCCATGTCCAAGTGTGTCATCTCTTCCTCTTGTTCTCTTCCTTCTCTTAACGTGGTTGTCTGAGGTTTTTTCCCATGTCCAAGTGTGTTGTCTCTTCCTTTTGTTCTTGTCCTTCTCTTCTTTCTCTCATGGAGACATTTTGATTATCTAAAGAAGGAGCTTTCACTAAGCTAACCCAAGAATAAGGTATAGTTATACTCCGGAAGATGAAGAGAGGAAGCTTGGAAACGTTTGATGTGTAGGAGTAGAAGATTAGCGGGAATACCAGTCGAACCGCAGTGCCTCCTTCTCCCATTCCAATGCAAGTTCCAGTGCAACATATCCCTACATTGGTTCATCCACAACCAATCAGGAAAAGTAAGTACTTTCTCCTAGATGTAGCTTAGAAAACTAAAAAATTTTCTACTGCGTTTTCTTTGATATTTTCCGTTTTGATCCTTCACTGTTAGGTATGCAGTTTGCAATATAGTCTTCTCCTCACTGTTGTGGACCTCTGCTCTCAAGTCCTAAAAAAAATATGAAATATAGGTGTGAGTGTTTTACACCTAGTGAGCCCCATGAATGCTCGTGGTGACTTTGTAAGTTTGTGTAGAAAATCGTAGAGTACTTTTATAGAGTAAGAAAATGAGTTTATCTGTTACACCCAGACCAAATACCACATTTAGCTTGTGGGGAAAAACATGCATGCCATAGCATTTTAATGGTGCATATGTTTTTTTTAAAGGCATTTATATATACACACATATATATATGTGAGTATGTGCAATATTTGTTTTTGAAAATTTAAAATGTTTTCATGAATATATAGTTGCCTTTATATCTTGTGGTTGAGGGTAGTGTAGAGGATCCTTACTTGTTAGATTAGCTAGCTAGGGGTTTTATTTGGTACATGGATTTTCATGTGGTAATATTACAGGTTGAGAGTTAGCAAGAAGTGAATTTGATTGAGAAATATGAACATTGGAGTTATTATAGTCTAGTGGTTAAGGTTTGAGAATTATCTCTTGATGACTTGAGTTCGAATCCTAACTCTTGCTAAATCCTTTTTTATTCCCATTTTCCTTCCTCTTGGCCAAAATTCCTTGTTAGCCGCCACTTTGGAGTTTATCTCCTAAGATTTAGAAGAGTATTTATCTTGGAATTAAGTGATAAAACCAGAAAAATTATCCTTTACTTTTGAAATTATAAATATCTTCTAATTATAAGTATTATCTACACAGGAAAAATGTTTATCATTTATAATTTGATTTCTATAAGCATATATATGTATATATATATATATATATATATATATATATATATATATCTTATACCTTTTTATTTCTTAAATTTCCAAAAAAAAAAAATTGAAAGCTAGGAAAAATTTTCAACCATCACCTTTTAAGGATAGGGCTTTTCCAATTCAATGTTTTTGAATTCTAGGTTATTAAAATAAAAATACATATTTTATCTTTTGGAAATTACTTATTTATCTTTATTGAAATATATTTAATCTTCTATGTAGGTAATTTTCTAGAAATAGCAGCTTGAGTGCCGCCATTTATGGAGCTAGTTTAGATAAACAAAAACTCTATCTCTTGGTTTTTAGATAATATCTCTCAATATCTTTAAACTAATAATATTTTTTTCCTTATTATCTACTTTAAGAGTTTGAATTTAAATTAATTATATCAAATGATAATTTTTATTTTATTACTATCTTTTAAAGATAATGTCTAATGATAAATATATGAAATCATATTTTTTATTTATATACATTTATCTCTTAATTATTTCAACGATTTAAAGTATTTTAGAATATCGAAATTAAGTTATTTCTTAGGATTTTATCCTAGCTGACTACTAAGGGATTTATTACTCTATTTTCATTTATTAAATTAATTATAATATTTTATCCTAATTACTAGATAAATGTAGAGATAATGGAAGTTATTTATCAAATCATTATCATATTTCTATCAAATATTTACCATATCTTCATCCTATCTTTATCCTATCATTTCAAGAAAATCCTAGCCAACCCAGACTATACCAAAACCAAAACACACACCTAGAGTACTCTCACTTTCAGCTAACACACTCTCACATACACACAAACCTAAAATCCTCTCAAGCTCTCTCATTTTCAGCCTCTTGCTTGATCAAAAATTGGTCATTTTCTTTCATCTATTACTCACTCACAAAATGGCTCGAAAGAAAGACCAAACTTTGGTCATTTATTGGTCATTTTCTTGACACCAAAATGGCACTACACGACTCACTCACGTTCCCCCCTTCTAAAGACTGAAACTTTTAGCCTTCAACAAAGCACATTCCTTCTCTATCTTCCTCTCTAAATCGAGCAAGGACCTTGATCCATTCCCATTGCAAATGCACAAACTCCTGCCTTTTAGGGACGAGCCTTGCAACTCTCTCAATTGGATCCAAAACAAGGTCACAAAAATGCTACTTTTTTTTCTTCTTCGACTCACATGAACTAGAGGTAATCTAAGATCCTTTCTAAGGAGTTAGTGTTGGGTATCTCACACATATCATATATGGCGCAGCGGAAAAATAAAACGAGATACCATCCCAAGATCCGCATATATGTGAAAAACAAGACATAAAGAGATCAAATGTAACAGCTTTTTACCTTACTTTGATCGTGTGGAAGACAAAATTTTCCTTCTTCAAATCGAGGCGCGATTCAGCAATCCTCTTGATCAAACACCACAAGAGTTGAACGTCCAACCACTATAATCACAGTGTGTGATTATCTCTAACAGAAATTCACACAGAGGATACACTCAAGCACGAAGTTTTCTGTGCTAGTAGAAAAACTAAGTGGTAGCTAGGGTTGTTTGCTTCAAGAGCAACGAGAAAGAGAGAGAAGAAGAGAAGGTTGTGTTCGTAGAGTTGGAGTTTTCGTGTCTTACACTTGGCTAGGGTTTCGTGTGTGTTATATCTCCTATATAACATGAAATCCTGCTCAAAATATACTCCAATCTCAGAATTCTAAAACAATTAGAATTCCCTAATTGTAATTGGAAACTCAAGTTCTCATAATTACAATTTGGACCATTAATTATAACTAATTATAATTTGGCCACAACAACTTCTCTTTCTCGCAATTAACCTCACTATGTTATTAAATAACATCTGGAGTATATAATCATCTATTGTGTGTGACCTATTAGGTTTTCTAGTCAATTGGTAGCGAATATGAATTAATCCAAACGTCTTTGAGATTAATAATTCATAATTAATTAGAACTAATCCTATTAATTCTAATAAGGATTAGTTTAGTAATTCATCAATTAATAAATCCATATTCCCAGATCATGAGTGGTATCTAGCAACACATCATGACCACCCAAGAGTCCAGGAAGTCAAGTGGCTTGACATGAACCCTTCAATAACAAACTACAGTGCAATTAACTCATTTCACTATATAATATCTCATTCGGTTTGGAGTACAGAATTAGTGCCAACTCCCTCTAGAATTAATTCTGGCCCGAATACAATCGTACTTATACCAAGAACCCACTACTCTAAATGTGTATCAATTGGAACTATTTCCAATACACAGTCGCCTTGGCCAAGGACTTTTTAAGTAATAATTCCTATAAGTGACCGTGAGATATTCGTCCCAATTAAGAGTGGTGAATCCTTTATTGACCCTCTCAACTACTTTCATTTACCTCACAATGTACCCAATATCCATCCCATAGGTGGCCCTTAATCGAACTCCAAAGATTGGAATCAAAGTACAATGCTTAGCAAACAAAGTACCTTGGAGATCTCAAGTCTAAGGATACTTGCACGTTTGCTATATGGAGATTATATCACTGGCACTAAATGGTTATCCATGTGATTATCTCATAGCTAGGTCATCCAATGAACTTGTTCCATTAACAAGCATCCACGTGTTAACTTTGAGCATCTCAATACTCACGGATATGAGAACTACCACCAGATTAAATCAAGAAGTCTAACACATGCTATTCTTAACGTATTAATGATGTCATGTCTCATTAATACTACGACTAGGGACTATTTAAGTACTAACACTATACAGTATAGTAGAAATCTCATATCATGATCTCTATCATAATTTCATTAACACAGTGTTGTACTAGGGACTTTATCTAACAGTTATTTTACACAAAAGTAAACAAAAGAAACTGTGAGATAAATAATGTCTTTTATTAAAATAAAATGTGTCATATATAATGTATAAGTGATTGCCTCTAAGGCATAACACTAACAGTTAGAAGAATGAAGTGAATAAATATATGTTGTGTTGAGAATATGCCTATGTGTTAGATCTATAATGTTGCCTTATTTGGTAGTAAGCATGTTATAGTAATTGCTTAAGAAAGATAGCATCTTTATATTAGATTAATTAAGGCTACATTATTTATTTGTCAAATAGGAGATTAATGATACCTGGGAGTTGTGATCTCAATATATTTGGGGACTTTGAACGTGTTATGAGTATGCAACTTGGGATATTATTGTTATTATTTTGTGAAATATCTAAGAAATCCTAATAAATGCATAGCTTTTATTTGAGATGATCCTATGAGTGATAAATGATTAAATTTTGTGGTTGAAACTATGATGATATAAGTGGAAGACATTTATGCTATGTCATGATTGTATGATTACATTGGGCTATTACATTGGGCTACATTGATGAGATAGATTAACTTAAACTTTATCATGTGAACGTTTAAGATAGTATGAGACCTAAGACTATTGGTATAGGGTAATGATGCCATGATGAATTAGAGATGAGCATGTCTATTAGGATCTTAGATTTGAATGTTTTGAATGGTTTTGATTGTACTATATTTTGGGACATGTTGTGACTGTGTATTATTATATGGTTTAGATAAAGGATTTATCTAAGGTGAAAGATCAGGACAGCTAATATTCTTTTTCTGCCTATATTGATACAAGTAAGTCCTTACATAAATAGTTTCAATTAAAGTGTATAATAGTTTGCAAGTCAAATGCAATTGGAAAATGTGCCATATAATTGGAAAATGTGCTACTTATGAATCACTTGGATTGCAAGCATAGTCTATTTGTTGGTCAATTTTGATAAATAAAGTTTATACAAAAATCCTTTACTCACAAATCTCTTTCTTCCAATAAAGCATTTTTAAACTTGTTTTGAGAAAACTATGTTCGTAATGCCAAGGTATTTGGAATTCATCAATTTGAGCATGTTCTTTGAGTAAGTACACGAATATTGAGTGCTCAATAAGGGTAGGCTACTAGTGCTAGCCTTCGAAAGATAGGGCAAGTCTTCTGGTAGGCGGCCACCTCCAAAAGATGAACCCTAACTGGAAAGGGTACCAAAACTAGTAAGTCAAGCAAGTCCAAGCTAGCATTGGTTTGTAAGGACTATTCACCTGTAATGGCAATTAGTCTGGAGTGGACAACCGGATATTTGGGTGAGATATGGAAGAGTATCTCATTCAGTGGGCTGTACACCCATTGCTGGCATGATGCACAAAGTGTGGTGTCATGACTCAGAAGTGCTATAAGCGGAGTTTCACAGCTATGAATGTCTTATCTTTATATAGTGATACATTATGTGCAACTTTCTTGTTGTGTTTCAAAAAGCTACTTTATGACTTGCAAAATTTTTTCTTTTGTGTTCTCAAAAAAGCATTCACAAAATTGCTTTAAATTGTTCAAGATCATACACGGGACTTACTGAGATGTATTTCTCACATTGTCTATGTCATGTTTTTAGGGTGACACCACTTTGAACAAGTTGATAACCTTAGAGATTGAAGTGTTGTTATTTCTATTTTGTACTCTTCTTTTGGGAGACAGTTATTCATTATATGTTTTAGACTTGTATAAGTTTTTTTTTTTTTATTCTGAAGTAATAAGTTATTTCATTTTTTTTTTTGTTTAGAGATTTTCTTTTGTACCTCGGTATAAAAATCCCTAGTCTTTTGAACGGGGTGACATTCCCGCCCTTTTTGGTACATTTGTAGTGAGGTGTTACATTATCATTTTTTTTTTTTACTGAAAACGACTCTACAACTGTGTTATTCTAGTTTTCCCTAAAAATGGCTTCTCAGTTTAATGGGGAAAATTCCAAATCAAGGTTTGATCAAAACTTTAGGCAGGACTGGAGAATCACATTTTATCAATAGCATTATCCCATAATTTCGGAAAAGCAGGCATTTCTTTTCATATAAAATCAGCTTGTATGCAAAGCCCACAAAGTTTCGCCTTCAGGTATTATAGTCTATTATGTTGGGTATCTCATGCGTATCATATACGGCGCAGTGAAAATTTAAAACGAGATACCATCCAGGATCTGCATATGTGTGAAAACAAGACATATATATATAAAACAAAGAAACAAAGAAAACAACTTTTACCTTTCTTTGTTTGTGTGGAAAACAAAATTTTCCTTCTTTGAGTAAGATAGTTGTGGCGCGATCCAACAATCCTCTTGAAGAATCACCACAAGAGTTGTATGTCCAACCAATATAATCACAGTGCGTGATTATCTCTAACAGAAATCCACACAGAGGATCTCACACAAGCACCAAGATTTTCTGTACTAGTAGAAAACAACAATGGTGCTAGGGTTTTTCTTTCTTGTTCTACTTCATAAGTAAAACCAGAGAAAAAAAAGAAAAGAGTCTTGGATTCCCCCTTAGAGGAAGCCACATGAGAGAGAGTGATATGTTCACTAGAGAACATGAAGATCATAACCCCATTCTCTCTTGAAAGGATACCCAACACACATTATTTCATGTGTGTTGATAAAAATGAGTATAGACACCCATACCTTCATGTGTGCCCTTTTGTTGGTTTTTGTATGACTTTTTGTTCAACAATAAAACCACTTTAATTATATCTCATATAACCAAAAGCCTCTACAAAAACCATATCTGAGAATTCCAAATAATTCTCCAATTGCAATTGGAACCCATTAAGTTCTCAGAATTATAAATTGGCCCATCAATTATAACTAATTATAATTTGGCCACATCAACCTCTCTTTCTTGTAATAAACCCCACTATGTTATCAAATAACATCTTGAGTATATATTCCTTTTTTTGTGTGTGACCTATTAGGTTTCTCGGTCAATTGGTAGCGAACATGAATTAATCCAAACGTCTTTGAGATTAATAATCCTTAATTAATTATAATTAATCCTATTAATTCTAGTCAGGATTGGTTTATTAATTCATCAATTAATAAACCCATATTTCCAGATCATGAGCGGTATCTAGCAACACATCATGACCATCCAAGAGTCCAAGAAGTCAAGTGGCTTGACATGAATCCTTCAATAACAAACTACAGTGCAATTAACTCATTTCACCATACAGTATCTCATTCGGTTTGGAGTACGAAATTAGTGCCAACTCCCTCCAGAAATAATTCTGGCCCGAATACAATAGTACTTGTACTAGGAACCCACTACTCTCAATGTCTCTCAATTGGAACCCTTTCCAATGCACATACGCCTTGGCCAAGGACTTATGAGTAGTAATTCCTACAAGTGGCCGTGAGATATTCGCCCCTACTATTAGGAGTGGTGAATCCTTTATTGACCTTCTCAACTACTTTCGTTTACCTCACAATGTACCCAATATCCATCTTATAGGCGGCCCTCGATCGAGCTCCGGAGATTGGAATCAAAGTACAAAGCTCAGCAAACAAAGTACCTTGGAGATCTCAAGTCTAAGGATACTTGCACGTTTGCTATATTGAGATTATATCACTGGCACTAAATAGTTATCCATGTGATTATCTCAAAGCTAGGTCATCCAATGAACTTGTTCCATTAACAAGCATCCATGTGTTAACTTTGAATATCTCAATACTCATGGTTATGAGAACCACCGCCTGATTAAGATCAGGAAGTCTTAACACATGCTAGTCTTAATGCAGTAATGATGTACTGTCTCATTAATACTATGACTAGGGACTATTTAAGTACTAACACCATCCAGTGTAGTAGGAATCATGATCTCTATCATGATTTCCTTAACACAGTGTTGTATTAGGGACTTTATCGAACAATTATATTACTTAAAGTATACAAAAGAAACTTTAAGATAAATAATGTCTTTTATTAAAATAAAAATGTGTCATATACAATGTACAAGTGATTGCCTCTAGGGCACAATGCTAACATATTATACTAAGGATCAAGCCTACAGTACTCAACTATGCATCACCAGAACGGTGAGTGCATGTTAGCACACCACCTCAATAACTAAGGTATTTTACTTGCCATCCTAAATCCAAGGTCCCCAATCCTGACATCAACTGCCATTGAGATGACAAGGGGTTGAATACACTAGGTGCCTCTGCCCAGCATTCATGAACAACCCACAAAATATATGCCCTTGGGCATATCTGCATGCATATATGCAAATAACAATTGCCGAGGACCTAAACGGCCAGCCAAGGACAGCTAATTTCTATGTCCAATTACTTTGTTTGGAGTTTAACAATTTTTAGAACTGATTAACTTACTTAGGTTGTTGCCCTCTAATGTAAGCTAGTACATAGATAAAAAGCCCTTATTGAGTACTCAACGTCTTCACTTATTCACAAGACAAGTCTGCTATCACAATTTCTAAGAGAATACCAAGAAAAATAATTTTTGGGGCCAAAACATCATATTGAGAATTTAATCTCCAAAATCGTAGCGTCAAAGGATAAAACGTCCTTCATGCATTACAAATCATTCATTGAGGGTATTTATGTAAATTAAGCATACTCGAGTCCAAAAGGAATTTTATTCAGAACTAGAATTCTAGTTCTGAAAAAGAAAGTAAATTCAAGGATTCCATAAATTATTGTGCCTCATTATTTCAAAAATCACATTCCATTCCAATATAAGCAAAAAAATCATAATTCCATATGCTTTAATAAAAAATCATGAAATGTGAGCTTTCATATCATATATAATGTCATTTTCTCATATCGTGTGTGAGAGATAAGCTTTCAAATAAACACTCATATGCAGCATTCATTTATGCTTCAAAGGATTCACAATTTCTTGTAGAAAATCCGTTATTCCCAAAATAATCAAGAATTTCCAGTTCAAGAAAACCTAAACTTTGTTCCGGACAACCTAAGGGTTTTTTGTGCATGTTACCTTGCTTTCAAAACATGTCGTCATCAAGACTTTGAAAATATCATTTGCATGATATATATTCATCATTTTAAATCACAACATGGTGCAAAAGAATGCTTGTACAAGAAAACCACACTTCTCCTCAGGAAAACCAAAGCTTAATGTTCATGTTATAAAAACTTCACTAGCATTCATTATTTTAGAAAAAGTTAAGAGGACTCACCTTATGTCCTTCTATTATTTGTGCTATATCACTCTTAAACTTCACTAATTCGAGTAGGGCATACTCACACCTACATCATAGATCAATTTTTACTTCACTTAGAAACTATAAGTTCACAAGCTAATATGATGTGTGAATAAGGAAATTAAATATTTCCTTATTTCCAATTTCTATAACATATAACAAGATATTCTTTAATGTACTCAAGCTATATCAATCCTCCTTATCCATCCATTCCTTCATCTCCTTATCCATCTTGTTCACAAATCATTCACAAGGCTTCTCACATTAATCATCCATCTTTCTCATTTAATGGTACAAATCACAAATGCATTTATTCCTTAAATTCTGCATTTTTCTTCTTATGGCAAGCCTTAGTATTTTAGCCATAACTTTTGATTCACAAGTCCAAATAACCTCAAACTTGTGCCAAAATACTCCTAAAATCTTTAGCTACAAATCCGTATCTTTTATTCAACCGTATCAGTTACCATCTCCAAACTTTTGCAAGAAAAATCTTACTGTTCATCCCCAACAAATCACTATTTCTTCATATAATCCATTCTTCTATTCATTTATTCTTGTCTTAGCTTTTCATTCTCACTTAATTCAGTTCATAGATCAACTTAAATTCACTGATTTCATGCATATTCGGTCATTAAGAACACCATTTCACTATGCTTTTCATAGAACAAAAACAATAGCTATGACATAGGCATTAACATAGTTGATTTAATCATAACAATGGCTCTTTCACTTTAATTATACTTTTGTTCATGTAACACCAAATGAACAACCATCATAACCCTTCCAAATATGCTTCAAATCAGCCCCAAATATCACAAGAATTACATCAAAATACTCCTCCAAGCAATCGATTCATACTTCTCACCAAACAAAATCAAAACCACGATTCTTCACTATTCAAACTAACTATTTCATGTTATTTCCTTCACAAAATTTATACCAAGATGATCACCATAAGACATAGATCAACTTTAATCATGAAGTTTGATATTTTACCTTGTCTATGATAAAATCCAAGTGAGTTTTGCTCCAAGTATTTCTTTCTCTTCTTCTTTCTCTCTCTTTTTTGGTTTTTCTCTTGTTTCTCTCTTGTTCTCCAGCTTTTCTCTCTCTTCTCTTCCTTCCTATGGTGGCCGAATGGTGTGTGTGTGTGTGTGTGTGTGTGTGTGTGTGCACATCCACCATAATTCTTCCTCTTGGTAAATGTGTCATGACCTTTTTCAAGTCTTGGTCAAAAGTGGTAAAAAAAGGTAGGCTTAGAACTTGATAGAATTTTGGAGAATTGTGAAATAAGCTTGCTATTTCATTTTCTTTCCTTTTTCTTTTCCTTTTCTCTTTCTTTTTCTCTATTTTGGCCGGCTGTTCCTTCTCTTTTTCCACCACTATTCCCTCATTCTATGTAGTAAATTTCACCATGTAACCATTAATGGTCATCTTAAGTAACATAGGCCATTTTACTCAAAAAGACTTTAAAACTTCTTGGAATAATTTGTAATTTTTAAGAAATCATACTTAGCTTTATATTGTTTTTCATATCAAAAGCCATTTCCTCTTCCTTTTATTAGGCCTTTAACAGCCTTTCCACCTTCTTTCATATAACCATGAAAATGAATTGTTATGTCCTTTTTCACTTTCCTTCCTTAGCTATGCTTATCTGTGTGATAGGAATCGACTCGGCCATGGGGATCGAACTCAAGAAGGGGGAGAGGACAAGACCAAATCAAACCGAGCTTACCTGGTCTGTTGATGAGAGCCCGTGTCAAACAATTCCAACATAACCTTCAAGCATATTTACAAGCACATTTCAAGTAGGATAGCATATGGGCAATGCCGGAAGAGGAACGAGAACATACCTTGCTGTTAGTATACGGAGAACGTCAACCGAAAGCTGTTCGTACAGAAAAATAACCGCGACAGAGTGGAACCGGTGCCAGCTCGAGAATCCCGAACCGGTGCCGGCTGGGGACTAGTGAAAGTCCTATTTTCTGCGGTGTGAGCACTATTCCACTAGAGTGGAACCGGCGCCGATCGTGCTCTAGAAACCCGAATTTTGATGATTTTTCAGCTATTTTTGGGTCATTTTATAATATTTAAAAGTTGTTAGGTTCAGGGACAAAACACCCTTATATATTACTTTTGTATCGTAAGGAAACAATAACATATATCACATTTTTATCAAGAATGAAGAATTCATCTTGAGGGCTTGAAGCTTACTTGGAAGAGATTCCTTGTTCAACTTCAATCCAAGACCAATCTAAGGGCTCAGTCCACCTTTGAGTAAGTATATAAAACTTTAAGGATAATTCAACTAGAAATTAACAAGAGTTTTTCTTATATGTCGTTTAAGGTTCTTGTTGTTTCTTGTTTGAATGCCCACTATTCCCTATCCTTTTAGTTCTTGATTTCTTGCTAAGTCAAGAGTTCTAAGGTGTTATTGTAGTAGACTTTTATCTACTAAATTTAAGGTTCTAAAAGCTAGTTCTTTTAAGGTTCTTTGTTTATGGGAAAAGGTGTTTCTTGTTACCTTTCTTGATCTTTTTTTGTGCTTTCTTGTTTGTTTGAAGCCCTTGAACTTTGCTAAAGTTAAACAAAAGCCATTTTAAGTTCTTGTAAGACTTTCTCTCTCAAGCTCATATCAAATTTGGTATCAAAGCAATGTTTAAGCTTAGATTTCTGTCTTAGCTTGGATTTATCAAACCTAAAGTAAGAAACAAACCAAAAAGTTGCAACCACAAATTGTGCCAAAAAGGTCTTATGTACTTTTGTTTGATTTTGAGTTTTTCTTGGGAAAAAAGAATGACTTGTTGAAGAAAAATCCTTAGGAATACATTAATTCTTGTTATTGTGACTATATAGGCTTGTTTGGGAAGAAATTTACTTGCAAAGTTTTATAGGAAGATCTTGCACCTAAGGTGTTTGATAAAATTCGTCAATGACCATATACGCTATGAACACCATGTGTTTGATGAAATGTCTCAAAGAAAGAATGTGCCTTGAACATTAGCATTATTCCTATCAAATAATCCTAGATTCTTTCTTATTGTATTATCCTACGTAATTCAAATATCCTTGTACTCATTCTTTGGAATTGGTGTAAACATTGTTATCTTGTTTCATTATGTTCCTTAAACTATTTTCTTCTTGTATATTGTGAACACCTTGTACTCTACTTGTTCTTGACCTCTAAGTGTTCACTAAATTTTGTTGTCCTAAGACTTTACCCTTGTATTGAAGAATCCTAAGAGCTAATGAACTAAGGTGAACTAAACTTTTTGATGTTGGGGAGGACTTTGGTTGAACAAGTGAGACATTGAGTGAATGAAAAAAGTAAGAGAGAAGGATCCTTATTCGAAAAAGCCAAAGAGTGCAAACACGAGAATGGAGTGTAAACACTTAGGGAGTGAGTGAGGAAGCTAATTTCGATTTGTTCTTTTAACTCTTTTTGCAAGAATATCAACCTAAACTCCAATGATGACTTAAGGAGAGGAACCAACTAGGCTAAATCTTGGTAGATCAAGTAGACCACAAGAGGAATTGGGAGATCTTTGCAAAACACTTGCTTCATTACAAAGGAGTATGGATGGCATTTGTAGGGAGATGACCGAACTCCGAGCTTAATAAAGCCAAACATCTACTGCCGGTCAAAGGAGGGGACAAGAGCAACCGGAAGCCAACAAAACACCTTCCTTGAATACCCAACCTGGAGAAGAATGGGATGAATATTCAGTTGGTGGATATCAATAAGTTTCTATGAGAGGGGAGAGAAATGGGTTGAGAAGAGGTAGAGGAAAAGGCCGAGGAAGATTTGGTGAGAATCCTATGAGGGGAGTCGAAAGAAATATTGGGAGGTAATTTGAGTGGGAAGAGGGATACTCGGAGAAAGACTATAGAGAACAATATTAGGGTAATGTGATGAGAGGTAGGAGGAGAGATGAAAATGAGGGAGAATGGGAATTGAAAAATATCAAAATGGAGGTACCACAATTCTATAGGAAAAGTGATCCCGAGGCATATTTTAAATGGGAAAGGAAAATAAAAATTCTATTTGATTGCTGGGATTATAATAAGAAGAATAAAGTGAAGTTGGCAGTATTTGGATTTTCAGACTATGCATTGGTATGGTGGGAGCAGGTTTTAACTACTAGAAAGAGAATAGGAGAAAATGCCATTGGAACATGGGAATTGATGAAAAATCTCATGAGGGCAAGGTTTGTACTACATCACTACTACAACGAGCTATATCAAAGGCTTCAAGTACTAAGACAGAAGAATAAAAGTGTTGAAGATTATCACAAAGAATTTAAGGTGCTAATAATGAGAGCAGTTATTAATGAAGATCCACACACTACTAAAGTAAGATTTCTAAGTGGATTGAACCGAGAGATTGCCAATATAGTTGAGTTGCATTCAAAGTAAGATTTCTAAGTGGATTGAACCGAGAGATTGCCAATATAGTCGAGTTGCATTCATATGAGACCTTGGAAGAAATGGTGCATATGGCTATGAAGGTAGAAAAACAATTGAAGAGAAGGCCATTTGAGAGGAAAAGAAACCAACCAACTCCACCCCCAAGGAATTCCCTAAGCCGATACCTAGGAAGGAAGGGGTCCCAAGACCGCACGTAGGGAATTCAATAAACCGAGAGAAGAAAGAAATAGAGATAAATGAAAGGCTATTGAGAATCTGATGAGCCGAGATATCAAACGCTTTCGTTGTTTGGGATATGGACATACGACACACGAATGCCCAAGCAAAAGATTGATGTATACTAATGCCTATTGTGAGATTTCATCTGAGAAAGAGGAATATGAGAAATTGGAAGAAACTCAAAAGGAAGAAAAAACATCGAGTGAAGACGGTAAAGAAGTTGGGCAGGTGTGTGCATTACTTTGTGTAGTTAGGAGATCTTTGAATACATAAGTGAAGGAGGATAAGCATAATCAACAAAGGGAGAATATCTTTTATACAAGATGTTTCATCAATCAAGTACCTTGCAGCGTAATCATTGATAGTGAGAGTTGCACCAATGTTATAAGTGCTAGTGCGGTGGAAGAAATAAGCTTGGAAACAAAGAACCATCTGCAACTATATAAGTTGCGATGGCTAAATGAAAGTGGGGAATTGAAGTTTAATAAATAAGTCTTGATTGTATTCGATATAGGAAAATATAAGTATAAGATCTTGTGCGATGTCGTTCCTATGCAGGCAAGCCACCTATTTTTAGGGAGACCATGGCAATATGATAGGGGAGTAGTGTATGACGGGAAGAAAAACACTTGTACTGTGTATAAGGAGGGAAAGAAATTCATTCTTCTACCTATGTCTCCAAGTGAAGTGAGTAGAGATCAAAAGATCATGAGAAAAAAGGAGAAGAAAAAGAGTGTTAAAGAAAATGAGAAAAAAAAATTGAGAATGAGAACACTGAGAAAGAAGAAAAGGAAAAGAGATAAGAGATAAGAAGCGAGTAAATTTCTTTGCAAAAGAGAGACAGGTGGTAGAAGCTATTAAACTAAGGAACCAGTGTATCTCTTAATTTGTAAAGGATTTTTCGTAACTACTGATGATACTACTCTCTCTTTACCTTGTGAAATTGCAGGTCTTGTTGAAGAATTTCAAGATGTATTTTCAAATGTAGTACTTGAAGGATTGCCACTTGTCCGAGGAATAGAGCATCAAATTAATTTCATCCCGGGGGCTATCATTCCAAATAGACCAACTTATAAATGCAACCCTAAAGAAGTTAAGGAGCTGCAAAAGTAAGTTGAGGAGTTGCATAAGAAAGGCCATGTTCGAGAGACTTTGAGTCCAAGTGCTGTTCCAGTGTTGTTGGTGCCTAAGAAAAATGGATCATGGAGAATATGTGTTGACTGCAGGGCCATTAACAACATAACGGTAAAATATCATTACCCTATCCCTAGGCTTGATGATTTATTGGATGAATTGCATGGATCATGTGTATTTTCAAAAATTAATTTGAAATCCGGATATCGTCAAATCAAGATTAGGGAAAGTGATGAATGAAAAACTGCATTTAAGACTAAATAGGGTTTATATGAGTGGCTTGCGATGCCATTCGGGTTATCAAATGCACCTAGTACTTTCATGAGATTGATGCATTATGTGTTGCGAGAATATATTGGAAAATTTGTTGTGGTGTATTTTGATAACATTTTGATTTACAGCAAAACTTATGAAGATCATTTGCATCATCTTAAAAGTGTGCTTATTGCCCTTAGAAGAGAAAGATTATATGCGAACTTTGAAAAATGTTCATTTTGTTTAGAAAAAGGTAACCTTTCTTGGTTATGTTATAAGTTCGAAAGGTATTGAAGTTGATGAAGAGAAGGTCAAGGTAATACAGGATTAGCCAACACCTACATCTGTGATTGAGGTAAGAAGCATTCATGGGTTAGCCGGTTTTTACAAGTGATTCACTAGAAACTTCAGCATAATAGCTGCCCTATTGACTGAAATTATAAAAAAGAATGTAGGGTTTAGGTAGGGGGGAAGAACAATAAAAGGCTTTCATTGCTTTGAAATCAAAATTAAGTGAAACCCCATTGTTATCCTTGTCTAACTTTGAGAAGGCTTTTGAAATGGATTATGATGCTAGTGGAATAGGAATACGTACTGTGTTGACTTAGGAAAAAAAACCTATTGTATTTTTTAGTGAGAAGTTATCAGGAGCACTCTTGAATTATTCCACTTATGACAAAAAATTATATGCATTAGTGAGGACCTTGCACCATTAGCAACATTATTTGTTACCTAAGGAATTTATCATCTATACTGATCATGAAACGTTAAAACACTTTAAAGGCCAACAAAAGTTGAACAAAAGGCATGCCAAGTGAATGGAGTTCCTTGGTACATTTCCATACGTGAGTAAATACAAGAAAGGTAAAGATAATATAGTAGCCGATGTATTATCTCGTAGGTATTTGCTTTTAAATTCCTTGGATGCAAAATTGCTTGGTTTTGAGCTTATTAAGGACTTATATGCTAATGATGATGAATTTGGAGAGCTTTATCATGCTTGTGAAAAATATGTTTTCCAAAAATCTTATAGGCATAATGGGTTTTTGTTTAAAAATGGTAGACTTTGCATACCAAAAGGATCATTGAGAGTATTATTAGTGAGGGAAGCTCATGGAGGAGGATTAATGGGACATTTTGGGATTTCAAAAACATTAGGCATTTTGCAAGAACATTTTTATTGGCAAAAAGTGAGAGGAGATGTAGAGAGGCATTGTAATTCATGCATTATATGTAGAAGGGCCAAGTCTAAAACACTACCCCAAGGTTTATATACTCCTTTACCCATCCTTAATGCACCTTGGTTAGATATTTCAATGGATTTCATATTAGGATTGCCATAGACCAAGGGGGAAATGATTCCATCCTTGTAGTTGTTGATTGATTTTCTAAGATGGCTCATTTTATTCCTTGCGCAAAAACTAATAATGCTACTCACATTGCAGGTTTATTCTTCAAGGAAGTGGTACGATTGCACCAGTTACCACGGAGCATAGTATCAGATAGGGATTTTAAAATTTTAAGTCATTTTTGAAGAATATTTGGGCAAAACTTGGTTCTAATTTGTTATTTTCTACAGCTTGTCACCCATAAATGAAAGTTATCAACCAGACCTTCACGTAACTACTACGGCCAATCATCAAGAGGAACCTAAAAACTTGGAAAGAATGTCTTCCACATATAAAGTTTGCCTATAATAGAACTGTCGATTCTACTACTTCATATTCTCTATGTCAAATTATTTATGGGTTTAATCCATTAACCCTCTTAGATTTATCTCCTTTACTTATAGATGAACGATTGAGTCTTGATGACAAAAAGAAGGCCGAAATGGTTAAGTCCATGTACAAGAATGTTAAGTCTTTAATCGAAAAACGGAATGAAGCCATTGCATGCAAGCGTAACCAAGGAAGAAAGCAGGTGATATTCAAGCCATTGGGTGCATTTGTGCAAAGAGAGATTTCCCACCCAACATAAATCAAAGCTCGAATCGCAAGGAGATGGCTCGTTTCAAGTTCTTGAGCGATATGGAGATAACACCTACAAGATTGATCTACTGGGTGAATATAATGTAAGTGTTATTTTTAATATAGCTGATCTTTCTTCTTATGATGTAGGTTATGATTTGAGGACGAATCCATTCCAAGAAACTGAAAATGATAGGAATCAACCTAGCCACGGGAATCAAGCTCAGGAAGGGGGAGACGACGAGACCGAATCAAAACTGAGCTTGCTTGGTCCGTCGATGAGAGCCCGTGCCAAACAATTCCAACACAACCTTTAAGCATATTTACAAGCACATTTCAAGTGGGATAGAAAATGGGCAATTCCAAAAGAGGAACGAGAACAGACCTATGCCAAACAATTCCAACATAACCTTTAAGTATATTTACAAGCATATTTCAAGTGGGATAGCATATGGGCAATGCCGAAAGAGGAACAAGAACAGACCTGTGCCAAACAATTCCAACACAACCTTTAAGCATATTTACAAGTACATTTCAAGTGGGATAGCATATGGGTAATGTCAGAAGAGGAACGAAAACAAACTATGTTGTTGGTATACGAAGAATGTCAACCGGAAGATGTTCGTGCAGAAAAATGATGGCGGCAGAGTAGAACCGGCGCCAGCTTGAGGAGCCCAAACTGGTGCCGGCTGAGGACTGGTGAAAGTCTCATTTTCTGTGGCACGAGCACTGTTCCACCAAAGTGGAACTAGCGTCCACCCGAAGAGCCCTAACAGGTGTCGGACGTGCTCTGGAAACCAAATCTTGATGGTTTTTCAGTTATTTTGGGGTCATTTTGTAATATTTAAAAGTTATTTAGTTCAGGGACATAACACCCTTATATATTGCTTTTGTATTGTAAGGAAACAATAACATATATCACATTTTTATCAAGAATGAAGAATTCATCTTGAGGGTTTGAAGCTTAGAAGAGATTCCTTATTCAAGTTCAATCCAAGACCAACCTAAGGGCTTAGTCCACCATTGAGTAAGTATCTATAAACTCTAAGGATAATTCAACTAGAAATTAACAAGAGTTCTTCTTAAACGTCATCTAGGGTTTTTGTTGTTTCTTATTTGAATGCCTACAATTCCCTATCCTTTTAGTTCTTGATTTCTTGCTAAGTTAAGGGTTTTAAGGTGTTATTGTGGTAGACCTTTATCTACTAAATTGGGGTTCTAAAAGCTAATTCTTTTAGGGTTCTTTGTTTATGGGAAAATGTATTTTCTTGTTACCTTTCTTGATCTCTTTTTGTCCTTTCTTGCTTTTTTGAAGCCCTTAAACTTTGCTAAAGTTAAACAAAAGCCACTTTAAGTTCTTGTAAGACTTTTCCTCTCAAGCTCATATCAATGTGTCTCCTAAAAATATCTAGAATTAGGGTTATTATTCATCACAATCGGGAAATTTTTTTTATTTCAATAGCATATTCTATGCATTATACTGAGCGTTTTGGTGTCTCTCAAATTTTTCATATTGCATCTCAGTTTTTCTCTATTTGCAGTAAAAAATTACATCAGCATCCCTTAAAATTTTTGTTGCACTAAAATGCATGAAGGTCTAAATGAGTTGTTCGAAAATAGTTAGAGAATCTAAAAAGTTGAAAAAATATATATTAGGGACTATAATCGATTGAAAATAAAAGTTAAGGGACTAAATTGGTAATAATACCCTTTATCCTTATTAAAAGAAAAAGGAAAAAAAATACCCTTATTTTGATAAATTTTAGCAGAGAAATATGATAAAAGGGTTATAATTGATCAAATTATTAGTTTGAAGAGAAATTTGATTAGTCAAATTAGTGGGAAAAAAAAGACTAGTGCCTTTTATCCTTATTAAAAGAAAAAGGAAAAAATACCCTTATGTTGGTAAAATTTAAAAAAGAAATATGATAAAAGGGTTATTATTGATCAAATTATTAGTTCGAAGAGAAATTTGATTAGTCAAATATTTTGAGGGTAAAAATTGTATATTTTTAAATAAGTTAATAAAAAAAAGTAAGGGTTTACATTGACCAAAATGATTGATACTTTTTTAGTTTTAATCAACAAAATTGCTTCCATTAATGGTTGGAGGACAACATTCATCAATTGTTGTTTTAGTTAGGAAACAAAAGTAGATTTTTTTAAAACTCAAGGGTGATGCAATTTTTTTTTTTTTCCTTTTTTAGTTTTGTTAGAGTAAAAAATGTTGGAAATGCATGGTATTTTCTAAAATATTTATGGTATGTAATTGGGATTATTAAAGAATTGAGAAACATTATCATGTCAATGTTATAATTTTGAGTTTTTTGTTCTTTCAAAAAAAGCTAAATTGTTTGAGCATTGAAGATCTTGCTAAGTTTTAAATAAGTTTAAATAGTCTCAAATAAATTTATTTGCAGTCATAATTGAGAATATACAAGCATATTAACTTTGTAATTTTTTAAAAATTTTTGAACAATTTAAGTTGATCAAAATTGGAGTTTGAATTTGAGACTTGCGAATGATTTCGTTTGTATAAATTCAGGGACTTGCATATTTCAAATAAGTATGTGCTTATATTAATTACGATATTATAATAGGCAAAAAGCTCAAAAAGTCATTTAAAAATTTTAATGGAATTCTAATAGTAAGGTGACTGTTGGGGAATTTCCCAATATGGAGAGGTCACATTCTGAAAATGAGACCATTTAAAAACAGGTTACATTTTCAGAATGTAACATTATTGCGCAATTTTTCATAACGAAAAATAGAAAGTTTGAAAATTTAAAAAAATATATAAGCCTCAAGGTCGCATTTACAAAATAAGATCTTTAGGTCTTATTTTGTGGGCTTGAACCTTTTAGGCCTCAAGCCTCAAGGTCTCATTTTAAGAATGAGACATTGAGGTCTTATTTTGTACGTTACTACTGAAAAGTTTCAACCACTTTTACTTCATCTTGTTTTTAAGTCTCCATAATTGCTTCCCTTTAGATTAAAATCCACCACCCTTACTTCAATCCTTTTTTTTTTAAACATCATTAACCAAATGTTTTATCCACTATTCCAACAAATCGAACACATCCTTATTATCAAATATACTGCTCACATGACTCTTTTAATTCAACATAACCTCTACAATTCAATAACTAATTGAACCTAATATTAATAAAGCAATAAAAGGTTTAGCATGTCCCTTGCTACTTTCTCAAACTTTTCATATAGGGCATTAAATACAATTATATAAGGAACATGTACATGTTAAAGAGTGGAGAAAACCTGCATTCAACTCTTTCTTTTGAAATCAAAATAGGGTTCACAAAAATATCCAACTTCCAAAATTTCCTATGGTTTCCTTGCAGGTTCATGTATGAACAAATTAATTTACATAATTCAATGTCGAATTAGATACATAAGTTAACTAGGCTATTATCTTAAAGTTGAGCTTGGTTATCATAAGCTTTAGTTTTTCTGTTTATACCATAGAATTGACTTTTAAGATATTTGGTGAACGGTAGAAGTACTTCAAACTTGGAAAAAAAAAAAAAGAAAAGCAAAAGAATAGAGAAGTGGAATTTGGAGAAGTGGAAAAACAAACAAAACACATAAGGAAAGAAATGGAGGGCTTAGTGGAATAAAATCACATTTCTAGAGAAGGAAATTCTGTTGGGTGGTCTCATCTCCATTTTACACCACATTTCTATCGTAGGAAGATCGCGAAGGAAGATACGAGGAAGAACACAACAATGTAATATAATTTGTGGCAAAATTTCCATTTTTTTTAATGAAAAATTATATTTAGCTCAATAAGATATTAAGATTGCATTCTTAAAATAAGACATATGTTTAAATATTTTTATTTTCAGGATGCGAGCTTATTATTAGATTGAGAAATTCTCCCATGCGTGGCCACCGGAATTTCCATTAAATGGGGTCGTTTTGGGGGGATTGTACGACAGTAGGGCGGCTAGACGGAGAATTCCGTATGTAGTGAGGTCGCATTTCCATAAGGTCGCATTATGGAAATGCGACCATATTCGCCCTTGCTCCATGCGAGCATTGATATAAAACTTAGTGAGGTCGCATTATCTAAATGCGACCTCAGTTAGATCGCATTAGCATAATGCGACCTGTAGGTGGCATTACTTCTCCCCCTGCCTCGACGCGATTTTCATTTATGCGTCTTGTTCCTCGACTTTCTTCCCTGCGTTCTTCCGCGACCTGCCATCTCCATTTGCGCCGACGACCGGTGATTTTATTCCGGCAGTGGGCTTCCTCTTCAACGACGGGCATTGCATTTTGTCCTATTTTGGTATATTTATTTGTTCTTTCTCCATTTATTTCTGATGTTTTATTTCTCCATTTGATTCAGTAATCTGATTCTCTTACTTCAATAACATCCTTGCTCGGCGTGGTCACCTTAGAAAATGCCTTTAAAAATTCCCTTGCTCATACTATGCATGAGGATTATAAATGATGAATGCATATGCAAAACAGCTGTTTTCTGGATGCTTCTTTGTGGGGACATGATAGTTATTTTTTTCTAGTTTTACAAATTCTGTGAAGGGAGTTAGCGAAGTAGGGCTTTGAAGACAAATCTTTATGTTCTGTAATTTGATGTTTATACACTATTCTGATGTTAAATTTCTAACTCAACCTTGGTTTTGACTTTGGGAACTATGGTTATGTTGATAAGTTGACGTAGATTTATGCTTGTGATGTGGAACAATGTTTACTAATAGAAAGTATAAAGCCAGATACATGGTATGAGTTGTAATAACATGTTTCATTCGTAAGTAATTGAAAATTATGATTAAGGGATTTCTTTTGAATAATTCTACTTGATGATCTGGTGGGGCAACATGCTTGCTCCATATGTCTTGCCGTTTCAATTCCTGTCACTAGTATGTGAAGTTACAATCATTTGGAGTGAGTTTATAATAACACCATATTTATCTTAAGATGAATTTTGGGGTCAACCGATAAAGTTGGAGTGAGTTTCACGTTTGGTAAAGCAGTTTGCACTTATAAAAAATCTCTTAACTTGAGATTTCACTAGAACTGTATGGGGCCCAAAGAAACCAATTTGTGCTGATATAACAAGATGGAGTGGGTTTGTTTTGGTTTATGATGATATAACAATTTGTATTATGGACTTATTGTGTTTGATGCTGGAAGGGCTGGGCATCCCGGGATTGGAAAACTGTAATTTCTATTCAGCAATATTATTCTGCTGTTTACCCAAAAAATGAGAAAGTAAGAAGAGCTCTGGTATCCCATTGAATGCCTCACTCTCATTGTGAACTAATTTGGCTGTCATTCAAATACCTGTTCTTTGCATATGGTGATTCTGAAGAAGATGATGAATTGCATCTCTTTCGGTAGTTTGGATTAAATCATGAAAAAGTTGAATTCATCTTCTTGAATAAAAAGCTAGTCGAATTGCTAATATCTTGAGTGTTGCAAAATAGAATTCTCTAGTATATATCTAATGCTATAGTTTGCTAGTGATTTTGATAGAAATCAAATGCATACTCATTTAACTCTGTTCCTTGAAGTTTTGGGATAATTTGAGTAGTGTGGAAATGTTCGAATGTATGACCATTGGGTAGCTTGTATATATGGTCAATGTATTACGTTAATTGTTTCAATTTACTTTAAATAGGTAGGATGGATCACATGCACGTGGATATCCACCCCGGCCCTCTTATAGGTGGTTTATTATCTCTCCAGCCTAGTCACCGTTCTTCATTGGTATGGTCTGGCGATCAGCGTGCCTGTGAGACTCCACTGATATTTAGACAATACGATTCTGCATTTTGGGAGCACACTCCACTTTTAGGCAGAGTCATGGATTTAGTGGATATTGCTGGATTTGGGGGAGTTAGACGATCTGGGCATATACAGGTAGATCATGCCCTTATTACTGCATTAGTAGAGCGATGGCGGCAGGAGACTCATACATTCCATTTACCAGTAGAAGAGGCTGCTGTTACATTGGAGGATGTAGCACTTTTATGGGGCCTTAGAGTAGATGGGGATCCAGTCGTAGGAGCATCTTTTCACTATTCAAAATCCGATTGGATTGATCTTTGTGATAGATTACTAGGTATTAGACCACGAACAGAGCACATTCGGGGGAATATGATTAGGAAGGCTCCTATTGAGGAGCACTTGTAGATTCCTCTGGCAGATGACGCTACTGATGACGTCATACAACAGCGTGCTCGTTGTCTTATATTCTTATTGATCGGGGGGTTATTATTTTCTGATAAGTCTGGGAATTTATTGCACTTGAGATATCTGCCTATTATAGAGGATTTGGATGCCTGTGGCACCTTGAGTTGGGGTAGTGCAGTCTTAGCATACCTTTACAGATGTTTGTGCCAGGCTGCTATTGGGTCCGCCCAGGAGATTTGTGGCCCAATGGTCTTACTTCAGGTAAGTTTGAATTTGGTCCATTCTTTATTTTAAATATTCTTGATAAAATATGTAATATTCCTAATACCTTTTTGTAAATGCGATGTAGCTATGGGCCTGGGAACGTATTTGCGTTGTGCGACCGGAGCGGGGTAGACCCCGCAACGAGCTACCACCGCTTGCACCATACGGAGCTCGGTGGGACGTAGGTTTACACCTCTATCGCACGTCCACGCATGTTTTGGTGCCATATCGTTCCCAGCTTGATGCCCTATCCGATGATGATGTGAGAATACAACTTTTATGTAGGCATACTTTATTTGTAACTCCATGTATATGTATGCAAACCTTATATCTATTGTGTGTATTGTAGTTTATTTGGCAGCCATATCAGCCGGACTTGGTGAGCGTCCTCCCCCCCCACTATTTAGACGGAGCCCATATTTGGAGGTCACGCACAGCGCTTATTAGTTGGGAGGTCGTCGAGCTATACTTTCCGGACCGGGTCATGCGTTAGTTTGGGATGCTGCAGCCTATACCGATAGATTGCGATACACAGATTGACCTCCATGATATTGATAGGCGGAGCAATCCTACACGAGATTATGCGATCTACCATGGGCCGTATATTCAGATGTGGGCGCATTGACTAGAGTACATACAGACCACTGAGTTAGGTATCTCGGTTGATGGAGCATACATGCAGTGGTATAGGGATTATACTCGTCTTAGGGTCGGGAACCCCGTTTCTCGCGATGTATCGCAGTCGAGATATCAGCCTACCGGATCTAGTACAGTTGTATTGGTAAGTTCTTATAATTTAATAAGTTATAACATGTTGAAATATGTAGCAAAATGTTGAATGTTTTTTTGCAGGCCGATATCGTGGACGTGCTATGGTTGTGGCAGAGCGGCATATTCATGATGCCGACGTGGTTTCCCGGAGGGGGTTTATTGAGATACGGGATATGTGTGCTCGGGGACTGACAGCGACCCATCAGCCACACGATAGATACCCTGGCCTAATCGAGTCGGAGGAGCCGACTATTGCGGTGAGTCAGCCGACTGCAAGGCCCCCCGAGAGCCTATTGATGACTGTGCACATGCCGGGGTGAGGCGAGGAGGCAAGAGGCCCCGAGCGCGACCACATCCTCCACAGGACCATCAGCACCAGGATGCCGATGCTGACCATTTTGACCAGGATGCCGGGGATGGTTTACCCCCCCGAGTTTGGTGTGGATGAGCTGATAGGGGATGATTCCATGGTGATTCCGGTTCCGGACGACCAGGGTGCCGCTGCTGACGATCATGATCGTGTACGCACGGATTCATGGCCTCATCGGTGGGCAAGAGGAGCCCGTCGGACGCATTGATGACCTGCCTGTTCGGCCATTCAACGGGATTGTCTGTGCTAGGTGCGGACGATGGATTCTAGACCCCCCCCCCCCAACAGGATGATCTACAGCCTGCTCATTCTCCCCAGCTGGATCCGCAGCCCGCTCATTCTCCCCCGCCGGATCCAGACCCCTCCCAACATGATGATCCAGGCCCTGCCAGGAGACCCAGAAGAAAGATTAGGCCTCAGAGGCCATGTGTACTATCTCCACATTAGTGGTTCTTGTTGGGGATATGCCCTAGAGTCAATTTGTACTTATACAATTGTCATTATGTTTTATATAATAATATGAGGCTTTCCTTTCCATGAATAGTGAGTTTTGTTTTGTTGGTCATCAAGTACGTGACTTGATAGTAAAACCCTACAATGAATACAATGACTATTCTAAAATTGTCCCTGATCGATTATTATTATTGGAATAATAATAAATTAAGATTAGTATGTTTGTGACTTGATGGCTATGTTTTACTGGCCATGGATATTTGTGATATCGAGTCAAGACATAAATAAATGTTAGAGAACATTGTATTGGACATGACCCACTGTGAGAGTACTTCATGGAATATGTCATAAGTACTTTCTAGCCATAATAATATTGAAAGTCCTTCGACCTAAATTCATCATAGTTTCTTACTTGATAAATTCTATATTTTGACATTGTATAAAGTTGTCTTTAACCAGATAATAAATTAGACTACTATTGGATATAGAATAAATCAAGGAGAGGAATATGATTGATTGTGAAGGAATTTGTCCCTCTCAGTTATGAGAGAGATATCCATGGGCCCCTTGATAAGTTAGATCTGTTAAAATGCATGGTCGTGCTCAAATATATCAATCTAAGATATTGATATCATTTGTTTGAACAGATCTACTATGAAATCAAGAAATAATTGATTAAGCTTAATAAGGATGACATGCTCCGTGCCTTATGCTTAATCTGGATATCGTGTGACAAAAGGACTAAATATAAAATTATGGTTTGGTTCAAAGAGATCACCGATCTTCATTTAACCTGGATAGTTATAATGTTTTGCTAGAAACCGCTTATAACTTGTGGGCCATTTAAATACGATTTAGGCATCGCCGCAGTGTTAAATGAACCTATAGGGTCACACAATAAGCGAACTTGTTAGGTTATTTTTCCGGTGACCGAAGTTCGATGAATCTGGATGATATCCAGATTATAAGAATCGACTCGGTAAAATAATTAGTTAAATTACCGAGATAATGATGGAATCTTATCATATCGGCTTTAATTTAATTTGAATTTAAATTAGAATATGATAAGATATGATTAGGGTTGGACTCTAAGAGGTTCGAGGGTTTTTTAAGAAAACCCTAGCCGTCTTTCAATAGTCCAATTTTTCCGGTTGAGAACATTCGTGCCATTCTCTACCAGAGAAAAAAAAAACCTCTCAAACCCTAGGCGCTAGCACTCCCCGGGTATCGAGTGAGTTTGCGGTGTGTATCCTATAGAGGACGTTCGCATACTGCAGCGTCTGGTGATTGTTCGGGTTGAACGTACAACAGCGCAACCAGAATCGAAGGATTTTGATTACAGCAACCAGAGGTAACTCTTAAAGCTTAGATCTTCTTAATCGTTTACTTGGGTCCTTGGGAGGGATTCGTAGATGTTTTCCGCGTTTAGGAGTCCACGAATCCCAACAGTTCTTCACTTCTATAGATGTAGTGTAGATGGTTTTGTGATGTTTGTATTCTGTGTATTTGGACAGTTTAGTGTTTGTACTGTGTGTCTGTGTACTATGTGTTTTGGAAATATATGTGTTTGGAACTGTTTTTGGTGTTTGGACGTTTGGATTTTGATTGGATGGTTTTGGCGTTTGGATTTTGATTGGATGGTTTTGGCGTTTGGATTTTGATTGGATGGTTTTGGATTTTGGATTTTGATTTGGAGTTTGGTTGTTGGTTTTGATTGGGAGTTTGGTTGTTGGATTTTGATTGGGAGTTTGGTTTTAGGAAATTTGTTTACGTTGTACAGGGAGTTTGGTTGTTGGTTTAGGTGCAACTTATATAAAAAAAAAAGTCATCCACTATGGTCGCATTTGGAAAATGCGACCTTCCAAAATACGACCTTGTCGCTATATCTTCCCAAATCTGCGGCCATTTCACAGAAAGCTTATGTCTCCATTGCCAGTGCCTTCAATTTCTTAGTGGGCAATCTGCGCGAACGTTGAAAGAGTTGCTGCCATTTTACTAATTTGAGTAAAAAGGTAACTTCATCCATCCACATAAACTTATTTTCTTTGCATTTTTCCTCCAATGTGCTTCATTATTATTTTTTGTTTTTAAATTGCTGTGAAACTTCATCCCTCCACATCATATTGCTTGCACTTACACTGTCATGTATCTTGTAATTTCAGATCGTGCAGATTTGGTAATCATGAATGTTTTGGAACCACCTATTGTGCTATGCTTTTTTTTGGATTGTCAAATACAGCGCGATTATCGAGGGTCCATATGGTTTGATGGAGCGATTAAAAAAACTTGCATTCTCCGATGTCGGATATCGTACTCGGAATTAGTAGATAAGGTTCGTACATATCTCGGATTGGGAGGGCGAAATGTGACAATCAAGATTACGCTGAGACATCTATTTCTTTATGGATCTTATCAACAGTATGCTGCAAATGAGTTAAGCGATGACGATGATATGGAGGTTTTGTGGATGCTTCTGCATGAATTTAAATCCCAAAGTATCCAACTGCATGTGAGCTATTCCGAGGTGACTTCCCAACGCCCGAGTCATTTATGTGATGTATCCCCAGCAACAGATTAATTCGTGGCAATGTTGAATTAAGTGACGGGGTTAGGTATTTCGATTCAAGGGCAACACCATTCATTTTCTCAACTCCCTATTGGCATTGGAGGTGACACATTTAACTACATGCAACCCCAAGCATTTTACCAACAAATGGGAGATACAAGAGCTGTCGTAAACACGTTTGGAACTGAACACATTAGTTCAACTGGTAGTAATACTGGGACAGTTAATGTTGGGACCACAACTGGAGTCGATGCATGCAACCTGGTCAACCAAGAATATCTTTCGGGTTCGGCACGCCCTCCAGATCCTAGTACATATCAAGAGGAACGGGTGCATCGTAACACCACCACTCCATCACATGGTCGAATGTCTCGCCCACAAATGGTCACTACTGCAGCGAATGTTGATTCAACGGTGCATACATCTGATGGTGAGGGTTTCACACGCTCCGAGGGGCCAATGAATTGGAGTGATAGATATGATAGCGAAGAAGATGACATTCCGGCCAACAATCCAAGTATTCCCTTCGAAGATGATGGGGGTGACGTGGCGGGACCTTCTAATATGGCTGGACCTTCCAACACCACATGGGACACATACAAGATTTCCAATATTTGAGGACACAGGGTTCGGTGCATGTGCTAATGAATCACTTCAGAGACACTCTATTGATATCACGAGAAGTTGGTCTGACACTGATATCGATTTGCAACTAAACATGAGGTTTCAGAACAAGAAAGAGGCTATATATGCAGTGAGGAAGTGGTCTATTCAAGCAGGACGGGAATTCAGGGTCTTCGAGAGTAAGAAGGACTGTTGGTATGCTAAGTGTAAGCATGCGAGTGCTGGCAATCCTTACTCTTGGCATCTTCGTATTATACATAAGAAGACCCATGGACAATGGCAGATAATAGTTTTGAACAAGGAATACACATGTGTCATTACAGTTGTGAATAATGTGCATAGAAACATGGATCATCGGTTTATAGCACGTAATGTGACACATTTGGTTTTAAATGACCCTGAATGCCATGTGAGCGATGTTATTGCTGAAGTTTAGAAACTATGGAGAACGGGTTGTTCTTATAAGAAAGCATGGGAAGCCCGGAAAGTAGCTATGGAACTTGTATACGGTGATTGGCCCTCCACTTGGATTGCACTACCAAAATACATGCTTGCCTTGCAGGATTCTAATCCTGGGACCATTGTGAAATGGAGACATCATTGGACTAGTGTGGGTGATTTGAAAGCTTTTGATTTCCTTTTCTGGGCTTTGAAACCTTCAATTGTTGGCTTCAAATATTGTCGACCAGTGGTATCTATTGATGGAACTCATTTAAGGGGACTTTATCGAGGCAAATTGTTGGTTGCGTCAACTTGGGATGCAAATAGTTACCTCTTCCCTATTGCATTTGCCATCGTGGATGACGAGTCATTGGAGAGTTGGAGTTGGTTCTTAAAGCTACTACGTCAACATGTCATTATGGAAAGACATATATGCCTGATTTCAGATAGACATAAAGGTATAATTAATGCTGGACGATATATGACTGAATGGCAAGAACTTTTAGCCGTCCATCGATATTGCATCGGGCACATTAAGGGAAATTTTTATGCTAAATTTAAGGACACAAATTTGACAAATTTGATGTATGTTGCGGGTTTGGAGCGTTAAAGGACAAAATGTCAAGCATACTTGGATGAAATTAGGATTCGAAAAGAAGATGCATTTAAATATTTGATGGACATAGGTTTAGAGAAATGGACTTTGTCGTATGATGAAGGGCATAGATATGGTTCAATGACTACTAGTTTGTCTGAATGCATGAACAGTGTGCTGAAGAAAGCGAGATCTCTCCCGTTGAAAGTTTTGGTCGAAACAACTTTTCATAAGTTAGTTAAGTATTTCAATGAACACAGAGATGATGCATCTAATTTGAGACACCCATTGCCATCTGAAATGTGGAAGTTGTATTCTTATTTTGAGGACAAATCTAGAGGGCATGTTGTGACTGAATTTAATGCACAAGCCAGCATATATGGGATCAAATCGTCTGTCCAACAAGGGGGTAGAAGTCCAAATGTTTACAGTGTCAATTTGATGGAGAGATCATGCAGCTGCCAAAAGTGGAACATATATGGTATACCTTGTTCGCATGGGTTTGCATCATGTCGTCACAGAGGTTGGAACCCTATTGAATTTGTTTTGGAGTTCTATACCAACCGAAATTACGAGTTAACATATGAGGGTCAGTTTTTCCCTGTGGCAGATGAACAATATTGGAGGCCTTCTACTTTTACGCTTGCACCTGTGGACGAAATGATGAGGAATGAAGTTCCTGGCCGTCCGCGAACATCAAGGATACATTCTGATATGGATTATCGAACGCTCAACTCTCCTCCAAGATGCAGCAACTGTCATAGGAGTTGTAATAATAATACTTTTACTATTTCGAGAGATTAGGCCACTTCTTCAAATGTTCCTTTGTAATATATTTTATCGAACTGCTTTATTTGTAATGTATTTTAAGAATCATTTTTAAATAGTACTTGTGATGTTGTAATTTATATTTTGAAATGTTTCCGCACTTTACATATATTTTTTTTATATGGGAATTGAATATGTTCAGTCAATAGAAGCTTTGGTTGCGGAAGTTTTTAAGTAGGATGACAACAATGTTATATTTGATAAACATGGGCACTAGGTCGCATTACAATAATGCAACCAAAACACAAGTCTTCAAGCGCTCCGTCATTGCTTAAGTATTTGGGAGCAAGGGCGAATATGGTCGCATTAACCATAATGCGACCTTATTTAATAAGGTGCATTACCATAATGCGACCTCACTACATACGGAATTCTTCATTTAGCCGCCTCATTGTCGTAAAATTCTCCCAAAACGACCCCATTTAACGGAAATTCCGCGTGGCCACCCGCGCAAAAAGTTGAAAAAGGATAACAAGAAAAGCAACGACAGCAAAACTGCCCTCGTGTGGCTCAGAACGACGGAGGATAACAATTACCATCGGAAAAAAGGCAGAAGAAAAGGTCACAAATTGTAATCTGATTTCTGGCATAGTAGTGGTCTTGTTATTTGTCGAGTGGCTGAGGCTTAGCACTCTGCGCAGCGGATGGCGAACATTACCGGAGACTTCTGCCGCCTCAAACTCATTTCGTTATTTCCAAACGTGCCCCTGCTCCACCGCCATCACCGCCAGAGCCAATGCAATATTCCTTCCATTGATTTCAAGTGCAATCTCATCTGCTCTTCTTCCGTGTATAAAGAGCGCTCAAGACGACGTCCAAGCTTCGGGGTCAATTGCCAGGCTACTGCTAATATCGAAAACAGCAAAAACGTTTCCAAATCCTCCCCGGAAGTGGCTGCCGCAGTAGGCAAAGACCGACTCTTGAAGGTTTGTTTCTGAAACGTCGTTTAAGATAACTCAAGCTTTTGTCTTTTTAAGCTTTTACTGTATTTCTTTTGTCTTCGGTCCATATACCGATGAGTGGAGAATTGAACAGAGAAAACGACATGAAATTTGAGTTCTGTCAGCATTTTGAAAATGATGCCAGGTTCAAGTTCAAGCTTAACTTAAATGCGGGTGATACTGTGAAGAAGTTATAGTGTAAAGAAATTTCTGAAGCAACATAAAGTGATGTAAGTTGTCGACCTAGCACAAGAATGAGGGGGGTTTGTTAGGAATGAAATACACAATTTTTATTTTATGAGCGAAGTGTTGTCCGTTTCTGGAAAAACATGAGCTCGACTATCCCTTTTTGTCCTTGGGGTAATCTAAAAAATTTGATATTCGGGATAAGGCCATGAAGTTTATTGTCGTTCTACCATGGCAGATAGTATTAGTAAGCAATGTAAGTTATGTGCAGGTGCCCACATCAAAAATAAGGAATTTCTGCATAATAGCACATATTGATCACGGGAAATCAACGCTAGCAGACAAATTGCTTCAGATGACGGGGACAGTAGAGAGCCGAGTGATGAAGGATCAATTTCTTGATAACATGGATTTAGAAAGAGAAAGAGGCATCACTATAAAATTGCAGGTTCTTCGTTACCTTACTTGCTATCATCTGTATAATGAATTAATTGACCATTGAATTGGGAACAAAAGGAGAGAAATTTGAGAAATTAATATCTTGGGATAATATCACAAACCTTGCCTGAGGTTCTCCCTAATATCATGTAGATCCTGAGGATTGAAAAGCATCACCAACTCCTTGCACGTGACACTTGATTGGAAAAACAGTAAATCTTATAGTCAATTATCAATTTTACTCGTTGTGAGTATTTATTAAATCGAACTCTTTTTCTAGACATCAATGTATTTTTTTCAAAATAGTGTATCACACGATCGTTAAATGCTAAGAATACAGGCGTATAACAAAATAATATAAATAATCTTAAAATCACCCCTCACGTTTTTTTTAACAAAAAAAATAACAGAAAAAATTGAAAAGATAGGGATCTACAATGTTTTTAAAACATTTAATAAATTAATGTTATTGTAATTTTTTTTAAGATGATGTTGAATGTAATTTATCACTGTGAGAACATCTATACATGCATTAATACTTAAACTACAAAAGTAGCATTATAAGATATTATAAAACATAAGAAATAAATTTCAATTTTCACTTATACTTCTTCTAGAATAAATTATTATATATAAAAGTAATAGTACAGTTGTTTTTTTTTTTTTTTGAAGAATAAAATTATAAAGTGATAAAGGGAAAGATTGGTAACTAACTATAAGATTTGATGTTTTGTTACAAAGGTGTAGATCTAGGCCAGACAAATGATATTATTCAAACCCTGGGGATGAATATGATATTAGGACAAACCTCAAGGGAGGTTTGTGATATTATCCCTAATATATTTTAGTTTATTATCAAGTAATATAGTGCAATTGGTACTGTATTTGTTGATACAAATCTCTATAGGTTGGTATTTGTATATACCTATACGTTTGCATGACATGCAAATGAGGACATACCTTCTTTCCTCGTTTATGGTGCTTTCTTAATTAATTAATTTTATAGTCTTTTATTTTTCATGTTATCAGTGGACCACTTTGATGCAACACCAAATTGTTACAGTAGGTGACACATTTAGTTGGAAGACTAGAATAAGAGTAAGAAACAGAGAAAGAGAACAATCTTACTCTTTGGAATTAACCACCTAAGGTGAGGGTTACATCAGATGTTGGGCACACAACCAAAAATGATGCTTAAGCAGTATAACAAAATATTCCATCAATCTCAACTCTTTAACATCAAATGAAGTTATTACAGTTCATATGGTAAATGGTAGTTGGAGGCCAGGATTATCTATGTGATGCAGGAGAGTACTGTTTTACAATAATTTTCTATCATTTGCAGCATGTTATTCATTTCTTTTTTCCTAGGAATTGGGTCAGTAGTTGAGGTAAGTGCACTTTGGCCGCTCCTTATTTGTTGTATTTTCTTTGAAAGAAAAAAAAACAATTGGTCATTAATTCATTTTCTGTTTGTTGATTGTGACTAGTAATTGATTATGGTCAGAGATTGATTGTATTAGCTTGATTGTAAGCTTAATTACTGGGATTTAGTTATTAGTAGGATTCTGTGATTGCGACTTTTTAGAGCGGACTGAACTTCATTGCCAAATACACTGCTATCAGTCTGATCAGGAGGTCTGAAACCAGGGTAGACAGCCAATTTGATGTTTTCTAATCAAATACGTAATGATATTGGCTGGGTAACAGAACGTTATCCATAAGGGGCTTTTCTTTTTCTTCTGTCTATTTACTTGAGGTTGGGGCCCCTCGTTTTCAATTTGAAGAAAGCTTGTAAGCTATTTACATAAAATATTGATAGAAAGACTTCTATTTGTAGGCTGTTAATTTTGGAACTTATTTTGCAATTTCTCTTACCGTACCAGGTCGCTCAAGCCCACGAAGCAATCAGTTTTTTCTTGTCTGTTTTGCACTGCAGTTACTGGTCTTTGATGTCAACCTAAGTCTTGTGATAAAATGATTCTAATGACCTTCCTTACTTGTCTGGAAAGGTGTTTTAAAGCCCTAATGGTTGATCCTGTTTACTTGAGCTTATATTTGATAATCCAGACAAGGGATTTCTCAATGAGGCTTTACTCTCCATTGCATGATACAGATTTCCACATGATGTCTCTGTTCTCTCAATTGTTGAAGCCCTTTTGAAACTGCTGAAAAAAAGTGCTTGGAAAAGGCTGATATAGAAATTAATACGATATTTTTATTTTCAATAGGATTCTAAGCAAAAGCAGTTTTGGAAAGCACCTCCGAGGTAGCTTCTCTGAAACAACCCTTTTTGTAGCTTTTTAAAGCTAGAATCAGAACTGAAAAAGCAATCAAGAACAGCCCAAAACAGCTTTTAGTTTAACAAAAGCTAAAAGCAGATTATTTTAAGCAACTAAGGCCAATTTACTTTAAGATTCAAGAAGCAATTTTGTTTGATGCTAATTTGCGTAGTAAATTTCTATTTGTTGCAGGCTGCTCGAATGCGTTTCATGTATGAAAGTGAACCATATTGTCTCAATCTTATTGATACTCCTGGACATGTAGACTTCTCTTATGAGGTATATGCATTATTTATGTGGTTCTTTATAGTAATGGTTGATTACGTAGTAAAACTTCAAACTAGTGCTGCTATTTATGGTTGTTATTCTAAGATGATGTTATGGCTAATCATGTTTATTTTATGGTAGATATTACGTTTCTTATTAAGCTCATGTTTCAACAAATTTGCATCTTTTTAGGCTCTAAAATAGAGTTGGCATGTTAGAGCCTTCGTTTGTTTTTGTGTGGCATAGGTTGAATTGAGTCTAAACAAAGTATTGGTTTATTTGTTTGTTTGTTCTTTTTTTTTTATTTGTCTGTTAGGAAAGGTGATCTTCTTGCGTAGGCCCTTCTCTAAGATAATTTTTCCATTTTTTTGTGGTGATGATATCCATGCCAGAACTACTAAAAATATTCTAGGATATCCCAAGACAATCTAAATCATTCAGAAGTTGGTGATTTATGTATTGTTTAAGATATCTACTTGATGCAAACAACCTTATAGAATAGAGGCGGAATTTCCGGAAAATGGGTCTATTTTTTGGAGGATTTCCGACAATAGGGCTGGCTCAAACAATTTTACATTTATAGTATGGTCGCATTTTGCAAATGCGACGCCTCAAAAAGAGGTCGCATTTAGTGAATGCGACTAGAACTTCCCAGAAAATGGGAATATTGAAAAAAAATAGACAAATGCGACCTCGACTAATGCGACCTTGAGGTCGCATATAAGACAGCCGACCCAGCGCCGCAGCTGCATGCAACCTTCTTCCTCATTTCTCCAATGTCGTATTCTTCTCTTTGTGGGGAATTCTCTTAAGCCTTCTTCCTCATTTCTCCAATTTTTCTCTTGGACTTCTCTTAAGATCGCATTCTAGGCTCCCTAGTCTTCAACATCAAAGGGTCCGTCAGCTCTTGCCTCTTGCTCTGCCACTGTCTAGGCCCAACCACCAGCCCTCCTCCTCTCCCACTCTTTCCTCCACACTCACCTACACTGGAGTCTCCCCCACCTCTAGTGTGTACAGCCACAGCTCACAAGATCACTTATTTTTCAAGAGTAATTATCAGATTTTCAGATTTTCTGGGGGTGGATTCAAAAATCAACGAGGAATCTCATATTATGGAGTTCATGCGGTTGATATTGATATTATTTCGTCCAAGTTGAAGTTGGGATTACAGATTTGATGTCGTGGTTGGAAGATTGGGGACTGTTATGAAGTTGTCTAACTGAGATGGATTTCTTGCTCTTGATAAAACAAAATGCAATCCAAACCACTTAAGGATTCCCAGAAGGTTCATTTGCTCAGCTTAGCAGAAGAGTGAGACTATTTACAGTTATTTTTCACCATTTAATTTCAGGCCATGAAAGCAGCACCACCAACTATAATCCTCATGATTCACTAACTCTCTTCTGCTCCACTCAGTGCCACTTTCCTAGTCTTTACCTGATGCAGAGAAGTCCCGCAGAGAGAAGAATGCGACCTTGGAGAAATGAGGAAGAAGGCTGCGGTTGTGGCGCTGGTTCAGTTGTCTAAGTGACCTCAAGGTTGCATTTCACTAATGCGACTTGAGGTCGCATTTTCATACTTTCTTGGAACAATAAAAAAACATAGTAGCGAATGCGACCTCTTTTAGAGTGGTCGCATTAGTAATGCGACCACACTACAAATGTAAAATCGTTTGAGGCAGCCCTACTGTCGGAATTCCTCCAAAAAATAGACCCATTTTCCGGAAATTCTGGAATAGAGGACAAATCACAGAAAATAATAGGAAATAGCAACAGCCACAAAGAAAGTAGGACAACAGCTAAAAACAGGAAACAACCACCAAATAGTAGTAAACAACATCCAGAAACCAGAAACTTAAGTACAGTGTCTGAGGTGTCCAATAACTCACAAGATAGTTATTAGAATCTAAAAATTTTGTACTGTTTGAGACCAGAAACTGGTTTCTGCTAGCCTCTCGCGCCTAGAGCAGGTGCAGAGGGACTAGTAGGCACCACCTAAAAATTTTGTACTGTTTGAGACCAGAAACTGGTTTCTGCTAGCCTCTCGTGCCTAGAGCAGGTGCAGAGGGACTAGTAGGCACCACGGGGTTGACTCCTCAAAACCCAAGCCTCCAAATCTACAAAGCCCTAGCTGGTTTGGAGGGCAGCTCTTTGCAGAATCTCTCTCAGGAATAGCCTTTCAAAAACTGCTGCAAATGGCTGGAAGCTTTGACTTATACCCAGCCACAAAGCTTTTAAGAGAAGCTGCCCCATAAGTCGCCACAAAGCTTCTCAGAGAAGCCATCCCATATTTACTTCAAAACCCCTCTTAAAGATCACCTATCCTTTTAGTGCCCCTAACAAAATATCTTTCCAACAAAACACCCTTTTACATACTACATGACCCACCATTAATTAACCTCTAAAGATCCCCCCCCCCCCCAAAAAAAAAAAAAAAACACAAATGCCCCTAACAAACATAAATGTGAAGAAAATAACATAAGTGGAAAATATTTTAAGAAAATGAGTTTGCATCATTCCCCCTTCTTAGAAAGAACTTGCCTCCATACGAGTTGTCATCTTAGTTGCTTGACATAGCTTCCATGAATTTTCATAGTCAGTTTTACCAGCCCACTTTATCAAAAGTCTGAAATAAGTCCTATCTCTAGTCTCTCCTGAACACGTATAACAGCTTCAATGGTGTTAGCCTTGCCTGGACTACTTTGAACTGTATCCTAGCCTTCAGAACCTTGTACTCCTGCTGTTGGATCACCATGGAGTGGATATAGGTCAACCACATTAAAGATTGGTGGAGGTGTCTAAGCCTCCAGGGAGCTCAACCTTATAGGCATTCTCACCAAACTTCTGCAAAATTTTGCATGGCCTAGCTTTTCTGTCCTTCAATTTATGATTAAGTGCCTGCTGGAAATCTATCTTTTTTAAGAAAAACCATTACTAGATCATCAACCTTACACTCCTTGAATCGCCTACGCCTATCAGCCCATTCTTTGTAGTGTTGATTCACTATATCAAGCCTCTTCCGCACTTCCTCTTGGACTTCTTTCAAGTGTTCAGCATAAGCAATAACATTATCACTTGCTCTAGGCTGATTTAGAAATATTAATAAGATAAGAATCTGGTTCGAATTCCTCACACAAACCACCTCAAAAGGACTTCTCCCAGTAGACCTATTAATGGTATTGTTATAGGCAAATTTAGCTTGTGGCAAGATCATGTTCCACTGCTTTATGTGATCTTTGGTAAGGCAATGCAGTAAGTTTCCGAAAATTCTATTTGCCATTTCAGCTTGTCCATTGGTTTGAGAATGATAGGCACTACTGTACTGCAATTTGGTAGCCAACAACCTCCACAAAGTTGATACGAATCGCGGAAGCCTCTTGATTTTAAGAACCAAATATGTAAGAGTTGGTCACCCAACTCCTACCAAATTCACACACACAAGAACCTAGATGCAAATGCAACTAACCTACTTGAGATTTGGTGAATCTAGCCTACTTCAAACACCTCAATACCCTAATCTATCAAGAGATTAGAACAATAAGAATGGGATTTGAAGGCACCCAAACTCAAACGTATCAAGAACACTAAGAAATTTCTAATACCTAAGAATAGAGAAAGAAGTTTTAGATTATCCCTTTAAAGTTTAGAGACATTGATCAAAGGTGGGACTAAACCCTTTGATTTGGTCTTGGTGAATGGGAATTACTCTTACACAGCTCCCTTCTAGAGAGGATTTGGTTTCCTACCAAAAAACTAAAAAATACTCTAAGCTATCTATTACAAGAGATAAATGGCATATATATAGATGCCAAGACCTAAGCTATTAGAGATACTAATCCTAATCAAAAGAGGCCTTAAAACAAGTTAATTTGGTCTTTAAAAATATTACAATTCATGATCAAATGTCAAAGAACCGAAACAAAGCAAAAAAAAATCAAGCAAACATTGAAAATGGCTTCAAGAAGGTTCCATAGCCATGCGCTTGATATAAACGGCCGTGCTCGTCTCGAGTTGAGCCTTTAGTGCTGTGTAGCTCGCCGTGCACAATGGCATGGCTTGGTGCATGACCGTGCATTTGGCCCTGCACCCAAACTGCTGGGAGCTTTGATTTCTGCAAAACACACGGCTTGGTGCATGTCCGTGCATTTAAGCTGTGTAGCCCTTGTTTCTGCACTCCAAACTTGATCTCCATGACCTCCTTTGGCCCTCCATATGAATTGTGGCTTACTTTGAGCTCCCTTTGGTCCTCTTTTTGGCATCCATTGCTACCTCTCCCCTCTCTCCCTCTTTTTTGATCCTTGGCTTGTTGGCTTCATTAGCTTGACATCCTCCTTGAAGCCTTTTGAAAATGAGCCTTACCCAGGAGCTATGAGTTGTGGCTTGAATCTCTTTCCCTCTTCTTTGGTATAGCCTTCATGCCTTAACGATTCCTATCAAAAGTCCTCCAAAAATGGCTGAGAAATTTGGTGTCCCAATATGAAGTAATAGTCCTTGGCACCCTATGCAATCTGACCACTTCCCGAAATAAAAGATTTGCCACATGTGTTGCATCCAATGTCTTTTTGCATGCAATAAAGTGAGCCATCTTTGAAAACCAATCTACTACCACAAAGATAGAGTCAGTGCCTCTAGTTGTTCGGGGTAATCCCACCACAAAATCCATGCTTACATCACTCCAGGGGGCTATAGGCACTGGTGGACGAGTGTAAACTCGTGTATTTTGTTGTTGGCCCTTTGAAACTTGACAAACTTGACATCTGTCAACATACTTGTATACATCGCAACGCATAGAAGGCCAAAAGTATCTTTTTGCTACTAAATTAAGTGTCTTGTCCCTACGAAAATGACCTCCTAAACCTCCTCCATGTAGTTCTGATATCAAATACTCCCTTAGGGAACCTTCAAGAATGCATATCCTAGTTCCATTGAATAAATACCCCATCCTTCTCACCAAATTCTGCATATATGTCATGGTCCTTAGTTGCAATTTTCTCAACAATTCTGCTGTAATAAGGGTCTTCCTTATACTGCTGCTTAATGACGTCCAACCTAACAACACTAGTAGAAATGGTTTTTAGCAAATACGTTATCCTGCTCAATGCATCAACCAGTTTATTTTGCAGCCTTGTGTTGCAGTGAGAAAGTGTACTCTTGGAAGAAAGCTACCCACGTAGCATGCCTTTGACTATCTTCTTTTGGGAATTAAGATATCTCAAGGCCTCGTGATTAGAATTCTGGATAAACTCCTTATGAATCAGGTAGTGTCTCTAGAATTTTAATGCCTGGACAATCGCATAAAATTCCAGGTCATAAGTAGAGTAGATTTGTCGAGCCTTGTTTAGTTTATCACTAAAGAAAGCTACTAGTCTCCCTTCTTGGCTCAAAACAGCTCCAATCCCAACCTTTGATGCATCATGGTCAACTCCAATAAGTTTGCCAAAATCAGGCAAAGCCAAAATTAGTGCTTGAGTCATCAATTTCCTTATTTTTTCAAAGCTTTCCTGAGCATCACATGTCCAAGAAAAATTGCCACCTTTGAGGCATTTAGTAATAGGAGCCATTATAGTGCTGAAATTCTTATCAAACCTCCAAATAAATGTGGCCAGACCATGAAAACTTCTAACATCTATAAGCGTCCTTGGAGTGGGCTTCTATCTTGCTTGGATCAGCTTCTATTCCCTTTAATGAGACAATAAAACCCAAGTAACAAACGAGAGTTAAAATGCAGGGGTTATATATTTGTTACATTGGTGAGAGTTTTATACATGTTACAAGGGGTTTAAACTAGGAAAGAATCACTACATTATAGGAGAATAATTGCTAATTCCTAATTTACATGATTGACAACCATGACATAATTGGCAACTAAGACACTCAGAATCAATTCCCTTGATTTTCAGAATCTTCGACTTTTTCAACACCACCTAGAAATCTAGTCTGTCCACCAGAAATCTACACTTCTTCATGTTCGCATAAAGGTGATTTTGTTGTAGAAGTTGCAGGACACACCTTAAATTCTCAATGTGGCTTGGTTTATCCTTGCTGTATATCAAGATACGATCAAAATACCTTACAACAAACTTCCCAATGTAGGGTTTCAACATTGATTCATGAACCTCATAAAGGTACTTGGTGCATTTGACAACCCAGAAGGCATGACCAGCCATTCATAGAGCCCTTCTTTGGTTTTGAAAGCTGTTTTCCACTCATCTCCAGGCCTGATTCTGATTTTATAGCCACTGTTCAAGTCAATCTTGGAATAAACTTGTGAGCCAGCTAACATCTCAAGCATGTCATCTAACCCTGGAATAGGAAACCTGTATTTGACAGTGATCTTGTTGATAGCTTTGCTATCCACACACATTCTCCATGTCCGGTCCTTCTTAGGAGTAAGTTTGGTATGGCACAAGGACTTAGGCTCTCTTGGATGAATCATTTTTTTTAGAAGCTCCATAATTTGCCTTTGAAGCTCTTCATGCTCCTTGGGACTCATCCGACAGTGAGTTGAGTTAGGCAAAGTAGCTCGTGGAACAAGATCAATTTGATGTTGTATACTCCTCATTGGAGGAAGACCATTTGGCAACTCTCCTGGCATCACATTTTTGAATTCATTATCACCTCAATTTCACTAGGGAATCCCAGCTGCCGCTTTTCTTCTTTCTAGGTGAGAGCATAAATTAACCTGGTCTCCTTGCTTTCTTCCATGAAATCCTTTATACTCAAAAGAGTAAGTGACAACCAGCTTCTTTCCTTTCTATGTCATCATCCTCCATCAGTTTCAGTGCAAGTTTCTTCTTTTTCCCTCCTCCTTGCACAAAAAGTGAATAAGTATTCTTCACCTGATCATGAGTTGTGCCGCGGTCCTATTGCCAAGGTTGTCCAAGAAGAATATGACATGCATCCATAGGAACCGCATCACAGTAAACAGATTCTATAAAAGGACCAATTGAAAAATTAACAAGACATTTTGAAGATGCAATCATGTCATTTCCTTTGTTAAACCAAAGAATGTGATATGGCTGTGGATGGCTCTCGGTTTGTAATTTCAGCTTGTCTACCATCTCTTGACTGATCAGGTTTTCACTACTCCCGCAATCAATTATCAAGTTACAAAGCTTCCCACCAGCTGTACACCTAGTCCGAAATATGTTCTTGGGTAACCAATTATCAGGGTTGACTGGAGGAGAAAGTAATGACCTTCAAATGATTAAGGCCTCACCAATGACATCACCTTCAAGCCCCTCTTCTATCACATCATTCTCAATGTCATTATGTTGTTCTTGCTCCTCTAGACACAAAATTCTCTTCAAAATCAGCACCCTCATCTTTAGCAAGATTAACCCTTGCTTCACCCCTTTTTGGACATTCATTAGCTTGTGACCAGGTTCAAAACATCTATAACACTTTAGCATAGTTTTTCCCTGATTATTGGTCGGTCCTTGGGTTGTTCTTCCAGTCTTTTTGGCTAGTTTGCTGGCTGGATCGCATTGTTGCTGTTGTCTGGCCACCTCTAGTCCCGCTACCCACCTTGCTGGTTGATGCACTACTATTGCGAGAATCAGCAATTTTCTTAGGAATGGTGCGAGCAAGTTGTGATTCCACCTTTAGAGAAAGCTGATATGTGTCATGCACTTTTTTAGGTTGCTGCAAGCTTAATTATCTCGTATAGACAATTTGAGGCCATTTACATTGCCACTAGCCTTTTGGTTTCTGTTGAGATTTGTATCTTTGTTATGGTCTCATTGAGAAATGAAGAGTATAGATAATTCTAGGGACTTGTGTGCAAAATTGTAAAGGCTATATATAAGCCTAAATCGTTATCGAATAAAATAAGTTTTACTCAATTAATCAATTTGGTATCAGAGCCAAACCCTAGCCGTAATCCGCTACAGTACCCACCCTGCCGCTACAGTAAATCGCTCTAGTAACAGTAACCCTCCTTTCTCTCTAGGCCCTTCACCACTTCTAGTTTGTTTTCTATCTCCGTGCCCATGTGGGGAGGGCGATACCCCAAGGATCTCGAGATAGCATGAAGATGCGGAAGTTCTAGACAGATCTTGATGTGTAGAAGATCGAGATCGGGTCAAGGAGAAGAAGAAGGGTAAGTGTGTGATAGACTCATGTGATAGGTGTGAGGAACCCGAATACGGGTCGATGACAGAGGCTAGCAAGAATACGATGGAGGAGGTGGTTAAGAAATTAGATCCTGCAGATCTTGCGACATTGATGCGGTTTATGAGGATGTTGGGGGGTGAAAATTTTGCGAGGCCACCTACTGTTAAGGTGGAGCTTCCACCTATTGATCTAAAACTCAATGGGCCAGCAACGTATCTGAGCTGGTCACGTCGGGTGAGGTATACTCTGGAAGGGAGGAATCTACGGGAGTACTTGATAGCTGAGAAAGTAGAGCCAGCTGAGGGTACTGCAGGGAGAGATGAGTGGAAGTCAACTCACATGTTGGTGTACATGTGGCTTCTCAACTCAATGGTCCCGTCTATTGCTGCGACAGTGGATGGCATCGAGAACCTATGATGGTGTGGGGAGCAATTTGAGGGTGTTCCAGATTAAGAGGGACATCTATGCTACAGTCCAAGGAGATAGGACAGTGCAGGAGTATGCCACAGAGTTGTAGTGCTTGTGGCTAGATCATGATCATTTCTCGCCTCGAGCAGGCTGTAAAGATCCTGAGTGTAAGGAAAGAGAGGCCTTAATTCAGGAGAGGACTATGTTATTTCTCCAGGGGTTAGCCCCAGCATTTGAGCAAAGGACAGCGATGCTGCTAGCTCAGACGAGGATCCCTTCACTTGAGGAGGCGGTCTCGGCCATGATACAGTAGGAGAGTCGTATTAAGCTACAGGTTGGGACAGGCGGACATCCTGGGATGAAGTCAGCACTAGTGTTCTCCAACTTAGGTAACACAAGGTTCAAACGGGAGACTAGGCAGTGCTACAACTGTGGTGAAGTAGGTCATCTGAAACAGGCTTGTCCTAAACCACGCAAGGAGAGAGACTCAGGTGGACGTGGACAGTCTGCAGGTTGTGGTTGCGGCCTGGGGGCAGAAGAGGTGGAAGAGGCTATCGGGCCAATCTGATGGTAGCAGAGGAAGAGGAAGAGGCGGGTGTGGTCTTTACTGAAGAAGACCAGGCGCTATTAGAAATACTGAAAAGGAAGCAGAGAGCAGGTGATGGAGACAAGAAGAGTGCGATTGAAGATGCATCCACCTCCTCTTTGCCCATGGGTAACACTGCTACCTATGCTCAATTGATCAAAGGTACTGGTAACACACATGCTCTTGCTTCTATCTCCACCACTAGATCACCAGAATGGATCGTAGATTATGGTGCATCTCGACATATGACAGGTAATGCTAGTGAGTTCTCTTCCTATACTCACTTAGCGATGCCAGAGAGCATCCAGACCGCTAATGGGACAACACAGCCTGTGGTTGGTAATGGTATAGTGAATTGTACGGGTTCAGTAACTTTGTCCAATGTTTTGCATGCTCCTTTCCCAGTAAATCTTTTATCTATTAGTGCCATTATACTCCAACTAAAATGTGTGGTTTCTTTTGATATTCCCAAGGTGATCTTTCAGGAAAAGGAGACAGGCCGGAGACTTGGGACTGGCACGTGGCGTAATGGACTGTGGTACTTGGATCGTGAGGGGATGGACTCAGTATTGATATCTATGGTGGAGAAGGTAGGAGTAGGAGGATCTAAGATGAGTGCTGAGGATGTGTTGATGCTCCATCACCAACTCATGGGACACATTTCGTTTAGTGTGTTGAGTCGGTTGTATCCAGTTTTATTTTAAAATGCTAATAAACAAAAAGTTGTGTGTGATGCATGTGAATTTGGAAAACTTACTAGAAGTTCTTATGTTAGTTCTGGTCATAGAAGCTCTTGTGCTTTTAATTTGATACATTCTGATGTTTGGGGATCTTGTTCCACGTGTTCTATAAATGGTTTTAGATATTTTGTGACTTTTATTGATTGTTTTTGTAATACCCCATGTTTGACCGTCTTGGGTAAGTGAGGGAAAAATCATGCATGTCATATTAAGTTATACCACATTTGATGATTTGAATTATTTTTCATGAAAATATTGGTTGTGGATTGCATGAATTAATTTGTTCTTGAAATAGTTTGATTGCTTGAGCTTTCATTTATTGAGGAGAGTTTATTGAAAAAAAAAGGGCAAAGCAAGTGGGGAGAGCATTTAAACCTTGACGGGCTTGAGTTTGAATCCTAGCAATTTCAAATCCTTTTCATTCTCTTATTTTCCTTCCTTCTTCCCTAACTTTTCCCTAGTTTGGCCGAAATCTCTAGGAGACTAGCCACTAGGAAATTAATTTCCTAAGAAGAGGAAAATAAATTAGGAGAGTGATTTATTTGAAAATTTTATAAAATATTTGAGAACAAGTTAAATTATTGGTTCTAATATCTTATCATAACCTTAGAGAGAATTTTAATAATATATTAGTAAAGAAAATCATATAGATATTATTTTCAAGGAAATAAATTCCCATATTTTATCTTCTTTCAAATAATATTTTCATAATGGAAATAAAAGACTTGGAGGTGAAATTAAATGGAGTATTTATCTCTTGGATAAATCCAGGAATTTTCGAAACCTTAGGGGAAATTTCAGTAGGCACGAATAGGAAACCAGAATTTTATTTCCTAATAACTATTTAATAGCTATTTCCTAATTAAATGACCTAATTCCTCTCTAGGGTTTTCTGGAAAACTCCCTTCTAGCAGCCGCCACTTAGGGTAAAGACAACTTACCTAAAACACTCCCAAACCTTAGCTAAGATTGGCCAAGAAAACCCTAACCAATTAGGACTTGTCTTCAGTCAAAAGGAAACCAGAATTTCAGCCCTAGACCCTCAGAATTTTCGTCACTGTTCACACCTATTCTGCCTAAAATTTCCAGCACAAAATCTGCACAAAAGTGCCCTAGCTATCAAAGCAGAAAAACGGCTGCACAAAGGCCCATTCTTCCTCTCCTATTTTCGCTATTATAGGGACTCAAAACCCATCAGATTTTTCCTCTCTTTCTGTCCAGAATCTCAGCACCCTCAGCTACACAAACACAGCAGCCACCAACCCTAATTCCCCTCCAAAATCTTGGCAGCCCTAGAGAACACCAAAGCTGAACAATTTTCTGTTTTGATCAAGAAACCCTAGTAAGGCCAAAACTTCTTCAAACACCTAAACCCTAAAGCACCTCAGCCTAACCTATCTCCTTCATCAATCAGCCTCAAACAAACCCTAAAAACCCTCCATTGCTCAGAAATTCCAGCCGCCAACCCTCCTCCACATCTGGACCAAAATAGCACCCAAAACTCCATCAAAGCTGAAAACCAACTCTAAGGTAAGCAACTCCTCAACTCTTCATCAACTCCTCTTCAATTCCTCTTGTCTTCTTCTCCTAAATCTCGTTCATAAGGGACTGATTTTACCCATTCTTTGGGGAGTCTTGATCAAGGACATCCAAGCGATCCAAACTCTTCAACTAGTGATCAAACTCAAGCTAGTCAACAAAGAGTTGCCGTGATTTAAGTCTAAATCGCTAAGAGGTAATCAAGATCCTATTTTTATTGATTTACAAGGTCTTAAACTTCAAAATATTGACTTAAGGATGCTTATGGAGTCTAGTATGAACGCATGGATATATTAGATTGATGAACATGTTGATGAAAGCCATAGACAGAGCATGTATGAGATATGACGTTGATGTATCTTGCCATGATGAACCTAGATTCATGCTAAATAGGCAAAAGATGAGATCTTTTAATGGTTATGGGGCTATTTATAATGATTTTATGTTAGTTTAATATGGAAGAGGTCATGTGAAGAATTGATCTAGATCAATGTACAGTCATGATCAATAGAATCGTAAAGGAAAGTTATATATGTGATTTAGTGAATCAAATACCATGGATGCAATGGGTAAATAATAAAATCCTGAAGAGTCATGTTGTATGAAATAATGGGTGGAATGATTAAATCCTAATTGCGGGGTTATTTGCTCTAGATAAGAAAGGAGAGGAAATTAGAGCAATCGATTGAGTTGGATTTGGCTGTGATATATCCAGGTAAGTCCCTGCATAACTGTTTTGATAAATGTTACTTGTTTGCAAGCAATTTTTACAATATTATTTGAAATTGGTATCAATATGATGCTTTGACACAAGGATTGAGCCTTGACTAAAAATGATGAGTTATGTTGGATTGTTGTGAGATTTGGATTGGAAACATGGATGTTCTATTTTCAAAAACGAATTTGCTAAATTTTAATTGTTCAAACTTCGAAAATGATTTCTTAAACCATTGTCAAACGATTTGGAAACGCTATTACGAATAACCACGTTTTGCAATCAAATTAATTAAAGACTTTTGGAAAAGGGAAAATGATTTTGCCCCTGAATGGGGAGCGTTGAGTACTCAGCGGGGGTAGGCTGATAGTACTAGTTTCGAAGAGCAGGAGTGAGTCTTCTGGTAGGTGGCCACCTCCAGAAGATAAACTCAACTTGGAAAGGCGACGAGTACTACTTAGTCAGGCCGGTCCGAGCTAGCATATTAGTCCATGTGGACACTGATGACCCGGATTGGACAACCGGAGTATTGGGTGAAGAGATGGAGGAGTATCTCACCTAGTGGGTGAATTCCCCACTGCCCATTGTTGAAAGAATACATTGGGAAGCTATCATGGTGGTAACCATGATATGGATTATGTTACTATATTGTTGAATCATTTGCTAATCCCTATTTAATGAATAATGATTGTGATGAAACAATGATTTATTGTGAACTGTTTTGGATTGATTGAGCAAGGCTCCTTTTTATGACGGTTATTGATGAGATTGGCTTGCAAACACGATTTTGTGGTTTTGATAAATCTGCATACATGAAATGGTTTTAACTGACATTTGCACACACGGGACTTACTGAGATGTCAATCTCACGCCTTTTATATTATGATTTCAGGAGATTGCTTTTAGTGAGCGGGGCGAAGTTAGGGTTGAGCTCCAATTTATTTATTTAGTTGTGGTTGAATTTATTTCAAGAGACGCTTGTTAGTTTTGATTTTCCAGACTTGTATAAGTTTTGCTTTCAGATGTAATGGAATTATCCTTTTAATTTTATTTAGCAGTTTTTGTTTTATTTTGTACCTTGTTATAAAGACCCCTGGTCCTTTGGTGGTCCTTTGGACGGGGCGACATCCTGCCTCTAGGTACCTAGGGTGTGGGGTGTTACAGTTTTTCTCGTGTTACTTGGTTGTATTTGATGAAAAATAAGAGTGATGTATTTGACTGCTTCAAAGACTTTTATAGGTCTATTCAGACTCAATATGGAGTAGTGGTGAAAATATTAAGGTCTGATAATGGTACAGAGTATACCAATAAAGCATTTGCGGAATACTTATCAGCTCAAGGCATACAACATCAGACTACATGTCTATACACACCAGCTCAAAATGGGGTAGCAGAAAGGAAAAACAGACACCTTCTAGAGACAGTTAGAAGTATGATGATCGCGATGAATGTCCCAAAGCAGTTATGGGGGCAAGCGGTCTTAACAGCTGCTCAATTGATCAACGGGATGCCCTCAAGAGTGTTGAACTGGAAGTCTCCGTGTGAAATGTTGAAAGGAGATAATGGTGGGATCCTCCCATTGAAGGTGTTTGGTTGTGTGTGTTTTGGGAAGGACAACAGACCATCTGTAGGGAAGCTTGGTCCTAGAGCCGTGAAATGTGTCTTTGTAGGATACTCTGCTACCCAGAAGGGGTATGTTTGCTGGAGTCCAGTAGAGAAAAGGTTGTTTGTAAGCATGGATGTGCATTTTCGAGAGTTTGAGTCATATTATACACTGGAGGTGACCTCACCTATTGGTGACTTATCTGATAAAGAATGTATGAGGCGAGAGGGGGAGAATGGTGAGAGGTTGGTGAATGTAGGATCAATTCCCTTATCGATTCCTTATTCTGTTGAGAGGAGAGAATTAGTTGAGGAGCACGAGAACAAAGAAGAGGAGGAACCCGTAGGTGTTGGGACTCAGGCACAGGGGGAGTTGAGAGTATATACCAGAAGGAGGCAGAATGAGGTGCCAGAGTCAACATCTGCAGTCCCACTGGTGCCATCAAGTTCCTTGTCCCGACCTACTCCAACTTCTGAGACACCCACACCACCCTCAAACTCAGAAGACACAGGTGATATAATTCCTTCTTCTCATCCCACTCCCATGATAGTAAGGAGGACCTCTTGCAATAATGCGGGAGTTCCCCCCGACCGTTATGGTTTCCCACATGATATTGCTCAGTTTGTCTCATACTCTAACTTATCACCTATGTATGGAGCATTCATTACATCTTTGGACTCTGTTACTTTACCTAAGTGTTGGCAGGATGCTAAAGAGGATCTAAAGTGGAAAGCAGCTATGCAAGAAGAACTTGGAGCTCTAGATAAGAACAGAACTTGGGAGATAGTGTCACTACCACCAGGTAAGAAGGCAGTGGGGTGCAAGTGGGTGTTCACAGTGAAGCAGAACTCGGAAGGAAAAATTGATTGCTACAAGGCATGGTTGGTGGCGAAGGGGTATAGTCAGAAATATGGCATTGACTATGATGAGACCTTTGTTCCCGTGGCTAAGATGAGAACAGTAAGGACACTTGTCTGTCTCCATTGCAGTGAATGGGGGTTGGAAACTACATCAGTTGGATGTTAAAAACGCATTTCTTCACGGAGATCTACTAGAAGAGGTGTATATGGAGGTTCCCCTAGGCTTTGGTACAAAACAGATAGTGGACAAGGTTTGTAGATTAAGGAAGTCACTGTATGGGTTGAAACAGTCTCCTAGAGCTTGGTTTGACAGGTTTAGAAGAGCTATGGTAAGCATGGGCTATCAGCAAATCAATGCCGATCACACAGTGTTCTTTCAACAATAGGGTGGTCACATTACTATGTTAGCAGTGTATGTGGATGATATGATTATCACCGGTGATGACGAGGGTGAGATTGCTCAGTTGAAGGCAAAACTGGGCAAAGAGTTTGAGGTGAAGGACCTCGGGCAGCTAAAATACTTCATGGGGATTGAGGTGGCTCGTGGAGAAGAGGGGATTATTCTATCTCAGAGGAAGTATGCATTAGACTTACTCACAGAGACGGCTATGTTGGGTTGCAAGCCTGCGGTTTCACCAATTGATCATAGGTTCAAGTTGAGCGCAGAGGCAGGAGAGTCGGTTGATCGTGAGCGGTACTAGAGGTTGATAGGACGTCTCATCTATCTGGGTCACACTCGTCTTGACATATCATTTGCTGTGAGTATGGTGAGCCGCTACATGCATGACCCAAGGAAAGGCTACATGGACGCAGTGTACCAAATTCTGAGGTACCTGAAGAGTGCACCAGGGAGGGGGTTGATCTTCAAGAAGAATGGACATCTAAACATTGAGGGCTATTGTGACTCTGACTGGGCTAGTTGTGCTGATGATAGAAAGTCCACAGCTGGATATTGCATGTTTGTAGGAGGCAATTTGGTATCCTGGAAGAGTAAGAAGCAGTCAGTGGTTGCAAGGTCGACAACAGAGGCTGAGAATAGGGCTATGGCTTTAGGAGTTGCGGAGATGGTGTGGTTGAGAGCTTTGTTAGTAGAGCTCAAGGTGGATCAAGGAGTCAAAATGAAGCTGTGGTGCGACAGCAAGTCCGCAATTAGCATTGCCAACAACCCCGTGCAACATGACGGAACCAAATATGTGGAGATTGATAGGTTCTTCATCAAAGAAAAGCTGGATAGTAGACTATTGGAGCTGGGACATGTAGCTACTAGAGAGCAAGTGGCTGACTGTCTCACTAAAGGACTTGGTTCATTAGATCTTTCAAGATTGTGTGACAAGATGGGCTTAATGGATATCTTCTGCCCATTTTGAGGGGGAGTGTTGAGATTTGTATCTTTGTTAGGGTCTCATTGAGAAATGAAGAGTATAGATAATTCTAGGGACTTGTGTGCAAAATTGTAAAGGTTGTATATAAGCCTAAATTGTTATCGAATAAAATAAGTTTTACTTGATTAATCAATTGTTTCAATTTCAGAAAGGTTACACCTCATTGATAGCCTGTGAAACTCCTGCGTGTACTCCTTCACTGACTTATCATGCTGCCTTAAATTATGGACCCATTGATATAAGGTTTTTTCAAAATCCTCAGGTAAAAATTGAGCCTTCAGCTTCTCCTTCATCTTATTCCATCTTCTGATTTTTCCTTTTCCTTTGTTCTCACGTTCTTTTTGGTAATGCTTCCACCAAGTAGTATCAACCCAATCAAGAAAATCTCCAGCTTCCATATCACCATTAAATTCTGAAATTTGTATCTTCACACCATACTTCTTAGAATTTTGTGGAGCATGTACAATACAATCTTCCCATCTCCGAGGTCTTTGATTTTGTCTTGGAGGCCTTTCATTTTCTGAACTTCTTCCCTCACGAGAACTGTGATTTTCATCTTCAGATTGCCGTTGAATTTCATCTCTTGCTTCCCTAATATGGTCAGATTCATTATCATTGTCATTTCTGTGATTCTGATTACCTATAGCTTGAGTGGCAAGCTGTGTGAGCTGCTAACCTGCTCTTGCGGCTCTTCAAACATCTCAACAGTCACATACCTGCCCCTACGGCCCCTATTTCCTCTTCTGCCTCTGGCAGCCATGATCGCAAAGAATAGGAACTTGCTTTGTTACCAATTTGATGCAAACAGCATTATAGAATGGAGGACAAGCCACAGAAAATAATAGGAAACAGCAACAGCCACAAAGTAAGTAGGACAACAGCTAAAAACAGGAAACAACCACCAAAAAGTAGTAAACAACAACCAGAAACCAGAAACTCAAGTATAGTGGTTAAGGTGTCCAATAACTCACAAGATAGTAATTAGAATATAAAAATTTTGGACTTTCTGAGACCTGAAACTGAACAGAAGATGTGGTTTCTGCTAGCCTCTCGCGCCTACAGCAGCGGCAGAGGGATTGGTAGGCACCACGGGGTCGACTCCTCAATACCCAAGCCTCCAAATCTTCAAAACCCTAGCTGGTTTGGAACTCCAGCTCTCTGCAGAATTGCTCTTGAGAAAAGCCTCTCAAAAACTGCTGCAAATGGCCGGAAGAGTTTGCTTATACCAGCCACAAAGCTTCTAAGAGAAGCTACCCCATAAGTAGCCACAACGCTTCTTAGAGAAGCCATCCTATGTTTACTTCAAACCCCTCTTAAAGACCACCTATCCTTTTAGTGCCCCTAACAAAATATCTTCCCAACAGAACACCCCTTTACATACCACATGACCCACCATTAATTAACCTCTTTAGATCCCAAAAGGAAAATTACGCAAATGCCCCTAACAAACATAAATGTGAAAAAAATAACCTAAGCAGAAGATATTTACAGAAAATGAGTTTGCATTACTACTAAACTTGAATACTTTTAGTATATTAGCATTACATCTCAAGCACAACCATCCCCCATAAGCTCTAACTTGTTTTAAGCTTGTTTCACTTTGGAATTGATCAGAACTTCAGTGAAGGTATATTTTGTTGCTATTCTGAACTAGCATGCTAATTTTGGAATGGTCAAAACTTCAGTGAAGGTATATTTTGTTTCTATTCTGAACTAGCTTGCTAATTTTGTGTTATATTGTTTTTCTTGGGAATTCAGGTTTCCCGTTCTCTTGCTGCCTGCGAAGGTGCCCTTCTTGTGGTAGATGCCTCCCAGGTAATTTTCTTTCTCTTTTGTACATGTCTTCCACATGATCAATCTTAGGCACAAGAAAGTTTTTAGTTTGGTATAGGCATGTTTTATTGCTGATTGTGAATTATTTTATTCAAGCAGCTTTGAATGTTGTAATTGTTTTTTATGTTAATCATGACTATTCTTTCATTGGATCTTGTATTTTTTTTTTTAGGGAGTTGAAGCTCAGACCCTAGCTAATGTATATTTGGCACTGGAAAACAACCTTGAGATTATTCCAGTGAGTTTAGTAGTGTAGTATTCATTTTTCTGTTTATTATTCTACTTGAATGTTTTGAATGAGCATAGATGTTTTTTATGCCTTCTGCAGGTTCTCACAGCATATGAAAAATTATATTGAGCATCTGTTAAACCATCCCACAAGATTATTTTCTAGCTTCACACCCTATGAGAAAATATCTTGAGCATGGGTTAAAATATACTTTGTTTGGGCCCAACCAATAGAGTACTGCAGTACATTAATTCTCATGTCATCACTCCCTATGGTATACTTGGTATTAGTTGACGTGTGTTGCGAAGCAATTTCATTTATGCTTAGTTACTAAGTTTTGGTTGAGGTGTTGCATGTTGGAATGGAGAAACTATATTTTGTCAAGACAATTCTTACTCTAGAGTTGCTCTAAATCTTACCAGAAGTCTAATTTATTTGCTCAAACATTCAAAAAAGAAATCCCATCAACTACTTGCAGAAATTCTACTGTTTTGGTGCTGAAACTCAGAGATCCTGCATCATCTTAGTTGCAGGCTTGATTACTGATACCCATCTAGAGGGAGAGACGTGTCAAATTTTAAATCATAGATGAAAAAATGAATTTGGTGGAAATGTAAGGGAAAAGATACTTGGATCATTTGGTGTCATTTTTTGCTCTTTTCTTTTGGTCCTAATATTGGTCTTCATTTTTTACTAAGTTTTAAAAAAAATAAAAATTGATGGGTTGTGGGTGAATTTGAGATATATATATTTTTTTATTTTGCATTTTTGAGTAGTATTCTAATTTTGTAGCAGGAAGGAGCAGTTTGATCTTCTTTTTGACAGACAGTTTACAATTTTGTTCTTCTCTTGATACATGTTACCAGCTAGATATTGCATTTGTGTTTGTGTTATTCTCTTAGGTTCTCAACAAGATTGATCTTCCAGGAGCAGAGCCAAGTCGTGTATCCCAAGAGATAGAAGAGGTTAGTTAAATGGCCTTGGCAGTGAAAAATAAACCTAATTCTTCTGGGAAAATTTGACAGCTCCGAAATGTCTGATTTTGCGGAATTTGCTTTTATTCTTCATAGGCTGGATATTGAATTTTCTCTTTGTTGACCTTCATGGTTATTTTCATAGGAAATATTCCATGTGGTGACATTACTGCCACTCAATTCAGTCATGCTCAAGTGTTAACCATTAGGAAGCATATGGCATGAAATGGAAACTTCATCTACATTTCAACACACTCTGAATCTGCACATAATCTTTTGTAGGTTGTTGGTCTTGATTGTAGCAATGCAATTTGCTGCTCTGCAAAGGTTGGTTCCTACTTCTCTTCTTCTCTTTGCTGTTGTTGGTCCTCCGATGGAAGGTGAAAATTAGGACATGAAAAATATGTGGAGTAATGAACCCAAAAAAACCCAAAAAAAAAAAAAAAAAAAAATTACATGCAACATTTGCAATCTTCTGCTCTTAGCCACTTTGAGATTCTATTTCCTCAATTGATCTTTTCTTTCTGTAGGAGGGAATTGGTATCGCAGAAATCTTGAATGCAATTGTTCAAAGGATTCCTCCTCCTAATGATACTGCTGGAAGACCTTTGAGGGCTCTAATTTTTGATAGGTAACTGTTTTAGGTACTGCATTCTTCTTCTTAGTTTTAAGGCATGGCTATTTTTCAGGTTGGCACTTTTCCCACTTCTTTTTTTGTGTTTTTGGAACTACATAATTGGACATTGATTGTAGAGACTTTAAAATGTTGGCGAATTCATTACCTTCCTTAGGGCCTGTTTGATAATCAAGTACTTAATAACCACTTATTTAATTAAGGTGTTTGATAAGAGATGCTGTGTTAAAGTGCATTGGACAGCGCCCCCCCCCCTCTTAATTGTTTTAGACTTAATTACATGTTACAAATTTGAGTGAAAGGAAATTGTTGGAAGTTTCCAGTTATTTAGTGCTTCTCTTGTAAATAATAGCTGTCAACATCTGTCATTAGCTGTCAATTAGGAGAGCAATTTATTAGCCTTTATTTAGGAGATTGTCTTCCTTTTTTGTAACAAACGGGAACTCTATATATTCCCATGTATCATTACACAAAAAGATAAGAGAGTGTGTACTTCAAAAACCATCTCTTCTTTTTGGTATCAGAGAGTGCTGCACAAACTCTAAAAAATCCGAGTATTTGGTCTGTGTGTCCCCAAAAAACGTGTGATTCTTCTCAACCTAAGTCATCCCAAATCGAGCCACAAAACCTCCGAAACCTATCTGAAAATCATCCTACTGAAATAACCACAATCCGGTTAAATGGGGACAATTTTCTCCGGTGGTCTCAATCAGTCCGGATGTACATAAGGGGGAGGGGGAAAATCGGCTATCTTACGGGAGAGACGAAGAAACTAGACGAGAAGGATCCAGCCTATGCTAATTGGGATGCCGAAAACTCAATGGTCATGGCCTGGATGGTGAATTCGATGACAGAAGAAATAGGGGCTAACTACATGTGCTACTCCGCCACCAAAGACCTCTGGGACAATGTCTCATAGATGTACTCGGACCTTGGAAACCAGTCCCAAGTTTATGAACTGACTTTGTGACTTGGAGAAATCCGCCAAGGTGAGGACTTTGTGACAAAATACTTTAATTCCCTTAAGAGAATCTTGCAGGACCTTGACTTGTTTAATGATTACAAGTGGGAATCATCAGCGGACTGTAATCACTACAAGAAAATGGTCGATGCAAGCCGGATTATCAAGTTTCTTGCTAGATTAAATATTGAGTTTGATGAAGTGTAGGGTAGAATTATTGGAAGGAACCCTCTGCCCACAATCAGCGAAGCCTTTTCTGAAGTACACCTTGAGGAGAGCCGAAGGCAAGTGATGTTGGGAAAGAAAGGCTTCACTACAATGGGGTCTGTAGAATACTCAACATTGGCCACTGCAGAAGCCCTCGCTAGCCGAAGGGTGAACTAAAACCAGCGAGGGGACAAGAGTAACTTGTGGTGTGATTTCTGTGGCAAACCGTGACATACTAGGGAGACTTGTTGCAAGCTGCATGGGAAGCCACCCACGGGTAAAGGGAGCAGGTCCGGAGAGCAACCTATCCCTGCTGCAAATGAAGCTGAGAATTCTTCCTTTAGTAAGGAGCAATTAGATCATCTTCTTAAGCTGTTAAAATCCTATTCATCACCTAATGTCTCTGTCGGTTCTATGGCACAGTCAGGTAGGAGTTCCTTTGCACTTTCTGTTCTTGCAAAATCTGGTCCTTGGATCATCGATTCAGGGGCCTTAGACCACATGACAAGCTGCTCACATGTGTTTCATACATATATTCCTTGTTCTGGTTTACAAAAAGTTAGAATAGCAGATGGTAGTTTCTCTCCTATTGCAGGCAAAGGAAACATTAATATTTCCAAAGAAATTACTCTCAATTCTGTACTGCACGTCCCAAAACTTGCCTGTAATCTCCATTCTGTCAGCAAATTGTCTAAAAATTCTAACTGTTCCATCTTATTTATTGCTTCTCTCTGTGTCTTTTAGGATCGGAACTAGGGGAAGACGATTGGAACTGCTAGAGAGATAAACGGGTTGTACTATTTTGATGAAATGGCTTTCGGGAATAAAGCTCAGGGACTAGGTAGTTTCAGTTCGACCTCTGTTTATGAGACAATAATATTGTGGCATAGGAGATTAGGACATTCTAGCTTTCCATATCTTAAACATCTATTTCCAGATTTGTTTAAAGGAATTGATTGTTCAAAATTTCATTGTGAGGCTTGGCAAAAGAACAGTGTGTTTCCTTTCTTCCAAAACCATATTGTGCATCCAAACCATTTTATTTGATTCATAGTGATGTCTGGGGCCCTTCCAAAATTAACACATTTTCTGGGAAAAGATGGTTTGTCACTTTTATTGATGATCATACCAGGGTATGTTGGGTTTATCTTTTAGAAAAGAAATCTGAAGTGGCACATTGTTTTAAAGAATTTTTTCAGATGATTGAAAATCAGTTCCAAACCAAGATTGGCATTTTAAGATCGGATAATGGGACGGAATACTTCAATAAATATTTGGGAACATTTCTTGTCGAAAACGGTGTTATTCACCAATCAACTTGCCGAGATACCCCACAACAAAACGAACTTGCTGAAAGAAAGAATCAACATTTACTTGAAGTAGCTCGTGCCATCTTGTTTTCAATGAATGTTCCTAAATATCTATGGGGTAATGCTCTTTTAACTGCTTGTTACTTGATTAATAGAATGCCATCTCAGGTTTTAAGCTTTGAAACACCTTTAAATAGTCTCAAAAATTGCTTTCCCAATCTACGGTTAAGCACTGATTTACCACTCAAGGTTTTCGGTTGTACCTGTTATGTCCACATACCAAATACCTTTCGTTCAAAACTAGACCCTAAAGCTGAAAAGTGTGTTTTCTTGGCTATGCATCCAATAAAAGAGGGTAGTGGCAAAAGGATTTACTCAAACTCAAGGTATAGACTACCAAGAGACTTTTGCCCTGTTGCCAAGATTAATTCCATCAGAATACTTCTTTCTCTTGCAGTCACTATCAACTGGCCCCTTCATCAGTTTGATGTTAAGATTGCATTCCTAAATGGGGACTTAAAGGAAGAGGTATATATGGATCTGCCACCTGGTTTTTAAGAACATCTGGGAAAAGGAAGAGTGTGCAAACTGAAGAAGTCTCTGTATGGTCTCAAGCAATCACCTAGAGCCTGGTTTGAGTGATTTGGAAAGGTGGTAAAGGGACTAGGATTCTCTCAGAGTCAAGCTAATAATACTTTGTTCTTCAAGCATTCTACTGAAGGTAAAGTGGCCATCCTGATTGTGTACGTAGATGATATCATCATGACAGGGGATGATGCTCTCAGAATTAACAATTTAAGGGAGAAACTAGAAGCTGAATTTGAAGTTAAAGACTTGGGCAAGCTAAAATACTTCCTTGGTATGGAGTTTGCTAGATCCAACGAGGGTATCTTTATCAACCAGTGAAAATATATTCTTGATTTACTCAAAGAAACATGGATGACCGGTTGTAGGACAGCGGATACTCCTTTTGAGCCAAATCTGAAGTTAGTAGTAGCAGCTAGTAATGAGGTGGTTGACTGAGAACGCTATCAGTGGCTAGTTGGAAGACTTATTTATTTAGCTCACACCCGACCCGACATAGCTATCGCTGTTAGTAGGGTAAGTCAATTTATGCACTCACCAGGGCCTGCTCACTTTAAAGCTGTGTTCAAAATCTTGAGATACCTAAAATGGACACCTGGGAAAGGGCTTCTTTTCAAAAACAACGGCCATTTAGAGATAGAAGCATTCACCGATGCAGACTGGGCAGGAAGTGTAAATGACAGAAGGTCTACCTCTGGGTATTGCACTTATGTTGAAGGAAACCTAGTCATTTGGAGAAGTAAGAAGCAGAGTGTGGTAGCAAGAAGTAGTGCAAAGGTTGAATTCCGTTCAGTGGCACATGGTTTTTGTGAAGTGTTATGGATTAAAAGACTTCTGATGGAGTTAAAGGTCCCTGTGTTATCACCTATCAAAGTCTATTGTGATAATAGAGCAGCGATTTCAATTGCTCGTGATCCAGTTCTACATGACAGAACAAAGCATGTAGAAGTGGACAAACACTTAATCAAAGAGAGGCTGGATAGTGGGGTGATATGTATGCCGTACATACCAACAAGTAATCAAGTTGCAAACATCTTAACTAAGGGCCTTTCTAAGACAAAGTTCGACCATATGGTTAGCAAGCTAGCAATGGAAGACATCTTCTTGCGAGCTTGAGGGGGAGTGTTGGAAGTTTCCAATTATTTAGTGATTCTCTTGTGTAAGTATTATGATTCTCTTGTAAATAATAGCTGCCAACATCTATCATTAGCTGTCAATTAGGAGAGCAATTTATTAGCCTTTATTTGGGAGATTATCTTCCTTTTTTGTAACAAACGGGAACTATATATTTCCATGTATCATTACACAAAAAGATAAGAGAGTGTGTACTTCAGAAACCATCTCTTCTTTTGAAATTATGTTTGAAATATGAATACCTAGCCATTGTCTAATTATTATTACCCTTTTCTATTTATTCTGAACTTTAATGAGATATGGTATAGCAACAAATATTGCAAAATAAAAAATTTATGAAGAAATTGTTAAATATTAACAAGAATTGGGAGAAATATTACAAGAATTGAGAGAAATGATTTTTGTCGAAGACTTTTTCTTATATCAAATAATGCCCAAGAAGTCAGTTATATGCAAGTTCTCTAACGTAAAAAAGGAAAGAATGTCAACATCCCATAATTATTGGATATCTAATCCACGTATTTCTAGAGATACAAAATATTGAGATATCTAATTGGCCTAATTCTAGGAATATAAAATATTCTTAAAGTATTCCTAATCGTACAACTAATTGTACGGCTAATTCCACATGCGTTTCTCACACTCCCCCTTCAAGCTAGTGAATAGGTATTTTCAATTCCCAACTATGACATAAAACTCTTGAAACATTGAACTACTTATTCCCTTGGCAAGCACATCTGCTAGTTGGCTTGGTGTAGACATATAAGGTGTACAAATCAAACCACACACCAATTTCTCTTTGATGAAGTGTCTGTCAACTTCAATGTGCTTTGTTTGATCACGTCGCACTGGGTCATGAGTTATATTGATTGTCTCATTGGGTCATCCCACTAATCTTCAAGTCTTCTAAGATCATTTTCAACCATAGTAGGTCATGCACACCTTGAGCCATTGCTTAGAATTTTGCTTTTGCACTAGATCACAGCTACTGCATTCTACTTCTTACTCCTCCATGCCACAAGATTCCCACTAAAAAAGGTGCAATAGTCAAAAGTTGATCTCCTACCATCAATCGATCCTGTGTATGCTTTAAGTATTTGAACCCCATTTTGGTTAAACAGAATGCCTTTTCTTGGTGTCTCTTTGAGATATTATAATACTTAATGTGTTGCATGTAAATGAACTTCCTTTGTATTATGCATGGATTGATTGATAGCGCTCAATGCATATGCGGGATTTGCTTGTGTGTGGGATAGATAAACAAGTTTCCCTATAAGGTGTTTGTAATACCCCATATTAGATCACCTTTATTAAATAGGGAAAAATCATGCATGTCATATTGAGTTATATTACGTTTGATGGTTTGAAGTATTTTCATGATAATGTTAATTTGTTGTTGCATGAATTAATTTGTGCTTGAAGTGGTTGGGGTATTTGAGGTAGTTGAGTTTTATTTTATTGAAGAGGATTTATTAGGAAAAGGGATGAAGGAAGTGAGTAAGAATTAAGGGAATTTATTAGGAGAATAATTGTCAGGAATCAATGTGGTTTAGTGGATAGAGCTTGGTGTGTGTTCTTTGGTGGGCTTGAGTTCGAATCGTAGCTATCTCAAATCCTTTCATTTCTTTTATTTTCCTTCTATCCTAATTTTCCATAGCCTTGGCCGAAATATTATTTTATAAAATTAGTAAATTAAATTTTTGTTCCTAATATCCTATCATAATCTTTTAGAGAATTTTAAAGATTTCTAATCTAGTTTTTTTTTTTTTTTTAAAAAAAGCTATATCTAAGTAATATATTAGGAGATAAAATATAGGAGATTATATAGGTATTGTTTTCAAGGAGATAAATCTCTATATCTTAATCTTCTTCAAATAAAATCTTTTTTTTTTAGAAAATAGAAGGCAAAGAGCTGGATTTAAATGAGATGTTTGTCCCTTGGATTAAGCCAAGGGTTTCGAAATTTTGAAGGGGGAAAAGGAAGGGGAAAATTCAGTCGCTACAAGGATTAGGAAACTAGAATTTTCCTTACCAAATAACTATTTAAAAACTATTTAAAATTACTCAAATTAATATAGAGAATTAATTAAACTATTCTCTAAATAAATGACCTAATTCCTTTCTAGGGTTTTTGGAAAATTCCCTTATAATCAGCCACCACATAGGGAAGAATAACTTACCTAAAACACTCCAAAACCTAGCTAGGGTTAACTATGAAAACCCTAACCAATTAGGACTTGAATTTAGCCAAAAGAATACCAGAATTTCAGCTCCATTGCCTCCAGAATTTCGTCACTGCTCACACACACACAGTCATGAAATTTCCAGCCCAAAGCCTGCACCAAAAACCCCTCTAGCAGTCCAGCAAAAACAGCTACACAAAACCCTAATCTTTCCCCTCCTAATCTCGTCTAGAAGCAGCCAGAAAATCAGCTTCCTCATTCTCTTTTCCCTCTTACTTTCGGCCACCATAACAACCAGAAACAGCCACCAAAAACCTCCTCAAACCCTACTCGATCTCGTCCAAACCAAGGAGACCAAAAGCTGTCACCTTTCCTTATTGTGATTAATAGCCCAAAACAAGAACCACCTCTCCCAAACCTTAAACCTCAGCCTAGCCTATTCCCTTCATCAAACCAGCCACAATCAAACCTTAAAACACCCTCTGCTGCTGCAGAATTCCAGCCACCACTCTCTCCAAAGATTCCGTCCCTAGCAACCTCCAAGCATCTCCAAACTTGAAATCTAAATCTGAGTAGCCCTTCAACTCTTTCAACTTATATTCAATTAATCTTCTTCTTTTCTCCTAAATCTCGGTCATCAAGGGGCTGATTCTTCTCCCCTATTGTTGGAAATTTCCGAACAAAGGTCCAAGAGCCATCAAACAACTCTTCCTTCCAAAGTAAATTCAACCAAGCACCAAAGGCGCCACCTTTGCTCTTGTTGTGCCGCCAAAGAGGTAATTGAGGCTTAACTCCTCTGATTTGGATTAGGGTGGAATGTATGGTGGGGATGATATGCATGAAGCCTAGCATGGAAGCATGATTTGATTAGATTGCTGAGTTTGATGGCGCAATATAATGAACTAGGCATATATGGCATTGAATATGGATAAATATTGCTATGATGATCTAGATCTATGTATGTTGAATAAAGATGAGACCTTTTGATGCAATTAGGGTTCATAGAGGAAGTTAATGGTAATTGAGTATGGAAGTCATAATGTAGATGGTTTGATTTGTCTATAAGCATGCATAATGATGAGATACATGATCATGGGAAGCTATGGCGATGATTTAATGAATTAGTCTATCTAGATGCCATAAAAGACTTAGAAGGTTAATATGATCATACGGATTCATGATACATGATGATAGCGGAATAACATTTGGATCCTAATTATAGAATCAATGATTTTAGATAAGGAAGAAAGTGAAAGAGAGGACAAACATTGCTGTGGTTGATTGCTGAGTATATTCAAGTAAGTCCCTGCATAACTTTTTTGATAATGATACTTGTTTGCAAGCAATTTTTACGATGTTATTTGGAATTGATGTCAATATGATGTTTTGACATAAGAATTGAGCCTTGACTAAAAATGATGAGTTATGCTGTATTGCTGTGAGATTTAGATTGGAAACGTGGATGTTTTATTTTCAAAACGAATTTGCTAAATTTTAATTGTTCAACTTCGAAAATAATTTCTTAAACCATTGTCAAACGATTTGAAAACGCTATTATGAAAAACTACGTTTTGCAATCAAACTAATCAAGACTTTCGGAAAAGGGAAAATGATTCTGTCCCTGAATGGGGAGTGTTGAGTACTCAGCGAGGGTAGGTTAGTGGTACTAGTCTTGAAGAGCAAGAGTGAGTCTTCTGGCAGGAGGCCACCTCTAGAAGATAAACTCAACTTGGAGAGGCGACAGTACCATATAGTCAGGCCGTCCGCGCTAGCATATTGGTCCATGTGGACATTGTTGACCCGGATTGGATAACCGGAGTATTGGGTGTAGAGATGGTGGAGTATCTCACCCAGTGGGTGGATCTCCCACTGCCTATTGTTGAAAGAATACATTGGGAAGCTATCATGGTGGTAACCATGATATGGATTGTGTTATTATATTGTTGAATCATTTGCTAATCCCTACTTAATGAATTATGAATATGATGAAACAGTGATTTATTGTGAACTGTTTTTGATTTCTTGAGCACGGCTCCTTTGTATAATTGTTATTGATGAAATTGACTTGCAAACACGATTTTGTGTTTTTGATAAACCTGCGTATACGAAATGGTTATAATTGACATTTGCACACACGGGACTTATTGAGATGTCAATCTCACACCTTTTTATATCATGATTTCAGAGGATTGCTTATATTGAGCAGGGTGATGCTAGGGTTAAGCTCCAGCTTATTTATTTAGTTGTGTTTTTGAGTTTGTTTCAAGAGACGTTTGTTAGTTTTGAGTTTCCAGACTTGTATAAGTTTTGCTTCCGGTTGTAATGGAATTATTCCTTTAATTTTATTTAGCAGTTTTGTTTTATTTTGTACTTTGTTATAAAGACCCCTGTTCCTTTAGACGGGGCAACATCCTGCCCTATCTAGGTACCTAGGGTGTGGGGTATTACAAGTGGTATCAGAGCCTAGATTTAGGCAATTGGCTTGATTGGGTGGTACCTAAACCTTAGGAATTGGGATTCGTTGAATAGTGTTGACCTCTAAGAGTTGAGATTTAATTCTGATTTCTTTGTGTTTCTTTTATAGGATGTCTAGAAGATCCGCTGCTGTAACCCGTGACTGGCCTTTTATGTGTGGCCCCGCAGGTGATAGAGCATCTAACCCAATACCCATACCAGATTCCTCATCATCCGAGTTAGAGACGGAACCTGAGGAGGGATGGATCTTGAGTGAGGATGAGATTGACCATGAGCTACCTATGGTGGAAGACCCCGGAGTAGAGGAGGAGCCCGAGGATCCGATACCTGAGATGCCTGCACTTGAGGAGAATGGGGATATGGAAGAGTATGAGGGAGATGATGAGGAGGAGTTAGGGGAGGGAGGAGCAATGCATGATGAGGGTAAAGATGAGCTAGGGGGACTTGGGATTGAAGGGGAGGTAGGAGAGCTAGAGAGCGAGAGTGAAGCGGAAGTGATTGAGGGGGAGGGTAGTATCGATACACCTGCGACCCCATCCATAGAGGAAGGAATCCCGACGTTTCTAGGGAGTGAGTCTTACGGGTTGGAATCTGGGAGGCCTAAGAGTGCAGTGGTGTTAGCCATGGAATAGCTTAGGGATGCGGATTTGAGGGCTAAGCTGAGGGGTAGGGATGATGAGGGGTACATTTTGGGTCAGCCTGAGAAGAAGCCTTGATCTTTTGGTTTCGCCAAGGATCGTGTCCGAGATCATCCCAACCACAGTGCAGGATGGCTAGTGAGCCTTCTTCAAAGGCTTCTGAGGATTCCAGCGACTGTAGTGTTGCTTAGAGTTTATAGGACCCTTAGTGCTTATTCTTTTATTTTTATGAAGAGATGTTCGTTTATTTATTTGATTCAGAATTTATTCTTTGTTTTGTATTTTGTTTAGCAAGAATAAAATGGAGTACCTAGTAGGATACTCCCTTATTTTGTACCAAGTTAGATTTGGTTAATAAAGGCATGATTTTATTAATTTCTCTACTCTATTTGGAGTATTATTTTCAAAATTTATTTTTCGATGCATTGCAAGTTATTTCAAATCTATAAGTTGATCAATTGCATGCCATTTGGGTTGGGACGGAGTCGAGTTACTTTATACCATGTTAGTGAGTACACCTTTAGGGAGGCAGAGAGATGCGAGTAAGGTAGTCTAAGGGTGTGATATTGTGGTTGGAAAAAAGATTTTGAAGGCGGATCTCATAATCCTACCTATCGACGACTATGATCTGATTCTGGGTATGGATTGGCTAGCAAAGTATGGAGCAAGAGTGGTTTGCAAGGCCAAGACAGTTCAGTTTGTTAGACCCGAATGCGACGTATTAGAGTTTAATGGGAGAAAGGTGAGGAAGTTGAAATTCCTGATGGCAGGCATAAAGGCAAGGAAAATGCTGAAGCAGGGTTGTGTGGGATATTTGGCTTATCTAATCAATAAGCCCAAGGATCAGTGTACTTTGGAGAGCACCGAGGTGGTAAAGGACTTTGCAGACGTATTTCCGACCGAACTTACTTCTCTTCCCCCTTCCCGAAAAGTCGAGTTCACCATCGATTTAGTTCCTGGAGCGGAGCCGATGTCGAAGACTTCTTATCAAATGGCGCCCGCGGAATTGAAAGAATTGAAGGAATAGCTAGAAGAATTGGTTAAGCAAGGATATGGAAGACCTAGTACATCACCTTGGGGAGCCTCGGTGTTGTTCATAAGGAAGAAGGATGGGACGTTGAGATTGTGCATAGACTATAGAGGGCTGAATAACCTCACGATCAAGAACAAGTATCTCTTGCCTTTGATTGATGAGTTGTTCGATCAGTTACAAGGTTCATGTTACTTTTCTAAGTTGGATCTCCGGCAAGGTTATTACCAGGTGCGAATCAAGGAGGATATTCCCAAAACGGCTTTCAACACTAGATGTGGCCACTACGAGTTCGTGGTGATGCCATTCGGAGTAACTAATGCACTTGCCGTTTTCATGGATCTTATGCACAGGGTTTTCCAGCCGTACCTGGATAAGGTTGTGGTAGTGTTCATAGATGATATTCTAATCTACTCTAAAAGTCCCGAGGAGCTTGCGGAGCATTTAAAGTTGGTACTTGAGAAATTAACAGAGCATAAACTTTATGCTAAATTTAGCAAATGCAAGTTTTGGTTGGATTCAGTGGCTTTTCTTGGTCACGTGATATCTAAAGATAGAATCAAGGTGGACCCATCGAAAGTCGAGGCGGTTTCAAATTGGAAGCAAGCGGAGAGCGTGACTGAGGTTAGGAGTTTCCTTGGGTTGGCGGGGTATTACCACCGTTTTATTAAGAACTTCTCTACATTGGCGACACCCATGACCCGACTGCTAAGGAAGGACGTGCCATACGTCTGGAATGATAAGTGTGAGAAGAGCTTCCAAGAGCTTAAGAGGAAATTGATGACGGCACCAGTACTGAGCCTACCTGAAGAAGGTAAGGCCTACTCCTTGTACACGGATGCGTCTAAGGAAGGTCTAGGGGCGGTGCTGATGCAGGACAGGAAAGTTATCGCCTATGCCTTGTGGAAATTGAAGCCGCACGAGGTAAATTATCGGACTCACGATTTGGAGTTAGCAGCGATAGTGTTTGCTTTGAAGAAATGGTAACACTATTTGTATGGGGCGGAGTATGAAGTTTTCACGGATCATAAGAGCTTGAAGTACATATTCACGCAAAAGGACTTAAACTTAAGGCAGAGGAGGCGGATGGAGTTCTTGGAGGAATACAAGTGTCCAATTAGCTACCATCCGGGGAAAGCGAATGTGGTAGCTGGCGCGCTGAGTCGAAAGGTGAGGATGGCTAGCTTGAGGGTGCAAGAGATTCAAATGGTACAGGATATCTTGGGGAAAAAGGCGGAAGTGGGAGAAGGGAAAATTAGCTTGAGCAACCTGAGATTAGAGCCTGAGCTGAGGCAAGAGATTAGTGAGGCTTAACGGAATAACTAAGAATTTCAGACTTTCAAGGTAAAGGAAGTGAAGAGAGGAAATAAGGAATTTTGGATTGATGAAGCGGGAGTGACGTATTTCCGAGAACTATTATGTGTACCGGATGACCCAATATTGAAATGAAAGATAATGGATGAGGCTCACAAGAGCAAGTATTCTATCCATCCAGGAGAAGTTAAGATTTACCAAGATCTGAAAAAGGCCTATTGGTGGCCGGGAATGAAAAGAGACGTGGCGCAATACGTCTCTACTTGCTTGACGTGCCAGAAAGTAAAAGCGAAGCACAAGAAGGCAGACGGATTGCTACACCTGTTGCCTATACTCGAGTGGAAGTGGCAAGAGGTGACGATGGATTTCGTTACTGGATCACCAATGTCTAAGACTTTGAAGGATACTGTGTGGGTAGTGGTTGACAGATTGACCAAGACAGCTCATTTCATTCTGGTGAATGTGAGGGACTCCATGGAAAAATTGGCCAAGACATATATTTGCGAAGTAGTTAGATTGCATGGAGTGCCGACTAGTATTGTATCCGACCGGGATCCTAGATTTACTTCCAGGTTTTGGACCAAGTTTCAAGTGTTAATGGAGACGACTCTGAAGCTTAGCACATCTGCTCATCCGCAGACTGATGGACAGTCCAAGAGAGTCATCCAAATATTGGAGGACATGCTTAGGGCTTGTGTGTTGGATTTTGGAGATAAGTGGATAGATTGCATACCCTATGCTGAGTTAGCATACAACAATAGTCATCAGGCATCGATTGGAATGGCCCCCCCACGAAGCGTTATATGGGCGGAAATGTCAAGTACCCTTGTATTCCCCTTTGTATTGGAGATGGGCAGAGGATGGTCAAATCAGCAAGTCTGGAGAAGTGAATATTGAGGAAATGGCCGATAAAGTGAAGCTAATAAAGGAGAGACTGAAAACCGCTCAAAGCCGACAGAAGAGTTATGCCGACAATAGAAGAAGGGAGTTGGAGTTTCAGGTGGGGGACCGAACTTTTCTAAAGATAACACCGAGCAGAGGGATTCTGAAGCATCCTAAAGGAGGGAAGCTGAGTCCTAGATACCTAGGACATTTTCCCGTAATTGAAAGGATTGGACTTGTAGCATATCGATTGGAGTTGCCGGAAGGATTAGCAGGAATTCATGATGTGTTCCATGTATCCCAGCTGAAGAAATACAACCCTAACCCGGAGCATGTATTTCTATAGCCTAATTTGAGCTACGTTGGGAAACCAATTAAGGTTTTGGATCGGAGTGTCAAGGTGTTGAGGAGTAAACAGATACCTATGGTGAAGATTTTGTGGGATTATCGCGGTACTCAGGATGCAACATGGGAAACTGAAGATTGGGTGAAGAAGAAATACCCGAACTTGCTCTAAAGGTATAGCACTTTGAATTTCGGGGCGAAATTCTCTTAAGGGGGAGAGGATGTAATATCCCATGTTAGACCGCCTTGAGTAAGTGGGGAAAAGTCATGCATGTCATATTGAGTTATACCACATTTGATGATTTGAATTATTTTCTTGAAAATATCAATTTGTTGTTGCATGAATTAGTTTGTTCTTGAAATGGTTGTGGTATTTGAGGTAGTTGAGTTTTATTTTATTGAAGGGGATTTATTAGAAAAATGGATGGAGTAAGTGAGTAAGAATTAAGGGAATTTATTAGGAGAATAATTGCCAGGAATCAATGTGGTTTAATGGATAGAGCTTGGTGTGTGTTCTTTGGTGGGCTTGAGTTCGAATCCTAGGTATCTCAAATTCTTTCATTTCTTTTATTTTCCTTCTACCCTAATTTTCCCTAGCCTTGGCCGAAATCCTTAAGGTTTTGGAGACCAATTTCCTGAAATTGGGGGTGTGTTTTATCTTGGAAATTATTTTATGAAATTAGTAAATTAAATTTTTGTTCCTAATATCCTATCATAATCTTTTTTTTAGGAAACAGAAGGCCAAGATTTTTGTCCCTTGGATTAAACCAAGGGTCTCGAAATTTTGAAGGGGGAAAAAGGAAGGGGAAAATTCAGTAGCTACAAGGATTAGGAAACCAGAATTTTCCTTACCAAAAAATTGTTTAAAAACTATTTAAAATTACTCAAATTAATATAGGGAATTAATTAAATTATTCCCTAAATAAATAACCTAAATCCTTTCTAGGGTTTCTGGAAAATCCCCTTATAATCAGCCGCCACACATAGGGAGGAGTAACTTACCTAAAACACTCCAAAACCTAACTAGGGTTAACTAAGGAAAACCCTAACCAATTAGGACTTGAATTTAGCCAAAGGAATACCAGAATTTCAGCCTCCTTGCCCTCAGAATTTCGGCCACCCTAAGCTCCTTCTGCATGAACTTTCCAGCCCAAAGCCTGCACCAAAAACCCCTCTAGCAGTCCAGCAAAAACAGCTACACAAAACCCTAATCTTTCCCCTCCTAATCTCGTCCAAGAGGTAGCCAGAAAATCAACATCTTTCCTTCTCTTTTCCCTCTTACTTTCGGCCACCATAACAACCAGAAAACAGCCATAAAACTCTCCCAAAAACTGCACAATCTCAGCTACAACAAGAAAGACCAAAAGCTGTTTTTTCCCTAGTTGTGATCAAGGGTCCAAAACAAGGTGCGACTCTTCCAAACCTTAAAACACCCAACCCTAACCTATTTCCTTCATCAACCAGCCCTCAAACAAACCCTAAATATTCCCTAAATCTGGAAATTCCAGCCGCCACTCTCTCTCCAAGGCTTGCGTCCATTGCAATCTCCAATCCTCTCCAAAATTGAAAACTAAACCAAAGGTGAGTAACCCTTCAACCCCTTTCAACTTGTATTCAATTAATCTTCTTCTTCTCTCTTAAATCTCGGTCATCAAGGGGCTGATTCTTCTCCCCTATTGTTGGAAATTTCCGAACAAAGGTCCAAGAGCCACTAATCAACTCTTCCTTCCAAAGTAAATTCAACCAAGCACCATAGGCGCCACCTTTGCTCTTGTTGTGCCGCCAAAGAGGTAATTGAGGCTTAACTCCTCTGATTTAGATTAGGGTGGAATGTATGGTGGGGATGATATGCATGAAGCCTAGCATGGAAGCATGATTTGATTAGATTGCTGAGTTTGATGGCGCAATATAATGAACTAGGCATATATGGCATTGAATATGGATAAATATTGCTATGATGATCTAGATCTATTGTATGCTGAATAAAGATGAGATCTTTTGATGCAATGAGGGTTCATATAGGAAGTTAATGGTAATTGAGTATGGCAGTCATTATGTAGATGGTTTGATTTGTCTATAAACATGCATAATGATGAGATACATGATCATGGGAAGCTATGGTGATGATTTAACGAATTAGTCTATCTTGATGCCATAAATGACTTAGAAGGTTAATATGATCATACGGATTCATGATGCATGATGATAGCGGAATAACATTTGGATCCTAATTATAGAATCAATGATTTTAGATAAGGAAGAAAGTGAAAGAGAGGGCAAACATTGCTGTGGTTGATTGCTGAGTATATTCAAGTAAGTCCCTGCATAACCGTTTTGATAAATGTTACATGTTTGCAAGCAATTTTTACAATGTCATTTGGAATTGATGTCAATATGATGTTTCGACACCAGGATTGAGCCTTGACTAAAATGATGAGTTATACTGGATTATTGTGATATTTGGATTGGAAACGTGAAAGTTTGATTTTCAAAACGAATTTGCAAATTTTGATTATTCAACCTCAAAAATGATTTCTTAAACTATTGTCAAACGATTTGAAAACGCTATTACGAAAAACCACGTTTTGCAATCAAATTAATTAAAGACTTTCAGAAAAGGGAAAATGATTTTGCCCCTAAATGGGGAGCGTTGAGTACTCAGCGAGGGTAGACTAGTAGTACTAGTTTCGAAGAGCAAGAGTGAGTCTTCTGGCAGGAGGCCACCTCTAGAAGAAAAACTCAACTTGGAGAGGCGACAATACTACTTAGTTAGGCCGTCCGCGCTAGCATATTGGTCCATGTGGACATTGTTGATCCGGATTGGACAACTAGAGTGTTGGGTATAGAGATAGAGGAGTATCTCACCCAGTGGGTGGATCCCCCACTGCCTATTGTTGAAAGAATACATTGGGGAGCTATCATTGTGGCAACCATGATATGGATTATGTTATTATGTTGTTGAATCATTTGCTAATCCCTACTTAAAGAATTATGAATGTGATGAAATCGTGATTTATTGTGAACTGTTTTGGATTTATTGAGCACGGCTCCTTTGTATAACTGTTATTGATGAAATTGACTTGCAAACACGATTTTGTGTTTTTGATAAACCTGCTTATACGAAATGGTTATAATTGACATTTGCACACACGGGACTTACTGAGATGTCAATCTCACACCTTTTTATATCATGATTTCAGAGGATTGCTTATATTGAGCAGGGTGAAGCTAGGGTTGAGCTCCAGCTTATTTATTTAGTTGTGTTTTTGAGTTTGTTTCAAGAGACGTTTGTTAGTTTTGAGTTTCCAGACTTGTATAAGTTTTGCTTCCGGATGTAATGGAATTACTCTTTTAATTTTATTTAGCAGTTTTGTTTTATTTTGTACTTCATTATAAAAACCCTTGATCCTTTGGACGGGGCGACATCTTGCCCTTTCTAGGTACCTAGGGTGTGGGGTGTTACAATAAACCCATTTACAACCCACAATTTTCTTTCCAGCTCGCAACTTTGCCACCTCTCATGTTTTGTTTTTTTCCATGTATGTTAGTGGAAGTTGTATTACTTAGATGGAGGTCAGCTATGTAAGCTTAGAAGAAAAATATGTTTAATTTTGGAAAGTGGATTTCTCATTCTATGAATTAACATTACACAGGATTATATAGTAGACTACAAGAGAACAATAGGAAACTAAATTGCTCCTAAATTTGGAAAACTATCTAACCGAATATCTCCATTTAAGGGATTTCAAACTAAACTTCCTTATTTATTTGTAGCTTATTTTCCTAGTCTACTTGCTACTCATTTACACCTTGACAAAAGCATTCCGATTATACAGCTGTTGAGGTAGCAAGTAAAAAATAGCAAGTCAAATTGAGTGGGATGTAAGGAGTATAAGAGAATGCTTATAAATCTGATTGACTACAAATTAAACAATGCAAAAATTGTACATCCTTTCTCCGTCTCTAGAAATGTTGTTTTGGCTTTATGTTAGTCGATTTCCAAGATCCCTATGCAAATTATTTCTATTATTTCAGTACTTTGATGCCCTATTTCATGTTTGATGATTGTTTTAATCTCTTTTTATGTAGTTATTATGATGCATATCGAGGTGTTATTGTATATTTTCGAGTTATTGATGGGACAATTAGAAAAGGTGATAAGATCGTCTTTATGGCCAGTGGAAAGGTAAGGCACTTCTTCAGGTTGCAAGTGTTATCTCTTCTTGGTTTTCTGTTATAATGCAACATAACTGATAGAAGGCATCTTCTAATTTTACTCCTGGCATGCACCTATATAAGCATTGTTATGGATGTACAGCTAACATAATTGATTAAGGGAGATTGATTCAGGAAATCAAGGGAGCTGATTCCGAGTGTATTATTGTCAATTATAGTTGTCAATCATGTAAATTAGGAATTAGAAAATATTCTTCTATAATGTAGTGATTCTTTCCTAGTTTAGATCCCTTGTAGCATGTATAAAATCCTCAGTAATGTAACAAATGAAATATACCAGCATTTTAACTCTCCATCTAGTTCTCTTCTTTCTTCCTTCGTATCAAGCATGAATGTACATTCTCAAGTGCTTCATTATGTTTAAGTACCTTGTTGATTGGTTTCTGATTTTGCTCATGCTGGTTTCTGTTTCTTGAATTTTCCTCTTCATATCTTGAATCTGCAATAAAGCAATTTTGCTAATTTTAGAATTTTGATATTATGAAATGCAGGACTACTTTGCTGATGAACTTGGTGTGTTGTCTCCCAATCAGCTGCAAGTTGATGAATTATATGCTGGGGAGGTAGAGAATCTCATACCGTAGCTTCTATTGTTTTTTCTTGGGGCTCTGTTTGTCTGTTAGTAAATATGTTTTGCTTATCCTAGTTTCAAGTCTCAATAATTGCTTTTTGTGATTTTGTCTTCCCTCTAGAGAAGACTGTCTGCTCTGGTGGGTATATCTTGATTGAGCTTGCTGTGCAGGTTTTAGGTTGAATCTGAATGCGACCTTTTGTATACATTGATTAATTCTGGCCTTGATTTTGTCTAATTTGGCAGGAAATTCCATAGCACTATCAATTATTATTATTCACCATAGATTTAATTCATTCGTAGTGTCTACGGAACAAATATGGAAATTCCATAGCACCACAATTTATTATTATTCACCATAGATTTAATTCCTTCGTAGGTTGAATCTCCATTAATTCATTCTGATAGGGCAAAACCAGAATTTGTGGAACTATGTTACAATAATGGCTAAATTGCAACAAAGTAAAATGAAGAGAATGCGAGAGAGAGCTCTTAGTGTCTGACAAAGAGGGAGGGGTAAAACCCTGGGAGTCACATGTAGGATCTTAAAGTGTTCCACCTTAGGCTTGATTACTCATACAATCTCAATCGCTAAGCTGTAGAAATGTTTATTGATCTTATGACACTCTATCTTCTTATGAGAAGACTTGCATTGTTTATAGATTCAAAGGCCAAGTCCTGATCTAACTAGAACTAGACTCTTGGAGAGGACAGAATACCCTAATCCTTGGGTAACAAAGACTATCGAATTAACTTAACTTACAATTTCTAAAACCAATAACTAAAGACTAAAAATTACAGCAAACACAAAGTTGCTGAAATACCCTTGACCAGTAAAAGATTCATAAACAGAATTAAATTCATAAACTAGAATTTCCATGTCTATATTGCCAGATTATGGAATCATAGCTTGAGCTAGAATTTCCTGTCTTTAGCCCATCATAGTCTGCACCATTGTGCTTCTTGTCTATTTCTTCTACTCCCTCTATTTGAATTTGAATGTCCTATTTTGACCTGCACAAAGATTTAGGAGGGCATTTGACAATGAGTAAATTATCACCTTACCCTTATTTATTAGAAAGGTTAGTGTGGGATCTATAGGTTAGTGGAGCTTATATCCCTAAATGGAGGAAATTAGTTGTGAAAGTTTAGTGGAGTAATATATTTATTTTAGGAAAGCGGACATTCATTTCTGCACATCCCAAAATAGAAATTTAGACATTCAATTTCGAATGGAGGGAGTATTATTTTTGAGAATTCAAGGGTCAAGATCCTGAAAGCACAGTATATGCTTTTATTGTTGCAATGTGAGCACCAAGTAAGAATGCTTTAACTTTACATTGGCGAAAACAATATTATAATTTTTATGATACTGAGTATAGAACTGACCATTTAACATTTTGGCTTTTTGTGACAACTGTCAATATTTTACTCCATATGGGCCCAGAGGTATGCTTATCCATCTTCACATTGTATATGGGCACAAGTACATTGCAAGGCAGAGGAAAGATTATTTAACATTACTTTTTCAAATGCAATATGTGATATATGTTTGATCTGGAATGACGTTGGACTTCTACCATTGTAGGTAGGGTACCTTTCAGCTTCAATTAGGTCAGTAGCAGATGCTAGGGTAGGGGACACAGTAACGCACTACAGTAGGAGAGCAGAACAATCACTACCTGGATATAAGGAAGCTACTCCAATGGTGTTCTGTGGACTCTTTCCTGTTGATGCAGACCAGTAATAATTTTTTCTTGCTTTTACTTTCCTGCGATTACCTATTAAGCATTTGCAACTGCTATATCTCTTGTATCATCACAGTTATTTATGATCCTTGTAGATTTCCTGAGTTGCGTGATGCATTAGAGAAGCTGCAACTTAACGATGCTGCTCTGAAGGTGAATCTTCATTTAGTATAAAATAATCTGCATTTTGCATGCTTCATGTTAACTTCCTGTGCTAGAACTTCGTAACCTTGTTATTTTGTTGCTTTTGGGTGAATAATGAAACTGGCAAATATCCTCATTGTTCTATTCAATAAACACTATTCCTGCTATGTTATGCTGTATAAGTAGCTAGGTTGTGTTTCTTCACTACACATAGTTTAAAATCTAGCCACCATGCATCCAAGTCTGAAAAAAAGTGATCCATGAAAAAGTTGTGTGGTGAGGCTGTTATTTTATTCCTTTTATTATGAAAATCTTGACCTATTACTGAGGCAGTGAGTCATTGCTTTCCACTAATTTTGTCCAATAATGTAATAGCTATTTTATTGCAAATTTATCATCAATTTCTTAGGAAACAACAAGGTAGCAGCTGTTCCTTTCCTAAAAACCACCCCTCAAAGAGAGAGAGAGAGAGAGAGTATTAACAAATTCACTGAATATTATCTAAAGCATTCTCATAAAATGTTTGAGCTACATCCATCTCTAGGCCCTTTGCATTCTCCATCATTTCATTAGACTACTAAATATAGCAATGACTTCTAAGAGTTTGAATGTGTTCCACTAACCAGTAAGTCTCTATGTTCTCATGAGCAAGATATCCAGATGGCAATCAATAATGTGAGTTGCATTATGTGCTATATTTTGATGTGATCATTTGGATATTGTCTTTGATAAACGGAGGAATTTGCAGTTCGAACCTGAGACCTCACGTGCTATGGGTTTTGGCTTTAGATGTGGGTTTCTTGGACTTCTTCATATGGAAATTGTTCAGGTAAGATTGATATTTTTGCAGTCCATTTTGTAGATTTCTTATTTTGGAACTTGATACAATTTGGTGCTGCTTTTGGGGGACTCTATTTCACAGGAAAGGCTTGAGCGTGAATACAATTTGACATTGATAACTACAGCTCCAAGTGTTGTCTACCAAGTGAACTGTGTAAATGGTGATACTGTAATTTCTGGTCATCCTAAGCTCCACATACTTTATTCATCACTTTCCCTCTTTTAAGAAATGAAATTCTCACATTTTTAACTGGGCATGGTTAGCTGCTAATAATAGATTCTTTTATGTACTGTGAAATTTTGATATCCTGCCTTCCTGGTAAGATGCATGGCCTTATGTTGGCTGAGTATGAATATTACAGAAAAGTTGGGACTATATGTTAAATTACTGTTTTAGGGAAAGTGAAAATTGTGGCCCAGTATGATAAGGAGTTCAAAATTTAGAGAAAAAGTGGAATATTTTGCTTAGGAAGTCTGTAATACTGCTGACTTAGCACATTTAACATGCACAACACATAAGGTTTCCTTTTTTTACTGTATGCAACCTGAAGTTAACGTTTGCTGTGTAGGTTGAATGTTCCAATCCATCCCTACTGCCCGAACCCGGGAAAAGGACCTCAATTGAAGAGCCATTTGTCAAGGTTTATTGTAGTTTATTAAGTTGATAATTTGAGAATTTCAAAACAATCTGAGAGACTATTTTGGAAATTACAGATAGAAATGCTGACTCCAAAAGATTTCATTGGTCCCCTAATGGAGCTTGCCCAAGACCGAAGAGGAGAGTTTAAAGAAATGAAGTATATAACTGAGAGTAGAGCATCTATCATCTATGAATTGCCTCTAGCTGAGGTACTCAGTGTTATTGACATGTGATATGTGTTCTTGGGACAATCTGATGTTTATCTTCAATTTCATGCTGTTTCTGTTTGCCGCTTCTAATTGTTGCATATTTTTGTGCCAAAGGAATGTGTTTTTAGTCATAATTCAGAGATTACAGGAAGGGGAAGTGGTGTGATGACGATACTCAATTCTTGTTGGAAGTGTCATTGCCAAGTTGCTTGTGAATTTATATGGGTATCTAATGAATATGTGTAAAAAACTATTCCATCCGTCCCAAATTATCAGTCCACTTTCTAACTTAATCTTGATTCCAAATTATATGTCCCTTTAGGAAATTAAGATTTAATATTCCAAATTTACCCTTATTTAATAGTATTCTATTTCCCAAACATATTAAAATATAGTCAAAAACTCATTTTATGAGTTCTGATATTCATGCTCATCTCGTTAATTCCCAAGAAATATCAATAGCAACTTGGAGAGAGAATTAAAGACTCCTCAATATTTTGACCTATTTTCTAGCAAGGATTAAATACTTAAAAGAAAGAAGTAATTTGGAGTTATATCAAAGTTTTGGAGTTTGTGTACTTGTAACACCCCACACCTTAGGTACCTAGATAGGGCAGGATGTTGCCCGGTCCAAAGGACCAGGGGTCTTTATAACGAGGCACAAAATAAAACAAAACTGCTAAATAAAATTAAAAGAATAATTCTATTACATTTGGAAGCAAAACTTGTACAAGTTTGGAACTTAAAACTAACAAACGTCTCTTCAAACAAACTCAAAACCACAACTAAATAAATAAACTGGTGCTCAACCCTAGCTTCGCCCCGCTCAATGTAAGCAATCCCCTGAAATCATAATATAAAAGGTGTGAGATTGACATCTCAGTAAGTCTCTGCATATCCATTTTAATAAATGTTACATGTTTGCAAGCAATTTTTACAATGTTATTTGGAATTGATGTCAATATGATGTTTTGACACAAGGATTGAGCCTTGACTGAAAATGATGAGTTATATTGGATTGTTGTGAGACTTGGATTGGAAACGTGGATGTTTTATTTTCAAAACGAATTTGCTAAATTTTAATTGTTCAACTTCGAAAATGATTTCTTAAACTATTGTCAAACGATTTGAAAATACTATTACGAAAAACCACGTTTTGCAATTAAATTAATTAAAGACTTTTGGAAAAGGGAAAATGATTCTGCCCATAATCGGGGAGCGTTGAGTACTCAGCGGGAGTAGGCTAGTAGTATTAGTTTCGAAGAGCAAGAGTGAGTCTTCTGGCAGGAGGCCACCTCCAGAAGATAAACTCAACTTGGAGAGGTGACAATGCTACTTAGTTAGGCCGGTCCGAGCTAACATATTGGTCCATGTGGATATTGTTGATCTGGATTGGACAACTGGAATGTTGGGTGTAGAGATGGAGTATCTCACCTAGTGGGTGAATTCCCCACTGCCCCTTTGTTGAAAGAATACATTGGGGAGCTATCATGGTGGTAACCATGATATGGATTGTGTTATTATATTGTTGAATCATTTGCTAATCCCTATTTAATGAATTATGAATGTGATGAAACAGTGATTTATTGTGAACTGTTTTGGATTTATTGAGTAAGGCTCCTTTGTATAACTGTTATTGATGAAATTGACTTGCAAACACGATTTTGTGGTTTTGATAAACCTACATACACGAAATGCTTATAATTGACATAATGTCACACCCCGTGCCCGCGGACCCGGGAGCGCGACTATAGGCCTGGCAGCACCCACGGTCAACTATTTGGCCGTTGTCCTCGCTGGGCTAAAATGGATATTCCAAGTTAATAATGGGTACTTAGGCCTATCTTTATATACCATACACACTTCTCATCTCAATCCCATGTGGAATTGAGGTATCACGTTCACCCCTCCTTTAGGCCCAAGCGTCCTCGCTGGGCCCATACTTTAGGGGCCAAACCCAGGACCAACCAGGCAACATAGGATTTTAGAGGTGGCTCCTACCCCGCACGGTGTAGCACTTAGTTCCCATACCGGGGGCTAGTTACCTACTCTGATATCAAATGTCATGCCCCGAGCCCGCGGACCCGGGAGCTCGATTATAGGCCTGGCAGCACCCACGGTCAACTACTTAGCCGCCGTCCTCGCTGGGCCAAAATAGATATTCCAAGTTAATAATGGGTACTTAGGCCCATTCTTATATACCATACACACTTCTCATCTCAATCCCTTGTGGAATTGAGGTATCACAGTACTTCCTAATATAAAAAGAGATATTCATCATTGAATTGTAAGGGTAAAAATGAAAGAGAAGGTTTAATTAACTAAAAAACTTACTTTTCTTAATCTTCGTGTAATCGGTTAAAGTGGACAGATAATTTGGGACAGAGGGAGTATATATTTTAAAATATTACATTGCTTGTTACTTTTCCATGTCTGTAACGTTCTTTGAACTGACATGCATAGTTTTGAATTGGATCAGTTAGAATATTTGCATATGTTAGCTGATGTTCACTGAATAATTTTGTAACAAGATGACATTTTTAACTCTTTACTGTATACTATTTAAATTTTGATAATCACTTCTCTAGCATACAGCAATAATGATTTGTATTTCTGGAAACCTTCTAGACTCCAGAATGGTGAGCAAACTCTTATTAGTTTTGCTTTTTCTTGTACCACAAGTTTCCCATGTCCCCAGATGTACTGGAGAATATATGTTGCAAGTAGCGTACTTCTCTGTTTATTAACAACAGCTGAAATTTTGCAGATGGTTGGGGATTTTTTTGATCAGCTTAAGTCAAGAAGTAAGGGTTATGCGAGCATGGAATACAGCTTTATTGGGTAAAGCACATATACGTCCTTGAAGTTTCTATTGCTCTGCATGAATGATCTGACGTGTTTTAGTGATTTATGTATGTTCTAACAGCTTTATTATAGGTTGTAGTCAAATGCAGAAAGCTGCGTACTTCACTTGTTCCATGAAATTTCATCATGTTTTGCTTATAAATAAATGCCTTAGGAAGTGATGCTAATGTGTTTTCCATTTTGCTGCAATTGAAGAATACTTTTCCTTTGAACTGTTAAAATAAGGCTTGCATATTTTGATTAAAATAACACTTGCATATTTTGCTAATTATCCATTAACAGGTACAAAGAGAGTGACTTGATCAAGCTTGACATTCTAATCAATGGTGACTGTGTGGAACCTTTAGCCACTATAGTACATAAGGATAAGGTGAATAAAGTTTGATTGCTATTGCCCTATCATTTGGAAGGCTGACTCTTCTGAAAAATAAGTTGCTATATTTGGGAGAAGTAAAGCAGTGTTTGACATGGTCATTGCTACTGATATTTCGAATTGTGCATATATATCTATTTATTTATTTTAATTGCATGTTGCATTGAAAGGTATTGCCTCTACATTGCGTACAATGAAACAAGTTAGCTGTGATCTTTACTAGTTACATTTTCTTATATCTTAGATAAATCCAGATCATTTGCTGCCATAATGCCATCTTTCAATTAAAAATATTTCCATATTACTAATGATACGATGTAAAATTTCAATGCTAACCTTACTTAATGAGTATGATATGAGCACGGAAGCACTTTCTTTTAGCTCCAAAGTGCCGCAACAAACACAACAATTTTCATCACTCAAGCATGCTAAAAAGCAAGGGTTTTAAAGTTCTACAAAGTTCAACAATAAACAAGCACAAATCTACCCCTTGGAACCCACTAAAGTGACCCTTCAAAGATAGGGTTTCCAAGGCTTCAAACAATACAAAGAAGGCTTAATTTCATGGCTTAAAATTCAAGAACAAGAACCAAGAGTTGGTCACCCAACTCTCTACCAAATTCACTACACAAGAACACTAGAATGACAAGGCATCTAACACCCGTGAGTTCAATGAATCTAGGCTCCCTCAAAAACACCTTAACACCCTAATCTCAATAAGAGGTTAGAACCCTAAGGATGGGAATTTGAAGGCACCCACACTTAATCCTAACAAGAACACTATGAAGCAACCTAGCACCTAAGATTAGAGAAGGAGGACTGGATTATCTCTTGTAGTTTACAAACTAAATCAAAGATGGGACTAAACCCTTTGATCGGTCTTGATTTTCATGGGAAAGAACTCCAAGAGGATCACCCTCAAGTTTGTTCTCAAAGAACTCTCAATATTTCATCATGCCAATAGTTGTGTTACAAGGGTTATAAGGGCCTATTTATAGGCCACTTGCCCTAGCAAAAGTAAGACACAATCCTAGCCTTTGAAGGCTTACAATCTTAGCCCTCACTGGCCTTTAAACATGTCTTAAAGTAGCCTAATTTACATAACAAAAACATAGAAAAGGATAACAAATTACACTTGAACAAGCAAGAAAACAACACAAAAATAAGCTTTCTAGGTTGGCCGGTAAGGGGGCAGTGCCACTTGCCTCACACCATGTGGCGCTGCCAGCTTTCTGGACCTCTTCAAGCTGTGCTGTGAACAGTACTGAGTGGCCCCGCTTGGTATGGACTGAGTGGTACCGCTTGGTCTCTGGTGGTTTGCTTCATTTTGCTTCTAAGTCATTCCAAACTTTGCTCAAATCTCTTCCTTTGATCCCCAATGCATTCTCATGAGTGTCTTTAGCTTTTCATATGCATTTGTGGACAAAATTGGTTCCTCGTGATGCTCCCTTGCCTTGCATTCCAAGACCTGTTCCTTTGGCCTCCAATCCGTTCAAGTATTCAAAATTGCATGGGAATGGTGAGAAGTAGATATATATATAGGAGATATCTATCAATCTATATTGAATTGCGGATCTAGAAATGATAAAATCGTATTTGATTGGCCTAAATATGGTCTCCTATAGAAGATAGTTAAGAAATCAAAGAGGAGAAAATGCTTCTTTGAGCTAAGAATCGATATCTAATGAATTCATGGGTTCCAGTAGAAATGAAAGAAAAGGGAACGACATCATAATGCAACGAAATCCTAATCTTAAAACAAAAGGAAGGGGATATCGCTAAATCGGTAGACACTACGGACTTAATTAGATTGAGCTTTGGTATGGAAACCTACTAAGTGATAACTTTGAAATTCAGAGAAACCCCAGAATTAATAAAAAGGGCAATCCTGAGCCAAATCCTACTTTCCACAAACAAAACTTCATAAAATGAAAAAAGGATAGGTGCAGAGACTTAACGGAAGCTGTTCTAAAAACCAGCAATTAAAGAAACTCAAATCCTTCACCCCCACCCCCCACCCACCCACCCTCCCCGTCCTCCTCCTCCTCCCTGATAACTCAAAGTTTGTATTTCTGTATGGAACGAGACCAACTATTTATATTTGCACTACATTAATTTATTGTCGATATTGTCTAGTTTGAAGGTGACAAAATGCTTTTTATTCAGTTTTGCAATAATGATCGACTTTGTTATTATTTTATTGAGCTTCATTCTTAAGGAGAATATGCCAACATTTTATTGTTATATAGTCTATTGCTAAAACATGGAACCTGTATCTGCCTGTCTAATTTCTCGGTTCTTTGGTATTGCATATTCTGTGTCCTTTTTTCTTTGAAAAGCTTTAACCAAACTGATGAATGCTGCTTCTTTCAGGCATATGGTGTAGGAAGGGCTTTAACACAGAAGCTGAAAGAGTTGATACCCAGACAAATGTTTAAAGTACCCATCCAGGTTAGATCGATTGTTTTTTATTTCCACCATTGTATATTCTTCTTCAGTGGTGTTATATTATTGTGTATAAAGTAAACAAGAGAGACAAGAATATTTGAGAATGCTTGAGAACAGTGTCTTCCAGTCTTTGTGTATTTACTGTTATAGTATCCCTTATTTACAATGAATCCCCTTACTTATGGAAGTCCCTCTAATTAAGTCCTATAGTTATAATTGATCATATAATCTGCAATTACCTTAACCAGGTTTAGAGGCCTTGTAATCCAGTCTGGACAAAATCTCCTTTGATATATCACATGAACATGATGGTTGCTATATACATTAAAAAATAAGAGTAACAACAATAATGGAAGGTGATTGGCTTAGAAGAAAATATTGCACGGAACAATTGAAATATGGGAGGTCTACTAAATCACTAGATGTATCTTATACTCCCTGCGTTCTTAAATTACTATCACTTTTGGAGTTTTTTTTTTGGGGTCAACAATTATATGTTATTTTGTGAAATTAATAATGTATTTATTGCTTTTTTCCAATTATACCCTTATAATTTATACCTCCACTAAATCATAACATTAATTGATTTTTAATTTTCAAATCAAATATGCAATTTCCAGTTAGGGTAATTCAATCATTTTCTCTTAAAACTCTATAAATGTTAAAGTTTTCTTAAAATGTGTGAATTCTATAAAAGTGGCCGTTATTTAAGAGTGGAGGGAGTAGATAGTAAGCTACTTATAATTGAATCATAAGAATGATTCAATGGCACCTGCAGGACTGCCCCAGTTATTAAAAAACTAAGATATTGGTTCCAATGGTTCACTTCCACAGTCTCTTTCTTCCTTGACGGGAGAACCTAAATATCATCATTTTCTCACACAGAACCTTGCACAAGTTTGAGGTATGACGTCAGCTCAAAATTTTAGAAATAAGGTCAGCTTAGTGACCAAATGAAAAGAGAGAAAGAGCGAGAAATGAACTAGAGGCATAGAGGGGAATATCCGGGAAAAGAATTAAAATGCAGGATAATAGCTTCTAGTCCGCCAGAACTTGCAGCTTCTTGCTTAAAATATCCTCCAGGATCTATGATCACCATTATACTGATGCAGGGTGAAACATCTAAATAATTTTCTGTTTGTTTGATTTTATTCTTCCCATTACGGGGTGTGAGGGTTTTGGGGTCTGTGGTCAATCTAGTTTATGATGGTCCAGGGATGTTTTTGTAACAAAATTTACTTTTGTTGGGCTACTTAAAAGATAACTGGTTTTAGGAGGGTTTTGAGCACATAGGAGGTGGCTTCTCTTGGAAGCTGTGGTTAGCATAGATAGAAGTCTGCAGGCACTTTATTAGTAGTTTTGGCTTTGTCTTTTGAGAGAAATCTGTGTTGTGAGCAGTAGCGCTAAACCAGCTAGGGTATTGAAGGTTTGAAGTCTTGGGTTTTGAGGACTCGAGCCCTTGGTGCCTATCAGTCCCTCTAACGTTGCTGTAGGCATGAGAGGCCAGCAAGAAGCTGCTGTTTCTGTTCATTTCCAGGTCTGAAACAGTACTTCTGTTACAGTTCATATTCAGTTCTGAAATAGTCTACTTGTGGTGTAATTTTGGCTGTTGTGTTTGCTATGACAGTTAAGCAAGGGTGTTTCAAGCTATTGTTCTAGGTTTTTAGCCCTTAATTGTTAATTTTCCTACTATTTTCTGTTACTGTTTGCATCAGATCCAACAACCATTGGTAAAAGAAAGACGTTAATTGATGTTTACTTGAGACATAGAGAAGGGGCGTAAAAGTATAAATCGACTTATTGTGCTTGCCATGATTTGCATCAACCTATCAATGCACTCATGAGCAAGTTTGCATATTGGATCCTGATTCTTTTTCTTGATAGTGATCCTGATTGTCTTTCTCTGGTAGTGAAATTGCGAGCATTATGATTTTGGAAGCATGTTCTGAAAGATTGAACTAAGCATCTATGCCCAACTATGAATTTGATCTAAAGATTCTTCTGAGTTTCTCATGGAGGCATATACCCTGCCAAGAACAAGACTTCAACTACTGACTGGCATTCTCTTATAGCACTTGTAACTTTATAATTGTTCTTATGGTCTCATTTTCCTTTTGTAATGTTTACCTTCAGGCATGTATAGGCTCCAAAGTGATTGCCAGTGAAGCATTATCAGCTATCAGGAAGGATGTTCTTGCCAAATGCTATGGTAAGTTGGAGTGATGTCGATATTGAAGGTAGTTAAGTGGATTTATTTGCTTGATACTGTTCCCTGGCACTGTCTTTTTGTCTTGAACGAATATTATTTACATTGGTAATTGGTTGAGAATATTGTTTACCATCCTTATTTAAAGATGGAATAAGCCTTTTTGTCACGAAGAATTTTATTATAGAAACAAAGAGACCTGCAAGCATGATATAGGAGAATACTGGGGATGAACTACACAATTAGTAGAGAGAAATAAGGATAGCCACTGCACTAAAAAAATAGTAACTAAAATTGAAGTCTCCAGTTTCAGTAAAAAAAGCAAGATCATAGAATTATCCTATTTCTATCTCGAAGATTGCAGCATTACATGTGTTGCTATTTTCCAGCATATTACTGTCCATCCCTGAACTTCTCTGGCACTCCAGCTTCGCTGGAAATTTTGGGTATATTGGCATAAGTTGCAGAATAGAATCTAAACCAAGTTGGTGCGTTTGTTTTCTACCTAATAGTTTATGGGCATGGTTAACGGCCACTTCGGCCTGTGCTAGGGGATTGTTGTTAACCGGTTTGTACGGCAGAATGGTCAGGTGGCTGTATGGACATGGTCTAGGTTATCTTCAACGTCATATGAATTAGAAACTTGTTTCCCTATTTTGCAGTCCTGTATTTTGCAAAAACATTTTTTTTCCCCTTCAGTTTTGAGGCTTGATGGGGGTAGGATAAAGAACCAATCAGGGTACAGGGTTCTACTTTGAACACACAGAGTTTTCTGGAGATTTGTTTGGGCAAATTAAGGGCTGTTGTGGGCATTGTGTATATCAATTGCTGAATCTAGGTCGAGTAGGGATCAAGTTGAAAAGGGACACAGAAGGAAAAGAAATGAAAACAGAGGTAAAAAAGGAAAGAGAGAGAGAGAGGGGGGGGGGGGGGGGAGGCTTCTTTTAACACCTTTTAGAAGAACAATGGTTGCCATATAAAAATGTTCTCCAAATAATAGAATTATCACATCTTCTGAAAAGTGAAAAACGTGGTGACCCCACTATTACTGGGACCCAAGTTTTGAGAGCTACATAAGCCAAAACTTTGGGCCTGATTGATAAAATTAAAATCTGAATATTTGAATACTAAATTCTGACAACTTAAGTATGGAGAGTGAATTCTAAGATATGAAGGCTGAATTAATTATAATTCATTTTACACTATATGTTATTACAATTTAGATAAAATATAAAAGAATATTAATAATTGGATGAGTATTTAAGATATTTAGACTTCAAATTGAAGTAACTTTCATTTCACTTAAAATTTATAACATAATTTTAGCATGTCTTGATTAGTTAAGTGATAATAAAAATCTGTTATTAAATATACTTAGTGAAATGAGTACTTAATTAATTAATTTTAAGTGCCTAATTAAGTTATTAATAGGTCCTTAATCCAATCAAAATTAGGGGAAAAAAAGCCCACAAAACATTATAATAGTAGTTGAATGATAATTAATTGGTTCAAGTTATCAAATAGATCAACCATGGCATCTAAACAAATCAATTTAATAAACTATGCCCATAACCTTCTCTCGTTATGCTACTCATCATCAAGCATGCATATACTCCATTTAAATAATCAACATGATAATTCCCATACTCAACTATCATTAAATCCATATAATAACCCCATATGAATCAAAAGATCTCATCTTTATCCAACCATAAGATGGATCTAAGTCCAACATAACATGATATCATAATATTTCACCCCATATTCACCTAGATCAATTATTGCTCCATCAAACTCAACCATCCCAGCCATTCATGCTTTTCATGCTATACTTTATACATAATAACATTACTATAAAATTAGCCTCATTCAAATCAATAGAGATTGAGTCTCAAAATACCTCTTGGAGAGACAAGACAACGAAGCAAAGGAGGCTCCTTGGTGATCAGTTGAGTTCACTTGAGAAGAAGAGACGATTGGGTCTCTTAATTCTTCTTGTTCGAAAATCACAAAAAATAGGGGGGTGTAAATTAGTCCCTTTTGATGGGGATTTAGGAGAAGAAGATGAGAAGAATTGAGGTCGAGTTGATGAAGAGTTGAAGAGTTGCTTACCTTGCTCTTAGGTTTCGATTTTGGTGGTGATTGGAGTTGTGATGACCGAAATCTTAGAGAGAAAAGGTGTCTGTTTTTTTCTTGTAGAAGAGACGTTTAGGGTTTGATTGGTGGCTGTTTTGATGAAGAGTATAGGTTAGGTTTAGGTGTTTTGATGTTTGGAAGGACTACACCTTGTTTTGGACTCTTGAACAAACAAGGGAAAAATGGCAGCTTTTGCTCTTCTTGGTTTGGCTGAAACTGCAGTGAATAGAAGGAGTTTATGGCTGTGCTTTAGGGTGCTAAAGTGGCCTAGATAATGAGAGGAAAAGGAGAAAAGTATAGGCTGATTTCTGGTTTAGCTTTGGGCAGAAATAGGGAAAGAAAACTTGGGGTCTTGTGCTGTGCTTTTTGCTTAAAACTAGAGGGGAATTAGAGAGTAAGGGAAGTTGGAATTTTCGTGAGTGTGTGTGTGATTGGTTTTTGTTTAGCTTAGGAGAACTTTGAGAAATAAGAATGGAAAGGTTTGCAAGAGTTGGGATTTGAACTCAAGTCACCAAGTATTAAACACTAAGCTTCAACCACTAAAACTCTAGCTTCAACCACTCCACTCAACCACTAAACCACAACAACTCTAGCTTCAACTACTCCACTCAACTACAACAACTCTTGTTAAATGTTCCTCTATCAAATTCCCTTAACTCCCACTTACTTACTCCATTTCCCTTCTAATAAATTTTACTCATAACTAATAAATTCTACTCATAAAAAGCTCAAGTCCACCAAGAAACTAACACTAAGTCTTAATCACTAGACTACAACCACTCTTGTTTAAATAGTCCTCCAACAATTATATCAAAGTAAATAAGTTCATGAACTAACCAACTCATAGATCACATATACCCATGAAAATGGTTCAAGTTATCAAATGTCATATAAAATGTTGTGCCATGTATGACATTCTTCATATAATAAAGGTGGTTTTAAACGGGGTATTACAATGCGTCTGTTAGGAGGATTGAGGGAGGGAGGGAGGCAGGATAGGTTAGACAAAGGTAGAGGTAGGCCTAAAACGACATGGATAAAGGTGATTAAGAAAGATATGTCTTTGTTAGATTTGGATGAAAGTATGACGGTCGATAGAAGGAAGTGGAAAGAGAGGATTCATGTGGATGACCACACATAGCTTGGTATTGGTTCATGCAGCCGACCCTAAGTTTCTTGGGACTAAGGTTTAGTTTGTTGTTGTTGTTGTTGTTGTTGTTTGTTGTACTTTGCCATATGTGCTTGAGGCCTCTGATGCTCCCATGGTTTCCCCACTCTTGGCTTGGTGGCTTACCAGTTAGATTCCCATTGAGCCTACAGGAGGGCCGAATATTCTGCAACTCTAGGTTTTTTGAATATAATTGAAATATTCAGAAGGTCAGAATTGCTAGCGATGGTGGTTTCGGAGGTTGACAAGGTGAGGGAAGGAAATTCGTAGCAATTTAGGGTGCCTGAATAGGAATTGAAAAAGAAAAATCAGGAGGAAAGACAGCAATGACGGTTGGAACACGCAAGAAAAGGAAATTAAAAAAGGCTGGAACACACAGCAATGAAGGCTGCTTGAAGGAGAAGAAGAAGAAATCCTAGAAAAAGGCTGGGGCTCTAAAACAATAACAATAACAAAAAACTAAGCTTTAGTCTCAAGAAACTTGGGATCGGTTACATGAACCAATACACGGCCACATGTGGTTATTACACAATATCCTAGAAAAAGCCTGGGGCTCTAAAACCACGAAATGAAATATGAGATAAGAAAACAATTCTGATTTTCTTCCTCTATGAATTAACATTGCACAATATTGTACAATAGATTACCAGAGAGAGGTAGGAAACTAAATTTCTCCTAGATCTGGAAAACTATTTTACCAAATCCCTCCATCTAATGGTTTTCAAACTAATCTTCTGAATCTATTTATAGCTCATTTACATCTTGACAAACTAAGAGGATTTGGAAAATGAGAGATGGCAGAAAAGTTAAAATATTTTGAGTTGTTTGTAAATATTAAATCCTGTAATAGTTGTGTTTGTTTCTCTGCAGTTTAGTGTCTTGGTGGTTGTAGTAAATTTTAACTTTGTAGCAAATTAGTTTTACAGCAGTCAACCTGCAGTAGTTTTTGGTCAAACATTTTGGCTTTTGAGTTGTTTAGTGTTGAAGTTACTTAGCTTTCAAGTAGTTTTGGTTATGAGGTTTTGATATCTATATATAATGTTGCAACAGCTCTAGTTAGAGGGCAATTATTTAATAGTGATATGGAGCTTGTTTTTTTTGAGGTTTTGCCTCTTTCCTGAACTGCTGGCTTTATCTTTTTTTTTTCCCCCAGAAAACTTTCAAAGCATTTTTTGCTTGTTTTAATGTAAACCTTGTTTGCAGAAAGCCACCTTGAAGCAGTAGGGGTTTTGGCATGGAATCCTACCTAAGACAAGCTTCTGTAAACCTAATGACCATTATCAATGGAGTGTTATGCTTTTGGCCCCAAAATAGCTAGGCTAAATCTTTTAATACGTACTTCATATTATCTTTGTTTATATTGATTATGGTCTCTTATTTAGTCCAACCTTAGAAGGTCATGTTCAGGTATTTCACTAGTTCAATGATTTAGTTCGACAATAGAAATCATGCTTTCAAAAAGGAAAAATGGTGTTAGCACTGTCCAATATCATATCTTATATGCCAACGACAAGATTTTCCACTACCCCTTGCATGTTTTTTTGTATCTATGCCATCAATACCATATCTTCATGAAGTTTCACTGTCCAGAGTTCACCCTGGTCCTATAATGTTTCTCTCCTGGTTCAAACAATTCCAGTATTGAGAACAACGCTTTTTGAACAATTCAGGCTATATCCTAGTCCATCTCCACAAACTAGTCCATCTACAAGGAACAATGGTAAAGACATGCCTTTCTGTATAATTTTCAAAGTTAAATTAGTCTTCTGTACTTGATCTTGAAGAAGAATATTCCATGGCACAAAGAATCATTCTCCAAGAAAACAAGATTATTCCATTGGTGACTTGGCCTGGCTCACATGATTATACCTTGTGGAATCATTTGACCTATCATTCACACCGGAATGATGTCAAGGTGGCCAAGGATGCATACTGCTGAAGTTGCTTCGATAACAGTGGTAGGATTATCTCGTAACTAGGATCTATCTCCTATATTTGCCTGCATCGTACATGCAGATATCCATATGAGGGATGTCACCAAGAATTACCAATTTCTTCAAAATGTTTATTAATGAATGTGAGATGATTGTGAAGAGTGATTTGGATCCATTTTTCAGTGTAACTATGGTCAAGATAGAATGTAAAATTAACAAAAACACAAGTAAGAAAGCAAGTAATTGAAGTTAAGGATGAGTAGCAACAATGATTAAATCTGAAGAAAATGATGGATTGATGATCTTAAATTATCTCCCACTTCAACAATCTACTTAGTTGGAGAATTAGAACTTCAAGGAAATTTTTTGACAGGTTAGGTTTGGACTGCATGGATCGTAGCTTGGGGGGACGTCTAATCCTTTTGTTGCTGCAAGCGACACCAATGACTATAAGGCGTCACACCTTAGGCTCGATTGCGTTACACCATCATGTTTATAGATGACAATATAGGGAGCTTCTCTTTGATAGCCTCAAAGACCAACTGCTAAACTGTCTTGAAGACACTAAACCAATAAGAACTTGAATAACTAGGATTCAGAAATAAACTCAATCTAGATCTAAAATAGAAAATATAGCCTCTTAGAAAACTACTGCAGCCACAAATTACTAAAATACCTGAAATACCCTTGACCTATAAAGACAAAGAACTTAATTAATGAAATAATCCTGCCAATGACTCATACACTGGAATTTCCAGGACTAGATCTAGATTATAGAATCAATGATTGTGCTAGAATTATCCAATCCCTGGACCTTTTTCATGTTCAGCATCAATAGTCATTTACCGCTAATAAAAGATATTCAAAAGCTTTCTACATCAAGATCTTCACCATATGCCATCATTCACTATCGGACTACAACTGCAATTTGTTCTTTCTGCGGAATATGTTGGTTTTGAATGCTAATTGAATTCTTAGCATTTAACGTGCGCCATAGAAATACAATGATATTAACTTTAGCTTGCGTTTGGATTCTAGTTTCATGGATCCCAAACCAGCCTAATTCTAAGTGTGCACACAAACAGATTGCATATGTATGTTAGATATGCATGTTATGTAGATATATACACATGTATATATATATGGATACATTTGTATCATTAATTTATTTGCTATATGTGAATACTTAAAAATGTTCCCCTTCTTCCTCCCATAAAAAAATTGATTTTCTTTTGTAGGAGGAGACATCTCCAGGAAAAAGAAGTTGCTTAGGAAACAGGTGATATTTCCGCTTCCTTTATCTCTTGATGTTGCTGTTGATTAAATCTTTTGCTTAGATGTTGGGTTGATTATTTGCTTTCCTGCAGTTTCTTTAGCTGCCACTATGTCAATGTAGCTTGTTAGGTAGGGTTTTTTTTTTTAAAATTAAATGAACCTTTTCCCCCATTACTCTTTTGTGCTTTTATTTTTCGCCCAAACTTTCTGACAGCTCTGCTAGTTTTGCCTTATTTTGTTGTCAGGATTTCTCTTTCACCTGTTATTATCTCTGCTTCCCCAATCTGTTTCTGTAGTTTCCTTTATCCTCTGCATCCATAAAGAATGGAGAACTCTGCCCCAACACTCCACACACACCCCCCACCCCCAAAAAATAATAATAATAAGTAAAGAAATAAAGAAAGAACAGGGGTTTTCTTTCCATATTTTTCTTATTTGTTATGTCCCCCCTCCCCCCCCCCCCAAAAAAAAAAAGAAAAAGAAAAAGAAAAAGAAAAAGAAAAAGCTTATTTGTGCTTTCTTGAAGTCAGTTCTTTATGCAGTTCCACAACTTGATGTATGTTCTTTGAATTCCATTAGGGCTTTCCTGTTGGCAACCTTAAGCTATCTGAATCATGCCCTGATTTGATTTGCTTGTCCAAATAGTTGTTAGGGATGAATGATACCTAAATTATGATTGTTGAGACCTAAAAGACTAGTTGGTTCTTTCATGACTTATTGTAGAGAGAATAGCTTAGGCACATTCAGAGATAACTAGGGATTGGGAACATGACAAATATTAAATGGCAAAACTCAGGATAGAGACAAACGATGTCTTATGGTTAATAAAGAATGTAGATTTTTATAGAGCATCTAGTTCTATATGAAGTGAACTGGAGGAGAAAAGAAATTATAAATGGCCCTGGTTAGGGCTTTATGCAGTTGAGTGGTGCTGAAACAACTAGGTATCTCACCGATCATTTGGCCATTAACATTTTGGTAGCTTAACTACACATGCTAGGTGCACAGGTGGAACTTAATTGTTTTGCCAGCAGAATCATGATCTAAACATAAGGTGCTGAATAGGTCTCTTGAAAACTATTTCAAAGTGGTGATTTCAAAGGGGAAAAGATACAAGCAGTATGGCTATATAAACAGAAGCGACTAGCACAGGAGTCTAATGAGAATGTGCAATTGCTTTTGGCTGATACATTCATTCGGGTTTTTTTCAGCATAATAGACATGCAGTTGCTTTTGAAGTGTGCGCGCTTTTGTGGACGCATTCCATTTTAATTAGATAATTGATGACTTATGCACCAAGAAAGGAATAGAAACTGCAGCATGTTGTGCCAAGTCCCTGTCCCCAGTTCCCTATCCCTCCCACATATTCCCTCCCACAGCCTAAATTAGTGGGCTAAACAAGCAAACAGAAGTTATTTTATTACATCATCTCTCGTACTAGTGTTTTCACTCCTTTTTCCAGGCCCTTGAGTTTTTCATTTATTTTATTTTTCTTTTGACTTACACTACCTGTTGCTTTTATATTCTTTACTAGCATCCTGCAGAACCAATTCTATTCTGCAACACGTGATGCTAAGGCACTTCTCACGTACCCTTTCTGTTGTCTAATGGACCTTGACTGAATAAATAATGTGAATTGTATTCTTCACTACTGTCGAGTGGAAAATGCTATGAATGCCATTAGGAGTGCAAGATCTGGAGCTTGTGTGTAATGTGAATCTCAACCCACTCTGAATACCGTTTTGTTTTGGGCATGCTTCAAAATAATGTTAAAATAGACTCAATTTCCAAAGAAGTTCAAACTGTTACCTAAATATATGTTAATAACTTACTAAAGATATGATAGGAACATGCAGAATGGTCGGATGTTCTGCTAAACTTTTATGTGAATTTTGTGGGATAGTAATCTATCTTTTCAGTTATTTGATAAATTCAGTTTGACCAAATATCTAGAAACTTTTCTCCCCTTATTATATGTAAGGGTTCATTTGATAAAATTGAAATTTGAAGATTAAAATTTGAATATTTAAGTGTTGAATCTTGAAATCAAAAGACTGAATCTTGAAATTTGAAGTTTGAAGTTTGAATTAGTTATAATTTATTTTTATACTATATTTTTATTATAATTTATATTAAATATAAAATAATAATAATAATAATAATTATATGAGTGATTATTTTTAATCATAATTAAAAATATACTCTATCCATCTTAAAAATCATGTCAAAAATTTTTATTTTTATTGTATCAAAATATTTGTCAATATTTAAGAATAAATTTATTTTTTATATTGTCTCCTTCAATCAAGAATATGTACATTTTCAATAAATTATTAATAAATGTATAGAGGAGAATAATTAATAAATGTATACTTTTATTTAGGGGTGTAATAGTCATTTTCTGTTATAATTATACAAGTTTTAATAATATTTTAATTTCCATATCACGTCTTTAATTGACATGATTTAGGATGGAGTAATTGTTTTTACAATATTAATAATTTTTATTAATGATTAAATTCAGACTTAAGAGTTATGTAACTTTTACTTTATTTAAAATTTATCATAAGATTTTAATCAATTAAGTAATAACAAAAATTTGTTATTAAATACATTTAATAAATTATGCACTTAGTATTGTCTATTATCAAAATGAAATAAGTACTTAATTAATGTTAAGTGCTTAATTGAATTACTAATAAATCCTATGTTGCTAAGCAGTCAATAGGACTTATTCGATTGAAAACATGGAATAGCTTAGGATTTTTTGTTAAGATGTTAATTAGCGATGATGTAAGGTGAGGTCCATAAAACACAGAGCATTGCCTATAAATATAACTATTGGAACATTCTCATAAATTTAATAGATAACAAATCTACGAGCAGTGATATTTGTATATTTGGTTTAAGTTTCAAGAGGCTTTCAAACTCACTGACTATAAAACTGAGAAAGAGATTGATGTTGAAATAATATTCTTATAGGGCTCTAACTACCTAAGATTTAGTAAGGAGAAAATTTGGAGGTATGCCATGTGATTATGAATTGTCAACTGTTGGCGATTTGCATTGACCGGACTTTAATATATATTGTGGCAACATAAGCTAATATACCCCACCCATTGCATATTTACCAGGTCAATTGCCTAGGGCAGCTACAAGTTGCAACTTACTTTAAGCTCTGTTTTTCTTTTCCTTGTAATTTGGAAAACCGTTAATAAATGTATGTTCTTATGTTGTCGCCAGGCTGAAGGAAAGAAGAGGATGAAGGCAATCGGTAAAGTTGATGTACCTCAAGAAGCATTTATGGCTGTGTTAAAACTTGAAAAGGAGATTTTATGATCTTGTATTATACAAGAAGAACTATAAAATTTGTTAGCCAAAAGGAAGCATTTGAAACGGGAAAAAGAGTAGAAATAGAAAATGTTACTTTAGGCTTAGTTGGGTTCACAAAGGGGGAGGAGAAAGGAAGGGGGAGAGTATCTTTACTTCTATTAAATGAAGTAAATATAATTTATTTTCATTTTGTTTAGTTGTCAAAAGGAAGTAAATTTACAAAAACTTCCCAAGCCTTTCAATTTTGGAAGGAATGATTTGTTGATATCAAGAAATGTTGCTTATCCATTATTTTATAACCTATAATCTCGGAAATTTTGGAAAATTGGGCTATTTTTTCACTGAATTCTGACAGTGGGGCTGCCCCAAGGGATATTATGGAAGTAGTGAGGTCGTATTGTGTGAATGCGACCAAATAAAATCAGGTCGCATTTTCGGAATGCGACCTCGGCAATTTTTTTTTTTTTTTTATATGTTACAATCTTGAGGTCGCATTAGTTTAATGCGACCTCAACCTTCAACCTGCAACCAAAAAAGGAACCTCTGCGCGCCCCATGTATGAGAGAGGCATGCCTGCGACCGCAACCTGCAACAAAAAAAGCTTACATTGTGAATGGGCCAATACCAAAGAAGCTGATCGAAGAGTTTCAGTATTTATACCAAATTTAACCATTACAGTTTCATTTATTCAATTTGTATCGGCCATAGACAGCTTAGTACTAACAATATTCTCAAGATTGGTGTGAACAACCAAAAAACAGTGCCAAATAACTGCAGAAAATACCTGTGCTACCTTGCTCATTTACACTACATGCCACTTAGCTGAGGTGCCTAGGAATCGCTTAACGGGGAAGAATAGGTAAGTTATGTGCTATTACAAAATATTAAATTCATTACACTTACATTTCAACGTTCAAGTTGGTAAAATACCTGCCACTGCAGATGCGCTATTTTACCAGTGCTGTTGCGGCGAGTAGGAAGGGAAGTCGACGGCGAAGGGAAGTCGGCGGCGAAGGAATCTTGCTGTTGCGGCGAGCGCGGATGAATTAGAATTGAAGAAGAAGGGGTAAAAGTCGCATTTACAGAATTACAGATCGCATTCTGTAAATGCGACCTTACGTCGCATAGCATTTTTTTTTTGTAATATCCGGTGGAAAAAATGGGTTTATGTAAATGCGACCACACTACATTCGGCATTCCGACAACAGCAGTCCCACTGTCGGAATTCTGTTGGAAAACAACCCCATTTTTTGGAATTTCCGCTATAATCTACTTGAAATGCAATGCAAAATGTATATAATAAGATCACAACCACAACAAGATAATCATTCCAAATTTGATAAGAATTAGTAATTGTGCACAACAATATGATAAAAATATTAAAATATATAATAGAAAAAATGATAAGTAATTAAAATAAATAAAGTATATTAAGAAAGTAGTTAGTCTTTTGAAGCATCAAAGTTATTATTGGTATAATTTTTATAATTGTCCACTTCTATGATATTTTCTACATCTTAGGGAGCATTAGGAGTGCAATAATCTAGCTATAAGGTATTGTTGATGTTCACGGATGGGAAGTTAATTCATCTTCATTGCTTCTAGAGATGTAATTGTAACATTTGAAGACCTCTTAACTTGTCCATTAGCAACTAGCAAATTAGCGATCTAGTTTATGAACTTTTTTCGATTGGTAAGTTTGGTTTTTAATCTTTATTTTAAAAAAAATAGTCTTTTTTGTTTTTTAGAGTAAAATATTTGGTCTTTCCGTCCACTATGTGATGGTCAACATCCAGTCAACGATTATTTTTAAAGATCAAATTTATCAATTGAAAAAAAAAAATTTATAGACTAGATTTGTCAATTTATCATTTTTAATTTAATTTTTAAAATTAAAAAGTGTATTTTCAATATTATATTTGATTTATTAAAAATAGTCATTGACTTTACATTAACTATCATATGGTAGATGGAAGGACCAAATATTTTACTTGAAAGAAAAGAAAAACAAAAAAATAATAATGATAAAAAATAAAGATTACAGATCAAACTTGCTAATTGAAAAAAGTTTAAGTACTAACTCCGCCAATTTGCCTCTACAATTAGAGAAAATTGTTCATTTGTGACCTACTATGTTGTTTTGAAAGTTTAATGATAGAGTTTGTCGTTTGGTTAAGCGAATTGAGGTATGTTTTCTTACTTATTGATTCCCTAGGATATGATACAATTTGTTGAGCTATTAAATTCATTGCTTGTTGATTAATTTATCACATGAAAGGAATTGAGTATGTGATACGAGCACGGAAGTACTTTTGTTTTTATGCACCAAATATGCAAGAGTTGGTTACCTAATTCTCTATCAAATTCTCACACACAAGAAACTAGATGCAAAATGCAACTAAACTATTCAGTTTTTGGAGAATCTAACATACTTCAAAACACCTCAACAATCTAATCTATCAAGAGATTAGAATAATAAGGATGGGATTTGAAAGCACCCAAATTCAAACCTAACAAGAACACTAGGAAACTCTAACACCCAAGATTAGAGAAAAAGTTTTAGATTATCCATTTGAAATTTAGAGACATTAATCAAAAGTTGGACTAAACCCTTTGATTTAGCCTTGAAATGGGAATTACCCCTAACACACTCTCTCTTGAGAGAATGTGGTTTCCTACCAAAACATTCAACCCTAAATTTTGAAAAATGAAGGTCCTATAATGGCATATATATAGTCATCTTAACCTAGCAAATGGGAGATTAAATCTCAACCATTCATCTAAAATATCCCTATTACAATATTAAAGTTGTAGAAATTTAATTGGAAACAAAACAAAACAAAACAAATTCAAAATAGCAAAATAGGACCTTGCCCAAAATTGGCCAACAGGTCGAGAAGAGTCTTAGCCTGTTTGCCTTGCAAGGCTGGTGCCGGTTCGCTCCTATTCTTTGAACAGTTGGTTCTTTTTCTTATCTTCAACCTTTCCTTGCAATTCTTTAGCTCTCCACACAAGTTGTTGGGTGAATTTAGCTTCCTTTGTTACTCTCTTTGGCATCGATTTCTTCACATATCTCTTGGTCTTTAGTTTGTTAGCTTGGCGGCCTTGAAAACCTCCTTGTAAACTCTTGAAGATGAATCTCACTCAAGGAGCCATGAGTTGTGGCTTGACTGTCTTTCACCCCCTTTTTTGGTGTAGCTTTCATGCCTTGAACGATTCTTATCACTTTCCCTTTTTTTGTGTTAATTCATCCTCCAATTGACACCTTCATAAAAATTCAAATAAAAATTTTTGGGTGAAGGTAAAAATATAGTCTTTTGAACCTTATTATACTATTTGTTTTCTCCTTTTACCACCCATAGTTTTCCACTCATTTTACCTCCACTCTCTTTTCCCTTCTCACCCTTTTGTTTGTCTTTCATTTCTTTTTCTCTTAAATTTGCAGAGGTCACTCAATTTTCATTTCTCTTTCTTTTCCTTTTCTCAATTTGATCTCTAATCTCTTCATTTGTTTTCCTTTCATCTTCTTTTCTCTCAATCCTCGTTCCCTCATTTTTCTCTCATTTTCTTTTCTTTCTCCCTCAAAATATTTTATTCTTTAAAACTTCAATAGGAGATAAGGGAACTAGAGTGAACTTCTTTCTATCTTTCTTCAAAGTGTAAGTATTTTTCCTCCCCTTATGGACTATATCTCTATCAAATATCTAAAGTCTCCCTAATAAAATATGCCCAACATGCATGGCATGTACATCACATAACACTTCATCATGGTACCCCCTATGTCAAATTCAACCTTGGCTTGCTTGTTCACCTTCAATTCTCTATAATTGTTCAACCAATTGAGCTTGTAAGGATTAGGGTGTTTCAAGGTTTTTAGCTCTAATTCGTCCACCAATGTAGTACTAATCAAATTTTTACAACTTTCCCTATCAATAACCACACTAAGTTTTTTCTTGATAAGACATATTGAAAAGAAAATATTTTCCCTTTACATTTCATCTCCTTCTTCACCCTCACAAGCATCTCCAATTCTCCTTGCCACTCCGATTAATGGACAAATTAGTTCATTCATCATCCTTCCTTTATTACCTACGCCGATCCCTCCAAGTTACTCTTTCCTCACACTTCTTGATTGATTAAATAGAGAATTGGCATAAGTGGTTTGTTTGGGGTTTTATCTCCTTTTGGGTAGTTTATCAACCTCTTGAAATTGTTTCTCAACATTTACATGTCTTTCTTTTCTATCTTGTGCCTCATAAAGTTTCCTATTTGCCAATTTTTTGGGGATAATTGGCTTTGGTGTGTCTATAGGTGCAATCTCAACTTCTTTGTAACTCATCTTTTCTCCATTGTTACTCATTATGACAATTGTAAAAATAATAGTCATTTTCCTAACAATTAGAGCAATCATACCCCCTTTTCTTTTGCACTCCATTTTTTAAATATTTTTGCAAATTACCTTTTTCTCTCTTTTGAGGTCTTCCTCCCACAAAAACTCCATCACTCTCATAATCTATACACCTATATTTTCCATTTCATATCCACCATTCTTACCTCCACTAATGCAATCAAGTGTTCATCAACAAATCCCGTTCAATCCAAGAACAAGCTCTTCAACCCTTGAATCAAGGTTTTTCAAAAAGAGAAAAATTGGAGGACTTATCCTGTAATTTAGGACTTCTTCGGAGATTTGTAACAACTTTTCATATTTAATAAATATTTTGTAAATTTCGATATTTTTCTTGTTTTATTTGCAGACTTGAAATTTGTCGTCTACAAATTTTTGGCACGCCCAGTAGGATAGTCTCTGCCTCCCACCTCTTCTCTTCAAATCAATCCCAAGTTCAAATACAAGTATAAATCAATTCAATGGCTCTAAAGAACAGCAAAACTGCATCTGCTCGTTCAAAGGGTGCTGATATCATAGAGGCTGCTGCAACTGTTGGCAAGGCTCTACAAGCTTCAAGCCAAGGCATGCTGACAAGAAGTAAGAATCGAGCTTTTTCACAAAGCGAGGCTCAAAACTACAGTATTGTCTCATCGCCTGCAACCACAAAGTTGAAGCAAGATGCTGCTTCTACAATGCGCAAGATGTCACCTTAATTGGAGAAGACCAATATCTCCAAACAAGCTGACCAAAGTTCAAGTACTGGCTCTGCGCCTTAATCTCCCTATAGGGACCTCAAATCCAAAGCTTCATTTAATGAAGATTCCACTGCTTCTTCCGTGGTACCGGTTATGATGACGGGCACACAAAATTTGGAAGAGCAACTCGCGCACCTTACGAAATTGGTGGAGGGACTCGCCAAACGTTCCCAAGAGCAAGATCTTACCATCGCGCATCTCATCAATCACTTTGAAAAGACTGGCGAAACAAGTCAAGCTCCTCTAAAGAGATCTGAAGTGCAAGAGGAAGTGGAAACTTCTAAGAAATCACAGGATATTCAAATATCCTCCGAAGGTATGATTCTTGTGGAACAGCTCAAAGACTTCATCATGGGTATGATTAAGGACAAGTATGAAGGAGGTAGCAAATCCACCTTCACATATGCAAAGCCTTATTCACAAAGAATTGATGATATAAGAATGCCAGCTGGATATCAGCCACCAAAGTTCTAACAATTTGATGGCAAAGGAAATCCCAAGCAGCAAGTGGCTCACTTCATCGAGACGTGCAACAGTGCGGGAACTTATGGGGATCTACTAGTGAAGCAGTTTGTATGATCCCTCAAAAGAAATGCATTTGACTGGTACACCGATCTGGCACCTGGTTCCATCAACAGTTGGGAGCAACTTGAACAAGAGTTTCTCAACAGATTCTACAGCATTCGTAGAATTGTCAGTATGGTAGAACTCACCAACTCTCGTCAATGGAAAGACGAACCAGTGGTGGACTATGTCAACAGATGGAGGAATTTAAACCTCAATTGTAGAGATCATCTAAATGAATCATCCGCAATTGAGATATGCATTTAAGGCATGCACTGGGGACTCCAGTATATCCTTAAAGGGATCATGCCAAAGACTTTTGAAGAATTGGCGACCCGTGCTCATGATATGGAATTGAGTATCGTCGCACATGGGGTAAGGCACCTGTCCAAGACCCCAACAAAGGCAAAGAAAAATAAGATTTTAGAAAAGGGAGCAAACCTTTTTCTAAAACTGAAGTAAATGAGTCCATGGCCATAGTCGCGGCTCCAATAAAAATTTCTTCAAAGGTAACTCAAAAGGTGACCAAGAAGATGGATCCTCCGCAGGAAAAGAAAAGGGTAACCTTAGAAGAAAGGCAGTCTAAGGAATATCATTTTCTCGACTCTGATGTTTCTTCAATGTTCGATGAATTATTAGCTGCTAAAGCTATAGAGTTTCCGGAGGCAAAGCGCCCGAATAAAGTTGGACGAATAAATGATCCCAACTACTGCAAGTACCATCGATTGATTGGTCATCCAATCGAGAAATGTTTTGTGTTTAAGGACAAGATCATGCAGTTGGTCCGTGAAGGACATGTAGTCCTTGAAGAAGACAAAGCATCCACAAATTTGACAACTGTTGTCATCCCTCCCGTTGAACTCGCTATTTTAGAGGTTAAATTTGGAAGTTTTGATCTTGTCAAGGTTAAAGTTGACAGACAAGTCCTTCCTACCAAAGCATATCAACAAGAAGTTGAAGAACCTTCTGTCCATGGTGAAAATGAAGGTTGGACTCTTGTGACAAGAAGAAAGAAACGCACCAAAGCCTCAGAGGTGGAGCTTCACTGGTCAGAAGCAGATTCACAAAGAAAAATGTGAAGAAGGTCAAAAGTAAGAAGACCAAATCTGCATCAACAGTAGATAATTCTTTCTGGAAGAAATCTCCGGCACCTCTCACACTAAAAGATTTCATACCAAGGGAACTTGCTGAAAAGTTCAAAAATATTTCATGCTATGCCATACATGAGGAAAGCAAGGAAGATAATGATGAGTGTATAAATGAAGGAGACCTAGAGAGAATTGAAGCTTCAACAGACCTTAGTAGTTATATGACTTCAACGCCTCACAACAGACCGTTATTTGTGGCTGGCTACGTGCAAGAACAGAGGGTGAATAGGATACTGTTAGACTGAGGATCGACAGTAAACATCTTACCTCTGCGAACATTAAGAGAGTTAGGCATTTCCATGGATGAGTTGTCCTAAAGTCGCCTTATGATACAAGCTTCAATTAACGGGGGCAACGAGCTAGTAGTACTCTCCGATTGGATATATTAATTGAAGATATACTTTCAACTGCTCTTTTCCATGTTATTGATGCCAAGACCTCCTACAATATTCTGGTAGGAAGACCATAGCTCTATGATAATGGTGTAGTGCCATCCACCCTGCATCAATGTTTCAAATTCCGTCGAAATGGCGTGGTGAAGAAAATAGATGCTGATGATAAACCATTCACTGAAACTGAGGCGCATATTGCTGATGCTAAGTACTACATTAAAAAGGATGGTGAATCAACTAAGATCAATTTATCAAGAGAGAAGGAAGATAAAAAGGTTACATTCTCCAAAGATGTTAAAGCTACGGTATGTGTAGAGAGCTCTACCAAGCAACTTGTATGCAATAAGCCACTAGGAGGGCTAACTTTGCCTCTTACAAAGGTTGATCCCGTCAAGTCATCAAATACTCCTATAAAAGGATTTGTTCGACTGAAGAAAGAAGCAAAAGTAGAATATGGTGAATTACCGACCTCACGTACGGAGGAAGGATTTGACCCAAATGCTTATAAACTCCTAGCAAAGGCTGGATATAATTTGCAAAGTCAACATTTGTTGGGAAAGCTTCCTGCTGATATCAACAAGGAAAAGGGTCAAAGCTCGGGATCTATCCAAAGCATGCCAACAGGAAAAGAGCGTGCTGGCCTGGGTTACAAATAAGCATCTCCCATCCAACTCAAGATTAAAAGGGCCAATGTATAGTATATTACTGTAGAAGATGAAGTGACGTCAAAACCGCGATCTGTTTTTGGTGGGATAGGAGATACAAATTCACGTCCATCTGTCTTCACTAGATTAGGCCCAAAAAAAAGAAGAAAATCTGTTTTCAAGAGATTTGGGGTCACAGTCACTTCAAAGGCAAGACATTCCAGCAAAGTCTCCTCTAAGGCAAGAACGGTGGTGAATTGCAATGGAATCTTAAAAATAATAACACAAGCAACGCCTGATGTGCCTTGTGATGAAGAAAGTGTAGCCTCTTGTAATCACATCACCATTTATGATGAAGAGTCTACCGAGGAAGAAGATGTTGAGCATGCTCCAGCAGAACTTGAAAAGGGCGTAAAAGCCACAGTTGATGAACTCAAAGAAGTAAACTTAGGCATTATTGAAGATCCTCGCCCAATTTACATAAATGCACTCTTATCACCTGAAGAAGAAAAGACCTATGTCGATCTGTTGAAGGAATTTAGAGACGTCTTTGCTTAGGTATATAAAGAAATGCTAGGCTTAGACATCAAAATTGCGGTCCACCATTTAGCTGTAAAAGATGGGGCAACACCAGTAAAGCAAGCCCAACAGAGTTTTCAACCTGAGCTGGTTCCATTAATTGAAGCAGAAGTGAACAAGCTGATCGAAGCCAAATTTATTTGAGAGGTTAAGTATCCAACTTGGGTTGCGAACATTATCCCTATAAGGAAGAAAAATGGACAAATTCGAATTTGTGTGGATTTTGGGAATCTAAATGATGCCTGTCCAAAAGATGATTTTCCACTACCCATTCTCGAGCTGATGGTAGATGTAGCCACTGGCCATGAAATTCTATCTTTCATGGATGGATCCTCTGGGTATAACCAAATCAAAATGGCACCAAAAGATAAGGAGCTTACTGCCTTTCGTACTCCAAAAGGAATCTACTGCTACACAGTAATGCCTTTTGGTCTGAAGAATGCTGGAGCCACATATCAAAGAGTGATGAAAAAGATTTTTGATGACATGCTAAACAAGATCGTGGAATGCTATGTGGATGATTTAGTGGTCAAGTCACGTAAACGAGCTGATCATCTTCAAGATTTGAGAAAGACTTTTGAACGACTCCGAAAATATCAATTGAAGATGAATCCTCTTAAATGTGCTTTTGGTATCACTTCTGGAAAATTCTTAGGTTTCATCGTTCGTCATCGAGGTATTAAAATAGACTAAGCAAATATCAATGTGATTATGAGGATGCCTGAGCCAAGAAATATCCATGAATTAAAGAGTTTACAAGGAAAGTTGGCCTACCTCCGAAGGTTCATCTCAAATCTTGCCGGACGCTGTCAATTGTTCAGTCGTCTAATGAAGAAGGGTGTACCATTTGAATGAGATGAAGCATGCCAAAATGCTTTCAAATGCATCAAATCTTACTTGATGAAGCCTCCTATGCTTGCTACACCTATCCCAGATAAGCCATTGATTTTGTACATTGCTGCGCAAGAACGCTCAGTGGGGGCATTGCTTGCTCAAGAAAATGACAATGGAAAAGAAAATGCACTCTATTACTTAAGTCGGATGATGACACCAAATGAGTTAAATTATTCACCAATTGAGAACCTTTGCCTAGCTTTGATATTTGCAATTCAAAAATTGAAGCACTATTTTCAAGCACATACTGTACGCCTTATTTCCAAGGCTAATCCCATAAAGTATGTCATGACCAAGCCTATGCTATCTGATCGTTTAGCAAGGTGGTACCTTCAACTTTAATAATTTGATATTGTCTTCGTCCAACAGAAAGCTGTCAAAGGACAAGTGTTGGCAGATTTCTTAGCTGATCATCCTATCCCTGCTGAGTGGGAACTAAGTGATGAGTTGCCTGATGAAGATGTTCTTGTCATTGAGATTCTCCCACCATGGAGGATGTACTTTGATGGTGTGGCATGTCGTGAAGGTGCTGTAGCTGGTGTAGTATTCATTACCCCTGAAGGAGATGTACTACCATACTCTTTCACCCTGACTAAAAGATGCTCAAATAATGTGGCTGAATACCAAGCCCTTATACTTGGATTAGAGTTGGCTATTGATATGAAGTGACTGCATCTCGAAGTATATGGGGATTCCCAATTGATTGTTAATCAATTACTTGGTGAGTATGATGTTAAGAAACCTGAGTTGATCCCGTATCATAATTATGCGAGACGACTTATGGGATATTTGGATGATGTGATGATCGAGCATGTATTAAGAAGCAAAAATAAGCAAGCCGACGCGTTGGAAAAATTAGCTTCTACTTTATGTCTACATGATCGAGAAATTCAAATTCCTATATGTCAAACTTGGGTTATACTGCCTATTTTTGAAGATGAAGACGATGAAGGGCATGAAATCCATTCTGTCTTTGTTTATAAAATTAATGAAGAAGATTGTAGACAATCTTTTGTAGACTATCTCAAAAATGGAAAACTTTTGGATGATCCACGAAGACGGAGTGATATTCACCGGGGTGCCACCCGCTTATTTTTCTATAGGGATACGCTTTTTCGACATTCGTTTGAAGGTGTCTTCTTAAGATGTCTAGGCCAAGAAGAAGTTGTACAAGCAATAGAAGAAGCTCATTCTGGCATATGTGGAGCTCATCAATTTGGTCCGAAGCTTCATTTTCGTATCAAGAGGATGGGATATTATTGGCCTACCATGGTGAAAGATTGTCTGGATTATGATAGAAGATGTCAAGCATGTCAATTTAATGGTAATTATCTACATCAACCGCCGGAGCCATTGCACCTGACAGTTGCTTCATGGCCATTTGATGCATGGGCATTGGATATTGTTGGACCGCTACCAAAGTCTTCTGCTGGGCATCTTTATATCTTAGCTGCAACAGATTACTTCTCTAAGTAGGCAGAAGCTGTAGCATTAAAAAAAGCAAAAAAGCAAAATGTCATTGATTTTATATGTGTAAACATTATTTATCGATATGGAATTCCTCGATACATTATCACAGATAACGGCAAGCCATTCTACAATAGTTTGATGGACAAGTTGTGCGAGAAGTTTAAATTCAAGCAGTACAAATCTTCTATGTACTATGCCCAGGCTAATGGACTCGAAGAAGCTTTCAACAAGACTTTATGTAATTTGTTGCAAAAAGTGGTTACTAAGTCAAAAAGGGATTAGCATCTTCGTATTGGAGAGGCACTATGGGCATATAGGACCACTTACCGCACTCCAACCCAAGCTACGCCATATGCGTTGGTATATGGTGTGGCAGTTGTCCTTCCACTAGAGCAACAAATTCCTTTTTTGAGGATCGCTATTCAAAAAGGTCTCACTAAGGAAGATAATGTCCGTCTCAGACTTGAAGAGTTAGAAGCACTTGATGAAAAGAGGTTAGAGGCACAACAAAGATTAGAATGCTACCAAGCTCGTGTTTCCAAAGCCTTTAACAAGAAAGTGCGTCTTCGTTCCTTTCAAGTTGGTGATTTAGTTCTCGTTGTGAAAAGACCAATCATCGTCGGACATAAACCAAAGAAGTTGACATCAAAGTGGGATGGCCTATATGTTGTTCAAGAGGTCTACTCAAATGGATCATACAAGATAGTTGCTGAAGATAGGTTGAGAATTGGACCGATCAATGGTAAATATTTGAAGCGATACTATGCATAAATGAAGGCTCCTCGACTGCACGAGCTTAAACTGCAAGTTACTCCTGACCCGTATGAGTTTAAACTGTGTAAAGGTAACTACCAATAGTGTAGTACATGGTTAAACTACTGAAACACTCCATCAAGTCCAAGTTGGTAAAAATGGATACTCCTGGCCTGCATGAGTTAAAACTGTGAACGGCCCCTCCCTAAAACCATACCCATCCATTTTGAACTACGTTTGACTTGATTCTTAAGTTATTCTTAAGACACGTAGGCAGCTTAGAAGAAATTTCTAAGTTCAGTCACATCCTTTCATCATTCTCCATTTTTCTTATTTGTTGCAATCAAGTAATGACTTATTGTGAAATCGACGTTTGCAATAAGTAAACAAAACACAGATGTGTGAGAAAAGGTTGAGATAATATGAAAGAAATATATTATTGATGCTAGTAAGGAAGCAACCCTATTTTACAAGAAAGAAAAAAAATACAACTGCTTAATGAACATATGAGGTGCTACGCGACATCAAGTAAAAAACTTGAAATTTTCCAAGTCTCGTTGCATTGCCACCAAATGTTCTCTTATATTCTTCAAGTTGGCTTCATCCTCTTTATTTGCTTTAGGGGCATTTTGGAGTGAGGCAAGCTCTTCTTTGAGGGACAAGCAAGTGGACTCTACTTCTAAATGCTGCCTGTTCTTTTCCTCAACAGTAGTTAAATGTTTTTTTATCCTCTTTCTTTAAGCGTTTGAGCTTCCTTTTGAGAGCAGTAATATTGGCTTTAACTCGTTTTGAGTTGGCCTTACTTTCTTCAATTTGACTTGTGAGATCACACTTTTTAGCCTCAACATCACCTAAGTGTTGGCTAGCAGTAGAAAGCAATTTTGCATGAGACTCCTTTGAGGCTTTCTCCGAAGAGGTGGATCTAGCATTGTCGAATTCACGTGCTCTAGCAAAGAAAGAACTCAAGCGATTATCCAATGGTGACAAGTCAACAATAGGATCCTTGCTCAATTCTTTAAGAATATAGCAAGCTTGATCCTTAAGTGAAGAGATTTGCTCGATAGGCGTTTGTCAAATTCTTTGATAAAATTGCTGCCATACTTCCATGACAAATTTCTTTTTGCAACTTGACAGGAGGGACTCTCCCGAGAAGGTAGAGATGGCTGAACAATGTTAATGAGCTACTACCTTAGATGTCAAATCCTCATGTTGAGAGTAAGAGATGTCCTTGCAACCATTTCACTTTGAGCAGTGGGAATCATTGATTGAGTCTTGAGCATAAGCATCCTCATCAAGGGCTATAACATTGTCCACCTAATGAAGAAGAATAGCAAAGAAGTTAAGTCAAAAGAAAAGAAAAGAGGAATAAACAAACAAAAAATAAAAAGGGAAAACCAGTTTTACCTTGCTTGTCCTTGAAGGTCTCTTGATCCTTGGACTCTTGGTTTAAAGTTGTAGTTGCTGCCTTCGTTCTCTTCCAATAACTGTCTCTACTACTAGAACTAGCTTCTTCAATTTGATTCAACTCCTTTCGTTTTGAAGATGATAAAAGTTTCTCTATAACCAAGTCATGATCCGAAGAAGCATGTCTGTCATGTCTTGAAGAATTTTCTAACCCCTTTGAAGCATTGAGAGTGGTAGTATCTTGATGAAGTTTCTTCTCGGGGTAAGGCAAGTTCTCTACTTTCTTAAATACAGATTTTTGGGAATTCAATATCGAGATGTGATCTTCAAGAAAGGTTCCATGCACTTGTTCCCACCATGCTTTATACTCTGGAGTATAGTGCTTCTTTATGCTATAAGGAGTGGATGGAAATGTTACCTTGGCCATTGTTCCACAAAGTGTGCATCTTACCCAAAGACGTAAGCCATCTATTAAAGCAGCCTTACGGGTGGAAATCTCGAAGTAGCTTGGGATATCTTGCAGGAATCCAAATTGGCAACTAAAGCGATGTGGGTTGTAAGGCTCAATGATGAAGTGTTCGCCTTATAGGCTCATTTAACCTTGACAGTGTGTCCAAATTACATTTAACTAACCCACAAGTTATAAATGATTTCCAGCAAAACATTATAACTATTCAAGTTAAAAGAACATCAGTGATCTCTTTGAACCAAACCATAACTTTATGTTTAGTCTTTTTGTCACACAATATCCAAATTAAGCTTAAGGCACGTAGCATGTCATTCTTATTAAGCTTAATCAACTATTTCTTGATCTCATAGTAGACCGTTCAAACAAATGATATCAATATCTCAAACTGATATATTTGAGCACGGCCATACATTTTTACAGTCTAACTTATCAGGGGGGGAGGGACAAATTTCTTCACTATCAATCATATTCCTCTCCCTAGTTTATTTTATATCTAACAGTAGTCTAATTTTATTATTTGGTTAAATACAACTTTAGACAACGTCAAGATATAGAACTTATCAAGTAGGAAACTATGATGAATTTACGTTGAAGGACTTCTAATATCATTATGGCTAGAAAGTACTTATGACATATCCCATGAAGTACTCTCACAATGGGTCATGTCCAATACAATGTTCTCTAACATTTATTTATGTTTTAACTTGATATCACATATATCTATGATTAGTAAAACTTAGCCATCAAGTCACAAACATACTAATTTTAATTTATTATTGTTCCACAAATAATATTCGATTAGGGACAATTTAAGAATAGTCATTCTAATTATTATAAGGTTTTACTATCAAGTCACATGCTTGATGACCATAAAACTAAATGTACTATTCATGGAAAGAAATGCCTCATATTATTACAAAATACATAACGACAATAGTATAAGTACAAATTATTTTAGGACATATCCCTTGAAGGATTAAAACGGAAAACATTAAAGAAAGCGTAGCGAAATTTTTTTTATTTTTCCGAGCCACATCTAGGAGAGAGTACTTACTGTTCCTTATTGGTCGAGGATTAACCAATGAAGGGCCGAGTTGCACTGGAACTTGTGTTGAAAGGGGAGAAGAAGGTGCCTGTAGTTCAACCGGTATTCCCGCCAATCTTCTACTCCTACGCATTAAGCGTCTCCAAGCTTCCTCTCTTCATCTTCCGGAGTATGATTCTACCTTGCTTTTGGGTTAGCTTGGTGAAAGATGCTTTTTTTGATAATCAAAATATCTATAAGGGAGAAAGAAGAGAAGAACAACAGACAAGAGGAAGAAACGGCACAAATAGAGAAAGATCTCACAAAAAATGTTATCTTTTTTCTCCCTTTCTTGCATACTAATTTCGGCCAACCTTACGGCTTGATGAAGCCCTAATGGGCTTGGTGTTGTACTCCAAAAACAATCTAAGATTGGCCCAATCCTTTTAATTAATTAATTATCTTTTTTAGATTTCATTAAATACCCAAGACTAATTAATTAATTCTAATTGTACTCTTAATAATATATGTCAATATATATCAGCCCAATTATTTAATTTATTCTAGCCCAATTCTCTCAATTAATTAATTATCTTATCTGGGCCTTATAAAAAACTCAAGATTAATTAATTAATTCTAATTGGACTCTTAAAATAAAATTTAAGCCCCAAATTATGTCTAAATAACACAAAGGTAACTTGAGCTACTCCAGGGACCAATAGACATATTATTCATGAATACTAAAATAACCAAAATGCCCTTACTATTAAATAGCTATATTTTATCATTTTAAATATTCTCATTTCTCACTATAAGAAAATATTGACCCTACTAATAATATTGTTAAAGCAATATCTCCGACCTGCAGGTGAAATGACGAAAATATCCCTAAATGTAACATCCATTAATGAGACGGGATAAATGTTCTAGCACCCATTGCAAAGACATCTACCATCCTTAAATCTCTAGTCCGATAATTCATGACTCACTTGAATGTACTTTCTTTTCATTGGACGCTATCCAAAAACACATATTCCCTAGGGCCCTAAATTATTAGATTATCCAGACAATCATAAGGGGGTGATTTAACTTCACAAAATGAAGCATAGAAACTCTGTTGTATGAGTCCGTCTTAACTAACTAGAGTAATGCACCCAACGTACAAGGTTATTGATCTCACAAAAGAAATCTCTCCCAACATACATCAAAGTACAAGACCCTAGCTTCCCTAGACCACCAACTCATACTCAAATATGAAGGTATCTGTCTACGCTATAGCAGTAATAATCCGGTCTCTATAATCATAGTACTTTATAAGAGACTATTACTATAGGTCTAGTTCTACGTATTTGAAATACGTTTATGCCAATGAGATGAGTGAACTACTCACTGATCCAAGATAAACCATTCCTCATTGGAACTCATGGTATAATAGTCATACCTTAATGGAATGCCCAATTCCATCAAACGACTAAAAACGCAATTTTGCTTGCATGACAAAAACCTATAGTCTATACCTTACTATGAAGAACGACCCAATACATAAACCATTATTTGTCATAACTGGACCTTAAATGTGCAATAATATAAGAAAACAAACTAAATTAAATGAATAAATATTTTATTGTAATATATTTACACAAAATACATAATCTTTGATGGTACACTTTCCAACAATCTCTCACTTGCACTACAAAGACTAAGAAAGTCCATAAGTGACCAGTTGGACTAAGGCTAACCCTAGTGACCAGCTAGACTCGTGGGTATTGAACAGAAATAGAGAGATTCACAGTTATGTGAACTCTGGGGTTTTTTGAAATACTCAGAGATAGAGTTCTAGATTGATAGAGTGTTGATCATACTATTTCTTCTCAACCAAAGTAGATCAAAAACCAAAACAAATGCAGAGGTATAAAATTTTGAAAGCCTTCTACTACTATTTTCGTTACTTCTGTGATGTCTGTGTGTGCCTTGTTTGCTCGATCTACTATCACTATGTTTCCCTCATACTTAGGGTAGGATTAGATGGGGTGATATGACCTTGAATAGTTAAATTGATGGAACAATGGTCTAATATCTCAAGTCATATAATAGAACCAAAATAGTGGAGTTTTGTTGCCAAAATAGAGGAACGAAAACTATCTATCTACACTCTAGCAAACTCTTGAACAACTAGGCATCAAGGACATACAAGAATAGTAGCAAAATCAACTATAGACTCACCTAAATATCCTTGAGACAACAAAGGTAGTCAAGAACAAAAAAGTAGAAACTACAGACACCTAAATAATGGAATTCAAGATAAATCTTAGAAGAACAAAGTAACTAAGACCCAATCAAAAGAAACGATATTGGATTATCCAAAAAGATTTAGAGACTTATTCAAAAGGAGGACTAAACCCTAAGCATGATCTTGAACAAGATGAACAATGAGGCAAAGACCTCTCAAGACTCTCTTTTGAAATTTGAATAAAGTATATAGATTGTCTTGTCAAATCACAAAAAAATACATTTATACTACCCTAACCCTAACTAAGTGATTCTTGAGGTCCTAAGACAAATTAAGACCTTATAGCGTCTTTAAAAAATGTTTAAAATAGAAAGAAATTGGAAAAAAAAAAATCAAAAACCATAAAATAGGGGTCTGGGGCCCGACATAAACCGATTCCTAGTTCCGGCACTAGGGTTGGTGCCAGTTCGTTTCTAGAATGCCACCCTTTCGCCTGCAGTCCACAGTCGGCGCTGGTTCAACTGTCTTGGGTCGGCGCCAGTTCTCCACTGGTCTGTTGTGCTTCACCCTTTTCTTCCTCATTTAGCGCTAACTTGAGTTTTTGTTGGGGTTCCTTTTGGATAGTCCTCAAGTTGAGCTCTTGGCTATCTTTAACATTCTTCCAAATCTCTTTCATCCTCAAACATAGTTTTATGAGCAATTGGATATCACATTGGAAGCTCTTGGTCCTTGATCTTGTCATTAGTCCTTGCAAGGTCGTTCTCCCTTTTTGAGTTTGAACTTTTTGGCTAACTTGATTCCCATCATCTCTCCCTTCTTGAAGTTGATTCTACTCCGAATCATCACCAAAAGGAGTTAAGTCACTAATGTTAAACGTTGCACTTACTTTATACTCATCGGGTAAATCGATCTTATAGGCATTATATTTAATTTGGGCAATGACTTGGAAAGGCCTATCGCCTTTTAGGTCTAGCTTGCTTCTTCTTTGAGTGGAAAATCTCTCCTTGCAAAGGTACACCCATACCTAATCACCGGGCCCAAATGAAACTTTTTTCCTTCCTTAATTTTTCTTAAGTATGATCCCTTCATTTCGCTTTGCAATAGTTGCCTTCACTTTTTCATGGATAGTCTTCACCAGTTTTGCCTTCTTGGCTCCATCAAGGTTCATCCATTCACCTATAGGTAAAGAAACCAAATTCAAAGGAGTTAGAGGGTTAAAACCATACACAATTTCAAAGGAAGAATAAGAAATAGTAGAGTGGATAGCCCTTTTGTAGGCAAACTCAATATGCAGTAAGCATTCTTCCATTCTTCAAGTTCTTCTTGATGATAGTCCTCAAGAGTTGCGTCGGTGTTTGGTTGATTACTTCCGTTTGTCTATCCATTTGAGGGTGACAAGCTATGGAAAACAAAAGGTGAGTGCCAAATTTATTCCATAAAACCCTCCAAAAATGACTAAGGAACTTAGTATCCCTATCCGATATAATAGTCTTTTAATCCCATGCATCTCACTGCTTCTTTGAAGAATAAATCTGCAATATGGGAAGCATCATTAGCCTTGAAACAAGCCACAAAATGAGCCATTTTTAAAAATCTATCAATAATCACAAATATGGAATCCTTACCTCCTTTAGATCTAGGCAATCCTATGATAAAGTCTATTGAAATATCAACCTAATGAGCATTTGGAGTGGGTAAAGGAGTGTACAAACCATGTGGAAGTGATATAGATTTAGTCCACCTACAAATTATGCATTAAGAACAATGTTTCTCCACATCCCTTCTTATTTTTTTGCAAAAAAAATGTTCCTTAAAGATGCCTAATGTCTTTGAAACACTAAAATGTCCTATTAATCCCCCACTATGGGCCTCCTTAACTAGCAATTCCCTAATGGACCTCTTTGGCACACAAAGTCTTACCTCTCTAAACAAGAAATCGTCATGCATGTAGTACTTAACAAATACACATTTCTCACAAGCATGAAAAATTTTCCCAAACTCCTCATCATTAACATATAATTCTTTCACAAGTTCAAAACCAAGAAGTTTAGCATCCAAAGAGTTTAAATGTGCATACCTTCAAGATAGTGTATCGCAACCACATTCTCCTTACCCTTTTTGTATTAAAGGGCATAAGAAACTATCCCAATAAACTCCATCCACCTTGCATACCTTTTTGTCTAAATTTTGTGGACTTTTGAGGTGTTTAAGTGTCTCATGATAGGTATGGATCACAAACTCTCTTGGTAAAAAGTAGTGTTGCCAACACTTTAGGGTCCTAACCAAAGCAAAGAGTTCTTTATCATAAGTGGAATAATTGAGGGCTGCCCTAGACAATTTCTCACTAAAATATGTAATGGGCTTTCGGTCTTGGGCTAAAACCACACCTATCCTTACCCCACTTGCATCACACTCTATCTTATATACCTTCTCAAACTTAGATAGGATGAGAATTGGAGCTTGACTCAATTTGTCTTTGAGGATTTGAAAGGCTTTTTTTTTTGGGATTCCTCCCACCTAAATCCTACCTTTTTTTCACCACTTCAGTTAGAAGAGCTACTATGGTACTAAAATTCTTAATGAATCTCCTAAAGAAACTAGCTAACCCATGGAAACTACGAATTTGGGCAATGGTGGTTAGAATGAGCCAATCTTAGGTGGCTTTTATTTTTCCCTCATCAACCTCAATCCCCTTAACACTCACACATACCCAAAGAATGTAAACCTCTCCAAACAAAAAAAGTATTTTTCTAAGTTAGCATATAATCTCTCCCTTCGAAGATCAACAAGCACGCATTGAAGATGATTCAAATGATTCACACATGATTTGCTATCTATCAATATGTTATCGAAGTACAGAACAACAAACTTTCCAATAAATTCCCTTAGAACATGATGCATTAAATGCATGAAAGTGCTAGGAGCATTAGATAACCCAAAAGGCATAACAAGCCACTCATACTACCCTTATTTAATTTTAAAAACCGTTTTCCACTCATCCCCTTCCCTAATCCTAATTTGGTGAAAATCAAATTTCAAATCAATTTTTTTTTTTAAAAAATGAATGCACCAAACAACTCATCAAGTAAGTCATCTAATCTAGAAATGGGATAGCAATACTTAATTGTGATATTGTTGATGGCGCGACAATCTACACACATTCACCATGTCCTATCCTTCTTGGACACCAAAAGAACCGAAACTACACATGAGCTAAGCTCTCTCTCACATGTTCCTTCTCAAGCAATTCCTCCACTTGCTTTTGTAATCCTTGGCCTCCTCCAGATTGGTTCTATAGGCCGGTCGCTTGAGAATGAAAGCTCCAGACATAAAATCTATTTGATGCTCAATTCCCTTATAGGTAGTAATCCTCCGAGTACCTCCTTTGAAAATACATCTTCAAACTCCTGGAGGATGGCTGCAATTTCATTAGGCAAAGATCAGGTAGAATCATTAATGGAAATATAAGAACCCTTGCAAATAAGAAGAATAGTCGGTTCTTTAGCTTCTATTACTTCTATGACCTCACTCCCCTTTACAAAATAGTTCACTCTTCTTTTACCTCCCCTTTCTTGTCCTTGCGCATTTTCCATCTGTGATGGTCAAAGGCATTTGTCTTCCCATTCTCTCCCTCAACTCTTTCTTTTTCCTCTCTTATTTTTCTCCCTAGCTCTTATTTTTGTTTGGCATCTTGTGCTCCTTTTTCTTCTCTCTTTCTCTCATAATTCTTTGGGCTTTTTTCACCTCACTTGGAGGCATGGGGGTAAAGGTGAATTTGGACCCCTCATTGAGGATGGAGTAAGTGTTCTTCTTCCCATCATGCTTCACATTTCTAATATATTGCTAAGGCCTCCCTAGGAGCAAGTGACCTGCTTGCATAGATACCATATCATATAGCACATTATCCTTATACTTTTCCATCTCAAAAAAGACCAAGACTTGTTTCTTAACCCTCAATTCCCCCACTATCATTCAACCATTGCAACTTATAGGGTTTGGGATGTTTAATTCTACTTCATGCCCAATTTATCGACTAAGCTTGTACTAATCACATTAATGCAACTCCCACTATCCACAATGACACTACAACAGGTCTTGTTGATTATACATTTTGTGTAGAATATGTTCTGTCTTTGTTGATGGTCTTGGTCTTCAATTCCTTGAGAATTCAATTATCTTCTTGAGACTCCAACTAAGGAACACTCTTGGCTAACAACTTCCCCTTCATCACTTTTCTCATCTCTATTTTCTTCTTGGTCTTTTTGTACTTTTCTCCCTCCTCTTCTTTATCAGTTGAGACTTCTCCATAGAGGTTAGTGTACATAGCCCTTTTGCTTAGACACTCATGGGATGTATGTCCAAAGCCAAGGCACTTAAAGTACTTGATGTCTCTATTCTGTTGTGGCTTCTCTATAGCTTTTCCCTTATCCTTGTTCTAACTGTCCCTAGGTTTCCAATCTTCCCTAAGCTCCCATCCTTCTCTTGGCTTGTTGTACTCCCTTTCGAAAGGTTTAGGAGCATCATCCTTCTTAATTGGCATCTTACTAATGGTGTTTGGATTTAGTAGTGTAGGTTTAGCAAAAGCCCTCCTCTTTAGTTGCCTCTAAATCTTCATAGCAGCATAAATCATATCCTTCAAATGGTTATAGGAGCACAACTCTACCAAATTGGCTATTGTCCTATTCAATCCTCCTAAGAATCTAGCCCTTGTTGCTCTAGGGTCCTCATTGATTTGAGCCTCATCAACATCACTTCCATTTCCCTATGATAATCCTCCACACTCTTATTCCCTTACTTGAGTGATTGAAGCCTTTGGTGGAGGTCATTATAATAGTAGTATGGAACAAACCTAACTCTTATCCAGTCCTTCAACAAGTTCCAATTTGCCATAGTTTCTACTCCCATTTACCTTCTTTGAGCACTAACATGCTCCCACCAAACCAAAACATACCTCGAAAAACCCAAAATAGCTAGCCTCACCTTTGATATTTCATTATAGGTATGACACTCAAAGAATATTTCCATTTTGCTCTCCCAATCAAAATAGGCTTCAAGATCACTCTTTTCATAGAATGTAGGCACCTTCATCTTGATATGGTTCAACTCTCTCTCCTCTTCATTTCCTTCTCTCCTACTTCCTCTACTGTCCCATCCTTTATGGGGTTCCCTATAGGCATCACCATATTCGCCTTCATACCATTCATCAACTCCCTCAAACTCTCTTTCCAACTCCCTTAGATTATTTCCACCATTCCTCCTATGTTCCCTACCTCGTCCTCCTCTTATACCATATCTTTCTCCTCTCATGGGAGCTTATTAGAATCCCCCAATAGAGTGCTCATCCTACTCTTCACCTTGTTGAGCATTTAATGGAAGAGTATGAGCATCATCATCCTATTGAGTATCTCATGCATATCATATATGGTGCAGCGAAAATATAAGAACGAGATACCATCCCAGGACTTGCATACGTGTGGAAAACAAGACATAAAGAGAACAAATGTAACAGCTTTACCTTTCTTTGAGCGTTTGAAAAATAAAATTTTTCCTTCTTCAAGTCGAAGTGCGATCCAGCAATCCTCTTGATCAAACACCACGAGAGTTGAATGTCCAACCACTATAATCACAGTGTGTGATTACCTCTAACAGAAATCCACACAAAGGATCACACTCAAGCACCCAGATATTTATGTGCTAGCATAAACCAAAGTGGCAGCTAGGGTTCTTCTTGTTTTTTAGAAAAACGAGAGAGAGAGAAGGAGAATGTCGTGTGTGCCCTAGGGTTTGGAGTTCTTTTCCTGTGAGTTGCTCACCCTGAGGAACCATGCATATATCCTATATAATGCACGAAAAATCCTGATGCAAATCACTCCATCTGAGAATTCTAAAACAGTTAGAATTCTCTAATTGTAATTGAAACATCAAGTTCTCACAATTACAATTTAGACCATAAATTATAACTAATTATAATTTGACCACAACAACTTCTCTTTCTCGCAATTAACCCCACTATGTTATCAAATAACATCTTAAGTATACAATCTTCTATTGTGTGTGACCTATTAAGTTTCCTAGTCAATTGGTAGTGAACATGAATTAATCCAAACATCTTTGAGATTAATAATCCATAATTAATTAGAATTAATCCTATTAATTCTAATCAGGATTGGTTTATTAATTCATCAATTAATAAACCCATATTCCTAGATCATGAGCGATATCTAGCAACACATCATGACCACCCAAGAGTCCAGGAAGTCAAGTAGCTTAACATGAACCACCCTTCAATAATAAACTACAATGCAATTAGTTCCTTTTACCATACAACATTCGGTCTGGAGTACAGAATTAGTGTCAACTCCCTCCAGAATATATATTAATTCTGGCCCGAATATAAAAGTACTTGTACTAGGAACCCACTACTCTAGATGTGTATCAAAATGGAACTGTTTCCAATACACAGTCGCCTTGGCCAAGGACTTTTCGAGTAGTAATTCATACAAGTGGATATGAGATATTCGCCCCTACTATTAGGAGTGGTGAATCCTTTATTGACCCTCTCAACTACTTTCGTTTACCTCATAATATACCCAATATCCATCCCATAGGCGGCCCTCGATCTGACTCCAGAGATTGGAATCAAAGCACAATGCTCAGTAAACAAAGTACCTTAGAGATCTCAAGTCTAAGGATACTTACACGTTTGCTATATTGAGATTATATCACTGGTACTAAATAGTTATCCATGTGATTATCTCATAGCTAAGTCATCCAATGTACTTGTTCCATTAACAAGCATCCATGTGTTAACTTTGAGTATCTCAATACTCACGGATATGAGAACCACCGCCTGATCAAATCAGGAAGTCTAACACATGCTAGTCTTAACGCATTAATGATGTCCTGTCTCATTAATACTACGACTAGGGACTATTTAAGTACTAACACTATACAGTATAGTAGGAATCTCATATCATAGTCTCTATCATGATTTCCTTAACATAGTGTTGTACTAGGGACTTTATCTAACAGTTGTTGGGAATATACCCTCTTAGACTAGTTTTTCTGATGAAAATATCGAATATGTTAATAAAAGAATTTATTTGTTGGAAATCGTTTGTGAAATAATTTTTTTTATTTGTGTACATTTTCATTTGGAACAGACCCATTGTGTGTAAATAAGTAATCCATGTGAATGGAGGTCTTTCACAGTAAGGTATGGATCATGGGTTATTTAAACACATAAATAGTTGTTCTTAACCGATTGATGAGAATGTGAATCTCTTCATGTTTAGGTTATTATATTATGAATTCCAAATGGGGAATGACTTACCTTTAGCCAGTGAGTAGTTTACTCACTTCATGACATAAGCGTATTTCGAATACGTAGAACATGACTTGTAGTAGTGGTTTCTAAAAAGTACTATATGGTAGAAACCTAAACTATTACCGCTACAGCGTGGACTAGTACTCTATGACTTGAGTATGAGTTGGTGGTCTGGCGAAGCTGGAAGCATATGCTTTGATATACTATAGTTGAGGTTCTATCGGAGGGCCAAATACTTATATGTTGGGTATGTCTGACTAGTTCGTTAAGACAGACTTGTACAAGATAGTTTCTACACTATATCGCCCCTTGTGGTTGTCCGAATGATCTAAATATCCAGGGCCCTGGGAAACGTGACTTGGATGTTTGCTTTATGGTCGCTCTCTTGGAAAGAGAAAACACTCCAGGAAGTCGTGGATCATTGGACTAGAAGCCTAAGGATGGTAGATGTCTTTTAGAGAGGTGATAGTACACTTCTTCCTCTCTAAATATACGGCGATGTGTAGAGGGATTTTTTAGTTATTTCACTTGTAGGTCGAAGACTCTGCTAATGCAGCATTGTCCTTGGGGTCAATATTTCCTTATGGTGATATTAGAAAATATTTAAAGTGCAAAATACATCTATTTATATAGTAGAGGTATTTTGGTCATTTTAGTAGCCAAGGCGATGTGTCTTTTTGGTCCTCGGAATAGCCCATAAGTCCTAATTAATTTTTCGGTTGAGAAAATGATCTCAGTTGAGAGAGTTTTATTTTATTTGGGAAGTCTAATTTATTATTAGACTGGAATAAAATAAATGGAGAGAAATTTATTATCTGGTTTAATGGGTTAATTAATTATTCAGGACCTGGGTCCAGTTTGAATAATTAGAAAATTAACCGGAACTTAAACTAGAGAAAAATAATTATTACTTATTTATTTATTGGGTTATTTATTGAATTAAATCCCAAGAAATAAATAATTAAATTTTAATTATTTTTTGGTTCATTAATTATTTATTGGGTTATTTATTTAATCCCAAGGAAAATAATTAATGTTTATTATTTTGGATTTTTTGAGTCCAAGAAAAATAATAAATATTATTTTGGCCTAATAGCCTAGACCATAGGATTTTTCCGGACACAGTTTAGAAGAGTTTAGGGTGAAGCCAAAATTTATTTTGTTAATAATATTCGAGTATTAAATCCCGGGAATATTATTTTGATCAAAATAATTATTTTTGGTTTCATGACTCTTGGCTTTCTGTGTGGAAAAATAAAATAAATAAAAGGGGGAAAATGAAAGGTCTCTTGTCTCTCTAAGCCTCTCATGTGCTGTTTGGTTTTCTGGCTCTTGGATTTCTTTCACTGGCTTTTGTTTTCTTAAACTGAAAAGCCATGTCATGAAATAGGCTAGAAAGCTGAGAATGAATAGCCTGTGAAAATAAGAAAAATGGACGATCATTTCTTCATCAAAATTGAGTGCTCACCAACGGATTTAGGCAGTGGTCATATTCTGTGAACCAGAAAGCTTGGCATTTATGCTTCACCGGAGGAAGAAAATTGGACTGTGATTGCACTGGAGCTTCACTGCAGTGCACTGGATGTTGGTGAGGAAGGAAGAAGCTATTTTCCCAGGTTCAAAGCTTTCTTCAATGTTCTTCAAATTTTTAAGGCTCCAACAGGTATGTTTCAAGCCCCCCATGATGCTGCCATACTCTATATATTGTTCATGTTCTTCCATTTTCGTTCACTGAGTTTGCATGCTCTGTTATGTTCAATCCTTCAAGTGGTATCAGAGCATGAATTTGATTGACTTAGGGAGCATGTTAATTAATAAAAATGGAGAAGAACATTGTTTGGAGCTTAAATATATGATCCTTCGCTGTTTATAGTATGGGACATGGTTTCTGCAATTTTCACGAACTCACTATAAATTTTTTGTTGATGAGTTTGGATCGTGTAAACCCAATTTAAATGGGTATAGATGGTTTTTGTTTTGGTTTGGATGAGTTTTTGTAATGTAAAATGTCCAAAGAAGCCAAAGGAAGCAATCCCAGAAGAAATTGTAGAGAAATTGGACGCAGGAAACATTCTAGAGACGAAGAAAACTATTCCTAAGCCGCGACTGAGTCGAGCCATTTAAGCCGAGCCGCACTGTGCATGTGAGAGGAGCCGTGCCGATCCAGCCGCTTAAGGCGAGCCGTGCACAGTGAAATTGAGCCGAATTCATTTGCAAATTTCGCAATTGAATTGCGGTTGTGGCGCGCGGGGCATGGAGCGAGTATCCGAGTCCATACGCGGGTCGGCAGCAGAGGGCAAGCGGGCTTGGGTCGCGAGCGCGGGTTGGCTCCACGGGTCGTGGTAGGCGTGCTATCCGGTGCGGCGTGGTGCACCGCGGCCGCGGTGGACCACAGGCCAAATGGGCCCGGATCCGGTGCGGCCGGTGCAGTGGATCGCCAATCAATTTTTTTTAATTTTTAATTTTGGCCCCATACCAGGCGAAGTTAATATTTTTGCAATAGTTTATATTCTTGGAATATATTTGCATGAAAAATATTAGTTAGAGATTTTAGGATTAAACAAGATCATTAATTAATTAATTAATGTGTTTAATTCTATTATTTGGGCACATAGGTTTAAAAATAGAAATGCATGAAAACGTTTACTGTTTTCTGGCATGCTATTTATTTTGTGTACCTATGTGCGTGGTTTCTCAAAGATCAAAGTCTTTGGGAATATTTTTATGCAAGGAAAACTTTTTTCTTGAACAAAATTAAATGGTTATTTTAACTTGAACAAAAATTAATCCTTAGATATTTTCTCAATGGATGTAATCCTTGGCATAGAAAATGTATTGGATTTAGATATTTTTGTAAGTTAAAATAGAAAGCCATTTTATTTTATTTTGCACAAGAAAAATTGTTTTGTTAAATAAAATTGAGACCAAAGTCTCGGAAAAGTTTTAGTTGAAATTTTTTTGAAATTATTAAGTTTTAACTTAAATAAAATTAGTCTATGGAAAAATCTTTCAAAGGATATAATCCTTTGGCATAGAAATTTTGATGGACTTGGATATTTTATTTTTAAATTAAGGAGAACTTAATGGAAATTTCAAAAGGATATTTTTCCAGAAAACTTTATTTTGAAAGACTAAGTGGGAGAGGGGTTCCAATGGCCCCACGGCTTCCATCACGGTCCTCATTAGAGATCGTGAGTTCCCTTGTGTCACCCTAGGAGTGAACCCATATAGGATAGGGATACCACAAGGATCTAGATTTAATAGAATAATGTAATTAATAACCCGAGACACGTACTATAATCGGCCAGCCCACGTTGGAGGTAATAGTGCGAGGAATGTCCATAGGAAATGAGAGAAAACGGCCATCCCACGATGGAGTTATTCTCTAGATCATTACCTAGAAGGGAAATTAATTTGTGGTGGTTATTACACTTAGCTTAGGGAACTGTTAATTTTCCAAAGAAGCTATGTCAGTTTTCCTAAGAGCCAAATTAATTTCTGTACACAAATTTCACAAACTAAAGCATTTCTTTTATTTTTAGATTTTTCAGAAATGGTGGAAGGTTCTTTTAGTCCTTTGGCCGTTATTCTCTGTGAGAATAAGTTAACGGGACCAAACTATGTGGACTGGAAGAGGGACCTGGACATAATACTCACAGCTGTAGATTATAATTATGTCTTTTACGAAACCTGCCCTGTAATCAGGGTCGGTGTAACATCCCTCATTCTCTTCTTGTCGCAGTGGGCCAGCTCAAGTTGGATGTCGCCCCGTCTGAATCCTCAGACTAGGGGTCTTTATAATGATAGAAACTTAAAGCAAGCATGTACAGGTCAAAGCTTAAGTAAATACATGAAACATACTCTTTTATCATAAATACATGAGTGGTGATAGATACATCATCAGGGTTTCCAAAATATACAAGCCAAAAAAAAGTCTCATCATCCATGTACAAAGGTCATGCTAAAAGATTCGCTAACTAGTGCTAGATGGCAAAGTCCGGGTAGTACTGTCGCTAGTCTTCAGCTCTAATCCCTAAAATAGAAAAGACAAACACACGTGTGAGTGGTATACTCAGTGAGTCCCGTGTGTGCTAGTGTTATTCTCAGAAGAGAAAGACATTTTTCAATTTCTTTATTGAAATAAATTTTGTGCCAGGAAAATAGTACTATTTTATAATTTTGGTTCAATCTGTCATGTATATTCGAAAAACAATGGCTTCCAAACACATGGCCCCTAATTTATTAAATGCGGATTCTTCTCCAATTGGAAGTGCGACCCGCGTGCAAAGTTCAAGGAACTTCGCCTTCGGCTACACGGTCTCTTATGCCAGGGACTACGCCTTACAGCACGTCACCCGTGATATGCCGGAAGGGAGAGCAGCGTACAAATGTACCTCACCGTGCACTTAGGGATCTTTTACTTGCCACCATAAGCCAGGGGTCCCAATCCTGACGTCAATCACCATCGAGGTGATAAGGGATTGAACACACCGAGTGTCCCCGCTCGGTCTCATGTGAACAACCCACCATCACAATCAATAGGCAATTGATGGGCTCACAACGGCTAGCTAGGGACGGCTAATTCCATTGTCCTGTCGCCCCGTTTGGAGTAAGATAAGCCTAATAACTGGACTAGGTTATTTGGGTTCATCTAGCTCTAACGAAGGTTAGTACAAAAGTCAAAGCCCTTACTGAGTACTCAACGTCACCATTGATTCACATATTCAATATACTCATTTGAAAGGAGTCTGCTCTCCCCGAAGGGAATTCAAAACAACTCATTCTTGGGGCCAAACATCATTTTATAAAACTTTTACATCACTCGAGTGGGTATTTTCAAGAGCTAGCAAAATTGTATAAATTTCATCTCGGAAGCCATTAAGCATAAAGAAAGCTTATTTTAAGCATAAAGAAAGCTCATTGAAACATTTCGTAAATATCAATTAAACTGGATTCATATGCTTCAATCATATCAAGAAGGCATAGTTTATATCAGAGAAACATTAAACTTTGTCAGAAAAATACATAGCAAATGGTAGTTTTAAAATCAAAGGACTGACCTTGTATAATAGGTCGAAGTTGCACTTGTTTAGACCTAAAAGGTGTTCTCTCGACTTGATTCACCTACACCATTGGTATATCCCTTTGTTATTACTCAATGGTTTCAAATTCTTAATGGTTCGAATAAGGTTTCTATAATCTCTCTAAAGAAATAAATGAATTAACGCTTTTAATGTTTTCCTGATTTTACAGCTTTACCACTCTCCACCATTCTTCGCATAACTTATTCAATATAGGTCCAAATAAGGTGAGGCTACTTCCATAATATTCCTAAGATATCCCTTTATCAATCCCAGGTCATGAGTCATGCAAACTCTATCCCATTTTGAACAGTTTTTCAGTTGATTCCACTGTTCCGAGTTTGGAGTTCAGTTTCATCACTTTCCAGTATTTTGTTCATAACTCTTCCAATTCAGGTCCAAATGAGGTGAAACCACATCCTAAATACTCCTAGGATATTTCTATATCAATTTCAGGTCATGGGATATTCAAACCTCTCTCCATTCCATTCAGTTTTTCAGCTAAACCTGCTGCTCCCAGTTGGTGATTCAAATTTACAGTTTAAGACCCCAACTTGTTTTAACTTATTCCCCTGATTTCTTCAACATACACTACCTCATTTAAACCCTTCAATACTTCATTTAACATCAAAATATCAGTATTCTATTAGGTTTTCATATCCAGCACTTCTCTTTTATCCATATGAATTATTTATTCCAAACTATTCAAACCAGTAAATTTTGGCAGATTACATTATTCTTGCTATTTCTGAGTCATCCAAACCCACATCACCTGATTCAAATCCTTTCTAACTAGTCTAGGATAGGCTTAGGATTATTCATGTTCAAATTCCAGCAAACCATCACTCTAAAATGAACTGAAAATCATGTCTACTTCATCACTCATCCAACCAATTAACCAACCATCACAAAATCAACATATTTTCACTACTTAACTTCAACAATATTCACATGCAGCTAGCTTCCAACTTCTAGTATTATATTTTTGAGCTTTGGAGAAGTGATCTCTTACCTGTCTAAGATGAAGGCAAGCTGTAACTCTCCCTCCTTTTCTTTCTTTTCCTTTCCTCCTCTCCTTGCTGCTGGTTCTTCTCTTCTTCCTCTTACTGCCGAAATTCTCTCTTTCTCTATTTCTCTCTTCTAGTCTTTCTTTTGTTTTCTCTTCCTCTCTTTCTCTATTTTTCTTCTCTTCTTACTGCTCTCTCTCTTGGACCGAAATCCTCCCCCTTGCTCCTATTTATAGAGCTTGCTCCCCTTGGTCTTATTTTGGACTTTATAAAAGATCTAGGGTGAGTTGGCAATTTTTAGAAGTCTTGAGACTTCTCTAGGTTTTTCAAGAGAATTGTGGATTGCTCTAGAAGGTTGTAGGGTCCTCTAGAAGTTTGAAGAAATTCTTAAAACCTTTTTGGACTAGTATATGATTAATCTTAATTAACTTTCCCTAATCTCACTTAGCTTAATTAAGCTTAATTAGAAGAAATCTAATAATGGTCAAATTTGGTCAACAATGTCATGCTTGTGGGCCACCTTTATTTAATTTTTGTGGGCCTCCTAAAATATCCTTGCATATAATATAATATAATTTGAGATATTTATAGCATTAGCTATAATATATATATATATATATATATATATATATAAAATAATGGTTTTAGAATAATAGCAATAATGAAATAAAATAAAATATATCATTAATTCTTTTTATATTTATTCTTATTTTTAAATAAGTCCACCCTACGCAAGTCTTTCATATAAGGCAGGTTATTACAGTCGGTTCCACCAACAAAGAGCGAGAGGCTGAGAAGGCATAGAAGAAGACTAATGAAATGGCATGTTGCTATTTACTAGCCTTCATGTCTAATGTGCTCCAGTCTAAACACGAGCACATGGCTTCTGCGTATGACATTAGTCATTCATTGGCCACTATGTTCGCGAATAAGAGCCGGCCCACAAGGCAAGAGGTTCTTCGAACTATAATAAACTCTAAGATGGCTGAGGGAGCATCAGTCAGTGAGCATATGCTCAAGATGATTGCTGCTTTTGAGGAGGCGAAAATCTTAGGGGCTATCAGTGACCCCGAGAGCCAAGTGGACATGGTTCTCGAGTTTCTATCGGGTTCCTTTACTCAGTTCAAATTAAATTACATGAGTTTGACTGAGGTGATAAAGGAACTCCAGATGGCAGAGAAGGTCATGAAGCCACATTCAATGGCTATGATTGCTAAGGCTTCTTTCTCAAGAACTGGGTCAAGGCCCAGAAAGTTCAAAAGGAAGAAAGGAAACGCAGTAGCCCAGCCCAAAAATAAACCGAAGGGCAAGTGCTTCAAATGTGGGAAGAAGGGACACTGGAAATGAGAGTGTCCAGATCTTCAATCCAAGAAAAACCCTATATGTAATGTTCTCTATCTAGAGTTTATATCCATGGTTGGATCAAATTCTACTTGGATTGTTGATTCAGGAGCCACTGATCATATCTGTAACTCCTTGCAGGCGTTTAGAAAGATAAGATGACTCAAGAATGGTAAACATGGATTACGTGTGGAAATGGAGCACAAGTCTGAGCCCTCGCAGTGCGAGAGCTGGATCTTATTTTTTATTGTAGTAATAAAGTGGTTTTAATAGATATTTTATATGTACCTGGTTTTCGTCAGAATTTGATTTTAGTTGCAAAACTTATAAATCAAGGATATTCTGAATATTTCCATTCTGGTATTTCTATCAGTAGAGATGGAGAAATATTATGTACTGGACACATGTATGAAAATCTATTCTACTTAAACCCGATTAACAATCAATCAAATAACGCTCAATCTAAACCTTTAACTAAGAAGAAAAAGACCAATATCAATGACTCAAATCTTTGGCATCTGGGGTTAGGTCACATCTACTCAACTAGGATTCAGAGGCTAATCCATGATAGACCTTTGGGCACATTGAGATTGGAAATTGACCTCAGTGTGAATCCTGCCTAATGGGAAAGATAACCAAAAGGGTCTTTTATCCCTAAGGCGGATAGGGCCAAGGAGGTACTGAGTTTTGTTTACACTGATGTGTGTGGTCCATTGTCTACACCAGCTAGAGGAGGCTTTTGAGTTCTTCATTGCTTTCACGGATAATTGTACAAGATTTGGTTACGCTTACTTGATAAGATGCAAGTCTGACTCTTTTGACAAGTTCAAAGAGTTTAAGGCTGAAGTGGAGCATCGGACAGGTAAATTGATCAAGACCTTACGATCGGATCGTGGTGAAAAGTACCTCCTAGGTGAATTCAAAGACTACATGGTACATCATAGGATAGTATCCCAGCTCTCTGTGCTAGGGACACCCCAGCAGAACAGAGTGGCTGAGAGAAGGAACAAGACATTGATGGAAATGGACAAAAGCATGATGTCTCATGCTACTCTTCCAGTATCTTTTTGGGGATATGTCCTAGAAACAAAGGCATATATTCTGAACTTGGTGCCTTCCAAGTCAGTACCTAAGACACCCTATGAGATGTGGACTGGGCGTAAGCCAAGTCTGAATTATCTCAGGATATGGGGTTGTCCAGCGGGAGACAAGTTGGAACCAAGATCAGAATTATGCTATTATGTTGGGTATCTAAAAGGAACCAAGGGAGGTTACTTCTATCATCCTAAGGAGCAGAAGGTACGGGGTAGTACCAATACTAGATACTTAGAGGATGATCTAAGTACTTCCACAAAAGGTTCAACTAAGTTGGAACTCGAAGAGAAGTTATCTTCGGAAGCAACTTCTTCTAACCCGATTGTGGAACAAGAAGAGGCACAACCTCAAGAGCCTGTACAAATGGTGCCTCGTCATAGTGGGAGAGTGTCTAGGGTTCCAGATAGATGGAATGGAGAAGCTTTTGAGCTGGTCTCTGACCATCAGGAGCAACACCCTACTAGATACAAGGAGGTAATTGCTGATGCCGATGCAAATGTATGGCATGAAGCAATGAAAGCCGAGATTAAATCTATGTACTTCAATCAGGTTTGAGATCTTGTAGCTTCACCTGAAGGGATAAAACCCATGGGTGTAAGTGGGTGTTCAAGAGGAAGAGGTGAGCGGATGGGAAGGTGGAAACCTCCATAGCTAGGCTTGTAGCAAAAAGGTATACTCAGAAAGAAAGGATCGATTATGAGGAAACCTTTTCCCTGGTAGCCATGCTTAAATTCATCCGTATCCTCCTTGCCATCACATGTCACTGTGACTACGAGATATGGCAAATGGATATCAGGACGGCATTTTTGAATGGCCATCTTAGCAATGACATATATATGTCCCAACTGGAAGGTTTTATTGCTGAAGGCTAAGAACATATGGTTTGCAGGCTTAAGAAGTCCATTTATGGATTTAAGCAAGTATCGAGAGTGTAGAACATTCGTTTTGACGAGACTGTAAAGTCTTATGGTTTTATTCAAAACAAGGATGAACCATGCGTGTACAAGAATCTTGAGGGGTTTAATGTGGTTTTTCTTGTCTTATGTATGTAGATGACATTCTACTCATTGGAAATGATGTAGGGTCATTGTTATCTACAAAGGTTTGGCTATCTAGTCAATTCAGTATGAAGGACTCGGGAGAAGCCAGCTACATTCTCGAGATTAGACTTCTTAGAAATAGGAAGTAGAGAATGTTAGGATTATCCCAAGTCACATACATTGACAAGATGTTGGCCAAGTACAGCACGAACTCAAGCAATGGAACTCTAATGCCTTGCAGATATAGGTTGTCTCTTTCTTCAAGGGACTCTCTTAAGTCTCAAGAAGAAAAGGACAGAATGAGTAGGATTCCCTACGCTTCGGCTGTGTGAAGTCTCATGTACGCCATGTTGTGTACTAGGCCAGATATCTGTTTTGTCATAGGCTTAGTTAGCAGATATCAGTCAAATCTTGGGGAGGTTAGTTGGCATGCTGTAAAACGTACCTCAAAGAAACCTTGGAACCACAAGGAGGGGAAGCATATAGTGAGGTAGTACCACCTGGTCCGGGATTTCTTGAGACGGGAAGTCGTGATGGAACAGATTGCCTCTGAGAACAATCTAGTAGATCCATTCACCAAGCCTTTGGTTGAGGGTCTTCAAGAGATACTTTGACGCCATTGGGGTGGGCACTCATGGACTTACCTAGTCTTAGAGTGCAAGCAGGAGATTGTTGGGAATATGCCCTCTTAGACTAGTTTTTCTGATGAAAATATCGAATATGTTAATAAAAGAATTTATTTGTTGGAAATCGTTTGTGAAATAATTTTCTTTATTTGTGTACATTTTCGTTTGGAACAGACCCATTGTGTGTAAGTAAGTGATCCATGTGAATGGAGATCTTTCACAGTAAGGTATGGATCATGGGTTATTTAAACACATAAACAGTTGTTTTTAACTAATTGATGAGAATGGGAATCTCTTCATGTTTAGGTTATTATGTTATGAATTCCAAATGGGGAATGACTTACCTTTAGCCAGTGAGTAGTCCACTCACTTCATGACATAAGCATATTTCGAATACGTAGAACAGGACCTGTAGTAGTGGTTTCTAAAAAATACTATATGGTAGAAACCTAGACTATTACCGCTACAGCGTGGATTAGTACTCTATGACTTGAGTATGAGTTGATGGTCTAGCGAAGCTGGAAGTATATTCTTTGATATACTATAGTTGAGGTTCTATCGGAGGGCCAATATACTTGTATGTTGGGTATGTGTGACTAGTTCGTTAAGACAGACTTGTACAAGATAGTTTCTACACTATATCGCCCCTTGTGGTTATCCGAATGATCTAAATAACCAGGGCCCTGGGAAACATGACTTGGATGTTTGCTTTAGGGTCGCTCCCTTGGAAAGCAGAAACACTCCAGGAAGTCATGGATCATTGGACTAGAAGCCTAAGGATGGTAGATGTCTTTAAGAGAGGTGTTAGTACACTTCTTCCTCTCTAAATGTATGGTGATGTGTAGAGGGGTATTTTAGTCATTTCACTTGTAGGTCGAAGACTCTGCTAATGCAGCATTGTCCTTGGGGTTAATATTTCCTTATGGTAATATTAGAAAATATTTAAAATACAAAATACATCTATTTATATAGTAGGGGTATTTTGGTCATTTTAGTAACCAAGGCGATGTGTCTTTTTGGTCCTCGGAATAGCCCGTAAGTCCCAATTAATTTTTGGGTTGAGAAAATAATCTCAGTTGAGAGAGTTTTATTTTATTCGGGAAGTCTAATTTATTATTAGACTGGAATAAAATAAATGGAGAGAAATTTATTATCTGGTTTAATGGGTTAATTAATTATTCAGGACCTGGGTCCAGTTTGAATAATTAGAAAATTAACCGGAACTTAAACTAGAGGAAAATAATTATTACTTAATTATTTATTGGGTTATTTATTGAATTAAATCCCAAGAAATAAATAATTAAATTTTAATTACTTTTTGGTTCATTTGGGTTCATTAATTATTTATTGGGTTATTTATTTAATCCCAAGAAAAATAATTAATATTTATTATTTTGGATTTTTCAGGTCCAAAAAAATAATAAATATTATTTTGGCCCAATAGCCTGGACCATAAGATTTTTCCGGACACAGTTTAGAAGAGTTTAGGGTGAAGCCAAAATTTATTTTGTTAATAATATTCGAGTATTAAATCCTGGGAATATTATTTTGATCAAAATAATTATTTTTGGTTTCATGACTCTTGGCTTTCTGTGTGGAAAAATAAAATAAATAAAAGGGGAAAAAATGAAAGGGGAAAAAAAATGAAAGGTCTCCTGTCTCTCAGCCTCTCATGTGCTGTTTGGTTTTCTGGCTCTTGGATTTCTTTCATTGGCTTTTGTTTTCTTAAACTGAAAAGCCATGTCGTGAAATAGGCTAGAAAGCTGAGAATGAACAACCTGTGAAAATGAGAAAAAATGGACGATCATTTCTTCATCAAAATTGAGTGCTCACCAACGGGTTTAGACAGTGGTCATATTCTGTGAACCAGAAAGCTTGGCATTTATGCTTCACTGGAGGAAGAAAACTAGACTGTGATTGCACTGGAGCTTCACTGCAGTGCACTGGATGTTGGTGAGGAAGGAAGAAGCTATTTTCCTAGGTTCAAAGCTTTCTTCAATGTTCTTCAAATTTTTAAGGCTCCAACAGGTATGTTTCAAGCCCACCATGATGCTGCCATACTCTACATATTGTTCATGTTCTTCCATTTTCATTCACTGAGTTTGCATGCTCAGTTATGTTCAATCCTTCAATAGTAATATTACATAAAAGTCAACAAAAGAAACTGTAAGATAAATAATGCCTTTTATTAAAATAAAATGTGTCATATACAATGTATAAGTGATTGCCTCTAGAGCATAACACTAACACATCCCCCATTCTAGGGTTAGGAGCTTCAAATCGTTCTTGGCCTCTTCTTTATGCCATGATAGAAAATTGAGCCAAATTGATTTCTCAATCCCAAGATCTCCCTTGTTATGTCTTCAAACCTATTGTGCATTGTTCTCAACATAGCATTTAAATCCTCTCGCAAAGCCCTAGCATCAATTGGTTCTTCTTATGGCCTACTAGGTCCACTTGGGTTAGGCCTAGGGATTTCTTGTTCATGGGCCCTTGCGGTAGAATATTCAATGAATTATACTTGCAAAAGATATTAGCAAAAGAAATAGATCCTCTCTTTACTCCTTTGCGTGTTTACTCTCAAAGATAATCACTCTAAACTCGTGTTTACCCATTTTGGCTCTTTTGATAATAATCTTAAACTCTTGCCTTTTCTCAACTCTCAAGCCTTCTTATTCAATCTTAATTCTCTAGCTAAAGATTTAGTCCATCTAAGTGAGTCAATAAAAATCAATCGATTTTCCAATTAAGGGGTCTTAGGGAAATTTCAACAAACACTTATTGGGCACCTTAAGAAAACAAGTTTTCAAGCAAGAATTTCAAGTAGTGAGGATTCAATTAACATAAGAACAAACACTAAAAACATAAGGAAGTAATTTCAAACAAGGAACAAACAAGAATTAGCAATAACGAAGAAATAAAAACAACTAGTGAATAGGAATATGAAGAACAAGATCACAAGTATGCAATAGTAAAGGTGAGTTAAATGAGGATGGATTTCAACAATAGAGTGATATACCAAGTCCCAACATTCCAAGAAATGAAAGATAAAAGTCAAGACTCCTAACTATAGCCACAAACATTCTCATAGAACATTTATCAAACACCTTAGTTGCAATCTCGTCACTCAAAACCAACCAATATTTTCACCCATATTCACGCCCGTTTTCACCACAAACACAAGATAAATTTGTTCCCAAGCATTGAATAACATCAAAGAACAGTTTTCTCAAGGGGAAATCAAGAACTAACAAAAATATCATGACCTTTTTGAAGTATTTTTTTTAGTTACGAAAATTTTCTTGTTTTTATTTGTGAGTATGGAAAAAAATAGAGAGCATGCACAGGAGACAAAAATGGAGGGAAAAAATACATGAACAAAGAATAGCAGCAGCATGTAAGCATTAAAACCATACCTCTGTGTGCCTTAAACCTTGAAGACTATGGGAGAATGGATTGATTCATAGGAACAACTTCCTCCTTCCCGTGGGATGAAACCTCCGGTTCAAAAAATGCCCGGCTCTTCAGTTCACCTCTGGTGCATTAATGCCAAACATTTTAGCTCTCAGAATATGTCCCTCCCTAATCCTTGTTGGTGAACACAGAATTTTGAGTGAGAAGAGGATCAGTCATGGTTCTTGTTAGCTTGGCTTCTTATAGCTAAAAACCAAGAACAGAAAGGTCACGAGAGGCAGAGGGTCACAAGAGAGAAATGCAGCCTGGTATTTCAAAGGTTATTTTCCCACACACAGAGCCGTGAGTGAAGCCAAAAATATTTATTTATTATTTTTAATTTCTTTATTTTTAATTAATTACTTTGATAACAATATCCCCCGGGATTTAATATTTCAAACTCCCGAATATTATTAACCGAGTAAGATTTGGCTTCACCCTAAACTCTTTTGAACTGTGTCTGGAAAAATCCTATGGTCCAGGCTATTGGGCCAAAATAATATTTATTATTTTTCTTGGATCCAAAGCTCAAAATAATAAACATTAATTATTTATTCATTTGGCTTAATTAAATAACCCAATAAACCAAATGAACCAAAATGAACCAAAAAATAATTAAACTTTAATTATTTATTCCTTGGGATTAAATAAATAATCCAATAAATAATTAAGTATTAATTATTTCCCTCTAGTTTAAGCCCAGGTTAATTTTTTAATTATTCAAACCGGACCTAGGCCCTGAATAATTAATTAACCAATTAAATCAGATATTAAATTTCTCTCAATTTATTTTATTTCAGTCTAATAATAAATAAGACTTCCTGAATAAAATAAAACCCTCTCTAACTGAGACCAATTCCTTAACCTAAAAATTAATTAGGACTTACAGGCTATTCCGAGGACCAAAAAGATACATCGCCTTGACTACTAAAATGACCAAAATACCCCTACTATATAAATAGACGTATTTTGCATTTTAAATATTTTCTAATATCACCATAAGAAAATATTGACCCCAAGGACAATGCTGCATTAGCAAAGTCTCTGACCTATAGGTGAAATGACTAAAATACCCCTCTACACATCGCCGTGTATTTAGAGAGGAAGAAGTGTAGTAACACCCCTCTAAATGACATCTACCATCCTTAGGCTTCTAGTCCAATGATCTACGACTTCCTGGAGTGTTTTCACTTTTCAAGGGAGCTTCCCTAAAGCAAGCATCCAAGTCATGTTTCCTAGGGCTCTAGACATTTAGATCATTCAGACAACCACAATGGGCAATATAATGTAGAAACTATCTTGTACAAGTTTGTCTTAACTAACTAGTTACGTAAACCCAATATGCAAGTATATTGGTTCTACGATAGAACCTCAACTATAGCATATCAAAGTATATGCTTCCAACTTTATCAGACCACCAACTCATACTCAAGTCATAGAGTAATAGTCCACGCTGTAGCGATAGTAGTCTAGGTTTCTACCATATAGTACTTTTAAAAACCACTACTACAGGTCATGTTCTACGTATTCGAAATACGCTTATGTCATGAAGTGGCTAAAGGTAAAGGTAAACCATTCCCCATTTGGAATTCAAACATAATAACCTAAACATGATGAGATTCCCATTCTCATCAATCGGTTAAGAATAAATGTTTATGTGTTTAAAAAACCCATGATCCATACCGTACTATGAAAGACCACCATTCATATGGATCACTTATTTAAACACAATGAGTCTTTTCCAAACGAAATTGTGCACAAACAAAAAGTAAATTCACAAACGTTTTCTGAAAACAAGTTCTTTTATTAAAATATTCGATATCTGCATCAGAAACCTAGTCTAAGAGGGCATATTCCCAACATTATTCAACTTTGTAGTGTTCATTTTCTTGATTTCAAACTTTACTTGGAATCAAAGCTTTTTCTTTTTTATACCAAACTCTTTGATATGATCTTAAGTGATTAAATTGATGGGACAATGGACTAATATCTCAGTTCTTATAATAGAACTAAACAATGGAGTTTATGGAGGAATGAAAACTATATATCTACACTCTAACAAACCCTTGAAGAACTAGGCATCAAAGACCTACAATAATAGTGGCAAGATCAACCATAGACACACCTAAATATCCTTGAGACAACAAAGGTAGTCAACAACAAAAGAGTAGAAACTATAGGCACCCAAATAATGAAATGCAAGTTAAACCTTAGAAGAGCAAAGTAACTAAGACCTAATCAAGAGAAAATACATTAGATTATCCAAAAGATTTAAAGACTTATTCAAATGAAGGACTAAACCCTAAGCATGGTCATGAATAAGATGAACAAGGAGGCAAAGACCCCTCAAAACTCTCTTTTCAAATTTGAATAAAGTATATAGGTTGTCTTGTCAAATCACAAAAAGATGTATTTATACTACCTTAACCCTAACTAATTGATTCTTGAGGTCCTAAGATAAATTAAGGCTTTAAAAGGCCTTTATAAAATGTTTAAAATAGAAAAAAAATGGAGAAAACATCAGAAATAACAAAATAGGGGTTTGGGCCCAGACATAAGCTGGCCAGTTTTAGCACTAAGGCCGGCGCCGGTTCTTTGTTGGAACGCCACCCCTTCGCTTGCAGTCCATAACCGGCACTAGTTCAGCTATCTTGGGCCGGTGTTGGTTCTCTGCTGGTCTGCTATGCTTCAACCTTTTCTTCCTTCTTTGGTGCTAGCTTGCGTTTTTATTGGGGTTCCTCTTGGATAGTCATTAAGTTGAGCTCTTGACTACCTTCAACATTGTTCTAAATCTCTTCTATCCTCAAACATAGTTTTATGAGCAATTAGATATCACTTTGGAACCTCTTGATCCTTGATTTTATCATTAGTCCATGCAAGATCGTTCCCCCTTCTTGAGTTTGAACTTTTTGGCTAGCTTGATTCCTATCATGGGGTATTCCAGTATAACCCATTAATTACAATTCAAATCAAGTAAGATAGCAACCACAAAGTTAGATTACAAAGGGGGTAAATGGAGAGCTCAAGGTTAAGGGCCCTTTTGTTCTTTGCAATCTTTCTTTGGGTGCCCCTTTTCTTCGTCAATCTACCTTTGATCTTCTCTCCTTAGCTTCTTCTTATGTTTCCCAAAGGGTTCCACAGAGGTTTCTCGTGTTTTCTCTCGTTGCTCTCTCAGAAAGAACCTAGATAAGTAGTATTTTTATAGATTACTTTCTTGAAACCCTCAATTTTTATGGAACAAGGTATATTTTGCGATGTTGCATAGGTGCCGTGAAAGGTGGCCTACACGGTGAATGCTTCAGATCTGAGTTGAAACGACATTGTGGGTCTTGAATTCTTTATGTGCTGGAAACATACATGATGCTATGGTAGTTGAGATGTACGACACCGTCAGCTCTTAGGATTTTCAACATTTCTGACTTTTGAACATACGCAGTGCTGTGCATTGTGGGAGGTATAGCACTGTAGGCTCTCTTATTTTTTACTTTTGAGACTCTGACTCTACACACAGTAGTGCATAGTGATAGCGATAGCGTCGAAGGTCCTCAATTTAGCTTTTTTTCAATCTTTTTCTTCTTAAATCTACTTCAAATTCTAATTCTTTTTATCTACATCAAACAAGGAGAAAACATGGGAGATAAGTAACAATCTATTGAGATTTAAAGAATTTAAGCCACAAATGCTATGTAAAATAGGCATGTAATGATCAAATATTACTTGTGTTGTTAAGGATATGAATGATTCACAAATAGTAAACAGTTTCTACTCAAGATGCAAAATCAATCAAAGGCCATGTAGTATAATGATAGATGGTGCAAGTTGTACAAATGTGATAAGTATTATATTGGTGGAGGAGCTGGTATTGAGACCATAAAGCATCCTAAACCTACGAGCTTTAGTGGTTGAATAATTATGGTGAGGTGAAGGTGAACAAAAAAGCCAAGGTTACATTTAACATAGGGAAAGTATGAAGATGAGGTGACTTGTGATGTGATGCCCATGCATGTTGGAGAATTGTTATTGGGAAGGCCTTGGATGTTTGATAGGAAGGTAATACACAATAGGAGAAGGAATACATATGCCTTGAGCAAGGATGGAAAGAAGTTTAGCTTTCTTCCAATGCCTTCTAGTGAGGTCTTGAAAGATAAAAATGCCATAAGGGAACAAGATAGAAAGGGAAGATATAAGGAGGGAAAAAAACAAAAAAGGGCCAACACAAGAGTATGAGAGAAGAGAAAATGATAGGAGACAAAATAGGAGAAAGAAACCGTAGAAATCCAAAAGTAAGCACAACCAAAGAGGGAGTATAGAGATAAAATAAGAGTGCATCATTAGGTTTCGAATGGTGAAAACAACAAGAGGGAGAAAAGAAAGTGTGGAGGAAAATTAAGGGTAAAAGCTTGAGTTGTGAAGAGAGAAAACAAGGGAGCTAGTGAGGAGCAAAAACCAAAAGTTTTACCTTCACACACAAATTCTTTTTTGAACTATAATGTAGATGTTGATTTGAAGATAAATCCTTTTCAAGAAGGGGGAAATAATGTAAATCATCCTAGGCATGAAAACTAATTCCAAGAAAGGGGAAGGAAGACAAAATCACAATGCATGGCTCCTTAGATAAGATCAATGGTCAAGAGGTTTCAAGGGAGTTTTCAAGGCAACAAATTCAACAAACCAAGACCTAAGAGATGGGTAAAGAGATGGATGGTAAAAAACAAAGGCCAAAAGATGCATAAAACAAGCAACAATCCTTATAGAGGATCAAGCTAATATTTAGATAAGGACTAAAGAAATATCAAAAGAAGCTCAAAATACCAATATTTCATTTAGAAGATCAAGGAAGCACATGCAAATGAAACATAGGTCAAAGGAGCAAGGATAGAAGTGCAACAAAATAGGGGAGTACGCCCTAGAGCCGAATCGACACCAGCCAAAAGTGATGGAACTGGCCCTAACCGAATGTTGGCTAAATTCTATCTTGGGCAGAACCAAGCCTTTGTTGTTCATTTCTTGTTTTAAGCTTACTTGTCTTCCTTTTATTCTCCACAACTTTTATTATGTTTATACTTATTTAAAGGCATGTAATATGGCCTTAAAACTTATACAAATGCCACCTAATCCTATGTTTAGTTAACTAATTAGTTAGGGCAATTTAGGGCCTATATATACCCCATTATAACATATTTTGTAGCAAATTTCAGATTTCAAAAGATTGAATAGAGTGTGAACTCTTTGAGAAGAGATTCCTCCATAGTTCTTCATTTCAAGACCAAGTAAAGAAATTAGACCAACCTTCATTTAAAGTCTCTAAAATCTTTTGGTTAATCTATCTTGTTTTTCTAACTTGAGTATTGGATAGATTAGTTTTACCTAGTGTCCTTGTTAGAATTCCTTGAAGGGTGCCTATTTTTCTCCATCCCACTTGTTCTTAAATTTCTTGTAAAATCAAGGGTGTTTGGATATTAAAGTAGTTGGCCAATTCCAATTAAAGTTTGAGTTCTAGTTGTTCAATCACTTAGGGTTCTTATTTTAAGTGTATTCTGGTAGAAAATTGAGTGACCAATTCTTAAAGTCTTTGTTCTTGATTTCAAGAGGGGCTCTCGAGCTCATATCACAAAACTACAAAATTTATGATTTTCAACCCTTTTACATATTGAAACTCCTTCAAAATCCTGCGCCTAATTCTTATCCGCACAAAAATAAAATATGAAGCAATTAAGCACCAAATCATGTAAGAAACTTAGAAAACTATGTAAAAACACATTCACTCTAAAAATATGTATAATTAAGCACATATTAGACTCCTCTACACTTAATATTTTGCTTCTCCTCAAGAAAACCAAACCAAGGCAAGAATTCCTAAAAGTTTTCATCTCAAGGATCTCTCAACAACTTATCAAACATATTAAAAACTTTACTCACTAATCAATCTAACCACTTAGCAACCATACTTAAACTTTAAGTATAATTCTCATATCATAAGTTCATCAGAAGATAATCCAAAAATCCTATCCAAAACTTGCACCAATATCCAAAATTTGTGCAAGATATAAAAACTCAACTTAAACCACACTAATAAAATAACACAATAAATTAACTTCTTATTCAATGAACAACTTTTTTCTTCTTTTTCATTTGGGGATTTTCCTTTTTCTTTTTCACTTTTTTTTCTTAGAGCTTTTACCTTGTTTGAAATGTCAAAACAACTTTTTGATGTGAGAATAAACAGGGGTGCATACATCTAGTTACGTAATTGATATCACAAACTCAAATGGCTATTAGCGCTATTCATATTTCAAGACCAGAATTTATTGAGTTTTTTATGTTTTAAGGGCAAAAAATAGTGGAATAGAATTTATTACATGCTCCTTCTTCCTTTTTTCCATTTTTTTTCTTTTCATCTTTGGAAAATTTTATTATAGGATATTATGAAGGACCAGAATTTGACCAAGATGCTAGTAATGTCCAGGACCATCAAACTAACTTATTCAAAATCCAACACACAAGTTTCATACTGACAGGTATCATCCAAGCCACAAAAGCTACACCAAAGAATGGGGAAAGATAGTCAAGCCACAACTTATGGCTCCTTGGGTAAAATTCATCTTCAAGAGGTTACAAGGAGGTTTTCAAGGCCGCCAAGCCAACAAATTAAGGACCAAAAGATATGTGAAGAGATGGATGTCAAAGAGAGGAACAAAGGAAGCTAAATTCACCCAACAACTTATGTGGAAGGCTAAAGAATTGTAAGGAAAGGCTGAAAACAAGAAAAAGAACCGGCTATTTGAAGAATAGGACCAAACTGGTGCCGACTCTTCTCGGCATGTTAGCCAATTTTGGACAGAACACAGCCAGCACTGGCTTACCTAGGCAAACCGACGCCAGCTCACTTTGAGCAATGCCCTATTTTGCTATTTTGGATTTGTTTTGCTTTGTTTTATTTCCAATTATATTCCCACGACTTTAATATTGTAATAGGAATATTTTAGACTTAGTTAAGAGACGAATGGCTGAGATTTAATCTCCCATTTGCTAGGTTAAGATGGCTATATATATGCCATTATAAGACCTTCATTTTTTAGATTTTAGAGTTAAATGTTTTGGTATGAAACCAAATCTTCTTAATAGACAGTATGTAAGGGGTGATTCCCATTTTAAGACCGAATCAAAGAATTTAGTCCCACTTTTGATCAATATCTCTCAACTTTAAACAGATAATTTAAAACTTTTTCTCTAATCTTAGGTGCTACAATTTCCTAGTGTTCTTGTTAGGTTTGAGGTTGGGTGCCTTCAAATCTCATCCTTATTGTTTTAATCTCTTGATAGATTAGGGTGTTAAGGTGTTTTGAGGTAGGCTAGATTCTCCAAAAACTCAAGCGGGTTAGTTGCATTTTGCATCTAGTTACTTGTGTGTGAGAATTTGGCAGAGTGTTGGGTTATCAACTATTGCATATTTGGTGCTTAAGACCAACGTGCTTTCATGCTCATATCAAAGTGATATCAAAGGAAGATTATATTGATTCTAATCAAGACAACTTTCTTTGGGTAAAGGTACAAAATTTCTTCAAGAATTGTGAAAATTTTGTAGATTTTCGTCACTTATTGTGGGACTATTTTTTGAATGCTTAGAACTTAATATTGTGCCATGAAACTTGATAAGAAATTGAGTCTATTTGTTGCTATGATGTTGGAGGAATCATTTGGCATGAAGAATTGTTGGTTTGAACCTAAAACAAGGGGAAAACCTCATCAAATATTGCTGTAATTTTTAAATTTCCGTAACTAATTTTCTTACAATTTTTTAGAGTAAAAAACTTCAATTTGTGCCATGGGTATGTTGTGAATTTGGTCCTACATGATATATTAATATTTGGAAAATCATTTGGTGTGAAAATTTGTCGACTTAGGGCCAAAACAAAGTTGAAATTTGCCAAACAAAATTGAGCTAAGAAATTTCATATAAGGTGTTTGATATGTTGCATCAATGACTTGTGATTGCTCATGCATAACTATCTCAAGCTTCTATTCATGAACTACATTATCTCCTAGCATAGTAGATTATTTTTAGTGAGGTAAATATTTCTTGTAGTTACTAGAAAGTTTTTTTCTCTTTGAAACAACCTTAAGCTTGGAAAGCATTTGTGCCATTTAAACTCCCACCATTAGTTTTCTTAAATTTGCCATCCTTGAGAAATCATTTCCTTAAGTGAATTTTTAATTGGCAAATTTGTGTCTCTTAAGGTTGTGGTAGCATCATTTCACATAAAACTCATTGATCTCATTTGATGCCTACCAAGTGTTCTATAAATTGCTTTTAAGAGTCCCTTCTTCTTATTCCTTGGAGTTTAATTGGCTTCATCAAGTTAAACTAAATCTTTTGAATTGGGAAGAGTTGGAAAGAACTTGAGTAAGCAAATTGAGAGTTTGAAAAAAGCAAGAGGGTGAGCTTATTATAAAAGCCAAAGAAGAGCACAAACACGAGGGAGGAGTGGCCATCAAATTGAGTGATAAACACGTGAAGGAATAAAGTGAGGAACGTTTTATTATGTTTTTTTTCCTCAAAATTTACAAGTCTATCTCTTGAAAATGGGTTATGAGTGTACATATGATTCACAAAGTTCATCACCTATGAATGCTCAAAGTGGAATGAGTAAATTTTTATGAAATATCTTGTTCAAGTAGAGGAGGATATGATATATTTGATGAAGAAGATTGGAGATATGAAGATGAATGTGAAATATTATATGATTGTGATGAAAGGTGATTGCCAAGCCTTCGAGACTTGTTTGATGCGGAGTAAGATGAACGCCTTGAAATTTGAAGAAAATTCTGAACCTTAAATTTGATGGAGCTTATGAACCCTGAATTTGATGAAGCTTGAATACTTGAAACTTGCGATGCCTCTTGTTTGTTGAAGCTTGAGCTTGAGGATCTTGGGGTGCCTTGAACCATTGAGGGAAGACCCTATTTATAGCCAAAAAATCCCTTGACTTTAGTATAAATAGTCGATGTGGGATTTTGAAGGAGCCTCCCAACAAACCCTAATGGACTTAGGTTAAGATGACCTAGGCTTAATTTATGTTTTAGCCCAATCTCATTTAATCCACATTATATTTGGGTTATGAGATTTTCAAAAGTCCAATTTTAGGGCCTAATCCAATTTCATTTAATCCATAATATATTATATTTAATGTAAAATGGACCATTAACAATAGCCCAATTTCAATAGTCCAATTTTATAATCCATTGGATTTAATGGACTTTTAATGATAGCCTAATTATATTAATTAATTCAAGAATAATTATATTTATTCATGAATTAATTTTAATTAATCAAGACTAAAATATGTAATTTTCTTTTAATCCTAAAAATATATTTTATCCCAAAATTTTTTGTCTACAATGATACTAACAATATTTGTAAATGTCACTAACTTTTGTTTTTTTAGGTACTTTGTGAATATTTAAGTCTTTTTATTAGTATACGATTTTTTTTTTCCTATTCTTTACTTTTCTTTTCGATTTGATTTTTTTATTTCTTTGAGTGCGAGGTTGACATCATCATGGATAATTATTTTTGGGCACAAGATCAAAGGAGTTACATTGATGATAGATTTACAAAGTTACAAGCTCACATTAACGTTTATAGTGAGACGTCATTGAAGCATTAGTGAATTCTTTTGTTGTCAATACAAATTCATCTGTTCAGTGGAATGAAGAAGCTTCCTAATGATTGTACGATCAAAGGGCACGATTAGCTAAGATTGTTGAGGAGACTCATGAGTTCATACTAGCCCGTACAATTGACCATGGAAAAAAAGAGAGGCTAGAGGGACAGTTGCACGATATGGTAAAAAAGGTATTCGATTCTACTCTATATGCTAATAATTCTAATCTCTCTTTGTCACATGATTTCTTAGGTTCCTCTCTATTCTTGTAGGATAATAGTAAAAGATCAAAATGGAAAACATCAAAGAAAACGCAGCAAAAAAATTTTCAATTTTCTGAGCCACATCTAGGAAAGAGTACTTACTTTTCTCTATTAGTCACGGATAAACCAACAAAGGGCCGGGTTGTACAAGATCTTGTGTTGGAAAGGGAGAAGGACGCACCTATAGTTCGACCGGTATTCCTGCCAATCTACTATTCCTACAAATCAAACCTCTCCAAGCTTCTTCTCTTCGTCTTCCGAAGTATGACTCAGCCTTGTTCTTGGGTTAGCTTGGTGAAAGCTTCTTCTTTGGATAACCAAGATCCTCTCCAAGAGAGAGAGTAGAAAATGAAGAGAAAAACAAGAGGAATGGTGGTTGCACACCAAGAGAGAGAGCTAGGCCAAAACCCTACCTCTCTTACCCTTAAATTTCGGCTAGCACTAGGCCTTAATGAAGCCCTAGTGGCCAAAACACACTAAGCCCTAATGGGCTTGGTGTTGTGATCATAAACCAGTCCAAGACTGGCCCAAGTCTCTTTATTAATTAATTATCTTTTTTTAGCTTCATTAAATACCCAAGACTAATTAATTAATTCTAATTAGACTCTTAATATATGTCAACATATATAAACCCAATCAATTAATTTATTCCAGCCCAATTCTCTGATTTAATTAATTATCTTTTTTGGGCCTTATGAAAAATCAAAGACTAATTAATTAGTTTTAATTGGACTCTTAAAATAAATTTTATTTCTCTTTTAGATAATTATCCATTAAGCCCAAATTGTGTCTAAACAACACCAAGGTAACTTGAGCTACTCCAGGGACCAAGAGACATATTATTCATGGTTACTAAAATGACCAAAATGCCCTTACTATTAAATAGCTGCATTTTACCATTTTAAATATTCACATTTATCACCATATAGAAATACTGACCCCAAGAATAATATTGCTAAAGCAATGTCTCCAACCTACAAGTAAAATGGTGAAAATACCCCTTTATGGAACATCCATCAATGAGACAGGATAATGTACTAACACCCATCTCAAAGATATCTACCATCTTTAGATCTCTAATCTGATAATCCATGACTCACTTGAATGTACTTGTTTATCATTGGAAGCTACCTAGAAACACATATTTTAGAGTCACGTTCCCAGGGCCTTGGATTATTAGATTATCCTGGACAATCATAAAGGGGTGATTTAACTTCACCAAGTAAAGCATAGAAATTCTGTTGCATGAGTCCATCTTAACTAACTAGAGTAATACACCTAGCGTACAAGGTTATTGATCTCACAAAAGTAATCTCACCCAATATGCATCAAAGTACAAGACCTTAGCTTCGCCAAACCACCAACTTATACTCAAGTATGAAGGTATCCGTCTACACTGTAGTAGTAATTGTCTGGTCTCTATAATTATAGTATTTTAAGGGAGGCCACTACTACAGGTCCAGTTCTACGTATTTGAAATACGCTTATGTCAATGATGTGAGTGAACTACTCACTGATTCAAGGTAAGCCATTCCTCATTGAAACTTATGGCATAATAGTCTTACCTTGATGAAATTCCCAATTCCATCAAACAACTAAGAACTCAATTTTACTTATATGACAAGTACTTATGGTCTATATCTTACTGTGAAGAACGACCCAACACATAGACTATTACTTGTCACACGTAGACCTTAAATGTGCAATAATATAGGGAAAAAACTAAATTAAATGAATAAGCATTTTATTGCAATATATTCACACAAAATACATAGTCTTTGAGGGTATATTTTCCAACAATCTCCCACTTGTACTATAAAGACTAAGAAAGTCCATAAGTGCCTACCCCTATGACATCTAAGTGTTTGCAAAATAACTTTTCTATCAAAGGCTTGATAAAGGGATCCGCCAAATTGTTGACAGAGAAAATCTGATCAATCATAATCTCCCATTTCTGGATGAACTCCCAAATGAGGTGATACTTCCTCTCTATATACTTGCCCTTCCTATGGTTTCAATGTTCCTTGCATTGTGACACCTTCTCCAGTGTTGTCACAATAAATCATGGCAGGCCTATCTATAGGCGGTACTACTCGAAGTACTGTAAGGAACTTCCAGAGCCACACATGTAACACCCTTACTAAAGGTAATAGTGGAAACATATCAATACCGGGTGTCACCCCGTCTAGTTACCCAGACAAGAGGTCTTTATAACAAAAAACCAACAAAGCATGTAAGGTCTAGATCCATACAACAACCTATAATGACGGTCACGTGCACATAAATAACAAAGAATCTCATACATGAAAATTTCTATTCCACATCAATAATAAGGTATATTATCCAAAAGAGAAATGTCCGAACCTATTCTGCTGTCACTGTGGTATCGTCCTCTATCCGTAGGTCCACTCAACTTCGGATCCTACAAAAAGGGTAAGATAAAAGACACGTGTGAGTGAAAAATCACTCAGTGAGTCTTGTGTGTGCTAGTGCTTTATCAAAGAGACAGAGTACATAAAACTTTTGTGGAATAGCATATCATTTTTTCACTGGAAACGATTTCAAAACTCTTTAACGAAGAGTTTATTCAGAACTCAATCATTTTTGGAAAACTATATTTTAATTTCAAATCATTATCCCAATTTTTCAAATCACAGGCACTTCTCCATTAGAAGGTCGACCTGTATCCATATTCAAGTCCCGCAGTCCTTGCCTTCGGCACCACGTATCATTGTGACATCGCAACTTTTAGTACTCAACTGTGCGTCGCCAGAATAAGTACACCACAACATACCTAGTGTACCGCAGCACACAATCTTTTATTTGCCACCATAAGCTAAGGGTCCCCATCCTAACGTCAATCACCATCAAGGCAGCAAGGAGTCAAATGCATCGAGTGTCCCCGCTCGGCATCCAGCGAATGACTCAAAAATAAGAAGCACCCGTAGACGCGGCAATTGCTAGGTGCTAAACGGCTAGCCAGGACGACTCATCTCAATGTCCTGTCACCTCATTCGAAGTAAGAAAATCCCTAGAACTAGGCCAGGTTACTAGGGTCGTCTAACTCTAACATAGGCTAGTACAAAGATCAAAGTCCTTACTGAGTACTCAACGTTAACAATGCCAGCCCCATCTGATTGATCAAGTCAGAGGGTTATCTGATCCCGCAGGATTTTCAAATCCAAACATTTTTGGGGCAAAACAATACTTTTTCAGAATTTGATCCCACTGACTTGCAAGTCAAATCATCATTCACATAGGCTCCGTAGAGCCAATCAATTCATTCCATGGCACATTAGGCCAATAAAACAATTTCAGGGATCAAAAGGTCATTTTTTAAAAGTCAATCTCATCATAAGAGATCATTTTCAACATCGTTGAAATATGATAAAGAGTTCTATTCACACATCAAATCATGTTTCCAAGAGTATCCGGGTCATTTTCCCCGTACTTGATCACAAAAGTCATTTCAAGGGTTTTCGGTCATTTTACCTATACCTAATTCCAAAAGACTTTTCGAGGGTATTCAAGTCATTTTACCCTTACCTGATTTGAAAAGTATTCACAAAATTTTCAATAAGGGTATTTCGATCATTTACCATATACCCAATTCCAAAAATTTTCATAAACATTCAATAAGGACATTTAGCTCATTTTCCAAATACCCAATTCCAAAAGGAACTCATTTCAAGAAATCTAGAATTCTAATCCCAAAAGAGGATTAATTTCCAAACATATTTCCATAAAATGTTCTAATAAGGGCATTTCAGTTAATTTATAAATACCTGATTCCAATTTATCATTTTCTGAAAATCCCAAATAGTTAATCTAAAAAGCACTAAATTCATAAAATTCATGCTTTAATCATCTAGTAAGGTTTCCAAGCCAATTATAATGTTCAATCGAGCCCAAAATAGCATAAAAGACTTCTTGCTCAGATAAACCTTAAACATATTTAGGGATTTCCAAAATGGTATAAAACATAGAATTTCATAGAAAAGTGAAGCGCACTAGCTTTCAAAAGGTTTTAGAAATCAAAGGGACTCACCTTGTATCATAACTAAACTCTTTTCATTTACAGCCATTCAACCATCGTTTCCACCGTTTTCAACGTTCCGTTGGCCGTTTACGACAAACCTACACCAAATATCGTTTTGGGGTTAAATCGTGTTTGGCTAAAAAATAACCGACCGTTAGCTGACGTGCCCAATGAGTAGCCGACGTCTAGCCGACATGCCCGACAGCTAGCTGATGTCCAATCGACGTTTAGCCGACGGTTAAGGAAAACGATCAACTTTTGTTCACGTCGTTTTTTCATCATTTGATCAATTATTTTGTTTTCATTTTCCCACATCCTTTATCCCTACAAGGGATTCACTTCATATTTCCCATTTATTTCAACCAAAATCACACAATTAATCATCCATAAGTTCATCCATGTTCGGACTCATTTTTCTAGAATTTCACTGCTTGACACATGATTTTGTTTTGCACATAACATTCAATCCACAACTCTGATTTGGCTCTATGATATACCAAAATGACCATAAGACTCTTAGCTTTATTCTGTATTGGCCTTTTTTAGAGCTCTAGTTTTGGTAATACAATACAGGGCAAAACCTGCCCCAATAGTTTTACATCACTTCCACTATTCATGCTTTCCTTTGTTCTTCTTTAGTCTTTAACATCTTGGAACCATTAATTCATTCAATTTTCCTTCAAATAATCTTTAAATCTATGATTTCCAAATTCCAATAGCTCACCAGAATCACACTTATTCAATACAAATTCATCTTTTCTAATCAAAGGCTATTATAATCCATTTTTCCAACCAAGTAAATTCTATTTTTACTCTACTTTGATCGTCATCTCCTTAACCGGAAACAACCTTTTAAGCCACCATAATTATTAAGTTCTTCTTCACACAAAACATCATTCAAAAACCCTTAGGCATCCGGCACTTATATAAGCATATACAAGGTTCATACACAAAAGTTCACAAACCCTAACTTTGATCCAAAATCAAGACATGAAAATCATGTTTTCATGTTAAAATTCATATCAATATAATCACCGTAATGAGATCTATGACTTTAATTCTTGAAGCATAGACTTTTACCTTGTATGTGGTATCTCTTGGCTTAATTTTTCTCCGAGAACACCAAGAACACACACACATCTTTCTTTCTCTCTCCTTTTTCTTTTTTCTCCCTATTTTTTCTAGCTTTTCTTTCTCTCTTCTTTCCCTACTCCTTATGCATGAAATCTGGCTATTTTTCAGCTCCTTAACCACCATTCTTGGTCCAAATTGCTGACCATTTGGTCACAAATTGTAGGCTATCCGTTACGTGTCGCAATTTTATTTGTCCACCAATTTTTTTTATTTATTTTGTAAAACTTATTTGATAAGCTTTATCTTGTATGAAATCTCATACAACCTCTCATAATGTGACACATGTCCCTATCCTCCAATCACATAGCACCACACGTCCAAGTTTTACCCGCGTTTCTAATTTTTCTCAGAAATGGCCAAAATCGGGTCTGGAACAGAAAAATATTTTACTTCATCATTCAACTCCAAAAATTTCACTGAATCCATTGGTAATACTTAAAATTTTCAATTCCTTCTCAGTTTGGTCAAATTCGCGGTCAAAGTCGCTAGAGCAGTCAAAATGATGAAAATGCCCCCGATAACCCGAATAGCATAATTCACACCAAAACGTGTGTTTCATTGCACTTATCAGTTTCTCTTCTCAGTGTACCCTTAAATTTTTATTTTTTTAATAATAGTAGCCTTCTAAAGATTTAGAGTATGGGTAGAACAAATCCAATAATTACATCCAGGTCCTGACAAGATATTATTATACCAAAATATTCGTCTCATTATACCGATCATCTTTTGTTCTGGCCATTGATATAAATTCTCATTCTATCACAAGTAGGGGCCAATCGATGATTAAAATATGGGATATTACAACACAACTCCTTTAGAAGCTTCTAAAGCAACAACATACTCAGCTTTCATGGTAGAATCAGTAATGCAGGATTGCTTATTACTTCTCCATAAAATAGCTCATCTAGACAAAGTGAAGACATATCTACTAGTGGATTTTCTTTTATTTTTATCTGCCTAGAAGTCTGAGTCTGTGTAACCAGTAGGAACTAAATTATCAGCACGATATACAAGCATATAATCTCTCGTTTCCTTGAGATATTTTAGTATATGCTTGACGGCTTACCAGTGAGCTTCCCCTGGGTTTGACTGATATCTACTAACCATTCCTACTACAAAGCAGATATCTGGCCTAGTACAAAGCATAGCATACATGAAAAACTTCCCATAGATGAATTGTAAGGGATCCCGCTCATTTTCTGCTTGTCTTCTTGTGTCTGAGGACACTGCTTGGAAGATAAGGATAATCCATATCTAAAGGGTATAATAGCCCATTTACATTAATCTATGCTATACTTGACCAATATCTTGTCAATATAAGTGGACTGGGATAAGTCTAACATTTTCTACTTCCTATCTCTAAGAAGCTTAATACCTAGAATGTAGCTAGCTTCCCCCATGACTTTCACGCTAAATTGACTAGATAGCCAAACCTTAATAGATGATAATATCCCTACATCATTTCCAATAAATAGAATGTCATCTACATAAAGTACCAAAAAAATCACTTTGCCACTATCTGATTTCCTATACACACACGGTTCATCCACTTTTTGAATAAAACCATAAACTTTTACAGTTTCATCAAAACATATGTTCCATACACATGACGCTTTTTTAAGTCCATAAATGGACTTCTTAAGCTTACAGACCATTTGTTCTTGACCTCTAGCAAAGAAACCTTCTGATTGGGACATATAGATGTCTTCACTAAGATAGCCATTTAAGAAGGCCGTCTTGACATCCATTTGTCATATTTCGTAGTCATAATGACATGCGATGGTAAGAGAATTCGAATAGACTTAATCATGACTACTGGTGAAAAGGTTTCCTCATAATCGATCCCTTCTTTCTGAGTATAACCTTTGGCAACCAACCTTGCTTTATAGGTTTCAACCTTTCCATCTGCACCTCTCTTCCTCTTATATACACTTACACCCAATAGGTTTTATCCCATCAGGTGCAGTGACAAGATCTTAGACCTAATTGAGGTACATGACTCAATCTTGGCATTCATGGCTAGCTGCCATTTATCTGTGCATCATCATCAACAATGGCCTCCTCATATCTAGTGGGATCTTTTTCCTGATGATCAAAGACTAGATTATAGATCTCTCCAGTCCACCTTTCTGGAACTCTTTTGATCCTCCCACTACGACGAGGCTCAGTTTGTATAGGAGCATCCGGTAGTGTTTCTCTTGATTCCTTGATCAGGGTATTAGAAATACCTAAAGTTGCATCAGTGACCAATTTCTCTTCTAACTTTATTCTACTTGAACCCGTGGTGGATGTAACTTGTTCATCCTCTAAGTATCTAGCATTAGTACTAACAAGTACCTTATGCTCTTGAGGATGATAGAAATATTCACCTCTCGTTCCTTTTGGATACCAAACGAAGCAGCATAACTTTGATCTTGGTTCTAATTTACTTCCTTTTGTTAACACATAAGCTGGACAACCTCATATCTTGAGATGGTTCAAACTGGGTTTTTGTCCAATTCACATCTCATAGGGTGTCTTAGGTACTGATTTGGAAGGCACCAAGTTTCTATATGCCGTTGTTTCTAAGGCATATCCCCAAAAAGAAACAAGAAGAGACGCATAACTCATCATGCTTCTGACCATTTCTATCAAAATTCAATTTCTTCTCTCAGCTACACCATTCTACTGGGGAGTCCTAGGAGCAGTTAATTGAGATATTATGCTGTAATGTACTAAGTAATCCTTAAACTTACTGAGAAGATACTCTCTACCACGATCCGATCTCAAAGTTTTAATTAATTTATCTGTTTGATGCTCCACTTCAGCCTTATACTCCTTAAATTTATCAAAAGAGTTAGACTTGGATAAATATAACCAAAATGAATGTGATCATCTATAAAAGTGATAAAGAACTCGTAGCCTCCCCTAGCTGGTGTAGTTATCGGACCACAAACATCCGTATAAACTAGTGCTAGTATTTCTGTGGCTCTATCCGCCTTTTTGGTAAAGGACCTTTTAGTCATTTTACCTTTAAGGCAAGATTCACACTGAGGCCATTCTTCCAATCTCAATGAACCTAAAGACCCATCATGAATTAACCTCCAAATCCAATTGGGATTTATATGTCCTAATCTTAGATGCCACAAATATGAGTCATTTGATATAGTATTTCTCTTTTTATTATCAGGCTCAGTTTGAATACTGTTTACTTGATTTCCAATAGGATGTATATAAAAGAGATTTCCATACATGTTTCCTGTACAAATTAAATTGCGATTTCTATTAATGGAAACACCAGAATGGAAAGAAACAAAATATCTTTGATTCATCAATTTAGAAACTGGAATCAAATTTTGTTTAAAACAAAAAACATATAAAATATCTTTTAAAATTAACTTCCAATTACAATAAAAAAAAATAAGCTCAAGATCTCCCACTGCTTCAGCCTATATTCTTGCTCTATTGCCTACTTGAAGTCCATGCACACCCTTGCTGAGTCTCTTTATCCTTTTGAACCCTTGCAAGGAGTTACAGACAGGGTTAGTGGCTCCAGAATCAACTATCCAGAAAGATGTTGATCTAACCATCAAAATAGACTCTAGGTATAGAGTAATACCTGAAGTAGATTTGGCTAAGAAGTCCAAATAATCTTTCTTCTAATGTCCCTTCTTGCCACACTTGAAGCATTTTACCTTTGGGCTGCCCGTTGGGCTTAGCCTAACTAGATACTTTAGACTGAGACCCTACATTGTTTTGGACCTTCCTCTTCTTAAATTTCTTAGGCTTTGCCTTAATTCTAGAAGAAGTAAAACGAGAGACCAAAACCTTTGACACGGGCTTCATAATCTTCTTTGCCGCTTGGAGCTCTTTCATAAGCTCCATGAGATTTATATCCAACTTGTTCATTGTGTAGTTCAACTTGAATTGAGAATATGAATCAGGTAAAATTTCAAGAACCATGTCAATTTGGCTCTCAGGATCTATTGTTGCGCCTAGGACCTCGGCCTCTTCGAAATAGGCAATCATCTTGAGTAGATGCTCTCGAACTGATACCCCCTCAGCCATCCGAGTGTTTATAATTGCTCTGAGAGCTTCCTGCGTTGTGGGCCGGCTCTTGTCGACAAATATGGTTCGCAATGACAAATTCATATCGTAAACAATGGCCATGTGCTCATGCTTGGATTAAAGCACACTAGATATGAAAGCCAACATATAACACTTAGCCATCTCATCAGCTTTCTTCCATGCCTTCTCGGCCTCTCACTCCTAATCAGTGAATTCTTTCCTAATCTCAGGACAGGAATCCATAAGAGCATAATTGTACTCCTCGACAGTGAGTACTATATTCATATTCCTCTTCCAGTCCACATAATTGGGGCCTATCAACTTATTCTCCTTGAAAATGATCGGCAATGGACTGAAATCAGACATTTCTGAAATATTGCGAAAAACATTCATTTAGTTTGTAAGGAAAAATGCACATTTCTTTATATTATTTCTTTGATAATAGATAACTCTTAAAACCGTTATCAATAATATAAATAGTTTAACTCTTAGAAAAACTAACAGAGCTTCGTAAGAAGATTAATAGCATTCTAAGTTAAGTGTATAACCATCACGAATCAAAACTTCCTTAATAGGTAATGGTCTAGAAAAAGTTCCACCGATAGGATGGCTACTGATTCACACCACCTACGAGCAATCTAGTGCTAATACCCTCCAACGTAGGTTGGTCGATCCAAGCCAATGCCCTAGGCTTTTAATTTTACTCTTCCATTAGTTCTAGATACTTGTGAAAATCCATCCTATAAGGTGTCATGCTTAGAATGACACGAGAAAATCCACTATCTCTAATGAGAGTTGTGATGGAAGCCATAAGGCCATTGGAACCCCTCTCCTACTTAATCGTTTATTGAAAATAGAGTTTTAGGCCCAAAAATGTTTTCTACAATCTTGTGGTTTCATTAACTTTAGTAAAAAACTAAAAAATCAATATTATTCTCTATGTCAAGGATTAAATCCTTTGAGAGAATAAACTATGAATTTATTTTACTATTCTAAGTTAATAACCAAGTAAAACTTTATTAAATAACCTTAAGTTTACATTATTCTCTATGTCAAGGATTAAACCCTTTAAGAGAATAATCATGAACTCTTTTATTTTAAAGTTTCTGAGATTAAAACGTTTCATCAAAAACATTCTATCTAGTGAGAGTTTGGTCTCACAAGAACATGTGCATTTGATCACAAAAATGAAATAAGCATGATAACAAAAGTAAATTTTTTCATGCTCAAACTATTCATTTATTCCTAAGTGACCAAACAATGGATTAAACATCCCGAATTAAAAAATTAATGATGTTGTTTAGTCCTAAGGTGGTTCCATCCTTTACTACTCATTTTCATGCAAATTATTCATCCATAGATAAATAAAACTATTGTAGAACATTAACCTCATACAATGGTTTCAAGATATGATTACATCAAGAAAAAATTGAGGCACAAAATTTCAACAGTGCTCTCCCTTTTCTTAGATAGAATTGCGCATCTGCCTCAGAGTAGAATAGACCTAGCACCTGGTCTGTTTGCTCCACCTAGCTTTGGGTTTGTTCTATTTCTCCAAAAATTTTCAGCTGGGGCAGAGTGTACCTGGCACCGGGTCCATTGGACCCACCTGGCACCGGGTCTGCTCTGTTTCTCCATCTGACTGGACAGAGTGGACTTGGTGCCAGGTCCATTGGGCCTACCTGGTGCCATGTCGGCTCTATTTCTCCATCTGGTTGAGTAGAATGGACCTGGCACTAGGTCCATTGGGCCTATCTGGTGTTGGGTCTGTTCTGGAGTTCACCGATTTCAAAAAAAAAAAATCTACTTTTCAGCCATTTTTTCACCCCTCAACAATTCCAGCAATCACATTCTTCAGTCCCCAAAATTTACAAGTTAAAAGATACGCAAAACCAAGCATAAAAACATACCTTTGCAAGTACCTATGCCTCTAAACACGAGGCGTACATTGCATCTACTGAAAACAAAACACAAAAAACAATGGGAAAACATTAAAATACATCATCCTATACCTATAACTGCGAGACGTAAATGAACTCTAGAAACTAATGTATGAGGGATCACATGAAATCACCAAAGATTCATTTTTAATAGTAAAGGAATCAACATTTTTAAGTTTTTAACCCTAGTACATGCTCCTAGATGAAAACTGTAGCTCTGATACCAATTGAAGGATCAAAATGGAAAACATTAAAGAAAACGCAGTGGAAAATTTTTCAATTTTCCGAGCCACATCAAAGGGAGAGTACTTACTTTTCTTTATTGGTCGTGGATAAATAAACAAAGTGCGGGGTTGCACTGGATCTTGCGTTGGAAAGGGAGACGGAGGCACCTACGGTTCGACCGATATTCTTGCCAATCTTCTACTCCTACGTATCAAACCTCTCCAAGCTTCTTCTCTTTGTCTTCATCTTCTGGAGTATGACTCTACCTTGTTCTTGGGTTAGCTTGGTGAAAGTTTCCTTTTTGGATAACTAAGATCCTCTCTAAGAGAGAAAGTAGACAAGGAAGAGAAAAATAAGAGGAATGGTAGCTACACACCAAGAGAGAGAGCTAGGCCAAAACCTTACCTCTCTTACCCTTAAATTTCGGCCAGCCCTAGGGCCGAAACACACTAAGCCCTAATGGGCTTGGTGTTGTGCTCATAAACCAGTCTAGGAATGGCCCAAGTCTCTTTATTAATTAATTATCTTTTTTTTAGCTTCATTAAATACCTAAGACTAATTAATTAATTCTAATTGGACTATTAATATATGTCAACATATATCAGCCCAATTAATTAATTTATTCCAGCCCAATTCTCTGAATCAATTAATTATCTTTTCTGGGCCTTATTGAAAACTTAATACTAATTAATTAATTTTAATTAGACTCTTAGAATAAATTCTATTTCTCTTCCAAATAATTATCCTTTAAGCCCAAATTGAATCTAAACAACACCAAGGTAACTTGAGCTACTCCGAGGACCAAGAGACATATTATTCATGGCTATTAAAATGACCAAAATACCCTTACTATTAAATAGTTGCATTTTACCATTTTAAATATTCTCATTTATCACCATATGAAAATATTGACCCTAAGAATAATATTGCTAAAGCAATGTCTCCGACCTACAAGTAAAATGGCAAAAATACCCCTCTATGTAACACCCATCAATGAGATAGGATAAATGTACTAATGCCCATCTCAAAGACATCTACCATCCTTAGATCTCTAGTCCAATAATCCATGACTCACTCGAATCTACTTGCTTATCATTGGAAGTGAGCCAAAAGCACACATTCTAGAGTCACATTCTCATGGCCCTGGACTATTAGATTATCCTAAACAATCACAAGAGAGTGATTTAACTTCACCAAGTGAAGTATAGAAACTCTGTTGTATGAATCTGTCTTAACCAACTAGAGTAATACATCCAATGTACAAAGTTATTGATCTTACAAAAGAAATTTCGCGTAACATACATCAAAGTACAAGACCTTAGCTTCGCCAGACCTCCAATTCATACTCAAGTATGAAGGTATCTGTCCATGCTATAGCAGTAATAGTCTGGTCTCTATAATTATAGTACTTTAAGAGAGACCACTACTACAGGTTTAGTTCTACGTATTCAAAATACGCTTATGCCAATGATTTGAGTGAAATACTCACTGATTCAAGGTAAGCCATTCCTCATTGGAACTCATGGCATAATCGTCTTACCTTGATGAAATGCCCAATTCCACCAAACGACTAAGAACTCAATTTTATTTGTATGACAAGTACCCATGATCTATACCTTACTGTGAAGAATGGCCCAACACATAGACCATTACTTGTCACACTTGGACCTTAAATGTGCAACAATATAAGAAACAAACTAAATTGAATGAATAAGCATTTTATTGTAATATATTTACACAGAATACATATCTTTGAGGGCACACTTTCCAATAAATGGTCCAAATGATGATGTATGGAGGTTAACATGTCTCATGGAGTTAGATTTATCCATGATTCATCATATGACGTCCTTGAAGGATATTGACAAATTCTACCCTTTACCTCAATTTCAAGGAGGTTACTTGGTATTTGTAGATGGGTTGAAAAGTAAGAATTTCTTGATCCCATCTTTAAAATCTACACTACTTGGTTCAAAGGAGAATTTCAATTGTGACAAATCTTTTAAAGGGATAAGTGGTGACTTTAATGTTTATACACTTTTTAGACATATTTTATATCTTTGTGTTGGGAACTTGATTTGTATGTCTAAAAAAGTGTTACGGAAAGATGGTCATGCACGTTTATTCATTGCAACTACTATTTTCCATGAACCCTTCATTTTTAAAAAACCTCCCTTCTTTCTACATTCATCATGTCTATCTTCTACGTTGAGCTTTAATCTCTTTTTCAAAGGTTTGATGAGAAAGCATGATGAGTGGAAAGAGTTTATATCGTTATTTTGTGAGTGGTTTTGTTAAGTGTTTTGTTTTTCCCCTAATAAGAAAAATATTTTCCTTCTTAAGTGTGGAAAAGGGAGTCATGTCTTTATTTTCCTTCTTAGGATTTTTAGTATTTTTTTTTAGTTTGTTTTTCTTTTATTTTTGGTGTGTTTTATTTTGGTTATTATTTTATTTATTTTTATTTTTTTATGAGTTTTTAATTTTGCTAGTATGAATAAAGATTTATTGAACAAGCTTTTCTATTCTTCTCCAAGATTTAATATTTATTGGAGCATTATTGCATTTGGGAAGTATTGCTTAACTTTCTACCTCCTTTACCATTTTTGGTCCCTTTGGAGATGCTTTCTTATGTTAATTTTTGGTCAATGGGGACATTGTCCAGTTGAAGTGTAGGGGAGTGGTTTGGTGATATTCATTGTCCAAGTTTTTATTCAATCATCTTGGTGTTTTCTTGGTATTAAGCTACTTTAAAAAAATTTTGAATTTTGAAAAATAATTTTGTTGCAATTTCCTTGAAAATTTTGGAGCTAAATTGAGTTTATTTGTCTATAATGGAGTAGTAATTTTTTTTTCAACTTGAGATATAGTTTTGTCGTTCATTTTGTGGATTTTTGTTAATGAATTGGTTTATTAGATGGGATATATTAATACTAGAGAATTTGGATTAATCTTGTTTATGCATTAGTGTTTGAATATTATTTAACTCATCTAGTTTGAATATGGAGAATATGATGAATGTGAGGAAAGTTTGTTGGCTAACTCTTGTATTATAAGTTTAAACTTTGCTTAGCTTTGAGTTGTGATAAGGAATGTGAGGAGATAAAAGTTCTTTGAGTGGAAAGATTGTGAAAAAATTGTGGAAATTTTTGTGAGTTGAAAATTGAGCAAAATGAGTTGATTGTTGTTTCCTCTTTGAAGATGAGAAAGTATTGTTTGTACTTGATTATGGGGGCTAATACAGATAGTGAAAAGAAATCTACTTTTTTAAGGCTATGAATTCTCAAGAGAAAAAGAAAGAAAAAAAATGTTGAAAAAAAATGAGTAGTGATGACTAAAAAGGGGCCAATACTGTGTGTGATGAGAAATCTATGCAGTTGAGGCTATCAATTCCTTAAGTCATTGAAAAAATTGAGAGAAAAATTAGAGTGCTTTCCTTACATCATGACTTGGGTTGTGCAATTTTTAAATTTATAATGCTTAAGCTGGTAGATAGCTTGACTTGTGTAATTCATGTTATCTATGTTCTTACTTGAAGGGTGAAATAATTTTCTTAGACTAAGGTATAAACGTGATTAATTTGACTTCAAGAGTTTTGTGATGTCTTATTAAATGTTTCAAAGTGTAATTGTTTTCAAAGGATTTGATGAACGGCAAGAGTTTTATCTAAAGCTTGAAGGGAAATTTTAATCCTTGTTATGTCTCAAATTTTTGGAAAAGTAAATGCTTGTGTTTTCTTGATGATTTTCTTAGCTTAAATGTTTGTGCTTGAGGACAAGCAAAAGTTCAAGTGTAGGGGAATTGATAGGGGCTAAAATCATCACTATTTTTCTAGTTATTTGAGGTTAATTTGAGATACTTTTGATGTAATAACTAGGCATATTCCTTCTTATTTGACATTTTACTTGTGGAAAGTATTTTTGATAAATTTGTACAGATTTGAGTTGATTTCAAGCAAAAAGTGAAAGTTTCCAGAATACACTTGGCACCAAGTCTAGTTAAGGCACCAGGTGCCATGTCCAATCTGGAAAAAATAGTGAAACAAAGAAAAATTCAAGACAAAAACCGGACACAACTGGCACCAGGTGGGTTGACTGGACCCGGCGCCAGGTTCGCTCTGGACATAAAAATCATGTGCACGAATTTGGTATTTTCCAAAAGATTTTAGTATTTTTTGAATCCTACTCGGCCAAAGCTTCTCAAGTAACGAATTTTAGCATCAAAGAAGCCAATTTAAACAAGAAAAACATAAGAGGAAGTAAGTGAATCCAAAGATCTAAATTTCCAATCACTTAAAGAATGAAAGATTCATCATTTAAGGAGCACTATTCAAGAAGGTTTTCAAAGAGGAGAAGAATAACTTGTCCATAAGTCCTTTCTTTTACCTTTGTTTTCTTTTCCTAGAATAGTGATGTAATTAATGTTTTCATTGTGATTTGATATTATTTTTGAGATTAATGATTTCTTGAATTAATTTAGTCTTTTGATCAATTCAGTATTTATCTTGAGATTTGATTACTTGTTTTTGTTATAGAGTTGGTTAATTGATTCATGTTGTTAACTTGTTTGAAAAATGGGTTGATAATGACTTCAATTAATTAATTTCATATTTGTTATCTCTTAACTTGCTTGAAAAAAGGGTTAACTGTCAAGAACTTAAGTAATCAAATGTTAGTTGATGATTGCTAGAATATGGATTCATTGACTAATTTAATGCTTTAAGTCACCTAGAATATAGGAATTTAGATGAGGATCGATTTTAATACATCTTTTGAGTAAGACTGGTGAGATAGAATATATCCATTAAGTTAATTAGAAGACAGGGAATCGTGGATTGCAAACGAAGTAGTTCTAATATATTCCTTCATGAGACTAAGATGATAATTGATTGTGATAATTGCTAAATAGTTCATGGTCATGTTTTTTAGAATATTTGTCTAATTACATATTATTTCATCCTTGAGTTTTATATTTTTTATATTTTTCTTTTTATTGTCATATCACTTTCTTTGGTCGTTTAAACAATGAATGAAAAGTGATTAATTTGTACTTGTTCATTTGATGATCGATACTCTTTAATTTCCTATACTATGCTTGCGATGAGTATACTTGCTCGTATGTGTATTTTGAAATTAATGTTTTAATTAAAATTTGATTAAGGGATGGATTTAAATTTAATGATTTTTATACACCCAAAATTTACGCATCATGTACCTTTAGAATTGCAAGGCATCTATAATGTATTTCATATTTCTCAACTCCAAAAGAATGCAACTGAACCTAAACATGTACTGAATGAAGAGCCTATTTAGATAACTCCGAATCTAAAATATGAGGAGTGCCCGATCAAGATTCTAGAGTATGCTTAGAAAGGAAATGCAACATAAGAGGATTTCAATTGTTAAGGTACTTTGGAAGCATCACCCTATTCAAGATGTAACCTGGGAGACAGAAATGGAAATATAGAAGAAGTGCCTGGAGCTTTTTGAAGATAAGCCTAATTTCGAGGACGAAATTCTTTGAAGAAGGAAAGATTGTAATCCCACATCCTTGTGAACTTTAACTGACAGCTATTTTGTACAAGGTACGTGTTTGTATGTAAGCTCAAAACAAAAAATTGATCAATGCAATAAGATGAACATTTTGATGTAATCGAAATTTCCAGGGGTATTATTGAAAGTTTAACTGCGAATTGTGAAAAACTAAGAAAGCATTTGAAAATTTTGAGAGATACCATTAAGTTCAGTTTAATGTGTAGATTACTAGGTCAAATAAAAAGTTTTCTCGACTGAGATGAATAGTGACTTGAATATGATTATTTCTGAAGAAATATAGTGATTTTCTGACGAAATAAAGTGATTATGGTCAAAAGGAACCAAGTACTATTTTGTGATTGGTTAAGAGTGCCAAGTGTCACTATATGATTTTTCACACAAGAAGTCAAGCAAGATTTTTAACTTTTGTTCAAAGTTTCTAAGGAATTCTACAAAATGACTAAGCACCCATCAACCACTAAGAATCCCATAAAACATCTTGGACTAATTAATGCACCATTTGACCAACTAATGCCTATTTTGACCATAAGATGTAATTTTCTAAAAATGGAAGAGAATGGTGGTGGGGAAGGGCATTTAGGCCATGAAATTCAGCAAGAAAAAGAGAGGAAAAGGGGGGGGGGAAGAAAGGAAAAGGAAGAATAAGAGAGAGAAAATAAGAGAAAAATGAAGAAAGAAGAGAGAGAGAGAGAAAATAGCAACAACTTGGAGTTTTTCAAACCAAGGATTCATCAAACATAAGGTATAAGGCTTGCTTTCTTGAATTAAAGTTATTCTATGATCGACAAGGATTATTTTGATATAATTTTGTAGAGAAATAGCAAGAATTATGGTTATACTTGGTGAAGCATTCTTGTTGTGATATTGTTCTTGTTGGAAATATGGTTGCCGGTGGACTTTGGGATTGTTTTGACATAATTATTTTGTCGTTTGATGAAGTTTTGGAGGAGCTATGGAATTCTATTCATGGCTGGAATTACAAAGAAATAAAGAGACAAAGGAAATGAAATCAATAGTTGTGATTATTACATAAAATGAAAGCTTGATATATTTTCTTCATGGCTGCCGATTTTGTTGTGTTGATTATATGAACATTCTACCACCTTCATGACTGAAATTACAGAGATTTTGTTACGTTAATATGAAGATTGGAGTAAATCAAGTGTTGGTTAAATCCTAAAAGGAAGATAGAATATATAGTGCATGTATTTTGTAAAAACAAGGCATAGACCATGGAAAAGCTGGGAGGTTTCGGCCAAGCAGTATTGTCTCAGTTTCACTATGGCTTGAATGGATTTCACGATTTTGTAGCTAATGATCCTAGGAGCTTTTTGGCACAAATTTGAGGTTAATCGGACTTGTGGATCAAAATTTATGGTTAGAACAAGAATATATGCCATGATTGAAAAATTGCAGAATTTTGTTGAAGCCAATATATGCTTATATTGTTTCCATTTGCGTTAACGGGTGAATGAGAAGTTAATAGGGATATATGAGGATCTTATATGCATGTTTGAGGAAAGAATAAAGGAATGAATTCATGGACTTGTGATCACCTCAAGTGATGCATTCTACTTCTAGTAAGAAAAAAAGAAATGTGGAAATTGGTGATTTCCTTGTAGTGAATGTTTGTTAGCAATATATTTATCTTAGTTATGAATCACTAAGGGAAGTATGGGTTACTCCTTATTGTAGGTATATTACACTAAGAATTTCAATAGAATTGACAGACAATGCGTTGCTATGCTAGCACTTTATAAGGTGAGTCCCACTTGTTTTATAAACACCGTTTTGCTGCTAGTGGTTTTCCAAAATATATTGTATTCATGTACCATATGATTGTTGTGAACTCTTTTGGCTTTCCTGACCAAAAATATAGTTTTCTGAGCATGTGCAATCATGGTTCATGCTATGTCTTAATTGGGAAAAATGGATCTTTATGGTTACGAATATTATTTAATAATGAGTATTATTACCTAAAAGCATGAAAGTATGGAAAATCAACCTTTTGGTCTCTTTGAGCCAAAGTATGGTTTTTCTGAAAAAGTTTTGGTTCTTCTGAATCGGAAATGGTTGAATATTTGAAAATGGGATACTTACCACAAAGGAATTTGAGTTCCTTACGCTGTGAATATTTTCTAATGAACGATAAACCTTTTGGTTTTCTAGAGCAAGTTTTTGGCTTCTTTGAACCAAAATATGAATAGATATTTGGAAATGGAATATTTTTACAAAGGATTTTGAATTCTATCTACTATGAATATTTTCTTGGATGCAAATGTTGATGGAAAATATCTTTTTCACATGTTATGACAAAATGAGTATATTACTTGCACAAATGTGTTTCGTTCCTTGTTTAATAATAAAACAGGCAAATTTGTGATTTCTTGCTTCAATGGGACGATGGATTATTTTAAAGCTATCAAGCCCGATGAAATATGAAATCCTTGAATTTATCTTTTTTTTTTTTTTGGATTTAAAATTTAGGATTGTTTGAAATGAAATTTCCTTTGGACTTGGGTATGCTTAAAACGCATAATTTACATAAATACCTTTGGGGCATGATTTTGTAACATGGGAAGGACTTTTTATCCTTCTATGCAAGGAATTTGGAAAAAGATTTCTTGGTATGGAATCAACATTTAGTAAAAATGATATTTTGGCCGCAAAAAATATTTTCTTGTTGTTATCTCGGGAAATGTGATATTGGATTAGTCTTACCAGTGGCATTGGACTAGTCTTGTACTCGGTAAAAGCCTTTCTCATTGTACTAGCTCACGTTAGAGATAGATGACCTCAAGTAGCCTGATTAGTTTTAGGGATTATCTTACTACAAACGGGGGGCGATAGGACATTGGAAATGGCCAGAGGTAACTTACCCAGTTGGGTTGTAAGTACCTCATTGACCCCTTTGCTCCCTCTTTTGGTAAGAATAGATGGGAATAGGTCCCCGTGCATAAGCAATAACTTATAATTTGGTCCCCTTCTTTCGTGAGGAACGGGTTTAGGTAGAGTGTGACGACACTTTTACCGGGGCAGCTGAGTATGGCTATGTGTCAGGATTGCTTTAGCACGGTACAATATATCAGCTAAAAGTGAAGTCTTGTGAGTTTTGCATACAATCCTACTTTCTATTGACATAAAAGTCTACTTTTCTGAAAAATGTAGGGCAATGATTTTGATAAATTTAGTTTTACAAATATGCTCGAAATGTGGGGCAAGGATGTTGATAAAATCTGGTTTTCCAAACATGCTTAAGATTTTGAATAATTATTGGTTAAAGTTAATTCTACTTAGCTGTAGAGTTGTTTTCAATAAAAATGAGATAAATTCCTTCTCTCTCTCTCTCTCTCCTGAGAATAACATGCTATTTTTCTACACTTATTTTTCTACAAGAAAACACTAACACCTACGAGACTCACTGAGTGTAAATCACTCACACCTGTATTTTGCCCTATTTTTCTAAGATCCAGGACTGAGCACTGGAGACCTTGAGGATGATCCCAATCTTTTGAGTTTATGAATGTGATAACTCTATGTACATTATTTTCATAATATGTGAGTATGTATTGACACAGTTAGTTCATCTTTTCTCATGAATGTATACTACAATTTACATTTGGCTAACTCTAATGCATTTGTTATAAGTTTATCTTTCTATTTTGCCTTTAAATTGTTATAAAGATCCCTTGTCTAGGTAACTGGATAGGGCAACACCCAAGTTTCTTTCACGTATTTGGTATGATATTTATGTGGGGTGTTACACTTTTACTTGTGCAATGGCTCCATTATTATCACAATATAAGGGTATTCGATCAACAATGCTATGTATCACTCCTAGTTCTGTTATGAACTTCTTAATCTAGATCATTTCTTGTGCTGCTTCAAAAGCCGCTATGTACTCAGCTTCAGTAGTTGAATCTGTAGTTGTATCGTGTTCGAAACTTTTCCAACTAACTGCCCCGCCACTAAAAGTAAACACGTAGTTAGATTTAGATTTATAATGATCCTTATTAGATTAGAAACCGGCATCCATATACCCTTTGACTTGTAAGTCATCTTCTTCTCCATATACCAAGAATACATCCTTAATTCTTCTTAAGTACTTAAGGGTATTCTTTGTAGCCACTCAATGACCTTCTCCAAGGTCAGATTAGCATCTGCTTATCAAACTAAGAGCACATGATAGATTGAGCCTAGTACATTTCATAGCATATATAATAGATCTAATAGATGAGGCATATGGTATCTTACTCATGTGATCCATTTCATCTTGTGTCTTAGGACACATAAATTTTGAAAAGCTTACCTCATGGGTCATGGGTAAGAATCCCCTTTTAGATTAATCCATGCTAAACCTTTTTAGCATTTTATCTATGTAAGTAGACTGTGAAAGACTAAGCAACCTCTTCGATCTATCTATATAGATCCTTATTCCAAGAATATAGGTTATTTCTCTAAGGTCTTTCATGGAGAATTTCTTTGATAACTATATCTTAACTGATTGAAGTGTAGAGACAACATTTCCTATTACCAATATGTCATCTACATATAGTAATAAGATAACAATTACACTCCCACTAAAATTTTTATACACATAAAGTTTATCCATATTTTGAATGAAACCAAATTCTTTATTTGTTTCATTAAAAGGGATGACTCAACTCCTAGAAGCTTGCTTAAATCCATAAATGAACATTTGCAGCTTGCACACCTTAGTGTGATCTTTGAATGTGAAACCCTCAAGTTGGGTCATGTACACTTCCTTAGTCAAGTTTCCATTAAGGTAGTACATCTATTTACCAAATCTCATAGTTATAATAAGCGGCAAGTGCTAGGAGTATTCTAATAGATTTTAGCATCACTGTCATAGTCAATACCATGTTGTTGACTATAACCTTTTGCTACCAATCGTGCCTTAGATGGAATTATATTACCATCCATGTTAGTTTTTTCTTGAAAAACCCATTTACACCCTATGGGTTATATCCCTTAGAGAGGGTTAACCAAAACCTAATATGAAATCCATTTATAACTTTATGACTTCAAGCAATTTGTCAGATTCTGAACTTTTCAGAATTTTCTTGTAAGTGATAGGCTCATCTACTTCTATGAGCAATATGTTATTGTAGTCAATTATGAAAAATTCATATCTCTTAGGTACCCCACGTATCCTACTTGATTATGAGGTTCTTGTGTATTAGAAGGTTTGTCTATTTTGTCAATAGACTCAGGATCAACAAGTTGATCACTGTTTGTGTGTTCTTCTTGAGCTTCACTAAGTTCAATTTTACTCCCACCATCTTTCTTAAGCATGAATTTCTTCTCTAAGAAAACAACATGCTTAGAAAGTAATATCTTCTTTTCAAAAAGGAGATAGAAATAATATCCATGAGTTTCCTTTGGATATCTAACAAATAAATATTTATCAAACTTATCTTCAAGTTTGTCGGACTTTGTCCTCTTTACATATGCAGGACATCTCCAAATTCTCAAGTAAGTTAATTTTAATTTCTTACCAAAAAACAACTCACACGGGTAGTATCAGCTATTTTTTATAGAACTCTATTTAGAATATAAACAGCCGTTTCTAGTGTATATCCTCAAAACGATTTTGGTAAGTACGCAAAAGCCCTCGTGGTTCGAACTATATCCAATAGAATTCCATTCCTTCTTTCTGATACATCGTTATGTTGAAGTGTATGTGGTGGAATTTGTAATACTCCCTGTCTTGAACCACCCTTAGTTTATGGAAAAAGTCATGCATAGCATGGCCTATTATATTTTATTTGATAAAATGTGAACTATTTTTGTGAAGCCTATGTGATTTATGTGCTTTATGTTTCAATGAGTTATTTATTTGGTCAAAGTTGTGTTATAGAAGGTCGTAAAGCCTTTGTTCTTGTGGAGTAGAATTTAATGAAAGAAGAATAAAGGGAGTTGAGTTCGACTTATGGGAATTTATTTGATGAATATTAACACAAAGATTATTGTGGAATAATGGTTAGAGCTTGGTGTGTATTCTTTGGTGACTTGAGTTCAAATCCTAATTCTTTCAAACATTTTCCTTCTTATTTCTAACTAAATTCTTTTTCCCTATTTTCTCCCTCTTGGTCGAAACCCTAGGGCTGCCGCCTTCTTGTTTTCCCCTTCCTAGAAACTAGCAATGTGATTATTTTGGGGTTTTGCTAAAAAAGAAATTATGGTAAATTAAAATTCCTAATATTACATAGTTAATATTTTATTCTAATCTTTTAGGAAGTAAAATATTCAAACATCTAGAGTTTACTAAAAGATCTTATTCAAAGGATTTATTATGAAAAGAAAAGGATAGAACTTTGATTTTGGAAACTAGAGTTTATCACCAAAAATAATTGTGCCTTAATCAATTATTTTTCCTAAAATAAATTAGGATATTACCTAAATTACTTCTTGGATTAATAACAGGATTTCTTGGCTTAAAATTTCTAGAAAAACCAAAGCCCTAGCCACCACACCCATAGCTATTTTATAGCAAGTAGAACCCCTCAATCTTAGCACAATCCTACACACGATAACCTCCAACCAATCAAGTTTTGTTTTAACTAAATAACACCAGAAATTTCTCTCTTCCCCTCTCCAAGTTTTGGCCACTCTACACACACACACACTCACAAAAATTCCAGCTTCCCTTACTCTCAAATTCCCCTCTAGTCTTGGAGAGTTAGAGTGAGTCTTCTGGTAGGAGGCCACCTCTAGAAGATAAACTCTACTTAAAGAGGTGATAGTGCTACTTGGTCAGGTCAGTCCAAGCTAGCATGTTGGACCATGTGGATTTTTATTCTTCCAAATTAGACAACCGGTGTGTTGGGTGTAGAAATAGAAGAGTATCTCACCCTAGTGGGCGGATCACCCACTACCCAGTGTTGAATGATTACACTGGGAGCAATCATGATGGTAATCATGATATTACCTTGATGTTGATATTAATATTGAATCATTACTAATCCCTACTTTATAAATCTATGATATTGATGATTGGATGATATATTGAGAATTGTTTTGAATAGTGAGCATTGCTCCACTCAATGATTGTTTATTGACGAAAATTGACTTACGAATGTATTTTGTGGTTTAGATAAACCTGCATGCACAAAATATTTAAACGAACATCCACACACACAGGACTTACTACGATGTCAATCTCACACCATTCTTATATCATGTTTTCAGGAGAGTTCTTTTATTGAATAGGTTGAAGGAATAAGAGATGATCGTTCAGTTTATTTTATTTTACTTTGTATTTCTTTTGAGAGACGATTGTTAGTTTTTTTTAATTTTAGATTTGTATAAGTTTTAATTTCGGATGTAATAAAATTATCATTTTTATTTTGTCTGGTCATTTTTCTTTTGTACCTTATTATAAAGACCCCTAGTCCATTGGACAAGGTGATATCTCCACCCTATTTGGGTACGTAGATAGTGGGGTGTTACAAGTGGTATCAGAGATTAGGTTTAGGCAATTGACTTCATTGAATAGTACCTAAGCCCTAGGAATGGAGATATATTGAATAGTGTTTGACCACTAAGAATTGAGATTTAGTTCTGACTTCTCTACATTTATTTATAAGATGACTAGAATATCTATTGTTGTGACCAGAGACTGGCCTTTATGTGTGGTCCTGCGAGTGGTAGAGTATTTAGCCCCTTTTTATTCCGAATTCATCATCAATCTGATTCAAAGACAAAACCCGATGATGGATGGCTCTTGAGATAAGATGAGGTAGACTATGAGCCATCTATGATGGAAGACTTAGGAGTAGAGGAGGGACTTGAAGATCCAGCACCAAAGATGCCTGCACTTAAGGAGAATAGGGATATGGTAGAGTATAAGAGAGATGACGAGGGGAAGATAGGGGATGGAGGAACAATGGGTGATGAGAGTGAGGATGAGCTAGGAGGACTTGGGATTGAGAGGGAGATAGGAGAGCTCGAGCGCGAGAGTGGAGCGGAAGTGATTGAGGAGGAGGATATGATTGATACACCTGCGACCCCGTCAATAAAAGAAGGAATCCCAACGCTTCTGGAAAGTGAGTCATATGAGTCAGAATCTAGGAGACCTAAGAGTGTATTAATATTAGCTATGAAGAAACTTAGGGATGCGGAGTTGAGAGCCAAGCTGAGGGGCAGAGATACTGAGGTGTTCATGTTGGGCCAGCCTAGGAAGGAGCCTAGTTCATTTGGTTTCTCAAGAGACTGCGTGAGAGATCACCCCAACAACAGTGTAGGATGGCTAGTGGAACCTTCTTCTGAGACTTCCGATGATTCCAGTGACTCTAGTGATGCTTAGAGTTTATAGGACCCTTAGTACTTATTCTTTCATTTTTATGAAGAGATGTTCATTTATTTATTTGATTAAGAATTTATTCGTTGTTTTGAATTTTTATTAGCAAGAATAAAAGGAGTACCTAGTAGGATACTCCCCTATTTTGTATCAAGTTGGACTTAGTCAATAAAAGTGTGATTTTATTAATTTATCTATTCTATTTGAAGTATTATTTGCAAAATTTATTTCTCATCTAATTGTAAGCTATTTTAAATCTACAAGCTATTCAATTCCATGTCATGAAATTTCCCCTAATAAACCTTATGATGGGTATAAATGGTAGTAGATGACACCGAGACGTAGAATTTCCTTATACTATGTTAGTAAGTACACCCTTGGAAAAGCAGAGAGATGTGAGTAGGGTAGTGCAAAAGTGTGACATTATGGTGGGGAAAGAGATTTTGAAGACGGACCTTATAATCCTACCTATCGATGACTACGATTTAATTCTGGGTATGGATTGGTTAGAGAAACATGGAGCAAGAATGGATTGTAAAATCAAGATGGTGCAGTTCGTTAGACCTAGATGTGATGTATTAGAGTTTAGCGAAAAAAATGTAAAAGAGTTAAAATTTCTGATTACGGGAACGAAGGCACAAAAGATGCTAAAGAAAGGTTGTATAGGATATTTGGCTTACTTAATCAATAAGCCAAATGATCAATGTACCTTGGAAAGTACCGAGATGATGAAGGACTACACAGATGTATTCCTTACTGAACTCACTTCTCTTCCTCCTCCGCGAGAAGTCGAGTTCACTATAGATCTAGTTCCTGAAGCTAAGCTGGTATCGAAGACCCCTTATCGGATGGCGCCTACGGAATTGAAATAGTTGAAGGAACAATTGGAGGAATTGGTTATGCAATGGTATATAAGACCGAGTACTTTATCTTGAGGAGCCCCGGTGTTGTTTGTAAAGAAGAAAGATGGGACACTAAGGTTATGTATAGACTATAGAGGGTTGAACAACCTCACAATCAAGAACAAGTACCCCTTACCTCTAATTGATGAGTTGTTCGATCAGTTGCAAGGCTTTTGTTACTTTTTCAAATTGGACCTTTGACAAGGTTATTACCAAGTACGAATCAAGGAGGAGAATTCCCAAAATAGCCTTCAACACTAAATATATGCACTACAAGTTTGTAGTGATGCCGTTTGGAGTAACCAATGCAGCCGCAGTCTTCATGGACCTTATGCATAGAGTTTTCCAACCGTACTTGGATAAGTTCGTAGTAGTGTTCATTGACGATATTTTGATCTGCTCTAAAAGTCCGGAGGAGGATGCTGAGCATTTGAAATTGGTGCTAGAAAAGTTGAGAGAGTATAAGCTCTATGCTAAATTTAGCAAATGTGAGTTTTGGTTAGATTCAGTGGCATTTCTCGGTCATATGATATCCAAAAATGGAATTAAGGTGGATCCAACAAAAGTCGAAGCTGTCTCAAATTGGAAGCAACCGGAGAGTGTAACTAAGATTAGGAGTTTTCTTGGATTGGCTGGGTACTACCGTCAATTTATCAAGAACTTCTCTTGATACGACGACAAAAAACGCGGAAAGCTCTTGATTTTTGAAGAACCCTAGAGTTGGTCACCCAACTCCCTACCAAATTCACACACACAAATGAACTAAATACAAATGCACTTAACCCAATAAGAATTGGTGAATCTAGCCTACTTTAAAACACCTAAATACCCTAATCAATCAAGAGATTAGAAAAAAAAGATGGGATTTGAAGGCACCCAAAACTCAACCTATCAAGAACACTAGAGAGAACACTAGCACCCAAGAATAAAGAAAGAGATTTAAATTATCCCTTTAAAGTTCAGAGACATGGAATCAAAGGTGGGACTAAGCCCTTTGATTTGGTCTTGAAATGGGAATCACCCCTTACACACTTTCCTCTAGAGAGAATTTGATTTCTCTACCAAAATATTCTAATTCTCTTAAAACTATCTATTACAAGAGTAATAAGGCATATATAAAGATAGAAAAATAAACCTAGCAAATGGGAGATGTAATATCAGCCATTCATCTCCTAAATAAGTCCAAAATATACTTATTACAAGTTAAAAGTCATAGGAATTAAATTGGGAACAAAATAAAATAAAATAAGAAAAATAAAAAAAACTGGATCGTGCCCGAAGTGACCTGGCACCAGGTTCTTGGGTGGACCTGGCATCGGGTCTATTCTGGAAATGGATCGTTTCTTCTCTAGTGTAACCTGGCACCGGGTGCTTGGGTGAACCTGGCGTCGGGTGTGTTCTGGTCTCTACACAACCAGCTTTTCTTATCTTCCCAACTCCCTCTTGTGCTCCTTTGGCCCTCCATACCAATTATTCTCCAAGCTTTGATCTTCTTGGCCCTTTTTTAATCTTCCATTGCTTGATAACCTTCTTCATCCTTAGCTTGGAATCTTGAAATGCACCTTGAATTCTCTTGAAAATGAGCTTCACCTATAGAGCCATATATTGTGTCTTTGTCCTCCTTCCCCCTTCTTTAGAATAACCTTCATGCTTGGAACGATTCCTATCATCTTTACACTGGCTAAATGATTACCCAACTGCTAAAGAAGGACGTACTATATGCCTGGAATGATAAGTGTGAGAAGAGTTTTCAAGAGCTCAAGAGGAGATTGATGACGGAACCGGTATTGAGTTTACCTGAGGAAGGTAAACCCTATTCCTTGTACACGAACACCACTAAGGAAGGTCTAGGGGCAGTATTGATGCAAGTAGGAAAGTTATCGCCTATGCGTCGAGGAAGTTGAAACCACACGAGATGAACAATCCAATGCATGACTTGGAGTTGGATGCGATAGTGTTTGCCTTGAAGAAGTGCCGACACTATTTATATGGAGCGGGGTATGAAGTCTTCACGGATCATAAGAGTTTGAAGTATATCTTCACGCAAAAGGACTTGAATCTAAGGCAGAGAAGATGATCATGAAAGGTGAGGATGGCTAGTATGAGAGTGCAAGAAGTCCAAATAGTACAAGAACTCTTGGAGCGAAAGCCAAAAATAGGAGAAGGAAAGATCAACTTGTGTAACTTGAAGATGGAAGCTGAGCTGAGGTAAGAGATTGGCGAGGTGTAGTGAAGCAACCAAGATTTTCAAACTTTTAAAGCACATGAAATCAAAAGAGGAAATAAGGAATTTCGGACTGATGAAGTTGGAGTATTATATTTTTGAGAACGGATACGTGTACCGGATGACCCAGTATTGAAGAGAAAGATAATGGATAAGGCTCACAAGAGCAAGTATACTATTCATCCTAGAGAAGTGAAGATGTACCAAGATTTAAAGAAAGCCTACTAGTCGTTGGGGATGAAAAGGGATGTGGCACGATACGTCTCTACTTGTCTGACTTGCCAGAAAGTAAAAGTGGAATAAAAGAAAGTAGCTGGATTACTACAACCGTTATCCATTCCCAAGTGGAAATGGCAGGAGGTGACGATGAACTTTGTTACCAGACTTCCGATGTCGAAAACTTTGAAGGATGTCGTTTGGGTTGTGGTTGACAGGTTGGCTAAGACTGCTCATTTTATCTCGATAAATGTTAAGGATTCTATGGAGAAGATGGCTAAGACTTACATTCGAGAGGTGGTTAGATTGCATGGTGTATCATCGGGTATCGTATCTGACAAGGATCCCACATTTGCTTCAAGGTTTTGGACCAAGCTTCAAGAGTTAATGGGGACGACTTTGAAGCTTAGCACTTTTGCTCATCCGCAGACTGATGGACAGTCTAAAAAAGCTATCCAGATATTAGAAGATATGCTTAGGGCTTGTGTATTAGATTTTGGAAATAAGTGGTTAGATTGTATACCTTATGCTGAGTTAGCATACAACAACAATCACCAAGCGTCGATTAGGATGGCACCCTATGAAGCGTTATATAAACGGAAATGTCAAGTACCGTTGTACTGAGGTTGGACTGAAGATGGGCAAATCAGCAAGTCTGGGGAGGTAAACCTTGAGGAGATGGCAGACAAAGTAAAGATGATAAGAGAGAGACTAAAAGCAGCATAGAGCCGATAGAAGAGTTATGCAGACAACAGAAGACAAGAACTACAGTTTCAAGTAGGAGATCAGACTTTTCTGAAGATAACGCGAGCAAGGGGATTCTAAAATATCCCAAAGGCAGAAAATTGAGTCCTAGATATTTAGGATCATTTTCAATGATCGAGAGGATTGGACTTGTAGCATATCGATTGGAGCTGCCAGAAAGGTTGGCAGGAATTCATAATGTATTCCATGTATCTCAGTTGAAGAAATACAACCTTGATCCGGAGTATGTATTGAACGAGGAACCATTGATACTATAGCCTAAAACTAATTAAGGTTCTAGATCAGAGTGTAAAGGTGTTGAGGAGTAAGCAGATACCTATGGTGAAGATTTTATGGGAACATCATAGTACTCAGGATGCCATATGGGAAACTAAAGATTGGGTAAAGAAGAAATATCCGAACTTGCTCTAAAGGTATAATGCTTAGAATTTCGGGTCGAAAATTCTCTTAAGGGGGAGAGGATGTAATATCCCGTCTTGAACCACCCTTAGTTTATGGGGAAAATCATGCATAGCATAGCCTATTATATTTTATTTGATAAAAGGTGAACTATTTTTGTGAAGCCTATTGATTTATGTACTTAATGTTTCATTGAGTTATTTATTTGGTCATAGTTGTGTTATATAAGGTGGTAGAGTCTTTGTTCTTATAGAGTAGAATTTAATGAAAGAAGAATGAAGGGAGTTGAGTTAGTCTTATGGGAATTTATTTGATGAATACTAACACAAAGATTATTATGGAATAATGGTTAGAGCTTAGTGTGTATTCTTTGGTGACTTGAGTTTGAATCCCAATTCTTGCAAACATTTCCCCTCTTATTTCTAACTAAACTCTTTTTCCCTATTTTTTCCCGCCTCTTAGCCAAAACCCTAGGGCTGCCACCTTCTTGCTTCCCCCTTCCTAAAAACTAGCAATGTGATTATTTTGGGGTTTTGCTAAAAAAGAAATTATGGTAAATTAAAATTCCTAATATTCCTTAGTTAATATTTTATTTTAATCTTTTAGGAAGTTAAATATTCCAACATCTAGAGTTTCCTAAAAGATTTTATTCAAAGGATTTATTATTGAAAGAAAAAGATAGAACTTTGATTTTGGAAACTAAATTTTATCACAAAAAATAATTATGCCTTCATCAATTATTTTTGCCTAAAATAAATTAGGATATTACCTAAATTACTTTTGGATTAATAACCGAATTTCTTGGCATAAAATTTCTGGAAAAACCAAATCCCTAGCCGCCACACCCATATCAATTTTATAGCAAGTAGAACTCCTCAATCTGAGCACAATCCTACACAAAATAACCTCCAACCAATCAAGTTTTGTTTTAACTAAATAACACCAGAAATTTCTCTCTTCCCTTCTCCAAGTTTTGGCCACTCTACAGACATACACACACTCACGAAAATTCCTACTTTCCTTACTCTCAAATTCCCCTATTTTTTTAAGCAAAAACCACAGCACAAGACCCCAATTTTCCCTCCCCTATTTTTGCCCAAAGTTGAACTAGAAATCAGCTTATACTTTTCTCCTTTTCCTCTCATTATCTCTGCCACTTTAGTACCCTAGAACACAGCTATAAACTCCTATTCACTACAGTTTTGGCCAAACCAGGAAGAGCAAAAGTTGTCATTTTCCCCTTGTTTGTTCAAGAGTCCAAAACAAGGGGTAATTCTTCCAAACATCAAAACACCTAAACCTAACCTATTCTCTTCATCAAAGCAGCTACCAATCAAACTCTAAAACTCTCTTCTACACGAAAAAAACAGCCACCTTTTCTCTTCAAGACTTTGGCCATCACAACTCCAATCACCACCAAAATCAAAACCTAAAAGTAAGGTAAGCAACTCTTCAACTCTTCATCAACTCGACTTCAAGTCTTCTCATATTCTTCTCCAAATCTCGATTCAAAAGGGACTGATTTACACCCTCCCCCCCCTACTTCTGTGATTTTTGAACAAGAAGAATTAGGTGAACTAATTATCTTTCCTTCTCAAGTGAACTCAATTGATTACCAAGGAGCCACCTTTACTTCGTGGTCTTGTCCATCTAATAGGTAATGTGAGACACATTCCCTATTGATTTGTATGAGACTGATTTTATAGTGATGTATTATGTATAAAGTATAGCATGAAAAGCATGAATGGATGGGCTGGTTGAGTTTAATGGAGCAATAGTTGATCTAGGTGAATATGGAGTGGAATACTATGATATCATGTCATGTTGGACCTAGATCCAATTTATGTTGGTTAAAGATAAGATCTTTTGATTCATATGTGGTTATTATATGGATTTAATAATAGTTGAGTATGGGAGTTATCATGTTGATGATTTAAATTAAGTATATGCATGCTTGAGGATGAGTAGCATAACGACAAAAGGTTACGAGCATAATTTATTAAATTGATTCGTTTAGATGCCATGGTGGAACTGTGGGATCATGGGGATTCATGTTGCATGGAATAATAGTGGCTAGGCCATATGCACTATTTCAGTTCTAACTATAGAATCATTGATTCTATATAAGGAGGAAGTCTGAATAGAGTGCAAGCATTGGCTTTGGTTTGACTAGTTAAGTAATCAAGTAAGTCCCTACATAACTGTTTTGCTAAATATTACATGTTTGCAAGTCTTTTGTACAATGATATTGAAATGGTGTCAATATGATGATTGACATGATGATTGAAACGATGGTTGAATATGATGAATTGCTATTGTGGTATTTTGATGCTTGGATTGAGAACGTGGATATTTAATTCTCTAAATGATTTTGTCAAATCTTAACTTTTAATTGAAAACAATTTCCTATTTCTTATCATGAAATTGTTTTGAAAAGCTTGATGTGAAAATCACGCTTTGCAAAGACAAGGTAATCAATGATTGCGAAAATAAGGGAAATGATTCTGCATCTAAATGGTGAGTGTTGAATACTCAGCGGGGGTAGGCTAGTGGTACTAGTCTTGGAGAATTAGAGTGAGTCTTTTGGTAGGACATCTCCAGAAGATAAACTCTGCTTAAAGAGGCGATAGTGCTACTTAGTCAGGTCAGCCCGAGCTAGCATGTTGGTCCATGTGAATTTTATTCTTCTAAATTGGATAACCAGTGTGTTGGGTATAGAGATGGAGGAGTGTCTCACCCTAATGGACCGATCACCCACTGGCCAGTGTTGAATGGCTACAGTGGAGGCTATCATGATGGTAGTCATGATATTACCTTAATATTGATATTAATATTGAATCATTACTAATCCCTACTTTATGAATCTATGATATTGATGATTGGATGATTTATTGAGAGTTGTTTTGAATATGGTGAACGTTGCTCCACTCAATGATTGTTTATTGACGAAAATTGACTTGCGAACATATTTTATGGTTTTGATAAACCTATATATGCATGAAATGTTTAAATGTGACATCTACACACATGGGACTTACTAAGAAATCAATCCCACACCATTCTTATATCATGTTTTCTGGGGAGTGCTTTTATTGAATAGGTTGAAGGAATAAGAGATGATCGTTCAGTTTATTTTATTTTGCTTTGTATTTCTTTTGAGAGACGATTGTTAGTTTTTTTTTTTTTTAATTTCAGACTTGTATAATTTTTAATTTCGGATGTAATAAGATTATCATTTTTTATTTTGTTTAGTCATTTTTATTTTGTACCTCGTTATAGGGACTCCTGGTCCATTGGACGTGATGACATCCCTACCCTATTTGGGTAGGTAGGTAGGTAGTGGGGTGTTACAAAATCTATTGAGATAATATCCCATTATCTCTAAGATAATTTTGAAACTCTTGGCTTAAATATTCACCTCAATCGGATCTTAGAGTTTTAATATTTTTACCAAATTATTTTTTTGAAATTGCCAAAATTTTTTGATTTATATTTTATTAGATAGATATACTTATATCGAGAATAGACATCAATAAAGTTTATGAAGTATTGATAACCACCTATTACTTGCAATGTCATTAGTCTACATACATTACTATGTATTTGTTCCAATAATTGTTTAGTTCTTTCCCCTTTCTTAGAAAGAGAGGTTTTAGTCATTTTACCAAGTAAACATGATTCATATATATATCATATGATTTATAATCAAATGACCTTAAGTCACCAAACTTGTATAACTTAGAGATGTGATTCTCGTTTACATAGCCTAAACAACAATGCCATAAGTAAGATAAGATCGGGTTATCCTTCTTTAGTTTCTTGTTGTTTATGTTGAGAACTTGATTTTTCATGTCTAGAACATATAAACCATTTATCAAAGTTGTTGTACTATAATGATATCATTTAATGAAAAAAAAAAACAGCTTTTATTCTTAAAAATCAAATGAAATCCACATGAATCTAAACAAGCAATTGGGATAATATTTTTAAGTGAAATTAGTACGTAATAACAGTTTTCTAGTTCTAGAATTAATTCAGAAGGCAAGTGTAGATGATAAGTTTCCACAGCAAGTGCAGCAATCTTTGCACCATTTGCAGCAATCTTTACATGGACTAAAGAGCATTAGGAAGCTAGAGAAAAGTGATGTGGATGGAAAGGGGGATAGGGAAGGTATGGAAAGCCCTCACTTTATTGATGGGACATTATGATCCCTTTTCCTCTCACCCTCCTTCGGTTCTGGATTTGGTTGTCATGATGCAAATGACCTAGATGAAAGACAAGAAACATTAGACTATGTATATAAACATATAATGCATTTAATTAGATCTTTAATTAAACGAATATTAATTCCACTATTTTACTCAAATCAATAGCCTCCACTATTAATTCGGAAAAACCCATTGGAAGCCCTCCTAATGGACCAGTATCTAAATTCTTTAATGATGATCTTGGGGATGCCTAACAAACCACTCTTAAGTTCAATGGTAGGTATCAATACCAATTGCATAAAATGCAACTACCAATATATTGAGTGGTTAACATCTTTTAAAATTCAAGCATTTAATACTACTCCAACTTAGCCTCTAACTCTTTGTGCTTGGGGATGCCCAACCAAAATAAAGATATTAGTTAAATCCAACCCATTAATCCAAAATCAAATTCCATAGTTTGAACATACTCGATGTCAAATAGGTTTGTGGATGCCCAACAACCTAATCTCAAAAAAGAGCTCTCGTTCTTACAATATTAATGGAAGCTTTAGATTTAATATTGTTTGAGGAATTTAATTCTTTAATTAGTAGTCTGATCGTTTGGTATGCATAATATCAACAATTTGATAAAATTGTAATACATTTAATTACATAGCTTAATTAAAGACTTTTCTAGATTAATTTCCTTGAGCCATGAAGGAAATTAATTTTGGCCAAAACCTATGTGTTCATGCATGTTTTGAAAAGAAAATCTTACCATCCTCTTGCTTTGTGCTTGATCACCATCTCTATAATTCTATAAAATAATTTCTAATCATATCTAACCTATGTAATCAAATTACATAAATTTCTAATGAAGAAACCTTGAGTTACATTCGAGGGGAATTAGGTGAGAAGAGAAATTATAGGAGAATTATAGAGAAAGACAGGACATGCATGCCTAATTTGTTCAAAACAAAGCAGTAAATATGTATGACATAAAATTAATTAATCAAAATTAACTTGTTTAAATCCATAACGAAGCCAACCTACCAAAATCATGCTTAAAACATAATAAGCAAAATAAATATATATAAAAAATTAATTTTCAAAATCGTTATTTTGGAAAATTAATTAATCGAGAAAAAGGAAAATTAATTTTTTTTAAAAAAAATATCACCAAGCTCGTGCGGGCTTGGTGAAGGCCAGTCGCGGCTTGGGCAAAGCCTAAGCCTAGCGCGTTGATGCCCAAGACAGCATTCGGTTCGAGTGAATTCGGCCTCGGTTTGGTTCGAGTGCCTCTGGTCGTGCAAGCTTTTATGCATGGTCGTGCCTTTTTTGCACGGTTTTTGGTTCCCTAAAGTTCTACAATACTTGTGTTCTGAGAAATGCATGGCCACATGCACATCTCCTGGAAATTCTGCACTCAGAAGTTCTATAGGAACTTACTCTGTAATATGCATGGTCGTGCAACTGGCTGTGTGCACCCTCTAGATGCTCTAGCTAGACTTCTCCATTTATTCTGCATTTCTATGGCTCTTCCAACCCTTTGTCTTGATTGCAAATTTGTAAAATCATCACTTGACATTCTCATGGTCCTTCCGTTGTTCTACATGTCGTTCCACTTCAAATTACTTTGCATATATATATTTTGTATGTCGTGGTGAAACTATTTTGTGCATGCTCTCGTCATCGGACCGAGAATATTTGTGTGTCCATTTTCTCTCCCTTTTTGAGACTGCTCTTCTATGCTAGATTGATCCCAATCAAGTGTCAGGAAGTTTTGATAAGGATTTCCATTCTGGTTTTTCAGTAGACAAAATTCGATCCTCTTTTCAACAATAGTGGTCAAGTAATAGAACTTTCTTCTCTCATCGGTCCAGACATAATTTTACAAACCAACTTCTATCTCACCTACTAAGTTAATAATATCTTCAATATGATGGACCGATCTCATACCAGTTGTGTGGTTTGTTTGTCAATCTCTCGTAATTTTGTTAAACTTTTCTGTTATAGTTACATTAATTTGATAGATTGTAAAATAAGAAATTTAATAAATATAGTAAATTATTAATACAATTCAATTATAACAAGCACGTGTCTACGAGTCCTAAACAAGTAAAAAGATCTACTAAAATTTTAACAAAAATTAAAGGAATACACTTAATCTCAATAACCAAGTGATTCCAAGTGTTCTTTGTCAAACTTTCAAAAGATCTTTGTCGGATCCAACTACCTCAATTGAACTCTTTCAACCTAGGTTGCTATAGTACGTCAATGCTTCATTTGACTCCAAGAAACCTTCCTACCAATTGCTAGCAATGCACTCCAAACCTTAACTAATCAAATAGTGCCTAAGCACTATTATTTAAAAAATATATATAATATTCAAAGCAAACTTACACTCTAGATATATCAATATGGGATAACAATACAAGATTCAGTCTTATCATCTTAGTTTTGGGGATCAGAGTAATGATTTATAGGATAGTCGAAGACATTCGTATTTTATAATTACAGATAAAATTCTTAAATTTATAAAAGACAAACAACATTTGCACATGATGTTTTAAATAATCAAGAATGGAAGTTGAAAACTCAAAAACAATAAGAAACAATAAATCTCAACCATATCAATCTCAGCCATAAATAATACTAATAATGCCGACCAAAGATCAAAACATATGTTGCTTTAATGACTCCGCAGACACCTTATTCTATTGAGTTCACGATGATAATGATCAACAAAATTGCTGTTATTATCTCTTGTTTACTCAATCCTGTAGAATACCCAATCTGAAGGTAAATTTTGTCCTATATTTATATACAAAAGTTTTATTTCATTAATTATTTAAATTAGTAACATGTAACTTATGATTTTCTAATTCATCCAAGCTTTGTTATTTATTTTTAAATTTCTCCTCTATTATTTGTTAAAATTGTAAAGCTTGGCAATAGCTAAAAACGATAACACCAAAGGATCAAATCGTTAGAAGGCTTGCTTTGAAATTTTCAAAATCGAAATTTATGGTAGAAAAACCGAATCAGTGTGAGCCATCCCCACCATCCACGTGAAATAGCTGAGGACTGTTAAATTTTGGAATTCTTTATCTCTGTTCAACGTATCCAGTAAACGAATACATCCAATTTTCCAGTAGAACATCTCAAGGTGTTGGATTTAGTTTCCAAGCTCTGCTGCAAACATGCATGCCAATATCCTGAAAATAACATTTACTTGATACCTGACAAAACAAATCATCCACCGCTTCAAATACATTCCCCAAAGATAAGCAGTTTGGTGAGTTGGGAGGGGGTATGTGTTGGCAGATCTCAATCACTGAAATCAATGCTGCCACTGCGAGAGCTGCTGGGATTTCTACTATGCAAAGAAAGACTGCTCATGTGACCGGCAAGCGACGAACTGTCCACCACCTTGTTCTCCTGGAAATACCTCTCCCTCTCAAAGTGCTTTGCGGGTGGAGGTGGAATAGTAACGGCAGGTCTACCTACATCGGAATCTGACTTTGTCACCAAAGTCAGTGGCCGTATAAGAGGGCGATTATGCATTTCCCCTCGTGCAGAAGATGCAAGCAGCCCCAGTTGTACATTATTTTGGGAGTTTTCATCTTGAGGTTGAATACAAGCTTTCCCTTTTCTAATCCTGCCAATTCCAGTTATATTTTGGTTAATCAGATGATGGATGCGAAATGATACAACAAAACCAATATCCAACTTTTAATACAAGACTTTTGAACCACATTACTGGGAACAACCAGGTGAGTTTATAATTGAAATGTTTGTGCTTGCAAGAAATATACTGCTGAATGTCAGTTCTTTCATTTTTTCCCCTTCCCTTTCAAAATGGAACCATTTTGGTAATTTTTAAAGACAATTCCAGTGTCTCTAGATATTACAAGATATGATGCATCCATACCTTCTCAAAAGCTGTTCAGCTTCTTCTTCGTCCTCTGCCTCCTCTTGATAGACATGATTTGATGTGGATGTTGGCCTTCCTAAAATAAGTGCGTCATGCCTTTTGAGAACCTTCTCAAGCTGTTCATTCAGCTCAACTGCTCGAGAAATCACCTTCTCATCCCTGGATGTTTAAGAGCCAATCATCTTCCATATTCAATGCCCAAGCCACCAAAAAAGAATAATAGATTATACAAAAGGATATACAAACATGTGAACAGGAGAGAAGGAAAATAGGTCAAAGGGTTCAAGCATGAGAAACCCAGCTTTGCACAAATATCTCTTCGAATAACACTAGCTAGTTTGGGAGTTTAAGGGAGCAAAGAAAAAAAAGAGAAATCTTAAGTTACAAGAGAAAAGAGAGAAAAAAAAAGTGAAACAATTTAAGTCTAACATGTTTGGGAGTTTGGGAGAGAAAAGAAAAGAAGTGTTCTTTTTTTATTTGAGAATTTGGAGAGAAAAGAAAGGATATAAATCAGTTTACCAAAATACCCTTATTATGTAACTTCTTTAATATATTATTTTAGAACAAAATGGATAAAGTTGTAATTTTACACCCCAACCCCGCCCCCCCCCCCCACTCCCACAACCAAAAAAAAAAGCTGCAGCCATCCTCCTCTCCAAAAGTGGAGAGAAGGATTTGGGGTGTGTGTGTGTTGGGGGGGGGGGTTTGGGTTGGAGTGATCCCCCCACTTCTCTCCCCTTATTTCCCTAAAAAAACCCCCAAACGAGAGAAGAGAAAGGACTTCTCTCTATATCCCTTCCCTTCACTCCATTTTTTAAATGGCAAACTGGCCCTACAGATGATTAACTACCCATTTGCGCATTTTGACACTAACAAATCCTCACTACTAACTCATTCTCCTAATTTGTAGGAAAATAAGTACTAATTATTCTATATGCACATCTCTCTCACAACAGGATGCCTGACAGAAGAAGAAATCAATAGTGCAACACATAATGGATATACAATCTAAAGTAGGATATATATTGTCCAAGTGATTGCACAGAATAATCACGTATGTTTGGCGAAATATCCTATTAGTAATTTGTCCAATGAAAAGAGCAATTCAATATTAACTAACAGAAAGAAGTCCTCTATCTCTCTCCTGTTATATTAATCAATTCTTCTTTGTTCCAAAAGAAAGCTAGTTTTACTTGTTTGTGTGATACAGTTAAATCGTCTCATCAAACTCCATAGGACAACAGGGGGAGAGGCCCAACTAATTGTAGACACTGAGCCTCATGTGAAACATTGTTGCCTGGGCTGCGCACACGGCCCATCCATGCAAGAACCAAATCCACTTAGACTTGCACTTTGCAAGACACCAAAGTGCCAGGCTCTGGTCCAGTCCCATAAGACATGCACAAAAGGCATGGCCTCTAACCCACCCTGGGTTCACTAGATCCTTGTTGCGCATGGGAGGAGGTATTAAAATAGAAAAACTTCCATATCAAACGTTCAATGTTCATAATATAAAAAGATCTTGGACCCTCCACCCATTCCACTTAGTTTCAAGTTGGATGCCATGTTCTTTAACATGTTGCATTTTACCTTATATTACCTACTTCTCAAGTAATTTACATGTACTGGGATTTGTTTAAAGGTAGAATCCTACCACCATGAGAAGTCCTATGCAAGTATTTAGACAACTATTTGGTACTTCACTCACTCTTGTATGTCAAAAGCCTTTCTCGTACAAATTGCGGTGGCACTTCTAAACAAGGGTCTGTTTGGTAAAGTTAAAGTTTGAAGACTAAAGTCTAAATATTTAAACACTATATTTTATTATAATTTAGATTAAATATAAAAATAATAATAATTACGTAAGTATTTAACATATCCAGATATTAAATTCAATTAATCATTTCACTTAAAATTTATAATATGGTTTCAGTATATCTTAATTAATCAAGTGATAACAAGAATACATTATCAAACGTACAGAAATAATTAAGCACTTAATATTATTTATTATCAAATATGCTTAATTAAATAAATACTTAATTAATTAATTATAAGTGCTTAATTAAGTTATTAAACAAGGACTCAAACGTATGGTGGGAAAACCTATTGCATGACGGTAAACTTGAATTTGTATGATCCTATCATGAACTGTTCTTTAAGTATACATGAGGTTTTTCCGTAGTTTACATGACTTTAATAGGCAAGCTTCATCTTTACTGGTTGCTTTAAATGAGTATTTGTGCATCTATTTTTTTGTCTTAATGAGGATGGTGATTGCTTGCTTTGGGCGCTTGAACCTAATGGTGGTCTCACTTCGCAAATAGTTTTCTTCATGTTTGACAGGTGTTCATGTTTTCTAGGAAAATGACATGGTACAAGGAATTGCTTCTCTAAATCTCAGTTCTTATGTGGAAGCCTTTAAATGGGTCTCTTGTTCTTGACGATATCATGCAAAAATTAATCTTTTAGTTTAGTTTCACAAAGCTGCTATCGTAGTTCTTGTGAGAAAATCATACTTTTCCTATTGCTGCGCATTCGTGGATTGTTTTTGTGATCCATTGGGGCATCCAACAGTTCATATGAGTCTACCTGTTATGGCTTCAATGTCGGTAATTGCAACATGGAAAGATGAGCATTTATATATAATTTCTTGCCTTCTCTTACCATGTTGGAAATTGGGAAAGCTAGGAACAGGTTTCTTTTTCAGGGAAAAGTTTGTACTCTGGAGATAATTCGAAGGGCAGTTATGTACAGTTTGCTTCATCTTTCTAAGGCAAAGGTTTACTTTCATCTTCTTCAGGATTTTGTTATGTTCTCTTCTTTTAATTCGGCATCTTCTATACCTAAGAATCCTGATATTACTGTTGTAAGATCGAGACAGCTGTTCAATCAAGAAGATATAATTTAGAATGTCAATGGTGCTTAAGGGGGAAATCCAAAAGATGCATCAGCTGGAAATGTTATAGAGCTTGAAAATGTAAGCTTATTGCACACTTCCATTATTATCTTGGACACAATATAAATAATCATGCTGCAGTTTAAGCTATGATGAAGGATATTAGCTTTTATGTTTTTTATGGTTCCTCCAATTTTTCGTGCAAAGTGATTCCCCTCTTCGGGTTCAAGCTCTTCTTATGAATTTGGGTTGTGACTTACCACCTTATGTTTGTCAGATAGATAAATGTATCTGGGGCCTTTGTATCTTGCATAAAATTTCCGCTCATGTTTTAAGTGTGAACTGATTCAGTTTGCTTGTATAACTATTAAAAAATAAAGGGAAATGAAAACAAAGAATAACTCTAAACAATTTATTTCACAGAATGAACAGCAGAGTTAACCAGAAATTCAAGCACCTAATATTTCCACAACATTTCCCAAAGTCTCTAATATACGCACATGCACAGACAACTATTATTGACATCTTGTACAGCCTGTTTATTGAAATCTAGCATGAAACAGGTGCTTTCACATTAGTTTCATGACCATTTTGGTATTTGAGGGTTCAGAAACTTTTCATTTTACTCCACCTAAATCTATGTGATGTAAGAATCAAATTATCAAAACCTGACTTCTCACTTGGTAAAAGAGAAACAGAAAGCTTCACACTCCTCAGCAGTTAATTCAAGCAAATAACAGTTTTGGATCATTGACATTCTTCATATGCATACTCTTTGAAATCATTTTATGCAAACAGAAAATGCAAAAATGCAACAAGAATTCAGAATTCTTCCAAATCCTTATTGTGCAAACAGAAGATGCAACATAACAATAAGAATTCAGATGGAAACAAGGCACCTCCCGCAATCAACATTAAATAAGCCAACAGATTAATATCAAAAGTCCATAGGTGCAGTCATACCTAGAAGTGATTGCAAGATGCATTACTCGTTGCTTTTGAAATGAGCATTGTTCAACAAGATCAAGAGTGAACTCATCCTTAGCTGCCTGGAAGAAGAACAAACAGGGGGAAAAATCATAGAGGAAACCTGGAGGCAAGGAGAGTGTGGGAGGAGGGTTTGTGGAAGAATAAACTGAGCAAAAGAAAATTTAAAACTTGCAGCTGTTGAGAGATACAAAAAGCACACAACTTCAAAAAGAAAGGATGCCCAAATCACGAAAGCAACCTAATATGAAACTTCGAAAATACAAATTAATCAAGCAATTACTTCTAGTCATTCTCAAGAAAAAGGAAAATTGCTCTAGTAAAAGTAGTAATCATGAGTACTGAATATGGCTTCTAAGACTAGCAAGTTGACAAAGTAATACAACCAACTAATCTTTCATGAACTGTTGTCCACAAATCTCAAGGAAATTCATAAATTTCAAGAACAAGGACTCTGAATTTTTTTCACAAATCCACTAGGATTGAGGAATAGAAAAATTCATCCTTAAATATCTAAGAAAAACTTTTACTTGCCCAGTGGTTAGTAAATCCTGAAGAACTTGACCGTCCATAAACTGGCAACTCAAGAAACTAGTCAAAACCATTGAGAAAACAGATTAGTTGGTACTAAACTTCTGTTGATGATATTTCACAGTAACTATGGAAAACATCACTTTAATTGTGATTACTTCCATACATCAAGGAAAGTACAAAGAAGAACAACAAGATCAACTAAATCTTGTTCCATTTAGAACTTTATCATGCTAAATATTCAACCCATGAGTTTGAATTTGGATTTTTTGTCAGCCATGCCAATATAACAAGAAAGAGTACTGGTAAAATACCTCAGGATGCCGAGTATTGATAGCATCAAGAACTTCTTTTAACACCTCCAATGCAGCACCAGCCTTCTGAAGAACACTGCAAACAAGCTTTAAATTTTGTCTTAGAAAAAAGTTTAGCTCAACATGCCTTGTGTAAAAGTGCAACAAAGGTCAAAAGATAATAAAGTTCATTCCCTTCGTTGTCAAGTAGCAAGCATTCCTGTAACAAAATATGACAAAAGGATTCTAAATTTCTTCTTTTATGAATTGACTTTACACGGTATTATATAGTACTCCCTCCGTCCCAAAAATTATGTCAATTTAGAACATGACATGGAGATTAAGAAATTACTAAAACTTGTATAATTATAATAGAAATGGACTATTATACCCCTAATAAAGCTAAACAACCATTAATTATCTTTTCTCCATTGTTTCGTTTCTTCTATCTCTACTTAATGATTTATTGGGAAGGCACATTTTTAATGAGTCAAATGGTTGAAGGAAGGGCAAATTAAGAATATAAGCAATAAATTAATTCTTGATTTGTGAAATTGCCAAGTATTTTGGTACAACAAAAATGAAAATTTTTTATATGATTTTTGAGAGGGAGGGAGTAGATTACAAGAAAAAAATGATTACTCCTAAATTTGGATAGCTATCTAATCAAATCCCTCCATTTAAGGGATTAAATTAATATAATCATATCCCTTAATTTAAAGGATTTAAAACTGATAATCCTAATCTATTTACAACTCATCTTAATTACTTTACAGCTCATTTACACCTTAACACCCCCCCTCAAGCTGAGGAATAGATGTCAACCATTCCCAACTTGGATATAATACTCTCAAATAATGAATTACTCAATCCCTTCGTAAGTACATCCGGAAGTTGATGTTGTGTAGGCACATAAGGCGTACAAATCAAACCACTCTCCAATTTCTCTTTGATGAAGTGTTTATCAACTTTGATGTGCTTTGTACGATCATGGTGCACCAAATCATGAGCTATGCTAATCGCTGACCACTAAACAACTAGCAATGAAGATTGGATGAAATCCCATGGTTGTTGGTGATATAAACCAATAATGAACGTTGGACAATGGAGCAATGAAGGCTGCTCGAAAGAGAAGGCAATGCAGCAATGAAAGCTGCTCAACAGTGAAGAAGAAGAGTCCCAAAAAGCCTAAGGCTCTGATTCCATGTAACAAAATATGAGAAAAGGATCCTAAATTTCTTCTTTTATGAATTAACTTTACAACGCATTATATAGTAGATTACAAGAGAAAAAAGGATTACTCCTAAATCTGAATAGCTATCTAATCAAATCCCTCCATTTAAGGGCTTAAATTTAGGTAATCATATCCATTAATTTAAGGAATTTAAAACTGATCATCCTAAACAGCTCATCCTAATTACTTTACAACTCATTTACACCTCAACAATTCCTATTACGAAATTCTTTTAAAAAATTAACAAGCTGAAAATTATAGACATATTGAGGTAATTTTAAAACTACAATTGTTCAAACTTATCAGGCAACAGAAAAAGAAAAGGTAAGAGGGAAGGGAAGTAAATGTTGAAAACTCAACACGTTTGCAGCAGCAGCATTTCAGTAAGTGGTGTCTTATATGGTGCATGCTTATTTTATGCAGCAGTGATGAATTATAGAAGAGAAAAGAGCTTAGGTTTAGAAGAACAGAAAGAATAAAGGGTGCCCAAAAAAAAAAAAAAAAAAAAAAAAATCAGTTAGAGAATAGAGGGAAATTGGCAAAACCTCATAACAAACAAGCTCTACTTCATCATTCAACAATTGCCTCATCTTGGGCTGACAGTGTTATGTAGACACTAAAACCCTAGAGCCAAAACAACTTTCAAGCTAAGAAAACTTCATTGCTAAGTAACTTGAAACCTAGGAAACTTACAAGCCAAAATCTTAGACCAAAAACTACCGCAGGTTGACACAGTTAAAATGATTTACTGTAAGTTGAAAATTGCAAAAACAACCTAGGCACCTACAAGAACAAACATATAACTATTGGAAGACTAAATATTTGTTACAAACAACTGAAAATATTTCCAACCATATATCACGTGATTTTCCAAATCCACTTAGAATTGTCTTCGCATTCTATATCATGCTCCCCTATATTTGACAAAACTTGACCTTGAGTTTTGAAGTGCCTTGGGATAGGAAATCATGTCTACCTAACCACCTTTGATGACTGAATTATTCACTGTTCTTGGTTTGGCAATAAGCCATTGGAGGTAGACATGGACCTAATAAAAGCTCTCTCAATTGCATAATCAAATCTATCTTGAATAACAAAATTCAATCAAGGAAGAGCAAGAAATTTGGGAAAGAAATCCCTGTTTTCCACAGCATGAATCTCAATCTTACGCTCATACTTCAGACATGAGATTTCTGAACTTTAGTTTCTTGTTCATCAACTTCAGCTTATGGTTTTTCTTGAGTTTTGCAGCTTCTCAAGGCACTTTATGGATGTGCTGTCGGGAAGTGTGAATAGATAATTTAGTTATAGGAGCTTCTCTTATTCAATCAAGAAGTATAACACATGCAGTGTCTTCTGTTACCTTCTGAAGACAGAAACTTCATCCTTTGGCTTCAGATCTTTGCTTTTTTTCTTAGCAAGAAAAGCATCTATAGAAGCACTGATGGAATTGATCGAGAACCATTGAACCAAAACTGCTTCAAAGCTTAGAAAAAGTCTCAATGCTGAATGACTTGAGTTGTAGGAACTCAAAAGCCAAAATTTGACCAAAAAATACTGCAGTTGATTGCAGATAAACTAATTTACTGCAAGTTGAAAGTTACTAAAACAACCTAGATAATAGACACGGAGAAACAAACATACAACTTTCAAAATTCAGTATTTGTTACAAACAACTAAAGATATTGAACTTTATCATCCTATGCAATCTTCCATTGCCTCTCAGTCTCATCTTTGTACAATAAATCAACTCCTCATCTCCATGTGTGCAGTTTGCCTGTGTCACCTCATATATGCATAGGATTTAGTCTTTTAAAGAGCTAGAGATGTCAAGGGAAATATATCAATGATCGTTCGTCCCACTATTGCGATAGAAGAATACGGGTTTGCCTTGTTGCTTTCTTAAGAAGAAGTATTTCTTCTCTTTCCCTTTAAGTAGAAGATTTCTTTGGTTTTCTTATCAAAGGCTTTTTGACTTAAGGCCCGGTTTCATAAAGGACAAGTCTGAAGACTGAAATCTGAATATTTAAGTACTAAATTCTAAAATCCAAAATCTAAATTGAAGACCGGACTAATTATAGTTTGTCTTTACAGTATATTTTATTACAATTTAGACTAAATAGAAAAGAATAAGAATAATTAGATAAGTATAAAATATATTCAAATTTCAGACTTAAAATTTATAGCTAGATTTCAGTATGCCTTAATCAACTAAGGATACAAAGAATTTGTTATCAAATGCATTGAAGTAATTAAGAACTTAAATATTATTCATTATCAAACACACTTAATAAATTAAGTACTTAATTACTTAATTTTAAGTTTTTAATTAAGTTATCAAGTAGAAATAGATGACCTCAAGTAACCCGATTCTAGTTCTGAGGTCTGTCTTACTCCAAACAGGGTAACAGAATATTGGAAACGGCCATCCCTAGCTAGCAATTGTATTCTATGGACTTGCCCCCTCTGCTAGATGCTCGGACAGGAGTGGTGAGTTCATCTGTAAGTGCCTATTTCACCCTTTTGCTCCCTCTACTAGAGGAACGGACGGGAATGGGTCCCTGAACAAAGGCAAATGAATAGTTAACTCTTGCCTCCTCTTCTAAAGGAATGCACGGGATGGGGATACTATGAAAAGGCAAGTTAAAAAAATTAAGGCAGAGTGTGACGACATTTCTACTAAGTTGACAAAACATGGTCAAGTGTTGGGTTCAGACTTGGCACAAAAGGACCATAATAGCCGAAGGCGAGCTCCTGGGACTTTGCACGTAGGTTGACCTTCTATTAAGAGAAGCACCTACTTTCTTCAACTATAGGGCGTCAGTGTGAAACGTGTTTCAATTTCAAATGAGTCTAATTTATCAGAAACAACATCATGTGTTTTACCTTGTGCGCTACTTTTTACTTGTGAAATAGTCTCTAAATTATTCCCTTTTGGAAAATCACTAGTGCACACGGGACTCACTATGTTTTTAGCTCACACGTTTCTTTCCATTTTTATGTTTTAGGTTCTGTTATACAGCTTAGCGTTCAAGCGAAGACACTTCTTTTGTGTGATGGTGTGGAGACAAGTGATATAATATATTGTTCATTATGTTTTACAGTTGTAAATCTAGTAATGATGTAAGTTATGTTTTAAAGATCTAATGGTGGTGTAATGTAAATTAATTGTACATTAAGTCCAAGTTTGGATGAATGTATGGTGTTTTGTGAAATTTAAGTGCGAGCCTTTATGAATGTATTTGATGATATCATGATTTTGAGTTATGACTTGTTATAAAGACCCCTTATCTGATAGATCAGTTAGGGTGGCACCCAAGAATATAAGGCTCACCCTAACTAAAAAATTAGGGGTGTTACAAGATGCGTTTAACAGAAGCGTAGGGCTCATCAAGCTTAGCTGCTCAAATATGAGCTTATTATGCTTATGCTTAACAGATGAGAAATTATTGCAAGGAAAATTCTTGGGAAATTTACCTTTTCAGTCCATAAACTATTTCTGGATTATTTTGACGCTCTTGAACTTTAATAAATTTAAGCAAATTTATTCCCTAAACTAAGTGTTCAATCACAAACCACAGTTCATCCTTCTACCACCTCTACTAGTGATCTCCAACCAAAATATGCACAAGCTAATCACAGGTCAATTAGTAGAAATGTCAAGTTTTGTACATGCTAATCACATATCAATTAGTAGGAACATCAAGTCTTGTACATGCTAAGTACAAAGGCCAAATGGTCATTTCATCTCATTTTTTGGGTAAAATAGCCATTTTGGCCCCCAAGCTATTTTAGAATTATTTTCAAGTCCTCAAAATTCTTTTCAACTAATTGAGGGTGTGATTGGATTGCAACTATTGATAAATTGGGAATTATTCGCTGTTTTCTTACCATTTGTATGAAATAGGAAATTACCCAAGATTAGGAAAGTTAGAGAAATCCTATTTTTGTGGAACTAAACTTAATCCTAGAATTTCTCTATATTCTTCCTATTTATTTACATCAACATTTGTATCAGAATTATAGGGAAAAAATATTAAGTTTTTCTCTTCTACTCCACTTATTTTTCCTTGTGATATCAGAGCCATGAATTACAAAGCTGCCATGGTTGGCTCCAATTTGGCTTCTTCTAGTGCCACACATTTGAAGAAAGTTCCCAGCCATCTCCAATTGCACCCATGGCTGAAAGCCCTCTACAAATTACCATTCATAAATTAAATGGTAAAAACTATTTGGAGTGGTCCCAATCGGTGTGCTTGGTGATTGATGGCAAAGGAAAACTAGGTTTTTTGAATGGAGAAGTCAGTCCCCCAGCTGTGAATGATCCAAGATACCAGCAATGGAGATAGGAAAACTCTGTGATTATCGCTTGGCTTATTAATTCCACGGAACCAACTCTTGGGAAGCCTTTCATGTTTTTACCAACTGCCTGTGACGTTTGGGAGGATGTTAGAGAGACATACATTGATCTAGAGAATCATTCTCAATTATTCAAGTTCAATACTCGAGTGTGGCAGATGCAATAAGGTGATAGAGAGGCAACCGCCTATTTTAATGACATGATGACTATGCGGCAGGGATTGGATATGTTTGAAGATGAATTATGGAAGAGTCCAAATGCTTTCCTCAATGGAGACTTCAAGGAGAAAGTCTACATGGAGGCACCATCTGGTTTTACTAAGCAGCTCGGATTCAAGGTATGTAGGATTCAAAAATCACTATATGGTCTTAAGCAGTCACCTAGAGCATGGTTTGAAAGATTTACCAAGTCTGTGAAGGATTAGGGCTATAATTAGGAACAGTCTTATCACACCCTCTTCACAAAAGCCTCTACTAAAGACGAGATCTCAATTTTGATTGTCTATGTGGATGAAATAATTCTGACAAGAGATGATGAAGAAGAAATGAGCCGATTGAAGTGAGTTTGGCCACAAAGTTCGAAATCAAGGATTTGGGGCAAACTAAGATACTTTTTGGGAATAGAAATTGCGAGATCAAAGAGAGGAATAGTGGTGATGCAACGAATGTATATCTTAGATCTCCTAAAAGAAACCGGTATGATCGAGTGCAAACTAGTTGTCACCCTAATTTAAGCCAATGTGAAGCTTGGACAAGTGAAAAATGGATTTCCTGTGGATACTGGTAGATATCATAGATTAGTGGGAAAGTTAATTTATTTATCCCATACTCGACCACACATTGCATTTGTTATGAGTCTGGTAAGTCAATTCATGCACTCTCATTGTTAGGAGCATCTTGAGGACGTGTTTTGGATTCTTCAATATTTGAAAGCAACTCTAGGGAAAGGCCTGTTTTTCAGCAAGAATGCGAATAGAGGAATTGAAGTCTATACTGACGCAGATTGGGCAGGTTTAGTGATTGATAGGAGATCAACATCTGGATAACCATTGTAAGGGGTGATTTGCTTACTTGGAGAAGTAGAAAAACAAGGTGTTATCACTAGAAGTAGTGCCGAAGCAGAACTTCATTAGGTGGCTCAAGGAGCATGTGACGTACTCTGGCTAAAGCGAGTTCTAGAAGAGATTAAAAGATCACTCAGTCTCCCTATGAAGTTGTATTGTGAGAGAATGTGAAGTTTTGTGAGTAGATGATAATTCTCGGGAATTGGAAATCACTTCAATTGAAATTTTTTCCAATTGAGTTGAGAATTTAAAAAAAAAAAAAAAAAAAAATTGCTATCCAAGAACACCCTTAGTCCTTAAAAAAAGCTATTGCATCATAATTAGACCTCAGCCACATCCAACCATAGTTTTCTACCAAAATTTGCATGTGCCAATCACATGCCATTTAGTATACTAATAGATCAGTCATCTCACAACAATTTTTAAAAATAATGTTAAATAGTGATGTTTTCTTTTTTTTCTTTTTTCCTTCCTTTGTTATCCTAAATCTACTCCCAATTCCAACCCCAGCCATCACTGTTATTTACTCTGTCCCACAACATAGCCACTGTAATCATCTCTTCTGCAAATACAATTGCTGCTACTAGCTCTCTCCATACTGCAGCCACCACCGCCATCTTCATTTCCACATCATAACTATTGCTACAAACTCACACCAAACTGCAGCCGCATTAAATTCTACGAGCAACAATCTAGAGGGCAAAGCTTCAAAAGATGAAAGCCGTGAAAAGCAAGCTGCTTAAGAAATTCAAGATCATTTAAACAAGAGAGTATCCAAAACCAATAAAGTTCTCCACGCCAATACATCTCACAGGTATATTCCAATTTGCCACTCAAATTAGATTTTGGAGTTCGCATAAGATCGTGATGTGCAAATTGAAATTAGGATTGGGTTTGAAAAGATGTTTTTTAGAGAGAGAGAGAGAGAGAGAGTAAAAGAAAAAGTTATTAATCATAGCTATGTGAAAGAATGAAGTGAAATGACTATTGGCATCTCGTAACAATGCAAAAACATAGTTTAGGGATATTGTAATCGTATTAGACCACCTTTAGTATGTGGGGAAAAATCATGCATGTCATATTGTTTTATACTACATTTGATGATTTGAACTATTTTCATGAAAATATCAGTTTGTTGTTGCATGAATTAATTGTCGTGTTATTTGAGTTAGTTGAGTTTTATTTTATTGAGGAGAATTTATTAGAAAGAGGATGGAGCAAGTGAGTAGGAATCAAGGAAATTTATTAGGAGAATATTTACCAAGAATTATTGTGGAATAGTGGTTAGAGCTTGGTGTGTATTCTTTGATAACTTGAGTTCAAATCCCAACTCTTGCAAATCCTTTCCCTTTTCACTTTTGATAAACCCTTTTTCCCTTGTTTTCCCTTCCCTTGGCCGAAAATCCTAGGGGCTGCTGCCTTCTTATTTTCCAATTTCCTAAAATAGGGGTTTTTGATTATTTTAGGTTTTATTAAAAAGAATTTAATATAAATTAAATTCCTAATATTCTCTAATTAATATTTTGTAACACCCCACGACTACGTACCCTAAAAGGACGGGGATGTCGCCCCGTCCCGTAGGACAAGGGGTCTTTAGAACGAAGTATAAAATATAAAGGCAATCTCCAAAAGGATCAACTTAGATAAATAAAGAAATATTCTTATTACATCAGGCTCAACTTGGAGCAAAACGGAATAAAACAAAATATTATTTAGAAGCATAAGCAATAAATGTCTCCTAGAACGGATAGAGAAAATAGCAAAAGCTTCAACTATTACATGCCCCGCTGACTCAGCACAGTCTATCCCCTGAAAACATGATGTAAAACAGTGTGAGAATAAATCTCAATAAGTCCTGTGTGTGCACATGGTGTTTTTAAATAGTTCGTGTATGCAAAAAGTGTAAAACATTTGTAAAAATAATTTGGCAAGTCATAAACAATCTCTTTTCGCAAGGAGTGGGTTTTTCTCAATGTCACACTTTGTACAAAATAAATCCTCCACTCGGATAAAAGTCATGTCACCACACGTTGGGCTCCATGAGAACAAGTTGGCCAAGGCACCACACTTTGTGCACCTTGTCCGGACCAGATTACCACACGTTGGGCGTTCTGATCAAGGTGAGTGTACAGCTCACCGGATGAGATACTCTTCCATCTCTACACCCAACAAAACCATCCGGGTGTCCATGCCGGGAATATAAATAATACATTTCATGTATAATGCTAGCTCGGACCGGTCTGACCAACCAACACTATCGCCTTTTCAAGCAGAGTTCATCTTCTGGAGGTGGCCTCCTGCCAGAAGACTTACGCTAGCCCTCCAAGACTAGTATTGTTAGCCTACCCTTATTGAGTACTCAACGAACATATCCGTCAATTCCTGATTCAAAATATTTTCAAACCTTGGCTTTGTAAAACGTGGTTTTCTTTAAAAGATATTTCTAAAAATTTGAGGAAAAGAATAGTTTCTTGATAAAACCGTTAGTTTGACAAAACCGTTTAAAGAATAAATATCCACGTTTACAACCCAAGCAAACATAGTTTAACAAAAGCTTTACAAAGCTTCACAACATAGACTTGCCATCACAACCTTTAACAAAACAGTTTATAAAAGGACTTACCATCACAACGTTTAGCAAAAGAGTTTATGCAAGGACTTACTTGATATGCCTCAGATAAATGCGATAAAAATCACCGCTGGCTTTCCTCAATTATCCTCCTGATCTAAACCATATAATATCATGATCAGGGTCTCAATTAATTCAAACATGCTCTAATCCCATTTATTTTCATAACAATTCGCAATCTCCTATTTAATTCCAAGTAAACTATTCAATCCCCAAAGATCAAATACTACGACCACATGTTTATCTCGCTAATAAACACCATTAAACTTTACTTCCGACATCAAGGGAGGGTATTCCCTTACCTTGCAACTACCGGGTAATGAGGTCTCGATGCTCCTATGGTGATCGTCCCGAGTTCGCTTGAAAAGAAGAGAGAAGCTACCTCCTTTGCTTCACTTGACCGAAAATTTAGGAAGAAGAGGAAATCAACCTCTATAGGGCGTGATTTAAGGGTAGAAGAAAGAGAAAATATTCATTAGAGAAAACGGCATCAAGAGGTCGAAAGGATTTGTGCTTACCTTAAGGTGTGTTCGATTTTTGCTTGGAATAACTCTTGTGTTTTCGAAAATTTGCTGAGAGATGTTGCTGAAATTTTCGTGTAGAATGGAGAGGGTAAACGGTTGTTATGATTTAAAGTTGGAGAAGATTGGTTTAGGGTTAGATGGTGATGTTTAGATAGACTCCTAATGGCTTTAGGTTTCTTGGACAGCAAAGGCGAAATTTCAGCTTGCGCGCGCCTCCTTGCTGCCGATTTTAGGGGAGTTTTATTTATGGAGGAGAAAATTCTGCAATTTTGCTCCTCTATGCTGGCCGAACTACTGCTCAAAGGAAGGGCTGAATGTGTTCAGAATTTTGGACCAAACAAGGAAGAGTTTGAGTGAGTTTTGATGACTGAAAAATCCTGTGCAAGTGCTGTGAAAATTCTGTGCAAGTGTAGCAAGTTTTGGACTGGTTTGGCTGCTATAATTCTATAGAAATTTCCAGAGGAAAATTGAGGGTTTTAGGCGCTGAAAATAGCTTGTTCAGCTGGGGTTTTTCAGTGAATGATGTGTGCAGAATTTCGGTTGAAGTAGGAACATAAAGCTGGCTGAAAATCCTGCACAAAGCTGTCCGAATTTTCTGTGTATATGCTGGACGAATTTCAGTGTTTTTGTGTGAATAAAATTCTGGTTTTGTGCAGCTAAGGTAGTTGAATTGTTAAGGAGTGTTCTAGGTGGTTTGAGCTAGGATTTTCAGAGTTGGATTGTAGCTAAAGATGGCTGGAATTTCGGACAGCTTATGTAGATACAAAGCTGCCGAAATTCAGCTAGGAAAAGGAAGAAATCCTAGTTGAATTTGGATTGAAATAAAATCTGGTTTTATCAAGGATTTGGATAGGATTTCCTCTAGTCCTAGAAGAGTTTGGATTAAGCTACAAGTCCTCCAAGAAGTGGCGGCACTTGCTGGAATTTTTTTCCAGATTTTTAGCTAACATTCTAGGATTAAAATCAACAAGATTTCCTACTAGGAAAAGGATTCATTAATTCCACCTATCCATGGCAATATCTATCTAACTAAAATCAAGCTAATATTTTAATTACTAGCTAGGGTTTTTTTCGAAAATCCTAAGGAATACAAGCTGAAAATTAAAGGTGAACTTTATTCACATCAAAGTCCTTGGATTTAGGAAATAAATATAGAGACTTATTTCCTTGGAGTAAAAATACTAAAATTTCTCTAGGATAGCTAGATTCTTTTTCGGCCAAGATAAGAAACGGTCTAAAGAAAAGAATTTCAAGAAGAAAAACTTACTTCACAAAAGGTAGGATTCGAACTCGGGTCACCAAAGGAAATCACCAACCTCCCCGCTATTTCAAAACAACTCCAATGCTAATTTTTCTACAAGAAGTTCTTACCACCCCAATACTCATCCTTCCAAATTTCGACCAAACCTCCCTTAACCAAATCTTTAACAACACAACTATTTCTCATCAATTAATTCAAATGCAAGAGTAACGGAAAAATTCACATGCATCCATACAAATAAAATTATTCTATCTACCACATAAAATGCAAGATGCTATGCAATGCATGACTTTTTCCCATAGTCAAAGGCGGTTTTGGGCGGGGTATTACATATTTTATTTCAAACTTAGGAAGTTTAATTATTTTATCATCTAGAATTTTCCAAGGATCTTACTCAAGGGTTTCATTATGGAAAGAAGATTATAGGAACGTTTCTTTTGGAAACCATATTATAGCTACTACTTTCAAAAGAAGGAAAGTTTCCCAAAGTTGTTCCCTCTAAAAGAGTTTATTTGGAAATAAAGAGATCTTGTCTAAAGCTTTAAAGGAAATAAATATTCTCCCAAGATTTATGGCATTTTCGAAAGCTAGTGTTTAAGTAAAGGAAATTTCAGCTTTATTCCAAGAATCTAGATTTTATCACCTAATATAATTATTCCTCAATTAATTGTTTTTGCCTAAAATAAATTAGGGCATTACCTAAATTAATTCTTGAATCAACATCCCATTTTTATTAACTGAATTTTCTGGAATAAAACCAACCCTAGCCGCCACCTTGATGAGATTTATTTCCTTTCAAGTTCCCTAAATAAAGTAGGGAAACTTCCCTAAGTAATCCTGATCAATCAAGGTTCTTTTAAGCTAATCATGTTAAGATTTGTATCTTTGTTAGGGTCTTATTGAGAAAGGAAGAGTATAGATAATTCTAGGGACTTGTATACAAAATTGTAAAGGCTTATATAATCGTTACCGAATAAATTAAGTTTTACTTGATTAATCAATTTGGTATCAGAGCCAAACCCTAGCCGTAACCCGCTACAGTACCTGCTCCGCCACTACAGTACCCGCTCTGCCCCGCTACAGTAACCCTCCTTTCTCTCTGGGCCCCTCACCACTTCAAGTTTGTTTTCTATCTCCGTGCTCATGTGGGGAGGGCGATACCCCACGGGTCCCGAGATAGCATGAAGATGCCGAAGTTCTAGACAGATCTTGATGTGTAGAAGATCGAGATCGGGTCAAGGAGAAGAAGTAGGTAAGTGTGTGATAGACTCGTGTGATAGGTGTGAGGAACCCGAATACGAGTCGATGACAGAGGCTAGCAAGAATACGATGGAGGAGGTGGTTAAGAAATTGGATCCTGCAGATCTTGCAACATTAATGCGGTTTATGAGGATGTCAGGGGGTGAAAATTTTGCGAGGCCACCTGCTGTTAAGGTGGAGCTTTCACCTATTGATCTGAAACTCGATGGGCCAGCAACGTATCTGAGCTGGTCACGTCGGGTGAGGTATACTCTGGAAAGGAGGAATCTAGGGGAGTACTTAACAGCTGAGAAAGCAGAGCCAGCTGAGGGCACTGCAGGGAGAGATGAGTGGAAGTCAACTCACATGTTGGTGTACATGTGGCTTCTCAACTCAATGGTCCCGTCTATTGCTGCGACAGTGGATGGCATCGAGAAGGTCAATGATGTCTGGGAGAAGTTGAGGAGAACCTATGATGGTGTGGGGAACAATTTGAGGGTGTTCCAGATTAAGAGGGGCATCTATGCTACAGTCCAAGGAGATAGGACAGTGCAGGAGTATGCCACAGAGTTGGAGCACTTGTGGCTAGATCATGATCATTTCTCGTCTCGAGCAGGCTATAAAGATCCCGAGTGCAAGGAAAAAGAGGCCTTGATTCAGGAGAGGACTATGTTTGTAACACCCCACGACTACGTACCCTAAAAGGGCGGGGATGTCGCCCCGTCCCGTAGGACAAGGGGTCTTTAGAACGAAGTATAAAATATAAAGGCAATCTCCAAAAGGATCAACTTAGATAAATAAAGAAATATTCTTATTACATCAGGCTCAACTTGGAGCAAAACGGAATAAAACAAAATATTGTTTAGAAGCATAAGCAATAAATGTCTACTAGAACGGATAGAGAAAATAGCAAAAGCTCCAACTATTACATGCCCCGCTGACTCAGCACAATCTATCTCCTGAAAACATGGTGTAAAACGGTGTGAGAATAAATCTCAGTAAGTCCTGTGTGTGCACATGGTGTTTTGAATAGTACGTGTATGGAAAGTGTAAAACATTTGTAAAAATAATTTGGCAAGTCATAAACAATCTCTTTTCGCAAGGAGTGGGTTTTTCTCAATGTCATACTTTGTACAAAATAAATCCTCCACTCGGATAAAATCATGTCACCACACGTTGGGCTCCATGAGAACAAATTGGCCAAGGCACCACATTTTGTGCACCTTGTCCGGACCAGATTACCACACGTTGGGCGTTCTGATCAAGGTGAGTGTACAGCTCACCGGGTGAGATACTCCTCCATCTCTACACCCAACAAAACCATCCGGGTGTCCATGCCGGGAATATAAATAATACCTTTTAGGTATAATGCTAGCTCGGACCGGCCTGACCAACCAACATTGTCGCATTTTCAAGCAGAGTTCATCTTCTGGAGGTGGCCTCCTGCCAGAAGACTTACGCTAGCCCTCCAAGACTAGTATTGTTAGCCTACCCTTATTGAGTACTCAACGAACATATCCGTCAATTCCTAATTCAAAATATTTTCAAACCTTAGCTTTGTAACACGTGGTTTTCTTTAAAAGAGATTTCTAAAAATTTAAGGAAAAGAATAGTTTTCTTGCTAAAAACCGTTGGTTTGACAAAACCGTTTAAACAATAAATATCCACGTTTACAACCCAGGCAAACACAGTTTAACAATAGCTTTACAAAGCTTCACAACATTGACTCGCCATCACAACCTTTAACAAAACAGTTTATAAAAGGGCTTACCATTACAACATTTAATAAAAGAGTTTATGCAAGGACTTACTTGATATGCCTCAGATAAATGTGATAAAAATCACCGCTGGCTTTCCTCAATTATCCACCTGATCTAAGCCATATAATATCATGATCAGGGTCTCAATTAATTCAAACATGCTCTAATCCCATTTATTTTCATAACAATTCGCAATCTCCTATTTAATTCCAAGTAAACTATTCAATCCCCAAAGATCAAATACTATGACCACATGTTTATCTCGCTAATAAACACCATTACACTTTACTTTCGACATCAAGGGAGGGTATTCCCTTACCTTGCAACTACCGGGTAATGAGGTTTCGATACTCCTATGGTGATCGTCCTGAGTTCGCTTGAGAAGAAGAGAGAAGCTACCTCCTTTGCTTCTCTTGACCGAAAATTTAGGAAGAAGAGGAAATCAGCCTCTATAGGGCGTGATTTAAGGGTAGAAGAAAGAGAAAAGAATCATTAGAGAAAACGGCATCAAGAGGTTGAAAGGATTTGTGCTTACCTTAAGGTGTGTTCGATTTTTGCTTGGAATAACTCGTGTTTTCGAAAATTTGCAGAGAGAAGTTGCTGAAATTTTCGTGTAGAATGGAGAGGGTAAACGGTGGTTATGATTTAAAGTTGAAGAAGATTGGTTTAGGGTTAGATGGTGATGTTTAGATAGACTCCTAATGGCTTTAGGTTTCTTGGACAGCAAAGGCGAAATTTCAGCTTGCGCGCGCCTCCTTGCTGCCGATTTTAGGGGAGTTTTATGGAAGGAAAAATTCTGCAATTTGCTCCTCTAAGCTGGCCGAAACACTGCTCAAAGGAAGGGCTGAATGTGTTCAGAATTTTGGACCAAACAAGGAAGAGTTTGAGTGAGTTTTGATGCCTGAAAATCCTGTGCATGTGCTGTGAAAATCGCTGAACAAGAGGAGAATAAATTCTGGATTGTTCAAGCTGTATTCTGCCGAAATTTCCAGGGAAAAGGTGAGGGTTTTAGGCGCTGAAATTGGCTTAATCAACAAGGAGTTTTGGTAGGTTTTGGAGTGCAAAATTTCATGGGTTTTGGAGTGCACAACTGGACGAAAATTTCTGTGCAAGCTGGCCGAATTTTCTGGTTTCCAAGCTGCCGAAAATCAGTAATTTTTGGTGATAGAAATTCTGGTTTTGTGCAGCTAGGGTAGTTGAATTATTAAGGAGTGTTCTAGGTGGTTTGAGCTAGGATTTTTCAGAGTTGGTTTGTAACTAGAGTTGGCTGGAATTTCGGACAGCTTATGTAGATACAAAGCTGCCGAAATTCAGCTAGGAAAAGGAAGAAATCCTAGTTGAATTTGGATTGAAATAAAATCTGGTTTTATCAAGGATTTGGATAGGATTTCCTCTAGTCCTAGAAGAGTTTGGATTAAGCTACAAGTCCTCCAAGAAGTGGCGGCACTTGCTGGAATTTTTTTCCAGATTTTTAGCTAACATTCTAGGATTAGAATCAACAAGATTTCCTACTAGGAAAAGGATTCATTAATTCCACCTATCCATGGCAACATCTATCTAACTAAAATCAAGCTAATATTTTAATTACTAGCTAGGGATTTTTTAGACAATCCTAAGGAACACAAGCTGAAAATTAAAGGTGAACTTTATTCACATCAAAGTCCTTGGATTTAGGAAATAAATATAGAGACTTATTTCCTTGGAGTAAAAATACTAAAATTTCTCTAAGATAGCTAGATTCTTTTTCGTCCAAGATAAGAAACGGCCTAAAAAAAAGAATTTCAAGAAGAGAAACTTACTTCACAAAAGGTAGGATTCGAACTCGGGTCACCAAAGGAAATCACCAACCTCCCCGCTATTCCAAAATAACTCCAATGCTAATTTTTCTACAAGAAGTTCTTACCACCCCAATACTCATCCTTCCAAATCTTCGACCAAACCTCCCTTAACCAAATCTTTAACAACACAACTATTTCACGTCAATTAATTCAAATGCAAGAGTAACGGAAAAATTCACATACATCCATGCAAATAAAATTATTCTAGCTACCACATAAAATGCAAGATGCTATGCAATGCATGACTTTTTCCCATAGTTAAAGGTGGTTTTGGGCGGGGTATTACAATGTTATTTCTCCAGGGGTTAGCCCCAACATTTGAGCAAAGGACAGCGATGCTGCTAGCTTAGACGAGGATCCCTTCACTTGAGGAGGCGGTCTCGGCCATGATACAGGAGGAGAGTCGTATTAAGCTACAGGTTGGGACACACGGACATCCTGGGATGAAGTCAGCACTAGTGATCTCCAACTCAGGTAACACAGGGTTCAAATGGGAGACTAGGCAGTGCTACAATTGTGGTGAAGTAGGTCATCTAAAACAGGCTTGTCCTAAGCCACCCAAGGAGAGAGACTCCGGTGGACGTGGATAGTCTGCAGGTCGTGGTCACGGCCGTGGGGGCAGAAGAAGTGGAAGAGGCTATCGGGCCAATCTGATGGTAGCGGAGGAAGAGGAAGAGGCGGGTGTGGTCTTTACTAAGGAAGACCAGGCGCTATTAGAAATATTGAGAAGGAAGCAGAGAGCAGCAGGTAATGGAGATAAGAAGAGTGCGATTGAGGATGCATCCACCTCCGCTTTGCCCATGGGTAACACTGCTATCTATGCTCAATTGACCAAGGTACTGATAACACACATGCTCTTGCCTCTATCTCTACCACTAGATGACCAGAATGGATCGTAGATTCTGGTGCATCTCGATATGTGACAAGTAATGCCAGTGAGTTCTCTTCCTATACTCACTTAGCGATGCCAGAGAGCATCCAGACCGCTGATGGGACAGCACAGCCTGTGGTTGGTAAGGGTACAGTGAATTGTACGGGTTCAGTAACTTTGTCCAATGTTTTGCATGCTCCTTCTTTCCCAGTAAATCTTTTATCTATTAGTGCCATTATACTCCAACTAAAATGTGTGCTTTCTTTTGATATTCCCAAGGTGATCTTCCAGGAGAAGGAGACGGGCCGGAGACTCGGGACTGGCACGTGACGTAATGGACTGTGGTACCTGGATCGTGAGGGGATGGACTCAGCATTAATATCTAATGGTGGAGAAGGTAGGAGTAGGAGGATCTGAGATGAGTGCTGAGGATGTGTTGATGCTCCATCACCAATGCATGAGACACATTTCGTTTAGTGTGTTAAGTTGGTTGTATCCAGTTTTATTTGAAAATGCTAATAAACAGAAAGTTGTGTGTGATGCATGTGAATTTGGAAAACTTACTAGAAGTTCTTATGTTAGTTCTGGTCATAGAAGCTCTTGTGTTTTTTATTTAATACATTCTAATGTTTGGGGACCTTGTTCCACGAGTTCTATGAATGGTTTTAGATATTTTGTGACTTTTATTTATTGTTTTTCTCGTGTTACTTGGTTGTATTTGATGAAAAATAAGAGTGATGTATTTGATTGCTTCAAAGACTTTCATAGGTCTATTCAGACTCAATATGGAGCATTGGTGAAAAAATTGAGGTCTAATAATGGTACATACCAATAGAGCATTTGCGGAATACTTGTCAACTTAAGGCATACAACATCAGACTAGAAGTCCATACACACCAGCTCAAAATGGGGTAGCAAAAAGGAAAAACAGACACCTTCTAGAGACAGCTAGAAGCATGATGATCGCGATGAATGTCCCAAAGCAGTTATAGGGGCAAGCGGTCTTAACAGCTGCTCAATTGATCAACAGGATGCCCTCAAGAGTGTTGGACTGGAAGTCTCCGTGTGAAATGTTGAAAGGAGATAATGGTGGGATCCTCCCATTAAAGGTGTTTGGTTGTGTGTGTTTTGTGAAGGACAACAGACCATCCGTAGGGAAGCTTGGTCCTAGAGCCGTGAAATGTGTCTTTGTAGGATACTCTGCTACCCAGAAGGGGTATGTTTACTGGAGTCCAGTAGAGAAAAGGTTGTTTGTAAGCATAGATGTGCATTTTCGAGAGTTTGAGCTATATTATACACTAGAGGTGACCTCACCCATTGGTGACTTATCTGATAAAGAAGGTATGAGGCGAGAGGGGGAGAATGGTGAGAGGTTAGTGAATGTAGGATCAATTCCCTTATCGATTCCTTATTCTGTTGAGAGGAGAGAATCGGTTGAGAAGCACGAGAACGAAGAAGAGGAGGAACCCGTAGGTGTTGGGACTCAAGTACAGGGTGAGTTGAGAGTGTATACCAGGAGGAGGCAGAATGAGGTGCTAGAGTCAACATCTACAGTACCACTGGTGCCATCAAGTCCCTTGTCCCGACCTACTCCAACTTCTGAGATACCCACACCACTCTCAAACTCAGAAGACACAGGTGATATAATTCCTTCTTCTCATCCCACTCCCATGATAGTAAGGAGGACCTCTCGCAATAATGAGGGAGTTCCCCTCGACTGTTATGGTTTCCCACATGATATTGCTTAGTTTGTCTCATACTCTAACTTATCACCTACGTATGGAGCATTCATTACATCTTTGGACTCTGTTACTTTACCTAAGTGTTGGCAGGATGCTAAAGAGGATCTAAAGTGGAAAGCAGCTATGCAAGAAGAACTTGGAGCTCTAAATAAGAACAGAACTTGGGAGATAGTGTCACTATCACTAGGCAAGAAGGCAGTGGGGTGCAAGTGGGTGTTCATAGTGAAGCAGACCCCGGAAGGAAAAATTGATAGCTACAAGGCACGGTTGGTGGCGAAGGGGTATAGTCATACATCTGGCATCGACTATGATGAGACCTTTGCTCCCGTGGCCAAGATGGGAACAGTAAAGACACTTGTCTCCATTGCAGTGAATGGGGGTGGGAAACTACATCAGTTGGATGTTAAAAATGCATTTCTTCACGAAGATCTGCTAGAAGAGGTGTATATGGAGGTTCCCCAGGCTTTGGTACAAAATAGACAGTGGACAAGGTTTGTAGATTAAGGAAGTCACTGTATGGGTTGAAACAGTCTCCTAGAGCTTGGTTTGACAGGTTCAGAAGAGCTATGGTAAGCATGGGCTATCAGCAAATCAATGCTAATCACACAGTGTTCTTTCGACAACAGGGTGGTCACATTACTATGTTAGCAGTGTATGTGGATGATATGATTATCACCGGTGATGACAAGGGTGAGATTGCTCAGCTGAAGGCAAAAGTGGGCAAAGAGTTTGAGGTGAAGGACCTTGGGCAGCTAAAATACTTCCTGGGGATTGAGGTGGCTTGTGGAGAAGAGGGGATTTTTTTAGGTGATGGCTAGGTGATTGAGGTGATGTTTGAGATTGCTCAGTGGATACATATTTAGGTTCTAATTATAGAATCATTGATTCTAGATGAGGAAGAAAGTGAAAAAGATATCAAGCATCACTTTGGTTGATTATTGAGAATATCCAGGTAAGTCCCTGTATAACCGTTTTGAAATGTTACTTATTTGCAAGCAATTTTTACAACGTTGTTTGGAATTGATGTCAATATGATGTTTTGATAAGAGGATTGAAACATTTGCTAAACATAATGAGTTACACTGTGTTTTGATACTTGGGTTGGAAACGTGGATATTTTACTTTCTAAATGAGTTTATCCAATTTTCACTATTCAAACTCCAAAACGATTTCTTACACTATTGCTAAACGATTTGGAAACGCTATTGTGAAAAACCACGTTTTGCAATCAAACTAATGAAAGATTTTCGAAAAAGAAAAAATGATCTTGCCCCTAATCAGGGAGCGTTGAGTACTCAGTGAGAGTAGCCTAGTAGTACTAGTCTCAAAGAGCAAGAGTGAGTCTTCTAGCAGGAGGCTACCTCCAAAAGAGGAACTCAACTTAGAGAGGCGACAGTATTACTTAGTCAGGCCATCTGAGCTAGCATATTGGTCCATGTGGACATTGTTGATCCAGATTGGACAACCGGAATGTTGGGTGTAGAGATGGAGGAGTATCTCACCTAGTGGGTAGATCCCCCACTGCCCATTGTTGAAAGAATACATTGGGAAACTCTCATGGTGGTAACCATGATATGGATTGTGTTACTATATTATTGAATTATTTGTTAATCCCTACCTAATGAATTATGAATATGATGAAACGATGATTTCTAGTGAGCTATTTTGGATTCATTGAGCAAGGCTCCTATGTATAAATTGACTTGCAAACACGATTTTGTGATTTTGATAAACCTGCATGCATGAAATGGTTACAATTGACACTTGCACACATGGGACTTACTGAGATGTCAATCTCACACCTTTTATATCGTGATTTCAGGAGATTGTTTATACTGAGCAAGGTGAGGCATTAGGAGATGAACTCAGTTATTTATTTATTTATATTTTGAATTTATTTCAAGAGACGTTTGTTAGTTTTGATTTTCCAGACTTGTATAAGTTTTGCTTCCGGATGTAATGAAATTATTCCTTTAATTTTATTTAACAGTTTTTTTTTTTTTTTATTTGTACCTTGTTATAAAGACCCCTGGTCCTTTGGGCGGGACAACATCTTGCCCTATCTAGTACCTAGGGTGTGGGCTGTAACAGATATATTTTGAAGAGTTAAAAATAATTCAAAAACAATTTGAGGAACAAAAAAGTGATTTTCCCCAACAAACGAAAAAATAAAATGATTATTCTACCCTTGTACTAGTTGGCATATGATTAACACTTGCAAATTTAAGGGCATAAAATCCAAAATTACTTTGCAGACGTAAAAGGTGATTTCCCCTAATATTTTCTGCAACCTAATGACACACCTGAAACATGACTCTTGGACCTCCACACACACACCCCAAAAATAAAATAAAATAAAATAAAATAATAATATAATAATAATAATAATAATAATAATAATAATAATAATAATTTACTTTTGAAGGGACAGGCATTACATACATAAAAAATCCAAATTGCATCACAAATGGAAAGATTAAGGTTAAGGATGCCATAAAGATTGATGGACTGATCCAAGAGAGAAAACAAAAAGGGCAAGGAAAACATGGCAATGTCATCGTGATATTATTCAGATTCATTAAATTAATTTAAACTGATACAGAAAGTAAGAAATTCCTATATGTTTCTTATGAAATGACAGATTTTGAGAGTATGTAATACCTAGAAAGATAAATAGCCAAAAATATTTCTTGCATGTTCATGATATTATAGTCAAGAAACTTACACTCCCCAAAACCAACAAAAAAACAAAAAAACCCAAAAAGTGCACAAACAGTCACTAATGCCCAGAAAAAAGGCTAATAATTTGTCCAAAGAACAAACCATGAAAATTACCTGGAATCAGGAATCTTCTGAGGCTCCACTTCTTGTGCACTCCTTTCACTTTGAGCAGCAGGACGCTCCAAATCAGATGGATTCTTGTTATTTATGTTGGATGTAGATTGAGTTTTTGGAACAACATTGGACTTCTGAGGAAACTGCACCCCTGAACTCTGAAAAGTTTTCATTTTTAGTGTTAACATACAATTCAAAGTTGTGCCCAAAAGAGCAGTAAGATATAACTAAACAAGCTAATCAGGAGATGCACTAAGAAAGATTGCCGCAAGAAAATATCACACTAGCTGCATCATAATCAAAGCTCACAATATTAATTTTACCATGAGACTGATAGCATTAAGAAAGAAAGGTCGTGTACAATAATATAAGAGGTAGTGGATATTAAAGAAAGTCTAATATATCGTAACAAATCTGTATAAAATCTTAAGTCCTCATTATAGGATATGTATAATAGCTAATCTTAAGGATTCTTATATGGCTTTCCTTTTTACCATTGTAAGACTTGTATATAATGGCCTTATGATCAATAGAATGGTACACATTTTTCAGCCTCATATCAGTTTGGTATCAGAGCCGAAAATGGCGAATTTTTACTGCTATTTTCAAACCTAGCCATCACCTAGTCACAACTTTGTCTACCAAAAATAACACTGAAATTCCTTACAGCCAAAAACTCTCCACCATAACCATTAATGATACCTCTTGTCCAATCCATATTAAATTGGATGGTACTAATAATCAAATTTGGTCCAAACTTCTGTTATAGAAAATTCTACCTTGAATCCTCAAGTTGGAGTTCAGGATAGGCAATATCCCCTTCATGCGCGTAAGAACATGAAAGATTGGATTTCTGCAAATTATCACCTGATTTTTTTAATCTCATTTTTTATTTTATCTCTTATCATCAGCCATCTTAAGTCTCACCTAACTTTGCCTTTCAGTTGTCTTTGTTTACTCCTAGTCATTTTCATGAAACTCTTGGAGATCCCAAGTAGAAAACTGCTATGGTGGAGGAAATGAAAGCTCTCCAGAACAACTGTACTTGGGAGATGGTCAAGTTACCTAAGGAAAGGAGGATAGTGGATGCAAGGGGTTTTATTGTGAATCTTAAGTCAGACTGGATAGTTGAAAGGGAAAAGGCTAGATTAGTTGCCAAGAGTTACAATCAAACTTATGGGATTAACTAAGGTCAAGTTACCTAAGGAAAAGAGGATAGTGGATGCAAGGGGGTTTATTGTGAAGCTTATGTCAGACAGGACAGGTGAAAGGTAAAAGGCTAGATTAGTTGCCAAGGGTTATATTCAAACTTATGGGATTGACTATCAAGAGAACTTTGCTACTGTTGCTAAGATGAACACTATTCAAGTCTTTCTATCTCTTGCAATCAAATTGGATTGGCTGCGATGGCAGTTTGATGTAAAGAATGCTTCTTCATAGTGATCGAACAGACAAATAATGGTAAGGTATGCAAGTTAATGAAGGAACTATATGGGTGGAACTAATTGTCAAGGGCATGGTTTGTCAAATTGAGCCACTCCATTAAGGAGTATGGTTTTAAGCAACCTTTGCCAGATCACACTCTCTTTTATAAAAGAAACAATGAAGATATTATATTGCCCATTGTTTAGGTTGATGATATGATTGTTATATATATTAACACTACTGAGGTAGAGAAGTTTCAGAATTATTTGGCCAAGGAATTTGAGATAAAGAATCTGGGAGATGAAAGATTTGGGGCTCTAACCAAGAAGCATTGAAGTGTATTGGTCCAAACAAGGACTTTTCCTCCCAGGTTAAGTATACATACAATACATTGGATCTCCTGGCTGAAACTAGTAACTTTGCCTATCAACTGATAGATACTCCTGCTATCGTGAACCATGACCTATATATCTTTCTTGATCAGGTTTCAAAAAATAAGGAAAGATATAAAAAACTAGTGGGGAAAGTTGATTTATATAACCCACACTAGGCCTGACTTATCATATGTGGTTAGTGTGAATTTGTTTATGTACAATACCAATGATCAGTACATGAATACTTTAAATCATATTAAGCTTATCTGAAGTCTTCTGCAGTTGAAGGTATTATGTTCTTTAAGCATGGATACCTAGATAGTGTGGGATGCACAGACTGTCTTTGATAGCGTTAGATTACACAGGAAATATACTTCAGGTATGTATCATTTTGGAGGTAATTTGATGACTTGGAGGAGTAAGAAACAAAATGTGATATTATTGTCTAGTGCAGAAGCTAAGTACGGTCCTCTTCATCATATGACCACAGAGCTTACTTGGCAAAGAATTCTCTTAGGTGAGCACGGCTTTGTTCTGAAGAAACCTATGGTGCTTTTTTGCAACGACGCCACAGCTACAGAGATTGCTAATAATCTAGTACAGCATTATTGAACTTAATAGAAACTATATCAAAGATGACTTGCATTCTGGTATGATAAAGATTCTTTACATCAAGAGTGTGGATAAGTCAACTAATACGATGATTGATGCCATTAACAGTGGGCCATTCTATGCATCACTATCCAAGTTGAGCATGGGTGCAATGTCTACGCACCAACTTAAGCAGAGAATTCCCCATAAACTGAACCTTACCAGAAGAAAATAGTCATTTGGTCGCGATCAATTTCCGATTGAACTTGCTGAAAAAAATCAAAGGCAATAAGGAAACAGAATCCATCTTCGAGAACAATGTAACCACTTAAAGGCTAATGGCAATACAAACACAGGCCTGTCAATTGTGTCCTATGAGCTAGCTTATCAAAGCCCAAAGTCGGCCAATTTCAAATGGGGGATTCTAAGCCCAAGCTAAGCTCACAAAAATTGGGCCCAAGCTCGTGCCGACCCCCTAATTTTTTTCCTTTTTTCCCAATTATTTTTCCAAAGTAAGATGCAAAAGAACAACAGTTGAAATTTCAAACAAATTGAAAAATTCTCTAAGAATACTCCAATACCTTTTACAGTGTCTAGAAAGTAAATATACAATATTGAACTTCAAGTTTTGATGCATTCAATTAACAAATTTGCATGCAATCAAAATATGAAAAAAGAAAAATCCACAAGTTCTAAGCCCAGAAATTTACAAAGAGATTTATCTTTTCACGAATTCTAGATGGCATTAGAGAAAGTCTAGTAGAGCCTTTTTCAACAGAACATGAATAAAGATGAAAATTCTCATCTGTAACACCATTCAGCTCACCAGCTAGCAACTTGTTGAAGAATTAGAGCATCAACAAATTCAAAGACCAATTTAATTCATCAAATGCCCATAGACTATTATTGCCAAGTTTTCTTTAACTTTTTTAAAATTAAGATTATTTTCTTGACTAATAAAAGAAGTGTAAAACATGTATTAGTAATATTTTGTAGTTTGGTTTGCGTGGGTATATAAATATACACACAGCCCAATTTAAGATTAGGCCTTATTTTGGGTCCAAGCTAGGCTCAGCTTGATTTTCAGGTCCATGCTCAGACCGAAGATAATTACCTAGGCTCAGGCCATCATAGCGAGATTCACAAGCCTACCTAAAAGCAACTTCCCCATTTCTTGTGAATTCTTCCCCCTCTGGCCAATTAGTTTATTTTCAGCAGCACTTATGATGAACCTTCTCTATGAACTTTCCATGTCTAAATATTCAGTTTATGTGCGGCAAATCCAGGAGCCACTCAACAAACTTATCAGCGAACTTTCTTATGAATATTGTAGGTTATGTATTGGTTAAACTACATAAATAAATATTCCCTTTTGAAATTCATAATTATTTGGTCTTCATTTCCCCAAATCCCAATCGTCATCTTACACTGAAGCTTTTTGCAAAATAGCATCAATTACTGCTTGTCAATTGTTATTCATGGCATCTTCAAAACTCACTGCTACTTGTTAAACATCCCTCTTGAAATAATACAAAGCACAACAGATAATTTTAATGGACACGTAGCTTCCTAGTAAACAAGCAATTTTTTTTTTTTTTTCAATTTTTCATGATCTTTTACTAGAGATAAGAATGGCAAATATGAACCTGATCAAATCATCTTTCCGTCCAACTTGATTGTTACATGAAGAAGCCACAAAGATAAATATAGGAGATCCTGTGACATGTAAGTCAATCTAATTATAGCAAGACTATCCTTGTCCAAGTCGAGAATGAAATGTTAATGCATCAAGCGCTTGATAAGGAGAATTTTGCATTTATAAATTTGTTCTGTATTGGATCTTCAAAGTTTCTCCTGAATTTGCAACAGGAGTATATCAAGAGAAGAAAAAACCAAGGAAGACCAAAAACTCTTACAATAAGATGGTCAAAGGTGAAGAAGCAAATCCTATATCAGTAAACTTTTGTTCCCCCAGGTAGCAAGTTGCAACAAATAAACAAATGAACAGCATGAAGTTAACTATAGATCAAGCATGTATACCTACCACCAATTCATAATATGCAGAATAATACTGAGGAAATGCCCCCGAAGCTCCACCAACAGATGTCTGTGCTGCATCTAACATAAGAAATATCTTCTCTCGTGCAGGTAGGTCAGACTGCAATGAAAAAAAAGGGGAAAAAAATAGTCAAAAGGGAAGAAGAGTAAATTTGGGGGCAGGGGGAGGCGAGAAGGCGACAACAATTGAGAACCATGCTTCAGCGAAATCTATACCTTTTTCTTTACTATCTTTACAAGTACAGGGAGGATTCCTGTATCAATAACCTGCTTATGAACTGGATCACCAATATTGTTTATCAGCATCTCCAACAACTGTTTGAATGAATCATTTTTTATACCAAAAGGAAGACCACGATTGTGTTAATGATATGCTCCCAAGAAAGCACACTAAGGACAAAATATGCACTGCAATAGATATACATATGAGTGCTATTTGGAAATAACAGTATCTAATTGCAATTGCTTTCTGTAGATTTATTACATCTTCAAGAACAATTATATACACCAAACCTAATATTCCTGTAAGTGTGATAAATAATAATTTGTGTGTGTGTGTGTGTGTGTGTGTTAATACACCAGGGAGATGTGGGATGCAAATCAAATGCAGAAGCTACCACCCAGTAAGGAATAATTCAAACCCACACTAAGATACCCCCTTGTCGTGATGGTGCTTCTTTCAAGGTACTAAAAGTCTGGTTTGGGAGTGATATGGCATTCCCATTGTAACACATCATAGGCAAAAACAGTTCAAAAGTGTCCCCGGGGTTGCTTCTCCAAAACAGCACAATTTAAGCTGAATCAAAAGTGAAAAAACAGCCAAAAGAACCTCAAAACAGCTTTTGGCGTGGAAAAGGCTGGAAGGAGCTTGTTTTCATGGAGAAAGGCCCTTATCAACCAACCTTACATATTTTTATGAGGTTTGTCCTCCACACGTAATGTGAAATTGTAAATATATTGTAGTCCTAATAAATTCTGTTTATAATTTCTTTTGGGTAATTGAAGTAGGTGGCGAAAATGTTAGCATCATAGGTCATCATTGAAACTATAGCTTTCCAATTTGTAAAATCATCATAGTGACGTCGATATCATCATTTTAGCTTTTCTATTTTTATTATGAAAAGTACACCATAGTTGAAAGATGTCCATAGATTCAAACTTTATTATGCAGAAAGTGAATGTAATCCCAAATAAGTCGTCTAAATTCAAAGAAAGTGAGAGAAGTAGGCTTCACATGCAGGAAACTTTTGGCAGATCAATTTAGACCTTATCACAATATGCATCAACCAGAATTGTGCATCATCAGAGATGTATTCTTCTATAAAGTTGCAAATAGAAATAAGTTGCTGACACCAAGAGGTAACATCTCGTCAAATTTATCCCCTTTCCCTGAGAACCTGAATATACGTGTGTGTGTGTGTGTGTGTGCGCGCGCGCGCGAGAGAGAGAGAGAGAGAGAGAAACAATTTATAAATTTTTATTCAAAAATTGAATGCTGAAAGCACTCACCATTACGGTAAATAGTTGGGTGTTTGCATTTTTACTTCCTAGGCGCTTCTTTATAGCTTTAGTAACATCTCTAGCTTGCCTATAAAAGCAAAACAACCAAAATATAATGAATCAGTAGTTGAGATGACAATTTTCTGAAAGTTCAAATCACATAGCAGTTCAAAGTTGGCTATACCATGAACTGGAAAAGCATTTTCTTTTGAAAAGTTAATGAGCTGAAGTTCATAGAAAAACTAGGAAAGGAAGTGCCATTTTATTGAAACAAATATTTTGAAAAGGACCAACAGAAATTGAATTGCAAGCATTCCATGTCCATCACTAGTTAATCAGTAACGTCATGATGTGGATTATAATCATAAGGTAACATGAGCCACAAAAAACAATGCAAAGCATTTGAAACTCAGCTTTACCAGAAGGTGCCAACCGGTTAAATCCGGCAGCCAAACTCAATAATTGACAACTAAAGCCCATTCTGAGAATTTGTAAAGTACTTCCACCCCCCCACTCCCACCAAAAAAAAAAAAAAAAAATCCTTCTCTTCTTCCCTCTTTTTCCCCACCCCTTTCTTTTTGGCAAACTAGAAAAGGGCAAAAGTAAACAAAAGAAAACTCCCAACCCACCCAAAAGATGGCCCAGAAAATAAGGGAAAGATAGGGATAAAAACATGTAGAGTAAAGAAAGAAGAGAGGAGGTGGTTGTGGATTTTGATATGGCGTCAATGAGCCTCCGTGTATGTCAAGAAGCAGCATATCCATCCATATAAAAATCCTTTCAATAACATTGATACCTCAAACACTGCTCCATATCCTCAGCTTTACCAGAAGATGCCACACGGTTAAATCTGGAAGCCAAACTCAATAATTGACACTTAAAACCCATGCCAAGAATTTGTAAAGTGCCCCCCCCCCTACCCCCTCTTTTCTTTTTCCCCTACCCCTTTCTTTTTCGCAAACTAAAAGGGCAAAAGTAAACAAAAGAAAACTTCCAACCCACCCAAAAGATGGCCCATAAAAAAAGGGAAAGAAAGGGATAAAAACATGTAGAGTAAAGAAGAGGTTGTTGTGGATTTTGATATGGCGTCAATGAGCCTCCGTGTCTGTCAAGAAGCAGCATATCCATCCATATATAAATCCTTTCAATAGCATTGATTCCTTAAAACACTATCCCTGCTCCATATCCTCAGCTTTACCAGAAGATGCCCCCCAGTTAAATCTGGAAGCCACATTCAATAATTGACAACTAAAACCCGTGCTGAGAATTTGTAAAGTGTCCCCCCACTCCCCCCCCCTCCAAAACACAAAAACACCCCTTCTTCTCTCTTTCGCCCAACCCTTCTTTTTTGCAAACTAGAAAAGGGCAAAAGTAAGCAAAAGAAAACTCCCAACCCAAAAGATGGCCCAGAAAATAAGCGAAAGAAAGGTATAAAAACATGTAGAGTAAAGAAAGAAGAGAAGAGGTTGTTGTGGATTTTGATATGGCGTCAATGAGCCTCCGTGTCTGTCAAAAAGCAGCATATCCATCCATATAAAAATCCTTTCAATAGCATTAATACCTCAAACACCAACCCTGCCCCATATGAAAAGAATAATATAGGCAGGAACAGACCCATGCATACTGAGGTAGGGGCAATTGCCCGCAAAAAAGAATTTTTTCCTTTTTCGAATGTATTGTAGAGTATGTTTAATAATTGCACCCCCCCCCCCACCCCCCACCTCTCTTAAAAAAAAAAAAAAAAAACACACACACACAATATAGTTAATAATTGCTTCCACTGTTGTTGTCCCACAACCAATTCTTACATCACGTAACACTTGTCCAATGAGTGACGTCCATCTCTTTGTCCCAACCTTCCTCCCCCTCACCCTCCCTCCCTCCCCCACCCAAAAAAAGGAAATCAGAGCCAAAAAGCAAATCCCATAAAAATATAAAATAAAAGTAATTAATAATTGGCTGAAAAACACTCTTATGTTTATTCCATATAACTCAAGGTATTTATACAAGATACCTAGACCTATTTAAGGTAAGCCAACTATACATTACAAATATAGAAACAATTATAGGAAATAATTACAGCTATAATTCCTAAATATGTGCAGCTATATATGCTAAGTCTCCCCCTCAAGTTGGTGCATAGATATCACGCATGCCCAACTGGGACAATGATGCATAAAATGGTCCACTAGTAACAACATGAGTCATTATGTCAGCCAGTTGCTCTGCACTCTTAATGTACGAAACCTCTATCATACCAGAATCCAGACTATCCTTGATATAATTCCTGCCAAGTTCAATGTGCTTAGTTCGATCATGTTGAACTGGATTGTTAGCGATCTCAATAGCTGCAGTGTTATCACAATATAGTACCATAGGTTTCTTTGGACCAAACCCGAGTTCTGTCAAGAGAATTTTTAACCAAGCAAGCTCTGTGGTTGCATGATGAAGAGCCCTGTATTCAGCTTCTGCACTAGATAATGACACTACATTCTGTTTCTTACTCCTCCAAGTCACCAAATTACCTCTAACAAATGACACATAGCCTGAAGTAGACTTTCTATCTAACTTAGAGCCAGCAAAGTCAGAGTCTGTGTAACCAACAATATCCAAGTGCCCATGTTTGGAGAACATAATACCTTTACCTGGAGAGGACTTCAGATAAGCCAAAATACGATTCACTGCATTCATGTGTCTATCACTTAGATTGTGCATAAACTGACTGACAACACTAACTGCATATGATAGATCAGGCTTAGTATGAGTCAGATAAATCAACTTCCCCACTAGTCTCTCTAATATCTCTCCTTGTTAGTTAGAATCTGATCAGAATAGATAGCCAGGCCATGATTCATCTCAATAGGGGTATTTACAGGTTCACAGGCAGAATTACCAGTTTCAGCTAAGAGATCTAAAATATACTTCCGTTGAGAGAGGAAAAGTCCTCGCTTAGACTGAGATACTTCAACACCCAAGAAGTATTTTAGAACCCCCAAGTCCTTCATCTCAAATTCCTTGGCCAAATAGCTTCGAAGTATCTCTATCTCACCAGCATTACTACCTGTAACAATCATATCATCAACATAAACAACAAGCAAGGTAATATCATCATGCTCCCGCTTATAAAACAAAGTATTATCCACTAAAGCTTGCTTAAAACCATACGCCTTCATCGAGTAGCTCAACTTGCCAAACCATGCCCTTAGCGATTGTTTCAACCCATACAATGCCTTTTTCAGCTTACACACCTTACCTCTCCCTAGTGTAAATCCTGGAGGAGGATCCATATACACCTCATCGGTCAAATCACCATGGAGAAAAGCATTTTTTACATCAAATTGGCGTAATGGCCAGTCTAGATTGACTGCAAGAGATAGAATGACTCGAACGGTGTTCATCTTAGCCACAGGAGCAAAAGTCTCATGATAGTCAATCCCATGGGTTTGAGTGTAACCCTTGGCCATCAGTCTAGCCTTATACCTTTCAACTGTCCCATCTGACTTGTATTTCACTGTAAACACCCACTTGCATCCTACTGTCCTCTTCTCCCGTGGCAACTCAACCATCTCCCAAGTAGAATTTTTTTGAAGGGCCTTCATCTCCTCTTCCATGGCAATCTTCCACTTAGGGTCTCCAAGGGCTTCCTGAAAATGACTAGGAATAGACACAGAAGACAACTGAAGAGCAAAAGCTAGACGAGCCTTAGACAAACGGTGATAAGAGATAAAATCAGAAATAGGAAAAGTGACATTAAAAGATGACTTGGAAAAACCCAACCTATCAGGTTCTCTACGTTCACGAAGGGGATATCTTCTACCATGATCGTGATCCATAACTGGTAGAGTCAAAGTAGTAGAATCTATCTCTAAAGTTGAAGTGGGAAGAGAAGGAACACATACCTCAGGGTTAATAGTAGAAGAGTCATCCGATTGCATGGTAGCATCATCAAGAGGGGCACTAGAATCAAGAGGAGGCATAACAGTGGTATTCTGTTTTCTTCTTGTATAGCCTTTTTGAAATAACCTAGCTGGTCTTTCATCCTTTCCCTCTTTAAATTCAGACTCAACATCAGCTGAACAAGTATCATCTAAAGATTCCTTATTCTCCACAATAGCTGAGTTCTCCCCCTTACTCGACATCCACAACTTCTTCTCTTCTAACCATAACCGTTCCTCTTCCTTACTACTAATCTCCCCTTGAAGAAGAATCATAGAGACATCTCCAGAAAAATACGACTCTTGTTCACAAAACTGAACATCCATGGAAACATAATATTTACCTGTAGGAGGATGAAAACATTTATAGCCTTTTTGAGAATTAGAGTAACCAAGAAAAACACATTTGAGAGCACGTGGATCAAGCTTATCCCGATATATAGAGTGGACATGAACATAGCATACACAACCAAAGACCTTAGGACAAATATTTACAGTAGAAGGGATAGAGTGAAATTGTGGCAACATCCGTAAAGGGGTTTGAAAATTAAGGATACGAGCGGGCATGCGATTAATAAGAAAGACAGTAGTCATGACAGCCTCAGCCCAAAAACGTTTAGGAACATGCATAGTAAAGCTCAAAGCCCGAGCAACGTCAAGGATGTGACGATTCTTACGCTCTGCTACCCCATTTTGTTGTGGTGTGTAGGCACAAGTTGTTTGGTGGAGGATGCCATGTTCTAGGAAGAACTGGGTAAGAGATTGATTTACAAACTCACGACCATTATCAGAATGAAAAACTTGGACCTGAGTATGAAACTGTGTCACAATCATTTTGTAAAATTGAGGAATCACTTGTATAACATCACTTTTAGATTTCATCAAATATAACCAGCTCACTCTAGTGCAGTCATCAATAAAAGACACAAAGTATTTATGGCCAGAAGCAGATGGAGTAGAAAAAGGACCCCATACATCAGTGTAAACACACGAAAAAGGAATAGAACTCTTATTGAAACTAGTTTTGAAAGGAACACGATAGTTTTTAGCATAAATGCATTGTTCGCATCTTAAACTAGAGATAGCAACATTGCGAAACAATTTTGGAAATAAACGCTCTAAATAAGGAAAAGATGGTTGCCGTAGACGACAATGCCATAAAAGAATCTTCTCTCTATCAAATGACTTGCTCTCTACTTGAAGGCCATGGCTAGGTTCAGATTGAAACTGCGTAGCCCCCTCTAAGTAATAAAGACCGCCTCTTTCCCTACTAATGCCAATCGTCCTCTTCGTACGTTTGCCCTGAAAGATACAATGAGTGGAATCAAATGTTGCAGAACAATTAAGACTTTTGGTAATCTTACTAATGGAAAGAAGACTATTAGAAAGAGCAGGTGCAAGTAAAACAGATGACATGGAGAATGTAGGAGAAATTGAGACACTCCCGACTCCTGTAATTGGCATAGAGGTCCCATTAGCAACCTGTACAGACTTGACAGGTGAAGACATTAGAGAGGCAAGGATAGAAGAATTACTAGTCATATGGTCAGTGGCCCCTGAATCAATAACCCAAGTGTTAGAATTACCTTGGTGAGCAAACACTTGAGAGACATGAGAAGCAGAAGGTGGAGAAGTATCAATAACAGCAATCTGAGCAGATTTCTTATTTTTCCTCTCAGCTTGTTTAAGTTTATACCACTCCGGATATCCATACTTCTTCCAACAAACCTCTATGGTATGCCTGGTACTATTGCAATGAGTGCAGAAGCGAGAATTGGAAGCGACAGAATTCACAGGAACAGAAGGAGTCAACTGAGAGGTGCTCTTTTGAATCGTTAGAGCTGAAGCTTCAGAATGATTTTCTGCAAGAAACATATAGATGCGATCCTCTGCAATACGCTTCCTTTGTTTCTCGATATCAGCAGCACATGTCATGTCATTGGGCCTACGATAATCAAGTTCCATGAAAATTGAATTCAACTCGTTGTAATATTCCCACAGAGGTCGACCACCCCGGCGCAATTGGAATGACCTCTTCATCGCTTCATAGACTTGGGAAGAGTCGGACACATCAAGATAGCTCCTCTTAACCGCATCCCAAACTTCTTTAGATGTCCCACATCGAACAAAGTGTGACATCGATTATCGATCATGGAATTAATAAGCCAAGACTTGACAAGAGCATCTTCAGCTTCCCATTCATCATAACCCAGATCATCTTCTGTAGGTGCAGCCTTTCGTCCAGTAATATAACCCTTCTTCTTTCTCCCAGCAATATGCATCTCTAAAATCTTTGACCAAACACGATAATTAGTACCATCCAATTTAATATGGATTGGAGAAGAGGTTTCATAAATGGTCACCGTCGAGAGTTTCATGCTATCGGGGATCACTTCATTGTCAGTTTTGGTAGCCATGATAGATGATAACCAGCGCGGTCGCTACAGTACCTGCGCGCTACAGTACCCGCGCTACAGTGTCGCCGCCGGTACAGTGCCACCACAGTGCCGCGCTGGTTTTGGAAGAGACAATGACGGCTAGGGTTTGGGAAAAGGAGGCAGCGGAAGTCTTTTCTTTAGCTCTGATACCAAATTAATAATTGACTGAAAAACACCCTTATATTTATTCCATATATCTCAAGGTATTTATACAAGATACCTAGACCTATTTAAGGTAAGCCAACTATACATTACAAATATAGAAACAATTACAGGAAATAATTACAGCTATAATTCCTAAATATGTGCAGCTATATATGCTAAGTAAAGTAAAAGTCTTTACTCTTATCACTCAACTTCTCCAGTTCTATTCTTACTTTCAATCTCTCTTGTTGTATATAGAGCATTTATTTTTTCCCCACTACTCAAAATTTCTGGGTCCAGCCCTCAATATAGGTACAGATTATCAACAGCATGTTTTCCCTTCTGTTTCTAAAACCACGCGAAGCCAGAAGCAAAATGTAAGGCCAATTTAGCACCCTGGAGTAATGGGACTTCGTCATGTGTTTGTGTTGCCATCAGCCAATAAAGTGCCTACATTGTTCCCAAAGATGGATTCAAGTTCCTTATTGCCTGTCTTTTTTTCTTGTCAGTACCAATGGAAACTGATGCTGATCAAATGAAACTCCAGCATTCCGACCCCACTAGAAACACTGTCAGAGATGAGGAAGATATCCAAGGATTGTTTAACTAGAGACAACCTAGAATTCAAAATATATACCCTTAAAACATATAACAGCAAGTCAATGACTAAACTAACCCAAGCCACCTTTTAGATCATAAATTGGACCATAACTTCATATTAGTGTTCTCTCTCTCTCTCTCTAGATTTTCTCATCCAATTTCCACAATTGAGTGATTTTGCACTCTTCTTTTCTTTTCCAATAATCTAAAAATCTACATCACAAAGAGCAATAAAACCCGCTAAGCCCACAAAATCTTACAAACTATTTTTCCCTTTAGGCTAAATGAACTTTGAAAATTTAATTTCTTTTTAGATTAAATTATTGAAACTTAATAAAAGTGATAACAATAACAACATATTCAAATCTCAGAATAGCATACAATTAACTCTGATCAATACCAAAAAGGGGCTAGAAATCTATATATAGCTTTTTTAGGGGCTAAAAATCAGCTTGTAGTTACTATAAAAGGGGAATTCTCTGCCAAGAAATACATACACTTTTTTTCCAAAATTCTCTTAAGTTTGTCAGCAACTTAGTCAATAAAGTTTTGCAGGGTCAATTGGTTATATAGTTATGGGTATCATAGTCTTTGAAATATTAAAAAGCGAAAAGTGCAAAGAGCTAAAAGAGAAATGCCAAAATCACTTCCCTTTACCATATATCTTTGCTTTTTGTGCTCTATTGTGCATTCTCCTGCCAAAACTATTTGCTTAACATATTTAATTTCATTAGATACAATTAACTAATTTTTCTGAATTACAAGAGCTTGACGTGCAAAGTGATCTTGTAATTAAGGAGCCCTTAAATGAGCAGTTAAAATTTCTACAGACAAGAGTATCTTCTTAACCCAACTGTTGCAAAAAGACCAGAATAACATGGAGACATAGTCTGATGCAGTTTTTGGTTATACCTGTGGTCCCTTGCAACTAGTTCACAAATTTCAATGCTTTTCATCCAATCCATTTCAGAAAGCTTCTCAGATGTCGCAGCATTCACAAGTTCAGCGGCCATTTTGTTGAAAAGCTTTCCAGCAAGAGCAAAAAGTAGTAAGTACTTCATGTTTGTTATAAAGAATGTCATGAATAATAAATCTGCTCAGTTTGCTTGCTTGAGCACTAGCATGTAAAACTACAGAGATTCTTCAAGTTAGGCAAATGCAAAATAGACCAGCTTCATTTCTGACATAAATTTAACATGAAGACCATTATATCCAACAAGACCTAATTTTGACAACTATTACTGTTGTTTGAGCTACCTGGAAATAGCTAATGCCTTTAACCAAATGTATGTCATGACCAACATCCGTGATACAAGCACAAATACCCAATTGGCATATTTAATATATACTAGCAAGTGAACTATCATTTGTACAATTGATTTCAAATTGAATTTAATTAACACATCTTCTAAGGGGGTGTGTAAACTAGAAACCTTGAGGTAGAATGCAAAGACAAAAATAAGACGATTCAGAAGGTTGTATATGATGTTGGAGTTGAAGGGCTCTTAGTAGTTTAATAATGAATACAGCGTCCCTTAAGAGTAGTCAGTATGCTTACCTCCTAGGTTTTAGTGTCAAGGTCATTTTGGTAATTTTGTAGTAAAAATTAAATTTAAGACATTCTCCAGGGCATTGAAGACAGATTGAACTGCAGTCAGTCTACAGCATTTATGATCAAAGGTTTCAGCCTTTACTTTTTCTTAGGAGTCATGTTTACTTAGTGTTGATGTGTCTGACTTTGAAGTAGTAATGGTTCTCGTGTTCGTGGTCTATATATACATCATTGTAACATCATTGTAACAGCTCTAGATGAGGAGGTATTGTTGAGGTGTAAATTAGCTGTAAATTAATTAGGAATTAGCTGTAAATAGATTAGTATGATTAGTTTTAAATCTCTTAAATAAAGGGATATGATTAGATTAATCATATCCCTTAATTGGAGAGATCTGATTAGATAGCTATCCAGATTTAGGAGTAATCTTTTTTCCTCTTATAATCTACCATATAATACCATGTAAAGTCAATTCATGAAAACACGAAATTCAGAATCATTTTTTCATATTTCCTTACATGGTATTAGAGCTGTAAGGTTTTGAATTCCTGGTAAGCAACTCAAATTGAGTTCTTCTTCTATATCACCAACAGCCTTGTGATTTCCAACTACAAGATCACCAACAGCCGAATTTCCCAAACCAAGCACGTGGACTTTGTTTTAATCCATACAAGGACTTGCGAAGACGACATACCCTTCCTATAATACCCAGTTTGAACCACCATTAGTTCATGGGGAAAGTGATGCATAGCATAGCCTATTATAATTCATTTGATAAATTTGAACTATTTTTGTGAAGCTTATGTGATTTATGTGTTTGATGTTTCATTGAGTTATTTATTTGGGCATAGTTGTGTTATATGAAGTGGTAGAGTTTTTGTTCTTGTGGAGTAGAATTTAATGAAAGAAGAATGAAGTGAGTTGAATTAGATTTATGGGAATTTATTTGATGAATATTAACACAAAAGTTATTTTAGAATAGTGGTCAGAGCTTGGTGTGTATTCTTTGGTGACTTGAGTTCAAATCCCAACTCTTGCAAACCTTTTCCTTTTTATCTTTGATTAAACTCTTTTTTCCCCTTGGCCGAAACCCTAGGGCTGCTGCCTTCTTATTTTTCCCACCTCCTAAAAAAAAAAATAGGAATGTGATTATTTTGGGGATTGCTAAAAAAAGAATTATGGTAAATTAAATTCTTAATATTCCTTAGTTAATATTCTATTCTAACCTTTTAGGAAGTTAAATATTCTAACATCTAGAGTTTCCTAAAGATCTTATCCAAAGGATTTATTATGGAAAGAAAAAGATAGAAGCTTTGATTTTGGAAACTAGATTTTATCACCAAAAATAATTATGCCTTAATTAATTATTTTTGCCAAAAATAAATTAAGATATTAACTAAATTATTTCTTAGATTAATAACCTATTTTCATTGCTTAAAATTTCTGGAAAAACAATAAACCCTAGCCACCATTAAGGGTTGTTTTAATTACTCTCCAACTCTCTAAAATATAGAAATCTACCTAAGTAATTTTAACCAACCAAAGCTCCTTTAGGCTAAGCAAATAACCAGAAATTTCTCTCCTCTCTCCTCCCAAATTTCGGCCACTGTAGCACCCTAAAACACAGCCATAAACTCCTCCTAATCATTGCACAATCTCGGCCAGACCAAGAAGAGCAAAAGCTGCCATTTTTTCCTTGTTTGTTCAAGAGTCCAAAACAAGGTGTAATTCTTCCAAGCATCAAAACACCTAAACCTAACATATTCCCTTCATCAAACCAGCCTCAAACAAACCCTAAACACCCTCTGCCCAGAAATTCCAGCCGCCAACCCTCCTCCACATCTCGGCCAAAACAGCACCAAAACTCCATCAAAGCTGAAAACCAACTCTAAGGTAAGAAACTGCTCAACTCTTCATCAACTCCTCTTCAATTCTTCTCATCTTCTTCTCCTAAATCTCGATCAAAAGGGACTGATTTACCCCCATCCCTCGTGACCTTCGAGCTAAGGAAGCCAAAGGGGAACAATCGACTCTCTCCCTCAAGCGAACCCAAGCAACAACCAAAGGCACCACCTTTGCTCTTGTTGTTCCGTCAAAGAGGTAATTGAGGCTTAACTCCTCTAATTTAGATTAGGGTTGAATATATGGTGGGGACATTATGCATGAAGCCTAGCATGAAAGCATGATTTGATTAGATTGATGAGCTTGATGGTGCAACATAATGAACTAGGCATATATGGCGTTGCATATGGATAAAAATTGCTAAGATGATCTATGTAATACCCTGTCTAAAACCACCTTTATTATATGGGGAAAGTCATGCATGACACAACATTTTATGTGGCATTTGATAACTTGAACCATTTTCATGGGTATATGTGATCTATGAGTTGGTTGTTTCATGAATTTATTTACTTTGATATAATTGTGTTGGTTGAGTTAGTTGAGCTTTTGTTTTATTGACTAGAATTCATTAGAAGGGAAAATGGAGTAAGTGAGTGGGAGATAAGGGAATTTGTTGGAAGAATATTTAAACAAGAATTATTATGGAATAGTGGTTAGAACTTGGTGTGTATTCTTTGGTGACTTGCGTTCGAATCCCAACTCTTGCAAACCCTTTTTCCCTTATTTTCCCTTCCCTTGGCCGAAAATCCTAGGGGCTGCTGCCTTCTTATTTTCCAATTTCCTAAAATATGGGTGTTTGATTATTTTAGGTTTTATTAAAAAGAATTTAATATGAATTAAATTCCTAATATTTCTCTACTTAATATTTTATTTCAAACTTTTATGAAGTTTAATTATTTTATCATCTAGAATTTTCTAAGGATCTTACTCAAAGGTTTCATTATAGAAAGAAGATTATAGGAACGTTTCTTTTGGAAACTATATTATAGCTACTACTTTCAAAAGAAAGAAAGTTTCCTTGTTCCCTCTAAAAGAGTTTATTTGGAAATAAAGAGATCTTGTCCAAAACTTTAAAGAAAATAAATATTCTCCCAAGATTTATGGCATTTTCGAAAGCTAGTGTTTAAGGAAAGGAAATTTCAGCTTTATTCCAAGAATCTAGATTTTATCACCTAATATGATTATTCCTCAATTAATTGTTTTTGCTTAAAATAAATTAGGACATTATCTAAATTAATTCTTGGATAAACATCCCATTTTTATTAACTGAATTTTCTAGAATAAAACCAACCCTAGCCGCCACCTTGATGAGTTTTTATTTCCTTTCAAGTTTCCTAGATAAAGGGGGGACTTCCCTAAGTAATCCTAATCAATCAAGGTTCTTTTAAGCTAATCAAAAACAACTTCCCCCTTCTTCCCACCAATTTTTGTCCACTGTTCACACACACACACACTCACGAAAATTCCAGCAGCCTTGTCCTCCAATTTTCTCTTGTTTTAGCTAAAACAACACCACCAAAAAGCCATCACATCTCTTCTCCAATTTTCGGCCAACACAAGAACCAAAAGGCAGCTTCTTTTCTCATCTTTTCCTCCCTTATTTTGGCCACAATAACAACCAGAAAACAGCCACCAAAAACCAGCCCTAAACCCCTCTTACACCTTGCTGGAATTCGGCTACAGCAATAGGGACAAAAGCTTTTATCTTTTCCCTCTTGTGATCAAGAGTCCGAAGCAAGATCCACTTCTCCTAAACACTAAAACACCAACCCTAACCTATTCCCTCCATGAAACCAGCCCTCAATCATACCCTAAAATCCTCTACTGCCCAAAAATTCCAGCCACCAACCCCCTCCAGTAACTCGGCCAAAACAGCACCAGTCTCCACCAAAATCGAAACCTAAGAGCAAGGTAAGCAACTCTTCAAACCCCTTCAACTTTTATTCAATTCTTCTTCTTCTTTTCTCCTAAATTTCGAACCAAATGGGACTGATTTACCCCTATCATCTCGTGATCTTCGAATCAAGGAAACCAAGAGCCACCACTCAACTCTTCTTTCCAAAGTAAACTCCATCAAGCACCAAAGGCGCCACCTTTGCTCTTGTTGTGCTGTCAAAGAGGTATTTAAGGATTAACTTTACTGATTTAAAAGGCATTAATCTTTAGTGCATGGACTTATGAATGCTTATGGAGTCGAGCATGGAAGCATGAATGAACTAGTATCATGAATATATTGATATAAGCCATAGACAAAGCATGTATGAGATAGGACATTGATGTATCTTGTCATGATGAATTTAGATCTATTCTAGGTTGGCAAAGATGAGATCTTTTAATGTTTATAGGGCTGTTTATGATGATTTTATGCTAGTTGAATATAAGAGTTGTCATATGGTGAATTGATTTGGATAAATGCATGGATATGAACAATAGAATGGCAAAGGGAAGTTGTATATGTGATTTGATGAATTAAATCATCTAGACACCATGGATTAACAAGGTGATTAGCGAGATCATGAGAATTTATATTGCATGAAATAGTAGATGGAACGATTGGACCCTAATTATAGAATTATTTGCCCTAGATAAGGAAGGAGTGGAAGTAAAGGCCGTCAATTGAATTGGGTCTAGCTGTTGATTTATCCAAGTAAGTCCCTGCATAACCGTTTTGATAAATGTTACTCATTTGCAAGCAATTTTTATAATGTTATTTGGAATTAATGTCAATATGATGTTTTGACAAGAGGATTGAAACGTTGGCAAAACATGATGAGTTACAGTGTGTTTTGATACTTGGGTTGGAAACGTGGATGTTTTACTTTCTAAATGAGTTTATCAAATTTCAACTATTCGAACTCAAAAACAATTTCTTACACTATCACTAAACGATTTAGAAATACTATTACGAAAAACCACGTTTTGCAATTAAGCTAATAGGGAGCATTGAGTACTCAGCGGGGATAGGCTAGTAGTATTAGTTTTGAAGAGCAAGAGTGAGTCTTCTAGCAGGAGGCCACTTCCAGAAGATGAACTCAACTTGGAGAGGCGACAGTACTACATAGTCAGGCCGTCCAAGCTCGCATAGTAGTCCTTGTGGACATTGTTGATTCGAATTGGACAACCGAAGTGTTGGGTGTAGAGATAGAAGAGTATCTCACCTAGTGAGAGGATCCCCCACTGTCCATTGTTGAAAGAATACATTGGGACGCTATCATGGTGGTAACCATGATATGGATTATGATATTATTGTTTGAATCATTTGCTCATCCCTACCTAATGAATTATGAATATGATGAAACGATGATTTATTGTGAACTATTTTAGATTCACTGAACAAGGCTCCTTTGTATAACTGTTATTGATGAAATTAACTTACAAATACGATTTTGTGATTTTGATAAACCTGCATGCACGAAATGGTTATAATTGACACTTGTACACACAGGACTTACTGAGATACCAATCTCACACCTTTTATATCATGATTTCATGGGAGTACTTATATTGAGCAAGTTGAAGGAATAAGCGATGATTGCCATTTGTTTATTTTATTTTTAACTTGTATTTCTTTTAAGAGATGTTTGCTAGTTTTGATCTCTCAAATTTGTATAAGTATTTCCCTTGGATGTAACTAAGAATATTTTGTTAATTTAATTAGTTGATTTTTTTCCAATTATTTATTATTTGTGCCTCGTTATAAAGACCCCTGGTCCTCTGGACGGGACGACATCCCGCCCTATCTAGGTACGTACTGGGTGTTACAATCTAGATCTATTGTATCAATAAAGATGAGATCTTTTGATGAAGTTAGGGTTAATATATGGAGTTAATGGAAATTGAGTAGGGAAGTCATCGTGTAGATAGTTTGATTTGTCTATAAGCATGCATAGTGATGAGATGCATGATCATGGGAGGCTATAGAGATGACTTAATGCATTAATCCATCTAGATGCCATGGATGAATTAGATGATTAATATGATCATAGGGATTCGTGATGCATGAAAAAATGAGTGGGTTCATATTTGGTTTCTAATTATAGAAACATTGGTTCTAGATAAGGAAGAAAGTGAAAAAGAGATCAAGCATTGCTTTGGTTGATTATTGAGAATATCCAAATAAGTCCCTGCATAATTGTTTTGCTAAATACTACATGTTTGCAAGTCTTTTGTACAATGATATTGAAATGGTGTCCATATGATGATTGGCATGATGATTGAAATGATGGTTGAACATGATGAAATAATATTGTGGTATTTTGATACTTAAATTGAGAACGTTGACATTTTAAACTCCAAATGATTTTGACGAATCTAAACTTTCAAACTAAAAATGGTTTCTTTTCCTTTATCACTAAAACGTTTTGGAAAGCTTGTTGTGGAAAAACCACATTTTACAAAGACAGGATAATCAATGACTGTGAAAACAAGGGAAATGATTCTATCCCTAAATTGAAAGCATTGAGTACTCAGCAGAGGTAGGCTAGTGATACTAGTCTTGGAGAGTTAGAGTAAGTCTTGTGGCAATAGACCACCTCCAAAAGATGAACTCAGCTTGAAGAGGCGACAATACTACTTAGTCAGGCCGGTCCAAGCTAGCATGTTGGTCCATGTGGACTTTATTTTCCAGGTTTGACAACTGGTGTGTTAGGTGTAGAGATGGAGTATCTCACCCTAGTGGGCGGATCACCCACTGCCCAGTGTTGAACGGTTACACTGGGAGCTATCATGATGGTAGTCATGATATTACCTGGATATTGATATTGAATCATTACTAATCCCTACTTTATGAATCTATGATATTGATGATTGGATGATTTATTGAGAGTTGTTTTGAATACGGAGAGCATTGCTTCACCCAATAGTTGTTTACTGAAGAAAATTGACTTGCATACATATTTTGTGTGTTTGGTAAACCTGCATGCACGAAATGTATAAATGTGACATCCGTACACACGGGACTTACTGAGATTCCAATCTCACACTATTTTACATCATGTTTTCAAGGGAGTACTTTCATTGAGTAGGTTGGAGGAATAAGAGATGATCGTTCAATTTATTTTATTTTGCTTTGTATTTCTTTTGCAAGACGATTGTTAATTTCTAAATTTTCAGACTTGTAAGTTTTGATTTCGGATGTAATAAGATTATCGTTTTTATTTTATTTAGTCATTTTCCTTTTGTACCTCGTTATAAGACCCCTAGTCCATTGGACGGGACAACATCCCCGCCCTATTTGGGTACATAAGTTGTGGGGTGTTACACTTCCATACTCTCCCTGAGCAACAAAACTAGGTGGTTGCTCCATGTACACTTCCTCTTGTAGATCACCACGTAAAAAGGAATTTTTTATGTCTAACTGATGTAAAGGCCAGTCATAAGTAGCTGCTAGAGAAATAAACAAACGAACAAAGGTTAATTTGGCCACAGGAGAAAAAGTGTCAGAATAATCCACACCATAAGTCTAAGCATAGCTTTTAGCCACAAGGCGGGCTTTGAGGCGAGTGACGGATCCATCAGGCTTGACTTTGACTGTAAACACCCATTTACATCCAATAGTCTTCTTTCCTATAGGTAAATCTACTAAATTCCAAGTATCATTAGCGTCTAAAACATTCATCTCGTCTATCATAGCATCACGCCAGCCAGAATGTGACAAAGCTTCAGAGACAGTTTTAGATATACTGATAGAATCAAGAGATGCCACAAAAGAACAAGATGAAGAGGACAAGTGAGCATACAAAACAAAAGATGAAATAGGATAAGTGCATTGTCTTTTACCTTTACGAACTACAATAGGAATATCAAGATCACTGGTAACGGGATTTAATGGCGTTGAAGTTACCGGCTCAGGACATGAAGGAAGAAGCCTTTCCCGCCTAGAATAAACCTACCGAATAGGTTGTTTTGGTAGAGGTGGAGGGGGTTACTGGACAAATCAGGAATAGTTGGAAGAGCAGATGTCTGAGCTATGATAGTATAAAGTAACAAATCATCATTCTCCACTGAACTAGAATAACTGGAAGGAGAAGAAAAGAAAGGAATATGTTCCTAAAAAGTAACATCAACCGGCACAAGATACCTATTAAGAGTAGGAGAATAGCAACAATAACCTTTTTGTAATCGAGAATATCCAAGAAAGACACATTTTAATGATTTTGGATCTAATTTAGGGAGATGAGGTCGAACATCAAGGACAACATAGGTACTACCAAAGGCCCGAGGTTCAACACGAAACAAAAACTTAGTAAGAAATAAGATATGATAAGGACTCTCACCATTAAAAATAGATGAAAGGCATTTGATTAATCAAGAAATAGGCTGTGGATACTGCATCGGCCCAAAACTGTTTAGGAACTTGCATTTGAAAGAGAATTGCTCTACAGTTGCAAGGAGATGTCTATTTTTCTGTTCAGCTACTCCATTCTAAGATGGGGTATCAACACAAGATGATTGATGAAGAATGCCATTCTGGATCATATAACTCTGAAAGGTTCTGAAAAATATTCTTTGGCATTATCACTTCTCAGAGTTCAGACAGCAACATTAAATTGAGTTTTTATTTCCACACAGAAAGCACTAAAATGAGTAAACAACTCGGAATGGCTCTTTATTAAATAAAGATAAACAATTCTAGAAAAGTCATCAACAAAAGTAACAAAATATTTAAATCCGAGTTTAGACAACACAGGGCACAGACCCCAAACATCTGAAAGAATCAATTCAAATGGAGAATTAGCTCTTTTATTGACTCGAGGAAAAGAACTCCAATGATAATGTTTAGCAAATTGACAGGACTCACAATCTAAAAAAGACAAATCATGAAACTGAGAACATAGTTTCTTCAACACAGGTAAGAATAGGTAATCAAATCGGCAATGAACTTCAAATGGAGTGAGAATTCACTAGAACAGGCAATAGATCTTGGCAGTTTTGTATCCAGAATGTAGAGGCCTCCAGATTCATGTCCCCTACCAATAATCTTCTTTGTCAAAAGATCTTAAAAGATACAGTAGTCAGGAAAGAATGAGACAGAACAATTTAAGGCATGAATGATTTTACTGACAAATATGAGATTGAATAAAAAATTAGGTAGACTTAGGGCAAAGGATAATGATAATGAAGGAGTCAGATCAATGGTGCTAGTACCGAGAACACAAGAGTTAGATCCATCTGCTAAGGTGACACTAGATGGAGATAGGTGAGATTCAACTTTAGGAGATTAGGATTACCTGTCATGTGATATGTGGCACCAGTATCAATGACCCAATCGGACGAAGAAGAAACAAGACACGTACTTAGGTTACCTAACTCGGCAATGGCAGAGATAGATTGAGATGAAGACGTCAAATTTTCTTGGTAGTGAAGGAATTTTCCGTATTCATCTGTAGAAACTATAAAAGTGTTGTCACCCATATCCAGACACAGTAGGTGTAGGAGATTCAGAGGAGAGAGGCGACCTTGGTCGGAGAATACTGGAGGTAGAACGGTCACTGAAAGACATCACACTCACACACACCGCTACTGCTAATGGCAATGACAATACCTCTGCTCATTAGGGCAGAGAACTTAACAACGAGCACCTCTGCTCACTGGGGTAGAGAAACAAACAGCAAAAAACGGGGTAAACCCCTAAAACCAAGCTATTATGGCTCTTATACCATGTAACAAGAAAAGTCTGTAATTTCTGTATATTTCATTGATTAAAAAAAGATTAAGTATATAAACAAGTATAAAGGTTTTAAACTAGGAAAGGTTATACAGATTATTCCTAAGATTAAACTTAAGTTACAACTATGTACAGATTCATAACATCCCTAAGATTAAGCCTAAGATTAAGCTACTTACAGCTATTTACATATTCATAATATCCCTAAGATTAAGCCTAAGATTAGGCTATTTACAGCTTCATAACAGGGCTTAACTCGACAAGCTAATAGGAATCCTTGTTGAATATGAACTATTCTCCTGCGAGGTTTCTCCTCGTCAAATTGCTGACCAGGCTACTACCCAGGACGATTCTTCACCAATTAGCAGTGTTGTTGCTTGGGAATTCCATGGTCACAACAATCAGGGTTTGGTTCGGCTGGCCTTAGCTGGTCCAAGTGGGGCTTTAGCACCTATCTCAGAAGGAGCATTTAGAGAACTGCATTGAGACCCTAGCTGAGTCCCTAAAGGAGAAGCTTTCCACTCAGGCAGAACAAGTGTCCTCTCTCATGGGCCTTGTCACTACAACCAAGAATCTTTCGGATGTTGGGCGTCTTGGATCCTTTGCAGGCTTCCCCTAGGGAGGATTCAGATGATAATCAGACTTCAGTCCCAATAGCAGCATTCACCACAGATGTAGCTAGTAAATGCTCAGATATTGCTACACCTTCAGGCCAAAATCGAGCTTCTAATTCTGAGATAATTGTGGCATTACCTCCTGTGTTGCCCTTTCGTCCAGCTACTGCAGAGAATGTTATAATTCCTAAAGGGTCTTCAGTCCTCGAACAATATTAGAATGCTCGAGTCTCTGAAATTCGGTAGTAACTCTCTAGATGTTTCTAATTCGCTGAGAACCAACAACAACATTGCTCCAGATCATAGACCACAAATAATCTCAGAGGTCAATGGTCACCTGGAGCCTATTATTAATATTGCTTAGTCTAGAAAGTCCTCAAGGAGGAGCTCACAGAAAGATTCAGATGATAATCAGACTTTAGTCCCAATAGTAGCATTCACCACAGCTGTAGCCAGTAAATGCTCAGATATTGCTACACCTTTAGACCAAAATCGAGCTTCTAATTCTGAGATAGCAGTGGCATTACCTCCTGTGTTGCCCTTGAGTCCAGCTACTGCAGAGAATGTTATAATTCCCATAGGGTCTTCAGTCCTTGAACAATATTAGAATGCTCAAGTCTCTGAAATTTGGTAGTAACTTCTCCAGATGTTTCTAATTCGCTGAGAACCAACAACATTGTTCCAGATCATAGACCACAAATAATCTCAGAGGTCAATGGTCACCTGGAGCGTATTATGAATATTGTTTAGTCTAGAAAGTCCTCAAGGAGGAGCTCACAGAAGGAACAGCTTGCACATGATGATATCCTTTTACTAAATCAGATTTCAGACGTTAGACAGTATGATTTTTCGGCTGGAGGATGATGTTCACATTGAGTTGCTTTTTTCTGACAAAGATAGACTTCCAACAAATTATCTTTCTGATTCTACTTTGCCAAGAGATACTAGACCAGATTTTGAAGCTACATCGCAACATCATATTATGGTTTAAAGAAAATCAAAGCTCGAAAAGTTAAGGAGATAGGTAAATCTTTTCCTGTTCCAAATTTGTATGAGGACATAGTTAAAAATATTACTGATGATTTTGCTGATTTTACACCTGTTTGCTCTAGGAAAAACAAGAAAATAAGGGAATTTCGACCCCTAAGCATAGTATGATTACCAGGAAAGTAGCAAAAGCTTTTCGATTGTAATCTTTCTAAGGCCATTGGCCCTATTTAATTTTCTATAATTCATTATCTGATTAAAAAATGCAAAAATCTACTAGAAGACAAATATTTCTGAAGCATGATGATGCTCTGAAAATTTATTGTTATTAATATTTTTAAAAAAAAAAAAACTTTTGAAGAACCATAAGCTGGAGTTGATGAAAACAAAAAGGAAGTTAAGAAATCTAATGTCACAATGCAGCAGAGAATGGTGTAGAATGCAAAGGCAAGAGTAAGAAGATTGAATATAATATTAGAGCAGGCGACCTTTAAGTTGCTTTAATGATATAATGTCTTCTAATAGTAGTATGTTTCCCTAGAACTCCAGATTGTTGTGATAATTTTCTAGTCGTAGTAAAGTCAGTTTTTAAATACTCTCTAGGTCATGATCGGCTAATTTAGGTTAGGGTTGACTGTAGTCAACCTGCAGCCTTGTTTTGTCAAACATTGCAGCCTTTAGGTGTATTAGGATTTAAGTGTCTATGTCAAAGTTTGCTTAGCCTTGAAGGACTTTTGGTTCTTGGAGCCTTTGGTCTATGTATGTCATTGTAAGGTTTTGCCTCTAAATGAGAAGGAGTTGTTAGGCGTAAGGTTTTGGCTCTTTTCCTCTGTTCTTTTACAAAATTACCTGATTTCCTTTCTTTCTTCTTTCTATTCTTCTAAATCAACAACCTTTCTCTCTTCTAAAGTCCATCATTGTTTAATTCTTCAAGCAACACCATATCAGCCCCAACTAAAGTTGACCTGGTGATGCATCAAGACTAAAACATGATTTAATTCATCACAGTTTTTCATAAGCCATAAAGGAATATAGAGGCAATTACAAATTCTGGTAACACATCCAATAACTTAATATGTAGATTGAATTTGAGAAATACATTTTCCCTGCTGTGTAGATTGAATTTGAGAAATACATTTTCCCTGCTGCTTCACTAGATGATTCCAATATATTTAGATACCCTACTGATTTGCTAACTTCCAGCAAGCCAAAATATCAGGAAAACGAGCCTGTATTACAGCTTCTTCCTAAAACACCATACTTGTCCAAGCAACTAGAACTATTCCACCTATTCTAAGTATGAAGATTTTGAGCGGTTAAAAAAAAACACATATATATACATATATCTGAATTTAAAATGTAATATACAACACTAAACAAATTAACTAATGGAACTTTGCCCACAGAAGCCCTAAGAAGCTTTATTCACACTAGGTTCATTAACTGAGTTTTGATGCCACCAAATCTCGTACCACGTACTGCTGTCATATGACAAGATAGGCTCTATTAATAAGCAGACAAAGCATTTATTTATGTTCCATTTCAAAATTGTAGAAGCCTCGTTAGAACGTTAAGCAATGGCAGGAGGTTCTCAAGAAAAAGGTATAATTCTGTAAAATTCATGAACAAAGTGCTGACTCGCAGCGGAACAACTAAGGAAACAAATCTATTTGCATCTGCAGAACCGAGGTAAAAGGCAAAAGAAACAAATCTACCTTAATTTAGAAAAGTATACAAATTATCAATTAATCTGCTAATAGAAATTAAGAACCAAAACTCAGCAGCTGTGATCTTACAAGGATAGAAAACTTCTAATACAAAACGAAAACAATTCGATCCAAAATTTCAACCAAACAAAAAAAAAAAAAAAACGCACCTGCGATGGCACCCCACCCCCAGGAAGAGCTACTACTCAGTTCAATTCAATTCGCCTCTCTCTTTTGACAGACCCCTTGCAGCAGCTAACATCACAGAACACATATAGCTGTATATGAGAATGAATTGGTGTTAGTGTGTCTCTCGAATAACAGAATTGATAAATTAGCAATCAAAGTGAAGCTAAGAATCTCTCTGCTGTATGATTTAATCTGGAGTGGGTCTTTCTATGCTTTTATTTGTCAACATTATTCTTTGCTTTCTGAACTTTTTCTTTATAAAAATAATAATAAATTAATAAATCTGCAAGGAAGGAGGAGTGTATGTAGTAAATTAATAAATAAGAAAAATACAAAAGCACAGATAAGTATGTGAGTTTTCTTTGAACTGATGAGTATCGATTGACTGTGCTCTCTGTATCGCTGTAAGAGTCCACGTCTCTTTCCTTTTCTGCTTTTTAATTATTATGTTCAGTTTATATGTTTCACGGAAAGTGATGGTCGGAAGCAATTGCGGCACCGCCACGAGGACTGTCTTTTAGACTACAGAAGACCTTCAGAATTTCCGTTAAATGAGCTCGTTTTGGGAATTTTACGACAGTGGGGCGGCTAGATGGAAAATTCCGTATATAGTGAGGTCGCATTATGGTAATGCGACTATATTCGCCCTTGCTCCCAAACACTTAAGCAATGACGGAGCGCTTGAAGACTTGTAGTCGCATTAATTGTAATGCGACCTAGTGCCCCTGTTTATCAAATATAACATTGTTGTCATCCTACTTAAAAACTTCTGCAACCAAAGCCTCTATTGATTGAACATATTCGATTCTCATATAAAAAATATATATATAAAGTGCAGAAACATTTCAAAATATAAATTACAACATCACAAGTACTATTTAGAAATGATTCTTAAAATACATTACAAATAAAGCAGTTCGATAAAATATATTACAAAGGAACATTTAAAAAAGTGGCCTAATCTCTCGAAACAGTAAAAGTATTATTATTACAATTTCTTCTAGTATGTCCACTCTTATGACAGTTGCTGCATCTTGGAGGAGAGTTGGGCGTTCGATAATCCATATCAGAAGGTATTCTTGATATTCGCGGACGGCTAGGAACTTCATTCCTCATTATTTCGTCCACAGGTGCAAACGTAAAATTAGAAGGCCTCCAATATTGTTCATCTGCCACAGGGAAAAACTGACCCTCATATGTCAACTCGTAATTTCGGCTAGTATAGAACTCCAAAACAAATTCAATAGGGTTCCAACCTCTGTGACAACATGCTACAAACCCATGCGAACAAGGTATACCATATATGCTCCACTTTTGGCAGCTGCATGATCTCTCCATCAAATTGACACTGTAAACATTTGGACTTCTACTCCCTTGTTGGACAGACGATTTGATCTCATATATGCCGGCTTGTGCATTAAATTCAGTCACAACATGCCCTCTAGATTTGTCCTCAAAATAAGAATACAACTTTCACATTTCAAATGGCAATGGGTGTCTCAAATTAGATGCCTCATCTATGTATTCATTGAAATACTTAACTAACTTATGAAAAGTTATTTCGACCAAAACTTTCAGTGGGAGAGATCTCGCTTTCTTCAGCACACTGTTCATGCATTTAGACAAACTAGTAGTCATTGAATCATATCTATGCCCTTCATCATACGACAAAGTCCATCAAATATTTAAATGCATCTTCTTTTCGAATCCTAAATTCATCCAAGTATGCTTGACATTTTGTCCTTTTACGCTCCAAACCCGCAGCATACATCAAATTTGTCAAATTTGTGTCCTTAAATTTAGCATGAAAATTTCCCTTAATGTGCCCGAGGCAATATCGATGGACAGCTAAAGGTTCTTGCCATTCAGTCGTATGTCATACAGCATTAATTATACCTTTATGTCTATCTGAAATCAGACATATATGTCTTTCCATAATGACATGTTGACGTAGTAGCTTTAAGAACCAGCTCCAACTCTCCAATGACTCGTCATCCACGATGGCAAATGCAAGAGGGAAGAGGTGACTGTTTGCATCCCAAGTTGACATAACCAACAATTTATCTCGATAAAGTCCCCTTAAATGAGTTCCATCAATAGATACCACTGGTCGACAATATTTGAAGCCAACAATTGAAGGTTTGAAAGCCCAGAAAAGGAAACCAAACTACCAGAAAGAGATGCAATTCATCATCTTCTTCAGAAGCACCATATGCAAAGAACAGGTATTTGAATGACAGCCAAATTAGTTCACAATGAGAGTGAGGCATTCAATAGGATACCAGAGCTCTTCTTACTTTTTCATTTTTTTGGTAAACAGCAGAATAATATTGCTGAATAGAAATTACAGTTTTTCAACCCTGGGATGCCTAGTCCTTCCAACATCAGACACAATAAGTCCATAATACAAATTGTTATATCATCATAAACCAAAACAAACCCACTCCCTCTTGTTATATCAGCACAAATTAGTTTCTTTGGGCCCCATACAGTTCTAGTGAAATCTCAAGTTAAGAGATTTTTTATAAGTGCAAACTACTTTACCAAAGGTGAAACTCACTCCAACTTTATCGGTTGACCCCAAAATTCATCTTAAGATAAATATGGTGTTATTATAAACTCACTCCAAATGATTGTAACTTCACATACTAGTGACAGGAATTGAAACGGCAAGACATATGGAGTAAGCATGTTGCCCAACCAGATGATCAAGTAGAATTATTCAAAAGAAATCCCTTAATCAAAATTTTCAGTTACTTATGAATGAAACATGTTATTACAACTCATACCATGTATCTGGCTTTATACTTTCTATTAGTAAACATTATTCCACATCACAAGCATAAATCTGCGTCAACTTATCAACATAACCATAGTTCCCAAAGTCAAAACCAAGGTTAAGTTAGAAATTTAACATCAGAATAGTGTATAAACATCAAATTACATAGCATAAAGATTTGTCTTCAAAGCCCCACTTCGCTAACTCCCTTCACAGAATTTGTAAAACTAGAAAAAAATAACTATCATGTCCCCACAAAGAAGCATCCAGAAAACAGTTATTTTGCATATGCATTCATAATTTATAATCCTCATGCATAGTATGAGCAAGGGAATTTTTAAAGGCATTTTCTAAGGTGACCACGCCGAGCAAGGATGACATTGAAGTAAGAGAATCAGATTACTGAATCAAATGGAGAAATAAAACATCAGAAATCAAATGGAGAAAGAACAAATAAATATACCAAAATGGGACAAAATGCAATGCCCGTCACTGAAGAGGAAGCCCACTGCCGAAATAAGGTCACCGGTCGCCGGCGCAAATGGAGATGGCAGGTCGTGGAAGAACGCAGGGAAGAAAGCCAAGGAACAAGACGCAGAAATGAAAATCGCGTCAAGGCAGGGGGAGAAGTAATGTGACCTACAGGTCGCATTATGCTAATGCGATCTAACTGAGGTCGCATTTAGATAATGCGACCTCACTCAGCTTTATATCAATGCTCGCATGGAGCAAGGGGGAATGTGGTCGCATTTCCACAATGCGACCTTATTTAATAAGGTCGCATTATGGAAATGCGACCTCACTACATACGGAATTCTCCGTTTAGTCGCCCCACTGTCGTAAAATCCCCCCAAAACGACCCCATTTAACGAAAATTCCGGAAGACCTTCGAAGATTACCTACAGTTCTGCTGCGGTGAAAATGATATCGTCACATATGCAGGTTTTTCGTATATTGAAAATCATATCAATATAATTTACAAATAATTAAGTTTTAATTAAAATATCAAACATTAAAATTACATAATTGACCAAATATACACATTGTTGAGTATAAGAAATAATAGGTATCAAATCCACGAGAATTTAATAATTACCATTATTTTGCTCTAATTCATTGTATAGTCAAAAAATCATCAAAAAGTAAGAATACAGAAAAAGAGTGAACAAGGAATTAAAATCTCCCTGTTGATCTATGATACATGAATGGGAGAAAAATCTAAATCAAACCCCCTTTCAGGTCAATTTACTTCAATGAAAGGAGGCAAAATTATCCTAACCCTTGTTATTTTAGTTAGGTTTAAGTCTGACGGGAATATTATTCCACGACTAGCAATTCATTTTTTTTTAAACCGACCAAATTACTATCTATTATTTGATTGACTAATTCTTCATATTGGAATGGGTGAAGAGTAAATTGTTTTGGAAATTTTTCATGGGGGGATGAATCGAGATAATTTTGAATTAGAACTCTTGATTTTTGTTTCATCCCTCACCGTAATGTAATAATATCTCGGGGTTTGCAGCGAGAATTAGGACATATAAAAGAAGGAATCCCTTGAAAATATGTCAAGTAAAGAGTTTACCACTATTTTTATCAAATCTCAACTCGAGCACTAGTATGAGTTTTCAATACTCCCTCTGTCCCATAATATAAGTCGCTAGAGACTACTTTTGTTGTCCCAAATTATAAGTCGTTTGGGACTTTTCAAGAATTTTGAAACTATTTTTACATTTTATCCTTATTTATTGTTCTTTTTCCCTTTCTTTCTCTCTCATCTCTTCTCTTGTTTTCAAGATATTTAAATAGGGGTGTTTTAGGAAGAAAAATATAAAGTCATCTTATTTTTAAGAATCTTAATATGTGTGAAATTAAATCTAAAGACTTATATTATTGGACGAAGGGAGTAATAAACATCACACTCTCTGGAATTGTGAGATTCCTTTCCTAAAGCTCAATTAATTGCTATCTTTATCTAATTAATCTAACCTAATGAAGCATTACACTCATTCATTAGCCAAAGATACCCGAAAATCCCAATATTCCTATCTCTAGGTAATATTGAAAATCTATTAATTACCAAGTTCTAATCTTTCAACCTCTCTCTCGAGTTAATCAAAGAAAAAAAATATTAGATTAATTAATTTGGTGTTCAACTCCTAACCCTATTTCTCGAATTCATTAAGAATAAACCAATCAATTGAATAAGTCAATTAAGCTCAAACAATCAATCTAACATAGTAGTACCCAAATAATCAAATACAAGATATTAGAATTTAATAAATCATAATAATAACTCAATACAAGAATAAAAATTATGTTTCATCCCTCAAATATAACTAAATCATATAAATCTCAACATTATTAAAGCATAATACAAAGAGAGAGAGAGAGAGAGAGAGAGAGAACATCCCTCATATACACATTCTTGATTTTCTTCTTCCTTAGATTTTCCTTGAATAACCCCTTCTTCTTCTCCATGCTTCTCTAAGATCTTCCCTTTCTTTGTATTTCTTTTGAACTCTCTAAGAGATCTCTTAGTTGTTAGCCAACCAAGGATGAATATCCAGGATTTATAATAGGGTATTTATAATGTAAAATGAAAGAAAATCGGACAAAACGCAAAAAAACGCGTTTCTCCTCATGTGGGCGGCCCAAGGAAGTACTTCCTTGGGCTGCCATGTTTCTAGAACAAGGTCCTTGGGCTGCCTTAGTTACAAAAAATGGCTTCGTTTCTTTTCTTCCTAGGGCTACCCCTCTTCTAGACAAAATGTACTCTTCTTCCTCCTAGGCAGCCTAGGGAATTAGAAGTTCCCTAGGCTGCCATGTTCCTTCTCCTTTGGTGTTTTTAATTTGTTCCTAGGCGGCCTAAGGAGGCTTCTTCTCCCTGGGCCGCCAATATGTTGTACACTTGTCTTCTGCCTTGCTTTGGGCAGCCTAGGGAATTTTATCTTCCCTAGGTCACCATTTCCTTTCTCCATGGGCTGGCATTTAAATTCTAGGCGGCCTAGGGAATTTGATCTTCCCTTGGTCGCCACTTTTCTTGTGCAATTCTTCCATTTTTGCTTTATTTTCTTTCTTTTCATATTTATTCATCTCCATTTGTTATTTTTGAATTCCTAACGAAAACAAGATAAAAATGATGTAATGAGTAGTGATTTGCGTAAGAATTTATTACAATTAAAGCACAAAAATACGAGAAAATATATATATGATGAGCCATCATCACATACCCCTACACTTAAACCTTTGCTTGTCCTCAAGTAAACTACAATTATCACAAAACAGAGAATTAACTAATGTACAAATCAAGCACTATACATTTATTCACGAATTAACTAGTGTACAAATCAAGTAAAATACATTAATTCACAAGGACAAAGAATGACTAATTTACAAGCAAAATGAAAAAATTCTACATAGTATTCTAGGTGAATTAACAAGAACAACTTGGCATATATGCAATAAGGTCAAAATGATAAAGAGATTATTTCTTCCTCTACCTTAGAATTTATCCCAACACTAATCTATCCAAGTTAATCCTATGTATACCTTTATATTAAGCTAGACATAACCAAGAATATCAATGTGAAATTAAACAAGTTTATGCCAATTCAATGTGATTCACGCTACTTCTCCAATCAAGAATGCAAACGATATGACTAACATAAAATAGGATCAACTGACTCACTCAAAGTCTTGTAACTTACGAAACGTATAAGTGTTCATCACATTATAACAATACATTGCACTTTAGTACAACATTACAACAATATATTTCAACTTAGAATAGAAAAGTAGGAGCCTCTTATTTTTTTTTCATTATTTTTCTACAAAGGAATGCATTTAAAATCATTTTGACTTGAATGCTCTTTTTACATCTTTTGCATTTTTGTTTTTTACTTTTTCTTGCTTTTATTCTCTTCTTTTTTTTCACACGTTTTTATTTTCATCATAAGACATGCATTTTGCATTCCTAGAGCTTTTTTTCTCCTCACTTCGGTAGGTATATTGAACAACCTATCTCTTACTCATATTTGCCTTTTTATTGGAAAATACAGTGAACAATTGAAGATATATGATACAACATATAAGATAAATAAATGAATGAATGAATGAATGAGAATTGCCATGAAACTAGAGACAAGCCAACAATCCACACTTTATATTTCATCACAAAGTTTTTGTCTATTCTCAAATAATCAAACTTCACAACATTTTCAAAGGCATAAACATGATTAACCTACTTCTCCACACTTAATTTATATTATGTGCAATATATAAGTGCACTTAAAATTAACTTTCCTACAAAAGTCTCAAGTAGAATTCCCAAGTAAGAAGATAAATAATAACTTCATTAAACTAATACATATCAATACATATACCAACAAACCTTGAAAGTCAACCTAAAAAAATGCAAAAAAATTCAAAAAATTTGGCCCAAATGCAGAAACAAAAATTTTTAACCTAAAAATAAGAAAATTCCCAAAATCATTAATACAAAATTGCAAAGAAATATTGCTTAACCCCTCCCCTATACTTAAACGGGACAATGTCTTCATTTTCTAAAATATATGATATAAACACATTTATATGATACAAAATTACTAAAATAAGGAGGAAAGGGTAAGTAATACTCTCCGGGTATCTTGAAATTCAATTTGTCATAGAATGGCGAAGAAATAGAAAGTTGTCCAAAATAAGAAAATCTTCAATCCTGCAAAAAGAAAGAAAAATACAATAGCATACCAAGGTTAAAGAAATAGTAACAAAAAGAATACAAACAAAATAATATACAAAGAATATAATTTAAAAGTAAATATAAATAAAAATGATACAAGGAGTGGTTACAAAAATTCATTAGTATCAATACTAATAACAAATAAACTATTATATACTATAATATATACACAAATATTATTAACAAGCCATAACATTAACTAATATAAATAATACCAAAAAATACGTAGTACCAAGAACTATACTATTGCCAATACAACAAAGCCATGAAACAAATGAACAAACCAATGTTTCTACTAGGGATACACTAAATCAATACATATATTATAATATACCATAATCAATAATTATCCTATATATATAACAAAACTCCAATATACCAACCACTAGAATTAGTATAGAACACACAAAACACTATAAACTCAATGAAATCCAAGGAAAAGTGAAAGGATCAAGGATTTGGTGGTCTTATTGAAAATAAACTCAAAAGTTTGTCACCACTACAACCACTAATTCATAAATATTACAAACTCCGCATAACATAATAAAATCTCCCAAAAAAATCAACAATTAACCCCAACACTAAAATCCCTACTATATAAAGGATTACAAGAACTTAACAAAGTCTCCAAATAAAGATCCGTAATTCGCAATGATACAACACCAACTATACAAACCAATCAACTTCCCAACTTATTCACTACTATTACAATCGATTTCGAACCTTCACCAAGTATAATACAACAACAACCACCAAAACTACTGCAATGCTAAAAGAGAACTCCACAACAACAAATGATAATTTTTCAACAAAATATCTAACATCAACCGAATCCCCAAAATATCCACACATTTACAACAATCATGAACTAAATCCTACTATACAATAAACAACCACAATAACTAGTATACAACAAGATCTCCTCAATTAGTAGCCATTTACAATAACATTTTTATCCTAAAAATACTAATACAACAACAAATACAAAATCCCCAACAATAACAAGAATAATATACAACAACAAAAGACTAATTTCAATAACAAAAGTTGAATCAATAAAATTAATAGAATCCAATACATATATAATTACCTAAGATAACAACATACAACAATATAAAAAATAATAATAATAATACAACAAACACAATGATAAACCACATTAGAACCTAATTGATAAGGGCAAAATTCATATATTTTTTTCTAATTATTTGAAGGTGTTTTGTGATATATTTATTGTAATAACTAGGCATATTCCTTCATATTTGATATTTTACCATTGAAAAAGTATTTTGGATTTTTATTACAGAAAACAACGAAAAAAGAACAAACCGTCGCCGTCACAGCATGGTCGGCGCTAGTCGTGACCCATGGAGTTGGCGCCAGCCCCGATATGGAAAAACAGGGGTTTCGTTGTTCAAAAAATTGATGTGAATCATCATAAGCATGAAGGCCATTTCTAAGAAGGGGGAAGAATAACCAAATCACACTTCATGGTTCATTGGGTAAGATCGCTATTTAAGAAGATTAAATGGAGTTTTCAAAGTAACCAATTTAACAAACCAAGGACCAAAGGGTGTGTAAAGAAATGGATGCCAAAGGAGATGCCAAATAGAGTACAAAGAAGACAATAATCCTTGTGGAGGGTCAAACAGCCACATAGCCAAGGATTGAATATCAAGAGAGTTAGAGATGGAATGCAATCCAAGGTAGCTTCAAGGAGGAACAAACTTAACTTCAAGTCTATTTGGAAGGTCAAGGAAACAACTAAAATGATCTTAGAGATCAAGAACAAGATTTGAGTTGCAAAACATCAAGAAAATAATGAAGAAACAGAGCCACCCGAGAAAAATCGAGCAACTCAAATTTAGCTGCCTTCGACGCCGGCTATGGCCTGTTGAAGCAGCTTTCGGACGAGCGTTGAACCGGCACCGGGTCAACCACTCAAATCGGTGTCGGCCCAAGTCGGGTCCAGCTCGAAAACTTCCTATTTTGCCTTATTTCAGTTTTTTACATTTTTATTTTGATCCCCACGACTTTTATTATGTTTTTACTTATTTTAAGACATGTAATAGGGCCTAAAAACTTGTATTAAGGCCATCTAATTTCTATGCTTTGTCTACTAATTAGTTAGGGCAACTGGGGCCTATAAATACCCCATTATAGCCTCTTTTGTAATGGAATTCAGGTTTTAGATTTCAAATTTCAAAGAGAGAATAGAGTGTTGAACTCTTGGAGAGGAAAATTTCTTCTTAGTTCTTCCTTTCAAGACTAAGCAAATGAATTAGACTCACATTTGTTTAGAGTTTCTAAAATCCTTGGGTTAATCCAATTTGTTTCTTCATCTTGGGTATTGGGTAGATTTATTCTTACCTAGAGTTCTTGTTAGGAAACCTAGAAGGGCGCCTACTTTACTCCATCCCATTTGTTCTTGAATTCTTTGTAGATTCAAGGGTGTTTGGGTATTAAAATAGTTGGCCAAATCCTATTAGAATTTGGGTTCTAGTTGTTCAATCCACCTAGAGTTCTTACTTTATAGGCATTTTGGTATAGAATTGGATAATCAATTCTTGGGTCTTTATTCTTGAGTCTAACTTCCGAAGTTTGGTGCTTCCTATGCTCGTATAAAAAATAGATCATGACCGGACCGACCAGAGCACGGTCGGCACAAACGGAACCGACGCCGGCCATGATCCGTCCAATATCGATAAGCTTTCCAATTATGTGCGGACTTGATCATTTCTCAAGAGTTTTGGTATTTTTCAATCTCTACTTGGCCTAAGAATCTTAGGGAACGAATTTTAGTCTCTTAAAAGCCTATTTAAACAAGAAAAACACAAGACAAATGTGTGATTTGAAGGATCCAAACTAGCTACTTATTATTCAAAGACAAAATCACCACTCAAAGGGGCATTGTTTAAAGGAGGTTTTCAAGAGAAGGAGAACTTGTCTATGAGTTCTATCTTATATCCTTTGTTTTCTTTTCTAGAATAATGACGTGTTTAATGTTTTGATTGTAATTGGATATTATTTTGGAGATTTTTTTTTTTTTTTTGAGTTCATTGGGATTTTTGATCAACCTATTGTTATCCTTGGTATTTGATTATTTATTATCATTGGTTATTAATGCATTTTCTTCTAATTGATTTGGGAAACGATGTTAGAAGTTCATTGCATTGATTTCATATTTGTTAAATCTTAATGAACTTGAGAAACGAAGTTAAGATTAAAGAACTAAAGTGATCAAAGATTGGTTAATTTTACCTAAAGCATATGGTCATTGGCTAATTTCATGTTTATGAGGTATAAGTTTAATGCATCTTTTGATTGCTTTGGTTTGATTGAGAAATCTGTTAAATTAATCAAGGGATAGTGATTCTATAGATTGGGAAAGAAGTAGAGTTTACATAATTAAGTTCATGACTTGGGAAATGATTGAATTTTACTTAAGTTCCTTCGTGATGCCAAGATGATAATTGATTGTGATGCATGCCAATTGATTTAATATTATGTTTTCAAGATAATTGTCTATTTACATGAATTTGCATCCTTGAATTACATCTATTTTTATCTTTATTTATTTTCCTTTTTATTTTCTTCTTATTTTATTGACTAAATAATAAAGATTTATGTAAAGTACAGTGGGAGTCTAAGTTTTCATGTATTCGATACTTGCTAGTCCCTATACTATAGATGGGTATACTTGCCCATATGTGTGATTTTAGTGGTTGGCATTTTAATTAAAGGTTGATTGATTGTGTTGAAAAGAATGAGGAAAAAGAAAAAAAAATGTTGAAAAGAATGAGGAAAAAGAAAAAAATAATGACTATAAGCGAGCTAATATGGTGCCTGAAGAGAAATCCATTCACTTGAGGCTATCAATTCCCTAAGTCATAGAAAAAAAAAAAAAGAATGGAGTGTTTTCCTTATTTAATTAACTTGAGTTATGTAAATTTGTGTTTATAATGCTTGAATTAGTTACATGGCTTAACTTGTATGATTTATGTTATCTATGTTTGTTCTTGAGAAATAGGATGATTTTTTTGTATTAGATATAAGTTTGTTTAACTTAACTTTGATGACCTTGGGATTATTTGATTTAATACATGAGTTTGAAAGGTTTTAAAAGAATTGATTGAATGACAAGTTTGTATTTGAGGTTGGAAGAAGATTATTCCTTTATTATGGATGAATTTGCTAAGGATAAGTTGAAAAGCTGTTTTGTCTTAAGCCACATGCTTAGTATCTAATTCTTATTTGCTTGAGGACAAGTAAAGGTTCAAGTGTGGGAATACATGATAGGGGCAAAATTTATCTATATTTTCCTAATATTTGTGGGTGTTTTGTGATACATTTATTGTAATAACTAGGTATATTCTTTCATATTTGATATTTTACTATTTGAAAGATGTGTTAGATTTTTATTACAAAAAACGACAAAAAAATGAACAAACCGTCGCCGTCATAGCACCGCTGGCGCCGATCGTGACCCATGGAGCCGGAGCCAGAGCTGGCCCCAGCCTCGATATGGAAAAATAGGGGTTTTGTTGTTCAAAAAACAAAACACGATTGGGTCGACCAAAGCACGACCGGCGACGGCCGTGACAAATGGAGCTGGCGCCGGCCCTAATCTGTCTAATGCCAACGAGCTTTCTAATTATATGCGGATTTGGTAATTTCCTAAGAGTTCTGATATTTTTCAATCTCTACTCGGCCCAGGACTCTTAGGAAATGAATTTTAGCCTCTTACAAGCCTATTTAAACAAGAAAAACATAAGACAAATGTGTGATTTGAAGGATCCAAGCTAGCTACTTATTATTTTAAGATAAAATCACCACTTAAAGGAGTATTGTTCAAAGAAGGTTTTCAAAAGAAGAAGAAGGACTTGTCTGTGAGTTCTATTTTTTTATCATTTGTTTACTTTTTTAGAATAATGATGTGCTGAATTTTGAAGATTATGATTTTGAGTTAATTGGAATTTTTTATCAAATTACTTGTTATCATTGGTTACTTGTTATCAAATTAACCAATGACCCTATGCTTTGGTATTTGATTACTTCTTATCATTGGTTATTGATGTATTTTCTTCTAATTGACTTGGGAAATGATGTTAGAAGTTCATTGCATTGATTTCATATTTGTTAAATCTTAATAGATTTGGGAAACGAAGTTAAGATTAAAGAACTAAAGTGATCAAAAATTGGTTGATTTCACTTGAAGCATAGGGTCATTGGTTAATTTCATGTTTATGAGGTATTAGTTTAATGCATCATTTAGTTGTTTTGGTTTGATTGGAAAATCTGCTAAATTAATCAAGGGATAGTGATTCCATGGATTGGAAAAGAAGTGGAGTCTACATAAGTAAGTTCATGACTTGAGAAACGATTGAATTTTACTTAAGTTCTTTCATGATGCCAAGATGACAATTGATTGTAATGCATGCCAATTGATTTAATATTATATTTTCAAGATAATTATCTATTTACATGAATTTGCATCCTTGAGTTATATCTATTTTTATATTTATTTATTTATTTTTATTTTCATTCTTTTCTTATTTTATTGGCAAAACAATAAAGATTTAGGTAAAGTAAGGTAGGAGCCTAAGTTCTGATGAATTTGATACTTGCCAGTCCCTATATACGATGGGTATACTTACCCGTATGTCTGATTTTAGTAGTTGGCATTTTAATTAAAGCTTGATTGATTGTGTAATTTATTGGTAATATTTTCTACACTAAAAAACACATATCAAGTTTTTTGTGTTGTTGCCAGGGATGGGCATTATCGAAAACACTTAAGTGTTGTTGATTTAGCCTTTATTGTATTTGTATATACCATTAACTTTTATAATTTGTGAATATTTCTAATTTGTGTTTTTTTTTCTTTATTTTTTTGTTATTTTTGTTTGTTTTTATTTTTATTTTTTATTTGATTTTTATTTTTCTTTAAATGCGAGATTTAAAATATCATCATGGACAATTATTCATGAGTACAATATTGAAGGAGCTATAATGATGATATGTTAGCAAGGTTGCAAGCTCCCATTGATGCTTTTAGTGAGACGTCACTTGAAGCTTCAATTCAATCCTTTGTTGCCAACACAAACACGTCCCTTAGAGGGTATGAAGAAGCATTCCAACGAATGAGCTCTGCAAGAACACAACTAATAAAGTTGGTTGAAGATGCCATAAAGACCCATACACTTGAACAAGAGGACCTCCAAATAGAGGAGATAGGATATGAGGGACAATTCCACAATGTGGCAAGAGAGGTATTCGATTCTACTCTATGTGCTAATAATTCTAATATCTCTTTATCACATGATTTCTTAGGTTCCTCTTAATTCTTAGAGAACAATAGTCTAAATGATGATGTGTTGAGCTTAAACCTCAAGGAGTTGGATCTTTCAGTAATACATCATAAGAAGCCCTTGGAGTATGCTAACAAAGTTTACCCTTGACCCCATCCAAAGGGAAGTAACTTAGTTTTTGTAGATATGGATTGAAAAGTAAGGATTTCTTGATCCAATATTTAAGAACTCAATTGCTAAGTTTCAAGGAGAATTTTCATTGTGACACATCTTTTGAAGGAAAAAATGGTGATTTCAAGTGGTGATTAGAAATAAAGCTAGACTTGTAGCCCAAGGATTCGATCAAGAAGAGGGCATTAATTATAATGAAACATTTGCTCCTTTTGCTAGATTAGAGTCCATAAGAAAGAATGCTTCTTGCTTTTGCGTCCTTAAAAAATTTCATGCTTTATCAAATGGATGTTAAAAGTGTGTTTTTAAATGGTTTTATTGAGGAAGAGATATATGTAAAACAACCTCCAGGCTTTATTTATGAGCATTTTCCAAATCACGTTTTCAAACTTTCAAAGGCTCTTTATGATTTAAAAACAAGCCCCACGAGTAGGTATGAAAGGCTTAGTGAATTCTTGCTCTCAAAAGGTTTTTCAAGAGGCTTAATCGATACCACACTGTTTATTAAGTCAGAAAATTCTGATGATCTTCTTATTGTTCAATTTTATGTTGATGATATCATTTTTAGTGCTACTAATGACTCCTTGTGCAAGATGTTTGCTAAGACAATGCAGCAAGAATTCGAAATGACCATGATGGAAAAACTCAACTTCTTCCTCGGGCTACAAATCAAACAAACCAATGATGGAATCTTCCTAAATCAAGCTAAGTACTCTAAGGAACTGCTCAAAAGGTTTGGTATGAACAAAGCCAAAGAAATCAGCACACCTATGAGCATTTCTCTAAAACTTGACAAGGATGAAAATGGTAAGAAGGTAGACGAATCTAAATATAAAGGTATGATTGGAAGTTTACTCTATCTTATTGCTAGTCGACCAGGTATCATGTTTTCAGTCTGTCTTTACGCCATATTTCAATCATGTCCAAAGGCATCTCACTTATGTACCGTGAAATGCATCCTTAGATATTTAATTAGAACATATGATTATGGTATCCTCGTACTAACATATTTGATCTTATAGGCTATATCGATGCGGATTATATAGGATGCAAAGTTGAATGAAAAAGCACAAGCAGGCACTGCTAATTTCTTGGACATTCTCTAGTGTCATGGTATAGTAAAAAGTAGGCTTGTGTATCCTTATCTACAATTGAGGCTGAATACATTACAGCAGGAAGTTGCTGCACTCAAATTATGTGGATGAAAAATACTCTGCTTGATTTTGGTCTCAATTTTAATTGCATACCTATATTATGTGATAATACAAGTGAAATCAATCTAACTAAGAATCCTGTTCAACATTTTAGGACCAAGCATATTGATGTTAAATATCATTTTATTAGGGATCATGTGCTCAAACGAGATGTATGTGTTGAATATATTTCAACTGATGAACAACTTACTGATATTTTTACAAAACCTCTAGCCGAAGAAAGGTTCAATAATCTGAGAAGAGGTTTAGGAATTACAAAGATCATGTGATTGACATATTTGCCAAAGAACTAATATTTTTATTTTGCAGAACCATTGAAGATACAGCTTTTGGACGAAGATTTTAGACGCACTATTTGGAAAACACGACTCCAAAATTGCCTCAGTAGAACTGTCCTTATTTCACTTTTTGGACGAATGATTTTGGACTCAGTATAAGTCCAAAATATCGGTAGATCTTAATTTATGAAAAGCCAAACAATTTCTATTATCAGTGAAAGAAATAACTTTTTAAAATTTTCAAAAAGTCTGTGTTTTTTTCAACACCTTTGAAAAGCTTCTGATGCAAAGCTCCTGACCGTATCTATCCTTCTAGAACCTAGGAAATCTCAAAAGAAAAAGGCTTTCACCCTCTCTCTTGAAAATCAAAAACCGATTTGCTCTTTGTTTCTCTCAACTTCATCTCCTCTAAAAGAGAACAAAAAATTCTTCATCTTCTTTTCATTTTTGGTATGACGAAAATAGCAAAATCTGACAAAAGGAACAAAAAAAAAAAAAAAAAACTAAGATGGGAAAAGCAACGGCTAAGACTAAAGCTGCTACACCAGAGGTCACCAACCAGAAAGAAAAAAAATCGCTAAGGAAGCCTCACAATCAAACTCATCTACAGAGCATACCACTCCAGAAAGTTCTGAGACATAGGTACCCTACTTCTTTGATAAAAAAACGTGAAACTAATTTCAATGATTGGCTATCTAGTAATAGAACTGTAATTTCAAGATATCAGGTTGAGGTTGGAGATTTCTTAAGTTTCTCTGATATTCTGAACATGTTTGAGAATCTGGGTTGGGAAGCATTACTGACAGTTGATAAGAAGTTGTACATCTCGTTAGTTTGGGAGTTCTACGCCAATTTTAAAAAGAGGCAACTTGAGGAGACTGGAGGAAGGTTCATGGTGCAATGATATAGCACCTGAGTAGGATACATGAATGTTGAACTTGATCATAGATTGCTAAACCAAATTTTTTGTGTGAGAGATGGGGGTATCTAGTTCTTTGAGATGAACAAGTTCCTTAAAGGGACAGACATTTTTTATTTGGGTAGATTTGAGAAAAGATTTTTCGGTGGAAAGAGTTTCAAAAAATCGGGTGATAGAAACACAAAATGGCTGAATGGCCCTAGAAGAGTCTTACACCATATGGTGTCGACCATGGTTACCCCAAGCTTTAGGCATAAAATCTCAGTAAGTATCCTGCAAATGAAACTAATGTTGGTTTTTTTTTAGGGACGACAGATCAGTTTTAGATTTCTGGTAGTCAAATTGATGATGCAGTTAAGAAAAACTTCACTTAAGACACTTCTATATGGTAATCTTTTGACCAAGATATTTAGATACTTTAATGTCGATTTAGATAAATTTGGACTTGGGCAGATAAAAACAACTGTGTATAACATGGAGTCATTCGAAAGAATGGGTTTTGTTCTAGTGAATCAGAAATGGGTACTGTTTAGAGATTTATCTAATGAAGAGAAAGAAAAAGTGCTGAAAATAAAAGAGGAGGGAAAAGGAACTGCTCAATCTGCAGCGACTAAAAGGAAAACTAAAACAAAAACTCAAGCTGAGTCTTCTAGCAAAGGCAAATAGGGGACTCAGGACAAAGGCATAAGCAAAATCATTTTGGACGCAATAAATTCACTAGTTGTTAAATTGGATAGCTTTAGTTCATAGATTTAAACTCTTGAGAATAGGCTGACCGTAGTGAAAGAAAAGGCTAAAAATGATGAACCATTATCTGCTCCATTAGCACTATCTCCAGAAAAGGTAACTAAAGAACAACTTGTCCCTGAGGCCGAAGAAGAAGCTGCGAAAGAGCAGTAGGTTGAGGAAATAATAGCCTTTGAGCAAGGAAGGGAGATATCCCAACATCAAGAAGAATTAGCACCCTTTACCCCTACTGAAATCCCTGTCTTATCTGGAAAGAGACGGAAGCATGTGGTAGTTAAGCGGAAGTTCAGTAGGCTTGCTGGACAACATTCCAGAAAGGGTGCTGGGTCCAAGATCGAGACTGTTCACATTTCCTGAGTGATCAATTTAGCGGAATGATTTCCAGCCTCCCTCTACCAGAAACTCCTTACTGCTTTTCATTGAGCAATTTTTATTTCTGCCCCAGATTTGAACATTTTACCTTCTGTTTTTTAGCTCCTATCTTATATATAATCTTCTCTGCTTAATGTATTTACTAATTACTTTCCTTATTCTGCATTTTGATTGATGAAAAAAGGGGGAGAAATGGTAGCTGGGATTGTGATTGTGTACTAAGTGTGTGCATTGGGAGAAAAATGGTGATTGTGCACTGAATTGTACTATGTTGTGCTATTGTGATATGTGCGGTTGTGATATGTAGTGCTATGTTGTTAATTCTGCACTACTGTTTGCTGCTATTATTGATTATTATTGTGATTGTGCACTGAATTGTACTATGTTGTGCTATTGTGATCTGTGCGGTTGTGATATGTGGTGCTATGCTGTTAATTCTGCACTACTATTGACTGCTGCTATTATTGATTATTATTGTGATTGTGCACTAATTGGACTAATGTTGGATGAACTGCAAATTAGATGTTTGTGCGGTGTTGTGCTATGGATTGGAAATAGTTATTATGTTTTGGACTGCAACGTACTTATATGCAGACTCTGAATATTTCGTAAGATCCTGTGAAACTCTCTATGCAATTCATGTTGGGATTTGGGTTTGATCAAACCAACATGTTTTGCTAATTTTTTTTCCTATATAAATTATGATCATGCACTTGTTATATATTGGTTTATGATAAACATGATTTGTGATCTCTAATTAATTATGATCATAGTTTGCTACCGTTTAAGAAGATTTAAGTGACTTATTGAAAACTAGTTTGATATCTTTTTTCTTTAGTCAAAAGCGTTTTGAAGTATGTTTGAAGGTATCATTTGAGATTGGGGCTATTAATCTATCTGTTTTGAAAGCTATTATGATATGCTCTATATTAAAAATCTCAAAGGATAGTTATTCATATATCATACATTGCTCAAAATTTTCCTTGAAGTCTGAAATTTCTTAAGAAAACTAGGCTGAATCAAAATTTCTGAAAACTTGTTGTTTCCTGAACATATACAGGGGTTGTTTTGGACACACATTTTCTTGATCCAAAAGTCCAGTCCAAAAATGAGTTTTAAAAGTAGACAGTTTCTATCCAACTTTACCCTATTTTGGACACATGTTTTGGACATCCAAAACCCATTGTCTAAAAGTTCCGAAGTTTCACTCCACCTAGTTTTGGATGCATGTTTTGGAAGTCTAAAGTTTGAATATAGTTTTCTCTCAAATCGCACTTCTTAATCTCATATCTTACATATGTTCATATATGCACATATTAAGGGGGAGCATCTCATCTTATAATTTATTTTCTATACCTCCTTGTGTACATATTCATACATATTTTTTTGCGGCTATTCTTTTAAGGAATAGTCATGTGATGGAAGGAAGGAGGATATAGAGGTAAGTTGGGCCATAGGCTCATTGAGCCATATTTATGAGTATATGCCTTAATTTTTTATTTTAATCTCATAAGCACTCTTTGAGTCCTATAATAAGAGATTACATTCCATGAAAAACATTTTTATTTCTCTCGGTCTAATATGTCCGTACTGTACATATCATTATTCTTTATATCACAATCCCATCAAAATTTTCATCACTTAAAAAGGAGAAGATTGTTAGCCCTAAGGGCCTTCTCCTGTGTTTTGACTTATGACAAACATTGATGAGAATTAACTTGTGTGATCTACATGTTATAGGATATGTTTGATCTCAATTCTTCTAAGGCATGCAAATAAGATTGCTAAGCAACAAGGCAATAGAATTCGAGAATGGGTGATCAAGTAGAAGACCAAACTTAAAAGATTGCATACCAAGAATTCATTATGAAAGAACCTTAGACTAGGAATCTTTGTTAAGGTATTATCTGTGTAAATTCCTATATCTTTCTTACCTCATTATTTAGTTAATTCTACCTTGAAGCACTCAAACCAAAAAGATTTTAAAGTTTTAAGTTTTCAAAATTTTAGATTGAGTTGTTTGGATAACTCTGCACTTAAAAGCTTCATCTAAAATCTCGTGAACGGTGTCAAATCGATTCTACTTGAAAAAGTGCCATTTTGGACTTACCTTTTGAATGCACTGTCATCGAAAACTTGAGTCCAAAACTCTGGCAAATATGACAGTGAAAAACCAGTCATTTTCTAGCCATTGGAAGTCTACTTTTTGCCTTTATAAAAGGTTTCAAAACTTAATTTTAAAACAAAATTTTGTCCTATCTTCATTAGAAACTTTCTTGCTCTCTAGAATACAAAAATCTCCTTTTTATAAGTACTTCAAAGTAAAATCAAATTGTTTCAAAGAGGTAAAGGTTATTTGAGTTCATTTGTTGTGTATATCTACTCAAAAGAGTGAGCCATTTTTATTTCATTACTACAATCATCTTTGTGTATCAAGGTTGTGGTGTAAAACCCATTTGGGGTGAATCTTGATTTGTTGATTGATTGAGAGGTTTTGGTAAAACCAAGTGTGGTGGTCTTCTTATGTATTTGGTGTAGATTGATACCATTGAGTTGGATGAATAAAATCTGGTTGAAAATCCTTAAGTGTGAGCTTAAGGTAATGGATGTAGATCTTAGTAGATTGAACCACTATAAATCTTGTGTTATCTCTTTCTATATTTAATTTCGGTTAGCTGTAATCTTCTTTGCACAAAATTCTTTTTAATCTCTCAACAGAATTCTTTATGATTCTCACCAACTTATTTTCACTCTAGCATTAATTGCATCGTGTGTCTTGCCCTATTCAGAGTGTAGTTAATCTTTAAGTCCTTTTGAAAGCCTCTCATTGTAGCAAGTCTCATCTAAAATTCAAAGGAGTTTTTTAAAACAGATTTTTCAAAGAGCATTTTAAATTTGTCAAAAACCTTATTCACCTCTCCTCTAAGGTTTTTCACTTTTCTTTGTTCTTTTAGGAGTGTTTTATATTGCCGGGTTGAATAAATGTTTTTTAAACAAGCCATTTTCTCTATTCCACATTTTGATATCTATTGGAGCTTTATTATACTTGGGGAGTATTGCTTAACTTTCTACCTCTCTTATTTTTTTTGGTCCCTTTGGAGATGCTTTCTTGTGTTTATTTTTTGCTAATGAGGATATTTTCTAATTTAAGTGTGGGGGAGTAGTTTGGTGATATTCTTTGTCCAATTTTTTTTATCTATTATCTTGATGTTTTCTTTGTATCAAGGCTATTGAAAATTTGGAAACAAATTTTTGAAAATGAAACTTTGAAAGTTTGAAAATTGTGGAGCTAAATTGAGCTTATTTATCTATAATGAAGTTTTGATTTTCTTTTTAACTTTGGATATGGATTTGTCATTCATTATGGTTGGATTTTTATTTTAAAGGTAAACTTGTGTATTAAGTTGGATGTTGCTAAGTCTTGATAATTTAAGTTAATCTTGGTTATATTTGGTATTTGAGGTTGCTTTATTTTTTAAATTTGAATGTGGATGATATGATAAAATATGGGAAGAGTTGTTGACTAATTCTTATATTATAGTTTAAAATTTGCTTGACTTTGAGTTGTGAATAAGGAATGTGAGGAAATAATTTTTTTTTCAGTGAAAAGACAAAAATGAGTGAAAAAAAAAAACAATCATTGTTATGTGATAAAAAAAAAAAAAGAATTGAGTTGAAAAAAATGCTCTTGTTTTTAATCTTTGAAGAACTTTTGCTAAAAATTGGGTTAATATGGAGAGAAGTAGCAAGTATTATTCGGTGTACTCTCTTGAGGTTATCCCGAAGGCAAAAAGGCAAAAGGGTAAGAAAGGGCAAAGAAAGAAAATGTTGAAAAGAATGAGGAAAAAGAAAAAATAACGACTATAAGAGAGCCAATACGGTGCCTGAAGAGAAATCCATTCACTTGAGGCTACCAATTCCCTAAGTCATAGAAAAAAAAAGAGTGGAATGTTTTCCTTATTTCATTAACTTGAGTTGTGTAAATTTGTTTTATAATGCTTGAATTAGTTACATGGCTTGACTTATATGATTTATGTTATCTATGTTTTTGCTTGAGGAATAGGATGATATTCTTGTACTAGATATAAGTTTGTTTAACTTAACTTTGATAGCCTTGGGATTATTTGATTTAATACATGAGTTTGAAAGGTTTTAAAAGAGTTGAATGAATGACAAGTTTATATTTGAGGTTAGAAGAAGATTATTCCTTTATTATGGATGAATTTGCTAAGGATAAGTTGAAAAGTTGTCTTATCTTAAGCCATTTGCTTAGTGTCTAATTCTTGTTTGCTTGAGGACAAGCAAAGGTTCAAGTGTGGGGGTACGTGATAGGGACAAAATTCATCTATATTTTCCTAGTTATTTGAGGGTGTTTTGTGATACATTTGTTATAATAACTAGGCATATTTCTTCATATTTGATATTTTACTATTGGAAAGGTGTTTTAGATTTTTATTGTAGAAAACGACGAAAAAAAGAACAAATCGTCACCGTCATAGCACTGCCGGCGCCGATTGTGACCTATGGAGCCGAAGCCGAAGCCAAGCCGACCCCGGTCCCGATCTGGAAAATTAGGGATTTTGTCGTTCAAAAAACAGAACACGACTGGGTCGACCAAAGCACAGCCGGCGTCGGCCGTGACAAACAGAGCTGATGCCGACCCTAATCTATCCAATGTTAGCGAGCTTTCTAATTATTCGCGGATTTGGTAATTTCCCAAGAGTTTTGGTATTTTCTAATCTCTAATCGGCCCAGGACTCTTAGGAAATGAATTTTAGCCTCTTACAAGCCTATTTAAACAAGAAAAACACAAGACAAATGTGTGATTTGAAAGATCCAAGCTAGCTACTTATTATTCAAAGACAAAATCACCACATAAAGGGGCATTGTTCAAAGGATGTTTTCAAGAGAAGAAGAAGGACTTGTCTATGAGTTCTATTTTTTAATCATTTGTTTATTTTTCTAGAACAATGATGCACTTAATTTTAGAGATTATGATTTTGAGTTAATTGGGATTTTTGATCAATCTATTATTATTCTTGGTATTTGATTACTTGTTATCATTAGTTATTGATGTGTTTTCTTCTAATTAACTTAGGAAACGATGTTAGAAGTTTATTGCATTGATTTCATATTTGTTAAATCTTAATGGACTTGGAAAACGAAGTTAAGATTAAAAGGATACGCTCTTTCAACATCCTTTTGAATATGTCTTCTTGAGATGTTTAGGTCAATAAGAAGCTATGCAAACAATGAAAGAAGCTCATTCTGGCATCTTTGGAGCCTACCAATTTGGTCCAAAGTTTCATTTTCCTATCAAGACGATAGGATATCACTGGCCTACTATAGTAAAATATTGCCTAGATTATGCTCGAAGATGTCAAGCATCTCAATTCATTGCTAATTATCTACATCTACCCCCTGAGCCATTGCACCCGACAATTACTTCTTGGCTATTTGATGTATGGGGATTAGATATTGTTGGACCGCTACCAAAGTCTTCTGCTTGGCATCTTTATATTTTGGCTGCAACAGATTACTTCTCTAAATGGATAGAAGCTGTAGTATTAAGAGAAGCAAAAAAGGAAAATATCATCAATTTTATATGTGTAAACATTATCTATCGATATGGCATTCCTCGATATATTATTATAGATAACGGCAAGCCATTCTGCAATAGTTTGATAGACAAGCTGTGTGAGAAGTTTAAATTCAAGCAGCATAAATCTTCTATGCACTATGCCCAGGCTAATAGATTCGTCGAAGCTTTTAATAAGACTCTGTGCAATTTATTGCAAAAAGTAGTGACTAAATTAAAAAGGGATTGGCATTTTCGTATTGGATAAGTACTTTTTGCATATAGGACCACTTACCACACTCCAACCCAAGCTATCCCTTATGCATTTGTTTATGGTATAGAAGTTGTCCTTCCAAGTAATAAATTCCTCCCTTGAGAATCACTATTCAAGAAAGACTTACCAAGAAAGATAATGTTCATCTCAGACTTGAAGAGTTATAAGCACTTAATGAAAAGAGATTAAAGGAACAACAAAAGTTAGAATGCTACCAAACTCGTATTTTGAAAGCCTTTAATAACAAGTGCATCTTCATTCCTTTCAAGTTTGTGATTTAGTACTCGTTGTGAAAAGATCAATCATCGTTGGACATAAGCTAAAGAAGTTGACATTAAAGTAGGATGACCCATATGTTGTTCAAGAGGTCTACTCAAATGGACCTTACAAGATAGTTGCTGAAGATGGGTTGAGAATTAGCCCAATCAACGGCAAATATTTGAAGCGATACTATACATAAATGGAGGCTCCTTGACTGCATGAGCTTAAACTGCAAGTTACTCCTGGCCCACATGAGTTTAAACTGTGTAAAGGCAACCACCAATAGTGTAGTACGTGGTTAAACTACTGAAACACTCCATTAAGTCCAAGTTAGTAAATAAATAGATGCTCCTGGTTAAACTACTGAAACACTCCATCAAGTCTGAGTTGGTAAATAAATGGATACTCCTGGCCCGCATGAGTTAAAATTGTGAACGACCCTCCAAACCATACCCATCTATTTTGAATTACCTTCGACTTGATTCTTAAGTTATTCTTAAGATATGTAGGTAGCTTAGAAGAAAAATTTCTAAGTTCAGTCACATCCTTTCATCATTCTCTATTTCCTCATTTGTCGCAATTATGTTATAATTTATTGTGAATTGACACTTGCAATAAAAGGAAAATACATATTGAGACAACATGGAAGAAGTGTATTATTGCAGTTAATAAGGAAGTAATCTTGTTTTATAAGAAAGGAAAAAATACAACTGCTTAACGAAAATATGAAGTGCTACATGACATCAAGAAAAGAACTTGAAATTCTCTAAGTATTGTTGAATTGCCACCAAGTGTTCTCTTATGTTCTTTATGTTGGCTTCGTCCTCTTCATTTACTATAGGGGCATTTTGAAGTAAAACAAACTCTTCTTTGAGGGAAGAACAAGTGGACTCCACTTTTAAAAGTTGCCCATTCTTTTCCTCAAAAGCAATTAAAAGTTTTCTCTCCTCTTTCTTTAAGCGTTTGAGCTTCCTTTTGAGAGCAATATTATTGGCTTTAACTCATTGTAAGTTGGCCTTATTTCTTCAACTTAACTTGTGAGGTCACACTTTTTAGCTTTAGCATCATCTAAGCGTTGGCTAGCAACAGAAAGTAATTGTGCATGAGACTCCTTTGAGGCTTTCTCTAAAGAAGTGGATCTAGCATTGTCAAATTCACACATTTTAGTAAAGAAAGACTTCAAAAGATTATCCAATTGTGACAAATCAATAATAGGGTCCTTGTTCCATTCTTTAAGGATGTAGCAAGCTTGATCATCAAGTGAAGAGACCTGCTCAATAGGCATCTATTGAATCCTTTGGTAAAATTGCTTCTATACTTCTATGACAAACTTCTTTTTGCAAATTGACAATAGGGATTCTCCTGGGAAGGTAGAGATGGTTGAACGAAGTTGATTAGCTGCTACCTTAGATTTTGGATCCTCGTGCTGAGAAGATGAAATGTCTTTACAACCACTTACTTGGAGCAGTGAGAATTGTTAATTTAGCCTTGAGAATAAATGTTCTCATCAAGGACTATAACATTGTCCACCTAATGCAAAAGAATAACAAAGAAGTTGAGTAAAAAAATATATATATACAAAAGAAAAAAGAAAAGGGGGGACACCAATTTTACCTTATATTTGAAGGTCTCTTGATCCTTGGACTCTTGGCTCAATGTTGTAGTTGCTACCTAGGTTCTCTTCCAACAACGATCTCTACTACTGGAACTAGCTTATTTAATTCGATTCAACTCCTTTCATTTTGAAGATGATGAAAGTTTCTTTGTGACCAAGCCATGATACAAAGAAGAATGTCTACCAAGTCTTGAAGAATTTTCTAACCCCTTTGATGCATTGGGAGTGCTAATATCTTGATGAAGATTCTTCTCGGAGCAAGACAAATTTTCTACTTTCTTCAATACAAGTTTTTGAGAATTCAACATTGAAATGTGATCTTTAAGAAACATTCCATGAACTTGTTCGCACCATGTTTTATACTCTGGAGTATAGTGCTTCTTTATGTTATAAGGAGTGGCTGGAAATGTTACCTTAGGTATTGTTCCGCAAAGTGTGCCTCTTACCTAAAGATGTAAGCCATCTATTAAGGTAGCCTTACGAGTGAAAATCTCAAAGTAGCCTGGGTTATCTTGCAAGAATCCAAATTGGCGACTAAAGTGATATAGGCCATAAAACTCAATGATGAAGTGAGCATCCTTTCGCAAAGTAAAAAAACTTGAATGAAGGCTCAAGAAGTAAAGTTGTTCCTCCAAGGGGGTTGCTTCATTATCAACAAAGTCATATTTTTTGTGCTTGGTAAGGATTTTCGTAACCCAAACAATGATCTCACCTCTATAAATCTGCTTGCGGGCTTCATCTTCACTAACGTACTTTCTGCTACTTTCACTAGAATAACTCACCATTAAAGAGCTGTTTAAGCATTAAGAAACTTCATAGTGAGTTTTGAAGAAGTGTACGAGCTATCCGTATATATAGTGAGTTGGGAAGATAGATTTCTCCTCACCTGGATATTGAAAGTTGGAAATACAATTCAATCCTCTATAAATACTGGTCAAGACGACAATGACTAAACTAACTTGTTCCCTATACGCCATCAAACTCGCCATTTTGAATGTACTTGGATGAATAATGCCTACTTCTTCATTAGGCAAGACAAAGATGCAAAGACAACATGTGAAGAAAGCCGCAAGGAATGTTTGGTCTTTATTGTGGCTCCTAATGCCCAACCTTGATAACAAAGCTTCCTCTTTAGATGTCCATGCAGCATGAGGTGGGATAACTCCACATGGATTGTTAGTAAATTTGGAGGGTGATCTCCTTTCTTCCCTTGGAGGAAGAGTTGTATACTTTGTCGCACTTTTGAATTTAAAGTCGAGCCATTTATTGATGGAGACACCAAAGTTAATGTTGTCTTTTTTGGTCAAGTGGTATGCGTGGAAGAGATGTTCACAACTCCTTAGAAGGAATCGCTTGCCATCATGGTCCACAATGGTGAGTTCTGCAGCATAGGGAACAACTTCGTCGTAATGAGTCTCAAGTATTGGTAAGCTTCCAAGTTCATGCACGTCTCACAATGAGACGGACACCTCGCCAGTTGATGTCAAGAACATGTTGGTAAGAGGACACCAAGCTTCGTAAAAGGCTTTGAGAACATTAGGGTTGCAATCATATGTAAAAAGCGATGTATAAACAGCCTCATAGATCTTTGCAGATCTTAAGTGTCTTTCACAATGACTTAAAACATCATGTGTCCACTCTTAATATCTCTCTCTAAAGTGAAACATGCCCAAAAAGTCGAGTGTTGAAGTCCATTGCCCCTCCCTTTGAATCATCCAGCGTCCAAGTGATGATAACACACTAGGATGAGCTCGAGGTTGATGATTTGAGGAAAGAAGAATCCATGCCTTTGGGGAGCAAGTGCCTTTGAAGTTGACTTCTGTTGACCATTTATTCACAAGTCGTTGGAGTGTCGCCTTTGGTAGGACCCCGCATATTTGCCAAACTTTGCCTCATAAACCGTCAAAGTCGTTCCAACTTTCGTTAGATCATTTTCATGGTAGTGAATGACTAGCAGTTGTTGGGACGAAGAAGATCGCAAATTTGAAAAGTACACTATAATTGGATCTAGTTAAAAAATTTTAAAAAAGGTCCTAAAAAAAAAGTTGGGATTCAGATAAATAAATATAAATAAAAAGTTAGTTGAAAAAGCTAGGTAAATTTTTTTTTTTTTGGTTTGTTGTGGAAAAAAAAATAAAAAAAAGCCAGTTTCGAAAAAGGCAAAAAAAAAAAAAAAGAGTTGGGGTAACCAAAAAAAATTATTTTGTTGTAAAAAAATAATAAAAGAAAGGAAAGAAAAAAAAAATTGAGAGTAAAAAAAAGGTTCCCAAAAAAAAGTTAGTTTTTTTTTTTAAAAAAAGGTGCATCTAAGGTTTCCACATGGGCCAAACGAAAAACAAAACAACAACAAAGCAAGAAGGACAGAAGGCACTTGGCATGATTTGAATGGAAAAAAAAAAAAAAAACGTGGCAAACATGCAACGATGTTTCAGCATTTTTGTGATCAAAGTCCACAAAGGAATATTTTTTGTTTTTTTCACCTTCAATGCATGTATGGCACAAAAAAAAAAAAAAAGAAAAAGACAAAGCTTAACAAGGAAAGGGGAAAAAGAAAATTTACCAAATTACTTGAAGCTGATGTTGTTACCCTTTGCGTTGGAATTGGCAAAAATCCTTTGAATTTGTGAGGAAAAGTCGTGAAGATACAAACCTTTTTAGGATACTTATTCAAAATCCTATAAGATTTCTAATTCTTGGTTAGAAGATTTTAATTGGGATTTAAATTTAAATCTAAGAAACTTGATTGGTGGATTCAAAAAATATGATTCCTCCTCAAAATTGGATTTCAAATCTTTTCATTAATTCCTTATAGAAATAGAAAAAGAATTCTATTTTATTAAGGAGTTAAAAAAGGTTTTTATATTAATTTCTAATTGAATTAAGAAATTAATATTATTCTTATTTTAAATACTTCTTGTCTTGTTTCTAAATTCTTTTGACAAAGTATTTTTCCTTAAGCCTTGAAGTGGGGGCATTTGTAGACAAAGAATTTTAGAGAAAATGTATTTTATTTGATCAAGAGTAAAAGAATATTAAATATTTTAGTCTTGGTTAAGTAAATTAAATCCATGAATAAATATAATTATTCTTGAATATATATAGTTGGGCCATCATTAAAAGTTCATTAAATCCAATGTATTATGAAATTGAACTATTAAAATTGGATTATTATTAAGGGTCTATTTCACATTAAATCCAATATATTATGGGTTAAATAGAATTGAGCTATAGTCAAAAGTTGAACTTTTTAAGAATCTCATAATCTAAATATAATGTGGATTAAATGAAATTGGGCTAAAATATAAATTAAACCCAAGTCATCTTAAGCCCAAGCCCTTTAGGGTTTTGTTAAGAGACTTCTTAAAAATCTCATATCGATTGTTTATGCTAAAATTAAGGGAATTTTGGCATATAAATAGGATATTCTCTCAAGGGTTCAAGGTATCTTGAAGGGTCAACAACAAAGGCATCCCGAGATTTTCAACAAACAAAAGGCATATCAAATTTCAACAAGCTCAAGCATCCAAGCTTCATCAACTTCAAGATTTAGAATCTTCATCAAATCAAGGTTCAAAATCTTCATCAAATTTCAAGGCGTTTGTCTTGCTCTGCATCAAATAGATCTTGAAGGCTTGTCAATCAAGTGTTCGTCACCAAATTCCATTCGATATGAGATCAAACTCTTCAACACTTGTATCAACATTTTTCAAAAAGAAAATAATCGAAGGACTCATCCTGCAATTGAAAACTTCTTCAGAGATTTGTAACCACTTTTCATATTTACTAAATATTTTGTATTTTTTGATATTTTTTTTTGTCTTATTTGCATATTTGAAATTTGTCGTCTATAATGGGCTAAGTTTGCGTGGTCAAAATCCGAAGATGGCCTGAATTCGATTGGAAGTTAATAATCAAAATTTTGTTTTTGGTAATTTATTTAAAAATTTTGGTTAGAAATTAATCATCAAAATTTTGTTGTCAACAATTTGTTTTTTTTTAAATTAATGTAAAAAATTGAAATGGGCTAGATATGTGAGGTCCAGAGTTGAAGCTAGCCCGAATTATGTTAGAAATTAATAACCAAAATTTTATTGTGACTGCCCGAATTTGGCCAAAATTAATAACCAAAATTCTGTTGTCAGGAATTTATGCTAAAATTTTGTTCTCAACAATTTATTTTAAAATAAAATAGTTTTAAAAAAAAGAAATATGGTTCCAAATCTGAAATTGGCCAGGAATTCAGTTGGAGCATAATTTTGTTGTCATCTATCCCAAATTCGGTAGAAAATTAAGGGTTAAAGGCAAAAATATCCTTAAAAAATATACAATTTTGTAATTGTACCCTTTAATTTTAAAATTCAATAATAATACCTTTTTTAAATTTAAATCATTTAAAATATACCCATCATATTTAAAATTCAATAATAATACCCTTCTTAAATTTAATCTTTTCAAATATACCTGTCACATTTAAAATTCAACAATAGTACCCTTCTTAAATTAAATCCTTTCAAATATACTCTTCTATCAAGAATTTAATGGGATACTCCATATTTGACTGTTTAAAGGATGTGATTATAAGATGCTCATTATTATTAAGGACAAATAGGTAACTTCACATTTTGTCTTCTTCAAACAACAAACATTTCTTACCGAGAATGAAAAAAATTGCTCTATTTCTATAAAACTCACAAATATTGAAGATTATAATCAAAACTGTTGGTAGAAGGGATTTATTATAATCAAAATTCCTATTGGGAGATTTATAGAAATGGAGCAATTTTTTTTTCGCTCTCATAAAAAAAAAAAAATTATTGTTTGAAGAAGACAAAAGTTGAGAATACCAATTTGTCCTTAATAATAATAATGAACATATTTCAATCATATCCTTTTAAACAGTTAAATGTAGAGTATTCCGTTAAATTCTTGATGGAATTGTATATTTGAAATGATTTAGATTTAAAAATGTACTATTGCTAAATTTCAAATGTGAGGGGCATATTTGAAATGGTTTAAATTTAAAAATGATACTATTATTAAATTTTAAATATGAAGGGTATATTTGAAAGGGTTTAAATTTAAGAAGAGTATTATTGCTGAATTTTAAAAATGAGGGATATAATTACAAAAGTGTACATTTTTAAAGGTATTTTTGCCTTTAACTCGAAAATTAATAATCAAAATTTTATTGTCAGTAATTTATCTAAAAATATAAAATTTAATGTAAAAAAATGAAATGAAGTCCATCAAAATTTTGTTGTCAATTAATAACAAAAAATTTTGTTGTCATTAATTTGTTTGAATGTAAAAATTTTAATGTAAAGTCAACATTGGTTTTCAAACTCTTGACTTTTTAAATTGGTTTGTATGATACCTTCCCCTATAATAGTTTAGTAAATCATCCACAATTATATAATTAATATTAAAAAGAATCTATTTTAAACGAATTGAATTTCTTGTTTACTATGGGCATATCTTATTTCAAGATGAAATTTCTATTTTCCCTCTATTCTACATATTTTTATATTAATTTTTGAATTAGTATAATTTTTAAATCTATGTTAAGCTCATACACAAACTCTCTTGTTTCATTTAAAATTCTCTCTAAAAGCATGCAATTAAAAAATAAATAGAAATATAAAATTCTAATTATTTTTTGGAGCTTCTTTATTTTTTATTAATTAATGTTTATTATTAATATGAATTTTATATATTTTGAAATTGAACAAATAAATATAAAAATAGAATTCAAATTTTAAATATATTATTTATTAAATTCAAGTTAAGTGGAATAATTACACACACACATGTCATGTTGAAATCAAAATATTTTGACTAATAAACTATATAAACTTGTCTTTGATTTAGCAACAAATTTATTTATGATTTAAAATTTAAGTTTTTAAACTTAAAAACATCTTTATAATGGATTTTTTTATAAAAATAATGAATTAAAAAATCTTTGTAATTTATCTTTGGGAAAATTTTTTATTAAAGCTTAATATATTTGTAAGAAAAAAATTCCCAACAAAATTACTTATCATGAAGGGAATAAATCAGTTGATAAATATTTTTTGTAATAAGTTTCCAACTAAATACATTTCCTACTTGATTGGTAAAATTTTCCAATCATGTTATCACCTAATTACCAATGAGAGAAATCAATTGACAATTGGTCAGTACCTAATGTTTCTATTAATTTACTAACAAATTATAAATTAAATATATTACCAACTAATGAGTTTTAATTGGTAAACAGTTTGTAATTTTTTTAAATTAAATTACTAATTAATTATCAATTAAAATTATTAACAACAAAAAAGTCAGATGGTAATTAATTGGCAATTTTTTTTCCTTCTAAATTAATAACAAATTACCAATCGAACATGTTATTAACTAATAAATTTCGGTTGATATTAAGTTGGTATATATCTTCCTACCAAATTATTAGCTGTTAATAATAGATGACCATAGTATTATTCCCAACCAATTGAAAATTTTTCAAATTTATTCATTTTTATTTTGGTTAATAATTTATTGATAATCAGTTAGTAATTATCAACCAAATATAATTAGTTATAACTTTTTTTATAAGTAACGAATTTCGTTAAAATTTTCATAATCTTAAGGACTTTTACACAAAAATAAGAATTTTAATAGTGTTGTGCAACAAAAATGGTAACTTTCATTTTGGCATTCAATCAAATCTCTAGCCTTGACAAATCTCAAGTTTGTGATTGTATAATGCTTTAATAATGTCACACACACACACACACACACACACACACACACACGTGTGTGTGTGTGTGTGAGTTTAAAGAATATGTTTTAAATATTATGCAAAAAGAAAAAAGCAATAGAAGTGGTTTAGTTTGGAGTAATTCATAGTTAGCGGGATTCTTTAGGTTTGACTGCGAAGGCATTTGAATAATTTTAAAGAAATCACTCTCCCAAGAAGATAATATTGCTCCGGCAGGTGGCGGCAATATCCTAGCCATTTAGATTATTTAAGTTCCCTATCCACAAAGCTAAAAGAACTCTCACTTTCTAGAACATCAAAACTTACTCGCAATCATCATTCTAATGGTCGTTTCCTTTCTTTCTTTGTTTTTTTTTTTTTTATTTTTTTGGGGCTCCCAAGACGCTGGTCATTTGACCCAAGATAATTTACATGATGTAAAATTAGTATATGATAGTTGTAGCATAAATAGTGCATGGAAAAGGATAAATTTTTCGATGCAGCTGCTACACTACATCATCATCTCTATGTGGTACAGTAACCCAATCATTATTTTACACATAATCACCTTTGCCACATCATATTTTAAATTCTACTTAACCAATAACATTAACTCTAGGGTTAAATGTAAAAATATTATTAAAAAATACATACTTTTACAATTATACCTCTCACATTTAAAATTTAATAATAATACCTTTCTTAAATTTAAATTATTCCAAATATACTCCTCATATTTAAAATTTAATAACAATACATTTTTTAAATTTAAATGTTTTCAAATATACCCCTCACATTTAAAATTCAATACCATTTTTAAATTTAAATCCTTTCAAATATTCCCTTCTATCAAGAATTTAATAGGATGCTCCACATATGACTGTTTAAAAGGATGTGATTATAATATGCTCATTATTATTAAGGTCAAATTGGTAATCTCATCTTTTGTCTTCTTCAAATAATAAACGTTCCTTGGTGAGAATGAAAAAAAAAAAAAAATACGCTATTTCTATAAATCTCACAAATATTGAGGATTATAATCAAAACCATTAGTAGAAGGGATTTAATATAATCAAAATCACTCTTGGAGGATTTACAGAAATTGAGCATTTTTTTTTCATTCTCACAAAAAAAAAAATAATAAAAAATCATTGTTTGGAGAAGACAAAAATAAAATTACTAATTTGCTCTTAATAATAATAATAATGAGTATATTGCAATCACGTCATTTTAAACAGCCAAATATGGAGCATTCTGTTAAAATTTGGACATAATAGTATATTTGAAGGGATTTAGATTTAAGAAGGGATTACTAAATTTTAAATGTGATACGTATATTTGAAAGGATTTAAATTTAAGAAATGTACTATTGCTGAATTTTAAATATGAGGAGTATATTTGAAAAGATTTAAATTTAAGAAGGGTACTATTGTTAAATTTTAAAAATGAGGGGTATAATTGCAAAAATGTGCAATTTTTAAGGGTATTTTTGCCTTTAACCTTAACTCTAATGTTTCTCTTGTTGTCTGTCAAAATCTAGACGTTTCCTTCTCCATTGCGGTGGGTCTCTGCTTCCACCAAATCCATTGAGATTGAGAAGATCTTAATCTTCAACTAAATCGTCTTCCTCGCTGAAAGGAATCTACCAAAGCATCATATTAAAGTTAAAGAAGGGGAATGGAGATTTAAACCCCATTCCATGGTGCCAAAGAAGAATTTAAATTTCAAAGGCTTTTAATGGAGGATGCAAACTAAGCAAGCCACCAAGTCAAGGAATATGAAGATAGTAAAGAAGAGGGTGCCAAAGGGAAGAATGGAAAACCTTCATGATGACAAATTAAGAATCAAGAAAGTTGTCAGCGATGGAGGATCGAAGAAGGGCTAAGAAGATCAAAGCTTGAACAACAATTAGTGTGGAGGGCCAAGAGAGCAAAAGAGGGGGCTGAAAACACAAGAAAAGCCGACTGTGTAGAGACCAGTCCAGGCTCGGCACTAGGCCTATCCAGTAAACCTAGCACCAAGTTTGTTCAGGCACTAGCCTTGTTTTGTGATTTTTCCTATTTTTGTTTTATATCTGTTTTCAATTTAATTCCCATGACTTTTATTATGTAATAGGGATATTTTTAACCTTTTAAATACTTGAATGGCTGAGATTTCATCTCACCTTAGTTAGATTTAGTTGCCTATATATATGATATTATAACATTCAATGTAACAACTTTAAATATTAATAGAAGTTACAGAGTCTCCTTTTAGAGCTTTTGAGAGGTAAATCCTCTTGGGTAAATCCCATGAACATCAAGACCATTCTTAGGGCCTAATCCTTCCCTATGTATTGAGTCTATAAACTTTTTTAGGATAGATCAATTAGCTTGCTAATTTAGGTCTTAGGTTATAGATAATCTAAGGTTCTTGTTGGAGGTAAAGTTGGTTGCTTAAATCATCTTCTTCAAAGTGTTCTTGGTATCTTTTTGAATCAAGGGTCTTTGGTTGTGATTTAGATGACTTGATTCTCATTTCTAGTGTTCTAAGTTCTCTATTTTGGCTTAGGGTCCTACTATTTGAATTGGATGTGTCATTTCTTCACAAAATTCTCTGTTTTGAGTTCATAGTTGGGTCTTGTATTTTGACCTAATTTTGGCCACGAAATTCAATAGAAAATTACGTCCAAGGTCATATCAAATAGTTCGGTATCAGAGAAAGGAAATCTTTGATTCTTATCAAGGCTTGGTTCTTCAAGACAAAGGCTTCAAAGTTTTAAGAAAAACAGAGCAAAGTCATCACGAAAGAAGGTGCTTTAAAAAAGTCTTCAAAACTTCAATTTTTCTTGATTTTCTTGTTGAGAAATTGATCTTGTATGTTGGGTTGATGTTTAAGTAGCTCTTTGAAGCTTTAAATTGCATAAATCTTGTGGTTTTTTAGGTTTATTTACTGCAAATTTGTTGAGCTAAAAAAGAATCCCGTAACTCATTTTCATTTTGTGAACTATAAAACTCATATTTTTTACTTCTACTTGTTGAGAAACTATTCCTTGATATTAGTATAATCATTGGAGATTAATTTTTCATTTGATTATTGAGTTTTTGGGTTACTACAAGTGTGAAAATTTTGAAACCCCTTGAGTTATGAAGTTACGCCTCAAGTGTTTAATATTTTGCTTGAGAAAACTTTTTACTTGAGATTGTGGCTAAAAACTTTTATCAACACTTCTATAATTGGTTAGCTATTGTTTTCAAGTATCTTGGGGACATTACTTGTCCAATTGAGCTCATTATATTAGTTGAATTCTTACTCTTGTTCTTGAGTGATATGTTCATTGAACTTCTAGCACTTCATTGAAATTCTTGTCAGGTTTGTCCATTCACCCATTCCTTAGTCATTGAAGTTGTTGAGCTCTTTTGAATTCATTGATTCTTTATATAAACTCCTTAAGGCTTATTGTTGTTGATAAACAAACTTCCATTTAAGTCTAGTTGGTTGTCTTTAGAGGGTTAGTAAACTTGTCAAGTTTGGACTAGCTCCTAAGCAATTGGAGAGATTTTGTGGAAAGAATTCATTGAGGAAATTGAGTGCTTGAAAAAGGCAAGAGTGTGAGTTTATTCTTGTTAAAAGCCAAACGAAAGTTAAACACGAGAGTTGAGCGTTAATTCTTGAGTGGATACACGTGCGGGAGTGATTGTGAGGAATTACTTTCTACTTTTATCCAAATTTTCTAAGTGAGAACCCTTGGAAATTCTCAACACCATGTTCCCAGGAACTTCATTTGATATTCAAGACGTTTTTTAAATTTTTCAACAAAAAATGGAAGGCATGAGGAGAGACATTGAGAGGATGAAATCTAACTAAAGCCAAACCTCAATGAATGCAAAAAGGGGAGATAGTTTTAGAGTGGGAAATGAGTGCAAACCTCCACCCCCATTATCTGAGCAACCAATGAAGGGAAGTAGAGAACATTTTAAGGGAGGTTATCTTAAATTTCCAATAAGACATGAGGGCAAAAAATTGGGGAGTGAAAAATTGAAGGGTGTAAGAAAAGGAATTTACCCTAAGAAGTTCACATATACCAATCCCATTTTTCAACATTCACCAAACCAGAAAAATAAACCACCAAAACAATCGTTGCAAACAACCCAAAAGCCTAGAAAAGAATAGGGTAATGGGGAAAGGCTTGAGGTTGGGAAAGTTTTGCTATTGATTGGTGTTGCTAGAAAGATTAAGGGTGCAAGCAATGTTGAGAATGAGGAGAATTCACAAAGGTACAATATCTTTTACACAAGGTGTGTATTTGAACAAAAGCCTTGTAGTATGATCATTGATGGAGGAAGTTGCACAAATGTGATAAGTGCTATCTTAGTGGAAGACTTGGGATAAAAAACCATGAGATATCTTAAACTATACAAACTTCATTGGTTGAGTGATTGTGGTGAAGTTAAAGTAAAAAAACAAGTTGAGGTTGAGTTTGCTATGGGGGCTTATAAAGATGTGGTGCTATGTGATGTGTTCCCACTGCAAGTAGGGCATATTTTATTAGGAAGGCCATGATGTTTGATAGAGATGTGACGCACAAGGGGAGGAAGAATAAATATACATTGGAGAAGGATGGAAAGAAGATTACACTACTTCCATTATCCCCTAGTGAGGTGCTTAAAGATCAAAACATCATGAAGGAAGAAGATAACAAAAGAAGAGAGCTGAAAAAGAAGCAAAAACAAGAGAGAAAAGAAGAAGAGCTTAAGGAAAATTCAAAACAAGAGGGTGTAAAAGAAAAGAAAAAGAAAAAGGTTGAGGAGGGAGACAAACCAAATGAGACCTTCTTATGCTTGAAGAGTGAAAATAATGAGAAAGAGGATACAAAGAAGAAAAGTGAAGATGAGGGGAAAAATGAGCTTTATGCGAGAGAGTATAAACTTGTATTTTTATCTTCACAAAGAAATTCTTGTTTGAGATCTTACACAAGTGTTAATTCGAGGACGATCATCTCCAAGAAGGGGAAAATGATAGGAATCGACCTAAGCATCATGCTAAAGCTAAAGAAGGGGGATGGAGATTCAAAAAGAAGAATTTAAATTTCAAAGGCTTTCAATGGAAGATTCAAACTAAACAAGCTGCCAAGCTAAGGAATATGAAGATAGTAAAGAAGTGGGTGCCAAAGGGAAGATTGAAAAATCTTCAAGAAGACAAATCAAGAATCAAGAAAGTTATCAAGTGATGAAGGATCGAAGAAGGGCTAAGAAGATCAAAACTTGAACAACAATTAGTGTGGAGGGCCAAGGGAGCAAACGAGAAGGTTGAAAATATAAGAAAAGTTGACTGTATAGAGACCAGTTTGGGCCCGATGCCAGGCCTATCCAGTAGACCTGGCGCCAGGTCTGTTTGAGCACTAGCCCTATTTTGTGATTTTTCCTATTTTTGTTTTATGTTTGTTTCCAATTTAATTCCCACAACTTTTATTATGTAATAGGGATATTTTGGACCTTTTAAATACTTGAATGGCTGAGATTTCATCTCACCTTAGTTAGGTTTAGTTGCCTATATATATAGCATTATAACATTCAATGTAACAACTTTGAATATTGATAGAAATTAAAGAGTCTCCTCTGAGAGCTTTTGAGAGGTGATTCCTCTTGGGTAAACCCGTGAACATCAAGACAATTCTTAGGGCCTAGTCCTTCTCTATGTATTGAGTCTATAAACTCTTTTAGGATAGATCAATTAGCTTACTAATTTGGGTTTTAGGTTATAGATAATCTAAGGTTCTTGTTGGAGGTAAAGTTGGTTGCCTAAATCATATTCTTCAAAGTATTCTTGATTTCTTTTTGAATTAAGGGTCTTTGGTTTTGATTTGGATGGCTTGATTCTCATTTCCAGTGTTCTAAGTTCTCTATTTTGGCTTAGGGTCTTACTATTTGAATTGGGTGTGTCATTTCTTTGTTTTGAGTTCATAGTTGGGTCTTGTATTTTGCCCTAATTTTAGCCACGAAATTTAAGAGAAAATCACCTCCAAGGTCATATCACTCGCTCCAATAATCAATCAAAGGGATGAAGGTCCACTCTTTTTTTAGTCACTACAGTTCAATCAATTCTCTTTTCACTCACTATTGTTCAATCAAGAGGCGCATTGTGTAAAACCCCACTTAAGACAACCCTAGAAATAGAGGGAAGGGTTGCATTCCATGGAATATTGCATAAATATATTCTTTATGGTGAAATTATACATTTTTAAAATTTCTATATGTGGTTTTTGTAAATTATTTAAGCTAAATGTGTGCTGGGGGCAATTAGGGAATTTTGCGTAAGGATGAGGGAAGAAGAGACACGGGTTTTAGAAGGGATGTGAATTACGTTGGGAAAATAAGAACAAGAATTAATGTGGTGAAGTGGATAGAGCTTTGTGTTTAATTCCTAAAGTCTTGAGTTCAAATCCTATCAACTACGTATTATTTTTAATTTTCCTAAATAATGTTTGAATTTATTTCTTGCATTCCAAGAAGCTAGGAATGTTATCTTAGGGGAGACACAATAGTAATATTCTAACCATGTGATCTTGTCCTAAAGGAAAATTTAGAGGAGTTTCAATCTCCATTGTTTTAGCAACCCATGTCCTAACATATTTGAATTTAAAATATTCTTATTTCTTGTTTTTTTTTTAATTTTCTTATAAAATATTTTAGATTATCTTGGGCTTGAATTTTGAAAAGAAAATTCCCAACTCTTGGAGATCATTTAGCTGAAACTTAAGATGAATAATAGGGTGGTTTGTTCTTCAAATTAAATCACCAAGTTATTTACCTAAAGAACTACATTTTGGTTGTTCTTGCTAGAAATTATCTTTAGTTCCTCTTCCTAGCTTATTTTAAAAAATGGGCAGCTTGAACCTTATGAATTCCTTTGCAAATCAAGCACTCCTTTTTGTGTGCAAAAGCTGGAAACAAGCATGAAGATTTCGGTCCCTTCATAGCTTGATTAAACCAGAAAATTTTCAGCAAAACTAGTAAATGCCATAGCCAAGGAACTTTGGATATTCAATACCATGAATTAGCTCTTTCATGATTCTTGTTCTTCTTCAAGGTGATGGATGAAAACCACCATTAATAGACCTTGAAATACTCATATTTTACAACTGCATATCAATTCAAAATAATTCAAATTCTTGCTAAAAAATCACCTAGATCTTATCATTTCTTCTAGCTAGCTAACCAGATTTTCCCCCCCAGCTTTTCCAACCTTCAACTAGCTAGCATTTCTCTTCATTTTCTTCTTCAATTCTCCTTCATTTCTTCACCATATTTTCAGCCATACTAGGGACCTAGCCAAACATCCCTTCTTCTTCACCAACCTTAGCCAACAAAACTCCATTAAACCACCTCAAATCTCTCATAGTTTCTCTCCATTCAAAATACTTTGAATTTGAAAATTAAATCCCACCTTTTGCTTCATCAAATACTCACCTATCTAGCAACCAATCCTATCAAACTAAATCAGAAATTTTGCACTCATAACCACAAGGAGTTTCGGCCACACCATCCAAGAACACTCTCCCACTTTATCTAACTTTCTCTCCCATTCTCTCAAGAACACCAAGAATATACACTACCCACCTTCAACCATTTAGTTACTTCTAAACATCCCAAACCACTCTAAAACCTTCAAATAAATTAGAGATAATCATATTCTTTCTTTTGATACACTTAATAACACCAAAACATCCAAAGTGCACCCTTCATTTAGATCAAACAAGCATTTTTTTAGCAAGTCAAGAAGAACACCATAAGGTAAACCAAGTCCAAGCTTCCTCTTTCTTTATCATTTCTTTACTTCCATTTCTTTTTGCTCTCTTGTCAATCTCTCTTTCTCTTAGCCAAATTCATTGGGAGGCCAACTCGGACTTCTTCAAATCTTAGTCTCTCAAAGGACTCATCAAGGCTCTTCGATTATCAAAGCAACATTTTCAACTTAGATCGGTCATCAAACAAGTATTTTGTCCTAACTCCCTCATTTATTTTCAAACTCAAGATTATTAGGATGATGGCTTATTGATATGATGCTGGATGATTTAGTGGTGTTGGGAAAAATAAATGCATGTTTATATGACAAGTGTAATACCCCGCCCAAAACCACCCTTGACCTATGGGGAAAAGTCATGCATTGCATAGCATTTCACATTTCATGTGATACCTTAAAATTATTTTTGCATGGGTGCACGTGAATTTCAAGGTTGTACTGGCATTAAATTATTTAAATGTGTTGTTGTATTATTTGAGAGTTGTTTTAAATGAACGTTAGTAGAGGAGATGGAAGGATGAGAATTGGGGTGAAAAGAATTTCCTAGGGAAATATTAACATCGGAGTTGATTTGGAATAGTGGTTAGGTTGGTGGTTATCCTTTGGTGACCTGAGTTCGGATCTTACCTCTTGCGAATCTTAGTTTTTCTTTTTGAATTCTTTTCTCTAGACTTCTTCATGCTTTGGCCGAAAAACCCTAGCCATCCTAGTGAATTTTCAGCGCCATCTCCCAAGGAGATAAATCTCTATATTTATCTCCTAAATTCAAGGATTTTTGATAAGGATAAAGTTTAATTTTATTTTCAGCTTTTGTCCTCTTTGATTTTCGAAAAATCCTAGCTAGAGCAACTAAATTCCAGCTGGATTTTAATACCAGATTTTATAATGGATAGCTGGAATTAAATTGTTATTTTTCTAGTTAAATATCTTGGTGATTTGATCAAGGAACCTTAGCTGAAAAATCTGGAAATTTCTCCAGCTTAGTGCTACCACATTTGGAGCATTCCTAGCTCAACTCAAACTCCTCCAAGACTAGGGAGATCTTATCCAAATCCTTTAGTAAATTAGATCTTATTTCAATCCTAAACCAATCAGGTTTTATTCTTTCTTTTCCTGCAGAATTTCGGCAGCCTTGTGTTTGCACAAGTTGCACGAAAATCCTGCACTCCTAAGTGCATTTAAACTCTTCAAACCCTAGTTCAAATCCCCTAAAACACCTTCCACCAATTCAGATCATCTTAGCTTCACAAATCAAATTTTTATCCACTAAAATTTCCAGAATTTCAGCCAGCATATGAACCAGAAATTTTGGCCAGCTTTGTACAGAAATTTCGTCCAGCTTTGCTTAGTGCAATGCACAAAAATTCTGCACTCCAAAACCTACTAAAATTCCTTATTGAATTGGCCAACTTTAGCACCTAGAACACTCCTTATTTCCTCTCTGAATTGCGGACAAAATAGCAACCAAAATAGCCAGAATTTTCTCTCTTTTTGCTCACAGATTTCGCACAACACAAGCACCACAATCGCACAGAATTTTTGGTTACCAAAAGCTATACAAACTCCTTCTTGTTTTGGCCAAAAACCTGAACACGCACAACCCTATTCTTGAGTATTATTTTGGCCAGCATAGGAGAACAATTCCAGATTATTTTCTCCTCTTAAACCCTCTGAAATTCGGCCAGCAATAAGGGTACAACAAGCTGCAATTTTTCGCCATTGCTGTCCAAGAAACCTAGAGCCATTAGGAGTCCTTAGCACCAACTTCTAAACCAAATTCTTCTAACCTTAAACCAAAGTATCCGGCTATTCCAACCTTACTACATGAAAAATTCCAGCAAAGCTTCTCTGAAATTTTCGAAAACTCAAGAGCATTCTAGGCCAACAAAACTGATCACACCTTAAGGTAAGCAAAAACCCTCTCAACCTCTCGAATTCTTTCTTCTATTAATTCTTCTCTTCTTCTTCCCTTGAATCACGCCACATAGAGGTTGATTTCATCCTCTTTATCTACTTTCGATTAAAAGGAGGTAAAGAAGATAGCTTTTCCCTTCTTCTCAAAAGAACTCGGGACGATCACCATAGGAGCATTGAGACCTTACTAATCCAGAGGTTGTAAGGTAAGGGAATTCTTACCCTTGATGTCGAAATTAAGATCTAATGAGATTGATGATGTCTATGAAAGTATGATAGAATGATACATGTGCTTAGTTGGGATAGATGAATATTTTAAGTCGAGTAATTAATTAAGCATATTCGATGGATAGTAATGCCATGTTTTATTGTGATAATGATGGATGTGAATTGTGATGGTCAAGTCAAGACCTTTTTGATATATTATTCATATCTTCGATGGATATATGATCATAGTGTACGCACTTTGAGGATTAGATGATTTATTTGAAGTTAGAAAATAGAACGTGATTTGTTATGGGAATAAATGAGTTTAATGCACATTTGAATCAATTGAGACCCTGATCATGATATTATGTGATTCTAGATCAGGAGGGTATTTGAAGGAAGCAAGCTGTGATTTTATCTTATTTATCTGATGCATATCAAGTAAGTCCTTGCATAAACTCTTCTGTTAAATATTTATGATGGCAAGTCGAATGTTGTAAAGCTATTATTGAACTATGTTTGCTTGGGTTGTAAACGTGGGTGTTTATTCTCTAAACGGTTTTGTCAAACTAACAATTTTTATCAAGAACTGTTCTTTTCTCAACGTTTTAGAAAATTCTTTTAAAGAAAACCACATTTAGCAAAGTTAAGGTTTGGAAATATTGTGAATCAGGAATTGACGGATATGTTCGTTGAGTACTCAATGAGGGTAGGCTAACAATATTAGTCTTGAAAGGCTAGAGTAAGTCTTCTGGCAGGAGGCCACTTCCAGAAGATAAGCTCTGCTTGAAAAGGCAACAATATTGGTTGGTCAGGCCTGTCCGAGCTAGGATTTGTACCTGGTATGGTATTATTTTTTTCCTGGCATGGACACCTGGATGGTTTTGTTGGGTGAAGAGATGGAGGAGTATCTCACTCGGTGGGCTGTACACTCACCTTGATCAGAACGCCCAACGTGTGGTAATCTGGTCCAGGCAAGGTGCACAAAGTGTGGTGCCTTGTCCTTTTCTTGTCATGGTGCATAAAGTGTGGCGCCTTGACCGTTTTCTTATCATGGAGCCCAAAGTGTGATGACATGACTGCTTATTCGAGTAGATGATTTATTTTGTACAAAGTGTGACAATAAGAAAAACCCACTCCTTGCAAAGAGAAAATTATTTATGACTTGCCAAATATTTCTGCAAATGTTTTTATTATGCATACACGAACTGTTCAAAGTACCATGTGCACACACAGGACTTATTGAGATTTAATCTCACACTGTTTCAAATCATGTTTTCAGGAGGTAGATTGTGCTGAGCAAGCGGGACCTGTGATAGTTGAAGCTTTTGTTAATTTCCATTATATTTTAAGGGATAATTGTTGATTTAAGCTTCTAGACCGAATGCTTGTTTTTATTTAGTTTTGCTCCAGTTTGAGACTGATGTAATAAGAGTTTTTCGTTATTTATCTAAGTTTGATTTCTTTGGTTTGTCTTTATATTTTATACCTCGTTTTAAAGACCTCTTGTCCTCTGGGACGGGGCGACATTCCTGCCCTTTTAGGGTAGGTAGTAGTGGGGTGTTATAACAAGGATGATTTTATGATGTATAGATTGAGAGGTGTATTAGAATTATTCTATGAAGAAGATTTGGATTTTGATTTTAACATGAGGTTATGATATGTTAGCATATTTGTGAATTGGGTCTATATGACTAGCATAGGATGACATGGTGGATAGGACGATTGTTGCTATTATGATTTTGCTAAAGCTTTATTATTTGTTGATCTTGCCATCAATTACCATGCAAACATTTATATGGATAATAATACTACTTTTGCTATGAAAATTATCATTATCACTTTGCTTGTATGATTATTACTTTATTTATTAATAACAAAATTATTACTACCTTTAAATACTAATAGTAATATTATTACTACTTTTGATACTTAAATCACTATTATTATTTTTATTACTGACATTACTACTAATATTACTATTTTTAAATAATATTATTACTATTAAAGTTATAAGTATTATTATTGGTATTGCTATTTTTAAGTATCACCATTATTATTATTATTATTATTATTATTATTATTATTATTATTATTATTATTATTATTATTATTATTATTATTATTATTATTATTATTATTATTATTATTATTATTATTATTATTATTATTATTATTACTAAACATCCTTTATTTTAGAAAAAATATTACTAAAATTAGTATTATTGTTATCGCTATGTTATGAATTCAAAATAGGGAATGACTTACCTTTAGCCAATGAGTAGTCTACTTATTTTACAACACAAGCGTATCTCGAATACGTAGAACAGGACCTATAGTAGTGGTTTCTAAAAAGTACTATGTGATAGAAACACAAACTATTACTGCTACAGTATGGATTTGTACTCTACAACTTGAGTATAAGTTGGTGGTTTGACGAAACTGGAAGTGTTTTCTTTGATATACTATAGTTGAGATTCTTAAGTAGGACCAATATACTTGTATATTGGGTATATGTGACTAGTTAGTTAAGACAAACTTATACAAGATAGTGTTTAGACTATATTACCCATTGTGGTTGTCCAAATGATATAATTATCTAGGGCCTTGGGGAACATGACTTGGATATTAGCTTTAGGGTAGCTCCTTTGGAGAGCTGAAATATTTCAAGAAGTCATGGATCATTGGACTAGAAGCCTAAGGATGGTAGATATCGTTTAGAGAGGTGCTAGTACACTCTTTCCTCTCTAAATGAACGGCAATGTGTAGATGGGTATTTTAGTCATTTCACCTGTGGGTCAAAGACATAGCTAATGCAACATTATCCTTGGGGTCAATATTTCTTTATGGTGATATTAGAAAATATTTAAAATGCAAAATATAGTTATTTATGTAGCAAGAGTATTTTGGTCATTTTAGTAGCTAAGGCGATTTGTCTTGTTGGTTCTCGGAATGGCCCATAAGTTCTAATTATTTTAGATTGAGGAAATGGTCACAATGAAAATGATTTTATTTTATTTAAGAATTCTAATTTATTTTTAGACTGGAATAAAATAAAGGAACGAGAGAAATTAAATTTATTATCTAGTTTAATTGGTTAATTAATTATTCAATGCCTAAGCCCATATTGAATAATTTAAAAAATTAACTTGGGCTTAAACTAGTTAGTAAAATGCTCAATAATTGTTTTAGTTCATTTGGACTCATTAATTATTTATTGGGTTATTTTAATAGGCCCAGAAAATAAATAATTAATGGTTATTATTTTTGAGCTCATTGGGTCCAAGAAAAAATAATAAATTATTTTGACCCAATAACCTAGACTAAAGGGCTTTTTATTATTCATGGCACAAAAGAGTTAAGGATTACCCCAACCTCTTCCATTGATAACCTCCAGATGTTTGAATTATCAAAACACTAGAGTTGGGTTATATGGTGACGTGAATAGGAGTTCAGTAGTTTAGTTCAGTAGAATAGAACTCATGACATAGTACAAAAGAAAAAAAACCAGAGTTTTTATTTCCTCTGTTCTCTCTCTCTTGTTTTCTCTATTTTCCCTTTCATCTTCTTGTCTTTGCTAACTAATAACAAAGGATCAAGAAGGACCATTCATCGCCTAGGTTGTTTCACCAACATAGATAGGTGGAGGAATATTCTGAGAAGCGAAAAGTTTTGCGTACATGCCAAGTAGAAGCTGACAGATCGCTGGTTTCTCGCTAAAATTGTCGTCGAGACAGGTAGCTTCTCCCGTAGTTGGCGCCTCATCTTCTCAGCTAATAGGAAAAAGACACGTAAAGGTATTGTTTTCACCTTCTACTGTGCTGTGTCTTTGCTTTACTGGGTTTGTTTTCTCGCATGCATGCATCCTCTATTTTTTGGAAGCTGCATGTGGTATCAGATCATTTGCTTTGAATGGCTTAGGATTGATGCATGATAGAAAACAAAATTGCCAAGATTAATATTAATGAGATCCTTCACTGTTTTGGTATGGGTAGATCGTCTATACACCTCACCGTTGAGGTATAAGAGCCTTTGTAAATTTGTATTTTCATGCTTTAGGTAGCTTTGTGTAAACCCAATTTGAAAGGGTATAGGTGGTTGTCATGTTTTTGGTGAAACAATGTAACAAGAAATGGCCTTGGACGATTGCAAAGCATAGTAAAGGCGCCTAGAGCAAAAAATTGTAGAAAAATCGCAACGGGAAGAATTTTTCATCGAGGAAGAAGATGGACCGAGCCGTAAGCCTAGTCAGAAGTCAAGCCATGGCTCGGTGTGAGGGGAGCCGAGGATGCTTAGGCTAGTCACGACTTGAAGTCGTAGCTGGGCTCGAGTATTCCTCGGCTCTAGGTGCGGGCGAGGAAGGCATCCTTATGGATGCAGAGCTTCTCGCAAAAGCTGATGCAGCAGCTTCCTTGTGGAAGCTGTTGTGTCGGGTGCTCGGGTCGCGGGCACCTACCCAACGGACCATGGTCCACGGGTCTTCTCATGGGCCATGATCTAGTGTGGCGGGTGCACTGAAACAGAATTTTTTTTTTATCCCATACCAGGAGAAGTTATTTTTCCTGTAATAGTTAATATTCATTGAATATTTTGCATGGAAAATAATAATAAAGGATATTATGATTAAACAAGATCATTAATTAATTTAGTTAATGTGTTTAATTCTTTTATTTGGGCACTTAGGATTAAAAATAGAAAAGCATAAATACATTTACAATTTTCTAACATGCTAATTATTTTAAGTCCTGTGTTCACTTTTCTCAAAGACCAAAGTTTTTGGGAAATTTTATTTGACAAGGATAAAATATTTTTCTTTAATTAAATGATTATTTTAACTTAAAAAAAAATTAATCATTGGTTATTTTTAAAAAGGTTTTTTATCCTTGACATAGAAAATATTTTGGATTTAAAAATTTTTGTAAGTTAAAATGGAAAGTCATTTTAATTCATTTTAGCAAAGGAAAAATTATTTTTGTCAAATAAAACCTTGAGATCAAAATGTCTAGGAATTTTTTAATGGAAAAGTTTTGAAATTATTAAGTTTTTGACTTAAATAAAATTAATCCATGAGGAAAAATTTCTTAAAGGGTATAAACCTTGACATAAATTTTTTTTTATGAATTTAGACATTTTATTTTAAGTTAAAGGAAAACTTATTTGAAAATTTTCAAATGATATTTTTTCAAGAAAACTCTTATTTAAAACACAAAGTAGGAAAGGGTTCTAATGGCCCCACAGCTTCCATCACGATCCTCATTAGAGATCGTGGGTTTCCTTGCATTACTCTGGAAGTGAACCCGTATAGGATGGAGATACTACAAGGATCTAGAACTAATGAAAGGATGTGATTAATAACCCGGTACACGTACTATGATCGGCCAGCTCACGTTGGAAGTTATAATGCGAGATATGTCTATAGAAAATGAGAAGAAACGGTCATCCCCTCAATGGAGTTATCTTCTAGATCATTACCTAGAAGGAAAATTAATTTGTGTTGGTTAACACACTTAACTTAGGAAATTGTTAATCTTCCCAAGATGCTATGTCAGTTTTCCAAAGAGCCAAATTAATCATGTTAAATATAATAGTAATGGGGTTAGCTATTATCAAGTTTAATATGAGGATAAAGTGCACAAAAATTATTTTTATTTTACAAATACTAAGAATTTCTTTCATTTTTCAAAATTTCAGAAATGGTTGGTGGAGGTTCTTTTAGTCCCTTAGTCATTCTTCTCTGCGAGAATAAGCTAACGGGTCCAAACTATGTGAACTGGAAAAGGAACCTGGACATAATACTTACAGCCAAAGAGTATAAGTATATCTTATATGAGACTTGCCCAGTAATCGGGAAAGGTTCCACCGCTGAGGAGCATGAGGTTGAAAAGGCATGGAAGAAGGTTGACGAAATGGCCCAATGTTATATGTTAGCCTCCATGTCAAATGTGCTACAGTTCAAAAACGAGTACATGGCTACTGCATATGACATTAGCATATTGCTAGCCACAATGTTCATGGATAAGAGCTGACCTACAAGGTAGGAGGCTCTTAGAACGATCATAAACACCAAGATGGCTTAGAGAGCATTAGTTAGAGAGTACATGCTCAAGATGATTACTGCTTTCGAGGGAGCAAAAGTCTTGGGGGCTGTTATTGACCCTGAGAGCCAAGTGGATATGGTTCTCAAATCTTTACCGGGCTTATTTATTTAGTTCAAGTTAAATTACAACATGAACAAGTTAAACATGAGTTTAATGGAGTTGATAAAGGAGCTCTAGGTGGCAGAGAAGGTCATGAAGCCACATGCTAAAGCTATGATGGCATTTTCTTCGAGAACTGGGCCCAAGCCTAGAAAGTTCAAGAAGAAGAAGGGTAATGTAGTGCACCACCTAAGCCCTAACCCAAAGACAAATGCTTCAAGTGTGGGAAGAAGGGACATTGGAAAAAGGAGTGTCTAGATCTTCAAGCCAAGAAAAACCCCACAAGTAATGTGTTCTATCTAGAGTCTATATCAATGGTTGGATCAACTTCTACTTGGATTGTTGATTCAAGAGCTACTGATCATATCTGTAACTCCTTGTAGGGGTTTAGGAAGGTTAGAAGACTTCAGAAGGGTGAACATGGACTATGTGTGGGAAATAGAGCATATGTTTGGGCCATTGCTATTAGAGAATTGTAACTTACTTTTGATTGCAATAGAATAGTTGTTTTGAAGGATATTTTATTTGTTCCTAATTTTAGACAGAATTTGGTTTCAGTTTCTAAACTTATAAATTAAAGATATTCTGTTTATTTCCATTCTAGTATTACTATCAGTAAAAATGGAGAAGTTATATGTACTGGGCACATTTAAGAAAACCTATTCTTCATTAGTCCTATTAATAATCAATTAAATAGCGCACAATCAGAATCTTTAAATAGGAAGAGAAAGACCAATGTTAATGACTCATATCTTTGGCATATAATACTCCATATTAAACCACCTTTATTATGTGGGGAAAGTCATGCATGTCATAGCATTTTACATTGCATTTAGAAATTTAAACTATTCTCATGAATATATGAGTTCCATGAGTTTGCTATTTCTTGAATTTATTTATTATGATATAGCTGTGTTAGTTGAGCTTTTGTTTAATTGAGGAAATTTATTAGAAAGGAAATGAAGTGATAGTGGGAGTTCAGGGAATTTATTGGAGGAATAGTTAAACAAGAGCTGTTGTGGTCTAGTGGATAAGAGTTGGTGTTTAATTCTTGGTGGGCTTGAGTTTGAATCCCAGCAATTGCAAATATTTTTCTTTCTTTTATTTCGTTTGCCCTACTTTCCCTAAGCCTTGGCCGAATTTCCCTTGGAGTAGCCGCTACCTTAGAGACCAACTCCTAAAATCTAGGAGTGTGAATTATCTTAGGAGTATTTGATAAAGGATTAGAAACTAAATTAAATTCTTAATTTTAATATCTTATCATAATCTTTTAGAGAATTTTAAATATTACAAATCTAAAATTTTAAAAGCATTATCTAAGTAATTTATTGAGAAAAAAGTATATAAAAATATATCTTATTTCGAGCAATGTGGCTGCCACTTTTTAAAGGAGATAAGTCTCCATATTCTAATTTTCTTCAAAGAATTTTACAAGGAAAATAAGAGGATAAATGTTGGTTTTAAATTAAGCATTTATCTCTTGGATTATGGATTTTCGAAATTTAGGGGAGGAATAAAAGGAATTTCAGTTTTAGCTTCAAGAAAACCAGATTTTTATCCTTTTAAAATAATTAACTATTAGCTATTTAAATTTACTCAAAATAATATATGTAGTCAATTAAATTGTTTTCTGATCAAATAACTTAATTACTTCATGAAATTTTCTAGAAAAAAACCCTGAGCTGGCCGTCACTTTTGGAGCTAGTTGAGCTCAACTTAAACTCTTCAAAAGCTAGGATAATTCTATCCAAGATAATCCCCAACCAATAGGATTTTTATTTGGCCAAAATACCAGAAATTTTCCCCTTCCTTTCTCTAGAATTTCGGTCACAACACACACACACACACACACACACATTATGCACGAAAATTCCAGACCAATTCACTCCCAAACTCTCTCTTGTTGTTGAGTAAAAACGCAGTTGCACAAAACTCATTTTTTCTTCTCTCATTATTGCCACCATAGAGACCGAAACTAGCCTATTCTTTTCCCTTTTCCTCTTCAGATTTTTGGCCACTTTAGGCATCAAAATCACAGCAATAACACCTCCCAACCACTGACCAATTTCGGCTAAGCAAGAAAAGACCAAAGCTGCCCAATCTTGTTCTTGTGATCAAGAGTTCATAACATGGTAGGACTTCTCCAATCACCTAAACACCAAAACCCAATCTTTTCTTTGCATCAAACCAGCAAAAAACCCCACTCTCTAAACCTCTTAAACTCACGAAACAAGCAGGTTCTGCTTTCTCAAAATTTCGGCCATCACCTCTTCAAGAACAAACCAAAACCGAAACAATATTCAAGGTAAACAATCTTCAACCCTTCTATCCATCTGTCTTTTTATTCTTTCTTTCATTTTCCTCCTAAATCATGTCTAAAGGGACTAATTTCTCCCTTTACTTGGTGAATCTCGATCAAGAGCAACTAGGTGGACCAACTACTTCTCTTCTCCATTGAACTCAAGCTAATTACCAAGGAGTTATCTTGCTTGTCGAGTCTATTTCACTAAGAGGTATCTAAGACCCTATCTTTACTAATTTAAATGGCTTTGTTCCTTACGGTGTTGACTTATGAATGCTGATAAAGTCTAGCATGAAAGCACGAATGAATTAGAATAATAAGTATGATGGTGTGGGAATTAGCCAAAGCATTTTGATAGGGCCTTATTGTATCTTGTCATGATGAATCTAGATCTATGTTATGTGGGCTAAGATGAGATCTTTTAATGTTAGTTGGGGTTGATTATGATGATTTAATGCTGTTTGAATATTGGAGTTGTCATATTGTGGTTTGATTTGGATGAATGCATGCTTTATGATCAATAGCATGACAAGGGGAAATTATGAATGTAATATGATGAGTTGATCAATTTAATGTCCATGCATTGATAGTGGTTAGGTAATGTGTAGCTTGAGTCTATTTCACTAAGAGGTATCTAAGACCCTATCTTTACTAATTTAAATGGCTTTGTTCCTTACGGTGTTGACTTATGAATGCTTATAAAGTCTAGCATGAAAGCACGAATGGATTAGAATAATAAGTATGATGGTGTGGGAATTAGCCAAAGCATTTTGATAGGGCCTTGTTGTATCTTGTCATGATGAATCTAGATCTATGTTATGTGGGCTAAGATGAGATCTTTTAATGTTAGTTGGGGTTGATTATGATGATTTAATGCTGGTTGAATATTGGAGTTGTCATATTGTAGTTTGATTTGGATGAATGCATGCTTTATGATCAATAGCATGACAAGGGGAAATTATGAATGTAATATGATGAGTTGATCAATTTAATGTCCATGCATTGATAGTGGTTAGGTAATGTGTAGCTTGGGTTTTGATTTTGGAATTGTTGATACTAGATAAGTAAGGAGTTGAAGTAAGGGCAATCAGTTGATTTTAGTGTAGCTGTTGAATTATCCAAGCAAGTCCCAACATAACTGTTTTGATAAATATTACATGTTTGCAAGTATTTTGCACAATGTTATTTAGAATTGATGTCAATATGATGATTGACAAGAGGATTGAAACATTAGTTGAACATGATGAGTTAAACTGTGATGTTTTAATACTTGGATTGGAAACGTGGATGTCTTACTTTCTAAATGAGTTTGTCAAATTTCAACTGTTCAAACTGAAAAATGATTTCTTACTCTGTCACTGAACGATTTGGAAATGCTATTATGAAAAACTACATTTAGCAGTTAAGTTAATTAAAGAATTTAAAATAAGAGAAAATGATTCTGCCCTTAGATGTGTAGCGTTGAGTACTCAACGGGGATAGTCTAGTGGTACTAGTCTTGAAGAGCAAGAGTGAGTTTTCTGGCAGGAGGCAACTTCCAGAAAATGAACTCAACTTGGAGAGGCGACAGTATTACTTAGTCAGGCCGGTCCGAGCTAGTATATTGGTCCATGTGGACATTGTTTATCCAGATTAGACAACCGGTGTGTTGGGTGTAGAGATGGAGGAGTATCTCACCCTAGTAGGAGGATCCTCAACTGCCTATTGTTGAAAGGTTACATTGGGATGCTATCATGATGGTAACTATGATATTGATTGTGATACTATTATTTGAATAATTGCTAATCCCTACTTAATGTGTTTATGAGTATGATGAAATAATGATTTATTGTGAGTTGTTTTGGATTTAAAGAGTAAGGCTTTTTTGTATAACTGTTATTGTTGAAATTGACTTGCAAATATGATTTGGTGATTTTGATAAACTTGCATGCACAAATTTTTTGAATATGACATTCGCACACACGAGACTTACTGAGATGCCAATTTCACACATTTTATATCATGATTTTAGGGGAGTGCTTATACTGAGCAGGTCGAGGAAATTAGAGATGATTTTTAGTTTACTTTTATTTATGTTTTGTATTTTTATTCAAGAGATGTTTGATAGTTTTGAATTCTCAGATTTGTATAAGTTTTACCTTCAGATGTAATACGAGTATTTGATTATTTTATTTAGTCGTTTATCTTTTGTACCTCATTATAAAGACCCTTGGTCATTTGGACGTGGCGAAATCCCGCCCTATTTGGGTACGTAGGTAGTGGGGTGTTACAAGTGGTATCAGAGCCTAGGTTTAGGCAAATGACATTAATGAGTAGTACCTAAACCCTAGGAATTGAGATTCATTAAATAGTGGCTGAACTCTAAGAATTGAGGTTTTGTTCTGACTTCTTTATGTTTCTTTTATAGGATGACTAGGAGAACAACAGCTATGACCCAAGACTAGCCATTTATGTGCAGTCCCGCGTGTGGTTGAGTATCTAGCCCTATACATATACTGGATTCATCGTCATCTGGGTCATAGACAGAACCTGAGGGTGGATGGATCCCAAGCAAGGATAAGGTCGACTATAAGCTACCTATGATGGAAGACTTAGGAGTAGAGGAAGGACCTAAAGATCCAACACTTGAGATGCATGCACTTGAGTGGAATAAGTGTTTGGCAGAGTATGAGGGTGATGATAAGGGGGAGATAGGAGGTGAAGGAGTAATTGATGATGAGAGTGAGGATAAGCTGGGAGGATTTGGGGCTGAGGGGGATATAGGAGAGCTTGAGGGAGAGGGTGAGGCAGAGGTGATTGAGGAGGAGGATAGAGTGGATACACCCTTGACCCCATCTCTAAAAGAAGGAACCTCGACGTTGCTAGGAAGTGAGTTTTATGAGTCAGAGTCTGGGAGGCCTAAGAGTGCACTGGTGCTAGCTATGGAGAAACTGAGGGATGCGGAGTTGAAAGCCGAGCTAAGGGGTAGAGACACTGGAGTGTTCATGCTGGGGCGGCCTAGGAAGAAGTGTAGCTCCTTTGGTTTTGCAACATATTGCAAGATAGATCACCCTAACAGCAGTGCGGGATGGCTAGTGGAACCTTCTTCTAAGATTTCTGAGGATTCTAGAGACTCCAGTGATGCTTAAAGTTTTAGGACCTTTAGTGCTTATTCTTTGTTTTTATAAAGAGATGTTCATTTATTTATTTGATTCAGAATTTATTTCTTTATTTCCAATTTTTTTTAGCAAGAATAAAAAAAGGAGTGCCTAGTAGAATGCTCCCTTCTTTTGTACCAAATTGGGATTGGGTAATAAAAGTATGATTTTATTCATTCCTTTATCCTATTTGGAGCATTATTTTCAAAATTTATTTTTCGTTGCATTGCAAGTTATTTCAAATCTATAATTTGATCAATTACGTGTCATGAACTTTCCCCTAATAAGGCTTGTATTGGATGTAAGTAGATGGCACCAAGGCGTAGAACTGCTATGCAAGGAAGAACTGTTCGGGAGAGTGAGTCATCAACCCTTGAGTTTGAGTAGATTGATGTGTTTGAATTTGGGTATAAAAAATCATATAAAAATAAGCACATTCCCAATCAAGTTAAATTAAAACGTTAACCCCAAATTACATATATGAGTAAGCATACTCATCATTAAACGAGTGTTGATCCTCAAGGAACAAGTATGCATTAATCACTTTTCTTATATTGTTTAACCAACTCAATAAAGTGAAAAAGAAATAAAAAGGAAAATAAAATAAAATAAAAGAATATATATATGTCAAGGATGGAGAATTATGTAACTCAAACTATTATTTTAACAAACATGATCTTAAAGTACCTAATCATTGTCATAACTAATTATTCTCTTGGCATAATGAAGGATTAAGATAGATTCACTTTTTTGGTCAATCCATGAAATCACTATTTTCTAGATAAATTAGCATTACTTGGTCTGTCTCAACTAATTCACCCAAAAGATGCATTAAACACAATCTTTGATTAAATTTCTGTGGTCAGACAAACTTAAAACATGAAATTAACCAATGAATCCTTAGTCTGGCATACATCAATTAATCTTTAATTACCTAGTTCTTAGCAATTAACCCCTATGGTCAAGCAAGTTAATAGGCAACAAATACAAAATCAATCAGTTAAAACCACTATCAACCCCTTGGGTCTAGCAAGTTAATGGAAAGAAACAACTAATTAATCTCGTAATCAGCTCAAGTAATTAAATACCAAGAAGAACAATCAATTAATCAAAAGATCAAAGTACTTCTAAAAATCATGAATACCTAAACAATATCAAAGTACAATAAAATAATTAACACATCATTGTTCAAGAAAAAGAAAACAAAAGTAAAAGAAAGCACTTATAGACAAGTTTCCTTCTTCTTCCTTTGTAGACCTTCTTGTACCTTGAATTGAAGAATTCCTCCTTAATTTGAGTAATTTTTTGTTCTGATCTCTGAATTCCCCCTTTTCCCTTGTGTTTTTCCTTTATTTATAGGCTTTAGAAGTGCCTAATTTCGTTCCTCTAGGGTTTTTAGCCAACTGGAAGTAGGAAAATACTAAAACTTTGCAAATCACCAAAAATTGCGTGCGAAGATCATGGCACCGCCTCAGCATCATAGCACAGCTGACGCCGCCTCCGGCCTCCTAGTCGGCACCGGTTGTGGTTTGTCTCTCCAGTCGTTCACTGATTTTTCTTGATTTTCGCTCCAGTCCTTTCAGAGTGCAGCTGGCGCCTCATCTGGCCTCCTAGCTGGTGCCGATTTGGTTCTGTTCCGCTTTGTTTCATTGGTTTTTCATCATCTTGAAGTGCGTGCAATAGCACGTGGCCGGTGCCGGTTCCCTTGTCCTGGCCGGCGCTGCCTCTACTCTGTTTAGCGACGTTTTTGTCTTATTTTACCCCTAAAATTTGAAATAATGCACAAAATACCTTTTCAAGGGTAAAATCTCAAATATGAAGGAATATGACCAGTTATTAAACAAAATGTATTACAAAATATCTTCAAATAACTAGCAAATATATGGCTAATTTAGGCCCTATCACAGATAGGTTGGTCCACTCCAGAAGTGGATTCGAGCAAGAGCGGGAACTGATATCTAGAGGATCCCGAGAGGTGACCATGGGGTAGGCTTTCAGCAAGATGGTTGCCATTCTTCAGAACTTAGTTGAGAAAGTGGATAAGATGGATAAGGAAGTGCCTAGGGGTGAGGATGGGGCACTGGAATGATTCCTGGTGTTCCAACCTTCAACATTTCAGGGAGAAGTGGAGCAAGATGAAAAGGCAGAGCAGTGGATTGAGCAAATGGAGGATATCTTTGCGACTCTACAGTACACCGACAAGAGGATGGTGAAGTTTGTTGTATTTAGGCTTAGAGGTCTCGCCCGAGCTTGGTGGCAGTAAGTCCAGGAGGACTAGGAGAGGAAAGATAGCAACTGGACGTGGGAGAACTTTGTGGAGGCATTTTGAGCAGAGTATATACTGTGATGGATAGCGGTGAAGAGGGAGGATGAGTTCTAGACCCTTAAGTAAGGAGGGATGGGGCTCAGTATACTGCATGGTTTACCCAACTGTCCAAGTACTGTATGTGTCTGGTGGATACCGAGCAAAAATGGACACGATAATTTGTGAAGGGTGGGTCTTAGGTAGGATCTAAAAAACATACTGGCACCATCTCCATCAGTGACATATATGGCCGCAGTAGATGCAACAGCCCGAATGGAAAACAAGGATAGGAATTGGCTCATGAACCAGCCATTCTAGCTGAGCTGACCACCGATGAGACCCTTGACTCACAAGTGACCTGCTGGTCTGATACAGTAGGAAAACAAGGGGAAGCAGCCTAGGACAGTGCCACCAGGACCTATGTCAAGTACGCTGATGTGTCAGAATTATGGGAGGCGAGGTCATACAGAAAGGGATTACTGGTCAAAAGGAATGACGAAAAGATGCTTCAACTGTGGTCACCCAAACCACCTGAGGAACAACTGCCCTAGACCATTTAGGATGGGGCAAGGAGCTTCGACTCAACCGGCTGGGGCAACTAGAGGAGCACCTGTTGGAGGATTGGAGGAGGAGGCCAAAAACCTCAAGTGAAAGCCAAGGTCTTCGCTCTGAACCGAGAAGAGGTTGGAGTTAATTCAGCGGTAGTTGAAGGTACGCTTTCTGTGTAAGGTCACTCTATTTTTGTTTTGATAGACCCTGGATCGACTCATTCATATGTGAATGATAAAAGTGCATGCCAATTGGGTTGGGATAAGGTAGAATTACCTTATACCATTTTAGTAAGTACACTTTTGGAGAGGCAGAGAGATGCGAGTAAGGTGGTGCAAAAGTGTGATATAGTGGTCGGGAAGGAGATTTTGAAGGCGGACCTCATAATCCTATCTATCGACAACTACGATCTGATTTTGGGTATGGATTGGTTAGCAAAACATGGAGCAAGAGTGGATTGCAAGGTCAAGATAGTAGATTTTGTTAGACCCGGATGTGATGTATTAGAGTTTAGCAGGAAGAAGGTGAGGGAATTAAAATTTCTGATAGCAGGAGCAAAGGCATGAAAGATGCTGAAGAAGGGTTATGTAGGGTACCTGGCTTACCTAATCAATAAGCCAAAAGATTAGTATACTTTGGAAAGCACTGAGGTGGTGAAGGATTTCGCAGATGTATTTCCGGCCGAACTCACTTCTTTTCCACCTTCTCGAGAAGTCGAGTTCACTATTGATTTGGTTCCTGGAGCTAAGCTGGTATCGAAGACTCCTTATTGGATATGCCTGCAGAATTAAAAGAATTGAAGGAGTAGCTAGAGGAATTGGTTAAGCAAGGGTATGTAAGACCTAGTATATTGCCTTGGGGAGCTCTTGTGTTATTTGTAAAGAAAAAAGATGGGATGCTGAGGTTGTGCATAGACTATAGAGGGTTGAATAACCTCACGATCAAGAACAAGTATCCTTTACCCTTGATTGATGAGTTGTTCAATCAGTTGCAAGGCTCTTGTTACTTTTCTAAGTTGGATCTCCAGCAAGGTTATTACCAGGTGCGAATAAAAGAGGAGGATATTCCCAAGACAACTTTCAACACTAGATATGGACACTACGAGTTCATGGTGATGCCATTCGAAGTAATTAATGCACCTGCCATTTTCATGGATCTTATGCACAGGGTTTTCTAGCTGTACTTGGATAAGTTTGTAGTAGTGTTCATAGACGATATTCTAATCTATTTAAAAAATCCCGAGGGGCATGCGGAGCATCTAAAGTTGGTATTGGAAAAATTGAGAGAGCATTAACTTTATGCTAAGTTTAGCAAATGCGAGTTCTGGTTAGATTCAGTGGCCTTTCTTGGTCACGTGATATCCAAAAATGGAATTAAGGTGGACCCAGTAATAGTCGATGCTGTCTCAAATCGGAAACAAACGGAGGGCGTAACTAAAATTAGGAGTTTTCTTGGATTGGCGAGATATTACCGTCGGTTTATCAAGAACTTTTCTACGCTAGCTACGCCGATGGCCCAACTACTAAGGAAGGACATACTGTACGTCTGAAGTGATAAGTGTGAGAAGAGTTTTCAGGAGCTTAAAAGGAGATTGATGACGACATTGGTATTGAACTTAACTGAAGAAGGTAATGTTGGGATGTATGCTCTCTTAGACTAGGTTTCTGATGTAAAAATCGAATATTTTAATAAAAGAATTTATTGTCAAAATTTGTTTGTAAATTTACAATTTTATTTGTGCACAATTACGTTTAGAAAAGACCTATTGTGTTTAAGTAAGTGGTCCATGTGAATGGAGGTCTTTCACAGTAAGGTATAGATCACGGGTTACTTAGCACATAAACTTTTGTTTTTAACCGATTGATGAGAATAGAAATCTCATCATGTTTAGGTTATTATGTAGTGAATTCTAAATGGGAAATGGCTTACCTTTAGCCAGTGAGTAGTCCATTCACTTCATGACATAAGCGTATTTCGAATACGTAGAACAGAACCTGTAGTAGTGGTTTCTTAAAAGTACTATACGGTAAAAACTTAGACTATTACCGTTACAGCGTGGACTAGTACTCTACGACTTGAGTATGAGTTGGTGGTCTGACGAAGTTGGAAGCATATACTTTGATATGCTATAGTTGAGGTTCTATCGTAGGGCCAATATACTTGCATGTTGGGTATGTGTGACTAGGTAGTTAAGACAGACTTGTACAAGATAGTTTCTATATTATATCGCCTCTTATGGTTGTTTGAATGATCTGAATATCTAGGGCCCTGGGAAACATGACTTGGATGTTTGTTTTAGGGTAGCTCTTCCCTTAGAAAGCGGAAATAATCCAGGAGATCGTAGATCATTGGACTAGAGGCCTAGATGGTAGATGTCATTTAGAGAGGTGTTAGTACATTTCTTCCTCTCTAAATGTACGGTGATGTATAGATGGGTATTTTAGTCATTACACCTGTAAGTCGGAGACTTTGCTAACGCAACATTGTCCTTAGGGTCAATATTTCCTTATGGTGATATTAGGAAATATTGAAAATGTAAAATATAGCTATTTATATGGTAAGGGTATTTTGGTCGTTTTAGTAGTCAAGGCGGTGTGTCTTTTAGTCCCCAATATAGACCGGGAGTCCTAATTAAATACGGGTTAAGGGATTGATCTTAAATTAAATGAAATTATTTTATTTAAGTAGCCTAATTTAATTATTGGGCTAGAATAAAATGAAGGTCCATGGAGAGAGAATTAATTAAATTGGTTTGGTGGGCTAATTAATTATTCAGGGTTTTGGCCCAGTTTGAATAATTAGGGATTAACCTGGGCTTAAACTGATTTAGACTTATTTAATTGGACTGGTTTGTTTGGGCTAGAAAATTAATTATTTGTTGGGCCATTGAGTTGGTTCTAACTAGAATAATTAATTAAGCCCAATAGGTTAAACCAAGAGTCTAATGACCCAATCTAGTTTAACCTAGGGTTTTTTATTTAGGTTAAACAGGAGGATTGGAAACAACGTGGTTGCAATTAGACACACAAGAGAGACAGCTTCTTCTCTGTGGAATAGCCATACGTCTCTCTTTTTCTCTCTCTAGAAAATTCCCTAGCTTGTTAGTTATTCACCAAACGGTAGTTAGGCAGGCTATATACTAGAAGACCGAGAGTTTGGCGTTCACATACATGCAAAAGCAGAGTAGGAGGCTTGCAAGAATCGCACCAGAGGCTTCTACCAGCACATCTACACCGGTTGCACACATTTTGGTGCAGCCAACACTTAGAACGAGAAAAAGAGGTAAAATTTTTAAAACCTCGGGATTAGGATAGGGCGCAACTGGCGCCGGCCCTACTCTGGAATCCCTGTTCTTGTTTTCTAGTTTTTTTTATGTTTGCTTTCGCTACATGCTCCGTGTTTTACCGCTTTCCACGGTTTCAGGTAAAACCTATTCCTTGTACATGGATGCCTCTAAGGAAGGTCTAGGGGTAGTGTTGATGTAAGACAGAAAAGTTATCGCCTATGCATCATGAAAATTGAAGTCGCACGAGGTGAATTATCCAACGCACGACTTAGAGTTAGCTGCGATAGTGTTTGCTTTAAAGAAATGGTGACACTATTTGTATAGAGCGGAGTATGAACTCTTCACGGATCATAAGAGCTTGAAGTATATATTCATGCCAAAGGACTTGAACTTAAGGCGGAGGAGGTGGATGGAGCTCTTAGAAGAATACAAGTGTCCAATTAACTACCATCAGAGGAAAGCTAATGTGGTGGCTGATGCGTTGAGTCGAAAAATGAGGATTACTAGTATGAGGGTACAAGAAGTCCAATTAGTACAAGAACTCTTGGAGAGAAAGGCGGAAGTAGGAGAAGGAAAGATCAGCTTGTGTAATCTGAAGATGGAACTTGAGTTGGGGCAAGAGATTGGAGAGGTGCAATGAGGCAATTAAGACTTTCAAACTTTTAAAACAAAGGAAATCAAAAGAGGAAATAAGGAGTTTCGGACAGAAGAAGCTGAAGTGTTGTATTTTTGAGAACTGATATGTGTACCGGATGACCCAATATTGAAGAGAAAGATAATAGGCGAGGCTCAGAAGAGCAAGTATGCTATTCATCCTGGAGAAATATAGATGTACCAAGATTTGAAGAAGACCTACTGGTGGCCAGGAATGAAAAAGGATGTGGCACAATACGACACTACTTGCCTGACATGCCAGAAGGTAAAAGTGGAGCATAAGAAGGCATCTAGATTACTGCAACCGTTGCCTATTCTCGAGTGGAAGTGGCAAGAGGCGACGATGGATTTTGTTACCGGGCTGCCGATGTCGAAGACTATGAAGCATGCTGTGTGGATTGTGGTTGATAGGTTAACCAAGACTGCTCAATTTATCCCAGTAAATATGATGGACTCTATGAAAAAGTTGGCTAAAACATATATTCCGGAAGTGGTTAGATTAAATGGTGTACCATCGAGTATTGTATCCGACGGGGATCCCAAATTTACCTTAAGGTTTTGGACCAAATTTTAAGAGTCAATGGGAACGACTCTGAAGCTCAGCACTCTTGGTCATTTGCAGACAGATGGACAATTTGAAAGAGTCATCTAGATATTGGAGGATATACTTAGGGCTTGTATGTTGGATTTTGGAGATAAGTGGTTAGATTGCATACCTTATGCTAAGTTGGCCTACAACAATAGTCATCAGGCATCAATTAGAATGACACCTTATGAAGCCTTATATGGACGAAAATGTCAAGTGCCATTGTATTGGGGTTGGACTGAGGATGGACAAATCAACAAGTCTGAGGATGTGAATATTGAAGAAACGGTAGACAAAGTAAAGATGATAAGAGAGAGGCTGAAAGCCGCACAAAGACGGCAGAAGAATTATGCCGACAATAGAAGAAGGGAGCTGGAGTTCAAGTGGGAGATCAAACTTTTCTAAAAATAACACCTAGCAGAGGAATTTTGAAACATCCTAAAGGAGGAAAGCTGAGTCCTAGATATTTAGGACTATTTTCGGTGATTGAAAGGATTGGACCCGTAGCATATCGGTTGGAGCTGCTAGAAGGGTTAGCGGAAATTCATGATGTGTTCTATGTATCGCAGTTGAAGAAATACAACCCTGATCTGGAGCATGTATTGAATGAGGAGCCATTGATTCTTCAGCCTGACCTAAGGTACGTGGAGAAGCTAATTAAAGTTCTAAATCATAATGTCAAGATGTTAAGGAATAAGCAGATACCTATGGTGAAGATTTTTTGGGATCATCATGGTTCTCAAGACACGACGTGGGAGACTGAAGATTAGGTGAAGAGGAAGTATCCGAATTTGCTTTAGAGGTATATCACCTTGAATTTCAGGGTGAAATTCTCTTAAGAGGGAGAGGATGTAATACCCCGTCTTAAACCACCTTTATTATGTGGAAAAAGTCATGCATGTCATAAACATTTTACATTGCATTTGGCAATTTGAACTATTCTCATGAATATATGAGTTTCATGAGTTTGCTATTTCTTAAATTTATTTATTATGATATAGCTATGTTAGTTGAGCTTTTGTTTTAATTGAGGAAATTTATTAGAAAGGAAATGAAGTGATAGTGGGAGTTAAGGGAATTTATTAGAGGAATAGTTAAACAAGAGTTGTTGTGGTATAGTGGATAAGACTTGGTGTTTAATTATTGGTGGGCTTGAGTTTAAATCCCAACAATTGCAAATCCTTTTCTTTTTTTTATTTCCTTTTCCTTAATTTCCATAAGCCTTGGCCGAATTTCCGTTGGAGTAGCCGCCACCTTGGAGACCAACTCCTAAAATCTAAGAGTGTGAATTATCTTAGGAGTATTTGATAAAGGATTAGAAACTATGCAGGATGCTGTGTGGGTTATGGTTGATAGGTTAACCAAGACTGCTTATTTTATCCCGGTAAATGTGAAGGACTCTATGGAAAAGTTGGCTAAAACTTATATTTGGGAAGTGGTTAGATTGCATGGTGTACCGTTGAGTATTTGTATCCGATAAGGATCCCAGATTTACCTCAATGTTTTGGGCCAAATTTCAAGAGTCAATAGGAATGACTCTGAAGCTTAGCACTTCTGCTTATCCGTAGATAGATGGACAATTTGAAAGAGTCATCTAGATATTGGAGGATATGCTTAAGGCTTGCGTGTTGGATTTCGGAGATAAGTGGTTGAATTGCATACCTTATGTTGAGTTAGCCTACAACAACAGTCATCAGGCATCAATTAGAATGACACCTTATAAAGCTTTATATGGACGGAAATGTCAAGTGCCATTGTATTGGGGTTGGACTGAGGATGGACAAATCAGCAAGTCTGGGGAGGTGAATATTGAAGAAATGGTAGACAAAGTAAAGATGATAGAGAGGCTGAAAGCAGCGCAAAGTCGACAGAAGTGTTGTGCCGACAATAGAAGAAGGGAGTTGGAGTTCAAGTGGGAGATCAGACTTTTCTAAAGATAATGCTTAGTAGAGGAATTCTGAAGCATCCTAAAGGAGGGAAGCTGAGTCCTGGATATTTAGGACCATTTTCGATGATTGAAAGGATTGGACCTGTAGCATATTGGTTGGAGCTGCCAGAAGGGTTAGCGGGAATTCATGATATGTTTTATATGTCTCAGTTGAAGAAATACAACCCTGATCCGGAGCATGTATTGAATAAAGAGCCATTGATTCTTTAGCCTGACCTAAGGTACGTGGAGAAGCCAATTAAAGTTCTAGATCATAGTGTCAAGATGTTGAGGAATAAGCAGAAACATATGGTAAAGATTTTATGGGATCATCATGGTTCTCAAGACGCGACGTGGGAGACTGAAGATTAGGTGAAGAGGAAGTATCCCAATTTGCTTTAGAGGTATGGCACCCAGAATATCAGGGTAAAATTCTCTTAAGGGGGAGAGGATGTAATACCCTGTAATAAACCACTTTTATTATGTCGGAAAAGTCATTCATGTCATAACATTTTACATTGCATTTGGCAATTTGAACAATTCCCATGAATATATGAGTTCCATGAGTTTGCTATTTCTTGAATTTATTTATTATGATATAGCTGTGTTAGTTGAGCTTTTGTTCTAATTGAGGACATTTATTAGAAAGGAAATGAAGTGATAGTGGGAGTTAAGGGAATTTATTGGAGGAATAGTTAAACAAGCGTTGTTTTGGTCTAGTGGATAAGACTTGGTGTTTAATTATTGGTGGGTTTGAGTTTGAATCCCAGTGATTGCAAATCCTTTTCTTTCTTTTATTTCCTTTTCCCTAATTTCCCTAAGCCTTGGCCGAATTTCCATTGGAGTAGCCGCCACTTTGGAGACCAACTCCTAAAATCTTGGAGTGTGAATTATCTTGGGAGTATTTGATAAAGGATTAGAAACTAAATTAAAATTTTAATTTTAATATCTTATCATAATCTTTTAGAGAATTTTAAATATTACAATTCTAGAATTTTAAAAGTACTATCTAAGTAATTTATTGAGAAATAAAGTATATAAAAATATATCTTATTTTTTAGCAATATGGCCGCCACTTTTTAAAGGAGATAAGTCTCCATATGCTAATTTTCTTCAAATAATTTTAAAATGAAAATAAAAGGATAAATGCTGGTTTTAAATTAAGCATTTATCTCTTGGATTATGGATTTTCAAAATTTAGGGGAGGAATAAAAGGAATTTCAGTTTTAGCTTCAAGAAAAGCAGATTTTTATCCTCTTGAAATAATTATCTATTATCTATTTAAATTTACTTAAAATAATATATGTAGTTAATTAAATTATTTTTTGATCAAATAACTTAATTACTTCATGAAATTTTCTAGAAAAAAAACCCTAAGCTGGCCGCCACCTTAGGAGCTAGTTGAGCTCAACTTAGACTCTTCAAACCTAGGATAATTCTATCCAAGATAATCCCCAACAAATAGGATTTTTATTTGGCCAAAATACCAGAATTTTTTCCTTTCCTTTCTCTAGAATTTTGGTCACAACACACACATTATGCACGAAAATTCCAAACAAATTCACTCCCAAACTCTCTCTTGTTGTTCAGCAAAAACGCAGCTACACAAAACTTATTTTTTCTTCTTTCATTCTTGCTACCATAGAGACCGAAACCAGCCTATTCTTTCTCTTTTTCTCTTCAGATTTTTGGCCACTTCAAGCATAAAAACCACAGCAATAACACCTCCCACTCACTGACCAATTTCGGCTAAGCAAGAAAAGACCAAAGTTGCCCAATCTTGTTCTTGTGATCAAGAGTTCATAACAAGGTAGGACTTCTCCAAACCCCCAAACACCAAAACCCAATCTTTTTTTTTTTTTTTGTATCAAACCAGTGAAAAACCCCACTTTCTAAGCATCTTAAACTCACAAAACAAGTAGGTTCTGCTTTCTCAAAATTTTGGCCAGCACTCCTTCAAGAACAAACTAAAACCGAAACAACATTCAAGGTAAACAATCTTCAACCCTTGTATCCATCTGTTTCTTTATTCTTTCTTTCTTTTTCCTCCTAAATCACGTCTAAGGGACTAATTTCTCCCTTTACTTGGTGAATCTCAATCAAGAGAATCTAGGCGGACCAACTACTTCTCTTCTCCATTGAACTTAAGCTAATCACCAAGGAGTTATCTTGCTTGTCAAGTCTATTTCGCTAAGTGGTATCTAAGACCCTATCTTTACTGATTTAAATGGCTTTGTTCCTTAAGGTGTTGACTTATGAATGCTTATAGAGTCTAGCATGAAAGCACGAATGGATTAGAATAATAAGTATGATGGTGCGGGAATTAGCCAAAGCATTTTGATAGGGCCTTGTTGTATCTTGTCGTGATAAATCTAGATCTATGTTATGTGGGCTAATATTAGATATTATAATATTAATTGGGCTGATTATGATGACTTAATGGTGGTTGAATATTGGAGTTGTCATATTGTGCTTTGATTTGGATTAATGCATGCTTTATGATCAATAGCATGACAAGGGAAAATTATGAATATAATATGATAAGTTGATCAATTTAAATGCTACGCATTGATAGTGGTTAGGTAATGTGTAGCTTGGGTTCTGATTTTGGAATTGTTAATACTAGATAAGGAAGGAGTTTAAGTAAGGGGTAATCAGTTGACTTTGGTGTAGCTGTTGAATTATCCAAGTAAGTCCCTACATAACCGTTTTGGTAAATGTTACATGTTTGCAAGCATTTTACACAATGTTATTTGGAATTGATGTCAATATGATGATTGAAAAGAGGATTGAAACATTAATTGAACATGATGAGTTATACTATGATGTTTTGATACTTGGGTTGGAAATGTAGATATCTTAGTTTCTAAATGAGTTTCTCAAATTTCAACCGTTCAAATAAAAAAATGATTTCTTACTCTATCACTAAACGATTTGGAAATGCTATTGTGAAAAACCACGTTTTGCAGTCAAGTTAATCAAAGAATTTAAAATAAGGGAAAATAATTTTGCCCCTAAATAGGGAGCGTTGAGTACTCAACGGGGGTAGACTAGTGGTACTAGTCTTGAAGAGCAAGAGTGAGTCTTTTGGCAGGAAGCCACCCCCAGAAGATGAATTCAACTTGGAAAGGCGACAATACTACTTAGTCAGGCCGGTCCGAGCTAGCATATTGGTTCACGTGGACATTGTTTATCTGGATTGGACAACCAGTGTATTGGGTGTACAGATGGAGGAGTATCTCACCCTAGTGGGAGGATCCCCACTACCCATTGTTGAAAGGTTATATTGGGATACTATCATGATGGTAACCATAATATGGATTGTGATACTATTATTTGAATAATTGCTAATCCCTACTTAATGAGTTTATGAATATGATGAAATGATGATTTATTGTGAGCTGTTTTGGATTCAAAGAGCAAGGCTTTTTTGTATAACTGTTATTGATGAAATTGACTTGCAAACATGATTTGGTGATTTTAATAAACCTGCATGCACGGATTGTTTGAATATGACATTCGCACACAGGGGACTTACTGAGATGCCAATCTCACACCTTTTATATCATGTTTTTAGGGGAGTGCTTATACTGAGGAGGTTGAATAAATAGGAGACGATCTTCAGTTTATTTTTATTTATGTTTTGTATTTTTGTTCAAGAGATGTTTGATAGTTTTGAATTCTCAGACTTGTATAAGTTTTACCTTCGAATGTAATATGAGTATTTCATTATTTTATTTAGTCGTTTATCTTTTGTACCTTGTTTTAAAGACTCCTGGTCCTCTGGACGGGGTGACATCCTACCCTATTTGGGTATGTAGGTAGTGGGGTGTTACATTGCATCTAAGGTTGGATCACATTAACTCAACCAGGATTCATAGGTTAATCCATGGTAAGCGTTCAGGTTCATTGAGATTGAAAAGTTGGCCTCAGTGTGAATCCTATCTTATGGGAAAAATGACCAAAAGGTGGATAGAGCCATAGAAGCATTGAGTCTTGTTCACATTGATGTGTGTGGTCCTTTGTCTGCACCAGCAAGAAGGGGGTTTGAGTACTTCATCACTTTCATAGATGATTGTACAAGGTATGGTAATGTTTATCTGATGAGACATAAGTCTGACTCTTTTAACAAGTTCAAAGAGTTTAAGGCTGAAGTGGAGCATCGAATAGGTGAGATAATAAAGACCTTATTATCAGATCATGATGGAGAATACCTCATTGGTGAATTCAAGGACTATATGGTACATCATGGGATAGTATCCTAACTCTTTGTGCCAGGGACACCCCAGTAGAATAGAGTAGCTGAGAGAAGGAACAGAACATTGATGGAAATGGTCCAAAGCATGATGTCTCATGCTACTCTTCCAGTATCTTTTTGTGGATATGCCCTAAAAACAGCGACATATATTCTGAACTTGGTGCCTTCCAAGTCAGTAGCTAGGACTCCCTATGAGATGTGGATTGGCGTAAGCCAAGTTTAAATCATCTCAAGATATGGGGTTGTCCAGCTTATGTACTGATCAAGGGAGATAAGTTAGATCCAAAATCAGAATTATGCTATTTTGTTGGGTAACCAAAAGGTACAAATGGTAGTTACTTTTGTCATCCCAATGAGCAAAAAGTACTCGTGAGTACTAATACTAGAAACTTGGAGGATGAACAAAGTACATCTACTAAAGGTTCAACAACATTGGAACTCGAAGAGAAGTTATCTTCTTAGTCAACTTCTCCTAACCCGATTATAGAACAAGAAGAAGCACAAACTCAGGAACCTATACAAATCGAGCCTCGTTGTAGTGGGAGGATATCTAGAGTTCCAGAAAGATGGACTGGAGAGGCTTTTGACCTAGTCTCCAACCATTAGGAACAAGATCCCACTAGATAAAAGGAGACTATTACTTATGTTGATGCAGACCTATGGCATGAAGCAATGAAAGCCGAGATTGAGTTTATGTACTTCAATCAGGTTTGGGATCTTGTAGCTTCACCTGAAGGGATAAAACCCATTTGGTGTAAGTAGGTTTACAAGAGGAAGAGGGGAACGGATGGAAGGGTGAAAATCTTCAAAGCTAGACTTGTGGCAAAAGGGTATACTCTGAAAGAAGGGATTGACTATGAGAAAACATTTTCTTTGGTAGCTATGCTTAAGTTCATCTGTATCCTTCTTGCCATTGTATGTCATTATGACTACGAGATATGGAAAATAGATGTCAAGACGGCATTTTTAAATAGCCATCTTAGTGAAGACATCTATATGTCCCAATTAAAAGGCTTTATTGCTAAAAGCCAAAAACATATGGTTTGTAAGCTTAAGAAATCTATTTGTGGACTTAAGCAGGCATCCAGAGCATGGAACATTTGTTTCGATGAGACTGTAAAGTCTTATGATTTCATTCAAAATGAGGATGAACCATGTGTGTATAGGAAATTGGAAGGCATAAATGTGATTTTCTTGTCCTGTATGTGGATGACATTCTACTCATTGAAAATGATGTAGGGACACTGTCATCTACTAAGATTTGGCTATCTAATCAATTTAGTATGAAGGACTTGGGTGAAGCTAGTTACCTTCTCGGAATAAAGCTTCTTAGAAATGGGAAGCAAAGAATATTAGGTTTATCCCAAGCTACATACATTGACAAGTTGTTAGCCAAGTTCAGCATGGACTCATACAAGGGGGCATTGATCCCTTGCAGATATGGGTTGTCTTTTTCTTCAAAGGACTATCCAAAGTCTCAAGAAAAAAATGATAGGTTGAGTAGGATTCCCTATACTTCAGTTGTGGAAAGTCTCATGTATGTTATGCTGTGTACTAGACCAGATATTTGCTTTACCGTAAGTTTAGTCAGTAGATATTAGTCAAACCCCGGGGAGGTTCATTTGCAAGTTGTAAAGCATATTCTCAAGTGTCTCAAAGGCACGAGAGATTATATACTGGTTTATAGGGCTGATGACTTGGTTCCTACAGGATACACGGACTCAGACTTCCAGGCAGATAAGGATGAGAGAAAATCACTAGTGGATATATCTTCACCTTGTCTGGAGGAGCCATTTCATGGAGGAGTATCAAGTAATCTTACATTGCTGACTCAACCATGAAAGCTTGGTATGTGGCAGCTTCGGAGGCATGCAAGGAAGCAGTATGGCTCCGGAAGTTTCTTTTGGAACTTGAAGGCATACCACAAATGGACAAACTAGTTATGATGTATTGTGATGACACTGGTACAGTCTTACAATCTAAAGAACCTAGGAACCACAAAAAGGGGAAGCGCATAGAGAGGAAGTACTACCTGATCCGGGGTTTCATCCAGAGATGGGAAGTCGTAGTGGAATAGATTGCCTCAGAGAACAATCTAGCAGATCCTTTCACCAAGCCTTTGGCGAAGAGAGTCTTTAGAAGATACTTAGACGCCATAGGGGTGGGTACCTATCGACTTACTTAGTCTTAGAGTGTAAGTGGGAGATTGTTGGAATATATGCTCTCTTGGACTAGGTTTCTTCTGTAATTTTGACTTGTATTAATTAAAGTATTTTTCTCAAAATTTATTTGTGAAGTCTTTTATATATTTGTGCACGATTTATTAGAAAAGACCCATTATGTTTAAGTAAATGATTCATGTGAATTGAGGTCTCTCATAGTAAGGTATGAACCATGGGATACTTAACACATAAACTGTTGTTCTAAATCGGATGATGAGAATGGGAATCTCATCGTGGCAAGGTTATTATGTTATGAATTCTAAATAGGGAATGGCTTACCTTTAGCCAATGAGTAGTCTACTCATTTTATAACACAAGCGTATTTTGAATACGTAGAACAGGACCTGAAGAAGTGGTTTCTAAAAAGTACTATATGATAGAATTCCATATTACTACTGCTACAACGTAGACTTGTACTCTACAACTTAAGTTTAAGTTGGTGGTTTGACGAAATTGGAAGTGTTTTCTTTGATATACTATAGTTGAGGTTCTTGAGAAGGACTAATATACTTATATATTGGGTATATGTGACTAGTTAGTAAAGATAGACTTGTATGAGATAGTGTCTATACTATATCGCCCCTTGTGGTTGTCCAAATGATCTAATTATCCAGGGCCCTGGGGAACATGACTTGGATATTGGTGTTAAGGTAGCTCCCTTGGAGAGCTGATATATTCCAAGAGTCTTAGATCATTGGACTAGAGGCCTAAGGATGGTAAATGTCGTTTAGAGAGGTATTAGTACACTCTTTCCTCTCTAAATGAACAGCGATGTGTAGAGGAGTATTTTAGTCATTTCACTTGTGGGTCGAAGACATAGCTAACACAACATTGTCTTTGGAGTCAATATTTTCTTATGATGATATTAGAAAATATTTAAAATACAAAATACAGCTATTTATGTAGCAAGAGTATTTTGGTCATTTTAGTAGCCAAAGCAATGTGTCTTTTCGGTCCTCGGAATAGCTCATAAGTCCTAGTTATTTTAGGTCGAGGAAATGGTCACAAAGGATTTTATTTTATTCAGGAATTCTAATTTATTTTTGGACTGAAATAAAATAAAGGAAACGAGAGAAATTAAATTTATTATCTAATTTAATTGATTAATTAATTATTCAAGGCCTAAGCCCAGATTGAATAATTAGAAAAATTAACGTGGGCTTAAACTAGTTAGTAAAATGATTAATAATTGTTTTAATTCATTTGGGGTCATTAATTATTTATTGAGTTATTTTAATAGCCCCATGAAATAAATAATTAATGGCTATTATTTATGGGCTCATTGGGTCCAAGAAAAAATAATAAATTATTTTGTCCCAATAGCTTGGACTAAAGGGTTTTTTTTTTATTTTTTATTTTATTATTCACAGTATAGAAGAGTTAAGGATTGCCCAAACCTCTAGATGTTTGAAATATCAAAATACCAGGGCTGGGTTATCTAGTGACGTGAATAGGAGTTGAGAAGTTTAGTTCTGTAGAACAGAACTCACGACATAGTAAAAGAGAAAAAAAAACCAGAGTTTTTATTTCCTCTGTTCTCTCTCTCTCTCTCTCTCTCTCTCTCTCTTGTTTTCTCTGTTTTCGCTTTCATCTTCTTGTCTTTGCTAACTAATAGCAAAGGATCAAGAAGAACCATTCCTCACCTAGGTTGTTTCACCAACATAGATAGGTGGAAGAATATTTTGAGGAGCAAAAAGCTTTGCATACATGCCAAGTAGAAGCCGACAGTTCGCTGGTTTTCTCGCCAAAATCGTCGTTGGGATAGGTAGCTGCTCCTGTGGTTGGCGCCTCATCTTCTAAGCCAAATAGGAAAAAGACACGTAAAGGTATTGTTTTCACCTTCCGCTGTGCTGTGTTTTTACTTTACAGGGGTTTTTTTTTCTCGCGTGCATGCATCCTCTATTTTTCGGAAGCTGCAAGATTTAGGTAGCTATTGACACTATTTGGATTTATTGCATTAAGTTTTATAATCTCTAATAGTGATCTGTCTGTTTTGTTGGTAGGATGGTTAAAAGATTCACATCCGTTACCCGAGATTGGCTTTTCATGTGTGGTAGATCATCTATTCCAGTTCTTGTAGTGGATCTATTCTCATCAGACACGAAACCCGAACCTGGGTTAGATTAGTTCAACTTAGATAGCAGTGATAGTAACATGAAGTTTGAGGTTTCCAAACCTATTGTGCCTAATGATGGTAAGGAAGAGAAGATGGAAGTTGAGGTTGTTGAACTAGAGTTACCTGAATAAGAAGGTGTTGAGGATGTGCATGCGGTAGACCCTCCCATACCAGTAGTTGATTTAGTCTTAGATAGAGAGATTGGGGAGGAAGCTCCTAATCTTAACTTAGCGATGATAGCGGGAAAAAGATGGATGATTCTGATAGTGAAATAGAAGGGGGGATGGAAGAGTCTGATGATGAGGAGGAGGTAGTTGTACCTTCTCGGACTCCACTAATAGAGAGTTTGACACTACCCTTTTGGCTTTGACTTTGAGGAGTCCAGTGATGAGGGATTTAGTCAAAATGATAGACTCACCCTAGTGGAGGAGAGTCCTAGGAAGAGCAGAACTAATGGTTGTACACTTAGGTTCGGATTGGAAATAGATTGCAAGAAGAGAAGAGAATGATGGTTCAGAGAATCTATTTCTGACTACTCAAGTAACGACTAGAGTAGCAAGAAGTCTTAGTGATGTAATTGTTGATTAGGGAATCTATTTATTGAGTTCATAGCTTTATTTACTTTATTATCTATGAGTATCTGATTCTTGTAGAGGTATCACCTATGATATCCAATTTCTTTATGTTAAAGTATGATTTATTTTAAATAAAAATTTTGAGTATTTCATTTCTTTAAAAAAAAAAAAAAAAAACCTCTCATATGTTCAATAAGTGAGCAAAAGTTATATATATATTATCTCTACACTATATGTTTGCATTCATATGTATGCAATTGTCGATCTATAATTGTGGTGATGATGATGGAAGATGGCACCTAGACGTAAAATTATAGTAGGAGACAGAACTGGTCATGTCAGATAATCTTCAACACCTAAAAACGAGCCAACAGAGCACTCGTTGCTAGATATGAGAAAAGAAACAAAGAAGAGCAAGAGATAGAACCTGAGGGATCTTCTAAGGTGATAGTTGAACAGTCCCAATTAAGACCCTACCATTGAATTTAGCTTGCTGAGAAAATGTAGTTACTAAAGGAAATAAGTTAAAGACATAAGTGATAACCAAGGTGGTTGAGCAGAGAGGACGTTAGATCGGATGCTGAGAAAATGTAGTTACTAAAGGAAATAAGTTAAAGACATAAGTGATAACCAAGGTGGTTGAGCAGAGAGGACGTCAGATTGGATGCAGTCATGGTGCCAGGTTAATTCTTTATTTTTCCTAAAATAATATACTCTTTGATCTTTGTTCTATATAGCCTATATATATTGTGTAGTGTGTTATTCGTATGAGTAGTGATAAGTTAGACCATAAGAGTCGAATCTATTAACTATGAATAGTTATATTATTTCTTATTTATTGTTTAAGCATTCCTCATTGTGCAAGGAATTAGGGATCTATAGGTTTGATTTGAGAGATGAAATTTTGGCTGGAAAAATAAAATTTATCGAGAATCTAACTCGTTTTTCTTTTGAGGATTATAGTAGCATATTAGGTTCGGAATGATGGTTGAAGTAAGGAGTTAAGTTGGTTATAAAGATAGAATAATGCATCTTTGTAGGTTAGATAATTAAATTTTAAAAGAGGTAAGGTAAAGGAAGTGTAGTGCATAATACTAGAAGCGAAGGTTCAAAAACTATCGTTGAAGGAGTACTAAGGATATCTAGTCTGGTGTTGTAAACTACGGGACCCAGTAGTAATGGTACAAGAAAAGGACGGAATTTTAAAGCTATGTATAGGCCAGTGAATATTGAATAGTTTGGTCATCAAGAATATATATGGTCACTCCTAAGTTAGACTTGAGATAAGGATATCATTAGGTATGAATTTGAGAAGGGGATATACTCGAGATTGCGACTATTATTCGTGATAGGTACTGAGGACGGATGGTACTGTCATACTGATTGACAAAAGGTCTATTGCTGATGGAGTAGATGCATAGGATTTCAATCCTACTTTGATAATTTTATGGTGCCTTTTCAAATAACACCTGATGTATTTTAAATGCCATTAAGGATATGAAATAATCGAAATTGGTGTTAGAAAGTGCAGATAGTATAAATTTCCGTTAATTTTTTTGGTAAGTGAAAGTTTAGTTGAGCATAGTTCTATTTTTGGAATGAGAGGTAATCAGGGGCGGATTTAAGATAGCCCTAGCCAAAGTAGAGGTTGCATGGGATGTCATCAAGTAGTATACCCAAGTAGGATCCTTAGTTCATTGTAAGATTTTAGACTAAGTTCCTAGAGATAATATGATCAACTTGGAAGTTTTGAGTTGCAGCATATCCTCAAAATTGATAGCCAGTCGGAGAGACTTATTCAGATATTGAAGGACATGTTTAGGGCATGTATACTAGACTTTGTTGATAAATGGACTGAAAGCGTGCCACATGCCAGTAGGCCTACAATAGCAATAGAGGGAAGGATTGCATTCCATGGCATATTTCATGAATATATTCTTTATGGTGAAATTATGCAGTTTTAAAATTGCTATATGTGGTTTTTGTAAATTATTTATGCTGGATGTGTGCTGGGGGCAATTAGGGAATTTTGCATAGGGATGAGGGAGGAAGCTACTTGGGTTTTAGAAGGAAAGTGAATTAGGTTGGAAAAATAAGAACAAGAATTAATGTGGTTAAGTGGTTAGAGCTTTGTGTTTAATTCTTAAAGTCTTGAGTTCAAATCCTATCAACTAAGTATTATTTTTAATTTTCCTAAATAATGTTTGAATTTATTTCTTGCATTCCAAGAAGCTAGGAATGTTGTCTTAGAGGAGACACAATGGTAATATTCTAACCATGTGATTTTATCCTAAAAGAAAATCTAGAGGAGTTTCATTCTCCATTGTTTTAGCAACCCATGTCCTAACATATTCGAATTTAAAATATTCTTATTTCTTGAATTTTTTTTTAATTTTTCTTGTAAAATATTTTAGATTATCTTAGGCTTAAATTTTTAAAAGAAAAATCCCAGCTCTTGGAGATCATTTGGCCGAAACTTAGGAGGAATAATAGGGTGGTTTGTTCTTCAAATTAAATCACCAAGTTATTTACCTAAAGAACTACATTTTGGTTTTTTTTTGCTATGGTAAAAAGCTAGAAATTATCTCTAGTTCCTCTTCCTAGCTTGTTTTCGAAAATAAACTCTTAATAAGGTGGTATTACAATGTGTGTGTGTGTGTGTCATCCTTACAATCTCAATATCTGAAAGCAATTGCAAACACACATAATTTGGGGATAAAAAGGTATTACTTTGGTCTTCGTTGACACACATATGTTTAGTATAAATTCCCATATTTGAGGAGCCATAATATTAAGTAACATATAAAAAAAAATCCCATATTTGAGTTATGTGTGTTTTTCTTATTTTTCTAATACATAAAAGTTAAATTGTTGAATAACAATTTGTATTATGGATTTAAATTGTATAAAGTTTAGTGATTAATTATCAAAATGAATAATGTGCACCTCTTTTGTTACATACATACATACATACATATATATATTTATGCAGATAGTAATTTGTGAACACCACGTCCACTGTTAAGTGCAGTATTCTTGAAAGTTATTGTAATAAATTATTTATATCATGTGCTTAGAAGTAGCCATAGAATCATTAGAATTTGATATAAAATAAAGTGGTTGAATACTGACACATAGAATATTACAAATAATTCACTAATAATAACCTAACCCCACAGGAGGTTACTATTATAGTGAGATTAGTTGAAATAAAATGGTAAACTATATTTTTTACTGGGGAATTACTGTATGCTCATAGGCATTGATAGTTTCTCTAGTTATATTCAGATTTAGTAATGTTTACTCACGTAAGTGTAGAATTTATCTTTGAATTGACATTAATTCATTCAGTGCTTGAAGGTTTAAACTAATAGTATAATGTGTTTTATCCTCGGTTATTATGTTTTTGTTTTATTCCTACATAGAAAATATTTATTTCAAGTTTCAATGTTATTTGTGACATATTTTGAGTATAATACAACAAAATTGGAGATGAAGGATATGTTTTCTATGTTATTTGCTTATGTTATAAAATTTGAGTCATTGATTGATATTTTATTGAACTCACTTTTTATATGCATTAAAAATTACAAACAGTTTTTTTATATCCATACATAAGGATAATGGCCATCCATATAATTTATGACCATGCTCGTTACAACAAAGAAAGATTTAATCACAAGACACACCATGCATTATTCATGTCCTATAATAAAGGAAATATTTGAAAAGAATAGAAGTATTTCAATTAAGAAAAACATCAATATATCCTAGTGATATCTTATATGAATAATTTTAGGATGCTATTAGGAAATTTTGCTGTGATATTATTTGTCTTATAAGTAAATGTTCTCAAAACTGGTAAAGCTACTTAGGCAAATCTCTATACTCTCTCCTCTCTCTACACTATATTTGAATTTCAAACCTTCTTATCTTCATGGTGGCCTTACTACTACTGTTGCCAGCTCCAAACCCTACCGCTTGAGGTTGGAAATCCTTCATAGCTCTATTCACCGATCAATATCCAGCAGACTCTTCTTTCGAGCTAATTTTGATTCTTCAGGCAGTGGCGGTGGGGGTGGGGGGAAGATCGGGACCAATTCTGATTCTTTCTCAAGATAAAATTGATAATCTTGTTGCACCATTCTATTATACTCTAACTGGTAAATTTCCTTCAAGGGAAGCCATCAATGAAGCTTTACGGAAGGAGTTCTACACTTTTGGTGTCTCTATTAGATTATTGGACAACAAACATATCCTCATCCCTCCTACCCCTCAAGAGGATTATCTTTGTTTTTGGCTTAAGAGTACTTGGTATGTTCTTAGTTTTCCAATGCGCATTCATAAACAAACACCCTATTTTTTTATGTTTCAGAAATCCTTTTGTGGTTTTGGTATGCGTGTCTTTAGAACATCTTCCTCTTCATCTACTCTTGAAAACCATTCTTTACAGTTTAGCCTCTACTATTGGAAAGTCATTGAAACTCGATAAGGTAATTACTAATTTACCCTTTCTAGTATTGTAAAGTTCTGTGTTGAGATCAATTTATTGAAGCCTTTTGTAAAATGCATCTAGATTGGTTCCAATATGGAGCAATTTTGTCAATGAATGTATTATGAAAACCTTCTGTTTTTTTTTTTTTTTTGCTTAGGTTGCCATTTCTTGGGTCATGAAGCCTAGAATTGTAAAAGAAACAACACTGACTTGGAGAATCATGGAGGTGATGAGAATGTTATACAAGATCAGAGTGCAAAGTAAAACCCTAAGAAGACATGGAAGCCTAAGGCGCCTGAACAAACCCAGATGCAAAATCGATTTCAATCTACTAGCTTGATACAGTCGGGCTTACAGGGTACTATCGATAACCCTAATATTATAACATTCCACCTACCTACATAACCCAAATGGGTCAGGATGTCGCCTCGTCTTGTGGACTAGGGGTCTTCATAACTTGGAACCAAGAAAAAAAAATCAGAGAAATACTCAAACTTATTGCAGGGTACTTCAAAACTTATACAAAGTCTTCCACATACATAAAGTATGAGAAAACAGAACTCTCAAGATAAAGTTAATAAGCAGCAAATCCATCTAAACTCTTAGATAGTAAAGCTCACAACCTTGTTAAAATCCAGTCTTCCTAAAAACCATGATAACTGTGTGAGAAAGGTTTCTTACTAAGTCCTGTGGGTGCTCTTGCATTTTAAAATTCCTTCATGATGTATGCACAATGTGGTGTTTGAATAAATGTCATGTATTTAAAATTTCTCTTTCCAAAATTTGCTCAAGTGGTTCTTTTTGAAAACTTATGCAAATTCATGTAGTCATGTGAACCAAGTCATAGTCGAAAACATTCTAAAATAATTTCATATGTAAGTAAATCATTTACTTAAAAATCATAACCCATTTATATAGTTAATATATAAAAAAAGAATTTGGATCATGAAACCCTGCTTCATGATCATAGAGAAAGTGCCATGAAACCCTCTTAAAGGAATTTTGCCCCTGAAATTCACAACACCTTACCTTGAGAGTGATTCTAGCTTATTTTTCTGCACCCAATCCTTAGTCTTATAGTAGTGTTTGGTATGCCACATTGAAGGATACCTGCCAGTTGTCATTGTACACCAACTCAGCACATGAAACATTGTCTATGCTTTTATGACTAAAATCCAACATATCTTAATTAGGCCGATCAGTGGCACCATTTTGCTTTAGCAGATTACCCGAGCCTGATTCTTTGGCAATAGAGCTACACTTAATATATTTTGACTACCTAGTGAGTTTCTTTCTTCACTTGATTTCACGACTGAGGCCTTACCTTCCAGCCACCCCTAACTTTCCTAGCGGGGTACCACTATCATGCTACAGATACTTTTGATCCATGCCATCCTATATAATTAAAGTATCCACATAATAACCTTGAACCACAAGCTTTTCTTCTGCCACTACTACGGCCACTTATAACTCTTTTTTGTTCAATGCGAAGAATTTAGCCTTTGCTTGAGGTTTTTGGCCACCGTTTCCCTAGGCTCTAATAGTATTGTCTCAATTGGTTGGGTGAGCAGGTAATGCAAAGTTTCCTTAGTTAGCCCTTGATAGTTTTGGACAGTTATTTCTCATTTGTGAAAGGTCTCCACAACTGAAGCATTTTCTATTCTCCTTTCTAAACTAGCAGTCATTCTCCACATGTCATTTCTTGCCCCGTAATGGCATGTCACCACATTTGCAGCAGTACCATTTGGTGCACTCTAAGCTTATTCTCCCTTGTTTTCTTGGCACTAACCTACAGGCCTTTTATTAGTAAAGTGTTTGGTCAAGACCGGTGTTTTGTCTATTTTTTGTTTTCGTTCTTGGTCCAGGTTGCAGCCTCTACTGCTAATGCATAAGTCCTAGGAGGGAAATATGCCAATGTCATCCTTAGCTCTTATCCCAATCTTTTTATAGAAGTTCAAGTATAGTTCAACTTTGTATCTATTAGTCATTGGCAATACTTAGACAACTTGTTGAATTAGGCCGTGTCTTGAGCCATGGATATATTGCCCTATTTTAAGTTTTGGAACTCATCTTCTTATTTCTCTACTACCATAATGGTAGAATAGGATGAATTCTGCCTTGAATACGTCCACAAAATTACTTTAGCTCTATTCCTGCTCATTATTCTCCCATTCTTCTTGTACCATTTACCACCAGCTTCGAGCAGGTCTTCTAAGTCAGAAAGCGACAAACTTCACCATTCTTTACTTTGAATAGTTTAACATGCTAAATATGTCTTCTATTTATCAGTACAGAGCTCAGCTTTCTGCTCTTGCTTAGCCTCTTCGAAAAATATTAGTGGTTGGAGCATAAAAAACAAACCCAGAGCTTCATCGTCACCACATGGTACTTTCTTTTTTGTCATCGTCTATAGAATCTCATCCTTCTTGCTAAAATCCAGCTCAATGGATAACTTCGCAGGTACTTCAGGTCCTACCTCTTATTCTTCTCCATTCTCGATCATTTCTTCTAGTGTAGGGTTCTATTCGGGTTCATGTTCTAAGGTTACCGATTTTGGGTTAAGGGTTCTCCCGCCATGGGTTACAGTTCTTTGTCTCGGTGGCATCTTCTTATTATAAAGGTCAGGCACTCATTATGAATATATGCAGGAGATGCTCACGTGCATAATACTATATGTAAGACAAATGATGTATCATAAAAGAAGTGCAACATTCATCATATGGAGCATTTGCATACAAGCTTTAAATTGCAAATAAGAAAGTTTTCAAAGCAGCCATTTCATAGATTGACATTTATTACATATAACTCATCAAAGAAATAGATATCAGAACCGATATCCTTATTTTCATAAAGCATAGTTTGTAAAGAAATTTGAAGTTCTAAAATAAACCAACATAAACACTAAATTATTGACATATTCAACATGATACCATTTCCACCACCCTAATTCTCTACTTCTGACTAGGATCATCAAAGTCAGATGGATACAACCACTTCTCAATTTTCTCAGTTAGGTCTATAAGCTTAAGAAATTCTTTTACTTTCTCAATAGTAACATTCACAGAGTCATCCGATTCAGGCTCATTCAACTATTCCCCAGTGTTCCTAGCCAGGTCCATGAGCTTAAGGGGTCCATACTCATCTATCTCACCTATAAAAACAAAGGTTGAAAAAGTTCTTGCCCTCTCATCAGGCCTTTTAGGGGCAATTTTCTTCTTATTTTTTATTCTACCAACTTAGCTTTCTTTCACGGTCTTCCATATCTTCCTCAAATTCTCTATTGGGCCTAGGTTCCTAAAGGTTTGCCTTACCAGGGTCATAGCTATCTACTGACTCAACCTCATCAGTACTATCGTCCTAAATAAACAAATTATCTTTCGAAAACCCAAAGGCAAAAAAGTCATCAAAGGGTTAGTTTAGTTCAGGTGACTGCTAAATTCGAATGCCTGTTGTGAGAGGTAACAAGTGTTCTAACTATCCTATATGCACAAACACGTTTGAGTTAGTAACAAATTGAAAAACTTAAATATTTACATCCATGTAATTGAAAGAAATATCTAAACCTAAGAAGCTCTAATACGATTTGTAACTGTTGGGGATATGCCCTAAACAATTTGTACTTATACTATTGTCATTATGTATTTTGTAATAATATGGGGCATTTCTTTACATGAATAGTGCATTTTGTTTTATGGTCATCAAGTACGTGAATTAATAGTAAAATCCTATAACATATAGAATGGCTATTCTTAAATTGTCCCTAATAGATTATTATTGGTAGAACAATAATAAATTAAGATTAGTATATTTGTGACTTGTTAGCTATGTTTATTATTCATAGATATATAGGATATGAAGTAAAACATAAATAAATGTTAGAGAACATTTTATTGGACATAACCCACTGTGAGACTACTTCATGGAACATGTCATAAGTACTTTCTAGCCATAATAATATTAGAATTCCTTCAACATGAACTCATCATAGTTTCCTATATGATAAATTCTATATCTTGATGTTGTCTAAAGTTGTCTTTAACCAGATAATAAAATTAGACTAGTATTGGATATAGAACAAATCAGGCAGAGGAATGTGATTTCTAATAAAGGAATTTATCCCTCTCATTCTTGGGAGTGATGTCTATGGGTTCCTTAATAAGTTAGACTGTTAAAATGTATGGCCATAATCAAATATTTCAATTTGAGATATTGATATAATTTGTTTGAACAGTCTACTATGAGATTAAGAAATAGTTAATTAAGCTTAATAAGGATGACATGCTCCATGCCTTATGCTTAATTGGGATATCGTGTGACAAAAGGGTTAAATATTAAATTATGGCTTGGTTCAAAGAGATCACTGATCTTCATTTTAACCTGGATAGTTGTAATATTTTGCTAGAAACCATTTATAATTTGTGGGCCATGTAAATGTGATTTGGGCATAGTGCCATTATAGGGTCACATATTAAGTGAACATGATAGGTTATTTTTCTGGCGACTAGGTTCGATGTATCTAGAAATGTGTCCAGGTGTTAGTGTTGTGCCTTAGAGGCAATCACTTATACATTGTATATGACACATTTTATTTTAATAAAAGACATTATTTATTGGATAGTTTCTTTTGTTTACTTTTAAGTAATATAACTGTTCGATAAAGTCCCTAGTACAACATTGTGTTAAGGAAATCATAATAGAGATCATGATATGAGATTCCTACTACACTGTATAGTATTAGTACTTAAATAGTCCCTAGTTGTAGTATTAATGAGACAGGATATCATTAAGGCATTAAGACTAGCATGTGTTAGACTTCCTGATTTAATCAGGCGGTGGTTTTCATATCCATGAGTATTGAGATACTCAAAGTTAACATATTGATGCTTGTTAATGGAATAAGTTAATTGGATGATCTAGCTATGAGATAATCATATGGATAACTATTTAGTGCCAGTGATATAATCTTAATATAACAAACGTGCAAGTATCCTTAGACTTGAGATCTCCAAGGTACTTTGTTTGCTGAGTATTGTACTTTGATTCCAATCTCTAGAGTTCGATCGAGGGCCGCCTATGGGATGAATATTGGGTATATTGTGAGGTAAGCAAAAGTAGTTGAGAGGGTTAATAAAGGATTCACCACTCCTAATAGTAGGGGTGAATATCTCACGGCTACTTATAGGAATTACTACTTGAGAAGTCCTTGGCCAAGGCGATTGTGTATTGAAAATAATTTCAATTGATACATATCTAAAGTAGTGGGTTCCTGGTACAAGTACTATTGTATTCAGGCCCAAATTAATTCTGGAGGGAGTTGGCACTAATTCCGTACTCCAAACTGAATGAGATATTGTATGGTGAAAGGAGTTAATTGTACTGTAGTTTGTTATTGAAGGATTCATGTCAAGCCACTTAACTTCCTGGACTCTTAGGTGGTCATGATGTGTTGCTAGATACTGCTCATGATTTGGAAATATGGGTTTATTTTATTTGATGAATTAATAAACCAATCATGATTAGAATCAATATGATTAATTTTATTTAATTATGGATTATTAATCTCAAAGACGTTTGGATTAATTCATGTTCGCTACCAATTGACTGGAAAACCTAATAGGTCACATACAATAGAGAATTATATATACTCATGATGTTATTTGATAACATAATGGGGTTGATTGAGAGAAAGAGAAGTTGTTGTGGACAAATTATAATTAGTTATAATTTATGGTCTAAAATTGTAATTGTCAGAACTTGATATTTCCAATTACATTTAGGAAATTCTAATAGGATTAGAATTCTAAATTTTAGTAGGGTTTTTTCAGTTTATATGTATGACATACTTGAAACTTTAGCAGAGGTTAGATTCACGAAAACCTTAGGCAACACACGACTTCTTCTCTTCTCTCTCTATCACGTTGTTTTTCTGAAAAACAAGTAACCCTAGCTACCACTTAGATTTTCTTCTTGCACAGAAAACTTCATGCTTGAGTGTATCCTGTATGTGGATTATTGTTAGAGATAATCACACACTGTGATTATAGCGGTTGGACGTTCAACTCTCGTGGTGTTTGATCAAGAGGATTGTTGGATCGCGCCTCGACTTGAAGAATAAAATTTTTGTTCTTCAAACGATCAAAGAAAGGTAAAAAGCTGTTACCTTTGATCTCTTTATGTCTTGTTTTCCACACATATGCGGATCCTGGGATGGTATCTCATTTTAATTTTCCGCTACGCCATATATGATATGCGTGAGAGATACCCAACACTAGGTTCATCGAACCTAGAAAAATGTCCAGATACAATGAATCTGGAAATATGTCCATATTCGATGTATCTGGAGGATGTTCAAATTATAAGAATATGATTTGGTAAATTAATTAGTTAAATTACCGAGATAGTGACAGAATCTTATCATGTATGTTTAAATTTAATTTGAATTTAAAATAACATCTGATAAGATATGATGTGAGGTGGACTCCAAAAAGTTTGTGTGGTTTTAAAAGAAAACCCCAGCCATTTTTCTGGGGTTCTCTGCTCATACAGTTTCATACTTCTAGAACTAGATATATTAGCCTCTCAAGAAACCCTAGGCGCTAGCACTCCTGGGTGATTAAACTGAGTTCGCTATGTATATCCGATAGAGGGCGTTCGCAAATTGGCAGTGCTGGTGATCTGATTAATATCACAAATAGCATTTACTTTGCAACACTAACAGTGATCAGCGAGATTAGAGATACGAAACCCTATTTCAGTTAACCTATTATGTTTAGCTTGGATCCGATTAAGGAATCCAAGGATGTTTTTCATGGCTTTGGAGTCCTTAGATTCTAACAGTAACACCATGCTACCTATGCAATCCAAATAGGTCGGGGATGTCACTCCGTTCTGTGGACCAGGGGTTTTTATAACTTGGTACCCAAAAAAAAAAAAAAAAACTTAGAGAAATACTCAAACTTGTTACAAGGCTCTTCAAAACTTATACAAAGTCTTTCAAGTACACAAAGTCTGATAAAACAAAACTCTTAAAATAAAATTAACAAACTGCAAATCCATCTAAACTCTTAAGTAGTAAAGATGCAACCTTATCAGGATCCAGTCTTTGTGAAGTAAGTCATGTAGGTGCTCTTCTAGTTTAAAAATCATTAATGATATATGCATAATATGCTGTTTGAATAAATTTTGTGTATTTAAAATTTCTCTTTCAAAATTTTGCTCAAGTGGTTCTTTCTAAAAAGGTATGCAAACTCATGCAGTCATGTGAAGCAAGTTACAGTAAAAAAATATTCTCAAATAATTTCATAATTAAGTAAATCATTTACTTAAAAATCTTAAGCTATTCATATAGTTAATATAGAAAAAAAAGAATTTGGATCATGAAACCTTGCATTATGATCTTAGAAAAAGTGTCATAAAACCCTGCTTCATGACAAAATACTGTGAAACCCTGTATCATGGTATTGGTAGGTGTTCGGCTTACCGAGTGAGATGTTCTTCCTTCTCTCGCTCAAAATATACCAGTCGTCCCATATCCGACCGTCAGTCCTGCTTGGAACTGTGTCGCTAGCTAAGAACTGGCTTAACTTGCTAGTACTAATGCTCTATTAAAAAAGATTCCATCTTTTGGAGAAGGCTTCCTACCAGAACATATGCTTAGACTGTCAAGAGCTAGTACAAGAATTTTGACTTTATTGAGTACTTAACGTTTCGCAACCTTGTTTAGGGATAAATCTCAAAACAAGAATTCCTGTATTGTTAGCTCAAGAACATTTCCATATTCAATATCTTTCATAGAAAGATAACATTAAAGAGCAAAAACATCACAGTTCGTGTCGTGATTTTTGCAAAACTTTGTTCATGCATGATAATAAAATCCATAAATTGAAAGTTATAAAAGAACTATAAAATTCAATATATGGCTTCTTTTCTATTTTATAGACATGTTTGAAAGATTTCCAAAAGTTGTTTGCACATAAAATATTTTATAAACATAAAGACTCAAAAAGCCTTCAATTTGCTTTACAAAAGATATTTCAATGAAATGCAAGAACTTACAAAGTATTTAGAATTATTGAAGTAAAAGAAATTTCATGAGATGCAAGGACTTACATATCAAATCTTTGACAAGTTCATAGATTCATGAAATGCAAGGACTTACTTGCTCAGGCTTACTCCGTTGGGTATCTCAGGCTCGTATCCTAAACGGCGTAGCGAAAAATAAAACAAGATACCCTCCCAGGACCCGTCTATGTGTGAAAAACAAGACATAATGATAATAAAGGTAACAACTTTTACCTTTGGGTGATCGTTCGAAGAATAACATTTCTTCTTCAAGTCGAGGCGCGATCTAGCAATCCTCTTATGTAAACTCCACGTGGGTTGAGCGTCTAACCACTATAATCACAGTGTGTGATTATCTCTAACAGTAATCCACACAGAGGAATACTCAAGCACCAAACTTTCCTGTGCTAGCAGAAACAAGATGGTGGCTAGGGTTGTTTCTCAAGACAATCGAGAGAGATAGAGAGAAGAGAAGGTCGAGTGTTGCTAGTTTTTCGTGTGTCTTAGTTGTGTGGCGTGACAATCACCTTCAGCTAGGGTTTTGTGTCCATCCATTATATCACATAAAAAATCCTGCTAAAATTGAGAATTCTAATCCTATTAGAATTTCCTAATTATAATTGGAAACATCAAGTTCTCACAATTACAACTTGGACCACAAATTATAACTAATTATAATTTATCTACTACAACTTCTTTTTCTCTCAATTAACCCCACTATGTTATCAAATAACATCTTGAGTATATAATCCTCTGTTGTGTGTGACCTATTAGGTTTCCCAGTCAATTGGTAGTGAACATGAATTAATCCAAACGTCTTTGAGATTAATAATCCATAATTAATTAGAATTAATCCTATTAATTCTAATTAGGATTAGTTTATTAATTCATCAATTAAAAAACCCATATTCCTAGATCATGAGCGGTATCTAGCAACACATCATGACCATTCAAGAGTCCAGGAAGTCAAGTGGCTTAACATGAATCCTTCAATAACAAACTTCAGTGCAATTACTCCTTTCATCATACAATATCTCATTCGGTTTGGAGTACGGAATTAGTGCCAACTCCCTCCAGAATTAATTCTGGCCCGGATACAATAGTACTTATACAATGAATCCACTATTCTAGATGTGTATAAATTGAAACTATTTCCAATACACAATCGCTTTGGCCAAGGACTTTCCGAGTAGTAATTCCTACAAGTGGTCGTGAGATATTCACCCCTACTATTTAGGAGTGGTGAATCCTTTATTGACCCTTTTAACTATTTTTGTTTACCTCATAATGTACCCAATATCCATCCCATAGGCGGCCCTCGATCGAGCTCCGAAGATTGGAATCAAAGTACAAAGCTTAGCAAACAAAGTACCTTGGAGATCTCAAGTCTAAAGATACTTACACGTTTGTTATATTGAAATTATATCACTAGCACTAAATAGTTATCCATATGATTATCTCAAAGCTAAGTCATCCAATGAACTTATTCCATTAACAAGCATCCATGTATTAACTTTGAGTATCTCAATACTCACGGTTATGAGAACCACCGCTTGATCAAATCAGGATGTCTAACACATGCTAGTCTTAACGCATTAATGATGTCCTATCTCATTAATACTATGGCTAGGGACTATTTAAGTACTAACACCATCCAGTGTAGTATGAATCTCATATCATGATTTCTATCATGATTTCCTTAACACAGTGTTGTACTATGGACTTTATCGAACAGTTATATTACTTAAAGTAAACAAAAGAAACTGTAAGATAAATAATGCCTTTTATTAAAATAAAATGTGTTATATACAATGTATAAGTGATTGCCTCTAGGGCACAACACTAACAAACTCAACACTCGAATTATTGAATTGCTCTTAGTCTCAGAATTCACCTTTGTCTAACAAAAATCATAAAATCCCAATGAAATACTACCCTATTAGATACATAAAAATGTATACAAAATTTCATTCCCACCTTTTTCTAAACATATTGATCGTACTTATCAAAAGCATTTAATAATACCCCTACGATCCCACCAATCTAGCGATATAGTCATACAGGGCATATTGATTCACAATACAAATCCATCTCATGCATCAAATAGTACACACAACCATATTGGATCTCTATGTAATGGTAATCCATAAGCATTTGGTTACATATGCCTTTATAACATAAGTGTATCCAATAATAGCAACTTTCAGTGTCAACTCTATCAAATCAATAAAAAAGCAGCTTAGATACACTCATATATGCATATGAAATATTTCAGCAACAACATTAAGGTTGACAGCACAAACTTAACTCCAGTAGTATATATTAAAAACATAGATCTCATCAACCTTGTAATACTAAAAGTACTCAAGCTTCTAGGGTCATACTCCTATCAATATATACTAATAGATCTACAACAATATACCAATCCAAAGCACATATAATAAAAAACATAAAGTAATAGAATATTCACACAAGTACTAAACATATACTAGATTCACCACAGTTCTTATCTCATAAGCCAAGTTTCATACATAACTACATATAATTAAAGAAGAAGTAGATTTGACATTCTCATTCCTCTCGAACTCAAACATCAAAAGATTCCAAATGCTACCTCTAGGAAATGAAGAATATGCAAATGCTCTTATGAACCATAGGGTGTCTTACTTAAATCTAATGAAGCCTTAAATCCTGAAGAAAAGAGAAAACAGCTATGACCTTCAAGGAAAATGGAACCGTGCGTGCTGATCTTAGAGAGAATAAAAGGGCTGAGAGCAATTGAGAATAAGGTATGTACCTTGTGTAACACCCCATTACCTACGTACCCAAATAGGGCGGGATGTCACCCCGTCCAGAGGATTAGGAGTCTTTATAACGAGATACAAAATAATAAATAGTAAAAAAAACCAACTAAATAAAATAATAAGATACTCTGATTACAACCGAGGGTAATACTTATACAAGTCTGAGAGATCAAGCTAGCAAACATCTTTTGAAATAAATACAAATCAAAATAAAATAAATTAAATTAAATGGAAGATCATCTCTTATATCTTTGACCTACTCAAAAAGCACTCCCTTAAAATCAGGATATAAAAGGTGTAAGATTGGCATATCAGAAAGTCTTGTGTGTGCAAGTGTCAAATACAACCATTTCGTGCATACAAGTTTATCAAAATCACAAAACCGTCTTTGCAAATCAATTTCATCAATAATAGTTATACATAGGAGCCTTGCTCAATGAATCTAAAATAGTTCAGAAAAAGTCATCGTTTCATCATATTCATAACTCATTAAGTAGGGATTAGCAATAATTCAAATAGTAGTATTATAATCCATATCATGACTATCATCATGATAGCATCCCAATGTATTCTTTTAAGAATGGGCCGTGGGAGATGCTCCCACTCGGGTGAGATACTCCTCCATCTTTACACACAACACTCCAGTTGTCCAACTCGGATAACTAATGTCCACATGGACTAATATGCTAGCTCGGACGGCCAGACTAAGTAGTACTGTCGCCTCTCCAAGTTGAGTTCATCTTCTGGAGGTGACCTCCTGCCAGAAGACTCACTCTTGCTCTTCAAGACCAGTACCACTAGCCTACCTCTACTGAGTACTCAACACTCCCCATTTAAGGATATAATCATTTTTTCTTTTTTGAAATTCTTTAATTAGCTTGACTGTAAAATGTGATTTTTCGTAATAGTATTTCCAAATCATTTAGTGATAGAGTAAGAAATAGTTTTCGAGTTTGAATAGTTGACATTTGATAAACTCATTTAGAAAGTAAAACATCTACGTTTCTAACCCAAGTATCAAAATAATATAGTATAACTCATCATGTTTAGCTAATGTTTCAATCCTCTTGTCAAAATATCATATTGGCATCAATTCCAAATAACATTGTAAAAATTGCTTGCAAACATGTAACATTTATCAAAATAGTTATGCAGGGACTCGGATAAATCAATAGCTAGACCCAACTCAATGGATTGCCCTTACTTTCACTCATTCCTTATCTAGAATAAATGATTCTATAATTAGAATCAAAATGTTACATCCACTATTTCCTGCAACATGAATTCTCATGATCTCATTAATCACCTAATTCATCCATGGTATCTAGGTGATTTAATTCATTAGATCGCATACACAACTTCTTTTGCCATTCTATTGATCATAACCATGCATTCATCCAAATCAAATCACTATATGACAACTCTTATAATCAACTAGCATAAAATCATCATAATCAGCCCCATAAACATTAAAAGATTTCATCTTTGTCAACTTAGCATAGATCTAGATTCATCATGATAAGATGTATCAATGTCCTATCACATACATGCTTTATCTATATCTCACATCAATATATTTATCATTCCAGTCCATTCATGCTTTCGTACTAGACTCCGTAAGCATTCATAAGACAATATTTTAAAGATCAAGGTCATTTAAATCAGAAAAAATAGGATCTTGATTACCTTCTAGTGAACTAGACTTAAAACACAACAACTTCCTTGATGACTAACTTGAATTCAACGGATAGTTGAAGAGATTGGTCTGCCTAGATGTCCTTGATCAAGACGCACCAAGAAAAGGAGAAAATCAGCCCCTTATGGACGTGATTTATGGGAGAAAAGAGAGAAGGAATGGAGTAAGAGATGAATAGAAGGGTTGAAGATCGTTTACCTTGTAGGGTGTTTCGGTTTTGGCTTTGTTCTTGGAATAAGTTTGCTGAATTTTTGAGCAGGCAGAATGCTGTTTGTTTCATGAGTTTGAGAGACTGAGAGGGTAGGAATTTTATGGTTTTCTGGATAGAAAAGACTAGGTTTTGTTGTTTAGGTGTTTGGTGGTGTTCTACCTTGTTAGGGATTCTTGATCACAAGAGAAAAGTTGGACAACTTTGGTCCTTCTTTAAGTACCGAAACTGGGCAGTGGTTTGGGGGTTGTTGCTACTGTATTTTTGGAGCTTATGCTAGCTAAAAATCTGGATAGAAAGAGGGGAGAAATCAGGCTGGTTTTCGGTCTCCAAGATGGCGAGAATGAGAGAAGAAAAAGGAGTCTTTGTGTAGCTGTTTTTTGCTCAATAACTAGAGGGATTTTGTGCAGGTTTTTGGCTGGAATTTTCATGCAGAATGGGGGCTGATTGTGGCCAAAAGTTTGAAGGAATGGGAGGGGAAATTCTGGTATTTTTTTTTTTGGCTAAGGTTTTCTTGGATAACCCTAACTAGGTTTTGAAGAGTTTAAGTTGATCCCCAAGAGCTCTTAAGGGTGGCGGCAGCTTTGAGGGATTTTCCAGAAAAAAATATGAAGGAATTAGGGTATTTATTTAAGAAATAATTTAATTAATTCCCTATATTAATTTGACTATTTAAATAGCTATTAAATAATTACTTTTCAATATAAAATTCTAGTTTTCTTTTTCTTGAAGCTAACCGAAATTCCTCTCCCCTTTTCCCCAAAATTTCGAAACATATATTCTAGAAGATAGGTGCTACATTTTAAAAAATCCAGCATTTATCCCTTTATTTCCTTTTAAAATTATTTGAAGAAAATTAAAAAAAATGGAGACTTATCTCCTTAGAAAAAAGTGGTGGCTACTTGAAGAAAATAAGCTTTATTTTTATATTCTTTATTTCCTACTAATTTACTAGGATATAGCTTTCAAAAATCCAGATTAGTAATATTTAACATTCTCTAAAAGATTATGATATGATATTAGAAATAAGAATTTAATTTATTTTCAAATACTTTATAAATTAATTCCCAAAATAAATCACACTCCTAAACTTTAGGAATTTGCTCCAAGATGGTGGTTACCTTAGGAGAATTTCGGCCAAGGCTTAGAAAAAATTAGGGAAAAGAAAATAAAAGAAATGAAAGGATTTGAAATAGCTAGGATTCGAACTCAAGCCCATCAAGAAGTAAACATCAAGCTTTACCCACTACACATTAATTCTTGTGTAAATATTCCCCTAATAAATTTCCTTCATTCCTACTCACTTGCTTCGTCTTCTTTCTAATAAATTCTCCTTAATAAAACAAAACATCAACTAACTCAAAGAACACAACCACTTCAAGAACAAATTAATTCATGAAACAACAAACTCATGAAACTCATATTTTCATGAAAATAATTCAATTTACCAAATGCAATATAAATATGCTATGACATGCAGGTGGACTAATACAAGGTATTACATCATCTTCCCCTTAAGAGAATTTCGCCCCGAAATGCTGAGTGCTATCCCTCTAAAGCAAACTCGGATACTTCCTTGTCATCCAATCCTCAGTCTCCCATAATGCATCCTGAGAACCATGATGATCCCATAAAATCTTCACCATCAGTATCTGCTTATTCCTCAACATCTTGACACCATGATCTAGAACTTTAATTGGTCTCTCTACATAGCTCAAATTAGGCTGTAGAATTAATGGTTCCTCATTCAATACATGCTCTGGATCAGGGTTGTACTTCTTCAATTGGGACACATGGAACACATCAAGAATTCCTGCTAACCCTTCTGGCAGCTCCAATCAATATACTACAGGTCCGATCCTTTCAATCACTAGAAAAGGTCCTAAATATCTAGGACTCAACTTCCCTCCTTTAGGATGCTTTAGAATTCCTCTACTCGGCGTTATCTTTAAAAAAGTTTGATCTCCCACTTGAAACTCCAACTCCCTTCTTCTATTGTCGGCATAACTCTTCTATTGATTTTGCGTGGCTTTCAGTCTCTCTCTTATCATCTTTACTTGGTCTGCCATTTCTTCAATATTCACTTCCCCAGACTTGCTGATTTGCCCATCCTCTGTCTAGCCCCAATACAACGGTACTTGACATTTTCGCCCATATAACGCTTCATAGGGTGCTATTCCAATTGATGTCTGATGACTATTGTTGTAGGCTAACTCGTTATAAGGTATACAATCTAACCACTTATCCCCAAAATCTAACACGCAAGCGCTAAGCATATCCTCCAATATCTGGATGACTCTTTTAGATTGTCTATCTCTTTGCAGATGAGTAGAAGTGCTGAGCTTCAGAGTGGTTCCCATTGACTCTTGAAATTTGGCCCAAAACCTCGAGGTAAATCTGGGATCCCTGTCGAATATAATACTTGACGGTACACTATGCAATCTAACAACTTCTCGAGTATAAGTCTTAGCCAATTTTTGCATAGAGTCTTTCACATTTACCGAGTTAAAATTAGTGTTCTTGATCAACCTATCAACCACAACCCACACAGTATCCTTCATAGTCTTTGACATCGGCAGCTCGGTGATGAAATCCATCGTTACTTCTTACCACTTCCACTCGGGAATAGGCAACAGTTGCAGTAATCCAGCTGCCTTCTTATGTTATGCTTTTACCTTCTGACACGTCAGGTAAGTAGAAACGTATTGTGCCACATCTCTTTTCATTCCCGACCACCAGTAGGCCTTTTTTAAATCTTGGTACATCTTCACTTCTCCCGCACGAATAGAATACTGGGTCGTTCGGTACACATAGCCGTTCTAAAAAATATATCATTCCCGCTTCATCAATCCGAAACTCCTTATTTCCTCTCTTTTTACTTCCTTTGCCTTCAAAGTCTGAAACTCTTGGTTATTCCGCTAAAGCTCACTAATCTCTTGTCTCAGCTCAGGCTCCAACCTCAGGCTGCTCAAACTAATTTTCCCTTTATCTACTTCTGATTTTTGCCCTAAGAATTCTTGTACTATTTGAACTTCTTGTACCCTTAATCTAGCCATCCTCACTTTTCGACTCAGCGCATCAGCTACCACATTCGCTTTCCCCAGATGGTAGTTAATTGGACACTTATATTCCTCCAAGAACTCCATCCATCTTCTCTACCTTAAGTTCAAGTCCTTTTGCGTGAATATGTAATTCAAGCTCTTATCATCCGTGAAGACTTCATATTCCGCTCCATACAAATAGTGTCTCTATTTCTTTAGAGCAAACACTATCACAACCAATTCTAAGTCATGCATCAGATAGTTTACCTCGTGCGGCTTCAACTTCCTCGATGCTAGGTGATAACTTTTCTGTCCTGCATCAACACTGCCCCTAGACATTCCTTAGAAGTATCTGTATACAAGGAATAGGCCTTACTTTCTTCAGGTAGGTTCGACACTGGTGCTGCCATCAATCTCCTCTTAAGCTCTTGAAAACTCTTCCCATACTTATTACTTCAGACGTACGACACGTCCTTTCTTAGCAATCGGGTCATCGGTGTCGCCAGCGTAGAGAAGTTCTTAATAAAATGACGGTAATATCCCACCAATCTAAGGAAACTCTTGATCTCAGTTATGCTTTCCGTTTGCTTCCAATTTGAGATAGCCTCGATCTTTGATGGGTCCACCTTATTCCATCTTTAGATATCACGTGACCAAGAAAGGCCACTGAATCTAACCAAAACGTGCATTTGGTAAACTTAGCATAGAGTTTATTGCTCTGTTAATTTCTCTAGTACCAACTTCAGATGCTCCGCATGCTTCTCAGGACTTTTCAAGTAGATCAAAATATCGTCTATGAACACCACCACAAACTTGTCCAGGTACAGCTGAAAAACCTTGTGCAAAAGATCCATGAAAATGGCGGGTGCATTAGTTACTCCGAATGACATCACTACGAACTCGTAGTGCCCATATCTAGTGTTGAAGGCTGTCTTGGGAATATCCTCCTCTTTGATTCACACCTAATAATAACCTTGCCAGAGATCCAACTTGGAGAAGTAACAAGAGCCTTGCAACTAATCAAACAACTTGTCAATCAAGGGTAGAGGATACTTATTCTTGATCGTGAGGTTATTCAACCATTTATAGTTTATGCACAACCTCAGCGTCCCATCCTTCTTTTTGACAAATAACACTGGGGCTCCCCAAAGCGATGTACTGGGTCTTATATACCTTCTTAACAAATTCATCCAGCCACTCCTTCAATTCTTTTAATTCCGCGGGCGCCATCCGAAAAGGAGTCTTCGATACTGGCTCAGCACCAGGAACTAGAACTTGACTTCTTGGGAAGGTGAAAGAGAAGTGAGTTCGGCCAGAAACACAATTGCAAAGTCCTTCACCACCTCGGTGCTTTCCAAAGTACATTGATCTTTAAGCTTATTAATTAGATAAGTCTGATAACTTACACAACCCTTCTTCAGCATCTTTCACGCCTTTGCTCCTGCTATCAAGAATTTTAACTTCCTCACCTTCTTCTCGCTAAACTCTAATACATTACATCCGAGTCTAATAAATTGCACTGTCTTGACCTTGCAATCCACTCTTGCTCCATGCTTCGCTAACCAATCGACACGTAGAATCAGATCATAGTCGTTGATGGGTAGGATTATGAGGTCCGCCTTCAAAATCACCTTCCCAACCACAATATCACAGTGTAACACCCCACTACTTAGGCCCAATAGGAACGGGGATGTTGCTCCATCCAAAGGACAAGGGGTCTTTATAATTAGGTCACACAAATGAAAATAAACAATACTTTAAAATTTAAACTTATTACAACCCAAAAATTCAAGAACAAATCCAAAATAAATTGTTCATTATCATCTCTCAAAGCAACATATAAAATAAATAGCATAAAGTCTTCAAGCAGGCAACAATCTAGCTACTTATCTCCACAGTAGGATCAACTTGAAAACATGGCATAAAAGTGATGAGATAAAAATATCAGTAAGCCCATGTGTGCTTTGAGTGTTTCAGGTAAAACAGTTCATGTATGCAAGTTGTAAAAGTTGCATAAGAGAAAGTGCCGGCAAGTATTAAATAATATTAAAAATAAAGAGTGGCATTTTGCTTTTCCAACCATACATGTGCACAATAAAAACAACCACTCAAATGGGTGGTCATGGGTTACCACAGGTAGGGCCCCATGACCATATAATGGTCAGAATGCCACGCTTTATGCAGATTGACAAAAGGTAGGTGTACGGCCTACCGGGTAAGATACTCCTCGTTTTCTACACCCAAACATACTGGTTGTCCACTCCGGAAACACACAGTCCACATGACTGAAACTTGCTAGCTTGGACCGGTATGACTAAGTAATACTGTCGCGTCTCCAAGTTAAGTTCATCTTCTGGAGATGGCCTCCTACTAGAAGACTCATTCTTGCTCTTCAAAACTAGTACTACTAGCCTACCCTTTTTGAGTACTCAACGTTGATTATCCCACTCGGGAGAAAACTGATAAAACATTGCTTTATTTGGAAATAGCAATTAAGGGTTTCTAAAGTTTGTGTCAAAGTTGGTTTTAGAAAGAGTTTAGTATTTGAGCAAAACTACTTGTTGATTCTCAAATGATTTGTTTGACTTAATCAAGAAAGGAAATAGCCCTTAATTGCCTTTACAAAATGAGTGTCCATACACTTCACGTTTGGCTTGCCATAGTAACCTTTCGTCATCAAATAAGTTTTATGCAGTAGCTTACTTGATCATTTGCTTGCAAATTCACAAGTCTTCCAAAGTTGACCTAACCCCACCTGGGGTAAACACAAGGCATATGGTTATACTCAAGCTATATTTGCTTCCATAAATAATCCTAGTTCAACTTATTACAATCATGACCCTAATGTCATAAACTTTAAGGCTAGATGATAAAGGTTTTTATAAAATAAGTCTAGCTTGATAAATGAAAATAACTAGGGGTTGTAAAATAATTACTAATAAGTTATGGGTTCAAATACAAATCTTTAGTGTTGTTATAAATAAACTAGGGTTTAATTGATGAAGAATCCTAAGTCCTAGATGATAATATTAAAATAAATAATAACTTATTACTAATCTCTTAATTAATAATTAATAGTTAAAAATAATTAATAATAAATAAATTTTATTAAAATTTGATCAATAGATAATAAATAAATTTCAATAGTATTTATGAATATATAGCCTACAAGAGTAATATTTTACCTACTATTATTATATATAAAAGGCTTGATTATATATATATATATATATATATATATATATATACTTAATAAAAGGTATAATTTATTTGGCTAAAATATTAATATCCTATTTAATATTCGAAATCCAACTTCCTAGAGTTTTTGAAATTTTTGGAGGAAATCATAATATTAATTTTAATTAACGTAATAAAATTGGTCAATTAAAATGGCTTAGGATCAATAAGGTCATGATCATTATTTTCCTATTGCTAACAAGAATCATGAACATAAAATCCAACATCAATCAACAAACTATTCTATTCATGAATAAAGGCTTAAATCCAAACCTACTATCACATGGTCAAATCTCTACTAAGCATAATCATATTCATGGCTTCAATGAAAACAAGAGCATAATACCCTATTCACCATAGGTGACATAATATCTAGCATGCTTAACCATCCATACTCACTCATGACATGAAGAGCATGCATCGATCTACAAGAAATATCATAAAACTTAACAATGGCAAAACATCCTCATGCTCCAATCTCAACTTCTTCATACAAACACATACTCAAACCCCAATCATATTCCATTTTTTCTAACAACATCTAAGAGACATGATTTTAGAATTAAAGAGAAGGTTAAAGAGAAATACTTGGTTGATAACTATCTCGATGAAGATTCAAGGAGACCCACACGCTTGGAAGGCTTGAATCGTCCAAGAAGGAAGAAGAAAAACAGCCATGGTTGTAGCAACCATTTTGGTCGAGAGAGAGAGAGAGAGAGAGAGAGAGAGAGAGAGAGAGAGAGAGAGAGAGAGAGAGAGAGAGAGAGAGAGAGAGAGAAAGTATTAGTATATTATGTTAAAGATTGAAGGGAAAGAAGATGAACAAAACCATTCTTGATTACCTTGATAGTGTTCTTGAGACTTCAAGAAAATTCTGGTTTTTGATCCGTTAGCAGATTTTTGTTTTCAATATTTGATGTTATAAAATCCAGAAATGGACTCTAGGGAGTGAGTAGGCATGATCTGGAATTAATGGAAGGGTTTGGAGGTGTTTTGAGTGGTCTTAAACTTGAAGGAAGGTGGTGTGTGTTCTTAGTGTTCTTGGAGAAATAGAGAGAATTGGAGAGAGAGCTAGATGAAAGGCTGAAAGTGTTGGCTGAATGATTGAGGAATTCTTGTGATTTGATTTTCAGATTAGGGAGAAGAGAGAAAGTTGGTTGTTTGAAATTCAAATGGAGTAATTCATGGACTGTTTCAAGGTAGAAGATATGGTAATGTTGTTTGATTGATGGAAGCTCTTGGAAGCTACAATGGCCGACTGGTTTTGTTGTGATTTTGCTGAAATGTATGAGGGTTGAAGGAGCTATAGGTTGGCCAAAATTGGGAGTGCAATGGTGGGAGGATATTTGGTTGTTTGAAGCTTAATCCAAGGGAGTTTTCATGGAGCAATTGCTGGAATTTTTGAACTTTAATTGGAAGCTTGATTGGAGTAATTGAAGGAGGAATTCAAGGGATGGCTATGGAGTCCAATCGTGTAGGTCAGTGGAGGAGGGTGATGGAATTCAGTTCATGGCTAACTAAGGTTAATTTCACAGAAGTTTGAAGTGATTTTCGGACAAGGCTTGAAGGGAGAGCAAGGCTGGAATTTTTCTGGTTGGTCATTCAAATGGTTTGCTGGAATTTTGTGCAGTTTTTTCAACAGTGATCTAACCGATTTGTAGAGAGTTTGGAGAGGTATTGGAGGGTCCTTTTAGGCTAGTTTCCAGCCTTCTTTATGGAAGAAAGCCAGAGGTGAATTATTGGTTTGAAGGCTGAAAAATAAGCTTTGATTGTTGGCTTGTCATGTTGCGAAACTGTCTAGAAAATTTTCCTGGTTTGCACAGCTTTGTGCAGTCCGGTTTTGGCAAAGAAATCCAGTCTTCAAGCTGAGTAAGTTGGTCATTTTTCTAGCAGCATTTGATTAAGAAAAATGGCTGAAGTTTTCGAAAGCTAGACTGTCCAAGAATCTGAAAATTTTTCAGTTTGCTACCATGAAGAAGATGAATACTTATGGAGTGGAGTTTGAAGGTTCAACCATGGAGATAAATTCTCTTGGGAACCTTCCTTAACTCTTTCCCTATTTTCAGCCAAAACTCTATTCTCTAAAAGCCATTTTCGAAATTCCAAGGTTAATAAACCTTGCTAAATTTTCTGGAATTAAGATATGGATTTGGATAAATTAAACAAGCTTAATTGGTAAAGAATTTAAGGTAAGCTAGGGAACAAAAGGGCATGAATTCCTTAAAAATTCTTGTAAGACATAAGAATAGGATTAAGACATTCCTTCATGTCTTCCCTTGGAAAACACTCCTACTTCTTCTTATGGTAGGCAAGGGCCGAAAATATGCTACCTTGCATAAAAATGAAATTTAATCATGATAAAACTTAATGGTGGGATTTGAACTCAAGACCTTAGAGATTAATTCCAAAGCTCTAACCACTAAACCACAACAACTCTTGTTCCTATTTTCTCTCCTAAATATTCTTCCTATTTAATCCTCAATTTATCTCCCTATTTGACCTCAAGAAAAATTACCATTTTACCCTTTCTACTCAATAAGCACAACTAAGTCTTCTAGACTATAAATTATAATTCTAAAGCACATAAAATCATTCAAAAATATATTTATGTATGTAAGAAAATATGATATGCATCCTGACTCCCTTACTCTAGGGTTGGCTTTAGGCAGGGTTTCACACACAGCCTTGCACTACCTTACTCACATCTCTCTGCCTCCCCAAGGGTGTACTCACTAGCATGGTATAAGGTAATTCTACCCCGTCCCAACCCAATCGGCATGCATATTTATCGTTCACATATGAATGAGTCGATCCGGGGTCTATCAAAACAGCAGTTCTATGCTTTGGTGCTATCTACTTGCACCCAATACAAGTCTTATTAAGGGAAAGTTCATAGCATGCAATTGATCAACTTATAGATTTGAAATAACTTGCAATGCATCAGAAATAAATTTTGCAAATAAGGCTCCAAATAGGGTAAAAAAATCAAATAAATTATATTTTTATTAACCAATTCCAAATTGGCACAAAATAAGAGAGTTTCTGCTAGGTACCCCCCCTTTTTTTTATTCCGACTAAACAAAATTCGAAACAAAGAATAAATTCTGAATTAAAAAAAATAAACAAACGTCTCAAAATAAAGAATAAGCACTAAAGGTCCTAAAACTCTAAGCATCACTAGAGTCGCTGGAATCCTTGGAAGTCTTTGACGGAGGTTCCACTAGCCATCCCGCACTACTGTTGGCATGATCCATGTCGTAATCTACATCACAATCTCTTGCAAAACCAAAGGATCTGTGCTTCTTCCCAGGCCGCCCCAGCATGAACTCTCCAGGGTCTCTACCACCTTAACTTGGCTCTCAACTACGCATCCTTCAGTTTCTCTATAGCCAACATCAGTGCACTCTTAGGTCACCCAGACTCCGGCTCATAAGACTCACTTCCCAACAACGTCGGGGTTCCTTCTTCTATAGATGGGGTCACAGATGTATCTACTCTATCCTCCTCCGCAATCATCTCTGCTTCAAGCTCTCCTATTTCGCAATTCCAAGTCCTCCCAACTCATCCTCACTCTCATCCTCAAACACTCCTTCACCTTCGATCTCTCCCTAATCATCACCCTCACTCTCTGCTAAACCCTTATGCCATTCAAGCATAAGTATCTCAGGTGCCAGATCTTTGGGTTCTTCCTCCACCCCTAAGTCTTCCATCATAGGTGGCTTATGGTCGATCTCATCCTCACTTGGGATCCATCCACCCTCAAGTTCTATCTCTGACTCAAATGATGAGGAATCGATATAGGTATAGGGCTAGATGCTCTACCACTCATGGGAACGCACATAAATGGCTAGTCTCGAGTCACAGCTGTGGATCTTCTAGTCATCCTATAAAAGAAACATAAAGAAATCAGAACTAAATCTTACTCCATAGAGTTCAAATACTATTCAATGAATCTCAATTCCTAAGGTTTAGGTACTACTCAATAATGTCATTTGCCTAAACCTAGGCTCGATACCACTTATAACACCCCACTACTAATGTACCCAGATAGAGCGGGATGTCGCCCAGTCCGGAGGACCAGAGGTCATTGTAACGAGCTACAAAATAATAAATAGTAAAAAAAAAAAAACAAACTAAATAAAATAATAAGATACTCTGATTACAACCGAGGGTAATAGTTATGCAAGTTTGAGAGATCAAACAAGCAAACATCTCTTGAAAGAAATAAAAATCAAAACTAAATAAAAAAATTAAATGGAAGATCATCTCTTATATCTTCAACCTACTTAGTAAGCACTCCCTTAAAATCATGATATAAAAGGTGTGAGATTAGTATCGTAGTAAGTCCCGTGTGTGCAAATGTCAGATACAACCATTTCGTGCATACAGGTTTATCAAAATCACAAAGGAGGATCCTCCTATTCGGGTGAGATACTCCTCCATCTCTACACCCAACACTCCGGTTGTCAAACTCGAATAACCAATGTCCACATGAACCAATATGCTAACTCAGACGGATTGACTAAGTAGAACTGTCGTCTCTCCAAGTTGAGTTCATCCTCTGGAGGTGGCCTCCTGCCAGAAGACTCACTCTTGCTCTTTAAGACTAGTATCACTAGCCTACCCCCGCTGAGTACTTGATGCTCTCAATTTAGGGGCAGAATTATTTTTCCGTTTTAAAAATTCTTTGATTAGCTTAACTGCAAACGTGATTTTTCATAATAGCATTTCCAAATTGTTTAGTGATAGAGTAAGAAATCGTTTTTGAGTTTGAATAGTTGACATTTGATAAACTTATTTAGAAAGTAAAACATCTACGTTTCCAACCCAAATATCAAAACAACGCAGTATAACTCATCATGTTTAGCCAACGTTTCAATTCTCTTGTCAAAACATTATATTGACATCAATTCCAAATAGCATTGTAAAAATTGCTTGCAAACATGTAACATTTATCAAAACGATTATGCTAGGACTTACTTGGATAAATCAACAGCTAGACCCAACTCAATTTATTGCCCTTACTTCCACTCTTTCCTTATCTAGAATAAATGATTCTATAATTAGAATCCAAATATTACATGCACTATTTCATGTAACATGAATTCTTATGATCTCATTAATCACCTAATTCACCCATGGTATTGAGGTAATTTAATTCATTAGATCACATACACAACTTCCTTTGCCATGCTATTGATCATAATCATGCATTCATCCAAATCAAATCACTATATGACAACTCTTATAATCAAATAGCATAAAATCATCATAATTAGCCCCATAAACATTAAAACATTTCATCTTTGCCAACTTAGCATAGCTCTAGATTCATGATGACAAGATGCATCAATATCCTATCTCATACATGCTTTGTCTATATGTCACATCAACATATTTATCATTCCAGTCCAGTCATGTTTTCATACTAGACTCTGTAAGCATTCATAAGACAATATTTTAAAGATGAAGGTCATTTAAATCAGTAAAGATAGGATCTTAATTACCTTTTAGCAAATTAGACTTAAAACACGACAACTCCTTGATGACTAGCTTGAGTTCAACGGATAGTTGAAGCGATTGGTCCACCTAGATGTCGTTGATCGAGACTCACCAAGAAAGGAGAAAATCAGTCCCTTATAGACGTGATTTAAGGGAGAAAAGAGAGAAAGAATGGAGTAAGAGATGAATAAAAGGGTTGAAGATTGTTTACCTTGTAGGGTGCTTCGGTTTTGGCTTCATTCTTAGAGTAGGCAGAATGTTATTTGTTTCGTGAGTTTGAGAGGCTAAGAGGGTAGGAATTTCATGGTTTTCTTGACAGAAAAGACTAGGTTTTGGTGTTTAGGTGTTTGGTGGAGTTCTAGCTTGTTAGGGATTCTTGATCACAAGAGAAAAGTTGGACAACTTTGGTCCTTCTTTGAGTACCGAAATTGGGTAGTGGTTTAGGGGTTGTTGTTGCTTTGTTTTTGGAGCTTATGCTGGCCAAAAATCTGGACAGAAAGAAGGGAGAAATTAGGCTGGTTTTCGGTCTCCAAGATGGCGAGATTGAGAGAAGGAAAACAAGTCTTTGTGTAGCTGTTTTTTGCTCGATAACTAGAGGGATTTTGTGCAGGTTTTTGACTGGAATTTTCGTGCAGAATGGGGGCTGATTGTCGCTGAAAATATGAAGGAATGGGAGGGGAATTTTGGTATTTTTTTTTGGCTAAAACAAAGTCCTAATTGGGTACAGTTTTCTTGGATAACCCTAACTAGGTTTTGAAGAGTTTAAGTTGATCTCCAAGAGCTCTTAAGGGTGGCAACAGCTTTGAGGGATTTTCTAGAAAAATATATGAAGGAATTAGGGTATTTATTTAAGAAATAATTTAATTAATTCCCTATATTAATTTGAGTTTTTAAATAGCTATTAAACAATTACTTTTCAATATAAAATAATGGTTTTCTTTTCTTGAAGCTAACCGAAATTCCTCTCCCTTTTTCCCTAAAATATCGAAACACATATTCTAGAAGATAGGTACTTCATTTAAAAAACATCCAGAATTTATCCCTTTATTTCATTTTAAAATTATTTTTAAAAAAATTATAATATGGAGACTTATCTCCTTAAAAAAAAAAAAAAAGTGGCGGCTACTTGAAGAAAATAAGCTTTATTTTTATATTCTTTATTTCCTACTAATTTACTAGGATATAGCTTTCAAAAATCTAGATTAGTAATATTTAACATTTTCTAAAAGATTATGATAAGATATTAGAAATAAGAATTTAATTTATTTTCAAATGCTTTATAAATTAATTCCCAAGATAAATCACACTCCTAAATTTTAGGAATTTGCTCCAAGGTGGCGGTTACCCTAGGAGAATTTCGGCTAAGGCTGAGAAAAAATTAGGGAAAAGAAAATAAAAGAAAAGAAAGGATTTGAAACAGTTAGGATTCGAACTCAAGCCCATCAAGAATTAAACGTCAAGCTTTATCCACAATTTCACATTAATTCTTGTGTAAATATTCCCTTAATAAATTCCCTTAATTCCTACTCACTTGCTTCATCTTCTTTCTAATAAATTCTCCGCAATAAAACAAAAACTCAACTAACTCAAATAACACAACCGCTTCAAGAACAAATTAATTCATGAAACAACAAACTCATGAAAATCTTTTTTTCATGAAAATAATTCAATTTACCAAATGCAATACTAAAATGCTATGACATGCATGACTTTCCCCCACATAATAAAGGTGGCCTATTGCGGGGTATTACACATTTGTTTCAGTGGAGAAGAGAAGTGAATGGTAAAGAGTGAAGGCCGAGAGAGATATCTTTGAGAGAGGTTGAAGATGTGTTTTTGTGTTGGATGAAGGATGAAGAGTGTGTGTTTGATCTAAAGGAAATGAGAGGAGGCTGAGAGAAAAATGAGAGAAATGTAGGTGTGTGCTTCGACTTTGTGAGTATAGAGGAGAAAAGGAGTGACCAAAATACTTGTGAAATCTGTAGTGCTTATGTAATGAAAATTTGATGTCTTTGATTAGTGATATGAAATGAGAGATGTTAGGAGATCCTAGAGGTTTGAAATTTAGAGATCTACCATCCCTTGATATTCTCTAAGAGTGGCTGTAGATAGAGTGATTTAAGGATATTTTTGAGGGCTTAGATACCAAAAGTTCAAATTTTAAAAGGCTATTGGAAAATGAAAGGTAATGGTGGCTAGAAAAATATAAATAGGAAGTATATCCTCCATGATTCATGATAATTAAGATCTATCACCATATTTCTCAATATCAATTTATGCTCAAATATAGGGAATTTGAAATTCTAAAATTGGTGGCTAATCATTGGAAAAGGAATTCTATCAATCACCTACTTAAATGTAGGAGTTCTCAAAATCAAGAATGACTTAGATAGGGTTTGAAATCAAGAGTTCCTTGAGACTAGGAACTTCTAGAAATGTTGGCCAGCCTTAAAACGAACAAGATCTTATCAAAACTTTATTAGCTAAAAAAAAAGAACAATTATAGGAATCGTTAAAGCATAATTCTTGAAATCATCAAAGCACAACTGTCCGCTAGATAAAGATCTTGAAATCATAAGTTTTTTTTAAAAAAATTGCTAAATTTAGAGAATAAAAATCTAGTTTTTATCCTTTAATCTTTTGTAATCAAAATACATGCTTTTAGGAGTCTGAAATTCAAAAAACAGTGGCTGGATAAGGGTGGAAAATCGGCCAAGAAGAAGAGGAAAATAAGTAATTGAGGGAATTTAGTAAAATTGGGATTCAAACTCAAGTTGCTAGCACTTGACCATATTCCTTTCTCTGCGCAAAAATCATCTTCACCCATAGGATGAATGAAAATATCTAATACTAAACACATATAAAGATTTAGGCCTATATTCTGCAATTCTCTCTTATTCACCTAAATTAGTCTCACAAGCCCAGACACACATTGGCACCAAGCACACATAGATATTTCAAATATTCAATCGCATACAGAGTATGCTATGCAATGCAGGATCCCCTCATATTTCTAAAGCTGTATTAAGAGGAGGTGTTACAATATCAATTTGGTGAATCCTGAGAGGTCTTCTCAGCCACCTCCTGAAGCCCATCCGACAATATCGTAGTCTATGGTTTCTTGTATTGCTTTTCTTGATACAAAGGTTCATCAACTTGTTAGCCTTAATGGGGTTCTCCCATTGCCATTAGAACATCAAGCTTTAGACCCCCAACATAAGGTTCCCAAAAATAATTCTATTGACCAAGATACCATGGAGGTGATTGATGTTGATGATATGCAGTGGCAATCGATTATGGTTGTTGGTCAGGCCACCCTTGCTCAGATTGTGACAACTGTTGAAAGTCTACTGTCCAGGGTACCCTGACACTCTACTCTGAGCTCTGATGGCATTTTGGATGGTTTATATGCAAATTTTGATGGTGTTGTAGAGGCCACTATTTTGCTAGCTTTTGATTCCCTTACAGCCTCCGATAAATTGAGTAGCTTAAATGAGAACCCTATCATAAACAAGAATTTTGGTAGGAATAAGGAGGAAAAAATATGCCATCTAAGCATAATATTCATCTCAATGGTGCATATATAGATTCTTCCTATATTGTATTGAGAAAGGATTTTCAGTTTGAATTGGCTTCTCTTCACCAATGTCGCAAGTAAGCTGGTTCTTTTTTAGTTCAGCTTGTTGTTTATCTTTCTCAACCTCTAGCCATTGCGACTAGGGTCCTTCCCCTAGAAAGGCCAAAGCTTTCTCTTGCCTCCCTTTATTGAAAGGATAATATGCATTATCAAATTTAGAATATTAGAGGTGTTTCTAAAAGCTTGAGGCTTTTGAAATATTTGATTAAGTTGCACAATTTATGTTTCATTGTCTTATTGGAACCATTAGTCACTTCTAATCAGCTATCTTCCTATGCATACTGTTTGGGTTTTTCTAAATATTGTTCAAATGATGGAGGGAAAATCTGGTTTGTGATATCCCAATATTTTGTTCTTTAAAGTGTGACTACTTAGTATAGGAAGAGAATTTGTATGTAATGCTAGAACAAGAAATTATTAGTTTAATGAGAAGAAGGTTTTGGTGCCATAAAATATTTTAGGGATATAATTGGAATTTGGATGTAAATTGTGGAAAACTGAGTGAGAATTTTAAAATTCTAAGAGACACCGTTGTGATGCATTCAATGCATGGATTGAGATGCTAAAATAAAAATTTTTCCTAAGTGGGATTGATGATGTGTTGATTTAAGTATATTTCTGAGGAAATATAATTATTTTTGAAGAAATAAGGAAAAAGAAATTAAAAGTGTACAAGTGTCAATATGTGATTGGTGGAAGGAAACAAGAGGTGACTCGTGATTGGTTGCATGAACAATCATATAAGGATTTTCTATAGAATTCCATGGATTTCTTGAGAATTCCAAGTGAACACCTAAGTATATAGGTGGACCAATAGAAAGCTTCCAAGCATATGCCACCATTTAATGCATATTTGACCTCAAGACCATGTTTTTCTACATATAGCCATAGAAGGCCGATGGAAATGACTTTCAGCCATCCTGAAATATAGAAACAAACAAGAGAAAATATGGAATAGAAAAGAGAAAGAAAATAGGAGAGAGAGAGAGAGAGAGAGAGAGAGAGAGAGAGAGAGAGAGAGAGAGAGAAATCAAGAAGAAATAGGAAGAAAGAGAGAAAAGGAAGGACTATTTTAGCTTCTAAAAGCTTCAAATAGAAGGTAAAAGTCTACCTTGTTTCAATCAAATTTGTTATATGATTCATGAAGATTATTTTGGTACAAATATTACAAAAACCTATACATGAATTATGAAATTTATTTGGTAAAAATTTCATGTTGCAGACTGTTTTCTAGAGAGTTGTATGGTGGTGGATATAACTATGTATTTGTTGTGATTATATGAAGTTTAGATGTGATTTGAAGGTGTTAAATTAGGGTGACCATGGCTGATTACGTAAAAGAAAGAAAGGAAGAAGAAATAAAGTTGGAAATAATATATTTGTTGAGAAAATCTCAAGGATATATGTTGTAGTTGAAGCTGCCGATTTTCTTGTCATGTGGTATGGTGAATTTTCTTGTTTATCCATGACTGAAAATAAATGACATATGTACAGTTTAGTCAAAAAGGTGTAGCAAACTAAATGTGATATGGATTGATTGTTGTTGTAGGCTATTCATTGTAAGGAGTTGGGGCTACTTAGCAAATATTTACATTGCTGATAAGCGATTCAAGGTGAGTCACCATAAAAAAAATTCTCGAAAATACTTGTGAATTTCTTTTATTGTTAAAGAAATGCATTGCGAATGCTTTTGGTTTCTCTGAGAAAAATTATGTTTTTTCTGAGATAGAATTAATCTTATTCCATACTAGAATACATGAGAAATATGGATTTTCGTATTCAAGTATATTTAACCTTAATGGTTTTTTTCTAAAGAAAGGTCGATAAACGTTAATATTTTTCTAAACCAACTGTGGTTTTCCTGACCAAACTTGTGGTCTTCTAGAACAAGTGAAACTTATTTCATGCTATAATTTAATCGGGAAAATGGAATCTTATGGTTTTAAATACCATTTAATAGTGAGTATTTTCCCTGAAGCATGAAAAGGTGAATGACAAACCTTTTGGTTTTTCTGACAAAGGATTGGGTTTTTCTGAGGCATAAATTAAATGAATTTCAGAAAGTGGAATATTTTTCAAAGAATTTTGAATTCCTTGTGCGACAAATATTATATGGTCATGAAAACATGGAAAATGACTGAATTTATGGATCATGTGCAGTACATGAATACTTTAGCACAAGAATGATTTATTCCATGTTTTGTGGTAAAGAGTACAGGATAATGAATTCTTACTTTCTTGAACCATGATTTATTCTAAAGCATTTAGGCACAATAAAATTATGAAATCCTTGAATTTATTTCCATTTTGGGATTTAGAATTCTGAATTAATAATTCATTTTGGACTCAGGTATTCTAAATTTGCATAATTTATGTAAATACCCTTGAGGAATTATTTTATGATGCAAAAGGACTTCTTATCTTTCCATGCTATGGTTTTGGAGAAAAATCCCTTCAAATGGAATTTACTTTTGGAAAATAATATTTTGGCCCCAAAAAATGATTTATTTATATTCCTTTAGGAATGGCTTACTTAGTTAGCATTCTATGCCAATGGAATTGGACTGGTCTTGTGTACCAGTGAAGACTTTGAGTACTCAACAAGGGCTTTAATCATTGTACTATCCTGTATTAGAGGTAGACGATCCCAAGTAACCCGATCAGTTCTGGGGATTGTCTTAATCCAAACGGGGAGATAGGACATTGAGATTAGCTGTCCTGGTTAGCTTTTAGCGTTTGGCAATTGCCTATGCTTTATGTGCATACTATTCTGAGTTATTCACTGATGATGCTGGGCCTGTAATACCCGGAATTTTTACCATTCGATTGGTTACTACTTATAATGGGATGAGAATTTGTATCAACGGCCAGAACAAAAAATGATCAGTACAATGAAGTGAATATTTTGGTATAATAATATTTTATCGGGACCTAGATGTAATTATTGAATTTGTTCTACCCGTACCCTAAATCTTCGAAAGGCTACTATTGTTAATAAATAAGAATTTAAGAGTACATTAAGAAGAGAAATTGATCTGTGCAATGATGTGAATTATGTTATTTAGGTTACCGGGGACATTTTTTTCTTTTTGACTGCGCCCGCGACTTTGATCACGAATTTGACCAAACTGAGAAGGAATTGAAGGGGTTAAGTATTACTAATGGATTCAGTGGAATTTTTGGAGTTGAATGGAAAAGTAAAATATTTTTCCATTTTGAACCCGATTTTGGTCATTTATGAGAAAAATTAAAAATGCGATCGAAAATTTGGGTGTGTGGCATTTTGTGATTGGTAGCCCATGAACATGTGTCAATTTATTAGAGGTTACATGACGAATTCATGCAAGATACATGGAATTAAAGAATTACAAAATAAATAAAGAATGATGTGTATTTTTGTGAATAGAACACATCATTTGTGGGGACAATTACTTAAGGTCTTGTGCAATGTAATTGGCTAATATTTTGACCATGAAGAAGTGGTTGAGTGGCTGAAAAGTAGACAGAAAAACAGTAGCCATAAGAGACCAAAGAAGAGGAAATTTTGAGGAAGAAAAATAAGTGAAATGGTGTATAAATTTTCAATTGGAACACACGTAAAAATTAGCCACCATACAATTAATTGAATTAAAATTCTCTTGGCCAATTACTGATGAGAAATAGTAGCAGGAAGGCTGTTTCACAGCCTAAATTTTGGCAGCCACAAGGAAGGAAAGCAAGAGAAAAAGAAATCAAAGAAATACGCAAAAGAGAGAGAGAGAGAGAGAGAGAAAAGTTACTAGTGTGTGTTCTTGGTGTAGTGTGTGAGTTCCTGAGAAGTTCTTGGAGCAAATCACACCAAATAGCTTTATATACAAGGTAAAAAACCTCACCTTACTAGAATTAAAGTTGTTGTTAGGTGAATGGTGATCATTATTATATCAATTTTAACATGAAAACATGAATTTTCATATCTTGATTTTGGATCAAAAGCTAGGGTTTATGAACATTGTGCATGTTTATGTATGCCGGCTGCCTAGGAGGTTTATGGATCATGTTTTGTGTGAAGAAGAACTGAATATTCATGGTAGTTGGAAGGATTGCTTTTGGTTGATGAGATGATGACCAAAGTAGAGTGAAAATGGAAGTTACTTGGTCGGAAAAATGAATTATACTAGCTTTTGATTAGAAGAAGTGAATTTGTGCTGAATAAGCATGACTCTTGTGAGTTATCGGAATTTGAAAATTATAGAATCAAGATGATTTTAAGGCAAATTGAATGAATTAATATTTTCAAGGTGTTAAAGGCTAAAGGAAAACAAAGGATAGCATAAATAGTAGAATTGAAGTAAAACAACTGAGGATGTTTTTGCCTTATATTATGTCACGAGAGCAAAGACTCTGAAAAGGACTTACATAGAAGTAAAGTTAAGAGTCTTTTGGTATATCATAGAGCTAAATCGGAGTTGTGGACTGAAAGTTATGTGCAAAACAAAATTACGGCCAACAGTATGTTAGAAACGATAGAAACGGCGGTTGAATGGCCGTGAACGAGAAAAGTTAATTAGAACACGAGTTGAGTCTCTTTGATTTCTAAAACCTTTTGAAAGTTAGTGTGCTTCACTTTTCCATGAAATGCTATGTTTTATACCATTTTGGAAATCCCTGAATATATTTAAAGTTATCTAAGCAAGATTTATTCTTATGCCACTTTGGGCTTGAATAAACTTCATATTTAGCTTAGAAACCTTAACAGATGATTAAAGCATGAATTTTGAGCATTTGGTCCTTTTTGGATTAAAAACTTGGGATTTTTAGAAAATGGTAATTCTTGGAATCGAGTATTCATAAATTGACTAGAATGCCCTAATTGGAACATTTTATGGAAATATGTTCGGAAACTTTGAATTTAATCATTTTCTAGAATTAGAATTTTGGATTTTTTAAAATGAGTTCTTTAGAAAATCGGGTATTTGGAAAATGATCAAAATGTCTATATTGGATTGTTTTATGGAAACTTTTGAAATCGGGTATTCAGTAAATGACCGAAATATCCTTATTGGAATTTTTGTGAATACTTTTCAAATTGGGTAAGGATAATATGACCTGAATACTCTTGGAAAGTCTTTTTGGCATCGGGTATGGATAAATTGACTCGAATGCCCTTGGAAATGACTTTTAAGATCGGGTATAGGCAAAATGACCTGAATACTCTTGGAAACTTGTTTTAATGTATGAAAAGAACTCTTTACCCTATTTCGACACGATTTTGGAAAATGATCTCTCGATATGAGATTAACTTCTGAAAAACGTCATTTTGATCTTGAAAATTTCTTTATTAGCCTGATGTGCCTATGGAATAAATTGATTGGACCTGTGAGACCTGTGGGAATAATTATCTGACTTGCGAGTCAATGGGATCAATTTCTGAAAAATGATATTTTGCCCAAAAAATGTTTGTTTTGAAAATCTTGCTGAAACAAATAACCCTCTGGCCTAATCAATTAGTAGGGGTTGGTATTTGGTAACATTGAGTACTTAGCAATGACTTTGATCTTTGTACTAGCCTACATTAGAGTTAGATGACCCTAGTAACCTGGCCTAGTTCTAGGGATTATCTTACTCTGAACAGAGTGACAGGACATTAAGAAGAGTCATCTTGCCTAGCCATTTAGCACTTGGCAATTACCGCGTCTGCGGGCGCATATTATTTTAAGTCTTTTGCTGAATGCCGGGCGGGGACACTCGGTAGCGTTTGACTCCTTGCCACCTCGATGGTGATTGACGTAAGGATTGAGACCCTTGGCTTCGGGTAGCAAGTAAAAGATTTAGTGTGCTGCGGTATAGATAGTATGCTGCACAATACCAATTATTATTCTAGTGTGTTGCGATACACTTGGTATACCAATTATTTATTCTCAGTAGTATGTTGGAGTGTACTTATTTTCTAGCGATGCACAGTTGAGTATTGTAGGCTGTGGTGTAGGTCCGTTGATACGTGGCGCCGAAGGCAAAGTCTTGCGAGCTTGCATACAGGTTGACCTTCTGTTGGAGAAGTACCTGTGATTTGAAATCAGAGCAATGATTTGAAATTGAAACAGAGTTTTTCAAAAATGATTGAGTTCTGAATAAACTCTTCTTTGGAGAGTTTTGGAATTATTTTCTAGTAGAAAAATATTATGGTCCTCCACAAAGGTTTTATGTACTTTGTTTCTTTCATAAAGCACTAGCACACATAGGACTCACTGGGTAATTTTTTACTCACGCGTGTCTATTATCATACTATTTTATAGGATCCAAATTTGAGTAGACCTACGGATAGAAGGACGATACCATAGTGTCAACAGCATAGGTCTGGATTATCTCTCTTTTGATCTTGTACTTTATCACTGATGTAGTATGGAGATTGCGTACATGAGATTCTCTCTCTCTCTCTCTCTCTATATATATATATCATAATATTTGTAAGAGTTTGGACCTTGTTTACTTTTTTTAGTTCTTTGTTATAAAAACCCCTTGTCTGAGTAACTGGAGGAGGCAACACCCGATTTGGTATGCTTCCGCTATTACTTTTAGTAGAGGTGTTACAATTGTTATCAGAGCATAGTATTATAGAACTATGGTATTGTCATACAAATTGATAGAACTCTTTCATTATATTGGTATGACAGATAGGAGTGACAAGGGCAAGGGCCCAATGGATGAGTGTAGCAATGATGGGAAGAAAGAGACGGGCGAGAGTTCGAGTGTGAAGGGACCTAGACAGACTAGGACAGTTTACCGAGCAGGTGTGCCAGGACTGTTTCACCTTGATAGGACCTGGCCCTGGCTGTCGTCATGCACCCTGTCTTGTCGGGAGTAGGTTTTACCCCGCAGTGCTTGTCGTTACTCCATTTGCGCGTGACCTTAATCTGGAGAGGACACCTACTCCCAAGAAGATATCGTCGTCACTTATCCAGGCGGGGTGGTTGGTGGTGATTCTGATGAGGTTGATGGTGATATTGAGCCACATTATTAGGGTGATGATGAGGAGGATAGTATCCCCAATGATGCAGTGTTGTTGGAGGATGATGAGGAGGTATTTAGCGAGGATATTCCGGGAATTTTAGAGGAAGAGGTGCCAAAGTTAGAGGTTGCCAAGGCATGAGAAGATCAGGAGGTACCCGAGGTAAAGATACCTGTGCTTGAGCTCCAGGAGTTTGAGGATGTGTTGGTGTTAGAATTGGAGCTAGAGGTTTGGTTGCATCCTGATGTGGATGGAGATGATGGACTTGATGCACCCGAGTCCTATACAGTTTCTACTGACTCAGGACCTCCAGTTTTAGATAGCAATGATCATGAGTAGAAGGATGAGATGTAGATATATGCAGTAGGACATGTACAGTTCGGCCAGTGTATGTTAGATATGTCATTCTGCTCAACACACAAATTTTGTACTAACATTATATTTGACAAAAATGAATATATATTATGTTCTTGCTATGTGTACTATGGCCATTTTTATGTTTGCTTTTGAGGTATGTTACAATTAGGGTGAAAGAAATTGAAGTGGATTTTGGGGTATGAGTCAGAAAAAATCTGAAAGGCCCCAATGGCAGAATAAAGGAAAAATGAAAAGGAGGGGAGGCCCGACTGGAGGACAACCCTCTTTTAGATACTTTAATTGTGGAGAAGTAGGACATAAGAGTTTCAATTGCCCTCACCCTCGAAGGATATGAGGAAGATGAAGTCAACCTGGGGGAAAAAATCAAGGACAGAGGTTAGGACTAGGAAGAGGGAATCCAGGACAAGCTTCTATCTCTAGAGCCGAACCCGCCAAGCCACAATGAATGCTCGAGTGGTTGAATTAGAAAAGATGGATAATCATGCCATAGTAATGGAAAGTAAGCTTCTTATTTTGATCATAATGTTAAACTATTGGTAGATCCCGGCTCTACGCATTCCTTTGTTGCCAATTCATTTCTTAACTCTATGGGAATTAAAGGGGAAGAGACTTCATATGAAATGATTGTCGGTACCCCATTGGGGAAGTAAATGAATAGTGAGAAAATACATAAAGGCTGTAAGATCTTGGTAGAAAATGAAATTTTAGGAGGAGATTTAATATGTTTGCCCATAGAGGACTATGATGCTATCTTGGGCATGGACTAGCTATCTCAGCATCATACTCAAGTTGACTATAGATATAATGTAGTACAATTCCATCGGCCTGGGAAACCTATATTAGAATTTGTAGGCGAGGCTAGAAGGAAAAGTAATGCTTTTATATCGGGACTCAAAGCCCAGAAGATGATTAGAAAAGGGTGCACTAGATACCTGGCTTATGTAATTAATAAGCTAGGAGAGGTTAAGAAACTTGAAGATGTTCCGATGGTGAATGAGTATTTAGATATTTTTCCGGCATAATTGAAAGAGTTACCCCCAGAGAGAGAAGTAGAGTTTTCATTAATTTAGTACTATCGACATAATCAGTTTCAAGAACTCCTTATAGAATGGCACCTACAGAATTACAGGAGCTCAAGAAATAATTACAAGAATTAATAGAGTAAGGGTTCATTCAGCCTAGTACCTCACCTTGGAGAGCTCCTGTATTGTTTGTTAAGAAGAAAAATGGGTCACTACGGATGTATATAGATTATCGAGGGTTGAATGCAGTGGCGATAAGGAATAAATATCCATTGCCTATGGTTGATGAATTGTTAGACCAGTTACAAGGAGCAGGATGCTTTACAAAATTGGATTTGAGGCAAGGATATTACCAAGTTCAGATCCGAGAGGATGATATATCGAGAACTGCATTTAACACACGATATGGACATTTTGAGTTTGTAGTGATGCCCTTTGGTGTTACCAATGCACTTGATGTTTTCATGGATTTAATGCACCGAACCTTTTGACCTTACTTAGTAGCTTTGTGATTATATTCATAGATGATATCTTGGTGTATTCTAAGGATCCTCAAGACCATGACCAACACATTCAGAAAGTATTGGGAAAGTTTAATGAGGACAAATTATATGTAAAATTTAGTAAGTGTGAGTTTTGGCTACAAGAAGTAGCATTCTTAGGACATGTGATATCCAAAGATGGGATTACAGTAGATCCTGCAAAAGTCGAGATGGTGATGAATTGGAAACATCTCAAGACTCCAACTGAAATATAAAGTTTTCTAGGAATAGCATGATATTACTAGAAGTTTATTGAGAGATTTTCTAAGATAGCTTCACCTTTGACATGACTCACCTAAAAAAAAGTTTCTTATGTTCAGAACGAGAAGTGTGAGAAAAGTTTCCAAGAATTGAAGAAAAGGTTAAGTTCTGCTCTTCTTTTGGTATTGCTAATAATGAACAAACCTTATGAAGTGTACACAGATGCATCGAATAAGGGATTGGGAAGATTATTGATGTAAGAGAGAAAGGTGATAGCTTATACCTCTAGGAAATTGAAACCCTATGAGAAGAATTACCCTACACATGACTTGAAGTTAGCAACTATTGTGTTTACTCTTAAAAAGTGGACACATTATTTGTATGGGGCTAAGTTTGAAATCTCCACCGACCATAAAAGTTTGAAGTATGTTTTTACTCAAAAGGATTTAAATATGAGGATGGAATTTTTGAAAAAATTTTGATGTCCAATTAAATATCATCCTGAAAAAGTAAACACAGTAATAGTGCCCTTAGTAAGAAGGCGAATTTATTAGCTCTTCGAATGTTACGAATTACCGAATTGGAAGCATTTGTAGTAGATGGAGAAATAAGAATGAGTAATATCTCCATTCAACTTGCTTTCCTACAACAATTGAAGAAAGAGCAAGATAAAGATGAAGAGTTGCAAAAGTTAGTGCAAAAGAAGGTGGATAAGGAAGGAGATGAATTCCAAAAGGATAATGATGGGATTATTTATTACAGAGATCGATATAGTATTCTGAAACAATCTATAATGAGATAAGATATCCTAACGAAGCACATTGGAGTAAGTATACCATCCATCTAGGAGCCGTAAGGATGTATCAGGACTTAAAATGGTATTATTGGTGGATTGATATGAAAAAGGACATTTTAGACTTTGTAGCTCGATGTTTAAATTGTCAATAAGGCATTACTATGGATTTACTATGGATTTCATCGTAGAAGTAAGATGAAATTACTATGGATTTCATTACAGGATTACCCATAGCAGTAGGATAGCAAGATACTATATGGGTAATAGTGGATCGACTAACTAAGTTCGTTCATTTCATTCCCATTAACCAATGAGATTCTTTAGAGAAGTTAAGCAAGATTTATATGGAGGAAGTGATCAGACTTCATGGAGTACCTTCTAATATTGTGTCAGTTTGAGATCCTAGATTCACTGCGAAGTTTTGGACTAAATTGTAGTGGAGATATGGGACAATATTAAAGTTCAGTACAACAGTGCACCTACAAACGGGTGGATAGACCGAATGAGTGAATAGAGTTTTGGAACATATATTGTGGGCTTGAGCTTTGGATTTAGGAACTAAGTGGATTGATAATTTAGCATATGCAGAATTTGCATACAATAATACTTATCAATCAACAATTGGAATGACTCCATTTGAAGCTTTATATAGAAGGAAATGTCAATCCCCGTTATATTGGGAAAGTTTAGGACAGAGAACGGGTGAACAAGATGCCTTCGATCTTGACAAAGTTCGACAGGTTGTAGAGATGATTAAAATCAAGTTGGAGGTAGCTTAGAGTAAACAGAAAAGTTTTGCAGATCGACGTAGGAGAGATTTGGAATTTGCAGAAGAAGATCGTGTGTTCTTGAAGTTTACTCCTCAATGACAATTGAAAATCAGAGGATAGGGGAAGAAGTTGGCACCAAGGTATATTGACCATTCCCTATTGTCGAGAGGATTGGGAAGGTGGCTTATCGATTGGAGTTACCAGTAGACCTTCAAGGTATTCACGACGTGTTTCATGTTTCCTAAGTTCGGAAGTATGTAGCTGATCCTGCACACATTTTGAATGAAGAACCTATTGAAATTACTCCAAGCTTAAAACACGATGGAGTCATCATTGTGGAATAAGAAAATTCCACTTGTAAAAGTACTATAGAGTTATTATCCAGTGCAAGATGTGACTTGGGAAATGGAAGCGAAGATGTTGAAGAAGTATCCAGAATTATTCCAAGTGTAAGCCAATTTTGAGGACGGAATTTTTGTAAGGAGGGGAGAATGTAATACCCCGCATTTTTACCATTTGATTAGTTACTACTTGTAATAGGATGAGAATTTGTATCAACGGCTAGAACAAAAGATGATCAGTACAATAAAGCGAATATTTGGGTATAATAATATTTTATCAGGACCTAGATGCAATTATTAGATTTGTTCTACCCGTACCTTAAATATTGGAAAGGCTGATATTGTTACTAAAATAAGAATTTGAGGGTACGCAGAGAAGAAAAATTGATCAGTGCGATGAAACACACGTTTTGATGTGAATTATGTTATTCAGGTTATCGGGGGCATTCTCGTCATTTTGACTGCGAATTTAACCAAAATGAGAAGGAATTGAAGGATTTAAAAATTACCAATGGAGTTGAATGGTAAAGTAAAATATTTTTCCATTTTGGACCCGATTTTGGTCATTTCTGAGAAAAAATAAAAAATGCGATCGAAAATTTGGACGTGTGGCATTTTGTGACTGGTAGCCCATGAACATGTGTCAATTTATGAGAGGTTGCATGATGAATTCATGCAAGATATATGGAATTAAAGAATTACAAAATAAATAAAGAATGATGTGCATTTTTGTGATTGGAACACATCATGTGTGGGCCAATTACTTAAGGTCTTGTGCAATGTAATTGGCCAATATTTTGTCCATGAAGAAGCGGTTGAGTGGTTGAAAAAAAGCCAAAAAATTGGCAGCCATAAGAGAGCAAAGAAGAGGAAATTTTGAGGAAGAAAAATAAGTGAAATGGTGTGTAAATTTTCAATTGTAACACACCTTTACATTACCCGCCATACAATTAATTGAATTAAAATTCTCTCAGCCAAAATCTAATGAGAAATGGCGGTGGGAAGGTTGTTTAATAGTCTTAATTTTGGTAGCCACAAGGAAGGAAAAACAGCATAAAAAGAAATCAAAGAAATAAGCTAAAAAAGAGAGAGAGAGAGAGAGAGAGAGAGAGAGAGAAAAGTTACTAGTGTGTGTTCTTGGTGTAATGTGTGAGTTCTTGAGAAGTTCTGGAGCAAATCACACCAAATAGCCTTATTTGCAAGGTAAAACCTCACCTTGCTAGAATTAAAGTTGTTGTTGGGTGAATGAGGATCATTATGATATCAATTTTAACATGAAAACATGATTTTCATGTCTTGATTTTGGATCAAAAGCTAGGGTTTATGAAATTTGTGTATAAACTTTGTGCATGCTTATGTATGCCAGCTGCCTAGGAGGTTTATGGATAATGTTTTGTGTGAGGAAGAACTGAATATTCATGGTAGTTTGAAGGATTGCTTTTGGTTGATGAGATGATGACCAAAGTAGAGTGAAAATGGAAGTTACTTGGTTGGAAAAATGAATTAAACTAGCTTTTGATTAGAAGAACTAAATTTGTGTTGAATAAGCATGACTCTTGTGAGTTATTGGAATCTAAAAATTATAGAATCAAGATGATTTGAAGGAATTGAATGAATTAATGTTCCCAAGGTGTTAAAGGCAAAAGGAAAATAAAGGACATCATAAATAGTAGAATTAAAGCAAAACTACTGGGGCTATTTTTGCCCTGTAAATGTCACAAGAGAAAAGACATTCAAAAGGGCTTACATAGAAGTAAAGTTAAGAGTTCTATGGTCATTTTACTATATCATAGAGCCAAATCAGAGTTGTGTATTGAAGGTTATGTGCAAAATACAATTGTGTGTCAAAGCAGCAAAATTTTTGGATTTTGCTAGGGAAGTGAATGAACTTAAGGAAGAATAATTGTTATTTTGGATGAAATGAATGAGAAATATGGAGTGAATCCCTTGTGTATGAAGGGAGAAAGGACATTGAAAAAGAAAAATGAAAGAATTGAACAAACGATGGAAAAATGACGTGAACGAAAATTGAACGTTTTCCATAACCGTCGGCTAACTGTCAGCTATTTTTTAACCAAACACAACTAAACCTAAAAATAATGTTTGGTGTTGGTTCATTAGTAAACGACCAACAGTACGTTGGAAACAATAGAAACGACGGTCAAATGGTGGCGAACGGGAAAAGTTAATTAGGACACGAGGTGTGTCCCTTTAATTTCTAAAACCTTTTGAAAGTTAGTGTGCTTCACTTTTTCATGAAATGCTATGTTTTACACCGTATTGGAAATCCCTGAATATATTTAAGGTTATCTGAGCAAAATTTATTCTTATGCCACTTTGGGCTCGAATGAACTTCATATTTGGCTTAGAAATCTTAAAGGATGATTAACGTATGAATTTTGAGAATTTGGTCCTTTTTGGATTAAAAACTTGGGATTTTCAGAAAATGATAATTCTTAGAATCAGGTATTCATAAATTGAATGGAATGCCCTTATTGGAACATTTTATGGAAATATGTTTAGAAACTTTGAATTTAATCCTCTTCTAGGATTAGAATTTTGGATTTCTTGAAATGAGTTCCTTTGGAAATCGGGTATTTGGAAAATGATCCAAATGTCTTTATTAGAATGTTTTATGGAAATTTTTGGAATTGGGTATGTGGTAAATAACTGAAATATCCTAATTGGAACTTTTGTGAATACTTTTCAAATTGGGTAAGGATAATATGACTTGAATACCCTCAGAAAGTCTTTTTGGCATCGGGTATGGATAAAATGACCCGAATGCCCTTGGAAATGACTTTTGAGATTGGGTACAGGCAAAATGACCTGAATACTCTTGGAAACGTATTTTAATGTATGAAAAGAACTCTTTACCCTATTTCGACACGATTTTGAAAAATGATCTCTCGATATGAGATTAATTTTTGAAAAACGTCATTTCGATCTCGAAAATTTCTTTATGCCTATGGGAATAATTATCTGACTTGCGAGTCAGTGGGATAAATTTCTGGAAAATGATATTTTACCCCAAAATATTTGTTTTGAAAATCCTGCAAGAACAAATAACCTTCTGGCCTGATCAAACAGTAGGGGTTGGTATTTGATAACGTTGAGTACTTAGCAAGGACTTTGATCTTTGTACTAGCCCACATTAGAGTTAGATGACCCTAATAACTTGGCCTAGTTCTAGGGATTGTCTACTCCAAATGGGGTTATAGGACATTAAGAAGAGTTGTCCTGGCTAGCCGTTTAGCACCTGACAATTGCCGCATCTGCAGGCGCATATTATTTTGAGTCGTTTGCTGAATGCTAGGCGGGGACACTTGGTAGCATTTGACTCTTTTCTGCCTCGATGGTGATTGATGTCAAGATTGGGACCTCTAGCTTATGGTGGCAAGTAAAAGATTTAGTGTGCTGCGGTACACTTGGTATGTTGCGGTATACCTATTATATTCTATTGTGCTGCGATACACTTGGTATGCTACAGTACACCTATTATTTATTCTCAATAGTACATTACGGTGTACTTATTTTACAGCGCCGCATGGTTGAGTGTTGTAGGCTGCGGTCTAGGTACAATGATACGTGGTGCCGAAGGCGAAGTCTTGCGAGCTTTACATACAGGCCGACCTTCTGTTGGAGAAGTGTCTGTGATTTGAAAATTGGGGCAATGATTTGAAATTAAAATATAGTTTTCCAAAAATAATTGAGTTCTGAATAAACTCTTCTTTAGAGAGTTTTGGAATTGTTTTCCAGTAGGAATATATTATGCTCGTCCACAAAGGTTTTATGTACTTTGTTTCTTTCATAAAGCACTAGCACATACAGTACTCACTGGGTGATTTTTCACTCACACGTGTCTATTATTTTACTCTTTTATAGGATCCAAAGTTGAGTAGACTTACGGATAGAATGATGATACCACAGTGTCAACAGCCTACGTCTGGACGATCTCTCTTTTGATCATGTACTTTATCACTGATGTAGTATGGAGATTGCATATATGAGATTCTCTGTTATGTATATATATATATATATATATGATAATGTTAGTAAGAGTCTGGACCTTGTATACTTTTTTTAGTTCTTCGTTATAAAGACCCCTTGTTTGATATACTTCCATTGTTACCTTTAGTAGGGGTGTTATAAGGCAGGGACACCTGGAGTGTATAACTCCTTGCCTCCTCGATGGTGATTGACGTCAGGATTGGGACCTTTGAGCTTACGGTGGCAAGTATAATATTCTTATTTTTTAGGTATTGTTCTTGTATGCACTAACCGCTATATGCGTATTTTTTAGTGTAGAAAATATTACCAATAAATTACACAATTAATCAAGTTTTAATTAAAATGCCCATTATTAAAACTACACATGTGAGCAGGTATACCCATCGTATAGTATAGGGAATAGCAATACGAGAACTTAAGCTTGTTGGAAAGTATGCCCACAAAGACTATGTATTCTGTGTAAGCATATTGCAATAAAATATTTATCCATTCAATTTAGTTTGTTTCTTATATTATTTCATATTTAAGGTCCAAGTATGACAAGTAATGGTCTAATGTTTGGTCATTCTTCACAGTAAGGTATAGACCATGGGTACTTGTCATACAAGTGAAATTGAGTTCTTAGTCATTTGATAAAACTAAGCATTTCATCAAGGTAAGACTATTATGCCATGATTTCCAATGAGATATGGTTTACCTTGATTCAGTGAGTTGTTTACTCACATAATTGGTGTAACACCCTGCTTCGTAGGCCCAACAGGGCCGGGGATATCGTCCGTCCAAAGGACAAGGGGTCTTTATAACTAGGTCACACCATCAAAATAATAGAATAAAAATAATACCTTAAACTTAAAACTTATTACAAACCAAAAATTCAAAACAAATCCAGAACAAAAATTATTCACTCTCAACTCCCCAAAGCATTACATAAAATAGATAACAAAATCTCTTCCAAGGTAGAAAACACTAGCTACTCATCCCCACAGCAGGATCGACTTGAAATCATGGTAAACAGGGTGATGAGATAAAAATCTCAGTAAATCCGTGTGTGCTTTGAGTGTTTAGTAAAAACAGTTCGTGAATGTAAAGTACAAAATCTTCATAGGAGAAATACTAGCAAGCAATAAATGATGTTCAAAAGCAAGAGTGCCATTTTGACTTTTCCAACCATACAGGTACAATAAAATCAACCACTCAAAAAGGTGGTCATGGGTTACCACACGTTGGGCCCCATGTCCACATGGTCAGTATGCCACACGTTAGGTGTATGCCGGTCAGACTGCCACACTTTGTGCAGACTGACAAAAGGTAGGTGATCGGCCTACCGGGTAAGATTCTCCTCCTTCTCTACACCCAAACAAAATCGGTTGTCTATTCCGGCAACACACAATCCACATGACTGAAACTGCTAGCTCGGACCGGCCTGACTAAGTAGTACTGACGTTTCTCTAAATTGAGTTTATCTTCTGGAGGTGGCCTCCTACCAGAAGACTCACTCTTGCTCTTCAAAACTAGTACTACTAGCCTACCCTTATTGAGTACTTAACGTAGATCATCCCACTTGGGAGAAAACTGATAAACTATAACTTTACTTGAAAATGGCAATCAAGGATTTCCAAAATCTTTGTCAAAATCAGTTTTAGAAACAGTTTAGTGTTTGAATAAAATTTCTTGTTGATTTTCAAATAATTGGTTTGATAGAAACAAGAAAGGAACAATCCCTAATTGCCTTTACCAAATTAGTGTTCACAAACTTCGGGTTTAGCTTGCCATAATAACTTTTTGCAACATACAAGTTTTATGCAGGAGCTTACCTGATCCTTGCTCAAAATAAAGGTCTCCAATAGCTGACCTAACCCCGCCTGGGGCAAACAAAGCCATAATTAAACTCAAGCCAAGATTCACCTTTACAAATAATTCTAGCTTAACTTACTGCAACCATGATCCTAGTGTCTCAAGCTTAAGGCCAGATAATAAATAAAAGGGTTTATAAGCTAAGTCTAGTTTGATATTAAAATAATTAGGGTTTTAGGAAATAGGTACTAATAAGTTAAAGGTTTAAATCTTGCTAAAAATAAATTAGAGTTTATTTGATGAAGGGTCCTAGGTGGTATTAGGTAAAATAATAATCTATTAATAATTATTTGTTAAAAAATAATTGGTAACTAAAATTAGTTGTAAGAAAATTTTAATGGGTTTTGATTAAAAGATAATAAATAAATTTTAATAGTATTTATGAATATAAGACTTATAAAATTAATATTTTACCTATTATGAATATTCATATGAAAGGCTTTATTATTATTTTCTATATATTTTATTTCTTTAATAAAAGCCATTAGTTATTTGACTAAAATATCACTATTTTATATAAAGGACCAAATCTACAGTTTCCTAGGGTTTTCAAAATTTACTAGAAGAAATTATAGCATTAATTATTTTATTGAAGAAATAAAATTAGCTTAGGAACAACTAAGTCATGATCATATTTCTATTGCCAACCACAACCATGAACATATACTCCACTCCAATTCATCAAATCATCCAAAACATGAATAAAGGTATAGATCTAAATTTACCAAGACATGATCCAACCTCTACCAACATAAACATATTCATAGCTTCAACAATCATACATGAACATAAACCCTATTTGTAATACCCCACATTTCTTTTCTTGCCGCAGTGGGCCAGCTCGGGTGGGATGTCGCCCCGTCTGATCTCTCAGACTAGGGGTCTTTATAATGATATAAACTTAAAGCAAGTAAGTATAAGTCGAAGCTTAAATAAATACAAACAACATACTCTTTCATTACAAATACGCGAGTTCTGATAGATACATCATCAGGGTTCCCAAAATACACAAGACAAAATAGCTCCAACATCCATGTACAATGATCATGCTAAAAGATTTACTAACTAGCCCTAAATGGCAAAGTCCGGGTAGTACCGCCGCTAGTCTTCAGCTTCAATCCCTAAAAAAAATAAGACAAACATTTGTGTGAGTGGTATACTCAGTGAGTCCTGTGTGTGCTAGTGTTATGCGTAGAAGAGAAAGGCATTTATTTAATTTCTTTATTAAAATAAGTTCTATGATAGGGAAATATCAGTAATTGATAATTTTAAGATCAATTTATCATATACTTTTGAAAAACAATGATTTCCAAACACATGGCCCCCAATTCAATAAATGCGGATTCTTCCCCACTTGGAAGTGTGACCCGCATGCAAAGTTCGAGGAACTTCGCCTTCGGCTACACGGTCTCTTGTGCCAGGGACTGCGCCTTACAGCACGTCACCCGTGATATTCCGGAAGGGTGAGCAGCGTACATATGTACCTCACCGTACACTTAGGGATCTTTTACTTGCCACCATAAGCCAGGGGTCCCAATCCTGACGTCAATCACCATCGAGGTGGCAAGGGATTGAACACACCGAGTGTCCACGCTCGGTATCATGTGAACAACCCACCATCACAATCACTAGGCAATTGCCGGGCTCACAACGGCTAGCCAGGGAAGGCTAATTCCATTGTCCTGCCGCCCCGTTCGGAGTAAGATAAGCCCAATAACTGGACCAGGTTATTTGGGTTCATCTATCTCTAACGAGGGCTAGTACAAAGGTCAAAGCCCTTGCTGAGTACTCAACGCAACAACACTAACCCCATCTGACTGATCAGGCCAAAGGGTCATCTGATCCTGCAGGATTTTCAAATCAAAACATTTCTTATTATCTGGGGCCGTACTTGATCACAAAAATTATTTTTCAAGGGTATTCAGGTCATTTCACCCGTGCCAGATTCCAAAAGACTTTTTGAGGATATCCGGGTCATTTTACCCTTACTCGATTTGAAAAATGTTCACAAAAGTTCCAATAAGGATAATTCGGTCATTTACCGAATACCCGAGTTCCAAGAGTTTTCCTAAAATATTCCAATAAGGATATTTGGATTATTCTCCAATTACCCGATTCCAACATTCACCATTTTTCAGAAATCCCAAATATTTAATCCAAAAAGGACTAAATTCACAAAATCCGTGTTTTAAACATCCAGGAAGGTTTCCAAGCTGAATATGAAATTTATTCGAGTCCGAAATAGCATAAAAGAAAATGTTGCTCATGTAAACATTAAACATATTCGAGGATTTCCAAAATGGCATAAAACATAGCATTTCATAGAAAATCAAAGCACACTAGCCTTTAAAAAGGTTTAGAAATCAATGGGACTCACCTTGTATATTAGGCTGAAGTTGCACTCGAGTATAACCCTAGAAGGGGTTCCCTCGACTTGATTCACCTACATCATTAGTACATTTCCTTATTATTACTTAATAGATTCAAATACCTAATGGTTTAAATAAGGTTTCTATAATTTTTCTTAAAGAAATAAATGGGTTAGTGCATTGGATGGTTTTTCTTGTTTTACAGCTTTACCACCCTTCACCATTTTTCACACAATTTATTCAATATAGGTCCAAATAGGGTGAGGCTACTTCCATAATATCCCTAAGATATCCCTCTATCAATTCCAGGTCATAAGTCCTGCAAATTCCACCCCATTTTGTACAGTTTTCCAGTTAAGTTCACTGCTCCGGGTTTTGGGATCCAGATTTGTCATCTTCCAGTGTTTTGTGCACATCTCCTTCAATACAAGTCCAAATGAGGTGAAACTACTTCTAAAATTCTCCTAGGACATCTCACTATCAAATTCAGGTCATATGGTATTCAAACCTCTCTCCATTTCGTTCAGTTTTTTTAGCTAAACTTACTGTTCCGAGTTGAAGGTTCAAACTACAGTTTAGAAGCTCAACTTGCTGCAATTTATTTCTATGGTTTCTTCAACATACCCTACCATATTTAAACTCTTCAATACATCATTTATCCTCCCAAAATCAGTATTCCAACAGGTTTTCATGCTCAGCACTTTTCTTTAGTTCAAACAAATAAGTTATACCAAGTTCACCAAACCAGTAAATTTTGGCAGATTACATTATTCTTGCTATTTTCTGATTTTGTAGCCATCTAAGCTCACATCACATGATCCAAATCCTTCCTAACTAGGCTAGGACATGCTTAGGATTATTTATGTTCAAATTCCAGCAAATCATCACTCCAAAATTGCAGTAAATAAACTAAAAATCATGTCTACTTCATCACTCGTCCAACCGGTTAATCAACCATCACCAAAATCAACATATTTTCATCACTTAAACTTTATATGCAGCTAGACTCCAACCTCTAGTACCATTTTATTAGCTTTGAAGAGTGATCTCTTACCTTTCAAAGATGAAGACAAGATGTAACTCTCCCTCCTTTTCTTCCTTTTCCTTTCCCCTTCCTTGCTGCCGAAATTCTCCTCCCTTGCTCCTATTTATATAGCTATCTTTCTTGGTCTTATTTTGGTCTTAATAAAAGATCTAGGGTGAGTTGGCCATTTTAGAAGTCTCGAGACTCCTCTAGGATTTTCAAGAGAGTTGTGGATTGCCCTAGAAAGTTCTAGGATCCTCTAGGAGTATGAAGAAATTCTTAAAACCTCTTGGGATTACTAATTGCTTAATCATGATTAAATTACCCTAATCTCACTTAGCTTAATTAAGCTTAGTTAGAGGAAGTCTAAAAATAGTCAAACTTGGTCAAAAATATCATGCTAGTGGGCCCTTTAAAATATCTTATATATAATATAATATAGCTAGGATATTTATAGTGTAGTTGATATATATATATATATATATATATATATATATATATATATAAATACTAACGGTAAAATAATATAACAATGCAACATAATTATTGAATTTAATTATGCTATAATTTAATATGGCCAATGGATTTTAGTAGTAAATAATAAATATAAAATAACCTCAAGGGTTATAGAATAATAATGTTAATGAAATAAAATAAAATAAAATAAAATACATTAATAATAGCAAAAAAAAAAAAATTATGAATAGTATTAATTTGTGGCCTTAATAACACTATTAATAATATAGAAAAATAAATATATCATTAATTCCTTTCATATTTATTCTTAGTTTAAACAAGTCTACCCTACATAAATCCTTTATATAAGGCGGGTTATTACACTATTCACCAAAGGTGACATAATCTCTAACATACTTGATCACATATACCACGCACGACATGAAGACATGCATTAAACCCTAAAAACGCCATACAATCAACCAAGACAATCCATTCATGCATAAATCCCATCTCCATCATATACACACGTTTATTCATGTTTCAATCTTAACTCATCACAACAATACATGCTCAAACCCTAATCATAATCCATCTCCTTCCAATATCATCCTAAAGACATGATTCTAGAATTTAAAGAGAGAGTTGAAGAGGCTTACTTGATTGATGAGTACCTTGGAGAAGTTTCGAATGGATCTCAACTCCTAGGAGACTAGATCCGTCCAAGAGAGATGAAGAAAACATGGCCATTGTTGAAGGAATCATTTGGTCAAAAGAGAGAGAGCATTCGTCCAAGAGAGAGAGAGAGAGAGAGAGAGAGAGAAGAGAAGAAGAGAGTCCATTAGTATGATTTTACACATATATATTCATTAGAGGTTGAAGATTAGTGAAGATGAAGTTGATTAAACAAGCTTACCTTGAAGGTGTTCTTGAGCCTTCACAAAAATACTGATTTTCGATCCAAGAGAGAGAGTTGGATTTTGGAGTTTGATATTAAAAGTGGTATGAATGGATTCATGAAAGTGAGTAGGTGAAATCTGGAATTTTTTTGAAGAAGATTGAAGTGGTTTTGGCGGCCTTAGGCGAGAGAAAGTGAGTAGGTGTTCTTGACGGTTGAAGAGAATGGAAAGGATTTGATTGAAGCTGGCCGAAATTCTGTGGGATTGGAGTGGCAGAATTGTTTGAGGGGTTTTGGCAATTGAATTTTTTGGTTTGATAGGAAAAGGAAAGGCTGGTTTTTTGAAATCCTAAAAGAATATTTTAGGAGATCAAATTTGGAAACAAAATATGACAAGAAGATCTTTGATCAATGGAGAGCTTTTTGGAAGCTGTAATGGCCGACTGTTGGCTAGGGATTCTACTGGAATGAAAGCTATTTGAAGAAGCTTAATGGTGGCCGAAAAGAGGGAGTACAATGGTGAAGGAATGTCTGGTTGTTTAAGGGATGTTTTATGGAAGTTTACTAAACATATTTGCTGAAATTTTGGTCTTCAATCAATGGCTTGATTGGAGTAATTGTTGGAGATATTTTAGGAGCAGCCATGACTGGTTTTTCAAGCAGAAAGTTGGGAAGATGATGGAGCTCAGTTCATGGCTGTTCAAGAGAAGTTTGTACAGAAAAATGGTGAAGTTTCGGTTAGGGCTGAAGATGGTGCAAGGCTGGAAAATTTCCTATACAGAGTTTCGCTAGTTGCTGGAAATTTTTGGGCAGCTTTTGCTGTCATTTTCCAGCCAACTTGCAGAAGATTTGAAGGGGTATTCAGAGGTCTTCCAAGCTTGGTTTCCAGCCTTCTTTATGGAAGAAAAATGTGGCTAAGATGCTGGTGAAAAACTAGAAGAAAACAGCATGGTTCAAACTCACCTAAGCTGCGAATTTGCCCATAAAATTTTCTGATTTGCATAGCATTTGTGCAGTCCAAATTTGGCCATAAAATTTCAGATTTCAAGATGGTCAAGAGGGCTATTTTTGTGGCAGCATTTGGGAGGAATGATGGTTGAAAATTTCGACACCTTGAATGCACAAGAAGCTGGAAAAATTCCAGATTACTTCATGAAGAAAATGAACGTAGCTAGAGTGGAGTTTTGAAGGTTCAACCATGGAGTTTAATCTCTTGGGAACCTTCCCTAACTCCTACCCATTTTCGGTCTATAAGATGTCTTACACTTAGACATTTTTGAACCTTCAAAGCCACAGCACTTTACTGAAATTTTCTGGAATGAAATTGGCTAGAACAAATTGACCAACCTAATGAATTGAGAAGTAGGAAAAATTAAGGATCAAGAAGGGTATGAATTCCCTTGGAAATTTTGTAGGGCACAAAAGTAGGATTAGGATACTCCTATCATGTCTCCCCTAAGATAACACCTCTACTCTTCTCTAAAGCACACAAGTTTGAAAATACAACCTTCCCAAACAAAAATAAAATGTAATCATGCTAAAGCTCCAATGATGGAATTTAAACCCAAGACCTCAAGAATTAATTCTAAAGCTTTAACTACTAAACCACAACAACTCTTGTTCTTATTTTCTCTCCAAAATAATTTTCCTATTTAATCCTCAAGCTATCTCCCTATTTTCACCTCAAGCAAAAATTACCATTTTATCCTTCTTACTCAATAAACATAATTAAGCCCTCAAGACTATAAAGCACAAATCCAAAGCACATAAAATCATATAAAAATATATTTAAACATACAAATAAATATGATATGCATCCAACCCCCTTACTCTAAGGTTGGTTTCAACTGGGGTTTCACAATTGGTATAAGCATATTTCGAATACATAAAACTGGACTTGTAGTAGTGATCTCTTTTAAAGTACTATAATTGTAGAGACCAGACTATTACTGCTATATCGTTGATGGATACTTTCATACTTGAGTATGAGTTGGTGGTCGGCGAAGCTAGGGTCTTGTACTTTAATGCATGTTGGGTGAGATTTTTTTTGTGAGATCAATAACCTTATACGTTAGGTATATTACTCTAGTTAGTTAAGAGGGACTCATGCAATAGAGTTTCTATGCTTCACTTAGTGAAGTTAAATCACCCCCTTGTGATAGTCCAGGATAAACTAATAATCCAAGGCCCTGGGAACATGACTCTAGAATGTGTGTTTTTGGGTAGATTCTAATGATAAGAAAGTACATTCAAGTGGGTCTTAGATTATCAAACTAGAGATCTAAGGATGGTAGATGTATTTGAGATGGGTGTTAGTACATTTATCCTATCTCATTGATAAGTATTACATAGAGGGGTATTTTCGTCATTTCACCTGTAGCTCGGAGACATTGCTTTAGCACTATTGTTCTTGGAGTTAATATTTCCATATAGTGATAAATGGAAATATTTAAAATGGCAAAATGTAGCTATTTAATAGTAAGGGCATTTTGTTCATTTTAGTAGCTATGAATAATATATCTCTTGGTCCCTGGGGTAGCTCAAGTTACCTTGGTGTTGTTTAGATACAATCTGGGCTTAGTGGATAATTATATAAACGAGAACAAAATTTATTCTAAGAGTCCAATTAGAATTAATTAATCAGTATTGAGTTTTTGATAAGGCCCAGAAAAGATAATTAATTAATTAATTAATTAATTAATTAATTAAGAAGATTAGGCTGGAATAAATTAATTAATTGGACTGATATACACTGACATATATTAAGAGTCCAATTAAAATTAATTAATTAGTCTTCTTATTTAATGAAGGCCAAAAAAGAAAATTAATTAATTAAGAGGATTGTGCCAGTCTTGGATTGGTTTTGGAGCATAGCACCAAGCCTATTAGGGCTTAATCAATCACTAAGTCTAGCCGAAAATAGGTGTGCAAGAGTGCGAGAAAAATAACGTGGATTTTTCTTGCTCTCTCAAGTGTGTCGTCTCTTCCTTTCTCTCTTGTTGACGTTCTTTCTCATCCTCATCTCTAGAAGGAGAGTATCTTGATTATCCAAAGAAGGAGCTTTCACCAAGCTAACTCAAGAATAAAATAGATTCATACTCTGGAAGACGAAAAAAAGAAGCTTGGATACGCTTGATGCGTAGCAGTAGAAGATTGGCCGGAATACCGGTCGATCCGTAGGCACCTCCTCCTCCCCTTCCATTTCAAGTTCCAGTGCAACCCGACCATTCATTGGTTAATCCGAGGCCAGTAAGTACTCTCTCCTGGATGTGGCTCAGAAAACTAAAAAAAATTTCACTATGCTTTCTTTGATGTTTCCATTTTGATCCTTCATGTGGTATTAGAGCTATGCTTTTCATCTAGGAGTCATGTACTAGGGTTAAAAATTAGAAAAAGGTGGTTTCTTTACTATTAAAAATGAATATTTTGTAATTTCATGTGATCCCTCATATATTGGTTTCTAGAGCTTATTTACATCCCGAGGTTAGAGGCATAGGATCATATATTCTAATGGTTTTCCTATTGTTTTTCTGGTTTTTAGTAGATGCGATGTACGCCTCATGGTTAGAGGCATAGGTACTTGTAATGGCAAGTTTGTATGCCTATTTTTGCTTTTCTTTTAACCTGTAAATTTTGGAGATTGAAGAGCGTAAATGTTGGAAGAGTTGAGGGGCGAAAAAATGGCTAAAAAGTAAGATTTTTCAGAAATCGGCGAACTCTAGAATAGACCCTGCACCAAGTGGCCCGATCAAACTAGGCGCCAGGTCCACACTGCCTAGTTGAAGGTGTTGGAGAAACAGTGTAGACCCGGTGCCAGGTGGGCCTAATTGACCAGGCACTAGGTCCATTCTGTCCAGAGGCAGATGCGCACAATTTTGTCGAAGAAAAAAGAGAGCACTACTAAAGTTCTGTACCTCAATTTTTTGTTGATGTAATCATGTTTTGAATCCATTGTATTAGGTTAATTTTCTGCAATTGTTTTATTTATCTATGGATGAATAATTTGCATGAAAATGAGTAGTAAAGGATGAAACCACCTTAGGATTAAACAAGATCATTAATTTTTAAATTCATGATGTTTAGTCCATTATTTGGGCACTTAGGAATAAACGAATAGTTTGAGCATGAAAAAGTTTACTTTTGTTATCATGCTTATTTCATTTTTGTGATCAAATGTGCAAGTTCTTGTAAGACCAAAGTCTCACTAGAAAGAACGATTTTTGATAAAACGTTTTAATCTAAAAACTTTAAAAATAAAGGAGTTCATGGTTTATTCTCTTAGATGGTTCAATCCTTGATATAGAGAATAATGTTGAACAGAAGGTTATTTAATAAACTTTTACTTGGTCATTAACTTAGAATAGTAAAATAAATTCATAGTTTACTCTCTCAAAGGATTTAATCATTGACATAGAGAATAATATTGAATTTTAGTTTTTTACTAAAGTTAATGAATGTAGAAAACGTTTTCGGGCCTAGAAATCTATTTTCAATAAAAGATTAAGTAGGAGAGGGGTTCCAACGACCCCATGGCTTCCATCACAACTCTCATTAGAAATAGTGGATTGCCTTATATCATTCTGAGCATGACCCCCTATAAGATGAATTTCTACAAGTATCTAGAATTAATGGAAGAGTAAAATCAAAAGACTAGGGTATTTGCTAGGATCGACCAACCTACGTTGGAGATTTTTAGCACTAGATCACCTGTAAGTAGTATGAATCAGTAGCCATCCTATCGGTGGGACTTTTTCTAGACCATTACCTATTTAGGTAGTTTTGATTCGTGATGATTATACACTTAACTTAGAATGCTATTAATCTTTCTACGAAGCTCTGTTAGTTTTTCTAAGAGATAAAATATTTATATTATTGATAATGGTATTAAGAGTTATCTATTAGCAAAGAAATAATATAAAGAATGTACATTTTTATTTCTTACAAAGTAAATGTATATTTTTTTCACAATATTTCAGGGTTTCAATCCATTGTCAATCACTGTCTAGGAGAATAAGTTGATAGGCCCAAATTATGTGGATTTGAAGAGGAACCTGAACATAGTACGTATTGCCGAGGAGTACAAGTATGTTCTTACGGATCTATGTCCTGAGATTGGGAAAGAATCCACTAATTAAGAGCGAGAAGCCAAGAAAGCATGGAAGAAAGCCGATAAGATGGCTAAGTGCTATATGTTGGTTTCTATGTCTAGTGTGCTCCAATCTAAGCATTAGCACATAATCACTGCGTACGACATGGACATGTCATTGGGTACCATGTTTGCTAACAAGAGCTGGCCTCCAAGGCATGAAGCTCTTAGGGCAATCATGAACACTAGGATGGCTGAGAGGGCATCGGTTCGAGAGCATCTGCTCAAGATAATTGCCTACTTCGAGGAGGTCGAGGTCCTAGGCACAATAATAGATCCTGAGAGCCAAATTGACATGGCTTTTAAAATTTTTCCTGATTCATATTTTCAGTTCAAGTTGAACTATAACATGAACAAATTGAATATGAATCTCACGAAACTTATGAAAGAGCTCTAGGTGGCAGAAAAGATCATGAAGCCCGTGTCAAAGTTTTTGATCTCTCTGCTTCTTCTTCTGGAATTAAGGCAAAGCCTAAGAAATTCAAGAAGAGGAAGGTCTAGAATAACACTGGGGCCCAGCCCAATAGGAAGCCCAAAGATAAATGCTTCAAGTGTGGCAAGAAGGGGCATTAGAAGAAAGATTGTCCGGACTTCTTAGACAAGTCTACTTCATATATTGCTCTATACCTATAGTCTATTTTGATGGTTGGATCAATATCTTCTTGGATAGTTAATTCTGTAGCCACTGACCATGTCTGTAACTCTTTGCAGGGGTTTAGAAGGACATGGAGACTCAGCAAGAGTGAGCATAGACTTCAAGTAGGCAATAGAGCAAGAATATAGGCTGAAGTAGTAAGAGATCTTGAGCTTATTTTTTATGGTAATAGGAAGTTAATTTTAAAAGATATTTTATATATTTCTTGTTTTAAACAGAATTTGATTTCAGTTTCCAAATTGATGAATCATGAAAATTAATAAATCATGAATATTCTGTTTCTTTCCATTCTGGTGTTTCCATCAGTAGAGATGGTAATTTAATTTGTACAGAAAACATGTATGAAAATCTTTTTTATATACATCATATTAGAAATCAAGTAAATAATATTCAAACTAAACTTGATAATAAAAAGAGAAAGACCATATCAAATAACTCGTATTTGTAGCTAAGATTGGGACATATAAATCCCAATCGGATTCAGAGACAAATACACGATGGGCCTTTAGGTTCATTGAGATTGAAAGAATGGCCTCCATGTAAATCTAGCCTTAAAGGTATAATAACCAAAAGGTCCTTTTCCAAAAAAGCGAATAGAGCCATGAAAATACTAACACTAGTTCATACGGACATTTGTGGTCCGGTGACTACACCAGCTAGGGGAGGCTACGAGTACTTTATCACTTTCACAGATGATCATACTCGTTTAGGTTATATTTATCTGACAGGTGCAAGTCTAACTCTTTTGATAAATTTAAGGAGTTTAAGGCTGAAGTGGAGCGTTAAACAGGTAAATAAACTTTGAGATCAGATCGTGGTAGAGAGTACCTCCTCAGTGAGTTTAAAGATTAATTGATATATTACAGCATAGTATCCCATTTAACTGCGCCTGAGACTCCCCAGCAGAATGGAGTAGCTGAGAGAAGAAATAGAACTTTGATGGAAATGGTCAGATGCATGATGAGTCATGCGTCTCTTCCTTTTTTTTTTTTTTTGGAGGTATGCCTTAGAAATAGTGGTATATATTTTGAACTTGGTGCCTTCTAAATCAGTACTTAGGACACCCTATAAAATGTGGGTTGGAGGAAAGCTCAGTCAAAACTATCGCAAGATATGGGGTTGTCCAGTTTATGTGCTGACAAAAAGAAGTAAGCTAGAACCAAGTTTAGAGTTATGCTACTTCGTTGGGTATCCAAAAGGAACGAGAGGTGGATATTTTTATCATCCTCAAGAGCATGAGGTACTTGTTAGCACTAATGCTAGATACTTAGAGATTGAACAAGTTACATCCCCCATAGGTTCAAGTAGAATAAAGTTAGAAGAGAAGTTGGTCCCTGATTCAACTTCAGGTACTTATAACACCCCGATCAAGGAACCAAGTGAAACACTACCGGATGTTCCTATATAAACTAATCCTTGTCATAGTTGGAGGATCACAAAGTTCCATAAAGGTGGTCTAGAGAGATCTATGATCTAGTCCCTGATCATCAGGAGTAAGATCCTACTAGATAGGAGGAGGCCAGTGTTTGATACTGAGGCAAACAAATAGCAGCTAGCCATAAATGCCGAGATTGCGTCCATGTACCTCAATCAAGTCTGGGATCTTGTTACTGCACTTGATAGGATAAAACCCATTGAGTTTATGTGGGTATACAAGAGGAAGAAAGGTGCAGATGGAAAGATTGAAACCTATAAAACAAGATTGGTTGCTAAATGTTATACTTAGAAAGAAAGGATCAATTATGAGGAAACCTTTTCACCAGTAGCCATGCTTAAGTCTATTCAAATTCTCTTAGCCATTGCATGTCATTTTAACTATGAGATATGGTAAATGGATGTCAAGACGGCCTTTTTAAATGGTTGTCTTAGCGAAGATATCTATATGTCCCAGCTAGAAGGTTTGTTGCTAGAGGTTAAGAACAAATGGACTTAAGCTTAAGAAGTCCATCTATGGACTTAAGCAAGCATCACGAGTATGGAACATATATTTTGATGAATCTGTGAAAGCTTATAGTTTTATTCAAAACATGGATGAACTATGTATGTATAGGAAATCAGACAGTGGTAAAGTGATTTTCTTGGTACTTTATGTAGAAGACATTCTACTCATTGGAAATGATGTAGGGATATTGTCATCCGTTAATGTTTGGCTATCTAGTCAATTTAGCATGAAAGACATAGGAGAAGCTAGCTACATTCTTGATATTAAGCTTCTTAGAGATAAGAAGCCGAGAATATTAGGATTATCCCAGTCTGCTTATATTTACAAGATATTGGTCAAGTACAGCATGGATCAATGTAAAGGGGCAATTATACTCTTTGGATATGGATTAGCCTTATCTTCCAAGCAGTGTCCTCTGACATAGGAAGATAAGCAAAAAATGATCAGGATCCCTTATGCTTCGACTGTAGGAAGTCTTATGTATGCTATACTTTGTACTAGGCTAGGCATCTGTTTTGCAGTATGCATGGTTAGTAGATATCAGTCAAACCTAGAGGAAGCTCACTGGCAAGCTATAAAGCATATACTCAAAAATGAGAGATTATATGCTTGTGTATCGTGATGATAATTTAGTTCTTATTGGTTACACAGACTCAGACTTCTAGATAGATAAAGATGAAAAAAAATTCACTAGTGGATATGTCTTCATTTTGTCTAGAGGAGCTATTTCACGAAAAAGTATCAAGCAATCCTGTATTGCTGATTCTACCATGGAAATTGAGTACGTTGCTACTTCAGAAGCTTCTAAAGAAGATGTATGGCTCCTGAGTTCCTCACAGAACTTAGAGTAGTACCGCACATAGACATGCCTATCATGATTTATTGTGACAACACTGAAGTGGTGTAATAGTGCAAGGAATCTCGAAACCATAGGAAGGGCAAGCATATAAAGAGGAATAATCCAAAAACGAGAGATTCTGGTTGATAAGATTTTCTCTATCAACAATCTGGCGGATCCTTTTACCAAACCTTTGACAGAAAAGGTTTTTCACAAACACTTAGATGTCATAAAGGTAGGCACTTGTGGACTTTCTTAGTCTTTGTAGTGCAAGTGGGAAATTATTGGAAAGTATGCCCTCAAATAGTATGTATTTTATGTAAACATATTACAATAAAATGTTTATTCATTCAATTTAGTTTGTTTCTTATATTATTACACATTTAAGGTCTAGGTATGACAAGTAATAGTCTATGTGTTAGGTGGTTCTTCACAGTAAGGTACATACCATGGATACTTGTCATACAAGTAAAATTGAGTTCTTAGTCGTTTGATGGAATTGGGCATTTCATCAAGGTAAGACTATTATGTCATGATTTCCAATAAGGAATAGTTTACCATAATTTAGTGAATAATTCACTCACATCATTGGCATAAGCGTATTTCGAATACGTAGAACTAGACCTATAGTAGTGGTCTTTTTTAAAGTACTATAATTGTAGAGACCAAACTATTACTGCTACAGCGTGCATGGATACCTTCATTCTTGAGTATGAGTTAGTGGTCTAGCGAAGCTAGGGTTTTGTACTTTGAAGTATGTTGGGTGAGATTTTTTTTTTTTTTTTAGATCAATAACCTTATACGTTGAGTATACTACTCTAGTTAGTTAAGACAGATTCATGCAACAGAGTTTCTATGCTTCACTTTGTGAAGTTAAATCATCCCCTTATAATTGTCCAGGATAATCTAATAATCTAGGGCCATGGGAACGTGACTCTAGAATGTGTGTTTTTGGGTAGCTTCCAATGAAAAACAAGTACATTTAAGTGAGTCATGGATTATCGGACTAGAGATCTAAGAATGGTAGATGTTTTTGAGATGAGTGTTAGTATATTTATCCTATCTCATTGATGGGTGTTACATAGAGGGGTATTTCTTTCATTTCACTTGTAGGTCAGAGACTTTGCATTAGTAATATTATTCTTGGGGTCAATATTTTCATATGGTGATAAATGAAAATATTTAAAATGGTAAAATGTAGTTATTTAATAGTAAGGGCATTTTTGTTATTTTAGTAGCTATGAATAATATGTCACTTGGTCCCCGAAGTAGCTTAAGTTACCTTGGTTTTGTTTAGATACAATCTGGGCTTAATGGATAATTATATGGAAGAGAACAAACTTTATTCTAAGAGTCCAATTAGAATTAATTAATCAGTCTTTGGTATTTAATAAAGGCAAAAAAAATAATTAATTAATTAAGAGGATTAGGTCAATCTTGGATTGGTTTTGGGGCATAGCACCAAGCCCTTTAGAGCTTAATGTTTTCAGCCATTAGGGCTTAATCAAGCCCTAAGGCTAGTCAAAAATAGGTGTGCAAAAGTGGGAGAAAAATAACATTGATTTTTCTTACTTTCTCAAGTGTGTCGTCTCTCCCTTTCTTTCTTTTTTCTCTTCCTCATCTCTAGATGGTGAGTATCATGATTATCCAAAGAAGGAGCTTTCACCAAGCTAACCCAAGAATAAGGTAGAGTCATACTTCAGAACATGAAATGAAGAAGCTTGGATACGCTTGATGCATAGGAGCAGAAGATTGGCAGGAATATTGGTCGAACCGTAGGCTCCTTCTCCACCCCTTGCATCACAAGTTCCAGTGCAACCCGACCATTTGTTGGTTAATCCACGGCCAATAAAGAAAAGTAAGTGAGTCCTAGATGTGGCTCGAAAAACTGAAAAATTTTCCAATGCATTTTCTTTGATATTTTCTGTTTTGATCCTTTAAGGTTCCCACCTTACTTTATCCAAATCCTTATTGTTTAGCCAACAAAATAAGAAGAGAATGAAAAGAAAAATAAATAAAGATAAATATAGATATAACTCAAGGATGCTAATTTATGTAACTGGACAATTATTTTGATAACACAATATTGAATCAATTATCATTCATCACAATCAATTGTATCTTGGCATTATGAAGCAAGTTAAATAAAATTCAATCGTTTCCCAAGTTTAGAACTTACTTATGTAGATTCCACTTATTTCCCAATCCATGAAATCACTATCCCTTGATTAATTTAGCAGATTTCCCAATCAAACTAAAGCAACCAAAAGATGCATTAAACTCATACCTTATAAACGTGAAATTAGCCAATGACCCTATACTCTAAGTGAAATCAACAAATCTTTGATCACTTTAATTCTTTAATCTTAACATTGTTTCCCAAGTCCATTAAGATTTAACAAATATGAAATCAATACAATGAACTTCTAACATCATTTCTCAAGTCAATTAAAAGAAAACGCATCTATAACTAATGATAACAAGTAATCAAATACCAATTATAACAATAGATTGATCAAGAATCCCAATTAATTTAAAATCATAATCTCTAAAATAATATCCAATTACAATCAAAACATTAAGCACATCATTGTTCTAGAAAATAAACAAAGTATAAAATATAGAACTCATAGACAAGCCTTTCTTCTTCTTTTGAAAACCCCATTTGAACAACACTCTTTTGAGTGGTGATTTTGTCTTTGAATAATAAGTAGCTAGCTTGAATCCTTCAAAATCACACATTTGTCTTGTGTTTTTCGTATTTAAATAGTCTTCTAAAAGGCTAAAATTCGTTCTTTAAGAATCTTGGACCGAGTAGAGATTAGAAAATACCAAAACTCTTGGGAAATTATCAAATTCGTGCATAATTGTAATACTCACCGACATTGGCCAGAGTCGAGTTGGCACCGGCTCTGTAGGTCACGGCTGGCGCCAGCTTCATGGGTTAAGGCCAATGTCGGCTGTGCTCGGACGGTGATAGTTTTGATGTTTTTCGTCGTTTTCTGCAATAAAAATCTAAAACATCTTTCCAAGAGTAAAATATCAAATATGAAGGAATATGCTTAGTTATTACAACAAATGTATCACAAAATATCCTCAAATAACTAGAAAAATATAGATGAATTTGGCCCCTGTCACATACCCCCCACACTTGAACTTTTGCTTGTCCTCAAGCAAACAAGAGTTAGAAACTAAGCGGATGGCTTAAGACAAAACAACTTTTCAACTTATTCTTAGCAAATTCATCCATAATAAAGGAATAATCTTTTTTCTAACTCAAATACAAACTTGTCATTCATTCAACCCTTTTAAAACCTTTCAAACTCATGTATTAAATCAAATAATCCCAAGGCCATCAAAGTTAAGTTAAACAAGCTTATATCTAGTACAAGAAAATCATTATATTCCTCAAGCAAAAATATAGACAACATAAATCATACAAGTCAAGCCATTTAACTTAATCAAGCATTATAAACTCAAATTTACATAACCTAAGTTAATGAAATAAGGATAACACTCCACTCTTTTTTTTTCTATAACTTAGGGAATTGATAGCCTCAAGTGAATGGATTTCTCTTTACGCACTGTATTAGCCCCTTATAGTCATTATCTTTTTTCTTTTTCCTCATTCTTTTCAACATTTTCTTTCTTTGCCCTTTCTTACCTTTTTTGCTTTTTGGATAGCCTTAAGAGAGTGCACTAAACAATACTTACTACTTCTCTTCATATTAACCCCATTTTCAGCAAAAGGTCTTTTTTTTCCCTTAAAAGATGAAAGCAAAATTTTTAACTCCATGTTTTTTCCAACTCACATTTTTGTCTTTTCACTCAAATTTTTTTATTTCCTCATATTCCTTATTTACAACTCAAAGTCAAGCAAACTTTAAACCTATAATACAGGAATTAGTCAACAACTCTTCCCATATTTCATCATATCATTCACATTCCAACTTAAAGAATAAAACAAAACTCGAATACCAAATATAATCAAGGTTAACTTAAATTTTCAAGACTTAGTAAAATTTAACTTAATATACAAATTTATCTTTTTAAATAAAAATCCAACCATAATAAATGACAAATCTATATCCAAAGTTAAAAAGAAAATCAAAACTTCATTATAGACAAATAAACTCAATTTAGCTCCACAATTTTCAAAATTTCAAAATTTTCTAAATTTTCAATAGCCTCGATACCAAGAAAATACCAAGATAATTGATAAAAATTTGGACAAAGAATATCACCAAACCACTCCCCCACACTTAAACTGGACAATGTTCTCATTGGCAAAAAATTAACACATTAAAGCATTTCCAAAAGGGACCAAAAAAAATAATAAGGGAGGTAGAAGGTTAAGCAATACTCCCCAAGTGCAATAATGCTCCAATAAATATTAAAACTTAGAGAAGAATAGAAGATCTTGTTCAAGAAGACTTTATTCAAACCTACAAAATAAAACCCAAATAAAAGCACAAGGAAAATAAAAACACAACTAAATAAAATAAAACAAATTAAAGAAAAATACTAATAAAAATCCTAACAAAGAAAACAAAGACACGACTCATTCTCACACACTTACGATGGAAAATATTTTCCTTATTTGGGGGAAATAACACCTAACAATTCCAAACACAAAACAAAGAGACAAACTCTTTCTACTCATCATGCTACCTCATCAATCCTTTGTCAAAGAAGTTTAAGCTCAAAGTAGAAAATAAGTAAGATGAGTGTAGAAAGAAGGGATGTTTTTGAAAAAGGTCATGTTCATGAAAACAAATTTTCTTAGAAAAACAAAACACACGATCCTCATTCTCGAACATTCCTTTAGGTACACAAATATAATTTTCGACATATGAGTGCACATGGTATCTAAACAATGCATCAAACTTTAAACCACCATATTTCCCTTCAAAGGATATGTCACAATGAAAATTTCCCTTGAAACTTAGCAATTGAATTCTCAAAGATGGGATCAAGAAATCCTTACTTTTCAATCCATTGTCTACAAAAACTAAGTTACCTCCCTTTGGATGGGGTGAAGGGTAGAATTTGTTAGCATACTCCAAGGGCTTCTTATGATGTATTGGTGAAAGATCCAACTCCTTGAGGCATGTTAAGCTTAACATATCATCATTTGGACCATTGTTCTCCAAGAATTGAGAGAAACATAAGAAATCATGCGACAAGGAAAGATTAGAATTATTATCACATAGAGTAGAATCGAATACCTCTTTTGCCACATTGGGCAAGTGTTCCTCATATCCTCTCTCTTCTTCTTGGGGGTCCTCTTGTGCAAGTGTATAGGCCTTTATGGCATCTTTAACCAATTTTGCTAGTTGTGTTCTTGCAGAGCTCATTCATTGGGATGCTTTTTCGTACCCCCTAATGGATGTGTTTGTGTTGGCAACAAAAGGATTAGATTGAAGCCCCAAGTGACGTCTCACTAAAAGTATCAATGGGAGCTTGCAACCTTGCTAACATATCATCATTATAGCTCATTTGATATTGTGCCCATGAATAATTGTCCATGATGATGTTTTAAATCTGGCACTCAAAGAAAAACAAAAATCAAATCGAAAATAAAAATAAAAATAAACAAAAATAACAGAAAAATAAAGAAAAGAAAAATAAACAAATTAGAAATATTCACAAACTAACTAAACACAAAAGTTAGTGATATATGCAAATACAACAAAGGTTAAATTAATAAGACTCGAGTGTTTCCAATAGTGCCCATCTCTAGCAACAGTGCCAAAAACATGATGCGTGTTTTTTAGTGTAGAAAATATTACCAACAAATTACACAATTAATCAAGTTTTAATTAAAATTCCAACCACAAAAACCACACATGCGCCAAGTATACCCATCGTATAGTATAGAGAATAGCAAGTATCGAATCCACGAGAATTTAGGCTCCCACCTTACTTTATCCAAATCTTTATTGTTTAGCTAATAAAATAAGAAGAGAATAAAAATGAAAATAAATAAAGATAAAAATAGATATAACTCAAGGATGCAAATTCATATAAGTAGACAATTATCTTAAAAACACAATATTGAATCAATTATCATTCATCACAATCAATTGTATCTTGGCATTATGAAGCAACTTAAGTAAAATTCAATCATTTCCTAAGTCCAGAACTTACTTATGTAGATTCCACTTCTTTCCCAATCCATGAAATTACTATCCCTTGATTAATTTAGCAAATTTTCCAATCAAACTAAAGCAACCAAAAGATGCATTAAACTCATACATTATAAACGTGAAATTAGCCAATGACCCTATACTCTAGGTGAAATCAACCAATCTTTGATCACTTTAGTTCTTTAATCTTAACTTTGTTTCCCAAGTCCATTAAGATCTAACAAATATGAAATCAATACAATGAACTTCTAACATCATTTCTCAAGTCAATTAAAAGAAAACGCATCAATAACTAATTGTAAAAAATAATCAAATACCAAGGATAACAATAGATTGATCAAGAATCCCAATTAATTTAAAATCATAATCTCTAAAATAATATCCAATTACAATCAAAATATTAAGCACATCATTTTTCTCGAAAAATAAACAAAGGATAAAAGATAGCACTTATAGACAAGCCTTTCTTCTTCTTTTGAAAGCCCCCTTTGAATAATAATCTTTTGAGTGGTGATTTTGTCTTTGAATAATAAGTAGCCAGCTTTGATCCTTCAAAATCATACCTTTTTCTTGTGTTTTTCTTGTTTAAATAGGCTTCTAAGAGGCTAAAATTCATTCTTTAAGAATCTTAGACCGAGTAGAGATTGGAAAATACCAAAACTCTTGAGAAATTATCAAATCTGTGCATAATTGGAAAGCTCGCCGACGTTGGCCAGAGTGGAGCCGACGCCGACTCTGTGGTCATGGCCGGCGCTGACCGTGCTCTAGTCAACCTGGTCTTGCTCTTTTTTTGAACGAAGAAACCCTTATTTTTCCAGATCGGGGCCGGCGTCGACCGTGCTCGGTCAGCGACAGTTTTGATGTTTTTTGTCGTTTACTGCAATAAAAATCCAAAACACCTTTCCAAGGGTAAAATATCAAATATGAAGAAATATGCCTAGTTATTATAACAAATTTATCACAAAACACCCTCAAATAACTAGAAAAATATCAATGAATTTTGCCCCTATCACCACTTTGATAATGAATAGTTGAGTGCAGAAAGGCATGGTCTTTAGCACAATAAGACTATGATGTCGAAGGTAACCTTGTGAGCTTTGCTCACAGGTTGACCTTCTATTGAGAAAAGTGCCTGTATTTCTAAAAATGGCGCAAGATTGATATTTGAAACTTGGTTTTCCAAATGTGCTTGGAATGTAGGGCAGTGTTTTCATTAAACTCCAATTTTTCCATATGTGCCTGAAATTTTAAATTAACTCTTGAGCAAATATTTTTTTTTAAGATGAAAAGTTATTTTCAGTGGAAAAGTACATCAAATTCCTGTGATTTGTTTTACCAAGAAAATGTTTGGGAAATCTCTTTTCACTACTTTTTTTTTAGAAATCACTGGCACACACGGGACTCACTAAACACTCATACCTGCTTTGCTTTATTTTTCCTAGGATCGAAAATTGGAACTCGGCCAGAGTGAAAACTTTTCCTTTTTGCGGAGTCTGTAAACACCTCATGATGGGAATCAAGCTAGCCAAGTAGTTCAAACTCATGAAGGGGGAACAATCTTACAAGGACCAAGATGTTCCAAGATGATATCCAATTGCTCCTACAACCATGTTTGAGGATGGAAGAGATTTGGAAGGATGTTGAAGGTAACCAAGAACTCAACTTGATGACTATCCAAGAGGACAAAAACTCAAGCCAGCACCAAAGGAGGGAGAAAAAGTTGACAAATAGCACACAAGTGCCAAATGGCGCCGGCCTAAGCCAGCTGAACCAATGCCCTCCGTGAATTGTTGGCGAATTGTTCGCTTTCCAATAAAGAGCTGGAGCCAGCCATAATACCTGAACTGGAGCCGGCTCATGTCAGGGTCCCGACCCCTATTTTGCAGATTTTAATGTTTTCTCTAATTTCTTCCTATTTTAAACATTTTGTAAAGAACTTTTAAGGCCTGAATTTGTCTTAGAAATCACTGAGCTTGGTTTAGGGTAGTATAAATACATCTTTTTGTGATTTGACAACACAATATACCTACTTTATTCAAATTTTTTTAAAAAAATTTTGAGAGGTCTTTGCCTTCTTGTTCATCTAATTCAAGACCATGCTTAGGGTTTAGTCTGCCTATTAAATAAGTCTCTAAATCTTATGGATAATCCAATGTGGTTTCTTTTGATTGGATCTTAGTTACTTTGTTTTACTAAGGTTTATCTTAAATTCTATTATTTAGGTGCCTATAGTTACTACTCTTTTGTTCTTGATTACCTTTGTTGTTTCAAGGATATATGGGTGAGTCTATAGTAGATGTTGTTAGAAAGTATGCCCTCAATAACTATGAATTCTGTGTAAATATATTGCAATAAAATGTTTATTCATTTAATTTAATTTATTTCTTATATTATTGCATATTTAAGGTCCAAGTGTGACATGTAATGGTCTATGTGTTAAGTCGTTCTTCACAGTAAGGTATAGACCATAGGTACTTGTCATACAAGTAAAACTAAGTTCTTAGTAATTTGATGGAATTGGGCATTTCATCAAGGTAAGACTATTATGCTATGAGTTCCAATGAGGAATGGTTTACCTTGAACCAATAAATAGTTCACTCACATTATTGGCATAAGCGTATTTCGAATACGTAGAAATAGACCTATAGTAGTGGTCTCTCTTAAAGTACTATAATTATACAGACCAGACTATTACTGCTACAGCGCGGATGGATCCCTTCATATATGAGTATAAGTTAGTGGTCTGGCAAAGCTAGGGTATTGTACTTTGATATATGTTGGGTGAGATTTCTTTTGTGAGATTAATAACCTTGTACATTGGGTATATTACTCTAGTTAGTCAAGACGGACTCATGCAACAGAGTTTCTGTGCTTCACTTTGTGAAGATTAAATCACCCTCTTGTAATTGTCTAGGATAATCTAATAATCCAAGGCCCCGGGAACACAACTCTAGAATGTGTGCTTTTAGATAGCATCCAATGATAAGCAAGTACATTCAAGTGAGTCATGAATGATCGGACTAGAGATCTAAGGATGGTAGATGTCTTTGAGATGGGTGTTAGTACATTTATCCTATCTCATTGATGGGTGTTACATAGAGGGGTATTTCCATCATTTCACCTGTAGGTCGAAGATATTGCTTTAGCAATATTATTCTTGGGGGTCAACATTTTCATATGGTGATAAATGAAAATATTTAAAATGGTAAAATGCAGCTATTTAATAGTAAGGGCATTTTGGTCATTAGTAGCCATGAATAATATGTCTCTTGGTCCTCATAGCAGTTCAAGTTACTTTGGTGTTGTTTAGACACAATCTGGGCTTATGGATAATTATTTGGAAGAGAAATAAAATATATTCTATGAGTCTAATTAGAATTAATTAATCATTCTTGGGTTTTTATAAGGCCCAGAAAAGATAATTAATAAGTGAATTGGGCTGGAATAAATTAATTAATTAGGCTGATATACTTTGATATATATTAAGAGTCCAATTAAAATTAATTAATTATTCTTGGGTATTTAATGAAGTTCAGAAAAGAAAATTAATTATTGAAGAGGAATAGGCCAATCTTGGACTGATTTTTAAGCTCAACACTAAGCAGCCATTAGGGCTTCATAAAGCCTAGGGTGGCAAAAATTTAAGGGAAGAGAGGTAGGGGTTTTGGCTTAAGCTCTCTCTTGTGTGTAGCCACCCTTCCTCTTGTGTTTTCTCTTCCCTCTCTTCTTTCTCTCTTGGAGAGGATCTTAGTTATCTAAAGAAGAAACTTTCACCAAGATAACCCTAGAATAAAGTAGAGTTATACTCTGAAAGAGAAAGAGAAGAAGCTTGGATACTCTTGATATGTAGGAGTGAAAGATTGGTGGGAATACCGGTCGAACTGCAAGAGCCTTCTTCTCCCTTTCCAACTCAAGATCTAGTGTAACCCGGCACCTTGTTGGTTAATCCACAACCAATATAGAAAAGTACGTACTCTCTCCTAGATGTGGATCGAAAAACTAAAAAATTTTCACTTCATTATCTTTGATGCTTTCCATTTTGATCCTGCAATTGGTATTAGAGCCATGGTTTTCATCCAGGAGCATGTACTAGGGTTAAAAACTAGAAAAATGTGGTTCTTTTACTATTAAAAATTAATCTTTTGTGGTTTCATGTTGTCCCTCATAAATTGGTTTCTGAAATTCATGTACGCCTCACGGTTAGAGGCACAGGATCATGTATTCTAATGTTTTCCCATTATTTTTTTTTTCTAGTTTTGAGTAGATGTGATATACGTCTCATGTGTAGAGGCATATGTACTTGTAAAGGTATGTTTTTATGCATGGTTTCACGTTTCTTTTAACTTGTAAATTTTAGGGACTAAAGAACATGATTGCTGAAATTGTTGAGGGGTGGGAAATGGCTGAAAAGAAGGATTTTTACAGAAATCGGCGAACTCCAGAACCGACTCGGTGCCAGGTAGGCCCAATGGACACGGCGCCAGGTCTATTCTACTCAGTTGGATGGAGAAACAGAACAGACCTGGCGCCAGGTGGGTCCAATGGACCCGGTACCAGGTCCACTCTGTCCAGCCGGAAGTTCTTGTAAAAACAGAATAGACCTGTCGCCAGGTGGGTCCAATGGACTCGACGCCAGGTCCATTTTGTCCAGCTAGAAGTTCTTGGAGAAATAGAATAGATCAGGTGCCAAGTAGGTCCAATGGACCCGACACCAAGTCCACTCTGTCCAGCCTGAAGTTTTGGGAGGAATAGAACAGACCGAGTGCCAGGTGGGCCAAACGGACCAGGCGCTACTTCCATTCTGCCCAGAGGCGGATGAGTGCAATTTTGTCCAAGAAAAGGGAGAGCACTGCTAAAGTTCTGTACTTTAATTTTTTCTTGATGTATCATGTTTTGAAACCATTGTATGAGGTTAATTTTTTACAATAGTTTTATTTATCTATGGATGAATAATTTGCATGAAAATGAGTAGTAAATGATGGAACCACCTTAGGATTAAAAGAAGATCATTAATTTTTTTTTAATTCCTGATATTTAATCCATTCTTTGGTCACTTAGGAATAAATGAATAGTTTGAGGATGAAAAAGTTTACTTTTGTTATCATACCTATTTCATTTTTATTATTTTTTTTTATCAAATGTGCAAGTTCTTGTGAGACCAAAGTCTCACTAGATAGAATGATTTTTTGATAAAACATTTTAATCTAAGAAAATTTAAAATAAAAGAGTTCGTGGTTTATTCTTTTAAAGGGTTCAATCCTTGCAATAGAGAATAATGTTGAACTTGAGGTTATTTAACAAAGTTTTACTTGGTTATTAACATAGAATAGTAAAATAAATTTATAATTTATTCTCTCAAAGGATTTAATCCTTGACATAGAGAATAATATTGAATTTTAGTTTTTTACTAAATTTAATGAAACCATAAGATTGTAGAAAACATTTTTGGGCCTAAAACTTTACTTTTAATAAAAGATTAAGTAGGAGAGGGGTTCCAACGATCCCATGGCTTCCATTACAACTCTCATTAGAGATAGTGGATTTCTTCATGTCATTCTGAGCATGACCCTCTATCGGATGAATTTCCACAAGTATCTAGAACTAATAGGGGAGTAAAATTAAAAGCCTAGGGTATTTGTTGGGATCACAAACCTACGTTGGAGTTTTTTAGCACTACATTTCTTGTAAGTGGTATGAAGCAGTGGCTATCCTATCGGTGGAATTTTTTCTAGACCATTACCTATTTAGGAAGTTTTGATTCGTGATGGTTATACACTTAACTTAGAATGCTATTAATCTTTCTACGAAGCTTTTTTAGTTTTTCTAAGAGCAAAACTATTTATATTATTGATAATGGTTTTAAGAGTTATCTATTATCAAAGAAATAATATAAAGAAATGTGCATTTTTTATAAACTAAATGAACCTTTTTCGCAATATTTCAAAAATGTCTGTTTCAATCTATTGTCAATCATTCTCAAGGAGAATAAGTTAACAAGCCCAAATTATGTGGACTGGAGTACTCAATGTTGAGAAGTACAAGTCTGTTCTTACGGATCCCTGTCCTATGATTGGGGAAGAATCTATTGATCAGGAGCGAGAGGCTGAGAAGGCATGGAGGAAAGCTGACGAGATGGCTAAGTGTTATATGTTGGCTTCCATATCTATTGTGCTCCAATTTAAGCCTGAGCACATGGCCACTGTGTATGACATGGATTTGTCATTGCGTAATATGTTTGCTGAGAAGAGCTGACCCGTAAGGCCGGAAGCTTTTAGGGCAATCATGAATACTAGGATGGCTGAGGGGGCATTAGTTTCAGAGTATCTGCTCAAAATGATTGCTTACTTTGAGAAGGTCGAGGTCCTAGGCACAACAATAGATCATGAGAGCCAAATTGACATGGTTTCTTGAAACTCTACCTGATGTATATTCTTAATTCAAGTTAAACTACATAATGAACAAGTTGGATATAAATCTTACGGAGCTTATGAAAGTGCTCCAGGTGGCAGAAAAAATCATGAAGCTCATGTCAAATGTTTTGGTCTCTAGTTCTGCTTCTTCTAGAATTAAGGCAAAGCCTAAGAAATTTGAGAAAAGGAAGATCTAGAACATCGCAGGGGCCCTCCCTAAAGCATCTGGTCATGCCAAGCCCAACGGGTAGCCCAAAGGCAAATGCTTCAAGTGTGGCAAGAATGGGCATTAGAAGAAAGATTGTCCGGACTTGTTAGCCAAGTCTACTTCAGGTATTGCTCTAGACCTAGAGTCTATTTTGATGGATGGATTAACATCTTCCTGGATCTTTAATTCTGGAACCACTGACCATATCTGTAACTCCTTACAGAGGTTTAGAAAAGATAAGGAGACTCACTAAGGGTGAGCATGGACTTCAAGTAGGCAATGGAGCAAGAATATGAGCTGAAGCAATGGGTGATCTTGAGTTTATTTGTTATTGTAATAGGAAGTTAATTTTAAAAGATATTTTGTATGTTTCTTGTTTTAAATACAATTTGATTTTAGTTGCTAAATTGATAAATCAAGGATATTATGTTTATTTCCATTCTGGTGTTTCCATCAGTAGAAATGGTATTTTAATTTGTACAAGAATGAAAATCTCTTTTATATACATCCTATTATAATTCAAGTTAAAAATATTCAAACTGAACCTGATAATAAAAAAAGAAAGGCCATATCAAATGGCTCGTATTTGTGGCATCTAAGATTGAGACATATAAATCTCAATCAGATTTAGAGTCTAATCCATGATGGGCCTTTAGGTTCATTGAGATTGAAAGAATGGCCTCAGTGTGAATTTTACCTTAAAGTTAAAATGACCAAAAGATCATTTACCAAAAAGGTGGATAGAGCCACGGAAATACTAGCACTAGTTCATACAAATGTTTTTGGTCCGATGACTACACTAGCTATGGGAGGCTACGAGTACTTTGTCACTTACACAGATGATCAAACTCGTTTTGATAATATTTATCTGATGAGGTGCAAGTCTGACTCTTTGGATAAACTCAAGGAGTTTAAGGCTAAAGTGGAGCATCAAATAGGTAAAATAATTAAAATTTTGAGATCGGAACATGGTGGAGAATACCTCTTTGGTGAGTTTAAGAATTACTCGGTACATCACGGCATAGTATCTTAGTTAACTGTGTCTGGGACTCCCCAGCAGAATGGAGTAGCTGAGAGAAGAAATAGAATTTTGATGGTTATGCATCTCTTCCTATTTCTTTTTTGGGATATGCATTAGAAACAGTGGCATATATTTTGAAATTGGTGCTTTCGAAATCAGTATCTAGGACACCCTATGAGATATGAGAGATATCCCTAGGACACCAAAATCAGTACCTAGGACACCCTATCTTAGTTAACTGCACTTGGGACTCCCCAGCAGAATGGAGTAGCTGATAGAAGAAATAGAATTTTGATGGTTATGCATCTCTTCCTATTTCTTTTTTGGGATATGCATTAGAAACAGTGGCATATATTTTAAAACTGGTTCCTTCCAAATTAGTACCTAGGACACCCTATGAGATGTGAATTGGACGAAAGCCCAGTTTGTCCAGCTTATGCTGACAAAAGGAAGTAAGCTAGAACTAAGATTAGAGTTATGCTACTTCGTTGGGTATTCAAAAAGAATGAGAGGTGGATATTTCTATCATCCTCAAGAGCATAAGGTACTTGTTAGTACTAATGCTAGATACTTAGAGGATGAACAAATTACATCCACCAGGGGTTCAAGTAGAATAGAGTTAGAAGAGAAGTTGGTCACCAATGCAATTTTAGGTACTTCTAACACTCCGATCGAGGAACTAAGTGAAACACTACCGGATGTTCCTATACAAATTGAGGCTCGTCTTAGTGGAAGGAGCACAAGAGTTCCAAAAAGTTGGATTGGAGAGATCTATGATCTAATCTCTGATAATCAGGAACAAGATCCCCCAAATACGAGGCATGCTGATGTAGACAAATGGCAGCTAGCCATGAATGCTGAGATTGAGTCCATGTACCTCAATTAGGTTTGAGATCTTGTCACTGTACTCTGATGGGATAAAACCTATTAGGTGTAAGTGGGTATACAAGACGAAGAGAGGTGCAGATAGAAAGGTTGAAACCTATAAAGCAATGTTGGTTGCAAAAGGTTATACTCAGAAAAAAGGGATCAATTATGAGGAAACCTTTTCACCAGTAGCCATGCTTAAGTCTATCTGAATTCTCTTAGCCATCGCATGTCATTTCAACTAAGAGATATAGCAAATAGATGTCAAGACGACCTTCTTAAATGGCTATCTTAGTGAAGACATTTATATGTCCTAGCTAGAAGGTTTTTTTGCTAGAGGTCAAGAACATATGGTTTGTAAGCTTAAGAAGTCCATCTATGGATTTAAGTAAGCATTGCGAGCATGAAACATACATTTTGATGAAATTGTGAAAGCTTATGGTTTTATTCAAAACGTGAATGAACCATGTGTGTATAGGAAATCAGACATTGGAAAAGTGTTTTGCTTGTTACTTTATATAGTGACATTCGACTTATTAAAAATGATATAGGGACATTATCATCCGTTAAGGTTTGGCTATCTAGTCAATTTAGAGTAAAAGACTTGGGAGAAGCTAGCTATATTCTAGGTATTAAGCTTCTTAGAGATAGGAAGCAAGAATGTTAGGCTTATCCCAGTCTGTTTATATTAACAAAATGTTGATTATGTACAGTATAGATCAATGTAAAGGGGCTATTATACCCTTTAGACATGGATTATCCTTATCTTCCAAGAAGTGTCCTCAGACACAGGAAGCAAGCAGAAAATGAGTAGGATCCCTTATGCTTCGCCCATTGGAAGTCTCATGTGTGCTATTCTTTGTACTAAGCCAGATATCTGCTTTGTAGTAGGCATGATCAGTAGATATCAGTTAAACCCATAGAAATCTCACTGGCAAGCTGTCAAGCATATACTCAAATATCTCGAGGAAATGAGGGATTATATGCTTGTATATCGTGCTGATGATTTGATTCTTACCAGTTATATAGACTTAGACTTCCAGACGGATAAAGATAAAAGAAAATTCACTAGTAGATATGTCTTCACTTTATTGGGAGGAGCTATTTCATAGAGAAGTATCAAGCAATTCTGTATTGTTGATTCTACAATGGAAGCTCTGTACGTTGCTATTTTAGAAGCTTCTAAAGAAGCTATATGGTTTGAAAGTTCCTCACAGAACTTGGAGTAGTACCGCACATGGATGGCCTGTCATGATTTATTGTGAGAACACTAGAACAGTGTCACAATGCAAGGAACCTCAAAATCATAGGAAGGGCAAGCATACCATTGATGCTTAAGGATGCTTGTGGAGTCTAGTATGAAAGCATGAGTAAATTAGATTGATGAATATGTTGATGAAAGCCATAGGTAAAGCATGCATGAGGCAGGACATTGATGTATCTTGTCATGATGAATCTAAATCCATGCTAAATAGGCAAATATGAGATCTTTTAATGTTTATGGAGCTATTTATGATGATTTTATGTTAGTTTAATATGGAAGCTGTCATGTGATGAATCGATCTAGATCAATGCATGATTATGATCAATAGAATAGTAAAGGAAAGTTATACATGTGATTTAGTGAATTAAATGCCATGGATGAAATAGGTAAATAAGGAAATCATAGAGAGTCATATTGTATGAAATAATGGATGGAACGATTAAATCCTAATTGCGGGGTTATTTGCTCTAGATAAGGAAGGAGTGGGAATTAGAGCAATCGATTGAGTTGGATTTGGCTATGATTTATCCAAGTAAGTCCCTACATAACCGTTTTGATAAATGTTACATGTTTGCAAGCAATTTTTACAATGTTATTTGGAATTGATGTCAATATGATGTTTTGACACAAGGATTGAGCCTTGACTGAAATGATGAGTTATACGGAATTGTTGTGAGACTTTGATTGGAAACACGGATGTTTTATTTTCAAAACGAATTTGCTAAATTTTAATTGTTCAATTTCGAAAATAATTTCTTAAACCATTGTCAAACGATTTGAAAATACTATTACGAAAAATCACGTTTTGCAATCAAATTAATTAAAGACTTTCGGAAAAGGGAAAATGATTCTACCCCTAATCGGGGAGTGTTGAGTACTCAGTGGGGGTAGGCTAATAGTACTAGTTTCGAAGAGCAAGAGTGAGTCTTCTGGCAGGAGGCCATCTCCAGAAGATAAACTCAACTTGGAGAGGCGACTGTACTACTTAGTTAGGCCGGTTCGAGCTAGCATATTGGTCCATGTGGACATTGTTGATCCGGATTGGACAACCGAAATGTTGGGTGTAGAGATGGAGGAGTATCTCACCTAGTAGGTGAATTCCCCACTGCCCATTGTTGAAAGAATACATTGGGAAGCTATCATGGTGGTAATCATGATATGGATTATGTTACTATATTGTTGAATTATTTGCTAATCCCAATTTAATGAATTATGATTGTGATGAAACAGTGATTGATTGTGAACTATTTTGGATTTATTGAGTGAGGCTCCTTTGTATGACTGTTATTGATGAGATTGACTTGCAAAAACGATTTTGTGATTTTGATAAACCTGCATACATGAAATGGTTATAATTGACATTTGCACACACGAGACTTACTGAGATGTCAATCTTACACCTTTTATATCATGATTTCAGCGGATTGCTTACAGTGAGCAAGGCGAAGCTAGGGTTGAGCTCCGATTTATTTATTTAGTTGTGTTTTGAATTTATTTCAAGAGACGCTTGTTAGTTTTGATTTTCTAGACTTGTATAAGTTTTGCTTTTGGATGTAATAGAATTATTCTTTTAATTTTATTTAGCAGTTTTCGTTTTATTTTGTACCATGTTACAAAGACCCCTGGTCCTTTGGACGGGACAACATCCTGCCCTATCAAGGTACCTAGGGTGTGGGGTGTTACAATATATATATATATATATATTCATACACACATATATTCAATAAATAAAATGTTGATTTGTGTAAAAATAGACTTGTAATAACATTTATCACAACAAGGGTGATACTAAACCAATAATAATATGAGCAAGGTATTCGGTGTCAAAAATAACATCATGGGAGCATAATCAAAATAATGGTGGTATAATTTCCAACACTCATCACAACATTCATACTAGTGACATAAAGCATCTAATCATAATGTACCCATGAGCATATAATGATCTAAAAGCATAATCCAACAATAATTCATAAGCCTTAATATCCATTTCAATCTTCATATCTTAAAATTATTCTCTTCACCCACATCTATATCTCCATCCCAATAATATTAAATCAACATATTAATTTCATCATCTAGAAGTCTTGAGTTCGAACAATTAAGAAGAAGGTCATAGAAGAAATACTTGTTTGATGATCGTTGGGGTCGAAGATGTTGTGTTGTCCAATGAAGACTCGTGAGTGCTTGAAAAGTCCTCTATCGATTGATATTGTTCACGGATGGCCACCAATGGATCAACCAGAGAGAGATAGGGAGAGATGATTAAGATGGTGCAGAAGAGAAGAAGAAGAAGTGAAGAGGATTAAAATGATTGAATTCAACTTTTTGATATTCTTCTTGGCTCGTTTGGTCCAAAAGAGAGATCAACTTCAGTTGTTTTAGTGTTATGGAGTATACTAAGGATGAGTATAGGTTGAATCCTAGTTGATTTGAGAGATTTTGGAGTGATTCGGGATGAATAGGAGTGGCTAAAGGTTGAAGAAGTTTAGTGCGTGTTCTTGGTGTTCTTGAGAACACAAGAGAAAATTAAGAGAAGAAGATAAGTATGTGCTTTGTGAGTGATGGCTGAATAGCCTTGCTAGAGAGGGGAGTTTCAGTTATCCTAGGGAGAGAGAAAGACTTGAGTTAGTTAGAATTTCAAAATGAGGGAAAAGTGGAGGTTTTTGTGGTACAAGATTCGTTAATGGTGATTTCTTCTTGAAGGTCTCTAGTCCTTCAACGGTGGGTTGCTAGTGTAGCCATGTCTTGGTTGGTGAAATGAAGAATTATCCCAGGTTTAGGCTGGCTAAAAATGGCTGTATAAGAGAGGAAGAAATTCTAGTTTATTAGCCTATGAAGGTGAGTGAAGAAGAAATCGGTTCTCACCTTTGCTATGTAAGCTAGAAAAATTCTAGAATTTAGCTACAAGAATTCTTAGAATATGAAATGATTTGTTAGCAGAAATTTCGAATTATTTTGAAATGGATTTGCACTAAAACTTAGGAGTGTTTGAAGGTCCATTAATGGTGGTTTTTCATCCACCATCTTGGAGAAGAAAGTGGAGAGTATTAGATGATCTTATTCCGGGATTGATTGCTCAATTTCCATGACTAAACACTTTGTAGATTGCTAGAAAATTTCTTGTTTGGTGAGGCTATATAAGCCGCGAAATTCCAAGGAATTTTCAGCTTCTTGCTCACATGAAATCGGTTGCTTGTTGTAGAATAGAATGGTAATTGTGCTGCATTTTTCGGACATCCAACAAATTGCTAGAAAAAAATCCAATTTATACTAAAACAAGAATAAGCAAAGTAAGGTTCTTTGAAGGAGAAACTATGGTGATTTAATTGAAAATCAACTAGCTATTTCTCCTCCAATATCTCCTATCTCAAAAGCTGAAATTTTCTTTTGAAAATTCAAGCCTAAGATCATCCAAGATATTTCGTAAATAAATTGGGAGAATTAACGAAATAGGAGTATTTTTTTAATTTAAATAGGTTAGGACATAGATTGCTAAAATAATGAGGTCCAAAACTCTTCTAGATTTTCTTTTAGGACAAGATCACATGGTTAGGACATTACCACTATGTCTTCCCCAAGACAGCATTCCTAGCTTTATTGTGATACCCCGCCCAAAACCACCTTTGAATATGGGGGAAAAGTCATGCATTACATAGCATCTTGCATTTTATGTGGTGGCTAGAATAATTTTATTTGCATGGATGCATGTGAATTTTTCCGTTACTCTTGCATTTGAATTAATTGATGTGAAATAGTTGTGTTGTTAAAGATTTGGTTAAGGGAGGTTTGGTCGAAGATTTGGAAGGATGAGTATTGGGGTGGTGAGAACTTCTTGTAGAAAAATTAGTATTGGAGTTGTTTTGGAATAACGGGGAGGTTGGTGATTTCCTTTGGTGACCCGAGTTCGAATCCTACCTTTTGTGATGTAAGTTTCTCTTCTTGAAATTCTTTTCTTTAGACCATTTCTTGTCTTGGCCGAAAAAGAACCTAGCTATCCTAGAGAAATTTTAGTATTTTTACTCCAAGGAAATAAGTCTCTATATTTATTTCCTAAATTCAAGGACTTTGATGTGAATAAAGTTCACCTTTAATTTTCAGCTTGTGTTCCTTAGGATTTTCGAAAAAAAAAAAAAACCCTAGCTAGGTGCCACTTTGCAGAATTTCAAGTGGTATAAATCTCTTCTTGATGAATATTAGAGTTAGGGAATATATTAGGGAAAAATCTTATTTTACCTCTTCAAGAATTCTAGCCATAATCCTTTTATTTATTTAATTGTTTTAGAGAAATATTTTAACTAAAGTCTTAGATATTTTCTTTGGGTTTAAACGCCACTTCCATAGGAATAGGACTCTATATTTAACTCCTAAGTTCAAGGATTTTAGATAAGGATAAAGTTTGTTTTAAATTCAGCTTTTGTTCCCTTGAATTTTCAGAAACCATAAGCTGGAAAAATTCTGGAAATTTTTCTAGATTTTGTCCGCCACCTTGGAGCACCTTTAGCTCAATCCAACCTCTTCTAGGACTAGAGGAAATCCTATCCAAATCCTTGATAAAATCAGATTTTATTTCAATCCAAATTCAACTAGGATTTTCTTCCTTTTCCTAGCTGAATTTCGGCAGCTTTGTATCAACATAAGCTGTCCGAAAATTCCAGCTTCTTAGCTACAATCCAACTCTGTAAATCCCAGCTCAAAACACCTAAATATTCCTCATTAATTCAGGGAACCTCAGCTGCACAAAACCAGAATTTTATTCACACAAAACACTGAAATTCGTCCAGCATATACACAGAAAATTCGGTCAGCTTTGTGCAGGATTTTCGGCCAGCTTTGTGTTCCTACTTCAACCGAAATTCTGCACACATAATTCACTGAAAAATCCCATCTGAACAAGCTATTTTTAGTGCCCAAAACCCTCAATTTTCCTCTGGAAATTTCGGTAGAAGTGCAGCAGCCAAAACAGTCCAAACCTTGCTACACTTGCATAGAATTTTCACAGCACTTGCACAGGATTTTTCAGTCACCAAAACTCACTCAAACTCTTCCTTGTTTGGCCCAAAATTCTGAACACATTCAGCCATTCCTTTGAGCAAAATTTTGGCCAGCATAAAGGAGAAAAATTTCAGAATCTTTTCCTCCATTAAACTCCCCTAAAATCGGTAGCAAGGAGACGCGCGCAAGCTGAAATTCCGCCTTTGCTGTCCAAGAAACCTAAAGTCATTAGGAGTCTATCTAAACATCACCATCTAACCCTAAACCAATCTTCTCCAATTTTAAATCATAGCAACCATCTACCCTCTCCATTCTACACGAAAATTTCAAAAACTTCTCTCTGCAAAATTTTCGAAACCACAAGAGTTATTCCAAGCAAAAATCGAACACACCTTAAGGTAAGCACAAATCCTTTCAACCTCTTGATGCCGTTTTCTCTAATGATTCTTTTCTCTTTCTTCTACCCTTAAATCACGCCCTATAGAGGCTGATTTCCTCTTCTTCCTTAATTTTCGGTCAAGTGAAGCAAATGAGGTAGCTTCTCTCTTCTTCTCAAGCGAACTCGGGACGATCACCATAGGAGCATCGAGACCTCATTACCCGGTAGTTGCAAGGTAAGAGAATACCCTCCCTAGATGCCGAAAGTAAAGTTTAATGGTGTTTATTTGCGAGATAAACATGTGGTCGTAGTATATGATCTTTGGGGATCGAATAGTTTACCTAGAATTAAATAGGAGATTGCGAATTGTTATGAAAATTAATGGGATTAGAGCATGTTTGAATTAATTGAGACCCTGATCATGATATTATATGGTTTAGATCAAGAGGATAATTGAGGAAAGTCAGCTATGAATTTATCGCATTCATCTGAGGCATATCAAGTAAGTCCTTGCATAAACTCTTTTATTAAATGTTGTGATGGTAAGTCCTTTTATAAACTGTTTTGTTAAAGGTTGTGATGGCGAGTCCATGTTGTGAAGCTTTGTAAAGCTATTGTTAAACTGTGTTTGCTTGGGTTGTAGACGTGGATATTTATTCTTTAAACGGTTTTGTCAAACTAACGGTTTTTAGCAAGAAAACTATTCTTTTCCTTACATTTTTAGAAATCTCTTTTAAAGAAAACCACATTTTATAAAGCCAAGGTTTGAAAATATTTTGAATCAGGAATTGACGGATATGTTTGTTGAGTACTCAATAAGGGTAGGCTAACAATACTAGTCTTAGAGGGCTAGAGTAAGCCTTCTGGCAGGAGGCCACCTCCAGAAGATGAACTCTGCTTGAAAAGGCGACAGTGTTGGTTGGTAGGCCAGTCCGAGCTAGCATGTGTACCTGGTATGGTATCACTTATATTCCCGGCGTGGACACCCGGATGGTTTTGTTGGGTATAGAGATGGAGGAGTATCTCACCCGGTGGGCTGTACACTCACCTTGATCAGAACGCCCAATGTGTGGTAATCTGGTCTGGACAAGGTGCACAAAGTGTGGTGCCTTGGCCAATTTGTTCTCATGGATCCCAACGTGTGGTGACATGACTTTTATCCGAGTGGAGGATTTATTTTGTACAAAGTGTGACATTGAGAAAAACCCACTCCTTGCGAAAAGAGATTGTTTATGACTTGCCAAATTATTTCTACAAATGTTTTACACTTTGCATACACGTACTATTCAAAACACCATGTGCACACACAGGACTTACTGAGATTTATTCTCACACCGTTTTACATCATGTTTTCAGGAGATAGATTGTGCTGAGTCAGCGGGGCATGTAATAGTTGAAGCTTTTGCTATTTTTCTCTATCCGTTCTAGGAGACATTTGTTGCTTATGATTTTAAACAATATTTTGTTTTATTCCGTTTTGCTCCAAGTTGAGCCTGATGTAATAAGAATATTTTTTTATTTGTCTAAGTTGATCCTTTTGGAGGTTGCATTTATATTTTATACCTCGTTCTAAAGACCCCTTGTCCTACGGGACGGGGCGACATCCCGGCCCTTTTAGGGTACGTAGTCGTGGGGTGTTACATTTATGGAATGTAAGAAGAAAATTTAAACATTAGTTAGGATAATTAAAAATAATACTTAAGTAATGGGATTTGAACTCAAGACCTTAGAAATTAACCACAAAGCTCTAACCACTTAACCACGTTAATTCTTATTCTTTTTTTTTCAACCAAATTCTCTTCTTTTCTAAATCTCAAGTCTCTTCCTAATTCATCCTCAAGTAAATTTCTATAATTACCCTTATTACTCAACAAGCATAAATAAACCATATAACCCATATATCACAATTCTAAGGCACACGATTTTATCCAAGAAATATATTTTTATGCAATATAATATAATATGCATCACATCCGTCTAATTCTAGGGTAGGTTTAGGTGGGGTTTTACATCTTTCCCTCCTTAGAAGAATTTCGTCCCAAAATTCAGCATGTACTTTTATCTTAGGTCGAGGTATTTTTGCTTCACCCGTTCTTCGGTCTTCCACGTGGTATCTTAGGTGCCATGATGCTCCCACCGCACCTTCACCATTAGTATCTGTTTGTTCCAAAGAGTCTTGATATTTCGGTCCAAAATTTTGATTGGTTTCTCCATGTAACACATGTCGGGTTGCAATACCACCGGTTCATCATTCAAAACATGTCTTGGGTCAGCATTGTACTTCTTCAGTTGTGACACATGGAATACATCATGTATTCCTGTCAAACCATTTGGCAAATCCAGCCTACAAGCAACAAGCTCAATTCTTTCTGTGATGGAGGATGATCCCAAATCTCGGATTCAACTTTCCACCTTTTGGATGCTTCAAGATTCCCCTACTAGGAGTTAATCTCAAAAACACACTGTCTCTTACCTAGAAATCCAACTCTCTTCACCTATTGTCTACATAACTCTTTTATCGGCTCTGAGCCATTTTCTATTTCTCTCTGATCATTTTCACCTTATCTGACATTTCCTGAATGCAAACTTCTCTAGGCTTGCTTATGTGACCCTCTTCCGATCAACTCCAGTACAAAGGCACTTGACACTTACTTCCATACAACATTTCATATGGAGCCATACCAATTGAAGATTGGTAGCTCTTATTGTAAGCCAACTCTGTGTACGGTATGCAATCAATCCACTTATCCCCAAAATCAAATATGCAAGCTCTTAACATATCTTCTAATATCTGAATAACCCTTTCTAACTAACCATCAATTTATGGGTGTGCCGCCGTGCTGAACTTCAAATTAGAACCCATTAATTCTTGAAACTTGGCCTAAAATCGAGATGTAAACCTTGGGTCTCGGTCAGACACAATATCAAAAGTACTCCATGCAATCTAACTATCTCTCGCACATATGTTTGTGCTAACTTTTTCATTGAGTCTTTTACGTTCACCGAAATAAAATGCGCTGATTTAATTAATCTGTTAACCACTATCCATATGGCATCCTTTTGGGTTTTTGCCATAGGTAGTTCGGTAACGAAGTCCATGGTTACCTCTTCCTATTTCCATTCCGGTATTGGTAAAAGTTGCAATAATCCTGTTGTCTTTTTGTGTTTTGTTTTAACCGTCTGACAGGTCAGACACGTAGAGACATACCTCACCATGTCCTTCATTTTAGGCCACCAATAGACTTTTTTCAGGTCTTGATACATTTTCACTTCTCCCGGATGAATAGTCTACTTGCTGCTATACGCCTCTTCTAAAATCTTTTCCTTCAGCTGCTGCTCATTAGGCACACACAAGTGATCTTGAAAGTACATTACTCCCCCCTCATCCTTCCAGAAATCACTGCCCTTCCCACTTAAGTTCTTTATCCTTAAAATGTTGAAATTTCGCATTACTTTGCTGTGCTTTTGATGATTTTCTACCATAGATCTGGTATTAATTTCAGATTGCTGATATAAATCCTTCCTTTCTGTACCTCAGTCCTCCTATCCAATACTTCTTGGATTGCTTAAATCTTTTAAATTCTCAATCTGGCCATTTTTTACCTTACAACTTAGGGCATCAACAACTATGTTAGCCTTCCTTGGGTGGTAGTTAATAGGACAACGATATTCCTCAAGGAATTCCATCCATCTCCGCTCCCAAAAATTCAAATCCTACTGAGTAAAAATATATTTTAGACTCTTGTGGTCTGTGAACACTTCATACTCAGTTCCATATAAATAATGTAGCCATTTCTTCAAATAAAAAACAATGGCAGCCAGCTCCAAATCGTGTGTCAGATAATTGACTGTGTGAGGCTTCAACTTCAGCGAGGCATAGGCTATTACCTTCCTATCCTGCATCAACACCGCTCATAAACCCTCCTTAGATGCTTCAGTATGCAAAGTGTAGGGTTTGTCTCCCTTTGGTGGACGCAGCACTGGGGCCTTCATTAATCTCTACTTCAGCTCTTGGAAACTTTTCTCGCACTTCTCACTCCAGACAAAAGGTACATCTTTTCTCAACAATTGGATCATAGGTGATGCCTGAGTTGAAAACCCCTTAATAAATAACTTGTAATAGCTAGCCAACCCCAAAAAGCTTTTGATCTCAGTGATGTTCTCTGGTTATTTCTAGTTTAAAACCACTTCAACTTTTACTGGGTCCACTTTGAATCCATCCTTGGATACCATATGGCCAAGAAATGACACATTATCCAGGCAAAATTCACACTTGCTAAATTTGGCGTAAAGCTTATGTTCTCTTAGCTTCTCCAATACCAGCTTTAGATGCTCTGCATGATCCTCTAGGCTCTTGGAATATATAAGTATATCATCGATGAATACCGTCATAAATTTATCTAACATGATGCATCAAATCCATAAATATCGCCAATGCATTTGTCACCCCAAATGGCATTACTACGAACTCATAGTGACCATATCTAGTGTCAAAAGCTGTCTTGGGAATATCTTCCTCCTTTATCCACACTTGATAATATCTCTACCTCAAATCTAGTTTGGAATAATAGCTAGAGCCTTGCAATTGGTCAAACAGCCCATCAATTAAAGGTAGAGGATGTTTGTTCTTAATGGTCAAATTTTTCAAACCCTCGATAGTTGATGAACAACCTGAAGATCCCGTCCTTCTTCTTCACAAATAGCACTAGGGCTCCCCAAGGTGATGTTCTTGGCCTTATATAACATTGCTTCATCAATTTTTCTAGTTGCTTCTTTAGTTCCCTCAATTCTGCTAGTGCCATTTGATATGGGGTCCGCGATACAAGTTCTGCTCCTGGAATCAGATCTATAGTGAACTCCACCTCCCGAGTAGGAGGAAGAGAAGTGAGTTCTACTGGAAACACATCAGTAAAATATTTTACCACCTTAATATTTTCCAGGGTGCACTGATCCTTTGACTTATTTATCATGTAAGTCAAATATCCTTGGCATCCTTGCTTTAGCAACTTCTGGGCTTTTGTTCCAGCTATCAAAAACTTGAATTATTTTACTCACTTGCTGTTGAATTCTAGCACATCACATCCAGGTCTAATGAACAAGATAGATTTATTCTTACAATCTATCTTATTCTCTAATACCATTTGTAATACCCCACTACCTACATATCCTAAAAGGGCCGGGGATGTCGCCTCGTTCATAGGACAAGGGGTCTTTATAACTAGGACTCACAGAAGAAATGAAAGAAATGATCCAAATTTAAACTTATTATAGATCAAAACAATACATGAATAGGTTTCAAAACAAACAAATGTTAACTAGAGTCTCTCAAAATGAAATACATGCAAAATAAGTCTTCAATGAAAGGCAACACTAATCAATCAACCTTCACAACATGATCGACCTGAAAACATGGTGTAATAGGATTTTGAGAAATAAATGTCAATAAGCCCGTGTGTGATTAAGGTGTTTCAGGAAAAACAGTTCATGTATGCAACTTGAGAAACATTGATAAAAGTAAAGTTCTTGCAAGTCACAAATAAATTTCACAAAGCGAGGAGTGGTGTTTTCCTTTCTAATGTCAGACATAGTATATAATAAAAGCAACCACTTAAAACAAGTAGACATGGCACCACACTTTGTGCACCATGGCAAAAGAATGTTCGGAATGTCACACTTTGTACATTCTGACATAAGGTAGGTGTGCGGCCCACCGAGTGATATACTGTTCCATCTCTACACCCAAACTGATCGGTTGTCCATTTTGGAAATACACAACCTACTTGAACTGTACTTGCTAGCTCGGACTGGTATGATCTACAGAACTGGCATCCTATTAGGGAATGACCCACTCCTCAGAGGTGGCCACTTACTGAGAGACTTATCTTAGCCCTTCAAAGACTAGTCCTAATAGTCTACCCTTATTAAGTACTCAACGTTGTATTTGTCCCTTTTGAGAAAAGAAAAATCATTCAATGTGTTTTCTTTGAAATAGCAATGGTTTATAAATTCTTGTCAAAGTTGGTTTTTGGAAACAGTTTAGCATTTGGTTTAAAATTGCTTGCTCAACTTGAAATTGTTTGATTGACCGGAAAAGGAAAAGAAAATTGTCCATAATCGCATTCCAATTACATTTCCACGTATACAGCACATTTTGACTTGCCGAAGTGATTTTTTATCTTCAAACAGCTTTAGGCAAGGAGTTACCTAATCTCTTGCTTTTTTTTTTTTACACAATAGTCTTCCAACTTAGCTCAAGGCAATCTAACCCCGCCTGGGATAAATAGGGTATAAGTCCATGGTGCATAACCAAGCAACAATTGTTCAAATAAATAACTCCCAACCTAAAATGCTTAAGCTTAACTAGTTACAACAACATCCAGTTATGACAATAATGTCATAGGAGTTCTAAAATTAATTGATAAGGTATTTTGGGGTTTGTTATTAATTTATGAAATAAGAATAATTTGATATGCCAATATAAATAGGTGTTATAAATAATAATTAATAAATTAAAACAATAACTATTTATTAACAAAAAATAATAAATTATAAATAATATTAATTATAAATAATGAATAAGATTAATAATAAATCATAATAATTATTTATTATTATGAATAATACATAAGTGTAGATAAAAGTTTTAGTAAGAATAATCAATAATATGAATATAAAAGATATTCATATTAATTAATTCCAATATATTACTATTGATATTTAATAATGCTTAATAAAATATTACAATTTGTTTATCTAATAAAATAATAATATTTTAAGCAGTTATTAATTCTGAAAATATTGCTATTGACCAAAATTAATAAATTAAATTAAATAATGATAGTAATTATATTAATAATAATGATAAAAACAAAAATGCTAATAATAATAGTAGTAGTAAAAAGTAGCTCTAATAATAATTTTTAATGACCATAGTAAATTTACTAGTACGAAAAATTTAGAAAGGTAATATATATATATATATATATATATATATATATATATATATTCATACACACATATATTCAATAAATAAAATGTTGATTTATGCAAAAATAGACTTGTAATAACATTTACCACAACAAGGGTGATACTAAACCAATAATAATATAAGGTATTTGGTGTCAAAAATAGCATCATGGGAGCATAATCAAAACAATGGTGATATAATTTCCATCACTCATCACAACATCCATATTAGTGACATTAAACCTCTAATCATAATGTACCCATGAGCATATAATGAGGCTAAAGCATAATCCAACAATAATTTAAAAGCCTCAATATCTATTTCGATCTTCATATCTTAAAATTATTCTCTCCACCCACATCCATATCTCCATCCCAATAATATTAAATCAACATATTAACTTCATAATCTAGAAGTCTTGAGTTAGAAAAATTAAGAAGAAGGTCATAGAAGAAATACTTGCATGATGATCATTGGGATCAAAGATGTTGTCTTATCCAATGAAGACCCTTGAGTGCTTGAAGAGTCCTCTATCAATTGAAGTTGTTCAAGGATGACCACCAATGGATTGGTCAATAGAGAGAGAGGGAGAGAGTGATTAAGATGGTGAAGAAAAGAAGATGAAGAAGTGAAGAGGATTAAGATTATTGAATTTACCATTTTGATGTTCTTCTTACCTTGAACAAAAAAGGCACGCTTGATCCAAAAGAGAGATCAACTTCGGTTATTTTAGTGTTATGGAGTATACTAAGGATGAGTATAGGTTGAATCCTAGTTGATTTGAGGGATTTTGGAGTGATTTGGGATGAGTAGAAATGAGGTTGAAGAAGTTTAGTGTGTGTTCTTGGTGTTCTTGAGAATACAAGAGAAAATTGAGAGAAGAAGATAAGTGTGTGCTTGGTGAGTTATGGCCAAATGGCCTTGCTAGAGAGGGGAGTTTCAGTTATCTTAGGGTGAGAGAGAAACTAGAGCAAGTTTGAATTTCAAAATGAGGGAAAAGTGGAGATTTTGGAGGTAGAAGATTCGTTAATAGTGATTTCTTCTTGAATGTCTCTAGTCCTTCAATAGTGGGTTGCTAGTCTAGCCATGTCTTAGTTGGTGAAATGGAGAATTATTCCAGGTTTAGGCTGGCCGAGAATGGTTGTACTAGAGAGGAAGAAATTCTGGTTTATTAGCCTAACTAGACGAGAGTTTAAGGGAGTAAAAGTTGGGATTTAATTTTCAAGTTCGAAAATTTTGAATAGAGTGAAGTTAGGAAAGGTTTGAGGTGGCTTAATGTAGCTCTAATGGCCAAGGTTGATGAAGAAGATAAGATGTTCAGCTATGGCTTCAAGGTGGCTGAAATCATGAAGGTGAGTGAAGAAGAAATCAGTTCCCACCTTTGCTATGCAAGCTGAAAAATTTTTGGAATGTAGCTACAAGAATTCTTAGAATACGAAATGATTTGTTATCAGAAATTTCAAATTATTTTGAAATGGATTTGCAGCTGAAACTTAGGAGTGTTTAAAGGTCCATTAATGGTGGCTTTCTATCCATCATCTTGGAGAAGAAATAGGAGAGTTTTAGATGATCTTATGCCTGAATTCAATTTCCATGACTAAACGCTTGGTAGCTTGTTGGAAAATTTCTGGTTTGGAGAGGCAATATGAGCTGCTAAATTCCAAGGCATTTTCAGCCTCTTACTCACACAAAATTGGTTGCTTGTTAGCAAGAATTGAATGGCAATTATGCTGCATTTTTTTAGACATCCTGCCAAGAGGAAATGCTGGAAAAAATCCAGATTTATGCCAAAACAAGAACAAAAAAAGCATAGTTCTTTGAAGGAGAAACTATGGTGATTTCATTGAAAATCAACTAGCTATTTCTCCTCTTATATTTCAGTCATCTCCTATCTCAAAAGCTGGAATTTTCTTTCGAAAATTCAAGCCTAAGATTATCCATGATATTTCATAAAAAAAAAAAATTGAGAGAATTAAAGAAATAGAAGTATTTTTTTTTTAATTTAAATAAGTTAGGATATAGATTGCTAAAATGATGGGGACCAAAACTCTTCTAGATTTTCTTTTAGGACAAGATCACATGGTTAGGACATTACCACTATGTCTTACCCAAAACAACGTTCCTAGCTTTATGGAATGTAAGAAGAAAATTCAAACACCAGTTAGGATAATTAAAAATAATACTTAGGTGATAGGATTTGAACTCAAGACTTCAGAAATTAACCACAAAACTCTAACCACTTAACCACCTTAATTCTTATTCTTATTTTCCAACCAAATTCTCTTCCTTTCTAAATCTCAAGTCTCTTCCTAATTCGTCATCAACTAAAATTCTCTAATTACCTTTGTTACTCAACAAGCATAAATAAACTATATAACCCATATATCACAATTCTAAGGCACATGATTTCATCCAAGAAATATATTTTTATGCAATATGATATGATATATACCCCATCCCTCTAATTCTAGGGTAGGTTTTGTTGGGGTTTTACAATGTTGATGAGGGCTCAAATCCATAAGGACCCTAGAGAAACAAAGTCTAGGTTCTTGGGAGGATTGAATAGGGAAATAGCCAATTTGATAGAGTTGCACTCCTATGACTATTTGGAGGATATGGTTTATGCCGCTATGAAGATTGAGAGGCAACTAAAGAGGAGGGTCTTTGCTAAGCCTACACTTCCAGATCCAAACACCACTAGCAAGATACTAATTAAGAAGGATGATACACCTAATGTTAGGAATTTTTCATGGATAATCATGGTTGTGCAGTGGAAAAAAAACAAGAATTCCACACCGAGTATCACGTTTTATGCATTAATAGGTATTAAACGGTAAAGAAATCATACCTTCTAAGTGCCTCTGTGAAACAAAAATTTCCTTTTGCTCTGAGGTGCAATCCAACAAACAGGGAGAATATCTTCTCTTTCGTTCTGTCAAAACACCACAATCTAAGTATAGGATTATCTCCAATAAAGTCGACACGAGAATGGTGCTCAAGAATCGCCAAGGATTTTGTGCTAGCAAAATTCAATTGGCAGCTAGGTTTTGTTGTTTCCAGAAGAAGAATAATACAAAAGGAAGTCTAGGTTTTTTTTTTTTTTTTCTCGAAGGAAAAACAAAACCTCTGTATGTGTAATCACAAAAAACCATAAATCCACGAAGAGTATATATATCATATATATATTTTTCCTTCATCATTTTGGTAATCAGAATCCATAGCAAACATGAATTCTTAATTACTAATTGTTATTATGATTTTTGTTAATTATGATATGGCCCACAACTTATAACTAATTATAATATGACTACAACTTCTTCTTCTTTTCACAATCAACCCTATAATGTTATCAAATAATATCTTGAGTGCTCAATTCTCTATTGTGTGTGACCTATTAGGTTTCTCGGTCTATTTGTAGCAAAATATGAATTAATCTAAACGTCTTTAAGATTAATAATCCTTAATAATTTTAGAATTAACTTATTAATTCTAATAAGGATTGATTTATTTATTCTCTAATTAATAAATCTATATTCAGCAGATCATGAGCTGTATCTGGCAACACATCATGACCACCCAAAAGTCCAAAAAGTCAAGTGGCTTGACATGAATCTTTTAATAGAAAATAACAGTGCAATAAACTCCTTTTACTATACAATATCTCATTTGGTTTAGAGTACTGAATTAGTGCCAACTCTTTTCAGAATTATAAATTAATTCCAGCCCAAATATTTTAGTACTTGTTCCTCAAATCCACTACTGATCATATGTATCAATTAGAACTATTTTCAATATACAATCGTCTTGGTCAAGGACTTTTCGAGTGGTGATTCCTACAAGTGGCTGTGAGATATTCACTCATACTATTAGAAGTGTGAATCCTTTATTGATCCTCTCAACTATTTTTATTTGCTTCATGTTGTGCCCAATATCTATCCCTTAGGTGGTCTTGTCAAGACTCCAAAGATTGGAATCAAAGTCCAACACTTAGCAAATAAAGTACCTTAAAGATCTCAAGTCTAAGGACACTTGCACATTTGCTATGATGATATTCTATCATTAGCAATAAATAGTTATCCATGTGATTATCTCATAGCTAGGTCATCTAATGTACTTGTTTAGGTAACAAGCATGCACATGTTAACTTTGTATATCACAATACTCATGGATGTGAGAACTACTGCCTAATCAAATCAGGAAGTATAACACGTGCTAGTCTTAATGTATTAATGATGTCCTATCTCATTAATGCTATGACTAGGGATAATTTAAGTATGAGCACTATCTAGTGTAGTAAGAACCTGACATCATGATCTCTATCATGATTTTCTTAACACAGTGTTGCACTTAGGACTTTATGTAACAATTATTTTACACGAAAGCATAAATAAAACAAACTAAAAGATAAAGAATGTCTTGTTTTACTTAGTAATGCCCAATATACAAAATACATACGATTGCCTCTAGGGCATAACACTAACAAAATCCTAATTGCACTAGATCCAATCATTCATGTATCTAATACCGAATGACTCAACATGTCTATAATGTCCAATTATTAATATATTTAATACCGCATGACTCAACATGTCTATCATATTTTTATTTTTATTTTTTGGATAGTGCTTTTGTATGCGGGTTAGCTATGTTCTCATATGTGGGAACTTTCTCTATTTTTTACATCTTTTCTATTATTGATTTCATAAATCAAGTGATAGCACTCAAATTGAACACGTAGCCTGATTGTGACTCGTAGCCATTATTATCATATTAGAAACTTGTATCAATATACCTTTTACTTATTGAAGAATAGAAACAATATCTATTAGCAATATCTCATTTACATAAAGTGATAGGAAAATAATTGCACTCCCACTAACCTTCTTGTATGCACAAGTTTCATCCATGTTTTGAATGAAACCAAACACTTTGATTGTTTTATCAAAATAGATGTTCCAACTCCTAGAAGCTTGCTTAAGTACATAAATGGACCTTTGCAGCTTGCACACTTTTGTGCTATCATTGGATATGAAACCCTCAGGTTGTGTCATATACATTTCCTCAATCAGATTTCCATTTAGGAAAGCTATTTTTACATCCATTTGCCAGATCTTATAATCATAATAGTGGCAATGGCTAGAAGTATTCTGATGGATTTCAACATAGCAATTGGTGAGAAGGTTTCGTCATAGTTAATACTATACTATTAACGATAACCCTTAGCTACCAGTCGTGCTTTATAGGTAACTAAATTACCATTCATGTTAATTTTCTTCTTGAAAACTCATTTGCACCTAATAGGTTTAATTCCTTTGGGTGGATCAACCAAAGTCCATACTTGGTTGTCATACATGTAATCTATCTATGATTTCATGGCTTCAAGCCATTTGTCAGATTCTGAACTATTCAGAACTTTCTTGTAAGTAGTAGGCTCATGATCATCTATGAGCAATACGACATTGTGATTACTAATGAGAAATCCATATCTCTCAAGTGTGGCTCCTACTCGACCTATGAAGTTCTAGTGTAATTAAAGGTTCATTTATTCTCTCAATAGATGTGGGATCAGATGGTTGATCCTTATTTGTTTGTTCTTTTTGAATTCAGTAAATTCAATCTTACTCCCATTGTCCCCTATAAGCATGTGCTCCTTCTCTAAGAAGATAGCATATTTGGAACTAAACATTTTGTTTTTAGAAGGGAGATAGAAGTAATATCCGAAAGATTCTTTCGGATAACCCACAAACAAACACTTGTCAAACTTACTGTTAAGTTTGTCTAATTGTGGCCTTTTGACAAAGGCAGGGCAACCCCATACTCTCAAGTAAAAAAACTTTAGTTTCTTAACAAAGAACATCTCAAATAGGATAGTATCAACTATTTTTTATGGAACTCTGTTTAGAACATAAACAAAAGTCTCTAGTGCATACCCCCAAAATAATTTTGGAAAGTCTGCAGAAGCCATCATGGTCCGTACCATGCCTAGAAGGGTTTGATTTTTTCTCTCAGATACACTATTATGTTGAGGTGTATGTGGTGGAGTCCATTGAGATAATATTCCATTATCTCTAAAATAATCTTGAAAATCTTAGCTTAAGTATTCATCTCCTCGATAAGATTTTAGAGTCTTAATACTTTTTCCAAGTTGTTTCTCTACTTCATTTTTGAAGTCTTTGAACTTTTCAAAAGCTTCATATTTACATTTCATTAAATATAAATACTCATATCGTGAATAATCATCGATAAAGGTTATAAAATAGTGATAACCTCCTCTTAATTGTATAGACATTGGGCCACATACATTGGAATGTATAAGAGCTAATAACTCTTTGGCCTTTTCTCCTTTTCCAGAAAAAAGGATTTTTAGCTATTTTACCAAATAAACAAGATTCGCATGTGCCATATTATTCATAATCAAATGACCGTAAGTCACCTAGCCTATGTAACTTAGAAATGCGATTCTTGTTTATATGGCTTAAACGAAAATGCCATAAAGGTTGAATTATCTATCTTTGGTTTCTTATTGGGGATTGGATTATCCATGTCTAGAACATAAAAACCATTAACCAAAGTTGCAGAACCATAATGAATATTATTCAATGAAAAAGAACAACAATTATTCTTACAAATTAAATAAAATCCACATAAGTCTAAACACGCAACTAAGATAATATTTTTCAATAAAACTAGTATAAAATAACTGTTTTACAGTTCTAAAACTAATCCTGAAGGTAGGTGTAGCTCGTAAGTCCCCACAACAAGCGCAACAACCATTACTCCATTTGCAGTACGTAGGTCCACATCTAGTATCTAATACCTGTATCTCATTTATAAGGGTAGTATTAACCTTAATCATAAAAATACCAAGAGTAAAAGTGGAAGTGCCCACAACCTTCTCATTCTCCTTCTTTTCCTTAACGACTTCCAAGTAGGCTTTGCAATTGCACCTCCAATAACCCATCTTTCCATAATGATGGCATGAGCCTTTGGTGGCTGTCTCCTTCTTTTTCACACCACTTTTGGACTTTGTAAAAGCCTTCTTCTTCTTAGGAACTTTCTTCCTAGAAAAGGAAGATTGTACTAACATAACTGTATTGGATTCCTTCTTCATGAAGGACTCGGCAGTTTTGAGTAGATTGATCAACTCGGGTATGGTAGACTCAATCTTGTTCATCTGGTAGTTAATCACAAATTGTGAAAAACTACTTGGTAAAGATTGTAGAATTAAGCGATACTTAATTCATTGTCCATTACAAAACAAAGAGATCCAAGCTTTTCAATTAAGCCTAACATCTTCAGCTCATAAGTGGCCATAGAAGTACCCTCAACCATGTTTGAACGGAACAATTATTTTGATATCTCATATCTTTCCGTTCTATCTTGGGCATCAAATAGCTCTCGAAGATGTAAGATAATCGAGTAAGCATTCATATGCTCATGTTATTATTGCAATTCAGGGGTCATTGACGCCAATATCACACAGAATGCCATGTCATTGTCCTCTTTATACTTCTTGTGGACAACAAGCTCACAGTATAATCATCTTGAGCTGGTGGTGGTAGAATAGGAACCTCTAACACGTAGAGCAACTTTTTCGACTTGAGAACAATTCTCAAGTTTCTATACCAGTCAAGAAAGTTTGTTTCAGTTAGTTTGTTGGTTTCCAAGATGCTACGCAGGTTTAGGTTGGTTGACATGATGCAGATGACCTAGATGTAAAGATAGAGAAAATTAGCTAACTGTATATGGACATGTAATCCAAATAATTAGTTCTTTAATTAAGCGCATTGTTATTTCATTATTTTAGTCAAACCAATAGCCCCCACTTTTGATTCAAGAAAGCCTGTTGGAAGCTTTCGTAGTGGACCAGTATCTAAATTCTTCAAGAATGACCTTAGGTTTTCCCAACAAGCCACCCTTAAGTTCAATGGTAGGTATCCAATACTAATTACATCGTATGTAATTACCGGATCATTAGGTGGTTAACGTCTTTTAATCTTAAAGCTTTTAAGCCAACCCAATCTTGCCTCTAATTTTCTTTATGCTTGAGTTAGCCCAACCGGGATAAAGAAATTATTTAAACCTGACCCATTAATAAAAAATTTAAAACTCTATAACCTGAACATGCCCAATGTTAAGTAGGTTTGGATTATCCTAACAACCTAGTCTCAGAAAAGGACTCTTGTTCTTACTATATTAATGGAAGCCATTAGATTTAATTTTGATTGAGGGACTTGTGATATTTGTGTCTTAACATAGCAGGCATAATATCATCATATCCAAACATTGCAAAATAATAACTACGTGGTATTGTTATGGACTTTTCCTAAATTAAATTTCTTGAGCCATGAAGGAAATTAATATGGTCAACCCTATGTGTTCATGCATGATATTAGTAGAAGGTCTTACCCTCTCGTCTCGTTTTGGTTGCCATCGCCATTGTCATGTAAATAAAATTTCTAACTCTATCTAACCTATGTAATCAAGTTACATAAATTTTCTAAGTAAAGAAAGCTCGAGTTACATTTGAGAGGAGTTTATATGAGAAGAGAAATTATACAAGAATAATAGAGAAGGAAGGACACGCAGACCCTATTTTATTAAAACCAAAATTGTGAATAATGTATGAATAGATATATTTGGTTTTAGTCAATAACCATCCATCATGCTCAAAAACACATTATGCAAAATAAAACATAGCGTACAATTCCAAAATCACTATTTTAGAAATAAAATCTAAAATCAGAATTTTAGAAAAATATATATATTAATTTCTAAAATCAAATTTTAGATATTAACAAAAGTTTCCAAAATCAAAATTTGGAAATTTCCAGATAGATTTATATGAAATATAAACTTCCAAATCATTATTTTGGAAAAATAATATAGTTAGTCTCAAAATCAAAGTTCGAGAAAAATAAATTTTGAGTCCCCTTATCTGGGGGGGAAAAAATGGCGGTCCCGCTATTAATTCCTAAAATCAATTTTTCCATCCCTCATTCAATGAGATTATCCCTTCCAAATCACTTCTAAAATCAATATTTTAGAAAATATATTAATTTCTAAAATTAATTCCAAAATCACTATTTTAGAAAATAGAATAAATTCTAAAATCATTATTTTAGAAAATATATTAATTGCTAAAATCATATTTTAGGAATTAAAATAATATACAATCTAAAATTAATATTTCAGAAAATATATTAATTGCTAAAATCATATTTTAGGAATTAAAATAATAATATAATCTAAATCATTATTTTAGAAAATATATCTTATTTTCCAAAAACAAGATTTTTTGGAAAAATATTTTTTAGTCCCAAAGTTCAAACTTTGGAAAAAAATAGGCATCAAGAGAAAGAAAAAAAAAAACAATGTGTGGGCCACGTGCAAGAAGACAAAAACCATGGGTTTGACGGAACAAAGAATTTTTTTTTTATTTAAATAGGATAGGAATTGCATCATGGGCAGGATGTGTATAATCCTCCCCAGGATTGCACAAACACAACCCATGTGCAAGCGCACATTCTGGAAGCCAAAATGGGCAAGCCGTGGCTTAGATTCTTGTGCCTCAAGCTATGGCTTGGGGCAAAAATAATTTTTTTTCCCTCTTCCTGGTCTTACCAAAAACGATTTCTGAAAAAACTCTTCAAAACTTCTACGACAATTTCAGAGAACAATTCTCTGATTGATTCCAATTTTTTCTTTTCTGTTCTATGAGCTCATTCAAACCTTTTTAGTAAAATAAAACCAGAACAAATTGAAATTTGTTCAGGAAAAATGACAATCTCAGGAAACCAGTTTCCTTTTACAGTTAGAAACAACACACCCAGAAAAAAAAAAAAAAATCTCTGCAAGAACTAACACATTAATTCTTGTCATTAAACAATCCTCTAATTTTTATAGTTCGATGCAATAAAAGCCCACAGAATTAAGTTTTTTTTTTCTTTCACAGACCACTCATGTGAAAAATGATTTTTCACAAAGAACACAGAAATAGCAATGAAAGAAATTTCGTGGCCAAAACACAACCCATTAATGCATAAATAAAGGCTCTGATACTACTGTTAGGAGTTCTTCATGCATAATCATGGTTGCGCAATGGAAAAAAACAAGAATTCCACACCGAGGATAACGTTATATGCATTAATAGGTATTAAACGATAGAGAAATCATACCTTCTAAGTGCCTCTATGAAAAAAAAAAAAAAAAAATCCTTTTGCTTTGAGGTGCGATCCAACAAGCACAGAGAATATCTTCTCCTTCGTTCCATCAAAACACCACAATCCAAGTATAGGATTGTCTTCAATAAAGTCCACACGAGAATGGTGCTCAAGAATCGCCAAATATTTTGTGCTAGTAAAATTCCACTGGCGGCTAGGTTTTGTTGTTTCCAGAAAAAGAATAATACAGAAAGAATATATCCTTCATCCTTTTGGTAATCAGAATCCATAGCAAACATGAATTCTTACTTACCAATTGTTATTATGATTTTTGTTAATTACAATATGGCCCACAAATTGTAACTAATTAAAATTTAACCACAATAATTTCTTCTTTTCACAATCAACTCTGTAATGTTATCGAATAACATCTTGAGCACTTAATTCTCTATTGTGTGTGATCTATTAGGTTTTTCGGTCTATTAGTAGCAAAATATGAATTAATCTAAATGTCTTTAATATTAATAAACCTTAATAATTTTAGAATTAATAAGTTAATTCTAATAAGGACTGATTTATTAATTCTCTAATTAATAAATCCATATTCAGTAGACCATGAGCAGTATCTAGCAACACATCATGATCACCCAAAAGTCCAGAAAGTTAATTAGCTTAACTTGAACCTTTCATTAAAAAATAACAGTGCAATAAACTCCTTTCACCATACAATACCTTTGGAGTACGGAATTAGTGCCAACTCCTTCCGGAATAATAAATTAATTCTTGCCCAAATATTTTAGTACTTGTTCCCGAAATCCACTACTCACTATATGTATCAATTGGAACCATTTCTAATATACAATCGCCATGGCCAAGGACTTCTCAAGTAGTGATTTCTACAAGTGGTCGTGAGATATTCACTCCTACTATTAGGAGTGGTAAATCCTTTATTAATCCTCTCAACTACTTTCATTTGCTTCATGTTGTACCCAATATCCATTCCATAGGTGGTCTTGTCCGAACTCCAGAGATTGGAATCAAAGTCCAACACTTAGCAAATAAAGTACCTTGAGATCTCAAGTCTAAGGATACTTGCACATTTGCTATGATAAGATTCTATCACTGGAACTAAATAGTTATCCACGTGATTATCTCATAACTAGGTCATCCAATGTACTTGTCCAGGTAACAAGCATGCACGTGTTAACTTTGAGCATCACAATACTCACAGATGTAAGAACTACCACCAGGTCAAATCAGGAAGTATAACACGTGTTAGTCTTAACGTATTAATGATGTTCTATCTCATTAATGTTATGACTATGGATAATTTAAGTACAAACACTATCCAATGTAGTAGGAACCTCATATTATGATCACTGTCATGATTTTCTTAACACAATGTTGCACTTGAGACTTTATATAACAGTTATATTACACGAAAGCATAAATAAAACAAACTAAAAGATAACGAATGTCTTATTTTACTTAATAATGCACAATATACAGAATACTTGTGATTGCCTCTAGAGCATAACACTAACATATAAACCTTTCCAAAGAGAGTTAAACAAGCCAAGGGAAGATTATAAACCTAGGGAAGGTTGGAATAAGGACAAGGAAAAGGTCATGAAAAGGCCAAAATAGAATAGAGACATCAAATGCTTTATATGTCTTGGCTATAGATATACTTCCCATGAGTGTCCAAGAAGAAGGGTTATGTACACTAATCCCTATGGAGAAGTCTTAATCAATGAAGAAGAAGATGGAGAAACGTAGCAAAAAGACCAAAGAGAAATTGGAGATAAGGAAAGTGATAAGGGGCAAGATGTTGGCCAAGAGTATTCCTTAGTTGGAGTTACAAGAAGATCATTAAATTCTCAAGCAATTGAAGACCAAGATCATCAATAAAGAGAGAACATATTCTACACAAGGTGTCTAATCAATAAGACCCCTTGTAGTGTCATTGTGGATAGTGAGAGTTGCACTAATGAGATTAGTGCAAGCTTAGCTGATAAATTGGGCATGAAATGGATTAAGCGCCCTAAACCCTATAAGTTACAATAGTTGAATAATACTGGAGAATTAAGGGTTAAAAAATAAGTCTTGGTTTCTTTTGAGATGGGAAACTACAAAGATGATGTGCTATGTGATGTGAAGCCTACGCAAGCACGCTCATGGGGAGGCTTTGGCAATATGATAAAATTATGAAGCATGATAGGAGGAAGAGCACTTATTCCTTTCTAAAAGAGAGATCCAAATTCACTCTTATCCCTATGCCCCCAAGTGAGGTGAACAAAGACCAAAGAATTATAAGAGAAAGGGAGAAGACAAGGGAGCATAAGAAGCCAAACAAAAATAAGAGTTAGAGAGAAAAGGACAAGAGTGAAAAGAGAAAGAGTTGAAGGAGAGAATGGAAAGATAATTCTTTTAACCATCACAGATGAAAGTGAGCAAGGACAAGAGAGGAGAGGTAAACGAAGAGTAAACTACTTTACAAAAGGGAGTGAGATCATAGAAGCAATAGAAGCTAAGGAACTGGTTATTTTCTTATTTGCAAGGGTTCTTTTGTTTCTATTAATGATTCTACTTTGTCGTTGCTTAATGAAATTGCAGCCATCCTTTAAGAGTTTGATAATGTATTTCTAAATAAGGTGCCCGGAAGATTACAACCCATAAAAAGAATTGAGCATCAAATAGATTTTATGCCTGGAGCCATCATCCCCAACCAATCATCCTATAGAACTAATCTCGACGAGGCCAAGGAATTATAAAAGCAAGTGGAAGAATTGCTCGAGAAGGGATATGTGAGAGAGAGCATATGCCCATGTGCAGTTCCGGTTTTCTTAGTTCCCAAGAAGGATGGGACGTGACATATGTGTGTCGATTGTTACGTGCCATCAACTATATCACGGTTAAGTATTGTTATCCTATTCCTAGACTAGATGACTTGCTTGATGAGTTGTTTGGTGCATGTATTTTCTCTAAAATTGATTTGAAATCTAGTTATCACTAAATTAGGATTAGGGAAGGGGATGAGTGGAAAACGGCCTTTAAAACTAAATAAAGGTTGTATGAGTGACTTATTATGCCTTTTAGGTTATCTTATGCTGCTAGCATTTTCATGCGTTTTATGCGATTGGTATTCTTTGTGATCGTAATGCACTGTTGAATTTAAAGGGAAAGTTTTACAAGGTAGTCGTACGACCTGCTTTGTTATATGGTACAGAATGTTGGGCAGCTAAAAGGTGTCATATTCAAAAAATGAAAGTAACTGAGATGCGTATGTTACGGTGGATGTGTGGATATACTAGGAAGGATAGAGTTAGAAATGAGATCATTAGGGAAAAGGTGAGTCTGGCATCTATTGAGAAAAAGATGAGAGAAAGTCGTCTGCATTGGTTTGGACACATTCAGAGAAGACCGAGGGATGCTCCTGTTAGGGCGATGGAGAAGTGAGGCAGGATAGGTTAGACAGAGGTAGAGGTAGAGGTAGGCCTAAAACGACATGGATAGAGGTAATTAAGAGAGATATGTCTTTGTTAGATATGGATGAAAGTATGACGTTCGATAGAAGAAAGTGGCGAGAGAGGATTCATGTGGATGACCACACGTTGCCTGACGTTGGTTCATGTAGCCGACCCAAAGTTACTTAGGATTAAGGCTTAGTTTGTTGTTGTTGTTTATGCATCATGCTCTATGGGAATTCATTGAGAAGTTTGTTGTTGGGTACTTTGATGATATATTGATATATAGCAAGTCATATGTGGATCATTTGAATCGTCTTTAATGTGTTCTTATTGCTCTTTGAAGGGAGAAATTATATGCTAACTTGGAAAAATGCTCATTTTTTTTTTAGAGAGGATTACATTTCTTGGTTATGTTATGAGTGTTAAGGGGATTGAGGTTGATGAGGAAAAAATGAAAGCTATCCAAGATTGGCCCACTCCTACCACCATTACCCAAGTTAATAGTTTCCATGGGCTAGCTAGTTTTTATAGGAGATTTATCAAGAATTTTAAGAGGAGTGGTGAAGAAAAATGTGGGATTTAGGTGGGAAGAAGCCCAACAAAAAGCATTTCAAACCCTCAAGAATAAATTAAGCCAAACTTCAATTCTCATCCTACCTAATTTTGAGAAAGCATTTGAGGTAGAGTGTGATATAAGTGGGGTAGGGATATGTGTGGTTTTAACCTAAGACCAAAAGCTCATTACATATTTTAGCGAGAAATTATCTAGAACGGCCTTCAATTATTCCACTGATGATAAAAAAAACTCTTTACCTTGGTTAGGACCCTAGAGTATGGCAATACTACCTTTTACCAAAAGCGTTTGTGATCTATACCAACCATGAGACCCATAAGCACCTCAAAAGTTAACAAAATTTGAACAAGAGGTATGCAAGGTTGATAGAGTTTATTGGGACATTTTCTTATGTCATTCGGTGCAAAAAGGGAAGGAGAATGTGGTTGCGGATGCACTATCTCGAAAATATGCATTTTTAAAGTCTTTGGATGCTAAACTTCTTGGTTTTGAACTTGTCAACGATTTTTATGTTAATGATGAGAAGTTTAGGGATATTTTTCATGCTTCTGAGAAATGTGCATTTGCCAAGTACTATATAATGGTGTCTTGTTTAGAGAGGCAAGGCTTTGTATGTCAAAAGGGTCTATTCAGGAATTACTAGTTAAGAAGGCCCATAGTGGGGGATTAATGGGATATTTTGGTGTTACAAAGACACTAGGCATCCTTAAGGAATATTTATTTTGGCCAAAAATGAGGAGGGATGTGGAAAGACATTGTTCCCAATGCATAATTTGTAGGTGGGCTAAATCTAGATTAGTTCCACATGATTTGTACACTCCTTTTCCCACTCGAAATGCCTTGGGTTGATATTTCAATGGACTTTATCTTAGGATTACCTAGATCCAAAGGGGGTAAGGATTCCATATTTATGATTGTTGATTGATTCTAAAAAATGGCTCATTTTGTGGCTTATTCCAAGACTAATGATACTTCATATATTACAGATTTATTCTTCAAAAAAGTGGTAAGGATGTATGGGATATCAAAAACTATTATATCGGATAAGGATACTAAGTTCCTTAGTCATTTTTGGAGGGTCTTATGAAACAAACTTGGCATTAACCTTTTGTTTTCCATAGCTTGTTACCCTCAAACAGATGGACAAATGGAAGTGGTCAACCGAACACTCAACCAACTCTTGAGGACCATCATCAACAAGAACTTGAAGAATTGGGAAGAATGCTTGCCACACTTTGAGTTTGCCTACAATTGGACTATCCATTCTACTACTTCTTATTTCCCCTTTGAACTTGTGTATGGGTTTAACCCTCTAACTCATTTGGATTTAGATCATTTGCCTAACGGTGAATGGATTAACCATGATGGAGCTAAGAAGGTGAAATTGGTGAAGACTCTCCATAAAAAAGTGTAGGCAACCATTAGAAATCAAAATGAAGAGATCGCACCTAAGCAGAATCAAGGAAGAAAAAATGTTTTATTTGAGCTCGGCAATTGGGTATGGGTGCACCTGCGCATGGAGAGGGTCCCCACTCAAAGAAAGAGCTAGAAAGACCCAAAAGGTGATGAGCCCTTCTAAGTTATTGCCCAAGTTGGAGATAATGCCTATCACATCGATTTACTTGGTGAGTATAAAGTGAGTGCAATGATTAACGTTAGTGACTTAACTCCTTTTGATGTAGGTGATGATTCGTGGAAGAATTAACTTCAAGAAGGGGTAGATGGTAGGAATTAAGCTAGCTAAGTAGTTTAAACTCAAGAAAAGGGAACGACCTTGTAAGGACCAATAACAAGAGTAATGACCAAGAGGTTCCAAGATGATATCCAATTACTCCTACAACCATATTTGAGGATGGAAGAGATTTGGAAGGATGTTGAAGGTAGCCACGAGCTCAACTTGATAACTATCCAAGAGGAACCCCAACAAAAACTCAAATTAGTATCCAAAGAGGGAGAAAAAGCTGAAGAACAGCACAAAAGCACCAAATTGGTGCCGGCCCAAGCTAGCTAAGCTGGTGCCGGCCAAGCACTGTAGGTGAATTGTTTGCTCTCTAGCAAAGAGCCGACGTTGGCCATAGTGCCTGAAACTGCACCAGCTCATGTCAAGGATCTCGACCCCTATTTTGCGAATTTTGATGTTTTCTCTTATTTTTCCCTATTTTAAACATTTTGTAAAGACCTTTTAAGGCCTTAATTTGTCTTAGGACCTTAGAAACCACTTAGCTATAGTTATGGTAGTATAAATGCATCTTTTTATGATTTGACAATACAATCTACCAACTTTATTCAAATTTGAAAGAGAGAATCTTTAGAGGTCTTTGCCTCATTATTCATCTTGTTCAAGACCATGCTTAGGGTTTAGTTCTCCCTTTGAATGAGTCTCTAGATTTTATGGATAATCTAATATGGTTTCTCTTGATTGGGTCTTAGTTGTTTTGTTCTTCTAAGGTTTATCTTGAATTCCATTATTTAGGTGCCTATAGTTTCTATTCTTTTGTTCTTGTTTACCTTTGTTGTTTCAAGGATATTTGGATGAGTCAATAATTGATTTTACTACTATTCTTGTGGGTCTTTGATGCCTAATTCTTCAAGGGTTTGCTAGAGTATAAATAGATAGCTTCATTCCTCCATTTTGGCCACAAAACTCCACTGTTTTGGTTCCATTATATGAGCTGAGATATTAGCCCATTATCCCATCAAATTAACCATTCAAGATCATATCATCTCAATTCTACAGGTAAATTATATAGACGTAGTGAACGGACCTATGTACTCTATTTTAAGTTATGTAATATAATATGTGTTTTGTATGGCTTTTGTTGCATTTATTATTCATATTGCTCTATTTGTTACAAAGACTCCTAGTCTGGGAAATTGTACGGGGTTACCCCCAACAGTGCTACACACTTCCGCTATGATTTCTATTAGGAGTGTTACAATTAGTACTAGAGCAATATTCATGGGATATTGAGAGGATGAGTTTACTGAGAAAAAGCTTAATACAGTGCAGAAGATAGGGGTAATTGAGATTTTAATGAATGATCCTAATCTTGAGATTACTTGAGACCTTCCCTATTTCTTCTAGTCTTGAACCTTCTGTATCAAGTAGCAGTGGAAATGAGATAAAGGATAATGCGATGCATGTTCTAGCTAGTTACGTGTATAATACACCCAATATGGCTTTTATAGTATCCTTTGATGAGATACGTACATCTTTTCTACTACTTGTATTATGTTACCTGATAAGGTAGAGTTGTATTGCGGAAATTTACAGATGCCGCCTAAACAAGCAACTTATCGACACCCCGAATCATTTGCCGAAGGTTCCTCAATAAAGAGAACCCAGTTTACGGCCTTAGATAATGCAATGCTAAATACCTTTCAAAGGGTGATAGATAACTTGCAACAAATATCAGATAATCCCAATAATCATGAGCGAAGGGCTGAGATGGTAGATGATCAAGCCCTGGAGCAATTTATAAAGTTCCACTCTCCCTAATTTTATGGTAAACCTAATTCAGAGCAGGAAGCCGGATCTTAGATTGAGTAGATAGAGAACATATTTGCTGCCCTAAGCTATTCTAAATAGAGAAAGGTACAGTTTGCAGCCTTCCTACTTCAGGACCGCCTGAGACTAGTGGACTCAGGAGAAGGAACAAAAAAAAATGGGGTTGGACAGATTTCAAAACTAGGTTTAAGAAGGAATTTATTCCTTGCTGGGTTGTGGAGTGAAGAGATGATGAATTCCAAAATTTCTACCAAGGAGTTCGAACAGTGGGTCAATATGCAGTAGACTCTTCCTAGCTGTCAAAATATTGTCCTCTGCTAGTGCAATTAAAAGCTGATAGGACAAGGTGATTGGTGAAGGGATTGCGACTAGAGTTAAGATGGGTATTGTTGAGCATAGATCTGGCTACTTATAGTGCTACTGTTGAGATTGCTTCCAGGATAGAAGGTGAGGATATTGATCAAGTCAAGCAAAAGAACAAAGGCGGATTCAAGAAATCTAATCAAAAGAGAGTTGAAGGATCACGATGGTAGAAGAAGGGAAAAATTCCTAGGAATGGAAATGTGATGGGAGGAAAACAAACCCTAAAATATTTCAATTGCAACGAAGGACACAAGATTATCAACTGTCCACATCAGCGACGCTCATCCGAATAGATGGGTTTGAAGAGAGGCTATGTTAGCTTGAAACCAGGACCACTGAGGGGGAATCCAAGATAGGCCTTTACTTCTAAAATGGGAATCAGTAAGCCTTAGGTGAACACACGAGTAGTTGCTTGGACAAGGTGAACTCTGATGCCACAACCATGGTAGAAGGTAAGATTTCTATTTATGATAAGGAAGCTAAAGTTTTAATAGATCTAGGTTCTATGCATTCTTTTATTGCAAATCCCTTTACTGAATCTGTGAAAGTCAAAAGTGAGGAAGTCCCATATGAAGTAAATGTTAGTACACCATTGGAGAAACAAATGAATAGTGATCAGATATATCTAGGGTGTAAAATTTTGGTGGGAGACGTTGTGTTAGAAGGGGATCTGATATCTTTGCCTTTGGAGGATTATGATGCCATTTTGGGAATGTATTAGTTGTCCTGACACCATGCTCAAGTGGATTGTTGGCATAAGGTGGTGTAATTTTGCATACCAAGAAAACCTGTATTACAATTTATAGGGAAAATTAGGAAAAAGGATAATTTTTTGATATCAGGAGTTAAGGCGCGAAAACTGATTCGAAAAGGATGCATGGAGTGCTTGGCTTATCTTATAAATAAACCAAGTGAAATAAAGAAGGCAGAAGATGTTCGTGTGGTATGTGAATATATGGATGTTTTCCTCACAGAATTGAAGGACTTGGCTCTGAAGAGGGAAATAGAATTTACAATTGATTTATTGCCGACGGTAGAACTAGTGTCCAGAACTATTTATAGAATGTCGTCGTTAGAATTGAAAGAATTGAAGTAATTGGAGGAGTTGTTGGAATAAGGTTTCATTTGGCCTAGTACGTCTTCTTGGGGAGCACTAGTGCTTTTGTGCAAAAGAAAGATAGAACATTGAGAATGTGTATAGATTATTGTGGTTTAAATGCAGTGACTGTAAAGAACAAGGACCCATTGCCTATGGCCGATGAATTATTTGATTAGCTACAAGGAGTATGATGCTTTTCTAAGTTGGACTTGAGGCATGGGTATTATCAAGTTCGTATTCAGGAAGAGGATATTCCGCAACTGTATTTAATACACGATATGGGCATTATGAGTTTGTTGTAATGCCATTTGGCATTACTAATGCTCTTGCCACATTTATGGATTTGATACATTGAGTGTTCCAACCATATCTGGATAGTTTTGTTGTGATTTTTATAGAAGATATTTTGGTCTATTCTGAAACCCTCAAGAGTATGAAGTACATCTTCGGAAGGTGTTGGAGAAGTTACAGGAAGCTAAGATATACGCCAAATTCAACAAGTTTGAATGTTGGTTAAATGAAGTGGCATTCTTGGGACTTGTAATATCCAAAGAAGGAATCACAGTAGATCCTACAAAGGTTGAGGTAATTGTGAATTGGAAACGTTCTGAAAACCCAATTGAGTTGTAAAGTTTTTTGGGCTTGGCTAGATACTCTAGGAGGTTTATTGAGCAATTTTCTAAAATTGCGTCACTTTTAACCCAGCTCACTTAGAAGAAAGTTCCTTATGTTTAGATAGAGAAGTGTGAAAGAAATTTCTTAAAATTGAAGCAGAGATTAAGCACCACATCGGTTTTAGCTCTACATGTGATGAATAAACCTTATGAGGTGTATATTGATGCACATAAAAAGGATTAGGAGGAGTGTTGATGTAAGAAAGAAGAGTGATAGCATATATTTTGAGGAAACTGAAACCCCATGAAAAGAATTATCTCATGCATGATTTGGAGTTGGCAGCAATTGTGTTTGCTTTGAAGAAGTGGAGGCATTATTTATATGCTGCTGAGTTTGAAATTTTCACAGACTATAAGAGTTTGAAATATATTTTCACCCAAAATTATTTGACCATGAGACAGTGTCGATGGATAGAATTCTAAGAAGAATTTTACTATTTGATTAAATATCACCCTCGAAAGGCAAATGTAGTAGCAGATGCTTTACATAGCACTACAAAAAAAAGTGACTTTTGGCAACACCAGAGAAAGTGTGGCGAAATTGGCCAAAACTATGGCAAATACGTTTTTGCCACGGAAACACCACGATTTTTTAGGCATGGGCTTTACGGCCATTGAAAAAAGTTTGGCACAGTTGTGTAGCCGTGGGGAATACCTTTTGTCACGGATTTACCATAGTTTTGGAGTCGTTGTAAATAAAGTGTGGTATTTGTTCATGGACTTTTGCCACAGTTTTTCGTAACAGTTATTAACTGTTGGCAAAGATTTCAATTTTTTGTCACGGTTTTTTTTTAACATTTTACAACTGTGGGGAATATTATTTATTATAATTAAATTTCTATTGAAAATAATCCATTTTGTTACGGTTCTTTTCCAAATTGACATAACCGTGGGTAATGCCCATTTGCTACGATTTTCTTACTGTTGTAATTAATACTTTTTGCCACGCTTTAAAGCTTCAAAAAAAATAATACGTAATTTTTGGACAAATTTCCATATTTTTTACATCCATAGTGAATGAACATTGAATTCAATATGATGATATTAACAACTTTTTTTTTCCCTTCTACTTTAACAAGACCATCTACTATACATATAAAACTATGAAAACCTCTAATATTAACAATCGACTATCATCCATTGAATGAACATTCAAAATGGCATCTTCTATTAATAATAACTTAATATGCACCAAAAAAACTAAATGGAGTCTGATAAGTATTATGAATCTAATCCTTAATATTAGTTCAAAATAGTCCAAAACAAAATGACAATTCTAACCATGACATCCATCAGAAGTCATAAAAATTCATTGAGGACAACAAACAATGTTATAATTAAATGAACCTTCGACCACCTTGATCTTCATTCCTCTTATCATTATGAAAAAAAAAAGGACAATATTACTTCTTAATAAAGCTACAAGTCTGAATTTCTAAAGTCACAAAATCTGGTTTCAAATATATATGTAATCTTCCACTTTAACATAAAATTCAGAATCATGATCATTTTCAATCACAGAGTTCCTTGAAGTTAAAAATTACACGGAACAAAAATTGTTGGCGTACACTGGCAAACTCACTTTTGTAAATAACTTTGAAACTTCTAAGAATACCATCCCACAAGAGGATGAAAAAAATGTCAAAAAATTCCTGAAAATTCAAAAAGATTATATGTACTTGTTTCAATTCTTATTTAATTTCTGTTGGTAGAAACACCATAATGCCTCATCTTTTGGAGAAGAAATTGGAAGAAGAAACAAGAAGAAAATTTTATAAAACAAAAACTATATATCATTACCAGAAAAGCACAAAAGCTAGATATAATTCTGCCAACATGTTGCATTACATGTTGCACAAAAGCCAGAAAAGCACAAAAGCCAGATATAAAACAAAAACTACATAACATGTTGCATTTTCTGTCTTTGAAATCCATATTTTGTTAAGCTATTTCTATATATAAGTGAGTGGCTTTCAAGAAATTGCCTTGACATGAAAAGGAAAAGAAAAAGGTGGAAATATATTAAAAAAACAAAAAAAAACAATTCCATTCTTGATCTAGGACAATAAAATAGAGTGGACACGTGTTTAACATCATAAAATCTAAACTTTTCCAACATCTTTTCAAAAGCAATAGATTGATCTAAATATATTTGTCCTTGAGTTCTTATCAATCTCATACCTAAAATTGAGCTTCTACCAAATCTTTCATTTCAAATTTGTTTGATAAATAACTTTTCACTTTGTGAATAATGTCTAGATTTGTCTCAAAATTTAGAATATCAACCTCATATAGATATAATATTATATGTTCTTCGTTATATTCTTTGGTACATATGCATTTATCATGATTGTTAACATAGAAAACCATAACTCAAAGATGGATAATGTTCAAATTAATCCCAAATATCATAAGGAAATTTTAATCTAGGTATACAACCCACCAATAACAGGAAATATAACAAAAAAGTCAAACGAAAATGATAGATAAAAGCTAAGAATTCATATGTACTATTGTAGAAATATTTAAGTATTTTATCAAATACTTGATAGGCAAGCAGTTCAAATAAGGGTAATCAAGTAATGTGATGCCATCACAACCTCAAGGGAACAATTTGATGATTAACATATTCACCCAAGGCAATGACAACACAAGGAATTTAGAATTTAAGAGATAAATTGATATGAGCTAAAGATGCACCAATTGCTTTCACGCTTTAGCATAAAGCACAAATGAAAAAACTTCCTGGTAGCAAACGAAAAGTTTTATCCCACTAAGAATAAGTTAATAAGCAATGCAACAATGATATTTCAAGGATGAAAGCAATGGAAGACTCATAAATGCATTCCAAAGCCGTAAGACACTATGTTAAACACTTGGTGTGCAAAAATTCGTCACTCAAAACAAGTAAGAAATTTCACCCTTGTAACTATTCGATACTCAAAGTTCACAAGCAAATTTCATTCCCAATATAATCAACATAATATCAAGAAATAACTTCACAGTAAGGAAATGGCAAAGATTTGAATTTTATAGCTAACAAAAATTGCATAATAAGAGTTCCAAGATTTTGAATTTTGTATGCAATGTTCTTGAAGGAATTTGTACATTTTGCCCAACGAAAAAAGCTTGATTGAAATCAAAACTTTGTAGCTGTGATACCACTTTGGCAGTGACATGAATGGGCCTCCAAATTAGCTCTTAATCACAATAAACAAGGCTGCAATTTTGTCACTCAAAAGCATGCCAAAATAGTGGACTTTTGTTCAACAGAGTTCAACAAGAATGGAAGCATAAATCTACCCTCAAAACCTAGGAAAATTAACCCTTCAATAAAGATAGTTTGAAGGCTCAAACAACATAAATGAAGGCTTAAATTCATGATAAAAAATGTTCGTGTTGTGCCCTAGAGGCAATCACGTGTACATTGTATATGACACATTTTACTTTAATAAAAGGCATTATTTATCTTACAGATTCTTTTGTTTATTTTTAAGTAATATAACTGTTCGATAAAGTCCCTAATACAACACTGTGTTAAGAAAATCATGATAGAGATCATGATATGAGATTCCTACTACACTGTATAATGTTGGTATTTAAATAGTCCCTAGTCAGAGTATTAATGAGATAGGACATCATTAATCCGTGAAGACTAGCTTATGTTAGACTTCCTAATTTGATCAGGCATTGGTTCTCATATCCGTGAGTATTAAGATACTCAAAGTTAACACATGGATGCTTGTTAACAAATTCATTGGAAAACCTAACTATGAGATAATCACATGGATAACTATTTAATGCCAATGATATAATCTCAATATAGCAAACGTGCAAGTATCATTCACTTGAGATCTCCAAGGTACTTTGTTTGCTGAGCATTGTACTTTGATTCCAATTTCTGGAGCTCGATTGAGGGCCGCCTATGGGATGGATATTGGGTTGCGAGGTAAACGAAAGTAGTTGAGAGGGTCAATAAAGGATTCACCACTCCTAATAATAGAGGCGAATATCTCATGGTCACTTGTAGAAATTACTACTCAAGAAGTCCTTGGCCAAATCGATTGTGTATTGGAAATAATTCCAATTAATACACATCTAGAGTAGTGGGTTCCTGGTACAAGCACTATTGTATTCGGGCCAGAATTAATTCTGGAGGGAGTTGGCACTAATTCTGTACTCCAAACCAAATGAGATATTGTATGGTGAAAGGAGGTAATTGCACTGTAGTTTGTTATTGAAGGGTTCATGTCAAGCCACTTGACTTCCTAGACTATTGGGTGGTCATGATATATTGCTAGATACTGCTCATGATCTGGGAATATGAGTTTATTAATTAATGAATTAATAAACTAATTCTGATTAGAATTAATATAATTAATTCTAATTAATTATGGATTACTAATCTCAAAGACGTTTGGATTAATTTATGTTCGCTATGTTGGGTATCTCTCACGCATATCATATATGTCGCAGCGGAAAATAAAACGAGATACCATCCCAGGATCTGCATATGTGTGGAAAACAAAACATAGAGTGAATAAAGGTAATAGCTTTTTACTTTTCTTTGATCGTCTGAAGAACAAAAATTTTCTTCTTCAAGTCAGGCGCGATCCAGCAATCCTCTTGATCAAACACTACGAGAGTTGAACATCCAACCACTATAATCACAGTGTGTGATTATTTCTAACAGTAATCCACACAAAGGATACACTCAAGTACGAAGTTTTCTATGCTAGAAAAAAATTTAAGTGGCAGCTAGGGTTACTTGTTTTCAGAAAAATAACGTGATAGAGAGAGAAGAGAAGAAGTCGTTTGTTGCCTAGGGTTTCTGTGGATCCAACCTCTGCTAGGGTTTCGAGTATGTCATACATATAAACCGAAAAAGCCTACTAAAATTGAGAATTCTAATCCTATTAGAATTCCCTAATTGTAATTGGAAACATCAAGTTCTCACAATTACAATTTGGACCATAATTATAACTAATTATAATTTGGCCACTACAACTTCTCTTTCAGCAATTAACCCCACTATGTTATCAAATAACATCTTGAGTATACAATCCTCTATTGTGTATAACCTATTAGGTTTCCCAGTGTAATACCCCGCCCAAAACCACCTTTGACTATGGGAAAAAGTCATGCATTGCATAGCATCTTGCATTTTATGTGGTAGCTAGAATAATTTTATTTGCATGGTGCATGTGAATTTTTTAGTTGCTCTTGCATTTGAATTAATTGATGTAAAATAGTTGTGTTGTTAAAGACTTGTTTAAGGGAGGTTTGGTCGAAGACTTAGAAGGATGAGTATTGGGGTGGTAAGAACTTCTTGTAGAAAAATTAGCATTGGAGTTGTTTTGGAATAACGGGGAGGTTGGTGATTTCCTTTGGTGACCCGAGTTCGAATCCTACCTTTTGTGAAGTAAGTTTCTCTTCTTGAAATTATTTTCTTTAGACCGTTTCTTATCTTGGCCGAAAAAGAATCTAGCTATCCTAGAGAAATTTTAGTATTTTTACTCCAAGGAAATAAGTCTCTATATTTATTTCCTAAATTCAAGGACTTTGATGTGAATAAAGTTCACCTTTAATTTTCAGCTTGTGTTCCTTAGGATTTTCAAAGAAACCCCTAGCTAGAAGCCACCTTGAAGAATTTCAAGTGGTATAAAACTCTTCTTGATGAATATTAGAGTTAGGGAATATATTAGGGGGAAAATATTATTTTACCTCTTCAAGAACTCTAGCCAGAATCCTTTTATTTATTTAATTGTTTTAGAGAAATATTTTAACTAAAGTCTTAGATATTTTCTTTGGGTTTAAACGCCACTTCCATAGGAGTAAGACTCTATATTTAACTCCTAAGTTCAAGGATTTTAGCTGCGGATGAAATTTGTTTTATTTTCAGCTTTTGTTCCCTTGAATTTTCGGAAACCATAAGTTGGAAATATTCTGGAAATTTTTCCAGATTTTGACCGCCACCTTGGAACGCCTTTAGCTCAATCCAAACTCTTCTAGGACTAGAGGAAATCCTATCCAAATCCTTGATAAAAACCAGATTTTATTTCAATCCAAATTCAACTAGGATTTCTTCCTTTTCCTAGCTGAATTTCGGCAGCTTTGAATCTACATAAGCTGTCCGAAATTCCAGCCATCTTTAGCTACAATCCAACTCTGAAAATCCTAGCTCAAAACACCTAGAACACTCCTTAACAATTCAACTACCTTAGCTGCACAAAACCAGAATTTTATTCACACAAAAACACTGAAATTCGTCCAGCATATACACAGGAAAATTCGGACAGCTTGGTGCAGGATTTTCGGCCAGCTTTGTGTTCCTACTTCAACCGAAATTCTGCACACATCATTCACTGAAAAACCCCAGCTGAACAAGCTATTTTCAGCACCCAAAACCCTCACATTTTCCCTGGAGATTTCGGCAGAATTACAGTCTGAACAATCCAGAATTTCTTCTCCTTTTGTTCAGCGATTTCGCACAGCTTGCACAGGATTTTTCAGTCATCAACATCCACTCAAACTCTTCCTTATTTGGCCCAAAATTCTGAATACATACAGCCCTTCCTTTGAGCAGTGTTTTGGCCAGCTTAGAGGAGCAAATTGCAGAATCTTTTCCTCCATAAAACTCCCCTAAAGTCGGTAGCAGGGAGGCGCGCGCAAGCTGGAAATTCTGCCTTTGCTGTCCAAGAAACCTAAAGCCATTAGGAGTCTATCTAAACATCACCATCTAACCCTAAACTAATCTTCTCCAATTTTAAACCATAACCACTGTCTACCCTCTCCATTCTACACAAAAATTTCAGCAACTTCTCTCTTCAAATTTTCGAAAATACAAGAGTTGTTCCAAGCAAAAATCGAACACACCTTAAGGTAAGCACAAATCCTTTCAACCTATTGATGCCGTTTTCTCTAATGATTCTTTTCTCTTTCTTCTACCCTTAAATCACACCCTATAGAGGCTGATTTCCTCTTCTTCCTTAATTTTCGGTCAAGTGAAGCAAAGGAGGTAGCTTCTCTCTTCTTCTCAAGCGAACTCGGGACGATCACCATAGGAGCATCGAGACCTCATTACCCGGTAGTTGCAAGGTAAGGGAATATCCTCTCTTGATGTCGAAAGTAAAGTGTAATGGTGTTTATTAGCGAGATAAACATGTGGTCGTAGTATTTGATCTTTGGGGATTGAATAGTTTACTTGGAATTAAATAGGAGATTGCAAATTGTTATGAAAATAAATGGGATTAGAGCATGTTTGAATTAATTGAGACCCTGATCATGATATTATATGGTTTAGATCAGGAGGATAATTGAGGAAAGCCAGCTGCGAATTTATCGCATTTATCTGAGGCATATCAAGTAAGTCCTTTCATAAACTCTTTTATTAAATGCTGAGCCCATTTATAAACTGTTTTGTTAAAGGTTGTGATGGCGAGTCAATGTTGGGAAGCTTTGTAAAGCTATTGTTAAACTATGTTTGCTTGGGTTGTAAACGTGGATATTTATTCTTTAAACAGTTTTGTTAAACTAACGGTTTTTAGCAAGAAAACTATTCTTTTCCTTAAATTTTTAGAAATCTCTTTTAAAGAAAACCACATTTTACAAAGCCAAGGTTTGAAAATATTTTGAATCAAGAATTGACGGATATGTTCATTGAGTACTCAATAAGGGTAGGCTAACAATACTAGTCTTGGAGGGCTAGCGTAAGTCTTCTGGCAGGAGGTCACCTCCCGAAGATAAACTCTGCTCGAAAAGGCGACAGTGTTGGTTGGTCAGGCCAGTCCGAGCTAGCATGTGTACCTGGTATGGTATCACTTATATTCCCGGCGTGGACACCCGGATGGTTTTGTTGGGTGTAGAGCTGGAGGAGTATCTCACCCGGTGGGCTGTACACTCACCTTGATCAGAACGCCCAACGTGTGGTAATCTGGTCCGGACAAGGTGCACAAAGTGTGGTGCCTTGGCCAATTTGTTCTCATGGAGCCCAACGTGTGGTGACATGACTTTTATCCGAGTGGAGGATTTATTTTGTATAAAGTGTGACAATGAGAAAAACCCACTCCTTGCGAAAAGAGATTGTTTATGACTTGCCAAATTATTTTTACAAATGTTTTACACTTTGCATACACGCACTATTCAAAACACCATGTGCACACACAGGACTTACTGAGATTTATTCTCACACCGTTTTACACCATGTTTTCAGGAGATAGATTGTGCTGAGTCGGCGGGGCATGTAATAGTTGGAGCTTTTACTATTTTCTCTATCCGTTCTAGGAGACATTTATTGTTTATGCTTCTAAACAATATTTTGTTTTATTCCGTTTTGCTCCAAACTGAGCCTGATGTAATAAGAATATTTCCTTATTTATCTAAGTTGATCCTTTTGGAGATTGCCTTTATATTTTATACCTCGTTCTAAAGACCCCTTGTCCTACGGGACGGGGCGACATCCCCGACCTTTTAGGGTACGTAGTCGTGGGGTGTTACACCCAGTCAGTTGGTAGAGAACATGAATTAATCCAAACGTCTTTGAGATTAATAATCCATAATTTTAATTCTAATTAGGATCGGTTTATTAATTCATCAATTAATAAACCCATATTCCCAAATCATGAGTGGTATCTAGCAACATATCATGACCACCCAAGAGTCCGAGAAGTCAAGTGGCTTGACATGAACCCTTCAATAACAAACTACAATGCAATTAACTCCTTCCACCATACAATATCTTATTCGGTTTGGAGTACGGAATTAGTGCCAACTCCCTCCAGAATTAATTCTGGCCCGAATATAATAGTACTTGTACCAAGAATCCACTACTTTAGATATGTATCAATTGGAACTATTTTCAATACACAATCGTCTTGGCCAAGAACTTCTTGAGTAGTAATTCCTACAAGTGGCCATGAGATATTCGCCCCTACTATTAGGAGTGGTGAATCCTTTATTGACCCTCTCAACTACTTTCATTTACCTCACAATGTACCTAATATCTATCCTATAGGCGGCCCTCGATCGAGCTCCAGAGATTGGAATCAAAGTATAATGCTCAACAAACAAAGTACTTTGGAGATCTCAAGTCTAAGGATACTTGCACGTTTGCTATATTGAGATTATATCACTAGCACTAAATAGTTATCCATGTGATTATCTCATAGCTAGGTCATCCAATGAACTTATTCCATTAACAAGCATTCATGTGTTAACTTTGAGTATCTCAATACTCATGGATATGAGAACCACCGCCTGATCAAATAAGGAAGTCTAACACATGCTAGTCTTAACCATTAATGATGTCCTGTCTCATTAATACTATGATTAGGGACTATTTAAGTACTAACACTATACAATGTAGTAGGAATCTCATATCATGATCTCTATCATGATTTCCTTAACACGGTGTTGTACTAGGGACTTTATCGAACAGTTATATTACTTAAAAATAAACAAAAGAAAATGTAAGATAAATAATGCCTTTTATTAAAATAAAATGTGTCATATACAATGTACAAGTGACTGTCTTTAGGGCACAACACTAACACACTACCAATTGATTGGGAAACCTAATAGGTCACACACAATTGAAGATTATATACTCAAGATATTATTTGATAACATAGAGGGTTAATTGCGAGAAAGAGAAGTTGTTGTGGCCAAATTATAATTAGATATAATTATGGTCCAAATTATAATTGTGAGAACTTGATGTTTCCAATTACAATTAGGGAATTCTAATAGAATTAGAATTCTCAATTTTAGTAGGGTTTTTTTGGTTTATATGTATGACATACTCGAAACCCTAGCAGAGGTTGGATTTACGGAAACCCTAGGTAACAAACGAACCTTCTCTTCTTCTCTCTCTCATTGCTCTTGAAGCAAACAACCCTAGTCGTCACTAAATTTTCTGTGTGCTAGCACAGAAAACTTTGTGCTTGAGTGTATCCTCTATGTGGATTTCTATTAGAGACAATCAGACACTGTGATTGTAGTGGTTGGACGTTTAAATCTCGTGGTGTTTGATCAAGAGGATTCCTGGATCGCACATCGACTTGAAGAAGAAAAATTTTTGTTCTTCAAACAATCAAAGAAAGGTAAAAAACTGTTACCTTTATTATCTTTATGTCTTGTTTTCCACATATATGTGGATCCTGCGATGGTATCTCATTTTATTTTTCTGCTGTGCCATATACGATATGCATGAGAGATACCCAACAGTGGTATCAAAGACATGCTATGTGTGATTTACAGACATTGTTTTTGGCATGAAAAATTGCTTTCATGTATTCGTGTTTATCTTTGTTTGCTGTGAAAATTGTTTTCACTCGAGTCGAAATTATTCTGAGCATTGTGGGTTGGGTCCATTGCACAATATGATTGTGTAAAAGTTACAGCATATTTCGAAAGATGCTTTCTTTATGTGCTAAAAATTTTCTGCACAAAAACGTTTTCTTAAAAACATGCTGATTGCCTTCTATTTCATCTTGTGAATTTGATTTTCTATTTTGTTTTGTTTTGTTTAAACTAACAAATTGATTGTTGTTTTGAGCTTGAAAACAGAAACTGATCTGTTGTAGAAGATTAGGGCACCAGAAACTGTTTCTGGAATTTTTTTTTGAAAATCGCCGCCTTTTTCCGACTACAGCCGGCACCGGCGCCGGCCGGCGCCGGCTCTAGCCTCCCAACCGGCGCCGGTTCTGAGCTATTTCGCAAACGTCCAGAAATCGTTTTTGGAAGAAAATGTTTCTTAAAATCCGAATGCTGCTGGCACTGGATCTGGCTTCCAAACTGGTGCCAGTTCTGCTCTGTTTGCGATGTTCTAGCTATTTAAAAAAAAATTGCTAGAATAGAATTTTGAAAAGGAAAAATATCATTTGATGAGAGGCGGCAAAATAAAATATTTTTCAAGGGACCGCCGTTTTCGTTGCCAGAGACGGGACCAAAAAGCATTTTCTCAAAATTAGTTTTGAGACAAACAATTTTATTTTTCAAAATAGTGATTTTAAAATTTTAAAATTAATGTATTTTTCAAAAATATTGATTTTAGAATTTGTTTTATTTTTCCAAAATAGTGATTTTGGAATAATAAAATGTATATGTTTATTTTGTTTAACCATAGTCAATGGCATGGTGGATGGTTATGGACTAAAACTAATTATATCTGTTCATGCATTTTATAGTTTTGGTTTTTTTATGAAATAGGGCCTACGTGTCCTGCATTTTTTAGAATTCTTGTGTAATTCTCTTCTCATCTAACTCCCCTCTAATGTAACTCAAGATATTTTCTCTTTAGGAAATTATGTAATTAGTTAACACAGGTTAGATATGAGTAGAATTATTCTATTCTGGAGATGGCAACCAAAATAAGGCGAGAAGGTAAGACCTTCTACTTAAATAATGCATGAACACATAGGGTTAACTATATTAATTTCTTTTATATCTCAAATAAATTAATTTAGGATAATATCCCTAACCATACCACGTAATCGCTTTATTACCATGATTATCAATTATGTGATTTATTGATTTTTATGCATGTCATCCAATGAAATCACTAAAAGGAACAAATCCCTCAATTAATATTAAACCTAATTCCTTCTGTTAATATAGTATGAACGAGAGTCCTTTTTCGAGACCAAGTTGTTGGGCAAACCCAAGCCTACTTGACATTGGGCATATTCAAGCTATGGAGTTAAATTCCTTTGGAATTAAATTTCTGATTAATGGGTCGGGTTTAACTAAATTCTTTATCTCAGTTGGGCAAACTCAAGCATAAAGAAATTTAGAGAAAAAGTTGGGGTAGCCCAAAAGGCTTTAAGATTAAAACTTGTTAATCACCCAATGATCTGGTAGTTACATATGATGTAATTAGTATTGGATACCTACCAATAAACTTAAGGGTGGCTTGTTAGGTAAACCCAAGGTTATTCTTGAGGAATTTGGATACTGGTCCACTAGAAAAGCTTCCAATGGGCTTTTCCGAATCAGTTGTGGGAGCTATTGGTTTAAAGTAAAATAGTGGAGTAAAAATACATTTAATTAAAGTCCTAATTATTTGCATATCATGTGCATACACAAATAGCTAATGCTCTCTATCTTTACATCTAGGTCACTTGCATCATGTCTACAAACTTAAACCTATGTAGCATCTTGGAAACCAATAAGTTAACCGAATCAAACTATCTCGACTGGTATAGAAATTTGAGAATTGTTCTCAAATCGAAAAAATGCTCCTATTCTGTCACCACCAGCTCAAGATGTTTATGCTGTCCATAGAAGGCACAAGGAGGATAGTGATACAGCATCATGTATTATGCTGGTATCCATGACTCCCGAGTTGCAAAAATAAAATGAGCATATGGATGCTTAATTGATTATACTACATCTTCGAGAGTTGTTTGAAGCCTATGCCAGAACTGAGAGATATGAGATCTCGAAGAAACTATTCCATTGCAAAATGGCAGAGGGGTCTTCTATGGCCACTCATATGCTGAAGATGCTGAGCTTAATTGAAAAGCTTGGATCGCTCGGGTTTGCAATGGACCATGACTTAAGTGTTGACTTAATTCTACAGTCTTTGCCTAATAATTTTTCACAATTTGTGATTAACTATTAGATGAACAAGATCGAGTCCACCATTCCTAAGTTAATCAATCTTCTCAAAACTGCAGAGTCCTCCATGAAGAAGGATTCCAATGCGATTTTAATGGTAGAATCTTCTTCAAAGAAGAAAGTTCAAAAGAAAAAGAAGGCTCCCATAAAGCCTAAAGGTGGTGTGAAGAAGAAGAAGGCAGCTATCAAGGGCCCATGCCATCATTGTGGGAAGATCGACCATTGGAGGCACAATTGCAAAGTTTACTTGGAGACCAATAAGGACAAGAAGGAGAAGCTTACAAGCACTTCTACTTCTACTCCGAGTATATTTATAATTAAGATAAATACTGCCTTTAGAAATGAAATATGGGTATTAGATACTGAATGTGGATCTCATTTGTACAATAACTTGCAGGGACTAAAGAGCAGTAGAAGGCTAGAGAAAAGCGATATGGATCTACGTACTACAAATAGGGCAAAGGTTGCTACACTTGTTGTAGGGACATACGAGCTGAACCTACATTCAGGATTAATTCTAGAATTACAAAACTATTATTATGTATCAGTTTTAATAAAAAATATTATCTCAGTTGCGTGTTTAGACATATATGGATTTCATTTGATATTTAAGAATAAATGTTGTTCTTTTTCATTGAATGATATTCATTATGGTTCAACAACTCTGGTTAATGGTTTATATGTTCTAGACTTAGATAATCTAGTTCTCAATATAAACAATAAAAAACCTAAAATGGATAACTCTAACACCTCTTACTTATGGCATTGTCATTTGGGCTATGTAAACGAAAATCATGTTTCTAAGTTACACAAGCTTGGTGACTTAAGGTCATTTGATTATGAATCATATGGCACATGCGAATCTTATTTACTAGGTAAAATGACTAAGACTCATTTTCCAAGAATAGGAGAACGTGCCAAGAAGTTATTAGAACTCATACATTCTGATATATGTGGCCCAATGTCAATATAAGCAAGGAGAGATTATAACTATTTCATAACCTTTATCGATGATTTCTCATGATACGGGTATTTGTATTTAATGAAATACAAATCTGAGACATTTGAAAGGTTCAAAGACTTCAAGAATAAAATAGAAAAATAACTTGGCAAAAGTATTAAGACTCTACAATCTGATCAAATAGGAGAATACTTGAGCCAAGAGTTTCTGAGTTATCTTAGAGATAATGGGATATTATCTCAATAAACTCCACCACATACACCTCAACATAACAGTGTATCTGAGAGAAGGAATTGAACCCTTCTAGATAATATACGGACCATTATGGCTTCTGCAGACCTACCAAAATCATTTTGGGGACATGCACTAGAAACTTCTATTTATATACTAAACAGAGTTCCGTAAAAAACGGTTGATTCTACCCCATTTGAGATGTTCTTTGGTAAGAAACCAAAGTTATCTCACTTGCGAGTATGGGGTTGTCTTGCCTTTGTTAAAAGGCCATAGTCAGACAAACTTGATAGTAAGTCGATAAGTGTTTGTTTGTTGGATATTTGAGAGAATCTTTCGGATATTACTTCTACCTATCCTCTGAAAACAAATTATTTGTTTTGAAGCATGCCGTCTTCTTAGAGAAGGAGCACATGCTCAAAGGGGACAGTGGGAGTAAGATTGAACTTAGTGAAGTTCATGAAGGTCAAACAAATGAGGATCAACCGTCTAACCCCACATCTATTGAGAGAATAGATGAACCTTCTAATACACAAGAACCTCGTAGATCTAGTAGGATATATGTGGCACTTGAGAGATATGAATTTCTTATTAATGACCACAATGACGTATTGCTCATAGATGAAGGTGAGCCTACTACCTACAAGGATGTTTTGAACAGTTCAGAATTTAGCAAATGGCTTGAGGCCATGAAGTCAGAGATGGATTCCATGTACGAAAACTAAGTATGGACTTTGGTTGATCCACCCAAAGGAATTAAACCTATTGGGTGCAAATGGGTTTTTAAGAAGAAAATGGACATGGATGGTAACTTAGTTACCTATAAAGCACGTCTAGTGGTGAAGGGTTATCGTCAACAACATGGTATTGACTATGATGAAACCTTCTCGCCAATAGCTATGTTAAAATTCATCAGGATACACCTAGCCATTGCTGCTCATTATAATTAGGAGATTTGGCAAATGGATATGAAAACAACTTTCCTAAATAGAAATCTGACTGAAGAAGTGTATATGACACAACCTGAGGGTTTCACATCCAATGATAGCACAAAGGTGTGCAAGTTACAAAGGTCCATTTATGGATTTAAGTAAGCTTCTAGGAGTTGGAACATCCGTTTTGATGAAATAATCAAGGAGTTTAGTTTCATTCAAAACATGGATGAGCCTTGTGTATACAAGAAGGTTAGTGGGAGTGCAATCGTTTTCTTATTACTTTATGTAGATGACATATTGCTAATGGAAAACGATATACCTGTCATGCAAACGGTTAAAGTTTGGTTGTCCAAACAATTCTCCATGAAAGACCTTGGAGAAGCAAACAATATTCTCGGAATAAGGATCTTTAGAGATAGATCCAAATGGTTACTAGGTCTTTCGCAGTCTACATATATAGATAAAATGCTAAAGAGGTTTAGCATAGATCAATCCAAAAAAGGATTCTTACCCATGTCCCATGGTGTAAGCCGTTTAAAGTCGATGTTTTCCGAGACACAAATTGATAGGGATCACATGAGTAAGATTCCATATGCCTCGGCAGTTGGATCTATCATGTACGCTAGGATATGTACTAGGCCTGATATATCTTGTGCTCTCAGTTTGACAAGCAGACACCAATCTGACCCTGGTGAGGGTCATTGGGCAGCTGTAAAAAACATCCTTAAGTACTTACAAAGGACTAAGGATGTGTACTTAATATATGGAGAAGGTGATTTGAAAATAAACGGGTATACTGATGCTAGTTTTCAATCTGACAAAGATGATTTCAAATCACAATCTGACTACATGTTTACATTCTGTGGAGGGGTAATAAGTTGGAAGAGTTCCAAACAAGAAACTTTTACCGACTCTACAACAGAAGCTGAGTACATAGCCACTTTTGAAGCAGGTAAGGAAATAAAGATAGAGAGAGTTCCTACAGATGAGAACATAGTTGGCCCGCTTACAAAAGCACTATCCTAAAAGAAACATGATTGTCATGTTGAGTCATTCGGTATTAGAAACATGAATTATTGGCTCTAGTGCAAGTAGGAGTTTGTTAGTATTATGCCCTAGAAGCAATCACTTGTAAATTGTATATAACACATTTTACTTTAATAAAAGGCATTATTTATCATATAGTTTCTCTTATTTACTTCTAAGTAATATAACTGTTCGATAAAATCCTTAATACAACACTATGTTAAGGAGATCATTATATGAGATTCCTACTACACTATATAGTGTTAGTACTTAAATAGTCCATAGTCATAGTATTAATGAGACAGGATATCATTAATGCGTTAGGACTAGCATGTGTTAGACTTCCTTATTTGATCAGGCGGTGGTTCTCATATCCGTGAGTATTGAGATACTCAAAGTTAACACATGGATGCTTATTAATGGAATAAGTTCATTGGATGACCTAGCTATGAGATAATCACATGGGTAACTATTTAGTGCCAGTGTTATAATCTCAATATAGCAAACATGCAATTATCCGTAACTTGAGATCTCCAAGGTACTTTGTTTACTGAGCATTGTACTTTGATTCCAATCTCTGGAGCTCGATTGAGGGCCGCCTATGGGATGGATATTTGGTATATTGTGAGGTAAACGAAAGTAGTTGAAATGGTCAATAAATGATTCACCACTCCTAGTAGTAATGGCAAATATCTCACGGCCACTTGTAGGAATTACTACTTGAGAAGTCCTTGGCCAAGGCGATTGTGTATTGGAAATAGTTCCAATTGATACACATCTAGAGTAGTGGGTTCCTAGTACAAGTACTATTGTATTCGGGCCAGAATTAATTCTGGAGGGAGTTGGCACTAATTTCGTACTCCAAACCGATTGAGATATTGTATGGTGAAAGGCGTTAATTGCACTATATTTTGTTATTGAAGGGTTTATGTCAAGCCATTTGACTTCCTGGACTCTTGGATGGTCATGATGTGTTGCTAGATACCACTCATGATTTGGGAATACGGGTTTATTAATTGATGAATTAATAAACCAATCCTGATTAGAATTAAGAGGATTAATTCTAATTAATTATGGATTATTAATCTCAAAGGCGTTTGGGTTAATTCATGTTTACTACCAATTAACTGGAAAACCTAATAGGTCACACACAATAGAGGATTATATACTCAAGATGTTATTTGATAACTTAGCGGGGTTAATTGCGAGAAAGAGAAGTTGTTGTTGCCAAATTATAATTAGTTATAATTATGGTCAAATTGTAATTGTGAGAACTTGATGTTTTCAATTACAATTAGGAAATTATAATAGGATTAGAATTCTCAATTTCAGTAGGGTTTTTTGGTTTATATGTATGACATACTCGAAACCCTAATAGAGGTTGGATTCACGGAAACCCTAGGCAGCAAACGAACCTTCTCTTCTTCTCTCTCTTGTTGCTCTTGAAGCAAATAACCCTAGCTGCTACTTAGTTTTTCTGCTAGCATAGAAAACTTGATGCTTCAGTGTATCCTCTGTATGGATTTCTGTTAGAGATAATCACACACTGTGATTGTAGTGATTAGACGTTCAACTCTCGTGGTGTTTGATCAAGAGAATTGCTGGATCGCACCTCGACTTAAAGAAGAAAAATTTTTGTTCTTCAGACAATCAGAAAAAGATAAAAAGCTATTACCTTTGTTATCTTTATGTCTTATTTTTCACACATATGCGGATCCTGGGATGGTATCTCGTTTTTTTTTTCCGCTGCACCATATACGGTATACGTGAGAGATACCCAATAAAAAACTAGTTAACAAAAATATAGGAATTGGTCAATCAATGCAAAGGAAAGCAAAGAAAAACAATTCATTCATATAGACATTTGGTTTAGCATTCATCTTATTCCAAAAAGCAAAGCTATGTGATACCTATGGCAAGAAGAAAACATATCACCTCCCGTGTACTAATTCAGCCCAATCAATGTAGCCATATCAACCAAAATCTCCCACCAATTCATTCAATAGAGATTAGAATAACTTTCCTTAACTTAAAATGAAATACAAAAAGTACACTTTCTCATATATATATATATATATATATATATCCCATTTTTCACAAGATCATGAAAACAAAACATGATATTAGCTCAATAATCTCATTGCCATGTTGCCAAAAACAAACACATAGCACTTTTAAAATTCAATTACACCTCATCCTTCTCAAAGAATTCATGCTAATCACAAATATAGGCTCCTTTACAAAATGCAATCCACAAAAACTCATATAAAGCCAAACTGCCATTACAATAAATACCTCTCATCCTTCTCAAAATCATATTAAGACCTTAGCTCAAGATATGCATTGGGCCTAAAGATTAAATATATAGCAATCTCCTCAAAGTGTTAACTCATTCACATACAAATTCCAAACAAAATTAGTACAAAATAGTCTAATTACTATACAAAATCACATACCCATCAATTGAATTCATTAGATCATGCACAAAATTTCAAAACTCAAGCACAATAAAAAAACCCGTAAAAGCTGAAATCTTCAAAAATAAGGGAAATAAAATTCAACACAAACCTATCATCATCCACCACTGTCAGTGGTAGAATATCCACAACCTCTTCATTTCTCGCCCCTCTCCGACTCCCTGCCTCTCCTATCGTGGCCGTCGTAGGATCTACTGCAGCTGCTTTCTCATTAGCCCCAGGAGAAGCCTTCATCCTTGGCATCGCTAGAGCTCCACCACTTTCATCAGAATCCCTCATTCGCCCCTCTCCAACTCCCCGCCTCTCCCATCGTGGCCACCACAGGAGCTACTGTAGTTGCTTCCCCATTAGCCCCAGAAGAAGCCTTCGTCCCTAGTGCCGCCTAGAGCTCCACCATCTCCATCAGAATCGCTCCTTCGCAGCTCTCCGGCTCCCCGACTCTCCCACCGTGACCGCCGCACGAGCTGCCGCAGCTGCTTTCCCATTAGCCCCAGGAGGAGCCTTCATCCCTGGTGCTGCTAGAGCTCCACCACCTACATCAGAATCCCTCCTTCGACCCTCTTCGACTCCCCGCCTCTCCCGTCATGACTGTAATGTCGAGGTCATAGAGCTTCAACGGTGGCCAAGAGGCGGTTGTTGCCATGGCAAGGCAGTTATTCTGGGGACGAGGAATTTCTATATAATTGGATTTCTATTTTGGGGAAGAGGGATTTTGGGTTAAATATTATATAAAATATATATTATATTATATATTATTGTAATTTTATCATATCTAAGCATTATTTGTTTATATATATATATATATATATATATATAAACATATACACATACATATACACTTATATACACACATATCTATACACATAAATATATACACACACACATATATATATATATATATATTAATACAACATATTAATACATACATACATACATACATACATACATACATACATACATACATACATACATACATACATACATACATACATACATACATACATACATACATACATACATACATACATACATACATACATACGTGCGTACGTACGTGCGTGCGTGCGTGCGTGCATGTGTGTGTGTGTGTGTGTGTGTAATCTTCATATACATATTAAAACTTGAAATAGTATATTTGCTAATCAATTTATTTATTTACTATTAACATTATTATTGTTATAAATTTATAAATATTAAGTGAAATAAAATTAATTTATTCATTGACAAAAATAAAATTTTAACCTTTTTTTAAAAAATTATTTAGAATAATAGATTTTTTTATAAAATTCTAAAAAACTTGTACTTAAAAAAATAAAAATATTAATGATCTCATCTTATACATGGTACAACTGAAAATGATATATAAAATTTTTGAAATGATCTATAATTAAAGAAGATATCAATTTTCATTAACCAAATCTCAATAGACCATATTGAGCGAAATATTATCAGTTCAAAAATAGTAATATTAAATTTAAATATAATTTTCTCATTTAGTTATAAATCTTAATTTTTTCATTAAGAAACAAATTAAAATAGATTCTATTATTTCTAAATTTTTATTTATTCAGAAAATATTAGAATTCGTTATCTGTGTGTGTGTGTGTGTGTGTGTGTGTGTGTGTGTGTGTGTGTGTGTTAAGATAGCATATGACTATATATGCACTAAATACATATTGGCATATCAAATTAACGATCCAACCATTAGATTTCCTAAAATCATTAAGAAAAGTGTTATGACAAAGTTTGATGGCAATCGGATATATTTTGGCCTAAAATCTACCATAATATCTAGAAAAATATCCAAAGCATAAAGTATTTACTAAGATAGGCATATCAAATTAACGATCCAACCGTTAGATTTGTTAAAATTACTAAGAAAAGTGTTATGACAAAATTTAAAGGTATTCGGATATAATTCGGTACATAGTCTAGAATATATCTAAACAAATATCCAAAACCTAATACATTTACAAATATAGGCATATTAAATTAAAGATCCAACCGTTAGACATGTTAAAATCACTAATAAAAATGTTATGACAAAATTTGAAGGTAATTAGATATATTTTGGCACATAATCTAGAATAATATCTAAAAAAATATCCAAAACCTAATATATTTACAAATATAGGCATTTTAAATTAAAGATCCAACCGTTAGATATGTTAAAATCACTAATAAAAATGTTATGACAAAATTTGAAGGTAATCGGATATATTTTGGCACATAATTTAGCATAATATCTTTAAAAATATCCCAAACCTAACGCATTTACAAAGATAGATATATCAAATTAACAATCCAATCATTACATTTGTTAAAATTACTAAGAAAAGTGTTATAACAAATTTTGAAGGTAATCAGAAATATTTTGGCACATAATTTAGCATAATATCTTTAAAAATATCCAAAACCTAACGCATTTACAAAGATAGATTTATCAAATTAACAATCCAATCATTAAATTTGTTAAAATTACTAAGAAAAGTGTTATGGCAAAATTTTAAGGTAATCTAATAGATTTTTGGTACACAATCCAGCATCATATCTAAAAAAATACCCAAAACCTAACATATTTATAAAGATAGGCATATCAAATTAACGATCCAACCGTTAGATTTGTTAAAATCAATAAGAAAAATGTTATGAATAAATTTGAATGTAATCGGATATATTTTGGTACATAATTAGCATAATATCTAAAAAAATAACCAAAACCTAACGCATTTACAAAGATAAGCATATTATATTAACAATCCAACCATTAAATTTGTTAAAATCACTATAAAAAGTGTTATGAAAAAAATTTGAAGTTAATCGGATATACTTTGGTACATAATCAAGCATAATATCTAAAAAAAAAAAAAAATCTAAAACCTAACGCATTTACAAAGATAGACATATGAAATTAACAATCCAACCGTTGAATTTGTTAAAAATTACTATGTAAAGTGTTATGACAAAGTTTTAAAGTAATCGGATATATTTCGGTACACAATCTAAAATAATATCTAAAAAAAAAATCCAAAACCTAACGTATTTAAGACATGCGCATCAAATTAACAATCTAGTCATTAGATTTATTAAAATCACTAATAAAAGTATTATGACAAAATTTTAAGGTTATCGGATATAATTTGGTACATAATCTAGCATAATATCAAAAAAAAAAAAAAATCCAAAACCTAATGCATTTATAAAGATAGGCATATCAAATTAATGATCCAACCATTAGACTTTTTAAAATTACTATGAAAAGTGTTGTGACTAAATTTGAAAGTAATTAGATATATTTTGGTATATAATCTAGTATAATATCTAAAAAAAATATCCAAAACCTAACGCATTTACAAAGATATGCGAATCAAATTAACGATCCAACCATCAGATTTACTAAAATCACTAAGAAAAGTGTTATGACAAAATTTGAAGGTAATCGGATGTAATTTGGTACATAATCTAGAATAATATCTAAAAAATATAAAAAACCTAACGCATTTATAAAGATAGGCATATCAAATTAATGATCCAATCATTTGATTTGTTAAAATTATTAATAAAAATATTATGACAAAATTTGAAGGTAAACGATATTTTTTGGTATTTATCTAGCATAATATCTTAAACAATATCTAAAACCTAACACATTTACAAAGATATACATATCAAATTAACGATCCAATTATTAAATTTGTTAAAATTGATAAGAAAAGTGTTATGACAAAATTTGAAGGTAATCGGATATATTTTGACACATTATCTAGTAGAATATCTAGAAAAATATCCAAAACCTAACGCATTTATAAAGATAGGCGTATCAAGTTAATGATCCAACCGTTAGATTTGTTAAAAATATTGAGAAAAGTGTTATGACAAAATTTGAAGATAATTGGATATATTTTTGACACAGTCTAGTATAATATCTAGAAAAACTTAATAAAAATTAATAAAACTTTATAAAAACTAGGTAGTTAGTCCAAAAAACTTTATAAAATAGTAATATCAAGATTTGAACACAATACAATTATCTCAACTATGGTGTTTAATGAACGCTTCCATTTTATGTTGATATTTTTTAATATTTGATAAAATAAGAAAAAATGTACCTTTTCTACAGTTTAGAAAAACTGTGGGAAATAAAAGTTTTTTACCCACAATTTCAAATCTCTGCGGCAAAAAATTATTTTTACCCACACAATTTTTAAATCGTGATAAAAAAGAACTTTTACTTATAAAAACGTGACCGTGACAAAATAAAGTGTTACAAAAAGATTTATATGCCACAGAATTCAAAACTGTGATAAAAACTAAGCTTTCACCACAAATTTTGCTATGTTGTGAATAAAAGCGTTGCCAAAAGCCACTTTTTTTGTAGTGTAGGAAAGTGAGATTGTCTACACTTCATTGGTACAAACTATAAAATTGGAAACATGGGTGATTGAAGGAGGAATAAGGATGAAAAATATTTCAATTCAAACTATCTTTTCGCAACAATTGAAAGAAGAGCAAGAGAAAGACGAAGAATTGCAAAATTTATCCAAGAAAGCAGTAGATGAAGGGAAAGGTGATTTCCATATTGATGATGTTGGAATTCTTCGATATAGTGACAGATATTGTTTACCAAAGTAAACTAGCTTGAAATAGGAAATTTTAACTAATGCACATTGGAGTAAGTATACAATCCACCCAGGACCAGTCAAGATATATCGAGATCTAAAATAGTGCTACTGGTGGATTGGGATGAAGAAAGACGTTGATCAATTTGTAGCTCGGTGCCTTACATGTCAACAGGTGAAAGCGGATCAACAACGACTGGGAGAATTATTACAACCATTACTAGTACCCTCACGAAAATAGGATGAGATCACTATGGATTTTGTAATAGGGTTATCAATGACTGTAGGACAACGGGATACTATATGAGTTGTAGTGGATCAGTTGACTAAGTCCGCTCATGTTATTCCTATAAATCAACAAGACTCTTTGGAAAAACTAAGTAAGATTTACATAGAAGAAGTGGTCAGACTATATGTAGTGCCTTCCAGTATTGTGTCTAATCGTGACCCGAGATTTACTTCAAAATTTTGGACCAAATTACTGCAATTATGTGGGACACGATTGAAGTTTAGTACAGCTACACATTCACAAACAGATGGACAATCAGATCGAATGATTCATATTTTGGAAGATATGTTGCAGACATGCGCATTAGACTTTGGAGCAAAATGGATTAATAATTTGGTATATGTAGAGTTTGCATATAATAACAGCTACCAATCAATAATTTGGATGGCTCCGTTTGAAGCTTTGCATGGAAGAAAATGTCAAATGCCTCTATACTGGGAAAGTTTAGGGCGAAACCAAAATGCTCCGGATGCTTTGGATCTTGAAAAAACAAAGAGGGCGGTAGAGTTAATCAAAGTAAGATTGGAAGCTGCTCAAAGTCGGCAAAAGAGTTATGCTGACCAACGTAGGATAGACTTGGAATTTATCGAAGGGGATCAAGTATTTTTAAAGTTGACACCAAAACGTTATCTGGGAAGCAAAGTACAAAAAAAGTTGGCACCACAGTACATTGGACAATTTCTCATTCTGGAAAGAATTGGAAAAGTGACGTATCGATTAAATTTGCATGCAGAGCTACAAGGCATTCACGATGTATTTCATATATCTCAGCTTCAGAAATATGTAACTGACCCTGAACATGTACTGAATGAAGAACCAATTGAGAGGACTCCAGATTTGAGTTATGAGGAGAAACTAATTAGAATTTTAGAATTTGCAGAGAAATAATTGAGGCGTAAAAGAATTCTATTGGTGAAAGTACTTTGAAATCATCACCCAATGTAAGATGCTACATGTGAGCTAAAAGCAGAGATGTGTAGGGAGTATCCAGAGCTTTTTTGAGGCATAATCTTAATTTGGAGGACGAAATTTTCTGAATAAGGGAAAATTAATGATATCCCAATATTTTGTACTTTAAACTATGACTACTTTATACAGAAAGAGAATTTTTATGTAATGCTAGAATAAGAAATGATTAGTTTAATAAGATGAAGGTTTTGGTGCTAAAAAACCTTTTAGGGATATAATTGGAATTTGGACGCAAATTGTGGAAAACTGAGCGAGAATTTTGAAATTATGAGGGGCACCGTTTGCTCCATTCCACGCATGGATCGAGATAGTAAAATAAAATTTTTTCCTAAGTGGGATTGATGACGCATTGAATTAAGTGTATTTCTGAGGAAAAATAATTATTTCTGAAGAAATAAGGAAAAAGGAATTAAAAGTGTACAAGTATTGATATGTGATTGGTGGAAGGATACAAGTGGTGAATCATGATTGGTTGCATGAACAATCATGAAAGTAGTTTCTATAGAATTCTATGGATTTCTTGAGAATTCCAAGCGAACACCTATACATAAGTATATAGGTGGACCAATAGAAATCTTCCAACTATATTGTAATATCCTATATTTTTACATTTTAGTGGGTGACTACTTTTGATAGAACGAGAATTTGTATCAGTGACTAGAACAAGAAATGATCAGTATAATGAGATGAGCATCTTGTGTAATAAAATTATCCATGGGTATTATTAGAATTTTAAAATTTATAGGGACTTAGTTGGAATTTTTGTATTTGTTCTACCCATATCCTAAATATTTAGATTGCGACTACTTTGTACAGTGTGAGAATTTGGGTATAAGCCCAGAACAAAAGTTAATCAATGCGATGAGATGAACATTTTGGTATAATTTGAGTTTTCAGGGATATTATCCTAATTTTGATCGCGATTGGGATTTTGAGCACAAATTGGAAAGAATTGAGAATTTTGGTTTTCACTATTGGGTTCAGTGAAATTTATAAATTCCATTGGTAGAATAAAATATTTTTCCAATATGTGACTGAATTATAGTTATTTTTTGAAAAAAAATCTGAAATGCGATCAAAATTGTGACAAGCGATGTAACATGATTGGTGGATGAAAACAAGTGTTACAATATCATTGAAGGAGTGAAATATTTGTGGCATTATCTAATTGCAAAATCTTATTGAATAAGTTTAAGAATTAAGGAATTTAATTAAATCAACCAAAAAGAAAAATGGTTGAAAATGGATAGCCCACAATTTGTGACCTGGTCACAATTGTTGACCATATATGGCGGTGAAGACATAGTAGCCGGCCACAAGAGGAATAAAAGGAAGAAGGAAAAGGAAAAGAATGAAAAAGGAAAGAAAAGTTAGAGAAAAATAGGAGGAAAAAAAAATGAGAGAGAAAGCATTTCTTAAGAGAAAAAGGAAGAACTTGGAGGAAATCAAGCTTGGAGAATCACACAAACAAGGTAAAAGGCTATACTTCATGAATCAAAATTATAGATTTCATCGCGGTGATCGTTTTGATATAAATTTTATCATGAAATCATGAAGATTATGATTATGTGTAGCATTATTTGTGAACTATGTGAAGAATTACGTGTGTGAGTGTGTGCCGGCTATTTGAAGGGTTCATGTACTATATTTTGTATGATGGATAGGTGTGCTTTGATGGTGATTTGAAGGGTTGATCATGGTTGTAAAAGATGGTTGTGGAATTGGAAAGGAAACGGAAGTTAAACGCTTAAGAGAATGAATTATGATCATTCTTGGTTGTAGATGTTGGTTGTGAGTTGTTTAAATACGAACTTGGTAACTTGCTTGAATCTGAAAAATCTGAAGAATTAAGGGTGTTTCGAAGGGAAATGAAGCAGATTAAGTGTAAAATAAATGTTATAAAGTAAGGAGAACAAGTAGGTGGAGTTGTTTGTGGAAAACGGATAAAATCCATAGAAATTATGAGACATTTTTGTCTCAGTAGTTTCTGGATGAAATTGAAGTTGAGGGAATGGACTCCATAGAAATGTAGTTGAAGGTCTAATGAGATTTTTGATATAAAATGGAGACCAATCAGAGTTGTGGATAAAAAATTATGAACAAAACAAAATGTTGTAGCAAAGAGGTAAAATGCAGAATTTCATTTTAAAAGAAATGAACTCAAAGGAGTTTTATTTATATGAAAAGAGGAATGGAAAGAATGAGAATCATGAAGAGATATTATTCTTATGAAGAGAAAGGAAATGTGGAAATAAGAAATAAAGGATTTGGATACACAATGTGTGTGTGTGTGTAGTGTGTGTGTGTGTGTGTATTTATTCTACAAAGAGAATGAAGTAATATTATGTTATTTATTGGAAATAAATGAATGAATTCTATGTTTGTACAAGCTGCCGATTTTGTTGTAGCTTGGTTGTGAAAATACAGCTTTGATCATGACTAGAAATTGTGTGAATGAATGATGTTTACGAGAGAAAATGAATGAATTAAGTGAAGATTATATGCTTTAGAGAAGAAAGAACAAAGATAAATCATGTTTTGTTGGAAAATGGATTTAATAAAAAACAATTATGGGCTGTTTCATGTCCAGTAAATCTGTCTTGTTTTTGGATTTGAGCAAAGTAAGATTATGAGATAAAAGTTAAGGATTCTAGGAACGTTTTGGCACTAGTTGGAAGTTATTTGGACTTGTGGACAGAAAGTTATAATAAAAATACCAAAGAATGCCAAAACTGTGATGGGATTTAAAGTGCTGAGACTTTGTCATGAAACCTAAACGAAATGGAGAAAGGAAAAGGTATTCCATGAACTGGAAATTATTAAGGAATGACCTAGAGAGATTTTGGAACTGGTTTAACATCATTTGGATACGTGGATTGAAAATTATGGTAAAAATATGAAGACATGCCATACAAGATAAAATACAGAAATTGTTGAGCCAATATATTATGTTTGTTCTATTGAGTTCAATATAGTAAATGAGGTCATAAAGCTAAGTGAATGTCTTATGATTACATGGAATGCAAGAATGGAGAAGAGTTATGTAAAGGAAATATTTTTCGTTCAATTACATTAAGTAATTATGTGCTTTTGTGAGGATGCGAATATCAGAAACGGATGATACCTTCGTTAACGCATTTATTTGAAAGATTAAAATACTATGAAAGATTGAATCACTCTTATGATGTAGAGGCAAATACTACGAGGATTCTATGAAGTCTCAAGAATGACAAATTGCGAAGTAGTTACATTAGTCACGGTGAGTCTCACTTGTTTTACAAACCATGTCTTATGCTAGTGAAATTATGTTTTATTGAAAAATGTTCTATGAATCTTTTTGGTTTCTCTAAACAAGAATACGATTTTTCTAAGAAAGAAATTACATCATGATATGTTAGATTTGAATGAAAACATGGATTTTCTTTTTTGGAATTATTTATAGTAAGTGACAACTTCCTAAAGTATAACAATGAGATTGAGGAACCTTTGTATTTTCCTGAACAAGATACGGTTTTCCTAAATGAGAAATGGTTTCTCTGAATGGGAAATTATTGGAGACATTAGAAACTTTATAGAAAGGATTTTTGGGAAAATGTGAATTATGAATATGATGAAAATATAGTTGGGATTTCTTGAATTAAATTCTTCTTTTTAGATCAGAATTCAGGAATTCCTAAATAATACTTTTTTTGTAATCGGGTATTCTTCAAATGATGAAAATACCCTTGGAAACTTATTTTATCATACAAAAAAGGACTTTTTATCATTTTTCGCTATGGTTTTGGAGAACAACCCCTCAGTATGAGATTAACTTTTGGAAAATGGCATTTTACCCCCAAAAATTATTTTGTTGGTATTCTTTTGGTAATAAGATTATTAGTTGGCCTTGACAGCCAATAGGATTAATTAACTGGTTTTGTGAACCAGTGTGTTCAACTTCTGGAAAATGATCTTTTAGCCTCAAAAAATATTTTATTTGGAATTCCCTTAGGAATATGGTGTTGGTACTGGTCTTGTGAACTAATGAAGACTTTGAGTACTCAGTAAGTGCTTTTACTCTCATTTGAGGTAGACGACCCCAAATAACCTAGCTAGTTCCGGAGATTGTCTTAATTCAAACGGGGCGATAGGACATTGACATTAGCTGTCCTAGCTAGCCGTTTAGCGCCTGGCAATTGCCTATGCCTTGTGTGCATATTATTCCGGGTTGTTCACGAAGTTAGGTAGGGACACCTAGCATGTTCAGCCCTTGCCACCTCGATGGTGATTGCCGTCAGGATTGGGACTTCTGGGGTTAAAGTGGCAAGTAGAATATTCTAAATCTCTAATAATGCATAGTTGACTATTATAGGCTTGTGACCTAGTACAATAAGACTATGATGTCGCTCCGACAATGCACGGTTGAATGCTGTAAGGCGTAGTCCCTGGCATACTAAGATCGTGATGCCGAAGGCAAAGCCTTGTGAACTTTACACGTAGGCTAACCTTCTAGTGAAAGAAGTGCCTATATCTCTAAAATTGGGGCAATGATACTGGATAAAATTCAGTTTTCTTAAAATGATTGAATTTTAAATGAACTACCTCCTAGTGAGTTGTAAAACTATTTTTAGTGGAAAATACAATGCTTTCCTACACTGGTTTTATAAACCACAAATTGATAATACATTTGTCTCCTTAATTATAAAACTAGTACACACGGGACCTACTGATTAATTTCCACTCACGTGTGTATTATTTTACTTTCAAAATTTTAGGGATTAGAGGTGCAGTGAAAGTACGGTGGACTCCCAATTGTTCATGCTATTTCTCAGATCTATTGTGCTTTGAATATTGTATCAGAAGATTGATTCCATGTATCTTCTTGTATTTAGTAAAGTATTTTGAGAAAATTTCTGTTGTGTATTGAGTTAAATTCATTATAAAGACCTCTTGTTTAGGCAACTGGATAGGGCGATATCCCACTAAAGTGAAGCTTGCTATGTTTAGGAAAGGTGGGGTGTTACAAATGGTAACAGAGCATAGCGGACCCTGTAATACAGCTTCTGATGGAGTATAATTGAGCCTCTAATGGGACATAATGGAGTCCATCATCATTTGTAGATTTACAGAGATTGTTAGCCCTAAGGGCATTTTCCTGTGTTTTGATTTATGACAAACATTGATGAGGACTAACTTGTGTGATTTATACGTAATAGGACATGTTTGACCTCAGTTCTTTCAAGGAGTGCAAATAAGATTACTAAGCAACTCTTGAGCAATGGAATCTAAGAATGGGTGATCAAGAAGAAGATAAGCTTAAGAGATTGCATACCAAGAAGTCTTTGTGGAAGAATTGTAGACTAGGAATGGTTGTTAAGGTATTACTTGTAGAATTCTTGTCTATTTACCTTATGATTCAATTTATTTCTACCTTAAAGCACACAAACAAAAATATTTCAATGTTTAAGTCTTCAGAATTTTGGATTGAATAGCTTAGATGGTTCTGCACCCAAAAGCTTCATCCAAAACATTGTGAACCCTGTCAAAATGTTTCTTCCTAGAAAAGTGCCATTTTGGACTCACCTTTTGGATGCACCCTCGTCCGATCCTTGAGTCCAAAGCACTGAAAAATCTAAGAGTAAGAAACTAGCTATTGGAGTTTTACTTTTTGCTTCTATAAAAGCCATTTAAACATGATTTCCTGTAACATTTTTGTGCTATCTTTCTCAGAAACATCCTTACATTTTAGAATACAAAAATCTTCCTTTTCATTGTGCTTCAAAGTGAAATTAAATTGTTTCAAAAGGTAAAAAGTTGTTGGTGCTCATTTTTTTGCACATTTGCTCAAAAGTGTGAGCTATCTCTGTTTCATTATTACAATCATTTTTGTATATTAAGGTTGTGGTGTAAAACCCATTTGGGGGTGAGCCTTGATTTGTAGTTGATTGAGAGGTTTGGTTAAAATCGCGTGTGGTGATCCTCTCTTGTAATTGGTGTAGAAAAACACTATTGTGGTGGCTTGAGCTTAAAGAAATTTGGTTTAAAATACTTAACTGTGAGTTTAAGGTAGTGAATGTAGATCTTGGTAGATCAAACCACTATAAATCTCATGTTCATTCTCTTTGCATTTTATTTTGTCAGGTTGCGAACTTTCATGCTCAAATGTTTTCAATTATTCAAAACAAATCTTTATGATTCTCACCAACCCATCTTCATTCTTGTATTAATTGCACATCTCTTTTCTCATCTTATTTAGATCATAGTTGGTTCTTTAAGATGGCTCAAAAGCTCTTCTTTACATCTCTAGCAAACACCTCGATTTGAAATATAAAAGGAGGATTTCGAAAACAAATTTTTAAAGAGGGTTTTAAATTTGCCAAAAATTTTATTCACCCCCTCTAAGGTTTTTCATTTGGTATCAGAGTGTTGATCTACTCTTCTTCGACTAAACAGCCTTGTAGAAATGATCCATATGGCAAATATCTACTCTTTTTCCGATGTCGAGGGATCCTCGATAAATAAACCTCCTTTGTTCACTAGGAGTAATTACAAATTCTGGAAAAATCGCATGGAGATCTATGTTTGCTCAATCTCCATATGTGTTCATGCATGATATTAGTAGAAGGTCTTACCCTCTCGTCTCGTTTTGGTTGCCATCTCCATTGTCAAGTAAATAAATTTTCTAACTCTATCTAACCTATATAATCAAGTTACATAAATTTTCTAAGTAAAGAAAGCTCGAGTTATATTTGAGAGGAGTTTATATGAGAAGAGAAATTATACAAGAATAATAGAGAAGGCAGGACACGCAGACCCTATTTTATTAAAACCAAAATTGTGAATAATGCATGAATAGATATATTTGGTTTTAGTCAATAACCATCCATCATGCTCAAAAACACATTAAGCAAAATAAAACATAGCATACAATTCCAAAATCACTACTTTAGAAATAAAATCTAAAATCAGAATTTTAGAAAATATATATATTAATTTCTAAAATCAAATTTTAGATATTAACAAAAGTTTCCAAAATCAAAATTTGGAAATTTCCAGATAGATTTATATAAAATATAAACTTCCAAATCATTATTTTGGAAAAATAATATAGTTAGTCTCAAAATCAAATTTTGAGTCCCTTTATTTGGAAAAAAAAAATGGCGATCCCGCTATTAATTCCTAAAATCAATTTTTCCATCCCTCATTCAATGAGATTATCCCTTCCAAACCACTTCTAAAATCAATATTTTAGAAAATATATTAATTTCTAAAATTAATTCCAAAATCACTATTTTAGAAAATAGAATAAATTCTAAAAGCATTATTTTAGCAAATATATTAATTGCTAAAATCATATTTTAGGAATTAAAATAATATACAATCTAAAATTAATATTTCAGAAAATACATTAATTGCTAAAATCATATTTTAGGAATTAAAATAATAATATAATCTAAATCATTATTTTAGAAAATATATCTTATTTTCCAAAAACAAGATTTTTTGGAAAAATATTTTTTAGTCCCAGAGTTCAAACTTTGGAAAAAAAATAGGCATCAAGTGAAAGAAAAAAAAAAAGAATATGTGGGCCACGTGCAAGAAGACAAAAACCGTGGGTTTGACAGAACAAAGAATTTTTTTTTTTTATTTAAATAGGATAGGAATTGCATCATAGGGAGGATGTGTATAATCCTCCCCAGGATTGCACAAACACAACCCATGTGCAAGCGCACATTCTGGGAGCCAAAATGAGCAAACCGTGGCTTGGATTCTTGTGCCTCAAGCCGTGGCTTGGGGCAAAAATAAATTTTTTTTCCCTCTTCCTCGTCTTCCCAAAAATGATTTCTGAAAAAACTCTTCAAAACTTCTACGACAATTTCAGAGAACAATTCTCTGATCGATTCCAATTTTTTCTTTTTCGTTCTATGAGCTCATTCAAACCTTTTTAGTAAAATAAAACCAGGACAAATCGAAATTTGTTCAGGAAAAATGACAATCTCAGGAAACCAATTTCCTTTTACAGTTAGAAACAACACACCCAGAAAAAAAATTCTCTGCAATAACTAACACATTAATTCTTGTCATTAAACAATCTTCTAATTTTTATAGTTCGATGCAACCAAAGCCCAAATAATCAAATTTTTTTTCTTTCACAGACCACTCATGTGAAAAATAATTTTTCACAAAGAACACAGAAATAGCAATGAAACAAATTTCGTGGCCAAAACACAACCTATTAATGCATAAATAAAGGCTCTGATACAAATGTTAGGAGTTCTTCATCCATAATCATGGTTGCACAGCGGAAAAAAACAAGAATTCCACACCGAGGATAACGTTTTATACATTAATAGGTATTAAATGATAGAGAAATCATACCTTCTAAGTGCCTCTATGAAAAAAAAATTTCCTTTTGCTTTGAGGTGAGATCCAACAAGCACAGAGAATATCTTCTCCTTCGTTCTGTCAAAACAACACAATCCAAGTATCGGATTGTCTTCAATAAAGTCTACACAAGAATGGTGCTCAAGAATCGCCAAATATTTTGTGCTAGCAAAATTCCACTGGCGGCTAGGTTTTGTTGTTTCCAGAAGAAGAATAATACAGAAGGAATATATCCTTCATCCTTTTGGTAATCAGAATCCATAGAAAACATGAATTCTTACTTACCAATTGTTATTATGATTTTTGTTAATTACAATATGGCCCACAAATTGTAACTAATTAAAATTTAACCACAATAACTTCTTCTTTTCACAATCAACTCTGTAATGTTATCGAATAACATCTTGAGCACTTAATTCTCTATTGTGTGTGATCTATTAGGTTTTTCGGTCTATTAGTAGCAAAATATGAATTAATCTAAATGTCTTTAAGATTAATAAACCTTAATAATTTTAGAATTAATGAGTTAATTCTAATAAGGACTGATTTATTAATTCTCTAATTAATAAATCCATATTCAGTAGACCATGAGCAGTATCTAGCAACACATCATGACCACCCAAAAGTCCAGAAAGTTAAGTGGCTTGACATGAACCTTTCATTAAAAAATAACAGTGCAATAAACTCCTTTCACCATACAATACCTTATTCGGTTTGGAGTACGGAATTAGTGCCAACTCCTTCCGGAATAATAAATTAATTCTTGCCCAAATATTTTAGTACTTGTTCCCGAAATCCACTACTCACTATATGTATCAATTGGAACCATTTCTAATATACAATCGCCATGGCCAAGGACTTCTCAAATAGTGATTTCTACAAGTGGCCGTAAGATATTCACTCCTACTATTAGGAGTGGTAAATCCTTTATTAATCCTCTCAACTACTTTCATTTGCTTCATGTTGTACCCAATATCTATTCCATAGGTGGTCTTGTCCGGACTCTAGAGATTGGAATCCAAGTCTAACACTTAGCAAATAAAATACCTTGGAGATCTCAAGTCTAAGGATACTTGCACATTTGCTATATAAGATTGTATCACTGTAACTAAATAGTTATCCACGTGATTATCTCATAACTAGGTCATCCAATGTACTTGTCCAGGTAACAAGCATGCACGTGTTAACTTTGAGCATCACAATACTCACAGATGTAAGAACTACCACCTGGTCAAATCAGAAAGTATAACACGTATTAGTCTTAACGTATTAATGATGTTCTATCTTCTTAATGCTATGACTAAGGATAATTTAAGTACAAACACTATCTAGTGTAGTAGGAAACTCATATTATGATCACTATCATGATTTTCTTAACACAATGTTGCACTTGAGACTTTATCTAACAATTATATTACACGAAAGCATAAATAAAACAAACTGAAAGATAACGAAGGTCTTGTCTTACTTAATAATGCACAATATACAGAATACTTGTGATTGCCTCTAGGGCATAACACTAACATCTAAACCTTTCCAAATAGAGTACAACAAGCCAAGGGAAGATTGTAAACCTAGGGAAGGTTGGAATAAGGACAAGGAAAAGGCCATGAAGAGGCCAAAATAGAATAGAGACATCAAGTGCTTTATATGTCTTGGCTATAGATATACTTCCCATGAGTGTCCAAGCAGAAGGGTTATGTACACTAATCCCTATGGAGAAGTCTTAATCGATGAAGAAGAGGATGGAGAAACATAGCAAAAATACCAAAGACAAATTGGAGATGAGGAAAGTGATAAGGGGCAAGATGTTGGCCAAGAGTATTCCTTATTTGGAGTCATAAAAAGATCATTAATTTCTCAAGCAATTGAAGACCAAGATCATCAATAAAGAGAGAACATATTCTACACAAGGTGTCTAATCAATAAGACCCCTTGTAGTGTCATTGTGGATAGTGGGAGTTACACTAATGAGATTAGTGTAAGCTTAGCTGATAAATTGGGCATGAAATGGATTAAGCACCCTAAACCCTATAAGTTACAATAGTTGAATAATATTGGAGAATTAAGGGTTAAAAAACAAGTCTTGGTTTCTTTTGAGATGGGAAACTACAAAGATGATGTGCTATGTAATGTGAAGCCTACGCAAGCACGCTCATAGGGAGGCTTTGGCAATATGATAAAATTGTGAAGCATGATAGGAGGAAGAGCACTTATTCCTTTCTTAAAGAGGGATCCAAATTCACTCTTACCCCTATGCCCCCAAGTGAGGTGAACAAAGACCAAAAAATTATGAGAGAAAGGGAGAAGACAAGGGAGCACAAGAAGCCAAACAAAAATAAGAGTTAGAGAGAAAAGGACAAGAGAGGAAAGAGAAAGAGTTGAAGGAGAGAATGGAAAGATAAATTCTTTTAACCATCACAGATGAAAGTGAGCAAGGACAAGAGATGAGAGGTAAACGAAGAGTAAACTACTTTACAAAAGGGAGTGAGATCATAGAAGCAATAGAAGCTAAGGAACTGGTTATTTTCTTATTTGCAAAGGTTCTTATATTTCAACTAATGATTCTACTTTGTTGTTGCCTAATGAAATTATAGCCATCCTTTAAGAGTTTGACAATGTATTTCTAAATAAGGTGCCCGGAGGATTACAACCCATAAAAAGAATTGAGTATCAAATAGATTTTATGCCTGGAGCCATCATCCCCAACCAATCAGCCTATATAACTAATCTAGACGAGGCCAAGGAATTATAAAAGTAAGTGGAGGAATTGCTCGAGAGGGGATATGTGAGAGAGAGCGTATGCCCATGTACGGTTCCAGTTCTCTTGGTTCCCAAGAAGGATTGGACGTGACATATGTGTGTGGATTGTCACGTGCCATCAACTATATCACGGTTAAGTATTGTTATCCTATTCCTAGACTAGATGACTTGCTTGATGAGTTGTTTGGTGCATGCATTTTCTCAAAAATTGATTTGAAATCCAGTTATCACTAAATTAGGATTAGGGAAGGGGATGAGTGGAAAATGGCCTTTAAAACTAAATAAGGTTATAAGAGTGACTTGTTATGCCTTTTGGGTTATCTTATGCTCCTAGCATTTTAATGCGTTTTATGCATCATGCTCTATTGGAATTTATTGGGAAGTTTGTTGTTGGGTACTTTGATGATATATTGATATATAGCAAGTCATATGTGGATCATTTGAATCGTCTTTAATGTGTTCTTATTGCTCTTTGAAGGGAGAAATTATATGCTAACTTGGAAAAATGCTCATTTTGTTTAGAGAGGATTACATTTCTTGGTTATGTTATGAGTGTTAACGGGATTGAGGTTGATGAAGAAAAAATGAAAGCTATCCAAGATTGGCCCACTCCTACCACCATTACCCAAGTTAATAGTTTCCATGGGCTAGCTAGTTTTTATAGGAGATTTATCAAGAATTTTAAGAGGAGTGGTGAAGAAAAATGTGGGATTTAGGTGGGAAGAAGCCCAACAACAAGCCTTTCAAACCCTCAAGAACAAATTAAGCCAAACTTCAATTCTCATCCTACCTAATTTTGAGAAAGCATTTGAGGTAGAGTGTGATATAAGTAGGGTAGTGATAGGTGCAGTTTTAACCTAAGACCAAAAGCTCATTACATATTTTAGCGAGAAATTATCTGGAGCGGCCCTCAATTATTCCACTAATGATAAAAAACTCTTTACCTTGGTTAGGACCCTGGAGTATAGCAATACTACCTTTTACCAAAAGAGTTTGTGATCCATACCAACCATGAGACCCATAAACAACTCAAAAGCTAACAAAATTTGAACAAGAGGTATGCAAGGTAGATAGAGTTTATTGGGACATTTTCTTATGTCATTCAATACAAAAAGGGAAAGAGAATGTGGTTGCGGATGCACTATCTCGAAGATTTTTATGTTAATGATGAGAAGTTTAGGGATATTTTTCATGCTTGTGAGAAATGTGCATTTACCAAGTACTATAAATATGATGGTGTCTTGTTTAGAGAGGCAAGGCTTTGTATGTCAAAGGGGTCTATTCAGGAATTACTAGTTAAGAAGGCCCATAGTGGGGGATTAATGGGATATTTTGGTGTTACAAAGACACTAGGCATCCTTAAGGAATATTTATTTTGGCCAAAAATGAGAAGGGATGTGGAAAGACATTGTTCCCAATGCATAATTTATAGGTGGGCTAAATCTAGATTAGTTCCACATGATTTGTACACTCCTTTACCCACTCGAAATGCCTTGGGTTGATATTTCAATGGACTTTATCTTAGGATTGCTTAGACCCAAAGGGGGTAAAGATTCCATATTTATGATTGTTGATTGATTCTAAAAAATAGCTCATTTTGTGGCTTATTCCAATACTAATGATACTTCCTATATTGCAGATTTATTCTTCAAAAAAGTGGTAAGGATATATGGGATATCAAAAACTATTATATCGGATAAGGATACTAAGTTCCTTAGTCATTTTTGGAGGGTCTTATGAAACAAACTTGGCATTAACCTTTTGTTTTTCACAGGTTGTTACCCTCAAACAGATGGACAAATGGAAGTGGTCAACTGAACACTCAATCAACTCTTGAGGACCATCATCAACAAGAACTTGAAGAATTGGGAAGAGTGCTTGCTACACTTTGACTTTGCCTACAATAGGACTATTCATTCTACTACTTCTTATTTTCCCTTTGAACTTGTGTATGGGTTTAACCCTCTAACTCCTTTGGATTTAGTTCCTTTGCCTAACGGTGAATGGATTAACCATGATGGAGCCAAGAAGGTGAAATTAGTGAAGATTCTCCATAAAAAAAATGTAGGCAACCGTTAGAAATCGAAATGAAGAGATCGCACCTAAGCAGAATCAAGGAAGAAAAAAGGTTTTATTTGAGCTCGGCAATTGGGTATGGGTGCACCTGTGCAAGGAGAGGTTCCCCACTCAAAGAAAGAGCAAGCTAGACCTAAAAGGTGATGGGCCCTTCTAAGTTATTGCCCAAGTTGGAGATAATGCCTATCACATCGATTTACCTGGTGAGTATAAAGTGAGTGCAATGATTAACGTTAGTGACTTAACTCCTTTTGATGTAGGTGATGATTCATGGAAGAATCAACTTCAAGAAGGGGCAGATGGTAGGAATTAAGCTAGCTAAGTAGTTTAAACTCAAGAAAGGGGAACGACCTTGCAAGGACTAATAACAAGAGTAAAGACCAAGAGGTTCCAAGATGATATCCAATTACTCCTACAACCATATTTAAGGATGGAAAAAATTTGGAAGGATGTTGAAGGGAGCCATGAGCTCAACTTGATAACTATCGAAGAGGAACCCCAACAAAAACTCAAATTAGTATCTAAAGAGGAAGAAAAAGCTGAAGAACAGCACAAAAGCACGAAATTGGCGCCGACCCAAGCTAGCTAAGCAGGTGCCGGCCGTGCACTATTGGCGAATTGTTTGCTCTCTAGCAAAGAGCCGATGCTGGCCATAGTGCCTGAAACTGCACCAGCTCATGTCAGGGTCTCGACCCCTATTTTGCGAATTTTGATGTTTTCTCTTATTTTTCTCTATTTTAAACATTTTGTAAAGACCCTTTAAGGCCTTAATTTGTCTTAGGATCATAGAAACCATTTAGCTATAGTTATGGTAGTATAAATGCATCTTTTTATGATTTAACAATACAATCTATCTACTTTTTTCAAATTTGAAAGGAGAATCATTAGAGGTCTTTGCCTTATTATTCATCTTGTTCAAGACCATGCTTAGGGTTTAGTTCTCCCTTTGAATGAGTCTCTAGATTTTATGGATAATCTAATATGTTTTTTCTTGATTGGGTCTTAGTTGTTTTGTTCTTCTAAGGTTTATCTTGAATTCCATTATTTGGGTGCCTATAGTTTCTATTCTTTTGTTCTTGTTTACTTTTGTTGTTTCAAGGATATTTGGATGAGCCAATAATTGATTTTACTACTATTCTTGTGGGTCTTTGATGCCTAATTCTTCAAGGGTTTGCTAGAGTATAAATAGATAGCTTCGTTCCTCCATTTTGGCCACAAAACTCCACTATTTTGGTTCCATTATATGAGCTGAGATATTAGCCGGTTATCCCATCAAATTAACCATTCACGATCATATCATCTCAATTGTACAGGTAAATTATATAAATGTAGTGAACGGACCTATGTACTCTATTTTAAGTTATGTAATATAATATGTGTTTTGTATGGCTTTTGTTGCATATATTATTCATATTGCTCTATTTGTTACAAAGACTCCTAGTCTGGGAAATTGTACGGGGTTACCCCCAACAGTACTACACACTTCCGCTATGATTTCTGTTAGGAGTGTTACAATTAGTACTAGAGCATTATTCATGGGATATTGAGAGGATGAGTTTACTGAGAAAAAGCTTAATTAAGAGCAGGAGATAGGGGTAATTGAGATTTTAATGAATGATCCTAATCTTGAGATTACTTGAGACCTTCCCTATTTCTTCTAGTCTTGAACCTTCTGTATCAAGTAGCAGTGGAAATGAGATAAAGGATAATGCGATGCATATTCTAGCTAGTTATGTGTATAATACACCCAATATGGCTTTTATAGTATCCTTTGATGAGATACGTACATCTTTTCTACTACTTGTATTGTGTTACTTGATAAGGTAGAGTTGTATTGCGGAAATTTACAGATGATGCCTAAACAAGCAACTTGTCGCCACCCTGAATCATTTGCTGAAGGTTCCTCAATAGAGAGAACCCAGTTTATGGCCTTAGATAATGCAATGCTAAATACCTTTCAAAGGGTGATAGATAACTTGTAGCAAATATTAGATAATCCCAATAATCATGAGTGAAGGGCTGAGATGGCAGATGATCAAGCCCTGGAGCAATTTATAAAGTTCCACTCTCCCTAATTTTATGGTAAACCTAATCCAGAGCAGGAAGCCGGATCTTAGATTGAGTAGATGGAGAACATCTTTGCTACCCTGAGCTATTCTAAATAGAGAAAGGTACAGTTTGCAGCCTTCCTACTTCATGACCTGCTTGAGACTGGTGGACTCAGGAGAAGGAACAAAAAAAGTGGGGTTGGACAGATTTCAAAACTAGGTTTAAGAAGGAATTTATTCGTCGCTGGGTTGTGGAGTGAAGAGAGGATGAATTTCAAAATTTCTACCAAGGAGGTCGAACAGTGCGTCTATATGCAGCAGACTTTACCCAACTGTTAAAATATTGTCCTCTGCTAGTGCAATCAAAAGCTGATAGGACAAGGTGATTGGTGAAAGGATTGCGACTAGAGTTAAGATGGGTATTGTTGAGCATAGATCTGGCTACTTATAGTGCTACTGTTGAGATTGCTTTCAGGATAGAAGGTGAGGATATTGATCAAGTCAAGCAAAAGAACAAAGGCGGATTCAAGAAATCTAATCAAAAGAGAGTTGAAGGATCACGATGGTAGAAGAAGGGAAAAATTCCCAGGAATGGAAATGTGATGGAAGGAAAATAACCCCTAAAATATTTCAATTGCAACGAAGAAGGACACAAGATTATCAACTGTCCACATCACCGACACTCATCCGAATAGATTGGTTCAAAGGGAGGCTATGCTACCTTGAAACCAGGACCATTGAGGAGGAATCCAGGACAGGCCATTCCTTCTAAACTGGGAATCAGTAAGCCTTAGGTGAACACACGAGTAGTTGCTTGGACAAGGTGAACTCTGATGCCACAGCCAAGGTAGAAGGTAAGATTTCTATTTATGATAAAGAAGCTAAAGTTTTAAAAGATCTGGGTTCTACGCATTCTTTTATTGCAAATCCCTTTGCTGAATCAGTGAAAGTCAAAAGTGAGGAAGTCCCATATGAAGTAATTGTTAGTACACCCTTGGAGAAACAAATGAATAGTGATCAGATATATCTAGGGTGTAAAATTTTGGTGGGAGATGCTGTGTTACAAGGGGATTTGATATCTTTGCCTTTGGAGGATTATGATGCCATTTTGGGAATGGATTAGTTGTCCTGACACCATACCCAAGTGGATTGTAGGCATAAGGTGGTGTAATTTTGCATACCAGGAAAATCTGTATTACTATTTATAGGGATAATTAGGAAAAGGATAATTTTCTGATATCAGGAGTTAAGGCGCGAAAATTGATTCGAAAAGGATGTGTGGAGTACTTGGCTTATCTTATAAATAAACCAAGTGAAATAAAGAAGGCAGAAGATGTTTGTGTGGTATGTGAATATATGGTTGTTTTCCTCACAGAATTGAAGAACTTGGCTCTGAAGAGGGAAATAGAATTTACAATTGATTTGTTGCCGACAGTAGAACTAGTGTCCAGAACTATTTATAGAATATCGTCGTCAGAATTGAAAGAATTGAAGTAATTGGAGGAGTTGTTGGAATAAGGTTTCATTTGGCCCAGTACGTCTTCTTGGGGAGCACTAGTGCTTTTGTGCAAAAGAAAGATAGAACATTGAGAATGTGTATAGATTATTGTGGTTTAAATGCAGTGACTGTAAAGAACAAGGACCCATTGCCTATGGCCGATGAATTATTTGATTAGCTGCAGGGAGTAGGATGCTTTTCTAAGCTGGACTTGAGGCAAGGGTATTATCAAGTTCGTATTCAGGAAGAGGATATTCCGCAACTGTATTTAATACGCGATATGGGCATTATGAGTTTGTTGTAATGCCATTTGGCATTACTAATGCTCTTGCCACATTTATGGATTTGATACATTGAGTGTTCCAACCGTATCTGGATAGTTTTTTGTGATTTTTATAGATGATATATTGGTATATTCTGAAACCCTCAAGAGTATGAAGTACATATTCGGAAGGTGTTGGAGAAGTTATAGGAAGCTAAGATATATGCCAAATTCAATAAGTTTGAATGTTGGTTAAATGAAGTGGCATTCTTGGGACTTGTAATATCTAAAGAAGGAATCACAGTAGATCCTACAAAGGTTGAGGCAGTTGTGAATTGGAAACATTCTGAAAACCCAATTGAGTTGTAAATTTTTTTGGGCTTGACTAGATACTCTAGGAGGTTTATTGAGCAATTTTCTAAAATTGCGTCACTTTTAACCCGGCTTACTTAGAAGAAAGTTCCTTATGTTTAGATAGAGAAGTGTGAAAGAAATTTCTAAAAGTTGAAGCAGAGATTAAGCACCACATTGATTTTAGCTCTGCATGTGATGAATAAACCTTATGAGGTGTATATTGATGCATATAAAAAGGATTAGGAGGAGTGTTGATGTAAGAAAGAAGAGTGATAGCATATATTTTGAGGAAACTGAAACCCCATGAAAAGAATTATCTCATGCATGATTTGGAGTTGGCAGCAATTGTGTTTGCTTTGAAGAAGTGGAGGCATTATTTATATGCTGCTGAGTTTGAAATTTTCACAGACTATAAGAGTTTGAAATATATTTTCACCCAAAATGATTTGAACATGAGACAGTGTCGATGGATAGAATTCTTTGAAGAATTTTACTGTTTGATTAAATATCTCCCTAGAAAGGCAAATGTAGTAGCAGATGCTTCACATAGCACTACAAAAAAAAGTGAATTTTGGCAACACAAGAGAAAGTGTGGCGAAATTGGCCAAAACTATGGCAAATACGTTTTTGCCATGGAAACACCACGATTTTTGAGACGTGGGCGTTACGGCCATTGCAAAAAGTTTGGCACAGTTGTGTAGTCGTGGAGAATACCTTTTGTCACGGATTTACCATAGTTTTGGAGTCGTCGTAAATAAATTGTGGTATTTGTTCATGGACTTTTGCCGCAGTTTTTCGTAACAATTATTAACTGTTGGCAAATATTTCAATTTTTTGTCATGATTTTTTTTAACATTTTACAACTGTGGGGAATATTATTTGTTATAATTAAATTTCTATTGGAAATAATCCTTTTTGTTACGGTTCTTTTCCAAATTGACATAACCATGGGTAATGCCTATTTGTTACGATTTTCTTACTGTTGTAATTAATACTTTTTGCCATGCTTTAAAGCTTCAGAAAAAATAATACGTAATTTTTGGACAAATTTCCATATTTTTTACATCCGTAGTGAATGAACATTGAATTCAATATGATGATATTAACTACTTTTTTTTTTCCTTCTACTTTAACAAGACCATCTACTATACATATAAAACTATGAAAACCTCTAATATTAACAATCGACTATCATCCATTGAATGAACATTCAAAATGCCATCTTCTATTAATAATAACTTAATATGCACCAAAAAAACTAAATGGAGCCTGATAAGTATTATGAATCTAATCCTTAATATTAGTTCAAAATAATCCAAAACAAAATCACAATTCTAACCATGACATCCATCAGAAGTCATAAAAATTCATTGAGGACAACAAACAATGTTATAATTAAATGAACCTTCGACCACCTTGATCTTTCTTCCTCCTATCATTAAGAAAAAAAAAGGACAATATTACTTCTTAATAAAGCTACAAGTCTGAATTTCTAAAGTCACTAAAAATCTGGTTTCAAATATATATGTAATCATCCACTTTAACGTAAAATTCAGAATCATGATCATTTTCAATCACATAGTTCCTTGAAGTTAAAAATGACAAGGAACAAAAATTGTTGGTGTACACTGGCAAACTCACTTTTGTAAATAACTTTGAAACTTCTAAGAATACCATCCCACAAGAGGATGAAAAAAATGTCAAAAAATTCCTGAAAAAAAAATGTCAAAAAATTCCTGAAAATTCAAAAAGATTATATGTACTCGTTTCAATTCCTATTTAATTTCTGTTGGTAGAAACACCATAATGCCTCATCTTTTGGAGAAGAAATTGGAAGAAGAAACAAGAAGAAAATTTTATAAAACAAAAACTATATATCATTACCAGAAAAGCACAGAAGCCAGATATAATTCAACCAACATGCTGCATTACATGTTGCACAAAAGCCAGATATAAAACAAAAACTACATAACATGTTGCATTTTCTGTCTTTGAAATCCATATTTTGTTAAGCTATTTCTATATATAAGTGAGTGGCTTTCAAGAAATTGCCTTGACATGAAAAGGAAAAGAAAAAGGTGGAAATATATTAAAAAACAGAAAAAGCAATTCCATTCTTGATCTAGGACAATAAAATAGAGTGGACATGTGTTTAACATCATAAAATCTAAACTTTCCAACATCTTTTCAAAAGCAATAGATTGATCTAAATATATTTGTCCTTGAGTTCTTCTCAGTCTCATACCTAAAATTGAACTTCTACCAAATCTTTCATTTCAAATTTGTCTGATAAATAACTTTTCACTTTGTGAATAATGTCTAGATATGTCTCAAAATTTAGAATATCATCCACATATAGACAAAATATTATATGTTCTTCGTTATATTCTTTGGTACATATGCATTTATCATGATTGTTAACATAGAAAACCATAACTCAAAGATGGATAATGTTCAAATTAAATCCGAAAATCATAAGGAAATTTTAATCTAGGTAAACAACCCACCAATAACAGGAAATATAACAAAAAAGTCAAACGAAAATGATAGATAAAAGCTAAGAATTCATATATACTATTGTAGAAATATTTAAGTATTTTATCAAATACTTGATAGGCAAGCAGTTCAAATAAGGGTAATCAAGTAATGTGATGCCATCACAACCTCAAGGGAACAATTTGATGATTAACATATTCACCCAAGGCAATGACAACACAAGGAATTTAGGATTTAAGAGATAAATTGATATGAGCTAAAGATGCACCAATTGCTTTCATGCTTTAGCATAAAGCACAAATCAAAAAACTTCCTGGTAGCAAACAAAAAGTTTTATCCCACTAAGAATAAGTTAATAAGCAATGAAACAATGATATTTCAAGGATGAAAGCAATGGAAGACTCATAAATGCATTCCAAAGCCATAAGACACTATGTTAAACACTTGGTGTGCACAAATTCGTCACTCAAAACAAGTAAGAAATTTCACCCTTGTAACTATTCGATACTCAAAGTTCACAAGCAAATTTCATTCCCAATACAATCAACATAATATCAAGAAATAACTTCACAGTAAGGAAATGGCAAAGATTTGAATTTTATAGCTAACAAAAATAGCATAATAAGAGTTCCAAGATTTTGAATTTTGTATGCAATGTTCTTGAAGAAATTTGTACATTTTGCCCAACGAAAAAAGCTTAATTGAAATCAAAACTTTGTAGCTATGATACCACTTTGGCAGTGACATGAATGGGCCTCCAAATTAGCTCTTAATCACGAGAAACAAGGCTGCAATTTTGTCACTCAAAAGCATGCCAAAATAGCGGACTTTTGTTCAACAGAGTTCAACAAGAATGGAAGCATAAATCTACCCTCAAAACCTAGGAAAATTAACCCTTCAATAAAGATAGTTTGAAGGCTCAAACAACATAAATGAAGGCTTAAATTCATGATAAAAAATGTTCATGTTGTGCCCTAGAGGCAATCACTTGTATATTGTATATGACACATTTTACTTTAATAAATGGCATTATTTATCTTACAGTTTCTTTTGTTTATTTTTAAGTAATATAAATGTTCGATGAAGTCCCTAATACAACACTGTGTTAAGAAAATCATGATAGAGATCATGATATGAGATTCCTACTACACTGTATAATGTTGGTATTTAAATAGTCCCTACTCATAGTATTAATGAGATAGGACATCATTAATCCGTGAAGACTAGCTTGTGTTAGACTTCCTGATTCGATCAGGCATTGGTTCTCATATCCATGAGTATTGAGATACTCAAAGTTAACACATGGATGCTTGTTAATGGAACAAATTCATTGGATAACCTAACTATGAGATAATCACATGGATAACTATTTAGTGCCAATAATATAATCTCAATATAGCAAACGTGCAAGTATCCTTAACTTGAGATCTCCAAGGTACTTTATTTGCTGAGTATTGTACTTTGATTCCAATCTCTGGAGCTCAATTGAGGGCCGCCTATGGGATGGATATTGGGTATATTGTGAGGTAAACGAAAGTAGATGAGAGGGTCAATAAAGGATTCACCACTTCTAATAATAGGGGCGAATATCTCACGGACACTTGTAGGAATTACTACTCGAGAAGTCCTTGGCCAAAGCGATTGTGTATTAGAAATAGTTCCAATTAATACACATCTAGAGTAGTGGGTTTCTGGTACAAGTACTATTGTATTCGGGCCAGAATTAATTCTGGATGGAGTTGGCACTAATTCCGTACTCCAAACCGAATGAGATATTGTATGGTGAAAGAAGTTAATTGCACAGTAGTTTGTTATTGAAGGGTTCATGTCAAGCCACTTGACTTCCTAGACTCTTGGGTGGTCATGATATGTTGCTAGATACTACTCATGATCTGGGAATATGGGTTTATTAATTAATGAATTAATAAACCAATCCTTATTAGAATTAATATAACAAATTCTAATTAATTATGGATTACTAATCTCAAAAACATTTGGATTAATTCATGTTCGTTATGTTGGGTATCTCTCACGCATATCATATATGTCGCAGCGGAAAATAAAATGAGATTCCATCCCAGGATCTGCATATGTGTGGAAAACAAGACAGAAAGAGAATAAATGTAATAGCTTTTTATCTTTCTTTGATCGTCTGAAGAACAAAAATTTTCTTCTTCAAGTCAGACGCGATCCAGCAATCCTCTTGATCAAACACCACGAGAGTTGAACATCCAACCACTATAATCACAGTGTGTGATTATTTCTAACAGTAATCCACACAAAGGATACACTCAAGCACGAAGTTTACTATGCTAGCATAAAATCTAAGTGGCAGCTAGGGTTACTTGTTTTCAGAAAAATAACGTGATAGAGAGAGAAGAGAAGAAGTCGTTTGTCGCCTAGGGTTTCCATGGATCCAACCTCTGCTAGGGTTTCGAGTATGTCATACATATAAACCGAAAATGCCTACAAAAATTGAGAATTCTAATCCTATTAGAATTCCCTAATTGTAATTGGAAACATCAAGTTCTCACAATTACAATTTGGACCATAATTATAACTAATTATAATTTGGCCACAACAACTTCTCTTTCTCGCAATTAACCCCACTATGTTATCAAATAACATCTTGAGTATACAATCCTCTATTATGTATATAACCTATTAGGTTTTCCAGTCAGTTGGTAGAGAACATGAATTAATCCAAACGTCTTTGTGATTAATAATTCATAATTAATTAGAATTAATCCTATTAATTCTAATTAGGATTGGTTTATTAATTCATCAATTAATAAACCCATATTCCCACATCATGAGTGGTATCTAGCAACATATCATGACCACTTACGAGTCCGGGAAGTCAAATGGCTTGACATGAACCATTCAATAACAAACTATAGTACAATTAACTCCTTCCACCATACAATACCTTATTCGGTTTGGAGTACGAAATTAGTGCCAACTCCCTCCAAAATTAATTCTGGTCCGAATACAATAGTACTTGTACTAAGAATCCACTACTCTAGATATGTATCAATTGGAACTATTTCCAATACACAATCGCCTTGGCCAAGGACTTCTCGAGTAGTAATTCCAATAAGTGGACATGAGATATTCGCCCCTACACAATGTACCCAATATCTATCCCATTGGCGGCCCTCGATCGAGCTCCAGAGATTGGAATCAAAGTATAATGCTCAACAAACAAAGTACTTTGGAGATCTCAAGTTTAAGGATACTTGTACATTTGGTATATTGAGATTATATCACTAGCACTAAATAGTTATTCATGTGATTATCTCATAGATAGGTCATCCAATGAACTTGTTCCATTAACAAGTATTCATGTGTTAACTTTGAGTATATCAATACTCATGGATATGAGAACCACCGCCTGATCAAATCAGGAAGTCTAACATATGCTAGTCTTAACCATTAATGATATCCTGTCTCATTAATACTATGATTAGGGACTATTTAAGTACTAACACTATACAATGTAGTAGGAATCTCATATCATGATCTCCTTAACATAGTGTTGTACTAGGGACTTTATCAAATAGTTATATTACTTAGAAGTAAATAAGATAAACAATAAGATAAATAATGCATTTTATTAAAGTAAAATGTGTTATATACAATGTACAAGTGATTACTTCTAGGGCACAATACTAACAAACTCCTACTTGCACTAGAGCCAATAATTCATGTATCTAATACTGAATGACTCAACATGACAATCATGTTTCTTTTGGGATAGTGCTTTTGTAAGTGGGCCAGCTATGTTCTCATCTGTGGGAACTCTCTCTATTTTTATTTCCTTACCTGCTTCAAAAGTGGCCATGTACTCATCTGTATGAATAAATTTGAATGTAATAGGATATATTTTGGTACATAATCTAGCATAATATCTAAAAAAATAACCAAAACCTAACGCATTTACAAAGATAAGCATGTTATATTAACAATCCAACCATTAAATTTGTTAAAATCACTATAAAAAGTATTATGAAAAAATTTGAAGTTAATCGGATATACTTTGGTACATAATCAAACATAATATCTAAAAAAAAAATCTAAAACCTAATGCATTTACAAAGATAGGCATATGAAATTAACAATCCAACCGTTAAATTTGTTAAAATTACTATGCAAAGTGTTATGACAAAGTTTTAAAATAATCGGATATGTTTTGGTACACAATCTAAAATAATATCTAAAAAAAATCCAAAACCTAACGTATTTAAGACATGCGGATCAAATTAATGATCTAACATTAGATTTATTAAAATCACTAATAAAAGTATTATGACAAAATTTTAAGGTTATCGGATATAATTTGGTACATAATCTAGCATAATATCAAAAAAAAAAAAAAAAAATCCAAAACCTGATGCATTTATAAAAATAGGCATATCAAATTAATGATCCAATTATTAGATTTTTTAAAATTATTATGAAAAGTGTTATGACAAAATTTGAAAGTAATCAGATATATTTTGGTATATAATCTAATATAATATCTAAAAAAATATCCAAAACCTAACGCATTTACAAAGATCTGCGAATCAAATTAATGATCCAACCATTAGATTTATTAAAATCACTAAGAAAAGTGTTATGATAAAATTTGAAGGTAATCGGATATAATTTGGTACATAATCTAGCATAATATCTAAAAAAATATAAAAAACCTAACGCATTTATAAAGGTAGGCATATCAAATTAACGATCCAATCATTTGATTTGTTAAAATTATTAATAAAAATATTATGACAAAATTTGAAGGTAAACAGATATTTTTTGGTATATTATCTAGCATAATATTTAAAAAAATATCTAAAGCCTAACACATTTACAAAGATATACATATCAAATTAACGATCCAATTTTAAATTTGTTAAAATTGATAAGAAAAGTGTTATGACAAAATTCGAAGGTAATCGGATATATTTTGACACATTATCTAGTAGAATATCTAGAAAAATATCCAAAACATAAAGCATTTATAAAGATAGGCGTATCAAGTTAATGATCCAACCGTTAGATTTGTTAAAAATACTGAGAAAAGTGTTATGACAAAATTTGAAGATAATTGGTTATTTTTTGACACATAGTCTAGCATAATATCTAGAATACTTTTTGAAAAAAACTATGTAGTTGGTCCAAAAAACTTTATAAAAATTAATAAAACTTTAAAAAACTTTATAAAAACTAGGTAGTTGGCCCAAAAAAACTTTATAAAATAGTAATATCAAGATTTGAACACAATACAATTATCTCAACTATGGTGTTTAATGAACGCTTCCATTTTATGTTGACATTTTTTAATATTTGATAAAATAAGAAAAAATATACTTTTTCCACAGTTTAGTAAAACTGTGGCAAATAAAAGTTTTTTACTCACAATTTCAAATCTCTGTGGCAAAACATTATTTTTACCCACACAATTTTTAAATTGTGGTAAAAAAGAACATTTACTTACAGAAATGTGACCGTGACAAAATAAAGTGTTACAAAAAAGATTTATATGCCACGGAATTCAAAACTGTGGTAAAAACTAAGCTTTCACCACAAATTTTGCTATGTTGTGAATAAAAGCGTTGCCAAAAGCCACTTTTTTTGTAGTGTAGGAAAGTGAGATTGTCTGCACTTCATTGGTACAAACTCCAAAATTGGAAACACGGGTGATTGAAGGAGGAATTAGGATGAAAAATATTTCAATTCAAACTATCTTTTCGCAACAATTGAAAGAAGAGCAGGAGAAAGACGAAAAATTGCAAAATTTATCCAAGAAAGCAGTAGATGAAGGGAAAGGTGATTTCCATATTGATGATGTTGGAATTCTTCGATATAGTGACAGATATTGTTTACCAAAGTAAACGGGCATGAAATAGGAAATTTTAACTGATGCACACTGAAGTAAGTATACAATCCACCCAGGAGCAGTCAAGATATATCGAGATCTAAAACAGTGCTACTGGTGGATTGGGATGAAGAAAGACGTTGCTCAATTTGTAACTCGGTGCCTTACATGTCAACAGGTGAAAGCGGATCAACAACGACTGGGAGGATTATTACAACCATTACTAGTACCCTCACGAAAATAGGATGAGATCACTATGGATTTTGTAATAGGGTTATCAATGACTGTAGGACAACGTGATACTATATGAGTTGTAGTGGATCAGGTGACTATGTCCGCTCATGTTATTCCTATAAATCAACAAGACTCTTTGGAAAAACTAAGTAAGATTTACATGGAAGAGGTGGTCAGAGTACATGTAGTGCCTTCCAGTATTGTGTCTGATCGTGACCCGAGATTTACTTCAAAATTTTGGAGCAAATTACAGCAATTATGTGGGACACGATTGAAGTTTAGTACAGCGACACATTCACAAACAGATGGACAATCAGATCGAATGATTCATATTTTGGAAGATATGTTGCGGACATGCGCAATAGACTTTGGAGCAAAATGGATTGATAATTTGGTATATGTAGAGTTTGCATATAATAACAGCTACCAATCAATTATTGGGATGGCTCCGTTTGAAGCTTTGCATGGAAGAAAATGTCAAATGCCTCTATACTGGGAAAGTTTAGGGCGAAACCAAAATGCTCCGGATGCTTTGGATCTTGAAAAAACAAAGAGGGCGGTAGAGTTAATCAAAGTAAGATTGGAAGCTGCTTAAAGTCGGCAAAAGAGTTATGCTGACCAACGTAGGAAAGACTTGGAATTTATGGAAGGGGATCAAGTATTTTTAAAGTTGACGCCAAAACGTTCTTTGGGAAGCAAAGTACAAAAAAAGTTAGCACCACAGTACATTGGACAATTTCCCATTATGGAAAGAATTGGAAAAGTGGCGTATCAATTAAATTTGCATGCAGAGCTACAAGTCATTCACGATGTATTTCATATATCTCAGCTTAAGAAATATGTAACTGACCCTGAACATGTACTGAATGAAGAACCAATTGAGAGGACTCCAGATTTGAGTTATGAGGAGAAACCAATTAGAATTTTAGAATTTGCTGAGAAATAATTGAGGCGTAAAAGAATTCTATTGGTGAAAGTACTTTGAAATCATCACCCAATATAAGATGCTACATGGGAGGTAAAAGCAGAGATGCGTAGGGAGTATCCAGAGCTTTTTTGAGGCATAATCTTAATTTGGAGGACGAAATTTTCTGAATAAGGGAAAATTTATGATATCCCAATATTTTGTACTTTAAACTATGACTACTTTGTATAGAAAGAGAATTTTTATGTAATGCTAGAATAAGAAATGATTAGTTTAATAAGATGAAGGTTTTGGTGCTAAAAAACCTTTTAGGGATATAATTGGAATTTGGACGCAAATTGTGGAAAACTGAGCGAGAATTTTGAAATTTTGAGAGGCACCGTTTGCTCCATTCCACGCATGGATCGAGATAGTAAAATAAAAGTTTTTCCTATGTGGGATTGATGACGCATTGAATTAAGTATATTTCTGAGGAAAAATAATTATTTCTGAAGAAATAAGGAAAAAGGAATTAAAAGTGTACAAGTATTGATATGTGATTGGTGGAAGGATACAAGTGGTGAATCATGATTGGTTGCATGAACAATCATGCACGGAGTTTCTATAGAATTCTATGGATTTCTTGAGAATTCCAAGCGAACACCTAAGTATATAGGTGGACCAATAGAAAGCTTCCAAGTATATTGTAATATCCTATATTTTTACATTTTAGTGGGTGACTACTTTTGATAGAACGAGAATTTGTATCAGTGACCAGACCAAGAAATGATCAGTATAATGAGATGAGCATCTTAGTGTAATAAAATTATCCATGGGTGTTATTAGAATTTTAAAATTTATAGGGACCTAGTTGGAATTTTTGTACTTGTTCTACCCATATCCTAAATATTTAGATTGCGACTACTTTGTACAGTGTAAGAATTTGGGTATAAGCCCATAACAAAAGTTAATCAATACGATGAGACGAACATTTTGGTATAATTTGAGTTTTCAGGGATATTATCCTAATTTTGATCGCGATTGGGATTTTGAGCACAAATTGGAAAGAATTGAGAATTTTGGTTTCCACTATTGGGTTCAGTGAAATTTATAAATTCCATTGGTAGAATAAAATATTTTTCCAATACGGGACGGAATTATAGTTATTTTTTGAAAAAATTCTGAAATGCGATCAAAATTGTGACAAGCGACGTAACATGATTGGTGGATGAAAACAAGTGTTACAATATCATTGAAGGAGTGAAATATTTGTGGCATTATCTAATTGCAAAATCTTGTTGCATAAGTTTAAGAATTAAGGAATTTAATTAAATCAACCAAAAAGAAAAATGGTTGAAAATGGATAGCCCACAATTTGTGAACTGGTCACAATTGTTGACCGTATATGGCGGTGAAGACATAGTCAAGCTTGGAGAAGGAAAAGGAAAAGAATGAAAAAGGAAAGAAAAGTTAGACAAAAATACGAGAAAAAAAATGAGACAGAAAGCATTTCTTAAGAGAAAAAGGAAGAACTTGGAGGAAATCAAGCTTGGAGAATCACACAAACAAGGTAAAAGGCTATACTTCATGAATCAAAATTATAGATTTCATCGTGGTGATTGTTTTGATATAAATTTTATCATGAAATCATGAAGATTATGATTATGTGTAGCATTATTTGTGAACTATGTGAAGAATTATGTGTGTGAGTGTGTGCCGGCTATTTGAAGGGTTCATGTACTATATTTTGTATGATGGATAGGTGTGTTTTGATGGTGATTTGAGGGGTTGATCATGGTTGTAAAAGATGGTAGTGGAATTGGAAAGGAAACGGAAGTTAAACGCTTAAGAGAATTAATTATGATCATTCTTGGTTGTAGATGTTGGTTTTGAGTTGTTTAAATACAAACTTGGTAACTTGCTTGAATCTGAAAAATCTGAAGAATTAAGGGTGTTTCGAAGGGAAAGGAAGCAGATTAAGCGTGCAATAAATGTGATAAAGTAAGGAGAACAAGTAGGTGGAGTTGCTTGTGGAAAACGGATAAAATCCATAGAAATTATGAGACATTTTCGTCTCAGTAGTTTCTGGATGAAATTGAAGTTGAGGGAATGGACTCCATAGAAATGTAGTTGAAGGTCTAATGAGATTTTTTATATAAAATGGAGACCAATCAGAGTTGTGGATAAAAAATTATGAACAAAACAAAATGTTGTAGCAAAGAGGTAAAATGAAGAATTTCATTTTAAAAGAAATGAACTCAAAGGAGTTTTATTTATATGAAAAGAGGAATGAAAAGAATGAGAATCATGAAGATATATTATGCTTATGAAGAGAAAGGAAATGTGGAAATAAGAAATAAAGGATTTGGATACACAATATGTGTGTGTGTGTGTTTATTCTACAAAGAGAATGAAGTAATATTATGTTATTTGTTGGAAATAAATAAATGCATTCTATGTTTGTACAAGCTGCCGATTTTGTTGTAGCTTGGTTGTGAAAATACAGCTTTGATCATGACTAGAAATTGTGTGAATGAATGATGTTTACGAGAGAAAATGAATGAATTAAGTGAAGATTATATGCTTTAGAGAAGAAAGAACAAAGATGAATCATGTTTTGTTGGAAAATGGATTTAATAAAAAACAATTATGGGCTGTTTCATGTCCAGTAATCTGTCTTGTTTTTGGATTTGAGCATAGCAAGATTATGAGATAAAAGTTAAGGATTCTAGGAACGTTTTGGCACCAGTTGGAAGTCATTTGGACTTGTGGACAGAAAGTTATAATAAAAATACCAAAGAATGCCAAAACTGTGATGGGATTTAAAGTGCTGAGACTTTGTCATGAAAACTAAACGAAATGGCGAAAGGAAAAGGTATTCCATGAACTGGAAATTATTAAGGAATGTCCTAGAGAGATTTTGGAACTAGTTTAACATCATTTGGATATGTGGATTGAAAGATATGGTAAAAATATGAAGACATGCCATACAAGATAAAATACAGAAATTGTTGAGCTAATATATTATGTTTGTTCTATTGAGTTCAATATAGTAAATGTGATCATAAAGCTAAGTGAATGTCTTATGATTACATGGAATTCAAGAATGGAGAAGAGTTATGTAAAGGAAATATTATTCGTTCAATTACATTAAGTAATTATGTGCTTTTGTGAGGATGCGAATATCAGAAACGGATGATACCTTCGTTAACGCATTTATTTGAAAGATTAAAAAACTAAGAAAGAGTGAATCACTCTTATGATGTAGAGGCAAATACTACAAGGATTCTGTGAAGTCTGAAGAATGACAAATTGCGAAGTAGTTACATTAGTCACGGTGAGTCTCACTTGTTTTACAAACCATGTCTTATGCTTGTGAAATTATGTTTTATTGAAAAATGTTCTATGAATCTTTTTGGTTTCTCTAAACAAGAATACAATTTTTCTGAGAAAGAAATTACATCTTCATATGTTAGATTTGAATGAAAACATGGATTTTCTTTTTTGGAATTATTTATAGTAAGTGACAACTTCTTCAAGTATAACAATGAGATTGAGGAACCTTTGTATTTTCTTGAACAAGATACGGTTTTCCTAAATGAGAAATGGTTTCTCTGAATGGGAAATTATTGGAGACATTAGAAACTTTATAGAAAGGATTTTTTGGAAAATGTAAATTATGAATATGATGAAAATATAGTTGGGATTTCTTGAATTAAATTCTTCTTTTTAGATCAGAATTCAGGAATTCCTAAATAATACTCTTTTTGTAATCGGGTATTCTTCAAATGATGAAAATACCCTTGGAAACTTATTTTATCATACAAAAAAGGACTTTTTATCATTTTTTCCTATGGTTTTGGAGAACAACCCCTCAGTATGAGATTAACTTTTGGAAAATGGCATTTTACCCCCAAAAATTATTTTGTTGGTATTCCTTTGGTAATAAGATTATTAGTTGGCCTTGACAGCCAATGGGATTAATTAACTGGTTTTTTTGAACCAGTGTGTTCAACTTCTGGAAAATGATCTTTTGGCCTCAAAAAATATTTTATTTGGAATTCCCTTGGGAATATGGTGTTGGTACTGGTCTTGTGAACCAGTGAAGACTTTGAGTACTCAGTAAGTGCTTTGATCTATATACTTGCTCTCATTTGAGGTAAACGACCCCAAATAACCTAGCTAGTTCCAGAGATTGTATTAATTCAAACGGGGCGATAGGACATTGACATTAGCTGTCCTAGCTAGCCGTTTAGTGCCTGGCAATTGCCTATGCCTTGTGTGCATATTATTCCGGGTTGTTCACGAAGTTAGGTAGGGACACCTGGCATGTTCAACCCTTGCCGCCTCGATGGTGATTGACATCAGGATTGGGACTCCTGGCGTTAAAGTGGCAAGTAGAATATTCTAAATATCTAATAATGCATAGTTGACTATTATAGGCTTGTGACCTAGTACAATAAGACTATGATGTCGCTCCGACAATGCACGGTTGAATGCTGTAAGGCATAGTCCCTGGCACACTAAGATCATGATGCTGAAGGCAAAGCCTTGTGAACTTTACACGTAGGCCGACCTTCTAGTGAGAGAAGCGCCTATATCTCTAAAATTGGGGCAATGATACTGGATAAAATTCAATTTTCTTAAAATGATTGATTTTTAAATGAACTACCTCCTAGTGAGTTGTAAAACTATTTTTAGTGGAAAATGCAATGCTTTCCTACACTGGTTTTATAAACCACAAATTGATAATACATTTGTCTCCTTAATTTATAAAACTAGTACACACAGGACCTACTGAGTAATTTTCACTCACATGTGTATTATTTTACTTTCAAAATTTTAGGGTTTAGAAGTGCAGTGAAAGCACGGTGGACTCCCAATTGCTCATGCTATATCTCAGATCTATTGTGCTTTGAATATTGTATCAGAAGATTGACTCCATGTATCTTCTTGTATTTAGTAAAGTATTTTGAGAAAATTTCTGTTGTGTGTTGAGTTAAATTCATTATAAAGACCTCTTGTCTAGGCAACTGGATAGGGCAATATCCCACTAAAGTGAAGCTTGCTATGTTTAGGAAAGGTGGGGTGTTACAAATGGTAACAAAGCATAGCGGACCCAGTAATACAACTTCTGATGGAGTATAATTGAGCCTCTAATGGGACATAATGGAGTCCATCATCATTTGTAGATTTACAGAGATTGTTAGCCCTAAGGGCATTTTCCTGTGTTTTGATTTATGACAAACATTGATGAGGACTAACTTGTGTGATCTATACGTAATAGGACATGTTTGACCTCAGTTCTTTCAAGGTGTGCAAATAAGATTACTAAGCAACTCTCGAGCAATGGAATCCAAGAATGGGTAATCAAGAAGAAGATAAGCTTAAGAGATTGCATACCAAGAAGTCTTTGTGGAAGAATTATAGACTAGGAATGGTTGTTAAGGTATTACTTGTAGAATTCTTGTCTATTTACCTTATGATTCAATTTATTTCTACCTTAATGCACACAAACAAAAAGATTTCAATGTTTAAGTCTTCAGAATTTTGGATTGAATAGCTTGGATGGTTCTGCACCCAAAAGCTTCATCCAAAATTTGTGAACCCTATCAAAATGTTTCTTCCTAGAAAAGTGTTATTTTGGACTCACCTTTTGGATGCACCCTCGTCCGATCATTAAGTCCAAAACACTGAAAAATCTAACAGCAAGAAACTAGTCGTTGGAGTTTTACTTTGTGCTTCTATAAAAGCCATTTAAACATGATTTTCTGTAAGATTTTTGTGCTATCTTTCTCAGAAACATCCTTACATTTTAGAATACAAAAATCTTCCTTTTCATTGTGCTTCAAAGTGATATTAAACTGTTTCAAAAGGTAAAAAGTTGTTGGTGCTCATTTTTTTTTTGCACATTTGCTCAAAAGTGTGAGCTATCTCTGTTTCATTATTACAATCCTTTTTGTATATTAAGGTTGTGGTGTAAAACCTATTTAGGGGTGAGCCTTGATTTGCAGTTGATTGAGTGGTTTGGTTAAAATCGAGTATGGTGATCCTCTCTTGAAACTGGTGTAGAAAAACACTATAGTGGTGGCTTGAGCTTAAAGAAATTTGGTTTAAAATCCTTAACTGTGAGTTTAAGGTAGTGAATGTAGATCTTGGTAGATCAAACCACTATAAATCTCATGTTCGTTCTCTTTGCATTTTATTTTGTCAGGTTGCAAACTTCCATGCTCAAATGTTTTCAATTATTCAAAACAAATCTTTATGATTCTCACCAACCCATCTTCATTCTTGTATTAATTGCACATCTCTTTTCTCATCTCATTCAGATCATAGTTGGTTCTTTAAGACGGCTCAAAAGCTCTTCTTTGCATCTCTAGCAAACACCTCGATTTGAAATATAAAAGGAGGATTTTTAAAGAGGGTTTTAAATTTGCCAAAAATTTTATTCACCCCCTCTAAGATTTTTCATTTGGTATCAGAGTGTTGGTCTACTCTTCTTCGACTAAACAGCCTTGTAGAAAAGATCCATATGGCAAATATCTCCTCTTTTTCCTATGTCAAGGGATTCTCGATAAATAGACCTCCTTTGTTCACTAGGAGTAATTACAAATTCTGGAAAAATCGCATGAAGATCTATGTTTGCTCAATCTCCATATGTGTTCATGCATGATATTAGTAGAAGGTCTTACCCTCTCGTCTCGTTTTGGTTGCCATCTCCATTGTCATGTAAATAAATTTTCTAACTCTATCTAACCTATGTAATCAAGTTATAATAATTTTCTAAGTGAAGAAAGCTCGAGTTATATTTGAGAGGAGTTTATATGAGAAGAGAAATTATACAAGAATAATAGAGAAGGCAGGATACGCAGACCCTATTTTATTAAAACTAAAATTGTGAATAATGCATGAATAGATATATTTGGTTTTATAACCATCCATCATGCTCAAAAACACATTAAGCAAAATAAAACATAGCATACAATTCCAAAATCACTATTTTAGAAATAAAATCTAAAATCAGAATTTTAGAAAATATTTATATTAATTTCTAAAATCAAATTTTAGATATTAACAAAAGTTTCCAAAATCAAAATTTGGAAATTTCTAGATAGATTTATATAAAATATAAACTTCCAAATCATTATTGTGGAAAAATAATATAGTTAGTCTCAAAATCAAATTTTGAGAAAAATAAATTTTGAGTCCCTTTATCTGGAAAAAAATAAAAATGGCGGTCCCGCTATTAATTCCTAAAATCAATTTTTCCATCCCCCATTCAATGAGATTATCCCTTCCAAATCACTTCTAAAATCAATATTTTAGAAAATATATTAATTTCTAAAATTAATTCCAAAATCACTATTTTAGAAAATAGAATAAATTCTAAAATCATTATTTTAGAAAATATATTAATTGCTAAAATCATATTTTAGGAATTAAAATAATATACAATCTAAAATTAATATTTCAAAAAATATATTAATTGCTAAAATCATATTTTAGGAATTAAAACAATAATATAATCTAAATCATTATTTTAGAAAATATATCTTATTTTCCAAAAAGAAGATTTTTTGGAAAAATATTTTTTAGTCCCAAAGTTCAAACTTTGGAAAAAAATAGGCATCAAGTGAAAGAAAAAAAAAAGAATATGTGGGCCACGTGCAAGAAGACAAAAACCGTGGGTTTGACGGAACAAAGATTTTTTTTTTATTTATTTAAATAGGATAGGAATTGCATCATGGGGAGGATGTGTATAATCCTCCGCAGGATTGCACAAACACAACCCATGTGCAAGCTCACATTCTGGGAGCCAAAATGGGCAAGCCGTGGCTTGGATTCTTGTGCCTAAAGCCGTGGCTTGGGGCAAAAATAAATTTTTTTTTTCTCTTCCTCGTCTTCCAAAAAACGATTTCAGAAAAAACTCTTCGAAACTTCTACGACAATTTCAAAGAACAATTCTCTAATAGATTCCAATTTTTTCTTTTTCGTTCTATGAGCTCATTCAAACCTTTTTAGTAAAATAAAACCAGAACAAATCGAAATTTGTTCAGGAAAAATGACAATCTCAGGAAACCAGTTTCCTTTTACAGTTAGAAACAACACACCCAGAAAAAAAACAAATTTCTCTGCAAGAACTAACAAATAACAATCTTCTAATTTTTATAGTTCGATGCAACCAAAGCCCACAGAATCAATTTTTTTTTTCTTTCACAGACCACTCATGTGAAAAATGATTTTTCACAAAGAACAGAGAAATAGCAATGAAACAAATTTTGTGGCCAAAACACAACCCATTAATGCATAAATAAAGGCTCTGATACTACTGTTAGGAGTTCTTCATGCATAATTATGGTTGCGCAGCGGAAAAAAACAAGAATTCCACACTGAGGATAACGTTTTATGCATTAATAGGTATTAAATGATAGAGAAATCATACCTTCTAAGTGCCTCTATGAAAAAAAAAATTCCTTTTGCTTTGAGGTGCGATCCAACAAACACAGAGAATATCTTCTCCTTCGTTCCGTCAAAGCACCACAATCTAAGTATAGGATTATCTTCAATAAAGTCCACACGAGAATGGTGCTCAAGAATCGCCAAAGAATTTGTGCTAGCAAAATTCCACTGGTGGCTAGGTTTTGTTGTTTCCAGAAGAAGAATAATATAAAAGGAATATATCCTTCATCCTTTTGGTAATCAGAATCCATAGCAAACATGAATTCTTTCTTACCAATTGTTATTATGATTTTTGTTAATTACAATATGGCCCACAAATTGTAACTAATTAAAATTTAACCACAATAACTTCTTCTTTTCACAATCAACTCTATAATGTTATCGAATAACATCTTGAGCACTTAATTCTCTATTGTGTGTGATCTATTAGGTTTTTCGGTCTATTAGTAGCAAAATATGAATTAATCTAAATGTCTTTAAGATTAATAAACCTTAATAATTTTAGAATTAATGAGTTAATTCTAATAAGGACTGATTTATTAATTCTCTAATTAATAAATCCATATTCAGTAGACCATGAGCAGTATTTAGCAACACATCATGACCACCCAAAAGTCTAGAAAGTTAAGTGGCTTGACATGAACCTTTCATTAAAAAATAACAGTGCAATAAACTCCTTTAACCATACAATACCTTATTCGGTTTGGAGTACGGAATTGGTGCCAACTCCTTCCAGAATAATAAATTAATTCTTGTCCAAATATTTTAGTACTTGTTCCCGAAATCCACTACTCACTATATGTATCAATTGGAACCATTTCTAATATACAATCGCCATGGCCAAGGACTTCTCAAGTAGTGATTTCTACAAGTGGCCGTGAGATATTCACTCCTACTATTAGGAGTGGTAAATACTTTATTAATCCTCTCAACTACTTTCATTTACTTCATGTTGTACCCAATATCCATTCAATAGGTGGTCTTGTCTAGACTCCAGAGATTGGAATCAAAGTCCAACACTTTGCAAATAAAGTACCTTGAGATCTCAAATCTAAGGATACTTGCACATTTACTATGATAAGATTCTATCACTGAAACTAAATAGATATCCACGTGATTATCTCATAACTAGGTCATCCAATGTACTTGTCCAGGTAACAAGCATGCACATGTTAACTTTGAGCATCACAATACTCACAGATGTAAGAACTACCACCTGGTCAAATCAGGAAGTATAACACGTGTTAGTCTTAACGTATTAATGATGTTCTATCTTATTAATGCTATGACTAGGGATAATTTAAGTACAAACACTATCCAGTGTAGTAGGAACCTCATATTATGATCACTATCATGATTTTCTTAACACAATGTTGCACTTGAGACTTTATCTAACAGTTATATTACATAAAAGCATAAATAAAACAAATTGAAAGATAACAAATGTCTTGTTTTACTTAATAATGCACAATATACAGAATACTTGTGATTACCTCTAGGGCATAACACTAACGTCTAAACCTTTCCAAAGAGAGTACAACAAGCCAAGGGAAGATTGTAAACCTAGGGAAGGTTAGAATAAGGACAAGGAAAAGGTCATGAAGAGGCCAAAATAGAATAGAGACATCAAGTGCTTTATATGTCTTGGCTATAGATATACTTCCCATGAGTGTCCAAGCAGAAGGGTTATGTACACTAATCCCTATAGAGAAGTCTTAATTGATGAAGAAGAAGATGGAGAAACGTAGCAAAAAGACCAAAGAGAAATTGGAGATGAGGAAAGTGATAAGGGGCAAGATGTTGGCCAAGGGTATTCCTTATTTGGAGTCACAAGAAGATCATTAAATTCTCAAGCAATTGAAGACCAAGATCATCAATAAAGAGAGAACATATTCTACACAATGTGTCTAATCAATAAGACCCTTTGTAGTGTCATTGTGGATAGTGGGAGTTGCACTAATGAGATTAGTGCAAGCTTAGCTAATAAATTGGGCATGAAATGGATTAAGCACCCTAAACCCTATAAGTTACAATAGTTGAATAATATTGGAGAATTAAGGGTTAAAAAACAAGTCTTGGTTTCTTTTGAGATGGGAAACTACAAAGATGATGTGCTATGTAATGTGAAGCCTACGCAAGCACGCTCATAGGGAGGCTTTGGCAATATGATAAAATTGTGAAGCATGATAGGAGGAAGAGCACTTATTCCTTTCTTAAAGAGGGATCCAAATTCACTCTTACCCCTATGCCCCCAAGTGAGGTGAACAAAGACCAAAGAATTATGAGAGAAATGGTGAAGACAAGGGAGCACAAGAAGCCAAACAAAAATAAGAGTTAGAGAAAAAAGGACAAGAAAGGAAAGAGAAAGAGTTGAAGGAGAGAATGGAAAGATAAATTCTTTTAACCATCATAGGTAAAAGTGAGTAAGGACAAGAGAGGAGAGGTAAACGAAGAGTAAACTACTTTACAAAAGGGAGTGAGATCACAAAAGCAATAGAAGCTAGGGAACTGGTTATTTTCTTATTTGCAAATGTTCTTATGTTTCTACTAATGATTCTACTTTGTCGTTGCCTAATGAAATTGCAGCCATCCTTTAAGAGTTTGACAATGTATTTCTAAATAAGGTGCCTGGAGGATTACAACCCATAAAAAGAATTGAGCATCAAATAGATTTTATGCCTGGAGCTATCATCCCCAACCAATCAGCCTATAGAACTAATCTAGACGAGGCCAAGGAATTATAAAAGCAAGTGGAGGAATTGCTCGAGAAGGGATATGTGAGAGAAAGCGTATGCCCATGTGCGGTTTCGGTTCTCTTGGTTCCCAAGAAGGATGGGACGTGACATATCTGTGTGGATTGTCACGTGCCATCAACTATATCACTGTTAAGTATTGTTATCCTATTCCTAGATTAGTTGACTTGCTTGATGAGTTGTTTGGTGCATGCATTTTCTCTAAAATTGATTTGAAATCCAGTTATCACTAAATTAGGATTAGGGAAGGGGATGAGTGGAAAACGGCCGTTAAAACTAAATAAAGGTTGTATGAGTGACTTGTTATGCCTTTTGGGTTATCTTATGCTCCTAGCATTTTCATGCATTTTATGCATCATGCTCTATGGGAATTCATTTGGAAGTTTGTTGTTGGGTACTTTGATGATATATTGATATATAGCAAGTCATATGTGGATCATTTGAATCCTTTAATGTGTTCTTATTGCTCTTTGAAGGGAGAAATTATATGCTAACTTGGAAAAATGCTCATTTTGTTTAGAGAGGATTACATTTCTTGGTTATGTTATGAGTGTTAAGGGGATTGAGGTTGATGAGGAAAAAATGAAAGCTATCCAAGATTGGCCCACTCCTACCACCATTACCCACGTTAAGAGTTTCTATGGGCTAGCTAGTTTTTATAGGAGATTTATCAAGAATTTTAAGAGGAGTGGTGAAGAAAAATGTGGGATTTAGGTGCGAAGAAGCCCAACAACAAGCCTTTCAAACCTTCAAGAACAAATTAAGCCAAACTTCAATTCTCATCCTACCTAATTTTGAGAAAGCATTTGAGATAGAGTATGATATAAATACGGTAGGGATAGGTGCAGTTTAAACCTAAGACCAAAAGCTCATTACATATTTTAGTGAGAAATTATCTGGAGCGACCCTCAATTATTCCACTAATGATAAAAAAATCTTTACCATGGTTAGGACCCTGGAGTATGGCAATACTACCTTTTACCAAAAGAGTTTGTGATCCATACCAACCATGAGACCCATAAACACCTCGAAAGCTAACAAAATTTGAACAAGAGGTATGCAAGGTGGATAGAGTTTATTGGGACATTTTCTTATGTCATTCAATGCAAAAAGGGAAGGAGAATGTGGTTGCGGATGCACTATCTCAAAAATATGCACTTTTAAACTCTTTGGATGCTAAACTTCTTGGTTTTGAACTTGTCAAAGATTTTTATGTTAATAATGAGAAGTTTAGGTATATTTTTCATGCTTGTGAGAAATGTGCATTTGCCAAGTATTATAAATATGATGGTGTCTTGTTTAGAGAGGCAAGGCTTTGTATGCCAAAGGGGTCTATTCCGGAATTACTAGTTAAGAAGGCCTATAGTGGGGGATTAATGGGACATTTTGGTGTTACAAAGACACTAGGCATCCTTAAGGAATATTTATTTGGCCAAAAATGAGGAGGGATGTGGAAAGACATTATTCCCAATGCATAATTTGTAGGTGGGCTAAATCTAGATTAGTTCCACATGATTTGTACACTCCTTTACCTACTCGAAATGCCTTGGGTTGATATTTCAATGGACTTTATCTTAGAATTGCCTAGATCCGAAGGGGGTAAGGATTCCATATTTATAATTGTTGATTGATTCTAAAAAATGGCTCATTTTGTGGCTTATTCCAAGACTAATGATACTTCCTATATTACAGATTTATTCTTCAAAAAAGTGGTAAGGATGTATAGGATATCAAAAACTATTATATCGGATAAGGATACTAAGTTTCTTAGTCATTTTTGGAGGGTCTTTTGAAACAAACTTGGCATTAACCTTTTGTTTTCCACAGCTTGTTACCCTAAACAGATGGACAAATGGAAGTGGTCAACCGAACACTCAACCAACTCTTGAAGACCATCATTAACAAGAACTTGAAGAATTGGGAAGAATGCTTGCCACACTTTGAGTTTGCTTACAATAAGACTATCCATTCTACTACTTCTTATTTTCCCTTTCAACTTGTGTATGGGTTTAACCCTCTAACTCCTTTGGATTTAGTTCCTTTGCCTAACGGTGAACAGATTAACCATGATGGAGCCAAGAAGGAGAAATTGGTGAAGACTCTCCATAAAAAAAGTGTAGGCAACCATTAGAAATCGAAATGAAGAGATCGCACCTAAGCAAAATCAAGGAAGAAAAAAGGTTTTATTTGATCTCGGCAATTGGGTATGGGTGCACCTGCGCAAGGAGAGGTTCCCTACTCAAAGAAAGAGCAAGCTAGACCCAAAAGGTGATGGGCCCTTCTAAGTTATTGCCCAAGTTGGAGATAATATCACATCGATTTACCTGGTGAGTATAAAGTGAGTGCAATGATTAACGTTAGTGATTTAACTCCTTTTGATGTAGGTGATGATTCATGGAAGAATCAACTTCAAGAAGGGGCAGATGGTAGGAATTAAGCTAGCTAAGTAGTTTAAACTCAAGAAAGGGGAACGACCTTGCAAGGACCAATAACAAGAGTAATGACCAAGAGGTTCCAGAATGATATCTAATTACTCCTACAACCATATTTGAGGATGGAAGAGATTTGGAAGGATGTTGAAGGTAGCCACGAGCTTAACATGATAACAATCTAAAAAGAACCCCAACAAAAACTCAAATTAGTATCCAAAGAGGGAGAAAAAGCTGAAGAACAGCATAAAAGCACCAAATTGGCGCCGGCCCAAGCAAGCTAAGCTGGTGCCAGCCGTGCACTTTTGGCGAATTGTTTGCTCTCTAGCAAAGAGTCGACGCTGGCCATAGTGCCGAAACTGCACCAGCTCATGTCAGGGTCTCGACCCCTATTTTGTGAATTTTGATCTTTTCTCTTATTTTTTCCTATTTTAAACATTTTGTAAAAACCTTTTAAGGCCTTAATTTGTCTTAGGACCTTATGGTAGTATAAATGCATCTTTTTATGATTTGACAATACAATCTACCTACTTTATTCAGATTTGAAAGAGAGAATCATTAGAGGTCTTTGCCTCATTATTCATCTTATTCAAGACCATGCTTAGGGTTTAGTTCTCCCTTTGAATGAGTCTCTAGATTTTATGGATAATCTAATATAGTTTCTCTTGATTGGGTCTTAGTTGTTTTGTTCTTCTAAGGTTTATCTTGAATTCCATTATTTGGGTGCCTATAGTTTCTATTCTTTTGTTCTTGTTTACCTTTGTTGTTTCAAGGATATTTGGATGAGTCACTAATTGATTTTACTACTATTCTTGTGGGTCTTTGATGCCTAATTCTCCAAGGTTTTGCTAGAGTATAAATAGATAGCTTCATTCTTCCATTTTGGCCACAAAACTCCACTATTTTGGTTCCATTATATGAGTTGAGATATTAGCCCGTTATCCCATCAAATTAACCTTTCAAGATCAATCATCTCAATTGTACAGGTAAATTACATGGACGTAGTGAACGGACCTATGTCCTCTATTTTAAGTTATGTAATATAATATGTGTTTTGTATGGCTTGTGTTGCATTTATTATTCATATTGCTCTATTTGTAACAAAGACTCCTAGTCTGGGAAATTGTACGGGGTTACCCCCAACAGTGCTACACACTTCCACTATGATTTCTGTTAGGAGTGTTACAATTAGTACTAGAGCAATATTCATGGGATATTGAGAGAATGAGTTTACTGAGAAAAAGCTTAATAAAGAGCAGGAGATAGGGGTAATTGGGATTTTAATGAATGATCCTAATCTTGAGATTACTTGAGACCTTCCCTATTTCTTCGAGTCTTGAACCTTCTGTATCAAGTAGCAGTGGAAATGAGATAAAGGATAATGCGATACATGTTCTAGCTAGTTATGTGTATAATACACCCAATATGGCTTTTATAGTATCCTTTGATGAGATACGTACATCTTTTCTTCTACTTGTATTGTGTTACCTGATAAGGTAGAGTTGTATTGCTGAAATTTATAGATGCCGCCTAAACAAGCAACTTGTCGACACCCCGAATCATTTGCCGAAGGTTCCTCAATAGAAAGAACCTAGTTTATGGCCTTAGATAATGCAATGCTAAATACTTTTCAAAAGGTGATAGATAACTTGCAGCAAATATCAGATAATCCCAATAATCATGATCGAAGGGCTGAGATGGCAGATGATCAAGCCCTGGAGCAATTTATAAAGTTCCACTCTCCCTAATTTTATGGTAAACCTAATCCAGAGCAGGAAGCCAGATCTTAGATTGAGTAGATGGAGAACATCTTTGCTGCCCTGAGCTATTCTAAATAGAGAAAGGTACAGTTTGTAGCCTTCCTACTTTAGGACCTGCCTGAGACTGGTGGACTCAGGAGAAGGAACAAAAAAAATGGGGTTGGACAGATTTCAAAACTAGGTTTAAGAAGGAATTTATTCCTCGCTGGGTTGTGGAGTGAAGAGATGATGAATTTCAAAATTTCTACCGAGGAGGTCGAACAGTGGGTCAATATGCAGCAGACTTTACCCAACTGTCAAAATATTGTCCTTTGCTAGTGCAATCAAAAGCTGATAGGATAAGGTGATTGGTGAAGGGATTATGACTAGAGTTAAGATGGGTATTGTTGAGCATAGATCTGGCTACTTATAGTGCTACTGTTGAGATTGCTTCCAGGATAGAAGGTGAGGATATTGATCAAGTCAAGCAAAAGAACAAAGACGGATTCAAGAAATCTAATCAAAAGAGAGTTGAAGGATCACGATGGTAGAAGAAGGGAAAAATTCCTAGGAATGGAAATGTGATGGGAGGAAAACAACCCCTAAAATATTTCAATTGCAACGAAGAAGGACACAAGATTATCAACTGTCCACGTCAGCGATGCTCATCCGAATAGATTGGTTCGAATGGAGGCTATGCTAGCTTGAAACCAAGACCCCTGAGGGGGAATCCAGGATAGGCCTTTACTTCTAAACTGTGAATCAGTAAGCCTTAGGTGAACACACGAGTAGTTGCTTGGACAAGGTGAACTCTGATGCCACAGCCATGGTAGAAGGTAAGATTTCTATTTATGATAAAGAAGCTAAAGTTTTAATAGATCTGGGTTCTACGCATTCTTTTGTTGCAAATCCCTTTACTGAATCTGTGAAAGTTAAAAGTGAGGAAGTCCCATATGAAGTAAATGTTAGTACACCCTTGGAGAAACAAATGAATAGTGATCAGATATATCTAGGGTGTAAAATTTTGGTGGGAGATGCTGTGTTAGAAGGGGATCTGATATCTTTGCCTTTGGAGGATTATGATGCCATTTTGGGAATGGATTAGTTGTCCTGACACCATGCCCAAGTGGATTGTAGGCATAAGGTGGTGTAATTTTGCATACCAGGAAAACCTGTATTACAATTTATAGGGAAAATTAGGAAAAAGGATAATTTTATGATATCAGGAGTTAAGGCGCGAAAATTGATTCAAAAAGGATGCATGGAGTACTTGGCTTATCTTATAAATAAACCAAGTGAAATAAAGAAGGCAGAAGATGTTCGTGTGGTATGTGAATATATGGATGTTTTCCTCACAGAATTGAAGGACTTGGATTTAAAGAGGGAAATAGAATTTACCATTGATTTGTTGCCGACGACAAAACTAATGTCCAGAACTATTTATAGAATGTCGTCGTTAGTTGAGATGGTCAATAAAGGATTCACCACTCCTAATAATAGGGGCGAATATCTCACGGTCACTTGTAGGAATTACTGCTCGAGAAGTCCTTGGTCAAAGCGATTGTGTATTGGAAATAGTTCCAATTAATACACATCTAGAGTAGTGGGTTCGTGGTACAAGCACTATTGTATTCGGGTCAGAATTAATTCTGGAGGGAGTTGGCACTAATTCCGTACTCCAAACCGAATGAGATATTGTATGGTGAAAGGAGTTAATTGCATTGTAGTTTGTTATTGAAGGGTTCATGTCAAGCCACTTGACATCCTGGACTCTTTGGTGGTCATGATATGTTGCTAGATACTGCTCATGATCTAGGAATATGGGTTTATTAATTAATGAATTAATAAACCAATCCTGATTAGAATTAATATAATTAATTCTAATTAATTATGGATTACTAATCTCAAAGACGTTTGGATTAATTTATGTTCGCTATGTTGGGTATCTCTCACGCATATCATATATATCGCAGCGGAAAATAAAACAAGATTCCATCCCAGGATCCGCATATGTGTGGAAAACAAGACATAAAGAGAATAAAGGTAATAGCTTTTTACCTTTCTTTGATCATCTGAAGAACAAAAATTTTCTTCTCAAGTCAGGCGCGATCCAGCAATCTTCTTGATCAAATACCATGAGAGTTGAACATCCAACCACTATAATCACAGTGTATGATTATTTCTAACAGTAATCCACACAAAGGATACATTCAAGCACGAAGTTTTCTATGCTAGCATAAAATCTAAGTGGAGCTTGGGTTACTTGTTTTCAGAAAAATAACGTGATAGAGAGAGAAGAGAAGAAGTCGTTTGTTGCCTAGGGTTTTCGTGGATCCAACCTTTGCTAGGGTTTCGAGTATGTCATACATATAAACCGAAAAAGCCTACTAAAATTGAGAATTCTAATCCTATTAGAATTCCCTAATTGTAATTGGAAACGTCAAGTTCTCATAATTACAATTTGGACCATAATTATAACTAATTATAATTTGGCCACAACAACTTCTCTTTCTCGCAATTAACCCCACTATGTTATCAAATATCATCTTGAGTATACAACCCTCTATTGTGTATATAACCTATTAGGTTTCCCAGTCAGTTGGTAGAGAACATGAATTAATCCAAACGTCTTTGAGATTAATAATCTATAATTAATTAGAATTAATCCTATTAATTCTAATTAGGATTGGTTTATTAATTCATCAATTAATAAACCCATATTCCCAGATCATGAGTAGTATCTAGCAACATATCATGACCACTTAAGAGTCCGGGAAGTCAAGTGGTTTGACATGAACCATTCAATAACAAACTACAGTACAATTAACTCCTTCTACCATACAATATCTTATTCGGTTTGGAGTACGAAATTAGTGCCAACTCCCTCCAGAATTAATTCTGGCCCGAATACAATAGTACTTGTACCAAGAATCCACTACTCTAGATATGTATCAATTGGAACTATTTCCAATACACAATCGCCTTGCCCAAGGACTTCTCGAGTAATAATTCCTACAAGTGGCCATGAGATATTCGCCCCTACTATTTAGAGTGGTAAATCATTTATTGACCCTTTCAACTACTTTCATTTACCTCACAATGTACCCAATATCTATCCTATAGGCGGCCCTCGATCGAGCTCCAGAGATTGGAATCAAAGTATAATGCTCAACAAACAACGTACTTTGGAGATCTCAAGTCTAAGGATACTTTCACGTTTGCTATATTGAGATTATATCACTAGCACTCATCTCAATAGTTATCCATGTGATTATCTAATAGCTAGGTCATCCAATGAACTTGTTCCATTAACAAGCATTCATGTGTTAACTTTGAGTATCTCAATACTCATGGATATGAGAACCACCGCATGATCAAATCAGGATGTCTAATACTATGATTATGGACTATTTAAGTACTAACACTATACAATGTAGTAGGAATCTCATATCATGATCTCTATCATGATTTTCTTAACACAGTGTTGTACTAGGGACATTATAGAATAGTTATATTACTTAAAAATAAACAAAAGAAACTATAAGATATATAATGCCTTTTATTAAAATAAAATGTGTCATCTACAATGTACAAGTGAATGTCTTTAGGGCATAACACTAACACGCTACCAATTGATTGGGAAACCTAATAGGTCACACACAATAGAGAATTATATACTCAAGATATTATTTGATAACATAGAGGGTTAATTGCGGGAAAGAGAAGTTATTGTGGCCAAATTATAATTAGTTATAATTATGGTCCAAATTGTAATTGTGAGAACTTGATGTTTCCAATTACAATTAGGGAATTCTAATAGGATTAGAATTCTCAATTTTAGTAGGGTTTTTTGGTTTATATGTATGACATACTCGAAACCCTAACAGAGGTTGGATTCACGAAAACCCTAGGCAACAAATGAACCTTCTCTTCTTCTCTCTCTCATTGCTCTTGAAGTAAACAACCCTAGCCGTCACTTAGTTTTTCTGCTAGCATAGAAAACTTCATGCTTGAGTGTATCCTCTATGTGGATTTCTGTTAGAGATAATCAGACACTGTGATTGTAGTGGTTAGACGTTTAACTTTCGTGGTGTTTGATCAAGAGGATTGCTAGATCGCACCTCGACTTGAAGAAATAAAATTTTTGTTCTTTAGACAATCAAAGAAAGGTAAAAAACTATTACCTTTGTTATCTTTATGTCTTGTTTTCCTCATATACGTGGATCCTGTGATAGTATCTCGTTTTATTTTTCTACTGCACCATATACGATATGCATAAGAGATACCCAACAATGGTATCAGAGGCATGCTATGTGTGATTTACAGACATTGTTTTTTGTTTGAAAAACTGTTTTCATGTATTCGTGTTTATCTTTGTTTGCTGTGAAAATTGTTTTCACTCGAGTCGAAATTATTTCAAGCATTGTGGATTGGGTCCATAACACAATATGATTGTGTAAAAGTTACAGCATATTTCGAAAGATGCTTTCTTTATGTGCTGAAAATTTTCTGCAGAAAAATGTTTTCTTAAAAACATGCTGATTGCCTTCTATTTCATCTTGTGAATTTGATTTTTTGTTTTGTTTTGTTTAAACTAACAAATTGATTGTTGTTTTGAGCTTCAAAACAGAAAATTCTGCTGAGAATTATTCTCACTGATCTGTTGTAGAAGATTAGGGCACCAGAAACTGTTTCTGGAAATTTTTTCTGAAAATCGCCGCCTTTTCCTGACTACAGCCGCGCTGGCGCCAGCTCCAAACTCCCAACCGGTGCCGGTTCTATGCTGTTTCATGAACGTCCAGAAATCATTTTTGGAAGAAAATGTTTCTTAAACTCTGAATGCAGCTGGAGCTGGCTCTGGCTTCCAAACCGGTGCCAGTTCTGCTCTGTTTGCGATGTTCTAGCTATTTAAAAAAAAAAAAATTCCTAGAATAGAATTTTGAAAGGGAAAAATATCATTTGATGAGAGGCGGTAAAATAAAATTTTTTCCAAGGGACCGCCGTTTTCGTTGCCAGAGACGGGACCTAAGAGCATTTTCTCAAAATTAATTTTGAGACAAACAATTTTATTTTTCAAAATAGTGATTTTAAAATTTTAAAATTAATGTATTTTTCTAAACTATTGATTTTAGAATTTGTTTTATTTTTCCAAAATAGTGATTTTGGAAAAATAGTGATTTTGGAATAATAAAAAGTATATGTTTATTTTGTTTAACCATAGTCAATAGCATGGTGGATGGTTATGGACTAAAACTAATTATATCTGTTCATGCATTTTATAGTTTTGGTTTTTTTATGAAATAGGGCCTGCGTGTCCTGCCTTTTCTAGAATTCTTGTGTAATTCTCTTCTTATCTAACTCCCCTCGAATGTAACTCAAGATTTTTTTTCTCTTTAGGAAATTAAGTAATTAGTTTACACAGGTTAGATATGAGTAGAATTATTCTATTCTGGAGATGGCAACCAAAATAAGGTGAGAAGGTAAGACCCTCTACTTAAATCATGCATAAACACATAGGGTTAACTATATTAATTTCTTTTATAGCTCAAAGAAATAAATTTAGGATAAAGTCCCTAACCATACCGCATAATCGCTTTATTACCATGATTATCAATTATGTGATTTATTGATTTTTAAGCATGTCATCCAATGAAATCACTAAAAGGAACAAATCCCTCAATTAATATTAAACATAATTCCTTCCGTTAATATAGTAAGAACGAGAGTCCTTTTTCGAGACTAGGTTGTTGGGCAAACCCAAGCCTACTTGACATTGGGCATATTCAAGCTTTGGAGTTAAATTCCTTTGGAATTAAATTCCTGATTAATGGGTCGGGTTTAACTAAATTCTTTATCTTGGTTGGGCAAACTTAAGCATAAAGAAATTTAGAGAAAAAGTTGGGGTACCCCAAAAGGCTTTAAGATTAAAAGCTGTTAATCACCCAATGATCCGATAGTTACATACGATGTAATTGGTATTGGATACCTACCAATGAACTTAAGGGTGACTTGTTGGGCAAATCCAAAGTTATTCTTGAGGAATTTGGATACTGGTCCACTAGGAAAGCTTCCAATGGGCTTTTCCGAATCAGTAGTGGGGGCTATTGGCTTAAGTAAAATAGTGGAGTAAAAATACATTTAATTAAAGTCCTAATTATTTGCATATCATGTGCATATACAAATAGCTAATGCTCTCTATCTTTACATCTTGGTCACTTGCATCATGTCTACAAACTTAAACCTATGTAGCATCTTGGAAACCAATAAGTTAACCAAATCAAACTATCTCGACTGGTATAGAAATTTGAGAATTATTCTCAAATCGAAAAAATGCTCCTATTTTGTCACCACCAGCTCAAGATGCTTATGCTGTCCATAGAAGGCACAAGGAGGACAGTGATACAGCATCATGTATTATACTGGCATCCATGACTCTCGAGTTGCAAAAATAGCATGAGCATATGGATGCTCAATCGATTATACTACATCTTCGAGAGTTGTTTGATGCCTAAGCCATAACTGAGAGATATGAGATCTCGAAGCAACTATTCCGTTGCAAAATGGCAGAGGGGTCTTCTGTGGCCACTCATGTGCTGAAGATGCTGAGCTTAATTGAAAAGCTTGGATCTCTCGGGTTTGCAATGGATCATGACTTAAATGCTGACTTAATTCTACAGTCTTTGCCTAATAATTTTTCACAATTTTTGATTAACTATCAGATGAACAAGATTAAGTCCACCATTCCTGAGTTAATCAATCTTCTCAAAACTACAGAGTCCTTCATGAAGAAGGATTCCAATGCGATTTTAATGGTAGAATCTTCTTCAAAAAAAAAAGTTCAAAAGAAGAAGAAGGCTCCCATAAAGCCTAAAGGTGGTGTGAAGAAGAAGAACACAGCTATCAAGGGCCCATGCCATCATTGTGGGAAGATCGGCCACTGGAGGCGCAATTACAAAGCTTACTTGGAGACCAATAAGGACAAGAATGAGAAGCTTACAAGCACTTCTACTTCTATTCCGGGTATGTTTATGATTGAGATAAATATTGCCTTTAGAAATGAAATATGGGTATTAGATACTGAATGTGGATCTCATTTGTACAATAACTTGCAGGGACTAAAAAGCAGTAGAAGACTAGAGAAAGGCGATATGTATCTACGTACTACAAATAGGGCAAAGGTTGCTACACTTGCTGTAGGGACATACGAGCTGAACCTACATTCAGGATTAATTCTAGAATTACAAAACTATTATTATGTATCAGTTTTAATAAAAAACATTATCTCTGTTGCGTGTTTAGACTTATATGGATTTCATTTGATATTTAAGAATAAATGTTGTTCTTTTTCATTGAATGATATTCATTATGGTTCAACAACTCTGGTTAATAGTTTATAGGTTCTAGACTTAGATAATCCAGTTCTCAATATAAACAATAAAAAACCTAAAATGGATAACTCTAACACCTCTTACTTATGGCATTGTCATTTGGGCTATGTAAACGAAAATCGTGTTTCTAAGTTACACAAGCTTGGTGACTTAAGGTTATTTGATTACGAATCATATGGCACATGCGAATCTTATTTACTAGGCAAAATGACTAAGACTCATTTTCCAAGAAAATGAGAACGGGCCAAGAAGTTATTAGAACTTATACATTTTGATGTATGTGGCCCAATATCAATACAAGCAAGAAGCGATTATAACTATTTCATAACCTTTATCGATGATTTCTCACGATACGAGTATTTGTATTTAATGAAATACAAATTTGAGGCCTTTGAAAGGTTCAAAGACTTCAAGAATGAAATAGAGAAACAACTTGGCAAAAGCATTAAGACTCTACAATCTGATCAAAGTGGAGAATACTTGAGCCAAGAGTTTCTGAGTTATCTTAGAGATAATGGAATATTATCTCAATAGACTCCACCACATACATCTCAAAATAATGGTGTATCTGAGAGAAGGAATCGAACCCTTTTAGATAAGGTACGGACCATGATGGCTTCTGCAGACTTACCAAAATCGTTTTGGGGACATGCACTAGAAACTTCTATTTATATACTAAATAGAGTTCTAACAAAAACGGTTAATTATACCCCATTTGAGATGTTCTTTGGTAAGAAACCAAAGTTATCTCACTTGCGAGTATGGGGTTGTCTTACCTTTGTTAAAAGGCCATAGTTAGACAAACTTGATAGTAAGTCGACAAGTGTTTGTTTGTTGGATATCTGAGAGAATCTTTCGGATATTACTTCTACCTACCCTCTGAAAACAAATTGTTTGTTTTGAAGCATGCCGTCTTCTTAGAGAAGGAGCACATGCTCAAAGGGGACAGTGGGAGTAAGATTAAACTTAGTGAAGTTCATGAAGATCAAACAAATGAGGATCAACCATCTAACCCCACATCTATTAAGAGAATAGATAAACCTTCAAATACACAAGAACCTCGTAGATCTAGTAGGATATGTGTGGTACCTGAAAGATATGAATTTCTTATTAATGATCACAATGACGTATTGCTCATAAATGAAGATGAGCCTACTACCTACAAGGATGTTCTGAACAATTCAGAATTTAGCAAATGGTTTGAGGCTATGAAGTCGGAGATGGATTCTATGTACGAAAACTAAGTATGGACTTTGGTTGATCCACCCAAAGGAATTAAACCTTTAGGTGCAAATGGGTTTCAAGAAGAAATTGGACATGGATGGTAACTTAGTTACCTATAAAGCACATCTAGTGGCGAAGGGTTATCGTCAACAACATGGTATTGACTATGATGAAACCTTCTCGCCAATAGCCATGTTAAAATTCATCAGGGTACTCCTAGCCATTGCTGCTCATTATGATTATGAGATTTGGCAAATGGATATGAAAACAGCTTTCCTAAATGAAATTCTGACTGAAAAACTGTATATGACACAACCTGAGGGTTTCACATCCAATGATAGCACAAAGGTGTGCAAGCTACAAAGGTCCATTTATAGATTTAAGTAAGCTTCTAGGAGTTGGAACATCCATTTTGATGAAATAATCAAGGAGTTTAGTTTCATTCAAAACATGGATGAGCTTTGTGTATACAAGAAGGTTAGTGGGAGTGCAATTGTTTTCTTATTGCTTTATGTAGATGACATATTGCTAATGGAAAACGATATACCTGTCTTGCAAATGGTTAAAGTTTGGTTGTCCAAACAATTCTCCATGAAAGACCTTGGAGAAGCACCTATATTCTCGGAATAAGGATCTATAGAGATAGATCCAAAAGGTTGCTAGATCTTTCGCAGTCTACATACATAGATAAAATGCTAAAGAGGTTTAGCATAAATCAATCCAAAAAATGATTCTTACCCATGTCACATGGTGTAAGCCTTTCAAAGTCGATGTTTCCCAAGACACAAGTTGAAAGGGATCACATGAGTAAGATTCCATATGCTTCGGCAGTTGGATCTATCATGTACGCTAGGATCTGTACTAGGCCCGATATATCTTGTGCTCTCAGTTTGACGAGCGGACACCAATCTGACCCTGGTGAGGGTCATTGGGCGGCTGTAAAGAACATCCTTAAGTACTTACAAAGGACTAAGGATGTGTACTTAATATATGGAGAAGGTGATTTGAAAATAAACGGGTATACTGATGCTAGTTTTCAATCTGACAAAAATGATTTCAAATAACAATTTGACTACATGTTTACATTCTGTGGAGGGGTAATAAGTTGGAAGAATTCCAAACAAGAAACTATTGCCGACTCTACAACAAAAGCTGAGTACATGGCCACTTTTGAAGTATGTAAGGAAATAAAGATAGAGAGAGTTGCCACATATGAGAACATAGCTGGCCCGCTTACAAAAGCACTATCCCAAAAGAAACATGATTGTCATGTTGAGTCATTCGGTATTAGATACATGAATTATTGGCTCTAGTGTTAGGAGTTTGTTAGCATTGTGCCCTTGAAGCAATAACTTATACATTGTATATAACACATTTTACTTTAATAAAAGGCATTATTTATCTTATAGTTTCTCTTATTTACTTCTAAGTAATATAACTGTTTGATAAAGTCCCTAGTACAACACTATGTCAAGGAGATCATGATATGAGATTCCTACAACACTATATAGTGTTAGTACATAAATAGTCCCTAGTCATAGTATTAATGAGACATGACATCATTAATGCGTTAGGACTAGCATGTGTTAGACTTCTTGATTTGATCAGGCGGTGGTTCTCATACCCGTGAGTATTGAGCTACTCAAAGTTAACACATGGATGCTTGTTAATGGAATAAGTTCATTGGATGACCTAGTTATGAGATAATCACATAGGTAGCTATTTAGTGCCAGTGATATAATCTCAATATAGCAAACGTGAAAGTATCCTTGACTTGAGATCTCCAAGGTACTTTATTTGCTGAGCTTTGATTCCAAGCTCTGGAGCTTGATTGAGGGCCACCTATGGGATGGATATTGGGTATATTGTGAGGTAAATGAAAGTAGTTGAAAGGGTCAATAAAGGATTCACCACTCCTAGTAGTAAGGGCGAATATCTCACGGCCACTTGTAGGAATTACTACTCGAGAAGTCCTTGGCCAAGGCGATTGTGTATTGGAAATAGTTCCAATTGATACACATCTAGAGTAGTGGGTTCCTAGTACAAGTACTATTGTATTTGGGCCAGAATTAATTCTGGAGGGAGTTGGTACTAATTCCGTACTCCAAACCGAATGAGATATTGTATGGTGAAAGGAGTTAATTGCACTATATTTTGTTATTGAAGGGTTTATGTTAAGCCACTTGACTTCTTGGACTCTTGGGTGGTCATGATGTGTTGCTAGATACCATTCATGATATGGGAATATGGGTTTATTAATTGATGAATTAATAAAGCAATCCTGATTAGAATTAAGAGGATTAATTCTGATTAATTATGGATTATTAATCTCAAAGACGTTTGAGTTAATTCATGTTCACTACCAATTGACTGAGAAACCTAATAGGTCACACACAATAGAGGATTATATACTCAAGATGTTATTTGATAACATAGCGGGGTTAATTGCGAAAAAGAGAAGTTGTTGTGGCCAAATTATAATTAGTTATAATTATGGTCCAAATTGTAATTGTGAGAACTAGATGTTTCCAATTACAATTAAGGAATTCTAATAGGATTAGAATTCTCAATTTGAGTAGGGTTTTTTGGTTTATATGTATGACATACTCGAAACCCTAGCAGAGGTTGGATTCACGGAAACCCTAGGCAACAAACGAACCTTCTCTTCTTCTTTCTCTTGTTGCTCTTGAAGCAAACAACCCTAGCTGCCACTTAGTTTTTCTGCTAGCATAGAAAACTTGATGCTTCAGTGTATCCTCTGTATGGATTTCTGTTAGAGATAATCACACACTATGATTGTAGTGATTAGACGTTCAACTCTCGTGATGTTTGATCAAGAGGATTGCTAGATCGCACCTCAACTTGAAGAAGAAAAATTTTTGTTCTTCAGACAATAAAAAAAAGGTAAAAAGCTATTACCTTTGTTATCTTTATATCTTATTTTCCACACATATGCGGATCCAGGGATGGTATTTGGTTTTATTTTTTCGTTGCACCATATACGAAATGCGTGAGAGATACCCAATAAAAAACCAGTTAACAAAAATACAGGAATTGGTCAATCAATGCAAAGAAAAGCAAAGAAAAACAATTCATTCATATAGACATTTGGTTTAGCATTCATCTTATTCCAAAAAGCAAAGCTATGTGATACCTATGGCAAGAAGAAAACATATCACCTCCCGTGTACTAGTTCAGCCCAATCAATGTAGCCATATCAACCAAAATCTCCCACCAATTCATTCAATAGAGATTAGAATAACTTTCCTTAACTTAAAATGAAATACAAAAAGAAGTACATTTTCTCATATATATATCCCATTTTTCACAAGATCATGAAAACAGAACATGATATTAGCTCAATAATCTCATTGCCACGTTGCCAAAAACAAACACATAGCACTTTTAAAATTCAATTACACCTCATCCTTCTCAAAGAATTCATGCTAATCACAAATCTAGGCTCCTTTACAAAATGCAATCCACAAAAACTCATATAAAGCCAAACTGCCATTACAATAAATACCTCCCATCCTTCTCAAAATCATATTAAGACCTTAGCTCAAGATATGCATTGGGCCTAAAGATTAAATATATAGCAATCTCCTCAAAGTGTTAACTCATTCACATATAAATTCCAAACAAAATTAGTACAAAACAGTCTAATTACTATACAAAATCACATACCCATCAATTGAATTCATTAGATCATGCACAAAATTTCAAAACTCAAGCACAATAAAAAAACCCGTAAAAGCTGAAATCTTCAAAAATAAGGGAAATAAAATTCAACACAAACCTATCATCATCCACCACTGTCAGCGGTAGAATATCCACAACCTCTTCATTTCTCGCCCCTCTCTGACTCCCCGCCTCTCCTATCGTGGCCGCTATAGGAGCTACCACAGCTACTTTCTCATTAGCCCCAGGAGGAGCCTTTGTCCTGGGCGTCGCTAGAGCTCCACCACCTTCATCAGAATCCTTCATTCGCCCCTCTCCAACTCCCCACCTCTCCCATCGTGGCCACCACAGGAGCTACTGTAATTGCTTCCCCATTAGCCCCAAGAGGAGCCTTCGTCCCTAGTGCCGCTAGAGCTCCACCATCTCCATCAGAATCCCTCCTTCGCAGCTCTCTGGCTCCCCGACTCTCCCACCGTGGCAGCCGCACGAGCTGCCGTAGCTGCTTTCCCATTAGCCCCAGGAGGAGCCTTCGTCCCTGGTGCTGCTAGAGCTCCACCACCTATATCAGAATCCCTCATTCGCCCTTCTTCGACTCCCCGCCTCTCCCATCGTGACTGCAATGTCGAGGTCATAGAGCTTCAACGGTGGCCAAGAGGCGGTTGTTGCCATGGTAAGGCAGCTATTCTGGGGACGAGGAATTTCTATATAATTGGATTTCTATTTTGGGGAAGGTGGATTTTGGGTTAAATATTATATAAAATATATATTATATTATGTATTATTGTAATTTTATCATATCTTAGCATTATTTGTTTATATATATATATATATATATATATATATATATATATAAACATATACACATACATATACACTTATATACACACATATATATACACATACATATACACACACACATATATATATTAATACAACATATTAATACATACATACATACATAGATGTGTGTGTGTGTGTGTGTGTGTGTGTAATCTACATATACATATTAAAACTTGAAATAGTATATTTGCTAATCAATTTATTTATTTACTATTAACATTATTATTGTTATAAATTTATAAATATTAAGTGAAATAAAATTAATTTATTCATTGACAAAAATAAGTTTGTAATCTTTTTTTAAAAAATTATTTAGAATAATAGATTTTTTTTATAAAATTCTAAAAAACTTGTACTTAAAAAAATAAAAAATTTAAAAATATTAATGATCTCATCTTATACATGGTACAACTGAAAATGATATATAAAATTTTTGAAATGATCTATAATTAAAGAAGATATCAATTTTCATTAACCAAATGTCAATAGACCATATTGAACGAAATATTATCAATCCAAAAATAGTAATATTAAATTTAAATATACTTTTCTCATTTAGTTATAAATCTTAATTATTTCATTAAGAAACAAATTAAAATAGATTCTATTATTTCTAAATTTTTATTTATTCAGAAAATATTAGAATTCGTTCTGTGTGTGTGTGTGTGTGTGTGTGTTAAGATGGCATATGAATATATATGCACTAAATACATATTGGCATATCAAATTAACGATCCAACCATTAGATTTTTTAAAATCATTAAGAAAAGTGTTATGACAAAGTTTGATGGTAATCGGATATATTTTGGCATAAAATCTACCGTAAAATCTAGAAAAATATCCAAAACCTAAAGTATTTACTAAGATAGGCATATCAAATTAACGATCCAACTGTTAGATTTGTTAAAATTACTAAGAAAAGTGTTATGACAAAATTTAAAGGTAATCGGATATAATTTGGTACATAATCTAGAATATATCTAAAAAAATATCCAAAACCTAATACATTTACAAATATAGGCATATTAAATTAAAGATCCAAGCGTTAGACATGTTAAAATCACAAATAAAAATGTTATGACAAAATTTGAAGGTAATTAGATATATTTTGGCACATAATCTAGAATAATATCTAAAAAATATCCAAAACCTAATATACTTACAAATATAGGCATATTAAATTAAAGATCCAACCGTTAGATATGTTAAAATCACTAATAAAAATGTGATGACAAAATTTGAAGGAAATCAGATATATTTTTGCACATAATTTAGCATAATATCTTTTAAAAAATCCAAAACTTAACGCATTTACAAAGATAGATATATCAAATTAACAATCCAATCATTACATTTGTTAAAATTACTAAGAAAAGTGTTATGACAAATTTTGAAGGTAATCAAAAATATTTTTGCACATAATTTAGCTTAATATCTTTAAAAATATACAAAACCTAACGCATTTATAAAGATAGATATATCAAATTAACAATCCAATCATTAAATTTGTTAAAATTACTAAGAAAAGTGTTATGACAAAATTTTAAGGTAATCTGATAGATTTTTGGTACACAATCCAGCATCATATCTAAAAAAATACCCAAAACCTAACGTATTTATAAAGATAGGCATATCAGATTAACGATCCAACCGTTAGATTTGTTAAAATCAATAAGAAAAATTTTACGAATAAATTTGAATGTAATCGGATATATTTTGGTACATAATCTAGCATAATATCTAAAAAAAATAACCAAAATGTAACGCATTTACAAAGATAAGCCTGTTATATTAACAATCCAACCATTAAATTTGTTAAAATCACTATAAAAAGTGTTATGAAAAAATTTGAAGTTAATCGGATATACTTTGGTACATAATCAAGCATAATATCTAAAAACAAAATCTAAAACCTAACGCATTTACAAAGATAGGCATATGAAATTAACGATCCAACCGTTAAATTTGTTAAAATTACTATGCAAAGTGTTATAACAAAGTTTTAAAGTAATCGGATATATTTTGGTACACAATCTAAAATAATATCTAAAAAAAATCCAAAACCTAATGTATTTAAGACATGCGCATCAAATTAACGATCTAATCATTAGATTTATTAAAATCACTAATAGAAGTATTATGACAAAATTTTAAGGTTATCGGATACAATTTGGTACATAATTTTGCATAATATCTAAAAAAAATCCAAAACCTAATGCATTTATAAAGATAGTCATATCAAATTAATGATTCAACCATTAGATTTTTTTTAAATTACTATGAAAAGTGTTATGACAAAATTTGAAAATAATCAGATATATTTTGGTATATAATCAAGTATAATATCTAAAAAAATATCTAAAACCCATCGCATTTACAAAGATATGCGAATCAAATTAACGATCCAACCGTTAGATTTATTAAAATCACTAAGAAAAGTGTTATAACAAAATTTGAAGGTAATCGGATATAATTTGGTACATAATCTAACATAATATCTAAAAAAATATAAAAAACCTAACGCAATTATAAAGATAGGCATATCAAATTCATGATCCAATCATTTGATTTGTTAAAATTATTAATAAAAATATTATGACAAAATTTGAAGGTAAACGGATATTTTTTGGTATATTATCTAGCATAATATCTAAAAAAATATCTAAAACCTAACACATTTACAAAGATATACATATCAAACTAATGGTCCAATTATTAAATTTGTTAAAATTGATAAGAAAAGTGTTATGACAAAATTCGAAGGTAATCGGATATATTTTGACACATTATCTAGTAGAATATCTAGAAAAATATCCAAAACCTAATGCATTTATAAATATAGGCGTATCAAGTTAATGATCCAACCGTTAGATTTGTTAAAAATACTGATAAAAGTGTTATGACAAAATTTGAAGATAATTGGATATATTTTGACACATAGTCTAGCATAATATCTAGAAAACTTTTTGAAAAAAACTATGTAGTTGGTCCAAAAAACTTTAAAAAATAGTAATATCAAGATTTGAACACAATACAATTATCTCAACTATGCTGTTTAATGAACGCTTCCATTTTATGTTCATATTTTTTAATATTTGATAAAATAAGAAAAAATATACTTTTTCCACATTTTAGTAAAACTGTGGGAAATAAAAGTTTTTTACCCACAATTTCAAATATCTATGGGAAAAAATTATTTTTACCCACACAAATTTTAAATCGTGGTAAAAAAGAACTTTTACTTACAGAAACGTGACCGTGACAAAATAAAGTGTTACAAAAAAGATTTATATGTCACGGAATTCAAAACTGTGGTAAAAACTAAGCTTTCGCCACAAATTTTGCTATGTTGTGAATAAAAGCGTTGCCAAAAGCCACTTTTTTTGTAGTGTAGGAAAGTGAGATTGTCTGCACTTCATTGGTACAAACTCCAAAATTGGAAACATGGGTGATTGAAGAAGGAATAAGGATGAAAAATATTTCAATTCAAACTATCTTTTCGCAACAATTGAAAGAAGAGCAGGAGAAAGACCAAGAATTGCAAAATTTATCCAAGAAAGCAGTAGATGAAGGGAAAGGTGATTTCCATATTGATGATGTTGGAATTCTTCGATATAGTGACAGATATTGTATACCAAAGTAAACTAGCATGAAATAGGAAATTTTAACTGATGCACACTGGAGTAAGTATACAATCCACCCAGGAGCAGTCAAGATATATCGAGATCTAAAACAGTGCTACTGGTGGATTGGGATGAAGAAAGACGTTGCTCAATTTGTAACTCGGTGCCTTACATGTCAACAGGTGAAAGCGGATCAACAATGACTGGGAGGATTATTACAACCATTACTAGTACCCTCACGAAAATAGGATGAGATCACTATGGATTTTGTAATAGGGTTATCAATGATTGTAGGACAACGGGATACTATATGAGTTGTAGTGGATCAGGTGACTAAGCCCGCTCATGTTATTCCTATAAATCAACAAGACTCTTTGGAAAAACTAAGTAAGATTTACATGGAAGAGGTGGTCAGAGTACATGTAGTGCCTTCCAGTAATGTGTCTGATCGTGACCCGAGATTTACTTCAAAAATTTGGAGCAAATTACAGCAATTATGTGGGACACGATTGAAGTTTAGTACAGCTACACAATCACAAATAGATGGACAATCAGATCGAATGATTCATATTTTGGAAGATATGTTGCAGACATGCGCAATAGACTTTGGAGCAAAATGGATTGATAATTTGGTATATGTAGAGTTTGCATATAATAATAGCTACCAGTCAATAATTGGGATGGCTCCGTTTGAAGCTTTGCATGGAAGAAAATGTCAAATGCCTCTATACTGGGAAAGTTTAGGGCGAAACCAAAATGCTCCGGATGCTTTGGATCTTGAAAAAACAAAGAGGGCGGTAGAGTTAATCAAAGTAAGATTGGAAGCTGCTCAAAGTCGGCAAAAGAGTTATGCTGACCAACGTAGGAAACACTTGGAATTTATGGAAGGGGATCAAGTATTTTTAAAGTTGACGCCAAAACGTTATTTGGGAAGCAAAGTACAAAAAAAGTTGTCACCACAGTACATTGGACAATTTCCCATTGTGGAAAGAATTGGAAAAGTGGCGTATCGATTAAATTTGCATGCAGAGCTACAAGGCATTCACGATGTATTTCATATATCTCAGCTTCAGAAATATGTAACTGACCCTGAACATGTACTGAATGAAGAACCAATTGAGAGGACTCCAGATTTGAGTTATGAGGAGAAACCAACTAGAATTTTAGAATTTGTTGAGAAATAATTGAGGCGTAAAAGAATTCTATTGGTGAAAGTACTTTGAAATCATCACCCAATGTAAGATGCTACATAGGAGCTAAAAGCAGAGATGCGTAGGGAGTATCCAGAGCTTTTTTTAGGCATAATCTTAATTTGGAGGATGAAATTTTCTGAATAAGGTTAAATTTATGATATCCTAATATTTTGTACTTTAAACTATGACTACTTTGTATAGAAAGAGAATTTTTATGTAATGCTAGAATAAGAAATGATTAGTTTAATAAGTTGATGGTTTTGGTGCTAAAAAACCTTTTAGGGATATAATTGGAATTTGGACGCAAATTGTGGAAAACTGAGCGAGAATTTTGAAATTTTGAGGGGCACCGCTTGCTCCATTCCACGCATGGATCGATATAGTAAAATAAAAGTTTTTCCTATGTGGGATTGATGACGCATTGAATTAAGTATATTTCGGAGGAAAAATAATTATTTCTGAAGAAATAAGGAAAAAGGAATTAAAAGTGTACAAGTATTGATATGTGATTGGTGGAAGGATACAAGTGGTGAATCATGATTGGTTGCATGAACAATCATGCAAAGAGTTTCTATAGAATTCTATGGATTTCTTGAGAATTCCAAGCGAACACCTAAGTATATAGGTGGACCAATAGAAAGCTTCCAAGTATATTGTAATATCCTATATTTTTACATTTTAGTGGGTGACTACTTTTGATAGAACGAGAATTTGTATCAGTGACCAGAACAAGAAATGATCAGTATAATGAGATGAGCATCTTAGTGTAATAAAATTATCCATGGGTATTATTAGAATTTTAAAATTTATAGGGACCTAGTTGGAATTTTTGTATTTGTTCTACCCATATCCTAAATATTTAGATTGCGACTACTTTGTACAGTGTGAGAATTTGGGTATAAGCCTAAAACAAAAGTTAATCAATACAATGAGACGAACATTTTGGTATAATTTGAGTTTTCAAGGATATTATCCTAATTTTGATCGCGATTGGGATTTTGAGCACAAATTGGAAAGAATTGAGAATTTTGGTTTCCACTATTGGGTTCAGTGAAATTTATAACTTCCATTGGTAGAATAAAATATTTTTCCAATACGGGACGGAATTATAGTTATTTTTTGAAGAAATTCTGAAATGCGATCAAAATTGTGACAAGCGACATAACATGATTGGTGGATGATAGCAAGTGTTACAATATCATTGAAGGAGTGAAATATTTGTGGCATTATCTAATTGCAAAATCTTATTGAATAAGTTTAAGAATTAAGGAATTTAATTAAATCAACCAAAAAGAAAAATGGTTGAAAATGGATAGCCCACAATTTGTGACTTGGTCACAATTGTTGACCATATATGGCGGTGAAGACATAGTAGCCGGCCACAAGAGGAATAAAACGAAGAAGGAAAATGAAAAGAATGAAAAAGGAAAGAAAAGTTAGAGAAAAATAGGAGGAAAAAAAAATGAGAGAAAAAGCATTTCTTAAGAGAAAAAGGAAGAACTTGGAGGAAATCAAGCTTGGAGAATCACACAAACAAGGTAAAAGGCTATCTGAATCAAAATTATAGATTTCATCGCGGTGATCGTTTTGATATAAATTTTATCACGAAATCATGAAGATTATGATTATGTGTAGCATTATTTGTGAACTATGTGAAGAATTATGTGTGTGAGTGTGTGCCGGCTATTTGAAGGGTTCATGTACTATATTGTGTATGATGGATAGGTGTGTTTTGATGGTGATTTGAAGGGTTGATCATGGTTGTAAAAGATGGTAGTGGAATTGGAAAGGAAACGGAAGTTAAACGCTTAAGAGAATGAATTATGATCATTCTTGGTTGTAGATGTTAGTTGTGAGTTGTTTAAATACGAACTTGGTAACTTGCTTGAATCTGAAAAATCTGAAGAATTAAGGGTGTTTTGAAGGGAAATGAAGCAGATTAAGTGTGCAATAAATGTTATAAAGTAAGGAGAACAAGTAGGTGGGGTTGTTTGTGGAAAACGGATAAAATCCATAGAAATTATGAGACATTTTCATCTCAGTAGTTTCTGGATGAAATTGAAGTTGAGGGAATGGACTCCATAGAAATGTAGTTGAAGGTCTAATGAGATTTTTTATATAAAATGGAGACCAATCAGAGTTGTGGATAAAAAATTATGAACAAAACAAAATGTTGTAGCAAAGAGGTTAAATGCAGAATTTCATTTTAAAAGAAATGAACTCAAAGGAGTTTTATTTATATGGAAAGAGGAATGAAAAGAATGAGAATCATGAAGAGATATTATGCTTATGAAGAGAAAGGAAATGTGGAAATAAGAAATAAAGGATTTGGATACATAATGTGTGTGTGTGTGTGTGTGTGTGTGTGTATTTATTCTACAAAGAGAATTGAAGTAATATTATGTTATTTATTGGAAAAAAATGAATGAATTCTATGTTTGTACAAGCTGCCGATTTTGTTTTAGCTTGATTGTGAAAATACAGCTTTGATCATGACTAGAAATTGTGTGAATGAATGGTGTTTATGAGAGAAAATGAATGAATTAAGTGAAGATTATATGCTTTAGAGAAGAAAGAACAAAGATAAATCATGTTTTGTTGGAAAATGGATTTATTAAAAAACAATTATGGGCTGTTTCATGTCCAGTAAATGTGAAACCCCACCTAAAGCCAACCCTAGAGTAAGGGGGGTCGGGATGAATATCATATTATTTTGCATGAATATATATATTTTTGATTGATTTTATGTGATTTAAGAATTGTGGTTTATAGGTTAAAAGGCTTAGTTATGCTTACTGGGTAAGAAGGGTAAAATGGTAATTTTGCCTGAGGTCAAAATAGGAAGATAGCTTGAGGATTACATAAGAAGAATATGTTGGTAAGAAAAAATAAGAACAAGAGTTGTTGTGGTTACTTAGGTTAGAGCTTTGGAATTAATCTCTAAGGTCATGAGTTCAAATCCCATCATTTAAGTTTTTATCATGATTATCTTATTTAAGTTTGAATTTTTGTTTTCTTGCATTCCATAAAAATAGGAATGTTGTCTTAGGGGAGACATGAAGAGAATGTCCTAATCTTATCATTGTGTCCTAAAAAGAATTCTAGAGGAATTCTTGTCCTATTATTACCTTTAACTTGTTCTAACCTTTTCATCAATTAAACTTGTTCAAATTTTATCAAAATTCATAGTTTTAATTCCAGAAAATTTCAACAGGGATTCTTGGTCTTTGAATTTCGAAAATGAATCTTGGAGGTTGGGGTTTTGACTGAAAATAGGAGAGGAGTTAGGGAAGGTTCCCAAGAGAAATTAATCACCATTGATGAACCTTCAAACTCCACTCTATTGTGTTCATAATCTTCATGAAAGAAATCTGGAAATTTTTCAGATTCTTGGCAGCCTAACCTTCGAAAATCTCAGCCATCTTTCTTACTCAATTGCTGCTGGAAAATGGCCAATTTATTCAGCTTGAGGAACTGAAAATTCTGTGCAATTCGGACTGCACAAAAAACTGCACAAACCAGAAAAAAATTCTGGGCAGTTCGCAACTTTCAAACCAGAAAATGAAGTTGTTTTATTCCACCTTCAAGCCAGAAAAACTTCTCTGTTTTTCCTCATAAAGAAGGCTGGAAAATCAGCCTTAAAGGACCCTTGAACACCTCTCAAAACCTCTGCAAAATGGGCTGAAGAAGTGCAGGAATTCTGCACAGAAAAATGCTGCAACCGTTCGCAGCTTTGAACACCATAGAACCAGAATTTTTCCAGCTTTGTTCTCTTCAAGCCCTGGCAAAAAACCACCATTCAACCTCTGTAAATTAACCCTTGTTCAGCCATGAACTGAAAACCATTACCCTCTCTACTTACCTTTTACAATTGGACTCCATAATCACACCTCAAATCTCTCCTACAATCACTCCATTCAAACTTCCATTTGAATTTCAAAATTTCCAGAATTTTCTCTCCATGAAAACACCCTTGTATTAAGCTATACAACCAGAATTTCTCTGCCATTAAACTCTGATTTTCGGCCAGCCTTAAAGCCTTATCAGACTTCAATCATTTCAGCAAAACAAACCAAACCAGCCGATACCATTGTAGGTCCAAGAAAACCTCCATCAATCAAACACCATTAACATATCCTATACCTCAAACCACCCCTCAAATCACTCCATTTGAATTTCAAATGATCAGATTTTTCTCTCCCTCTCTAAGCTAAATCGAAACCCCTGAATTTCCTAAACTATTCAGTCAACACTCTCCCGAAATTCGTCCAGCAATCTCCCTCAAATTCTCTCCATTTTCACCAAGAACACACACTACTCTTCTTCAAGCCAAAACCCACTCTAAACACCTCTAATCCCTCTCCAAAACTCCAGAATACTCCTACATACTCTCTAGAGTTCATTTCTGGAATTTATAACATCAAATCTCAAAAACAAAAATTGGCATTCGGATCAAAACTGATTTTTCTCCTTGAAGTCTCAAGAACATCATCAAGACTCTCAATCGCGTGGACCTTCTTAAATCTTCATCGAAGTGATCATCAATCAAGTATTCCTCCTTAAACCTTCTTTTTAATTCAGCATTCACGTCTCTTAAATATTGATAGGAATAATAAAATATGAATGGGGGATTGAATATATGCATGTGAATGAAGGGGTTGGGATTAGGACATGAGAATGATTGATCATGTTTAAGCTATATGGATTTCCTTGAGAATCGATGCATGCCCATCATGTCCTAAGAGAATTATGAATGTTTAAGCATGCTAGATGTTATGTCCCCGTTGGTGAATAGGATTTTTATGTTCTTATCTCCATTGAAGCCATGATCATGATTGTTTGGCCATGTGATAGCAAGTGTTGATTTAAGCATATGTTCATGAGTGGATTAGTTTGTTGTTTGATGTTGAAGAAAATGTTCATGATTCTTGTTAGCAATAGGAAATCATGATTATGTTCTTGTTGATCCTAGGCTATTTTAATTAGTAAATTTTATTACCTTAATTAAAATTATTACTATATTTTCCTCTAAGGATTTCGAAATTGCTAGGAAGTTTTGGAAATGGGATGTTACATGAAATATTGATATTTTACTAGTCAAATAAATGATATTTTTCCTTAAAAATAATATATGCATAGGTATAATATTAAATAAGATCTTTTATATAAATAATAATAATGACCTGGTAGACCATAGTTCAAATTTTGCCTATATTCATAAATATTATATATATTAAAATTCGTTTGTTATTTATTAAACAAAAAATTTAATATAATTCATTTATTATTAATTTTATTTATTACTAATTATTTATTATCTATTAAAAATTAATTAAAAATTATTTGTAATTTATTATTTATTTATAATAAAGCTATTTTTAAATTACCATTTATTAATATTATTTAGGGCTTGGTATTATTCAATATTCAAACCTTAGTTTATTTATTAATAATAACACTCAAGAATTATTATTTGAGTCTATAATTTATTAGCAATTATTTTAGAACCCCTAGTCATTTTAACTTACCAAACTAGACTTGTTTTATAAAATTCTTTATCAGCTAGCCTTAAAGCTTAGGACATTAGGGTCGTGATTGTAATAAGTTGAACTAGGATTATTTGTGTAAGTGAATTTAGCTTGAGTGTGACCTTATATTTTCTGTTTACCCCAGGCGGGGTTAGGTCAGCCTTGGAAGACTTTTGAATTTGAGCAAGCAAAGAATCAGGTAAGCTCCTACATGGAATTTTGTGAAGACAAAAAATTACTATGGCAAGCTAAATGCGATGTGTGCGGAAATTCATGTTGTAAAGGCAATTAAGGACTATTTTTCCTATTTATTTCAGTCAAGCAAATCATTTGAAACTAAACAAGTAGTTTTACACAAAATGCTAAACTTTTTCTAAAACCCAACTTTGACAAGAATTTTAGAACCCTTAATTGCTATTTTCAAATAAAGCAATGTATGATCCATTTTCTCCTAAGTGGGACAATCAACGTTGAGTACTCAATAAGGGTAGACTACCAGGACTAGTCTTTGAAGGGTTAGGGTAAGTCTCTCAGTAGGTGGCTGTAGGATTTCTAAATTAATTAAACAGATTAAACGCAACGGAAAATAGCAAGAAATCCAAGCCATGGATCACGGGTTTGCAGTAGAAACGGGAAAAAGAGAAGATCACGCTTATTACCTCTTGAAGCCGGAATTTAAATTTTTCTTGTTCCAAGAACACAGGCGCGATCTAGATCACAAAACCGGTTCACAGCAGCTCAACTGAAGTCCAAGAAAGAACTCCCTCTAATGATAATCCACACAAGGTCGAATGCTCACAATCTCACAATTTTATGCTAGTAGAATTTAGGAGGCTAAGGTTTGATTAATAAGAGAGAGACGGCTAGGGTTTGATCAAGAGAGAGGCAGAGAAACGGTTTCTCTGTTATTGCGTGAATAGTCTGTGTCTCTTACCCTAAGGAAACCGTTTCCTTATATTTATAGATTTATAATTACCGTAAATTGTAACTTAGTCCTTCAACGTCCAATTGTCAACAAATTGGTCCTTGAAGTTTACTTAATTAGAATTAGGTCCCATGAATTATAACAAACTTATAATTCACCTATAAATATATTCACTTCTCTTAATTAACCCCACAATATTCTCAAATAATATATTTGAGCATTCAAACCTTTATTGTTTGTGACCCATTAGGTTTCCTGGTCTTATTAATAGAATAATATGAATTAATTCTAAGAATATTATAATTAATAATCCTTAATAAAATAAAGGATTAAATTTATTAATTCTCTAATTAATAAATCCATATTTAGCATATCAAGAGCGACATCTAGCAATGACTCTTGACCACCCAAAAGTCCAGAAAGTCAAGTGGCTTGACATGAACCTTTCAATAGCAAATTATCAGTGCAATAAACTCCTTTCACCATACAATATCTCATTTGGTCTAGAGCATAGAATTAGTGCCAACTCCCTCCAGAATATTATTAATTCTGGCCCGAATATTTTAGTACTTATTCAAGAAATCCATTACTCAATATGTGTATAAATTGGAACAATTTCCATCACATAGTTGCCTTGGCTAAGGACTTCATGAGTAATGATTTCTACAAGTGGCCTTGAGATATACTCTCCTACTATTAGAAGTGGTGAATCCTTTATTGACTTTCTCAACTACTTTCGTTTACTTTACGTTGTACTCAATATCCATCCCTTAGGCAGTCCTAGATAAGACTCCAAAGATTAGAATCAAAGTACAACGCTCGTTAAACAAAGTACCTTGGAGATCTCAAGTCTAAGGATACTTGCACACTTGCTATAATGAGATTCTATCACTGGCACTAAATATTTATCCAAGTGATTATCTCGTAGCTAGGTCATCCAATGAACTTGTTCCAAAATAAGCATCCACACGTTAATCCTGAGTATCCCAATACTCACGGATATGAGAACCACCACTTGATCCAATCTAGAGATATAACATGTGCCAGTCTTGGCGTATTAAAAATGTCTCATCTTATTAATCCTATGACTGGGGATTATTTAAGTACAAATACTGCATAGTGTAGTAGGAATCTCACATTATGATCTCTATCATGATTTCCTTAACACTGTGTTGTACTAGGGACTTTATCTAACTGTTTGTATACATATTTAGATATAACAATCAAACTGAAAGATAAAGAATGCCTCTTATTAATTTAATATGCAATATACATGGTACACGTGATTACCTCTAGAGCACAACACTAACAGTGGCCACCTCTGAGGGGTGAGTCCTTCCTGGATAGGATGCCAGTCCAGTAGGTCATGCCGGTCCGAGCTAGCAAGTTTCAGTCATGTGGACTGTGTGTTTTCAGAGTGGACAACCGGTAAGTTTGGGTGTAGAGATGGAGGAGTATCTCACCCGGTAGGCCGTACACCTACCTTTTGTCAGCTTGCACAAAGTGTGGCATTCTGACCATTGCTTAGTCATGGGGCCCAACGTGTGGTAACCCATGGCTACCCATTTGAGTAGTTGTATTTATTGTGCACATGTGTGCATTAAAAAGCAAAACACCACTCTTTATTTTCAATACTTATTTAATGCTTGCCAACACTTTCTCTTATGAAACTGTTACAACTTGCATACATGAATTATTTTATCTGAAACACTCAAAACACGCACGGGCTTACTGAGATTTTTATCTCATCACCTTTTATACCATGTTTTCAGGTTGATCTGGCTGTGGAGGTCAATAGCTAGACTTGTTGCCTATGTTTTGAAGACTTTATTTTATTTTCTTTATGGATGTTTTGAGAGATTGTAACAAACAATTTATTTTGGATTTGTTCATGTATTTATCTTTTGGGTTGTAATAAGTTTAATTTTAAAGTATTTATTTTATTTTATTATATGTAACCTAATTATAAAGACCCCTTGTCCATTGGATGGGGCGACATTCCCGGTCCTGTTGGGCCTAGGTAGTGGGGTGTTACAGTAAATATGTCTTGTTTTTGGATTTGAGCAAAGCAAGATTATGAGATAAAATTTAAGGATTCTAGGAAAATTTTGGCACCAGTTAGAAGTCATTTGGACTTGTGGACAGAAAGTTATAATAAAAATACCAAAGAATGCCAAAACTGTGATGAGATTTAAAGTGCTGAGACTTTGTCTTGAAAACTAAACGAAATGGAGAAAGGAAAAGGTATTCCATGAACTGGAAATTATTAAGGAATGTCCTAGAGAGATTTTGGAAGTGTTTTAACACCATTTGGATACGTGGATTGAAAGTTATGGTAAAAATATGAAGACATGCCATACAAGATAAAATACAGAAATTGTTGAGCCAATGTATTATGTTTGTTCTATTGAGTTCAATATAGTAAATGAGGCCATAAAGCTAAGTGAATGTCTTATGATTACATGGAATGCAAGAATGGAGAAGAGTTATGTAAAGGAAATATTATTCGTTCAATTACATTAAGTAATTATGGGCTTTTGTGAGGATGCGAATATCAGAAACAGATGATACCTTCGTTAACGCATTTATTTGAAAGATTAAAATACTAAGAAAGAGTGAATCACTCTTATGATGTAGAGGCAAATACTACGAGGATTCTGTGAAGTCTCAAGAATGACAAATTGCGAAGTAGTTACATTAGTCACGGAGAGTCTCAATTGTTTTACAAACCATGTCTTATGCTAGTGAAATTATGTTTTATTGAAAAATGTTCTATGAATCTTTTTGGTTTCTCTAAACAAGAATACGATTTTTCTGAGAAAGAAATTACATCATGATATGTTAGATTTGAATGAAAACATGGATTTTCTTTTTTGGAATTATTTATAGTAAGTGACAATTTCCTAAAGTATAATAATGAGATTGAGGAACCTTTGTATTTTCCTGAACAAGATACGGTTTTCCTAAATGAGAAATGGTTTCTCTGAATGGGAAATTATTGGAGACATTAGAAACTTTATAGAAAGGATTTTTGGGAAAATGTGAATTATGAATATGATGAAAATATAGTTGGGATTTCTTGAATTAAATTCTTCTTTTTAGATCAGAATTCAGGAATTCCTAAATGATACTCTTTTTGTAATCGGGTATTCTTCAAATGATGAAAATACTCTTGGAAACTTACAAAAAAAGGACTTTTTATCATTTTTCGCTATGGTTTTGGAGAACAACCCCGCAATATGAGATTAACTTTTGGAAAATGGCATTTTACCCCCAAAAATTATTTTGTTGGTATTCCTTTGGTAATAAGATTATTAGTTGGCCTTGACAGCCAAATGGATTAATTAACTGGTTTTGTGAACCAGTATGTTCAACTTCTGGAAAATGATCTTTTGGCCTCAAAAAATATTTTATTTGGAATTCCCTTGGGAATATGGTGTTGGTACTAGTCTTGTGAACCAGTGAAGACTTTGAGTGCTCAGTAAGTGCTTTGATCTATATACTTGCTCTCATTTGAGGTAGACGACCCCAAATAACCTAGCTAGTTCCAGAGATTGTCTTAATTCAAACGGGGCGATGGGACATTAACATTAGCTGTCCTAGCTTGCTGTTTAGCGCCTGGCAATTGCTTATGCTTTTTTGTGCATATTATTCCGGGTTGTTCACGAAGTTAGGTGGGGACACTTGGCATGTTTAACCCTTGCCGCCTCGATGGTGATTGATGTCAGGATTGGGACTCCTGGGGTTAAAGTGGCAAGTAGAATATTCTACAACAACAACAACAACAAACTAAGCCTTAATCCCAAGTAACTTGGGGTCAGCTACATGAACCAACGTCAGGCAACGTGTGGTCATCCACATGAATCCTCTCTCGCCACTTTCTTCTATCCAACGTCATATTTTCATCCAAATCTAACAAAAACATATCTCTCTTAATTACCTCTATCCATGTCGTTTTAGGCCTACCTCTACCTTTCCCTCTGTCTAACCTATCCTACCTCACTCTCTCCATCGCCCTAACAGGAGCATCCCTCGGTCTTCTCTAAACGTGTCCAAACCAATGTAGACGACTTTCTCTCATCTGTTCATCAATAGATGCCACACCCACCTTTTCCCTAATGATCTCATTTCTAACTCTATCCTTTCTAGTATATCCACATATCTACCGTAACATACGCATCTCTGCTACTTTTATTTTTTGAATATGACACCTTTTAGCTGCCCAACATTCCGTACCATATAACAAAGAAGGTCATACGACTGCCTTGTAAAACGTTCCCTTTAAATTCAACGATGCATTACGATCACAAAAAATACCAATCGCACTCCTCCATTTCAACCAACCCGCCTTAACTCGATGTGCAACGTCGCTATCAAACTCTCCGTCTTTCTGAATAATAGATCCTAGATAGCGAAAATAATCAGCTAACGGTATATCTCTACCTTCCAAAATTACACTCTGGGCTATGTTTCTGCTACCACTAAACTTGCATCTCATATACTCTGTTTTACTCCTACTAATTCTGAAACCCTTCGATTCCAATGTCTGCCGCCATAACTCCAATTTAGCATTTACACCGGCTCTAGTCTCATCAATTAATATAATATCATCTGCAAATAACATACACCATGGCACAACCTCCTGTATAGTGCAGGTCAACTCATCCATAACGGTTGCAAAAAGGAAAGGGTTAAGCGCTGATCCTTGATGCACCCCGATATTAATAGGGAATTCTGCAGTCACTTTGGTGCCAATCCTTACACTTGTCATGCTCCCTCATACATATCTTTAATGAGAGTAATATACTTTATTGATACACCTTTCTTGGCCAGCACCCACCAAACTACTTCTCTAGGAACCCTGTCATAGGCTTTTTCCAGGTCAATAAATACCATATGTAAATCTTTCTTTCTTTCCCTATGATATTCAATCATCTGCCGTAATAAATGAATTGCCTCCGTAGTGGAACTCCCTAGCATAAAACCAAACTGATTATCTGAAATTTGTATAATGTCCCGTAACCTCTGTTCAATCACTCTCTCCCAAAGCTTCATAGTATGACTCATGAGTTTAATCCCACGGTAATTGGCACAATCCTGGACATCTCCTTTATTCTTGTACAGAGGAATCAGAGTACTCTTCCTCTACTCTATAGGCATTCTATTAACTTTATATATCTTGTTGAACAGACTTGTCAGCCACGTAATACCTATATCTCCTAAACACTTCCAAACCTCGATCGGTATACCATCCGGTCCTATAGCTTTTTTGGACTCATCCTTTTAAGGGCATCACGGATTTCATGCTTCTGAATACGATGAATCCATGCACGGTTAACCTCTTCGTTCGAAAGCGCCGGGCTACTTACACTCGGAACTTGGACTTGACTCACGTTGAATAACTTATCAAAATATGATCTGCATCTCTCTTTTATTTCTTCATCCTTAACTAAAACATTGTGGTTTTCGTCCTTTACACATTTCACTACACCTATATCCCTCGTCTTCTTCTCCTTGTAACGCGCCAGTCTATATATATTCTTCTCTCCATCTTTGGTATCTAACTTTTCATATTAATCCTTGTAAACTATGGCTCTTGCGTTTCTGAAAGCTTCTTTAGCTTTTCTTCTCGCGACCTTGTATTTCTCAAAATTTTCATCACTCCTACACCTTCCTAAGTTTCTATAGCACTCTCTTTTATTCCTTACGGCTTCTTTCACTTTGTTGTTCCACCACGACACATCCTTGTTAAGAGGTATTTTTCCTTTAGATTCCCCAAGCACTTCCTTAGCTACTGTCCTAATACATTGAGCCATCTTTCTCCACATAGTATCTGGATCCGAATCCATATCAGAAGACCAATTATCCGCCTCATCTACCTTATTGACAAAGGTTATTCTTTCATCCCCCTGAAGCCTCCACCACCTAATCCTAGGGTCAACTCGAAAATTCTGCTGCTTACTCTTTTTCCTAAAATTAAAATCGAGAACCAACAGCCTGTGTTGCGTAACTACACTCTCACTTGGAATAACTTTACAATCCGTACACCCACTATGAAACCTACGCCTCATAATAAAGAAGTCTATCTGACTGGCATTTAACCCGCTTCTAAAGGTCACTAAGTGAGAATCTTTCTTCTTAAACTAATTATTTGCAATGGTCAAATCATAGGCCAAGGTAAAATCAAGAATAGTAGTTCCTGCTTCGTTTTTAGCTCCGAAACCCTAACCTCCATGAACACTCTCAAACCCGCTCTTATCAGTACCTACATGTCCGTTTAGATCACCACCAATGAAAAGCCTTTCTACACACGGTACACTCTGGACAATCTCATCTAAATCATCCCAGAACTGTGGCCTAACTGAATCATCGAGTCCTACTTGCGGCGCATACGCACTAATAACAGTAGTAATCTCGCCGCCAATCATGATCTTGATGCTCAAAATCCTATCACTCTTCCTCTGTACTTCAACCACATCATCAATAAACTTCGATCAATAATAATCCCGACTCCATTTCTATTTCTAACTCTACCTGAATACCAAAGCTTATAACCCCATTGAGCGACTACTCTCGCCTTCTCACCTACCCACTTGGTTTCCTGAAGACACAAAATGCTAATCTTTCTCCTCCGCATTACCTCAACTAGCTCTGTCAATCTACCGGTCAAAGATCCTATATTCCATGTAGCTAGACGAATCCTATCCCTGTAGACTGTCTTTTTTACCCTACACCCTTGCATATTTGACATCGCATCCGGGGACCGACACGGCGCATTGCTTTCGGGCAACGACCTAGCAACCCTCACATATTTATCACTACACCCGGGTTTAGGAAGTGCAGCGCGTCACTGAGTAGGCAAGTAGAATATTCTAAATCTCAAATAATGCATAGTTGACTATTATAAGCTTGTGACCTAGTACAATAAGACTATGATGTCGCTCCGACAATGCACGGTTGAATGCTGTAAGGCATAGTCCCTGGCACACTAAGATCGTGATACCGAAGGCAAAGCCTTGTGAACTTTACACGTAGGCCGACCTTCTAGTGAGAGAAGTGCCTATATCTCTAAAATTGGGGCAATGATACTGGATAAAATTCAGCTTTCTTAAAATGATTGAATTTTAAATGAACTACCTCCTAGTGAGTTGTAAAACTATTTTTAGTGAAAAATACAATGCTTTCCTACACTGGTTTTATAAACCACAAATTGATAATACATTTGTCTCCTTAATACACACGGGACCTACTGAGTAATTTCCACTCACATGTGTATTATTTTACTTTCAAAATTTTAGGGATTAGAGGTGCAGTGAAAGCACGGTGGACTCCCAATTGCTCATGCTATATCTTAGATCTATTGTGCTTTGAATATTGTATCAGAAGATTGACTCCATGTATCTTCTTATATTTAGTAAAGTATTTTGAGAAAATTTCTGTTGTTTATTGAGTTAAAATTCATTATAAAGACCTCTTGTCTAGGCAACTGGATAGGGCAATATCCCACTAAAGTGAAGCTTGCTATGTTTAGGAAAGGTGGGGTGTTACAAATGGTAACAGAGCACAGCGGACCCTGTAATACAGCTTCTGATGGAGTATAATTGAGCCTCTAATGGGACATAATGGAGTCCATCATCATTTGTAGATTTACAGAGATTGTTAGCCCTAATGGCATTTTCCTGTGTTTTGATTTATGACAAACATTGATGAGGACTAACTTGTGTGATCTATACGTAATAGGACATGTTTAACCTCAGTTCTTTCAAGGTGCAAATAAGATTACTAAGCAACTCTTGAGTAATAGAATCCAAGAATGAGTGATCAAGAAGAAGATAAGCTTAAGAGATTGCATACTAAGAAGTCTTTGTGGATGAATTTTAGACTAGGAATGGTTGTTAAGGTATTACTTGTAGAATTCTTATCTATTTACCTTATGATTCAATTTATTTCTACCTTAAAGCACACAAACAAAAAGATTTCAATGTTTAAGTCTTCAGAATTTTGGATTGAATAGCTTGGATGGTTCTGCACCCAAAAGCTTCATCCAAAACTTTGTGAACCCTATCAAAATGTTTCTTACTAGAAAAGTGTCATTTTGGACTCACCTTTTGAATGCACCCTCGTCCGATCCTTGAGTCCAAAACTCTGAAAAATCTAACAGTAAAAAACTAGCCGTTGGAGTTTTACTTTTTGCTTCAATAAAAGCCATTTAAACATGATTTTCTGTAAGATTTTTGTGCTATCTTTCTCAGAAACATCCTTACATTTTAGAATACAAAAATCTTCCTTTTCATTGTGCTTCAAAATGAAATTAAATTGTTTTAAAAGGTAAAAAGTTGTTGGTGCTCATTTTTTTTCCACATTTGCTTAAAAGTGTGAGCTATCTCTGTTTCATTATTACAATCATTTTTCTATATTAAGGTTATGGTGTAAAACCCATTTGGGGACGAGCCTTGATTTGTAGAGGTTTGGTTAAAATCGAGTGTGGTGATCCTCTCTTGTAATTGGTGTAGAAAAACACTATTGTGGTGGCTTGAGCTTAAAGAAATTTGGTTTAAAATCCTTAACTGTGAGTTTAAGGTAGTGAATGTAGACCTTGGTAGATCAAACCACTATAAATCTCATGTTCATTCTCTTTGCATTTTATTTTGTCAGGTTGCGAACTTCCATGCTCAAATGTTTTCAATTATTCAAAACAAATATTTATGATTCTCACCAACCCATCTTCATTCTTGTATTAATTGCACATCTCTTATCTCATCTCATTCAGATCATAGTTGGTTCTTTAAGACGGCTCAAAAGCTCTTCTTTGCATCTCTAGCAAACACCTCAATTTGAAATATAAAAGGAGGATTTCAAAAACAGATTTTTAAAGAGGGTTTTAAATTTGCCAAAAATTTTATTCACCCCCCTCTAAGGTTTTTCATTTGGTATCAGAGTGTTGGTCTACTTTTCTTCGACCAAATAACCTTGTAGAAAAGATCCATATGGCAAATATCTCCTCTTTTTCCTATGTCGAGGGATCCTCGATAAATAGACCTCCTTTGTTCACTGGGAGTAATTACAAATTCTGGAAAAATCGCATGAAGATCTATGTTTGCTCAATTAATTTTGAGCTATGGAATGTAATTAAAAGAGGACCATATGTTCCTTCTAAAAGTGTTGAAGGTCAAATAGTTCTAAAACAGAGTGATGAATATGATGTTGAAGACAATGCCAAAATAGCATTGAATTTTCAAGTTATGAACATTTTATGTTGTGCCCTTGATGCTACTGAATATAACCGAGTAAGTGGCTGTGATTCAGCCTATGACATATGGAGATTGCTTGAAGTCATCTATGAGGGGACAAATTAAGTGAATGAGTCTAAGTTGGGACTTTTAATTCATGACTATGAATTGTTCACCACGAAGCCAAATGAGAGCATAGTTGGTATGCTTACTAGATTCACAAACATTACAAATAGATTTAAAGGCCTATGGGAAAAGCTATTCCCTTGGTGAACAAAATAGAAAAATTCAAGATGCTTTGCCAAAGAGTTGGCAACCTAAAGCTTTAGCTGTGAAGGAATCAAAAGATTTGAAAACATTCACTACAAGAAAAACATCAAATTAGCGACGGATTTTTGCAGTCATCATTAATTTGCGACAGAACAGCAACGGAAGAAAAAATTTTGAAAATAAAATTATTTTTTTTAATTTTCATCGCTAATCCCTTGGTAATTGCAATGGATTAGCGATGAAAATCTAGCCCTCGCAAATTCGTCGTAAATTTGCGATGGCTATCCAAAATTTAAAAATAAATTTATTTTTTTAAAATTAAAAAAAGCCCTCACAAATCCATCGCAAATTGCGATGGATTTGCGACAGCCATCTAAAATTTAAAAAAGAATTAATTTTTTTTTAAAATTTAAAAAAATTCCCTCGCAAATCCGTCACAAATTTGCGAGAGATTTGCGACGGCTATCTAAAAATTCTCATAATATTAATATGTATACACACACACACACACACACACACACACACACACATATTATTATAGCATTTTTATATACATATAAATATGTTAATATACTTTTTTATATAAAAATAAATATATATACATACATATATACATATTTATTTATGTTAGTATGTGTGTGTCTATAAATATATATATATATATATATATATATATATTTAATAGCAAAAGATGCATATATGTCATATTCTTACATATATACATACACATATACTTAATAATATCATATGTATATTATGTATATAAATATTTCAACTTACTAATGTCTTTTTGCGTATTCTACTGTTTCAACACACACACACACACACACACACACACACACACACACACACACTATCATTTGTGTGTGTGTGTGTGTGTGTGTGTATAAAATCAAACATTAATTTTTTTTTGTGATTTTTTTAGATTAGTGACGGATTTGCGACGGATCAGGGTTTCATAAGCCCTGATCAGTCGCAATTAGTGAGGGATTTGCGACGGCATTGTAAAATTTAAAGATAAATTTATTTTTTAAAATTAAAAAAACAAGCCCTTGCAAATCCGTCGCAATTTGAGACAGATTTGAGACGACCATTTAAAATTAAAAAATAAATTTATTTTTTTAAATTAAAAAAATAAGCCATCACAAATCTTTTGCAAATTGTGATGGATTTGCGACAGCAATGTAAAATTTAAAAATAAATTTATTTTCTAAAATTAAAAAAAACAAACCGTCGCAAATCTGTTGCAATTTGAGACAGATTTGCGACGGCCATCTAAAATTAAAAAATAAATTTATTTTTTTAAATTTTAAAAATAAGCCATCGCAAATTGCGACGGATTTGCTATGGCAATTTAAAATTTAAAAATAAATTTATTTTTTAAAATTAAAAAAACAAGCCGTCGCAAATCCGTCTCAATTTGCGATGGCCATCTAAAATTAAAAAATAAATTAATTTTTTTTAAATTAAAAAAATAAGCCCTTGCATATCCGTCGCAATTGTAAGGGATTTGCGACGGCCATCCAAAATTTTAAAATAATTTTTTTAAAATCTTGAAAAATTTGCCGTCGCAAATCCGTGGCTAATTAGCATTGGATTTGCAACGGAAAATTCTGTCATCGCAGATCCGTCACAAAGCCCTTGCAAATCCGTCACTAATTCACAACAAAATTTACTATATAATTAATATATAGCACAATAAATCACAAGAATTTCAATAGCTTAGTGGTGGAACATGTGTTCCCCCACAATAAGGACGCGGGTTCGAGCCCCAAGTCCAACATAATCTCATAATATTCTTGGTGGGTCAGGTTGCTGATCGGGTTCTCAGTGGGCCGGGTTGGGCCGATGGACGGGTGGGCCGAGTAACTAATTAATTAATTTTTTTAATAAAAATTTTTGTCTGTCGCAAATTCGTCGCAAAATTAATTAATTTTTTAAATAAAAAATTTTCGCTACCGCAAATTCATTTCTAAATTAATTAATTTTTTTAAAATAATTTTTTTCTGTCGCAAAATTGTCGCTAAATTATTTTAATTTTTGTAAATAATTTTTTTTGCCGTCGCAAATCTGTTGCTAAATTAATTTATTTTTTGTAATTAAAAAAAAATTTACCGTCGCAAATCCGTTGCTAAATTAATTAATTTTTTTTAAATAAAAGGTTTTGCGCTGTCGCAAATCCGTTGTTAAATTAATTAATTTTTGTAAATAAAATTTTTTTTGCCGTTGCAAATTCGTTGCTAAATTAATTAATTTTTTAAAAAAATAAATTTTTTTTGCCGTCTCAAATCCGTCGCTATGTTGATTATGAACTTAATTATAATGTCATCAATTAAATGATCGTCGCTGTTTGCGACGGATTTTCTTTCCACATTGCATCTAGGTGTCACACTAGGAAAAGCATTGGTTTAGGAATGAAAACTGATTGGAGAACTAAAAGAATCACTACTAACCCCTATAGACCCAAGAAGATTTGGGTACCAAAAATCACTCTCCCATCTCATGTATAAGTATGTTCATTGGAGAAAATGAGCTTTACAAAGTGGTTCTTGGATAGTGGATGCTCAAGATATATGACTGGAAATGCAGCCCTGTTAGAAGATGTTCAAGCAACAAATGAAGGGTTCGTAACCTTTGGAGACAAAAAGAAAGGAAGGATACTTAGCATAAGTAACATCGGTGAAGGATCTTCAACTATTATCAAACAAGTATTTTTTACTGAAAAGCTAAAATACAACTTGCTTAGCATTAGTTAATTATGTGATAATGGTTACAAAGTTATTTTCGAGAAAGATTCTTGCTCTATTATAGACAGCTCAAGTAATGAAACAATTTTTGTAGATAACCGTGTTGGAAATGTATATGTATTCTATCTTGATGATCTTATGGTTCATGATATTAGATGTCTTTCCATGCATGATAATGATGGCTATCTATGGCATAAAAGGCTAGGCCATTTATCATTTGATTTGCTAAACAAATTGTCTTCAAAAGAGCTTGTTAAAGGATAGCCCAAAATGAAGTTTGATAAAAGTAGAATATATGATGGATGCCAATTTGGAAAACAAATCAAAACTTCCTTTAAGCCTAAGAAAATTATTTCCACATCAAAACCCCTTGAATTAATACATATGGATTTGTTTAGACCGATGAGGACCACTAGCCTTGGTGGTAAGAGGTATTCTTATGTTCTAGTAGATGATTTCTCAAGATTTACTTGGACTTTATTTCTCGAATAAAAAGATGAGGCATTCTCTTCTTTTTTCAGATTATTCAACCGTGTCCAAAACTTCCTTGGATGCAAATTGATTTCTATTAGGAGTATAATGGTAGAGAATTTTGCAATAATGAGTTTACCAATTTTTGTGATGAGAATGGAGTCTTTCACAACTTTTCAGTTGCTAAAACCTCTCATCAAAATAGTGTTGTTGAAAGGAAAAATAGAACCTTGCAAGAAATGACTAGATCCATAATTTGTGAAAACTCACTTCCAAAATACTTTTAGCTGAAGCTGTCAATACCGTATGTTATATTGTTAACTGAGTCATGATAAGACCTTTTCTAAGAAAAACACCCTTTGAGCTTATGTTTGACAAAACTCCATCAATTTCCTATTTTAAAGTGTTTGGCTGCAAATGTTTGTTCTTAATACTTGAGACAATCTTGGAAAATTTGATAGCAAATCCGATGAAGCTATATTCCTTGGATACTCTTTCAATAAAAAGGCATATAAAGTGTACAATAACAGAACTCTATGTGTCGAAGAATTCGTACATGTTGTCTTTGATGAATCTAACATTTATACATCAAGAAAAGGTGATGATGATGATGATATAGGGATTTCAAAAGAAAAAGGCAAAGAATAGCTCAAAGCACCATCACTGGACATTCATGCTAAAGAAGAGGAATTGGAAGAGCAACAAGCTGAACAAAGCAAGTAAAAAATTGAAGAGCTCGTTGATTAAGGGCTACCAAAAGATTGGAATTACAAAACTGGTCATCCAAAACAGCAAATTATTGGGGATCCTAGCCGTGGAGTCAAAACCAGATGGTATTTTGTAGATAATTTTACTTTACTCTCTAGTATTAAACCTAACTATATTGATATGGCCTTGCATGATGATTTTTTGGATACTAGCTATGCAAGAAGAGCTGAACCAATTTGAGAGAAATCAAGTTTGAAAATTCATCCCTAGTTCACTTCATCATCCGGTTATTGGTACCAAGTGAGTTTTTAGAAACAAACTTGATGAACATAGAGTGGTGATTAGAAATAAAGCTTGACTTATTGCCTAAGGATTCAATCAAGAATAGGGCATTGACTATGACAAGACATTTGCTCCTATTGTTAGATTAGAGTCTATAAGAATGCTATTTGCATTTGCATCTTTAAAAAATTTCATACTTTATCAAATGGATGTTGAAAGTTCATTTTTGAATGGTTTTATTGAAAAGGAGGTATATGTTGAACAACCTCTAGGTTTTATTCATAAGCACTTTCCAAATCACGTTTACAAACTCTCAAATGCTCTCTATGGTTTAAAACAAGCCCCGTAAATTTTGGGTATACAAACCTATCCATTTTAAATCCATCTCTTAATCAAGTTTTACTTATAACATTAATCCCAAAATACACATGTGAGCAAGTATACTCATCGCAAGCATAGTACAGAGAATTAACGAGTATCGATCCTTAAATAAACAAGTACACACTAATCATTTTTCTTTCATTGTTTAATCAACCCAAATAAAGTAAGAAACGAATAAAAGAATAACTAAAGAAACATATACAACTCAAGGATGTAGATTTATACAATTTAGACAAGTCACCTAGAAATCATAACAATGAATCGCTTAGCCAATATCACAATCAATTATCATCTTGGTCTCATAAGGGATTTAATATAGACCTGTTTCATTTACAATCCATAGAATCACTATCTTCTAGTTAAATTAGTGAACATATTCTGCCTCGACTAACTTATCCAAAAGATGCATTAAAATCAATCTCATATAAAGCCCCTATATTCTAGGTGACTTAAAACATGAAATTAGTTAATGAATCCATATTCTAGCAATCATCAACTAACCTTTGATTACCAATGTTCTAAATAATTAACCCCTTTTTTCAAGCAAGTTAAGAGATAAAAAATATGAAATTAATTAATTGAAACCAGTATCAACCCCTTTTTCAAGCAAGTTAATAACAAAACCTAATCAACCAACTCCGTAAGGAAAATGAATAATCAAATACCAACACAACAATCAATTGATCAAATAGTTAAATTGATACATAAATCATGAATATCAAAATTCTGCTAAATTACAATGAAACATTGAATACATCATTGTTAAAGAAAAAGAAAACAAAGAGAAAAGAAAGCACTCAACAAGCCTCTTTCTTCTTCCTTGAAGACTCCCTTTGAACAGTCCTTCTTGGCTTGGGTGAATTCCTCATTCAACGAGAAAATCAGAATTTCTACTCTTTAATTCCCCTCTCCTGGTTGTCTATTTAAACCCTTGTGTTCTCTTATGCTTTTATAGGCTTTTTGGATGCCTATTTTGTGGATGAGGAAGTTTTGACAGAGTAAGAATAGGAAAATACCAAAATCATTAGATAAGCCCTAATTCTGTATATAGAAATTTTGCCTCCAAAACCTACCTAGTGCCAGGTACCTTCAACCCACCTAGCCAGGTACACTTTGTTCTTTCTTTGTTTTGTTATGTTTTTTGCCGTCTTTCCCTTAGCAAGCAGAATGGACCCGGCACCAGGTACACTTGCTCGACTTAGTGCCAGGTCTATTATGAAAAATTCCCCGAAATTCGTTCAATCTCTACTATTGGACAGAATGGACTCGGCGCTTGGTCCACCGGTTGGGCCTGGCGCCAGGTGTATTCGGGTTTGTGCCCTTTTGCTCGATTTTTACTTAAATATGTACATATTTTCCAAAATCACCTTTTACAAGTAAAATGTCAAATATGAAGGAATACGCCTAGTTATTACAGCAAATGTATCTTAAAACAACCTCAAATAACTAGGAAAAGAATAGTGATTTTAACCCCTATCATATACCCCCACACTTGAATATTTACTTGTCCTCAAGCAAATACTTTTATCCAAGAAAATTTATTAAGACAACACAAGGTTTTCTTCTCATTCCAAAGGTTTCTTCATCTTAGCAAAGATCATGTTTTCCTTTCAAACTTTAGATACAACCCTTGCCATTCATACCCTTTGAAGACAATTTCAAACCTTGAAACATTAGCCAAGACATTACAAAACTCTTGAAGTCAAATTAACCAAGTGCATACCTTAGTCTAAGAAGGTTATTTCACTTTTTAAGTAAAAACATAGATAACATGAATCAATAGGTCAAGCCATCTACCAACTCAAGCATTATGAATCCAAAAATTGCACCATTAAGTTATGATGTGAGGAAAACACTCAAATATTTTTCTCTCAAAGTTTTTCAATGACTTAGGGAATTGATAGCCTCAAGTGCATGGATTTCTCTTCACACACCCTATTGGCCCCCTTTACAGCCATCACTCATCATTTTTTTCAACAATTCTCTTTTCTATGCTCTTTCTTGCCTCTTTACCTTTGGGATAGCCTCAAGAAAGTGCACCGAATACACTTGTTATTTCTCCCTGTATTAACCCCCTTTTCATCTCAAGGTCTTCAAAAATTAAAAATAAGAGTATTTTTTTCCGACTTAATTTTTTCCATTTCACATTTTTTTTTCCAACTAAAAAAGTTTTTCTCACATTCCTTATTCAAAACTAATGGTTAAGCAAATTTTAAATCCATAATATAAAAGTTAGCCAATAACTCTTCCCATATTCATCATATCTTTTATATATGAGTCAAATTACATTCAAACACTAATGCATAAACAAGATTAATCAAAATTCTTAAATCTTGACAAATATCTTTTCCAATAAAACCAATTTTCATCAAATTCCACCTAATAAATGACAAAACTCATATCCAAGTAAAAAAAAAAAAAAAAATTGTAACCTTGCTTAACAATGAAAACCACTGAAATCAGAAAAATTATCACAAATTACAACCTATATTCATCAAATTCACACAGAAAAGTATTTCTCCAACCTTTATTCTCCCCCTCCACACTTAAACTGGACATTGTCCTCAATGGTCAAAGATAAAAGAATAAAAGTACAGCCAAGAAGACCAAGATAAAGAAAGAGGAAGAATAGAGAAAAGAAAATACTTCCATTGCGCATTAGTTCAAAAATTTCAAAACTTTAAAATTTTCAAAATTCAAAAATTTTCCATAGTGGTAGCTCAATACCAAGAAAATACCAAGATGATTGATAGAAACTTAGACAAAGAATATCACCAAACTACTCCCCCACACTTAAATTGGACAATGTCCTCCTTGGAAAAAAAATAAACATAAAAAAGCATCTTTAAAGGAACTAAAAATAATAATGGGGTAGAAAGTTTAAGCAATACTTCCCAAGTGTAAAAATGCTCTAATAGATATTAAAACTGGAAGTAGAGAGAATGGCTTGTTCAAGTGGACTTTATTCCTACCTATCAAAACCAAACACAAATAAAAACACAAGGAAAATAATAGCAAACTAAAGACACCTAAATAAATGAAAGCAAACTAAATAAAAATACTAATAAAAATCCTAACAAAGTAAATAAAGACACGGCTCACTCTTCTACACTTAAGATGGAAAATATTTTCCTTATTTGGGAAAGGAAAAACAAACTACTTAACAAAAGCGCAAAACAAAACAAAAACTCTTTCCACTCATCATGCTTCCTTATCAAACATTTTGAAAAGAAATTAAAGCTCAAAATAGAAGATATGCATAATGAAAGTAGAAAGAAGAGAGGTTTTTGAAAAATAGAAGGTTTATGAAAACAATTTTTCTCACTAAAGCAAAACACATAAACCTCTTTCTCTAACATTCCTTTAGACACATAAATATTTTTTTGTCAATATAAGTACACACAGTTTCTAAAGAATGCATCAAACTTGAAATCACCTTTTAACCCTTCAAAAGAATGTTCACAATTAAAATTATCCTGTAAACTTAGTATTTGAGTTCTCAAAGATGAGATCAAGAAATCCTTGCTTTTCAAGGCATGGTCTACAAAAACTACGTTACCTCCTTGAAATTGGGGTGAAGGGTATAAATTACCACCATTCTCCAAAGCCTTCTTATACTATAGAGTTGAAAGATCTAATTCCTTAAGGCATGATAAATTCAACACATCATTATTTGGACCATTGTTCTTCTAGAATTGAGAAGAACGTTAGGATGCTTCTTCATGCCACTTAATGGAGGAAGTTGTATTGGCAACAAAAGAATGCATTAAGGCTTCAAGTGACGTCTTACAAAAAGCGTTAATCCATGATGATGTAAGCTCAGATTAACGTCCTTATAGAAAAGTAGTTGTCCATGATGATGTCAATCTCGCGCTCAAATTCTTGTCGTTATAGCTCCTTTGATCTTGTACCAAAAGTAGTTGTCCATGATGATGTCAATCTCGTACTCAAAGAAAAACAGAAATCAAATCGAAAATAAAAATAAACAAAAATAATAGAAAAACAAAGAAAAAAAAAACAAAAAGGTAAAAGAAAATAATAAAAAAATAAAGAAAATAAAAACACACACATTAGATATATTCACAAACTACCTAAACAAAAAAGTTAGTCGTATTTACGGGTAAGCAAGTCAATTAAGTCACACAATATTACAAACATCAAGATATAGCACCAATTTACACAAAGAACATATATACATATTTATATATAGACATATGGACATATAAACATATAAACATGGTTAAATCAACAAAATCCAAGCTTTCATGATATTGTTCCCCGACAATGGCTCCTAAAACTTGATGCATAAATTTTGGGTATATAACATCATCCATTAAATCCATTCCTTAATCAAGTTTTACTTAAAACATTAATCCCAAAATACACATGTGAGCAAGTATACTCATCGCAAGCATACTACAAGGAATTAACAAGTTTCGATCCTCAAAGGAACAAGTACACACTAATAACTTTTCTTTCATTGTTTAATTGGACAAAAAAAAGTTAGAAAAGAACAAAATAAAAACTAAAGAAACATATACAACTTAAGGATGTAGATTTATGCAATTTAGACAAGTCTCCTAGAAATCATAACAATGTATCACAATCGTCTTAGTCTCATGAAAGGTTTAATATAGATCCACTTCATTTGCAATCCATTGAATCGCTATCTTCTAGTTAAATTAGTGAACATATTCTGTCTCGACTAACTTATCCAAAAGATACATTAAAATCAATCATCATATAAACTCCTATATTCTAGGTGACTTAAAACATGAAATTAGTTAATTAATCCATATTCTAGCAATCATCAACTAACCTTTGATTCCCAATGTTCTAAGTAATTAGCCCCTTTTTTCAAGCAAGTTAAGAGATAACAAATATGAAATTAAATAATTGAAACTAGTATCAATCCCTTTTTTTAAGCAAGTTAATAACAAAACCCAATCAACCAACTCTGTAAGGAAAATGAGTAATCAAATACCGAGACACAATCAATTGATCAAATAGTTAAATTGATACATAAATCATGAATCTCAAAATACTGCTAAATTGCAATGAAACATTGAATACATCATTGCTAAATAAAAAGAAAAGAAAGAGAAAAGAAAGTACTTATAGACAAGCCTCTTTCTTCTTTCTTGAAGACTCATTTTGAACAATCCTTCTTGGCTTAGGTGAATTCCTCATTCAAAAAGAAAATCAGAATTTCTACTCTTTAATTCACCTCTCTTGGTTGTCTATTTAAACCTTTGTGTTCTCTTATGCTTTTATAAGCCTCTTGGATGCTTATTTCATAGCTGAGGAAGTCTTGGTTGAGTAGGAATAAGAAAATACCAAAATCATTAGATAAGCCCCAATTCTCCATGCAGAAATGTCACCTCCAGAACCTACCTGGCGTTGGGTACCTTCGACCCACCTAGTGCCAGGTACACTCTGTTGTTCCTCTGTTTTTAGTTTTCTTTCCCTTAGCAAGCAGAATGGACTCGGTGCCAGGTACACTTGCCAGACCTGGCGCTAGGTCTATTCTGGATAAATTCTTGAAGCTCGTTCAATCTCTGAAACTGGACAGAATGGACCCGACACCTAGCCTATTGGCTAGTCCTGGCGCCACGTTCATTCTGGTTTGTGCCATTTCTGCTTTATTTTTACTTCAATCTTTACATATTTTCCAAAAATATCTTTTATAAGCAAAATGTCAAATAGGAAGGAATATACCTAGTTATTACAGCAAATATATCTTAAAATAATGTCAAATAACTAAGAAAAGAATAGTGATTTTAACCTCTATCAAAAGGCTTAGTGGATTCTTACTCTCAAAAGGTTTTTTAGGAGGCCTAATTGATACTACACAAGGATTATTAAGTCAGAAAATTCTGATGACCTTCTCATTGCCCAAATCTATATTAATGATATCATTTTTTTTTATACTACTAATGAATCCTTGTGTAAGATGTTTTCCAAGACTATGCAATAATAATTCGAGATGAACATGATGGGAGAACTCAACTTCTTTCTTGGATTGCAAATTAAACAAACCAAGGATGGAATCTTTCTAAATCAAGCTAAGTATGCTAAGAAACTGCTCAAAATGTTCGGTATGAATGAAGCCAAAGAAATCAATACACATATGAGCACTTCTCTAAAGCATGACAAGGATGAAAAGGGTAAGAAAGTAGACGAATCAAAATACAAAGGTATGATTCATCTACTTTGTTATATCTTACTGCTAGCCGACTAGACATTATGTTTTCAGTTTGTCTCTGTACCAGATTTCAATCGTGTCCAAAGGAATCCCACTTATGTGCTGTGAAACGCATCCTTAAATATTTGGTTAGAATATATGATTATGGTTTGTGGTATCCTCGAACTAACACTTTTGATCTTATAGGCTACATTGATGCAGACTATGCAGGCTATAAAGTTGAAGAAAAAAGCACTAGCAGGTACTGTCAATTTCTCGGACACTCTTTAGTATCATGGCATAGCAAGAAATAGGCTTATGTATCCTTATCCACAGCCGAGGTTGAATACATTATAGCAGGAAGCTATTATGTGCAAATCTTGTGAATGAAAAACACATTGCTTGATTTTGGTCTTAATTTCAATTGCATATCTATATTATGTAATAATACGAGTGCAATTAACCTAACAAAAATATCATGTTCAACATTCTAGAACTAAGCATATTGAGATTAAGCATCATTTCTTCAGGGATCATGTTCTTAAAGGAAATGTATGTGTTGAATATATCTCAACCGATGAACAACTTGCAAATATTTTTACAAAACCTCTGGCCGAAGAAAGACTCAATCATCTGAGAAGAGGTTTAGAAATTCCTAAGATCATGAAACATACAGTTTTTTTTTCTTTTTTTTTGCTAAAGATTTGCTGTTTTTGTTTGCAGAACTACTGAAGACACAACTTTTGGACAAAGCTTTTGAATGCACTATTTGGAAAACATGACTCCAAAATCGCCTCAGCTGAACTGTTTTTATTCCACCTTTTGGATTAGCGATTTTGGACTCAGTCAAACTCCGTAATATTGGCATCTCAAAATTTATTGTTATTGGTGAAAGAAAATGAAAGCCCAAAAATGACTTTTCAAATTTTCAAATGCACGCACTTTTTTTATAAAAAAGAAAATCAATACCTCTAGTGAAAAGTCTCTGATGAAAAGTACTTGATTGTACTTATCGTATCTAGAACCTTAGAAATCTAAAAAAAAGGGGTTTTCACATACTCTCTCTTGGAAACCAAAAACTGACATTACTCTCTGTCATTCTCAACTTTATCTTCTCTAAAACGAAATCGAAAATCCTTCACCTTCTCCTCATTTCTACTATGATGAAAATAGCAAAATCTGTCAGAGTAGTAAAAAGGACCAAGATAGGGAAAGTAGCCGCTAAGACAAAAGCTACTACACTGCTGGACATCAAGCAGAAAGAAAAGAAAATCGTTGAGGATGCCTCACTATCCAACTCATCTCCTGAGCACACTACACCAGAAATTTTTGAGACCCAGGTACCCCGCTTTCTTGATAAAAACATGTGAGTCTGATTTCAATGATTGGCTATCTAGGAATAGAACTGTGATTTCGAGATATCAGGTTGAGGCTGGGGGATTCTTAAATTTCTCTGATATTTTGGATATGTTCAAAAATCTAGGTTGGAGAGCGTTATTGATGGTTGATGAGAAGTTATACATCTGTTAGTTAGGGAGTTTTATGCTAATTTGAAAAAGGGACGACTTGAACAGACTGGAGGAGGGTTCATGGTGCAATGGTATAGCACCAGAGTAGAATGTGTAAATTTAGAATTTAATCATCGATTGCTAAATCAAAATTTTGGAGTTAGAATGGGGGCATTTAGTTTTTCGAGATGAACAAGTTTCCTGAAGGGACAAATATTTTTTATTCCGATAGATTTGAGGAAAGATTCTCTGATGGGAAGATTTTTAGGAACTCAGGTGGTAGAAATACAAAACGGCTGAATGGTCCTGGAAGAATCTTACACCATATGGTGTCGACCATGGTTGCCCCAAGCTTTGGGCATAAAACTTTAGTAAGTATTATGCAAATGATACTAATGCTAGCTCTTTCTGAGAAACAACAAATTAGTTTTGGATATTTGGCAGAAAAATTGATGATGCAGTCAAGAAACACTTCACATAAGGCATTTCCATATGGTAATCTTTTGACCAAAGTATTCAGGCACTTCAATGTGGATTTAGATAAGTTTAGGCCTGGTCAGATAAAGATAAGTGTGTATAACATGGAATCATTTGAAAGAATGGGCTTTGTTCAAGTGAATTGGGAATGGGTTTTGCTCAGAGATCTATCAGATGAAGAGAAAGAAAAGGTGTTAAAAATCAAGGGGGAAGGAAAATGAACTACTTAATCTGCAGGAACTAAAAGAAAGGCTGAAACAGAAACTCAAGATGAGTCCTCTAGCAAAGGAAAATAGAAAATTTAGGACACAAATATCAGTCAAAGCATTCTGGAAGCCATCAATTTGTTGGCTATTAAGGTAGACAGCCTCAGTTCAGAAATTTAGACTTTTGGGTACAAACTATCTGCTGTTGAAAAGAAGGATCATAAGGTTGCCCAAGAGGAAGAACATGCCAAAGGAACAACTTCTCTACATACTGAAGAAGGAGCTGGTTAATAGCCTGAACAAGAAAAATAGCCAAGCCCAGGAAAGAAATCTAGGCAAACCGTAGCTAGTCCAAAGAATAAGGAACCGAAGGTTGTGTTGGGAAATATGCCCTCTTAAACTAGGTTTCTGATATAAATATCGAATGTTTTAATAAAAGAATTTATTATCAGAAATTATTTGTGAATTTATATTTTATTTGTGCACAATTATGTTTGGAAAGGACCCATTGTGTTTAAGTAAGTGGTCTATGAGAATGGAGGTCTTTTACAGTAAGGTATGGATCACGAGTTACTTAATATATAAACATTCGTTCTTAACCGATTGATGAGAATGGGAATCTCATCATGTCTAGGTTATTATGTTGTGAATTCCAAAGGAGGAATAGCTTACCTTTAGCTAGTAAATAGTCCACTCACTTCATGACATAAGCGTATTTCGAATACATAGAACAGGAACTGTAGTAGTAGTTTCTAAAAGTACTATATGGTAAAAACCTAGACTACTATTGCTACAGCATGAACTAGTACTCTACGACTTAAGTATGAGTTGGTTGTCTGACGAAGCTAGGAGAATGTACTTTGATATGCTATAGTTAAGGTTCTATCGTAGGATCAATATACTTGCATATTGGGTATGTATGACTAGTTAGTTAAGACAGACTTGTACAAGATAGTTTCTATACTATATCACCCCTTGTGGTTGTCTGAATGATCTAAGTATCCAGGGCCCTGGGAAACATGACTTGGATATTTGCTTTAGGGCAGCTCCCTTGGAAAGTGGAAACAATTAAAGAAGTCGTGGATCATTGGACTAGAAGCCTAAGGATAGTAGATGTCATTTAGAGATGTTTTAGTATATTTCTTCCTTTCTAAATGTACGGCGATATAAAGAGGGGTATTTTAGTCATTACACCTGTAGGTTGGAGACTTTGCTATCGCATCATTGTCCTTGGGGTCAATATTTCCTTATGATGATATTAGAAAATATTTAAAATATAAAATACAGCTATTTATATGGTAAGGGTATTTTGATCATTTCAGTAGCCAAGGCGGTGTGTCTTTTGGTCCCCAGTATAGACCGTAAGTCCTAATTATATACAGGCTAAGGAGTTGGTCTTAAATTAAATTAAATGAAATTTATTTTATTTAAGTAGCCTGATTTAATTATTAGGTTAGAATAAAATAAAGGTCCATGGATAGAAAGAATTAATTAAATTAGTTTGGTGGGTTAATTAAGTATTCAGGGCTTTGGCCCAGTTCGAATAATTAAATATTAACCTGGGACTAAAGTAATATAGGCTTGTTAATTGGACTAGTTTATTTGGGCTGGAAAGTTAATTATTTGTTAGGCCATTTATTTGGTTCTAATTAGAATAATTAATTTAGTCCAAAAGGCTAAACTAAGAGTTCAATGGACCAGTCCAGTTTAACCTAGGGTTTTATTTAGGTTAAACAGGAGAATAGAAAATAACATTATTTTTTGACGGCTTCCTCTCTGGTGAAAAAAAAAAGACGCCTCTTTCTCTCTCTCTCTATCTCCAAGAAAATTCCTTAGCCTTGTAAGTTATTCACCAAACGGGATTAGGCAGGCCATATACTGGAAGGTCGAGAGGTTAGCATTCACATACATGCAAAGGCCGAGTAGGAGGCTTGCAGGAATCATGCCAGAAGTTTCCACCAGTGCACCTACCCCGGTTCTACACATTCCTGTCCAGCCATCTTTGAGAACAAGAAGAAAAGGTTAGAAATTGTTCTCCTTGGAGTCTCGACAAAGTGGGATCGGCACTGGCTCTATTCGGGTTCTTCTGTTCTTCAATTTTTTCCCTAATTTTTCAGCTTTCGCTTTCATTGCGTGCTCTGTGTTTTTCCCTTTTAAGCCTTCAATTAGTATCAAAGAATGAAGGTTTTGTGAAAATATAGGGAGCATGCATCTAGTCGAATAAAACTGGGCACGTATGTGTGATTAAACTGTGATCCTTCGCTGTTTTTGGTATGGATAGATTCCCTATTAAACCTCTTTGATGGAGGTATAGGAGATTTGTAATTTACTATTTTTCTTAGCAAACTGTGTAAGCCCAATGTTAATAGGTGTAGGCGATTGTTGGTTTTTGTTGATTTCATTGTATTTGGGTTGAAATTGAAGAGCCAACGAAGCCAGAAGTTGTGTAGAAAAGTAGAGGAAATTCGCAGAAGAAAATCGCAGAAAAAAACTGTAGGAAGAAGTCCCGACAGACCGCAACTGGCACCGGCTTGGGTCTGGACTCCGGTCTACACGTGGGCTGCGGGTCCAGATTTTGGGTCACCCATAGGTTCTGGTTCTATGCGACGGGTGCAGTGGACCACAGTGATGATGGGGTTCTTGATCCAATGCGGTGGGTGCAGTGGACCAAGGAGAAATTTTCATTTTTCCTTGTTATTTTTTCTTATGTTTTCTTTTTAGTTTTGGGGTCCATACTAGGCGAAGTTAATATTTTTGCAATAGTTAATATTCATGGAATATTTTTGCATGAAAAATACTAGTAAGAGTTTTTAGGATTAAACAAGACCATTAATTAATTAATGTGTTTAATTTTATTATCTGGGCACTTAGGTTTAAAAAATAGAAAAGCATAAAAACGTCTGCTGTTTTCTAGCATGCTATTTTTTTAAAGTACCTATGTGCACGTTTTCTCAAAGACCAAAGTCTTTGGGAATATTTTTAACAAAGAAAACATTTTTTTACAAATTAAATGGTTATTTTAATTTGAACAAAAATTAATCCTTAGATATTTTCTCAAAGGATTTAATCTTTGACATAGAAAATATATTGGATTTAGATATTTTTGTAAGTTAAAATAGAAAGCCATTTTGTTATATTTTAGCATAAGAAAAATTATTTTGTCAAATAAACTTGAAACCAAAGTCTCTAGAAAGTTATAATTGGAAAATTTTTGAAATTATTAAGTTTTTAACATAAATAAAATTAGTCCATGGAAAAATCTCTCAAATGATATAAACCTTGACATAGAGATTTTAATGGATTTAGATATTTTATTTTTGAGTTAAAGGGAAAACTTAATGGAAATTTTCAAATGGATATTTTTTAAAAAACCATTGTTTTAAAAGACTAAGTGGGAGAGGGGTTCCAATGGCCCCACGGCTTCCATCACGATTCTCATTAGAGATTGTGGGTCCCCTCGCGTCACCCTGAGTGTGAACTCGTATAGGATGGGGATACCACAAGGATCTAAATCTAATAGAGGGATGTAATTAATAACTCGGGACACGTATTATGATCAGCCTGCCCACGTTGGAGGTTATAGTGCGAGGTATGTCCATAGGAAATGAGAGGAAATGGCCATCCCCTCGATGGAGTTATCTTCTAGATCATTACCTAGAAGAGAAATTAATTTATAGTGGTTGACACACTTAGCTCAGGGAACTGTTAATCTTTCTAAGAAGCTATGTCAGTTTCCCTAAGGGCCAAATTAATTATTATTAGTTTTGATATGAGGATAAAGTGCACAAATTTGTTTTGTTTTCACAAACTAAATCCTTTTCTTTTATTTTCGATTTTTCAAAAATGGTGGGAGGTTCTTTTAGTCCATTGGCCATTATTCTTCGAGAGAATAAGCTAACGGGACCAAACTATGCGGATTGGAAGAGGAATCTAGATGTAATACTCATAGCGAAAAAGTATAAGTATGTCCTTTTCGAGACCTGCCCTATTATCGGGGAAGGTTCCACCGCCGAAGAGTGAGAGGCTGAGAAGGCATGGAAGAAGGTTGACGAAATGGCACGTTGCTATATGTTAGCCTCCATGTCTAATGTACTCCAGTCAAAACACGAGCACATGGCTTTTGCGTACGATATTAGTCAGTCATTGGCCCCTATGTTCACGGATAAGAGCCGGACCGCAAGGCAGGAGGCTCTTCGAACTATAATTAACATTAAGATGGCTGAGGGAGCATTAGTCAGAGAGCACATGGTCAAGATGATTGCTGCTTTCGGGGAGGCAGAAATCTTAGGGGCTGTCATTGATCTTGAGAGCCAAGTGGATATGGTTCTCAAATCTCTACTACGTTCCTTTACTCAGTTTAAGTTGAATTACAACATGAACAAGTTAAACATGAGTTTAACTGAGTTGATGAAGGAGCTCCAAATGGCAAAGAAGGTCATGAAGCTACAATCTAAGGCTATGATTGCTAAAGCTTCATCTTCTAAAACTGGGCCCAAGCTTAGAAAGTTCAAGAAGAAGAAGGGGAACGCAACGGCCCAGCCCAAGACCCAGCCTAAAGACAAACCCAAGGGCAAGTGCTTCAAATACGGACTGAAGGGACACTGAAAAAAGGAGTGTCCAGATCTTCAAGCCAAGAAAAACCCCATAGGTAATGTTTTCTATCTAAAGTCTATATCATTGGTAGGATCAACTACCACTTGGATTCTTGATTCGGGGGCCACTGATCATATCTGTAACTCCTTACAGGGGTTTAGAAATATTAAAAGACTCTAGAAGGGTAAACATGGACTATGTGTGGGAAATGGAGCACAAGTTTAGGCCCTTGCAGTGGGAGAGCTGGATCTTATTTTTTATTGTAATAGAATAGTGGTTTTGAAAGATATTTTATATGTACCTAGATTTCGACAGAATTTGATTTTAGTTGCGAAACTAATAAATCAAGGATATTCTGCATCTTTCCATTTTGGTATTTCTATTAGTAGAGATGGAGAAATTTTATATATTGGGCACATGTATGGGAATCTATTTTTCTTAAACCCTATTAACAATCAACTAAATAACGCTCAATCTGAACCTTTAACAAGGAAGAGAAAGACTAATGTTAATAACTCTTATCTTTGGCATCTAACGTTGGGTCATATCAACTCAACCAGGATTCAGAGATTAATCTATGATAGGCCTTTGGGCTCATTGAGATTGAAAAATTGGCCTCAGTGTGAATCCAGCCTAATGGAAAAGATGGCCAAAAGGTCATTTACACCTAAGGCGGATAGAACCAAGGAGATATTGAGTCTTGTTCACACTAATGTGTGTGGTCCCTTGTCTACACCAACTAGAGGGGGTTTTGAGTACTTCATTATTTTCACAGATGATTGTATGAGGTTTGGTTTTATTTACATGATAAGACATAAGTTTGACTCTTTTGACAAGTTTAAAGAGTTTAAGGCTGAAGTGGAACGTCGGGCAGGTAAATTGATTAAGACCTTACGATCGAATTAAGGTGGAGAGTACCTCCTTGGTGAATTCAAGGATTACATGGTACATCATGGGATAGTATCCCAGCTCTCTACGCCGGGGACACCCCAGCAGAATGGAGTAGTTGAGAGAAGAAACAGGACATTGATGGAAATGGTCTAAAGCATGATATCTCATGCTACTCTTCCAGTGTCTTTTTGGGGATATGCCCTGGAAATAGCGGCATACATTCTGAACTTGGTGCCTTCCAAGTCAGTACCTAGGACTCCCTATGAGATGTGGACTGGGCGTAAGCCAAGTCTGAATCATCTCAGGATATGGGGTTGTTTAGCTTATGTAATGGTCAAGGGAGACAAGTTGGAACTAAGATCAGAGTTTTGTTATTTTGTTGGGTATCTAAAAGGGACAAATGGTGGTTACTTTTATCATCCTAAGGAGCAGAAAGTACTGGTTAGTACTAATGCTAGATACTTAGAGGATGATCAGAGTATTTCCACAAAAGGTTCAACTAGGTTGGAACTTGAGGAGAAGTTATCTTTGGAATCAACTTCTCCTAACCCTAGACACTCTCCCACTATGACGAGGCTGGAACAAAAAGAGGCATAGCTTCAAGAGCCTGTCAGCCTCGTCATAGTGGGAGAGTGTCTAGGGTTCCAGAGAGATGGACTGGAGAAGCTTTTGAGCTAGTCTCCGACCATCAGGAACAAGACCGCATTAGATACGAGGAGGCTATTGCGAATGCCGATGTCGATGCAAATCTATGGCATGAAGCAATGAAAGTCGAGATTGAGTCCATGTACTTCAATCAGGTTCGGGATCTTGTAGCTTCACCTGAAGGGATAAAACCCATTGGGTATAAGTGGGTATACAAGAAAAAGAGGGGGGTAGATGGAAAGATGAAAACCTTTAAAGCTAGGCTTGTGGCGAAAGGGTATCCTGAGAAAGAGAGAATCAATTATGAGGATACCTTTTCCCCGGTAGCTATGCTTAAGTCCTTCCGTATCCTTCTTGCCATCGCATGTCATTATGACTACGAGATATGGCAAATGGATGTCAAGATGACATTTTTAAATGGCCATCTTAGTGAAGGCATTTACATGTCCCAACCGGAAGGCTTTATTGCTGAAAGTCAAGAACATATGGTTTGCATGCTTAAGAAGTCCATTTATGGACTTAAGTAGGCATCAAGAGTATGGAACATTCATTTTGATGAGACTGTAAAGTCTTATGATTTTATTCAAAACGAGGATGAACCATGCGTGTACAGGAAACTTGAAGGCATTAATGTGATTTTTCTTGTCTTGTATGTGGATGACATTCTACTCATTAGGAATGATGTAGGGTCATTTTCATGTACAAAGGTTTGGCTGTCTAGTCAATTCAGTATGAAAGACTTGGGAGAAGCCAGTTACATTCTCAGAATTAGGCTTCTTAGAAATAGGAAGCAGAGAATGTTAGGATTATCCCAAGCGGCATATATTGACAAGATGCTGGCCAGGTATAGCATAGACTCATGCAAGAGAGCTCTGATTCTTTGCAGACATGGGTTGTCATTTTCTTTAAGGGACTGTCTTAAGTCTTAAGAAGAAAATGACAGAATAAGTAGGATTCCCTACGCTTTAGCTGTGGGAAGTCTTATGTACGCCATGCTATGTACTAGGCCAGATATCTGCTTTGCCGTAGGCTTGGTTAGCAAATATCAATTAAACCCTAGGAAGGTTCATTGGCAAGTTGTAAAGAATATTCTCAAGTACCCCAAGGGAACGAGAGATTATATGCTGGTTTATAGGGTTGATGACTTGGTTCCTACAGGATACACAGACTCAGACTTCCAGGCAGATAAGGATGAAAGAAAATCCACTAGTGGATATGTCTTCACCTTGTCTGGAGGAGCCATTTCATGGAGGAGTATTAATCAATCTTACATTGCTGACTCAACCATAGAAGATAAGTATATGGCAGCTTCAGAGGCATCCAAGGAAGCAGTCTGGCTCCAGAAGTTCCTTTAAGAACTTTGAGTCATGCCACACATGGACAGGCTGATTATGATGTTTTGCGGCAACACTGGAGTAGTATCACAATCTAAAGAACCCAAGAACCACAAGAAGGGGAAGCACACCGAGAGGAAATACCACCTGATCCGGGATTTCATCCAGAGACGGGAAGTCGTGGTAGAGAAGATTGCCTTCGAGAACAATCTAGTTAATCCATTCACCAAGCCTTTGGCTGAGAGAGTCTTCAAGAGACACTTAGACACCATAGGGGTAGGCATCTATGGACTTACTTAGTGTTAGAGTGAAAGTGGGAGATTGTTGGGAAAATATACCTTCTTAGACTACGTTTATGATATAAATATCGAATGTTTTAATAAAAGAATTTATTATAAAAAATTATTTGTGAATTTATATTTTATTTGTGCACAATTACATTTGGAAAAGACCCATTGTGTTTAAGTAAGTAGTCCATGTGAATGGAGGTCTTTTATAGTAAGGTATGGATCACGGGTTAACACATAAACGTCCGTTTTTAACCGATTGATGAGAATATGAATCTCATCATGTCTAGGTTATTATGTTGTGAATTCCAAATGGGGATTGGCTTACATTTACCCAGTGAGTAGTCCACTCACTTCATGACATAAGTGTATTAAGAATACGTAGAACTGGATCTGTAGTAGTGGTTTCTAAAAGTACTATATGGACCTGTAGTCGTGGACTAGTACTTTACGACTTGAGTATGAGTTGGTGGTCTGACGAAGCTAAAAGCATGTACTTTGATATGCTATAGTTGAGGTTCTATCGTAGGACCAATATACTTGCATGTTGGGTATGTGTGACTAGTTAGTTAAGACAGACTTGTACAAGATAGTTTCTATACCATATCGCCCCTTGTAGTTGTCTGAATGATCTAAGTATCCAGGGCCCTGGGAACACATGACTTGGATGTTTACTTTAGGGTAGCTCCCTTGGAAAGCGGAAATAATCTAGGAAGTCGTGGATCATTGGACTAAAAGCCTAAGGATGGTAGATGTCATTTAGAGAGGTGTTAGTACATTTCTTCCTCTCTAAATGTACGGCGATGTATAGAGTGGTATTTTAGTCATTACACTTATAGGTCGGAGACTTTACTAACGCAGTATTGTCCTTGGGGTTAATATTTCCTGATGGTGATATTAGAAAATATTTAAAATGTAAAATACAGCTATTTATATAGCAAGGGTATTTTAGTCATATTAGTAGCCAATGCGGTATGTCTTTTGGTCCCAGTATAGACCGTGAGTCCTAATTATATACATGCTAAGGAGTTGGTCTTAAATTAAATTAAATAGAATTTATTTTATTTAAGTAGCCTGATTTAATTATTGGGTTAGAATAAAATAAAGGTCCGTGGAGAGAGAGAATTAATTAAATTAGTTTGGTGGGTTAATTAAGTATTCAGGGCTTTGGCCCAATTTAAATAATTAAATATTAACGTGGGACTAAACTAATATAGGCTAGTTAATTGGACCAGTTTATTTGGGCTGAAAAATTAATTATTTATTGGGCCATTTATTTGGTTCTAATTAGAATAATTAATTTAGTCTAAAAGGCTAAATTAAGAGTCCAATGGGCCAGTCTAGTTTAACTTAGGGTTTTATTTAGGTTAAACAAGAGAATAGAGAACAACGTTGTTTTTTGACGGCTTCCTTTTTTGTGAAAAAAAAAAGACTCCTCTTTCTCTTTCTCTCTCTCCAAGAAAATTCCTTAGCCTTGTAAGTTGTTCACCAAATGGGATTAGGCAGGCCATATACTAGAAGATCGAGAGGTTGGCATTCACATACATGCAAAGGCCGAGTAGGAGGCTTGCAGGAATCGCTCTAGAAGTTTTCACCAGTGCACCTACTCCGGTTCCACACATTCCTGTCCAGCCATCTTTGAGAACAAGAAGAAAAGGTTAGAAAATTGTCTCCTTGGAGTCCTGACAGCGTGGGATCGGTGCTGGTTGAGGCTGCTGAACCGACATTGAATGTTATCGAGTCAAATATTGAAGTAATTGGGATATATAAATTTGAGGCATTCAAATTGGATGTAATCTCTTCTGATAAGTCATAAGAAGAGAAAGTTAGGTTAATTCTGATACGACAGTAAAAAGAATACTGACCTTGAATTTTCAATTTTGGGGTCAGTTGTGATGAGATATGAGTAGAAAATTTTATATTCAAGGACCCTATCTATACAACATGATGTAAATTGTATAGATAGGGATGCACACACTTGTGTAACACATCAGTAATATATTTCAAATAATAGAAACCTTGTTCTATCATAATACATAAAAGGGTGTGATCATACTAGCACTAATGCACCGGATTCCATCAGAACTCTAAAGTTAAGCATTTTTTGGCTAGAGAAATCCTTAGATGGGTGACCTCCTGGAAAGTAATTATAGAAGTTGAAATGAAAGGATTTTGAGGAATTTAAGGAAATAAAAGAAGAATGTATATGTATAATGATGCAAATGCAGGAAGAATTAGATGGAAGTTATATGAGAATGATGTATGTGAAAACGTATTATCAAGGTGAACTACTTAAGGAATGTATGTTTATAGGTGTGAAGTAGAATTACCCTTTCCTTATGTTATATAGGTAAGAAATATTGAGATATATATGCTTATTTGGTGTTTCCTGAAGTAGCTCTGAGCAGGAGAAGAAGATACTATGAAAGGTTACCTCTAGTATTACTAGAAATCGAGAAAAATGGATGTAGTTGATAGTGTTAGAAATATTATTTCCAAAATAGAAATACAACTTCAAGGGAATGAAATAACATAAGCATTGCAAAATATTATCGTGATACTTCAGCATGTGACTGGAACCCCAAAACATACGGAACAATGTCCAGAAGTAGAAATGGACTGCGTTGGAGGTCAATTTCTAAAGTCTCCCCCTCCTCGATTTCGTGGGAGAATGAATCAAGGACAAAAGGCTAAGGTTTGGATGGATAAGATGGAGGATCTCCTTACAATTCTGGAATATGTGAAGGAAAATGAGGTATATCTTGCTGTCACTAGTCTTCAAGGACCCGTTAGACACTGGTAGATCAGGAAAAAGAAAGAACGGGAATTTGAGCATAGAGAATGGGCTTGGATGAAATTTTAGGAAGACTTTGAAAAGAAATTTGTACCTCATTGAGTAACTAAGTAAAGAAAAAGGGAATCTCAAAACTTCAAACAAGAAGGGAAAATAGTTGAAATGTATGCTACTAAATTTACGCGATTTTGAAAATATTGTCCCTCAATGGTACAAATTGAATTAGACCCAGCTTTTTGCAAAAGGATTACAACCTAAACTTAGAAATGATGTTGACATCCTATATCTAACTCGTTACAATATGGCTATTAAAATGCCCTCCCTAATGGAAAAAAAGGATCAAGAGTAAGATATACAAAATTGTGAAGAACTATTAATGCAAAAAAAGCAAAATCGCAAGAAAGGTTTAAGGAAAAACGAATTGGTATTTGGAAAATGGGGGCATTGTGCTTTTATCATAGTAGTGAGCACATACAGGGACAATACATGAAAAGATTTAGAAATGTTACGAGTATAGGAAAGAAAGACATGTGATAGACAATTGCTAACGAGAGAAAATATAAGATCGTATACACCTCCCAAAAAGGGATAACAAAGGTAAGAAAATTTAGGCGAATAAGTAGAAAAAGATAATTCAGTGCAGAGAAAATGGGAGCGTGTAAAGTTTCAAGTTCCATGATAGTACTGAAAAAAGAAAAGTCGATTATAATAAAGAATGGTACATAGAAAGAGTAAAATTCATCATGTTATATAAGTATTGTAACATACTGTATAAAGGACATGGTGAATGGAATATGTAAGAAAAGTAATGGGTGAATTCAAGATGAGAGTGGATGTAAAATATATGTAAGACGTACATGTATACATAGATGAGAAGAGACTTATTAGATAAGTTGTGATTTCTTTTCCCTGCTACAGGAAATTTTAGTATCATTTTACGGATGAATTGACTATTCAATGTCATGATCACGATAATTATCAGAATGAGATAACATATTACAAGGGATTAGAAAAAGGAAAATGATTATCCGATATCAGGAATTAAGGCACAAGTCAAAATTTGTGAAAGAAGGGTGAACTTTGAGGAAATGATGAAGAGATTTTCTATATTGAGGGTCAATATTATGTGCTAAGGAAGTGAGTTGACTGCAAGGAGTATCTCCTAGTATTGTGGCTAATCGTAATCCAAGATTTATCTTAAAATATGGAGGGCGAGTACAGCAATTATAGAGGATGATGTTAGAATTCAATACCATAATACATTGCAAAATAATCTAGAATTTTGAGGTTACATTGTGAACATATATGCCGAATTTTGGAACTAAACGGATTGATAGCTCGACATGTACGAAGTTGTGTACAATGGCAGTTATTGATAAATGTTTGAAACAGTTCTATTTGAGACTTTATATAGAAAGAGTGTCAGTTGCTCTTATATTTAGAATGCTTAAGGCAAAAATAGAACACACTAGACATCATGACCCTTGAGAAAATACGACAGATGGTAGAATTGATCAAGAAAAATGAGAACCTGCACAAAGTCGTTAGAGAAATTATTTCAACTAGTACAAGAGAAATTTGGAAATTACAAAAATAAACTAAGTGTATTTCAATTTGACACTAAAATGCCATATGGAAAACAAAATGCAGGGGATGAAACAGGCATTTTGGACATATTAGATCGCTCTGATCCTAGAAAAGATAAAAAAGGTAGAATATTAGACACATCTACCCATAAAACTTCAAGCTAATTGATAGGGCCTAAATTAGTCATGTATTTTCTAGTTATTTTAGGTTATTTTGTTATATATTTTATTCAATAACTGGTCATATTCTTTCATATTTGAGATTTTACCCTGGGAAAGGTATTTTGTACATTATTTCAGATTTTAGGGGTAAAATAAGATAAAAACATCCCAAAATAGAACAGAGGCGGTGCCGGCCATGACAGGAGAACCGACACCGGCCACGTGTTGCTGGCATACACTTCGAGGTGACGAAAAACCAATGAAATAGAGCGGAACAGAACAAAACCGGTGCTGACTGCACTCTAGAAGGGTTGGTATGAAAATCAAGAAAATCGGAGAACAACTGGAGAAACAGACCACAATTGGCACCGGCCCTAAGTAGGACAGGCAGCGCCGGCTATGCCTTGATGCTGAGGCGGTGTCTCGATTTTCGCATGTAATTTTTGGTAATTTGCAGAGTTTTAGTATTTTGCTACTTCTAGTCGGTCAGAAACCCTAGAGGAACGAAATTAGACACTTCTAAAGCCTATAAATAAAGGGAAAACACAAGGGAAAAGGGGAGGATTCGCATATTAAAATAGAATATCACTCAAATTTAAGGAGGATTGTGCAAGAGGGTCTACAATGGAAGAAGAATGCGGCTTGTCTATGAGTGCTTTTTTTACTTTTGTATTCTTTTTCTTGAACAATGATGTATTAATTGTTTTATTGTAATTTTACATTGTTTTAGTTTTTCATGATTTTTAGAGTTACTTTTGATCTTTTGATTAATTGATTATTATTCTTGGTATTTAATTACTTATACTTATTACGAGATTAGTTGGTTGTTTCTTTCCATTAACTTACTTGAAAAAGGGGTTGATGGTGGTTTCAATTCATTAGTTTCATATTTGTTGTCTCTTAACTTACTTGAAAAAAGGGTTAATTACTAAGGACGGGGTAATTAAAGATTAATTGATGTCTGCCATAATATGGATTTATTGGTTAATTTCATGTTTTAAGTTTGCCAGAATATGGAGATTTAATCAAGGATTGTGGTTAATACATCTTCTGGGTGAATTAGTTGAGACAGAATATGTTATGCTAATTTGTCTAGAAGATAGTGATTTCATGGATTGAAAAAGAAGTGAATCTATCTTAATCTTTCATGATGCCAAGAGAGTAATTAGTTATGATAACGGTTGAGTACTTTAAGATCATGTTTGTTAAAATAATAGTTTGAGTTACATAATTCTCCATCCTTGGCATGTATATATTCTTTTATTTTATTCTATTTTATTTTATTTTCCTATTTATTCTTTTTCACTTTATTGAGTCGGTTAAACAATGAAAGAAAAGTGATTAATGCATACTTGTTCTTGGAAGATCGACACTCATTTTAAACCCTATGCTATGCTATGCTTAATGATGAGTATTCTTGCTCATATGTGTAATTTGGGCTTAACATTTTAATTAAACTTGATTGGGAATGTGCTTATTTTTATATGATTTTTATACCCAAATCCATACACATCAAGTTTTTGGCGCCGTTGCCGGGGAACAATATCATGAAAGCTTGGATTTTGTTGATTTAACCATGTAAATATGTATATATGTTCCTTGTATGAAGAAGTACCATATTTTGTTGTTTGTATAATTGTATTTTAATTTCACTATATGTTGTAAATATGTAAATAGGTAGATACATGTTCATAATAACTAACTTGTCTTTGTATGTTTGTATATATTGTATATTTAGTTATTTAATTTTACTAACCTAATGTTAATATGGAATATGTGTAATATTTGCATTTTGAATTGGATGATTTTTATGTCTATAATTTTGAATCAATACTAACTCTTCTTATTTTTAGGTTGGGACTTTTGCTAACATGATATTTTAGACGAACTGAATTTATTTTATTATTTGTTTCTTTATTTGCAATTTTTTAAATCTTAGTTTAATATTTAATTTATGAATTCGTGGTCATGCATTCAATTAGGATAGTTTTTAGAAGAAAAAAAAAAAACATTCATGTATTGATGATAGATTGGTAAAGTTACAAGCTTACAGTGATGTTTTAAGTGAGACGTCATTAGAAGTATTAGTGAAATCTTTTGTCGCCAATACAAATTCATCTGTTCAGGGGCATGAAGAAGCTTCCCAACAATTGTCCGATCAAAGGAAATAATTAGTTAAGATTGTTGAGGAGACTCATGAGTTCATGCTAACCCATACAATTAACCATGGAAAAAAAAAGAAAAAAAAAAAAGAGGCTATGAGAGACAATTGCATGATGTGGCAAGAGAGGTATTTGATTCTACTCTATGTGCTCATAATTCTAATATTTCTTTGTCACATGATTTCTTAGGTTCCTCTCACTTCTTGGAGAACAATGGTCCCAATGACGACGTATGTAGTTTAACATGCCTTAAGAAGTTGGATTGATCATTCATTCTAAGAAACCCTTTGAGGATGTTGACGAATTCTACCATTTACCCCAATTTCAGAGAGGTAACTTGGTTTTGTAGAGCATTGAAAAATAAGGATTTCCCAATCCCATATATAAGAACTCAAATATTAAGTTTCAAGGGAAATTTTAATTGTAAAAATTCTTTTGAAAGGTTAATTGGTAATTTCAAAGTTGATGCATCCGTTCGATACCATGTGAGCTCATATGTTGAAAAAGATATTTATGTGTCTAAAGGAATGTTAGAGAATGAGGTTTATCTATTTTGCTTTGCTAAGACAACTTGTTTTTATGAACCCTCCATTTTTCAAAATCTTTCATTTTTTCTACATTCATTATGCCTATCTTCTACTTGGAGCTTTAATCTCTTTTCCAAAAGTTTGACGAGAAAGCATGATGAGTGGAAAAAGTTTGTATCTTTGTTTTATGTTGTTAAGTTTTTCTTTTGTTTTTCCTTTCTCAAATAAGGAAAAAAATTTTCATCTTAAGTGTGGGGGAAAATATTTTTCTCTATTTGCTTTCTTAGGATTTTTAGTCTGTTTTCTTTTATTTTTGTGTGTCTTTATTTTGTTATTATTTTTCTCGTACTTTTCTCTTTTGTACTATTTTCTTTACCTTTTTGTTCATTTTTCTTTCTAATCTTTATGCTTTGGTGTGTTTCTTTTATATTTTTCTTTTTAGGTTTTTCGACAATGCTCCCTTCTGCTGGAACTCAACTCTTGTGTAGGAGAATGCCACTATACTGGAAGCATTTTCTTTCTTATCTTTGCCCCATTATTTTTGGTCCCGTGGCACTATTTCCTTCTTCTATTTGTTTGGCCATTGAGGACAATGTCCAGTTTAAGTGTGGGGGAGTGGTTAGATAGAGAATTCTTCTATGCTTCATTCTTTTATACTTCATTCTTCTTGTTATATTGTATCCTTTTGAAATATCCTTGTGAGAAAATTTTTTTAAAAATTTTCGAATTTTTGTTTAACTTTCAAGATGTATTTTTAATGCATGTCTTTGTGATAGATCATAAAGCATATGTTCTATATCATTTGTGACTTATGCATGACTTTTTGCACACACTTGTTCTTGATCAAATGCATTACATTGTTCTTAAACCTGTTTTTTTGCTAAAATTCATTGAGCATTCTAGAACTTACTTAAATACCTCTCAAGGCGAAATAAGAAAGACATTTATGATTTATCTTAAGGATGACGATAATAAGCCTTCTTTGGATAGTTTGAGCTTTTCAAGCCTATCTATTTGATATTATCCCTAGTGCCTATTTTGAGCCGGTTGTCAATTTTTTTTCTTTAAAACCCGTTATCATACTTTGTCCATTACTTCTTTTTGAGAGTTTGATAATTCTTCCAAATCTTTGATTGCTCTTGATGGATAAAAGTACAAGTAGAGGAATTGTGAGGGAGAGAACGTGTAAATGTCATGACTTGTTACTTTTAGTCATGCATCATTGTTGAGTGGAGTTGTGAAAGGAGAGAAGAAAAAAAGAAAAGAGAACTTGAGAAAAACAAGAAAGCTACTAGAAAAGGTTGAAAAAGAAAAGAAAACTGAAAGACAAACACAAGCAGTATTTGGAAGGAAAGATAAAGAAAAGCTGAAAGAAAAAGAAAAAAAAAAAGCTGAAAGAGAAAGAGAAGAAAGAGCACAGGAAGAGAGCTGGAAAAATTGCAGAAATTTTTGATGATCTTGTGTTGAGTTATTGAGGGGTTAAGGATTATTGAGAAAAAAAAATGCAAGATTTTCTTGAACTGCTATAATTGTTATACAAGGTTATGGGTTTTGATTGATTTTGGAATAGGAGAGTAAGAAAAGTTTGGAATTTCTTGGTACATTTGGTTTATCCTTTTCTTGCAAACTCTCATCCTCTTTGATATTTGATTTTCCTATATCCTTCGTTTGAAAGCTGCATTACAAACCCTTTAGCCTTACATTATAAGCTTTAAAGTCCTACTTGACCTAAGTAGAATCATGATATGTGTCGGATTAGCGGAGAGAGTATATGAAAAGTAAGCTTATGGAATGCATATTCTTTTTGAACTAAATTTGTTCCAATGGTTTGAGAATATTGTTAAGTATTGAGATGGTTCTACTAGTCACTACTCACTTACACACGTCTTGCATTTGTTATGAAAGGTATCGTAGCATATGTTTTGTTGTCTTGAAAAAAGAAAGCATTAGAGATATTATTTTGATAGTAATTGAGTGATTTTGTGAAACCTTGTGTTTTTTCCTACTTGTCTTTGATACTTTGCTTGAAGACAATCAAAGAGCTAAGTGTAGGGGAATATGATAGGGCCTAAATTAGTCATATATTTTTTAGTTATTTGAGGCTATTGATACATTTTGTTCAATAACTGGTCATATTCCTTCATATTTGAGATTTTACCCTAGAAAAGGTATTTTTTGCATTATTTCAGATTTTAGGGATAAAATAAGAAAAAAAAAAAGTCATAAAACAGAACAGAGGCGACGTTGGCCATGACAGGGAAACTGGCACAGGCCACATGCTATTGGCATGCACTTTGAGGCAACAAAAAACCAGTGAAACAAAACGGAACAGAACCAAATCAATGCCAGCTAGGAGGTTAGAAGCGGCACCGACTGCACTCTGGAAGGGTTGGCGTGAAAATCAAGAAAATCGGTGAACGACTGGAGAAACAGACCACAACCAGCGCCGGCCTTAGGCAGAACAGGCGACACCGGTTGTGCCCTGATGCTGAGGTGGTGCCTTGATTTTCGCACGTGATTTTTGATAATTTGCAGATTTTTAGTATTTTCCTACTTCTAGTTGGCCAGAAACCCTAAAGGAACGAAATTAGGCACTTCTAAAGCCTATAAATAAAGGAAAAACACAAGGGAAAAGGGGAGGATTCACATATCATAACAGAAAATCACTCAAATTTAAGGAGGATTGTGCAAGAGGGTCTACAAAGGAAGAAGAAGGAGGCTTGTCTATGAATGCTTTCTTTTACTTTTGTTTTCTTTTTCTTGAACAATGGTGTATTAATTGTTTTATTGTAATTTGACATTGTTTTAGGTTTTCATGATTTTTAGAGTTACTTTTGATCTTTTGATTAATTGATTATTATTCTTGGTATTTAATTACTTATGCTTATTACGAGATTAGTTAGTTGTTTCTTTCCATTAACTTACTTGAAAAAGGGGTTGATGGTGGTTTCAATTCATTAGTTTCATATTTGTTGTCTCTTAACTTACTTGAAAAATGGGTTAATTGCTAAGGATGGGGTAATTAAAGATTAATTGATGTCTGTCAGAATATGGATTTATTGGTTAAGTTCATGTTTTAAATTTGCCAGAATATGGAGATTTAATCAAAGATTGTGGTTAATACATCTTCTGGGTGAATTAGTTGAGACAGAATATGTGATGCTAATTTGTCTAGAAGATAGTGATTTCATGGATTGAAAAAGAAGTGAATCTATCTTAATCTTTCATGATGCCAAGAGAGTAATTAGTTATGATAACGGTTGAGTACTTTAAGATCATGTTTGTTAAAATAATGGTTTGAGTTACATAATTCTCCATCCTTGGCATGTATATATTCTTTTATTTTATTTTATTTTATTTTATTTTCCTGTTTATTCTTTTTCACTTTATTGAGTTAGTTAAACAATGAAAGAAAAGTGATTAATGCATACTTGTTCCTAGAGGCTCGACATTTATTTTAAACCCTATGAAATGCTTAATGATGAGTACGCTTGCTTATATGTATAATTTGGGGTTAACATTTTAATTAAACTTGATTGGGAATGTGCTTATTTTTATATGATTTTTATACCCAAATCCATACACATCACTGATAGCGACATATTTATATGTTTTAACCTTAGAGTGTATCAAAAAGGAATTACAACACGAGAAGATTCCACTTGTGAAAGTATTCTAAAATCAATATCCTTTATAAGATATCCACATGGGAAGATGAAAACAGAAGGTGGAAAAGATATTCAGAACTACTTCAATGATGATTTTCCTTGAAAGATGGGAGATTGTAATACCCTACATTTTTACATTTTAGTTGGTGACTACTTTTGATAGAATGAGAATTTGTGTTAGTGGTCAGAACAAGAAATGATCAATATAATAAGATGAACATCTTGGTGTAATAAAAATATCCAGGGGTATTATTGAAATTTTAAAATTTATAGGGACCTAGATGGAATTTTTTATTTGTTCTACTTGTACCCTAAATATTTAGATTGCAACTACTTTGTACAGAGTAAGAATTTAGGTATAAGCATAGAAAGAAAGTTAATCAGTACGATGAAATGAACATTTTGGTATAATTTGAGTTTTTAGAGGTATTACTATAATTTTGACCGCAATCGGGATTTTGACTACAAATTGGAAAGAAATGAGGATTTCGGTTCCCACTATTGGGTTCAATGAAATTTATAGATTCTATTGGTAGAATAAAATATTTTTTTGATGCCGGTCAAAATTATAGTTACATTCTGAAGAAATTCTGAAATGCGATCAAAATTGAGACAAGCGGCGTAGCATGATTAGTGGATAAAAACAACGGTTACAATATCATTGGAGGAGTGAAGTATCAATGAGATTATCAGATTCCAAAAGCTTATTGAATAAGTTTAAGAATTAAGGAATTTAATTAAATCGACCAATAGGAAAAATGGTTGAAAATGGATAGCCTATAATTTGTGACCAAATGGTCACAATTGTTGACCAAATATTGTTAGTGTTGTGCCCTAGAGGCAATCACTTGTACAATGTATATGATACATTTTATTTTAATAAAAGGCATTTTTTATCTTACAGTTTCTTTTGTTTACTTTTAAGTAATATAACTATTTGATAAAGTCTCTAGTACAATACTGTGTTGAGGAAATCATGATAGAGATCATGATATGAGATTCCTACTACACTGTATAGTGTTAGTACTGAAATAGTCCCTAGTTATAGTATTAATGAGACATGACATTATTAATGCGTTAAGATTAGCATGTGTTAGACTTCCTAATTTGATCAGGCGGTGGTTCTCATATCCGTGAGTATTGAGATACTCAAAGTAAACATCTGGATGCTTGTTAATGGAATAAGTTCATTGGATGACCTAGCTTTGAGATAATCACATGGATAACTATTTAGTGCCAATGATATAATCTCAGTACAACAAACATGCAAGTATCCTTAGCCCTGAGATCTCCAAGGTACTTTATTTGCTGAGCACTGTACTTTGATTCCAATATCCGAAGCTTGATCAAGGGCCGCCTATAGGATGGATACTGGGTACATTGTGAGGTAAATGAAAGTAGTTGAGAGGGTCAATAAAGGATTCACCACTCCTAATAGTAGGGGCGAATATCTCACGACTACTTGTAGGAATTACTGCTCGAGAAGTCCTTAGCCAAGGCATATGTGTATTGGAAATAGTTCTCCAATTGATACACATCTAGAGTAGTTGGTTCCTGGTACATATACTATTGTATTCGAGCTAGAATTAATTCTGGAGGGAATTGACACTAAATCCGTACTCCAAACCGAATGAGATATTGTATGGTGAAATGAGTTAATTGCACTGAAGTTTATTATTGAAGGGTTCATGTTAAGCTACTTGACTTCCTGGACTCTTGGGTGGTCATGATGTGTTGCTAGATATCGCTCATGATCTAGGAATATGGGTTTATTAATTGATGAATTAATAAACCAATCCTGATTAGAATCAATATGATTAATTCTAATTAATTATGCATTATTAATCTCAAAGACGTTTGGATTAATTCATATTCGCTACCAATTGACCGGGAAACCTAATAGATCGCACACAATAGAGGATTATATACTCAAGATGTTATTTGATAACATGGTGGGGTTAATTGAGAGAAAGGGAAGTTGTTGTGGACAAATTATAATTAGTTATAATTTATGGTTTAAATTGTAATTGTGAGAACTTGATGTTTCTAATTACAATTAAGGAACTCTAATTGTTTTAGAATTCCAGATTTTCAGTGAATTTTTCGGTTTTATGATGATATAACCGAAAACCCTAGAGTGAAATTCACATGAAAAAATTGCAGCCACCTAAACCTTCTCTTCTTCTTCTTCTCTCTCTCTCTCTCGATTGTTCTTGTGAAGAACCCTAGCTGCCATCATTTTCTGCTAGCACAGGAAATTTTGGTGCTTGAGTATTCCTCTGTGTGGATTACTGTTAGAGATTATCACATACTATGATTATAGTGGTTAGATGTTCAACTCTCGTGAAGTTAGATCAAGAGGATTGCTGGATCACGCCTCGACTTTAAGAAGAAATTTTTGTTCTTCGGACGATCAAACAAAGGTAAAAATATATTGCCTTTATTATATTTATGTCATATTTTCCACACATAGGCGGGTCCTGGGATGGTACCTCATTTTATTCTTCTGCTGTGCCGTATAGGATACGAGCCTGAGATACCCTAACAGTTGTATCAGAGTCATGCTATGTGTGGTTTACAGATATTGTTTTTGGCATGAAAATTGGTTTCATGTATTCGTGTTTATCTTTGTTTGTTGTGAAAATTGTTTTCACTCGAGTCGAAATTGTTTCGAGCATTGTGGGTTGGGTTTGTAGCACAATATGATTGTGTAAAAGTTACAGCATATTTCGAAAGATGCTTTCTTTTTGTGCTGAAAATTTTCTGCAGAAAACGTTTTCTTAAAAACATGTTGATTGCCTTCCGTTTTATCTTGTGAATTTGATTTCTGTTTTGTTTTGTTTAAACTAACAAATTGGTTGTTGTTTTGAGCTTCAAAATAGAAAATACTGCTAAGAATTGTTCTCACTAAAAATTTGCAGAAGAAGAAGTCACCAGAAATTATTTCTGGAAAATTTTCAAAATCGCCGCCATTGTTCCTGACTACAACCGGCACTGGCTCCGGCCTCCCAACCGGCGCCGGTTTCATGCTGTTTTGCAAACGTCCATAAATCGTTTTTGGAAGAAAATTTTTCTTAAAACCAGACCAGAGCCGGCGCCAGCTTTGGCCTTCAAACCGGCACCGATTCTGCTCTATTTATAACGTGCCAGCTATTTAAAAAAAAAATTCCTGGAATAGAATTTTGAAAGGGAAAATCTCATTTGATAAGAGGTGGTAAAATAAAAATTTTTCCAAGGGGGCCCCTTTGACCCCCTCCCGCTGACCAGCCAGTGGGACCACCATTTTCACTGCCAGAGACAAGACCCAAAAGCATTTTCTCAAAATTAGTTTTGAGACAAATAATTTTATTTTTCAAAATAGTGATTTTGAAAATTTAAAATTAATGTATTTTTCAAAAATATTGATTTTATAATTTGTTTTATTTTTCCAAAATAGTGATTTTGGAATAATAAAAGTATATGTTTATTTTGTTTAAGTATAGTTAATGGTATGGTGGATGGTTATGGACTAAAACCAATTATATCTGTTCATGCATTTTACAGTTTTGGTTTTTATGAAATAGGGCCTGCGTATCCTGCCTTCTCTAAAATTCTTGTGTAATTCTCTTCTCATTTAACTCCCATCGAATGTAACTCGAGGTTTTCTCTCTTTAGGAAATTATGTAATTAGTTTACATAGGTTAGATAGGAGTAGAATTATTTTAATTTTGGAGATGGCAACCAAAACAAAGCGAGAAGGTAAGACCTTCTACTTAAGTCATGCATGAACACATAGGGTTAACTATATTAATTTCTTTTATGGCTCAAAGAAATTAATTTAAATTAGTTGACATCGAGCATGTTCAAGCTATGGAGTTAAATTCCTTTGGAATTAAATTCTTGATTAATGGGTCGAGTTTAACTAAATTCTTTATCCCAGTTGGGCAAACTTAAACATAAAGAAATTTAGAGAAAAAGTTAGGGTAGCCCAAAAGGCTTTAAGATTAAAAGTTGTTATAATCACCCAATGATCCGGTAGTTACATACGATGTAATTGGTATTAGATACCTACTAATGAACTTAAGGGTGATTTGTTGGGCAAACCTAAGGTTATTCTTGAGGAATTTAGATATCGGTCCACTAGGAAAGCTTCCAATGGGCTTTCCTGAATCAGTAGTAGGGGCTATTGGTTTGAGTAAAATAGTGGAGTAAAAATGTGTTTAATTAAAGTCCTAATTATTTGCATATCATGTGCATATACAAGTAGCTAATGCTCTCTATCTTTACATATAGGTTACTTGCATCATGTCTACAAACTTAAACCTACGTAGTATCTTGGAAACCAACAAGTTAACCGAATCAAACTATCTTGACTGGTAGAGAAATCTGAGAATCGTTCTCAAATCGGAAAAGTTGCTCTACGTGCTAGATGCTCCTATTCCGCCACCACTAGCTCAAGATGCTTATGCTAATGAGCATGCTATCTACAGAAGGTACAAGGAGGATAGTGATACAACATCATGTATTATGCTAGCATCCATGACTCCTGCGTTGCAAAAATAGCACAAGCATGTGGATGCTCAATTGATCATTTTATATCTTTGAGAGCTGTTTGATGCCCAAGCCAGAACTGAGAGATACGAGATCTTGAAACAACTATTCTATTGCAAAATGGCAGAGGGTTCTTCTGTGGCCACTCATGGGTTGAAGATGTTGGGCTTGATAGAGAAGCTTGGATCTCTCGGGTTTGCAATGGATTATGACTTAAGTGTTGACTTAATTCTACAGTCTTTGCCTAATTGTTTCTCACAATTTGTGATTAACTATCAGATGAACAAGATTGAGTCTACTATTCCTGAATTGATCAATTTTCTCAAAACTGCGGAGTCCTCCATGAAGAAGGATTCCAATGCAGTTTTAATGGTAGAATCTTCCTCTTTTAAGAAGAAAGTTCAGAAGAAGAAGAAAAAGGCTCCCATGAAGCCTAAAGGTGGTGTGAAGAAGAATGACGCAGCTACCAAGGGCCCATGCCATCATTGTGGAAAGATGGGCCACAGGAGGCGCAACTGCAAAGCCTACTTGGAGATTATTAAGGATAAGAAGCAGAAGGAGAAGCTTACAAGCACTTCTACTTCTACTCTGGGTATGTTTATGATTAAGACAAATACTGCTTTTAGAAATGAGATATGGGTATTAGATACTAAATGTGGATCTCATTTGTGCAATAACTTGTAAGGACTAAAAAGCAGTAGAAGGCTAGAGAAAGGCGATGTGGACCTACATACTGTAAATGGGGCAAAGGTTGATGTACTTGCTGTGGGGATATACGAGCTGAACCTGCCTTCGGGATTAATTTTAGAACTACAAAACTGTTATTTTGTACCAATTTTAATGAAAAATATTATCTCAGTTGCGTATTTAGACTTATATGGATTTCATTTGATATTTAAGAATAAATGTTATTCTTTTTCATTGAATGATATTCATTATGGTTTAGCAATTATGGTTAATGGTTTATATGTTCTAGACTTGGATAATCCAGTTCTCAATATAAACAATAAAAAACCTAAAATAGATAACTCTAACACCTCTTACTTATGGCATTGTCGTTTGGGCCATGTAAACGGAAATCGTGTTTCTAAGTTGTACAAGCTTAAGGACTTAGAGTCATTTGATTATGAATCATATGGCACATGCGAATCTTGTTTACGAGGCAAAATGACTAAAACTCCTTTTCCAAGAAAAAGAGAACGGGCCAAGGAGTTATTAGAACTCATACATTCTGATGTATGTGCCCAATGTCAATACAAGCAAGAAGAGGTTATAACTATTTCATAAACTTTATCGATGATTTCTCACGATACGGGTATTTGTATTTAATGAAATACAAATCTGAGGCCTTTGAAAAGTTCAAAGATTTCAAGAATGAAATAGAGAAACAACTTGGTAAAAGTATTAAGACTCTAAAATCTAATCGAGGAGGAGAATACTTGAGCCAAGAGTTTCTAAGTGATCTTAGAGATAATGGGATATTATCTCAATGGACTCCACCACATAAACCTTAACATAACGGTGTATCTGAGAGAAAGAATCGAAACCTTCTAGACATGGTGCGGACCATGATGGCTTTTGCAAACCTACCAAAATCGTTTTGGAGGTATGCACTAGAGACTTCTGTTTATATACTAAATAGAGTTCTGGCAAAATCGGTTGATCCTACCCCATTTGAGATGTTCTATGGTAAGAAACCAAAGTTATCTCACTTATGAGTATGGGGTTGTCTTGCCTTAGTTAAAAGGCCACAGTCAGACAAATTTGATAGTAAGTCTAAGAGATGTTTATTTGTGGGATATCCGAAAGAATCTTTCAAATATTACTTCTATCTCCCTTCCGAAAATAAATTGTTTGTTTCGAACCATGCCGTCTTCTTAGAGAAGGAGCACATGTTCAAAGGGGACAGTGGGAGTAAGATTGAACTTAGTGAAGTTCATGAAGATCAAACAAATGAGAATCAACCGTCTAACCCCACATCTATTGAAAGAATAGATGAACCTTCTAGTACACAAAAACCTTGTAGATCTAGTAGGATAGATGTGGCACTTGAGAGATATGGATTTCTCTTTAGTGACCACAATGATGTATTGCTCATAAATGAAGATAAGCCTACTACCTACAAGGATATTCTGAAAAGTTCAGAATCTGGCAAATGGCTTGAGGCCATGAAGTCAGAGATGGATTCCATATACGACAACCAAGTATGGACTTTGATTGATCCACCTAAAGGAATTAAACCTATTGGGTGCAAGTGGGTTTTCAAAAAGAAAACGGATATGGATGGTAACTTAGTTATCTATAAAGAACGTCTAGTGGTGAAGGGTTATCGTCAACAACATAGTATTGACTATGATGAAACCCTCTCGCCAGTGGCCATGTGAAAATCCATCAGGATGCTCCTAGCCATTGCTGCTCATCATGATTATGAGATTTGGCAAATGGATATGAAAACAGCTTTCCTAAACAAAAATTTGACTGAGCAAGTGTATATGACACAACCTGAGGGTTTCACATCCAATGATTGCACAAAGGTGTGCAAGCTGCAAAGGTCCATTTATGGACTTAAGCAAGCTTCTAGGAGTTGGAACATCTGTTTTGATGAAACAATCAAGGAGTTTGGTTTCATTCAAAACATGGATGAGCCTTGTGTATACAAGAAGGTTAGTGGGAGTGCAATCGTTTTCTTACTGCTTTATGTAGATGACATATTGCTAATAGAAAATGATATACCAGTCTTGCAAACGGTTAAAGTTTGGTTGTCTAAACAATTCTCCATGAAAAACTTTGGAAAAGCAACCTATATTCTCTGAATAAGGATATATAGAGATAGATCCAAAAGGTTGCTAGGTCTTTCGCAGTCCACATACATAGATAAAATGCTAAAGAGTCCCTCTTTTCAGCCACCATTAAGCTTCATCAAATAGCTTTCATTCCAACAGAATCCCTAGCCAACAGTCGGCCATTATAACTTCCAAAAAGCTCTTCAATGATCAAAGATCTTCATGCCATGTTTTATTTACAAATTTGATCTCCTAAAATATTCTTTTAGGATTTCAAACAACCAACCTTTCCTTTTCCTATCAAACTAGAAAATTCAATTGCCAAAACCCCTCAAACAATTCGGCCACTCCAATCCCGTAGAATTTCGGCCAGCTTCAATCAAATCCTCTCCATTCTCTTCAACCTTCAAGAACGCCTATTCACTTTCTCTCACCTAAGGCCGCCAAAACCACTTCAATCTTCTTCAAAAAAATTCCATATTTCACCTACTCTCTTCTGTGAATCCATGCATACTACTTTTAACATCAAACTCCAAAATCCAACTCTCTCTCTTGGATAAAAAACCAGTATTTTTGTGAAGGCTCAAGAACACCTTCAAGGTAAGCTTGTTTAATCAACTTCATCTTCACTAATCTTCAACCTCTAATGAATATATATGTGTAAAATCATACAAATTGACTCTCTTCTTCTCTTCTCTCTCTCTCTCTCTCTCTCTCTCTCTCTCTCTCTCTCGGCCAAATGCTCTCTCTCTCTCTTGACTGAATGATTCTTTCAACAATGGCCAATTTTTTCTTTATCTCTCTTGGATGGATCTAGTCTCCTAGGAGTTGAGATCCATTCAAAACTTCTTTGAGGTATTCATCAATCAAGTAAACCTCTTCAACCCTCTCTTTAAATTCTGGATTCATGTCTCTAGGATGATATTGAAAGGAGATGGATTATGATTAGGATTTGAGCATGTATTGTTGTGATGAGTTGAGATTGAAGCATGAATAAATGTGTGTATATGATGGAGATGGGATTGATGCATGAGTGGATTATCTTGGTTGATTGTATGGAGTTTTTAGGGTTTGATGCATGTCTCCATGTCGTGAGTGGTTTATGTGATCCAGTATGTTAGAGATTATGTCACCTTTGGTGAATAGGGTTTATGTTCATGTATGATTGTTGAAGCCATGAATATGTTTATGTCGGTAGAGGTTGGATCATGTCTTGGTAAATTTAGATCTATGCCTTTATTCATGTTTTAGATGATTTGATAAATTGTAGTGGAGTATATGTTCATGATTATGGTTGGCAATAGAAAGATGATCATGACCTAGTTGTTCCTAAGCTAATTTTATTTCTTCAATAAAATAATTAATGCTATAATTTCTTCTAGTAAATTTCGAAAACCCTAGGAAAATGTGGATTTGTCCTTTATATAAAATAGTGATATTTTAGTCAAATAAATAATGGCTTTTATTAAAGAAATAAAATATATAGAAAATAATAATAAAGCCTTTCATATGAATATTCATAATAGGTAAAATATTAATTTTATAAGTCTTATATTCATAAATACTATTAAAATTTATTTATTATCTTTCAATCAAAACCCATTAAAATTTACTTATAACTAAGTTTAGTTACCAATTATTTTCTAACGAATAATTATTAATAGATTATTATTTTACCTAATACCACCTAGGACCCTTCATCAAATAAACTCTAATATATTTTTAGCAAGATTTAAACCTTCAACTTATTAGTACCTATTTCCCAAAACCCTAATTATTTTAATATCAAACTAGACTTAGCTTATAAACTATTTTATTTATTATCTGGCCTTAAGCTTGGGACACTATGATCATGGTTGCAGTAAGTTAAGCTAGAATTATTTGTAAAGGTGAATCTTGGCTTGAGTTTAATTATGGCTTTGTTTGCCCCAGGCGGGGTTAGGTCAACTTTTGGAGACCTTTTTTCGAGCAAGGATCAGGAAAACTTCTGCATAAAACTTGTACGTTTCCAAAAGTTATTATGGCAAGCTAAATCCGAAGTTTGTGAACACTGATTTGGTAAAGGTAATTAGGGACTGTTCCTTTCTTGTTTCTGTCAAACCAATTATTTGAAAATCAACAAGCAATTTTATTCAAACACTAAACTGTTTCTAAAACAGATTTTGACAAAGACTTTGGAAATCCTTGTTTGCCATTTTCAAGTAAAGTTATGGTTTATCAGTTTTCTCCCAAGTGGGATGATCTACGTTGAGTACTCAATAAGGGTAGGCTAGTAGTACTAGTTTTGAAGAGCAAGAGTGAATCTTCTGGCAGGAGGCCACCTCCAGAAGATAAACTCAACTTAAAGAAACGTCAGTACTACTTAGTCATGCCGGTCCGAGCTAGCAATTTCAGTTATGTGGACTGTGTGTTGCCGGAATGGACAACCGGTTTTGTTTGGGTGTAGAGAATGAGGAGAAGCTTACCCAGTAGGCCGATCACCTACCTTTTATCAGTCTGACCGGCAGTATACCTAACGTGTGGCATACTGACCATGTGGACATGGGGCCCAACGTGTGGTAACCCATAACCACCTTTTTGAGTGGTCGACTTTATTGTACCTGTATGGTTGAAATGCCAAAACGCCACTCTTGCTTTTGAACATCATTTATTGCTTACCAGTAATTTTTGTCAGTCTGCACAAAGTGTGGCATTCTGACCGTTGTATGGTTATGGGGCTTAACGTGTGGTAACCCATGGCCGCCTTTTTGAGTGGTTGATTTTATTGTACTTGTATGGTTGGAAAAGCCAAAACGCCACTCTTGCTTTTGAACATTATTTATTGCTTGCTAGTATTTTCCTTTTGAGATTCTTACACTTTGCATCCACGAACTGTTTTCACCGGACACTCAAAGCACACACGGACTTATTGAGATTTTTATCTCATCACCCTTTTTTCCATGCTTTCAAGTCGATCCTGCTGTGGGAATGAGTAGTTAGTGTTGTCTGCCTTGGAAGAGATTTTGTTATTCATTTTTGTGTGGTGCTTTGGGAGCTGAGAGTGAATAATTTTATTCTGGATTTGTTTTTGAATTCTTGGATTGTAATAAGTTTTAAGTTTAAAGTATTATTTTTATTCTATTATTTTGATTGTGTGACCTAGTTATAAAGACCCCTTGTCCTTTGGACAGGGCGACATCCCCGACCCTGTTAGGCCTAGGAAGTGGGGTGTTACAAGTGGTATCAGAGCCTAGGTTTAGGCAATTATTGATAGTATATGTTCTATTTATTTAAGATGAAATCTTTATCTAACTTATCTTGTTTATGCTGTAGGATGGTTAGAATGTTTAGAACTGCGAGGAAGGGGTAGCTATGGCATCTGCCTATCCCTATTTACCCAGAAGACCTTCCAATTCCCCAGCCTGCTCCTCAGCCAGTAATCCCTTTAGAGTATAGCAGTGATGATGAGGTCCCGATCCATGAGCCACCCCCAATCCCGGTAATAGACATAAGTTCTGACAGTGAAAATGAGGTGATAGCAGTGGAGCATGTACCCCACCCTCCTAGTCCCGTTGTGGACATATCAGCAGATAGTGTTGACCCGGGGGAGATAAATTTTGAGTCTCCACCAATGCCTTCTTTCATTCCTCCTCCCAGCTGAGTTGAGCCCGAGGAGAGTTCTAGGTGACCTGGGAAGGAGCCAATGGAGGGGTTTGCCAATGGGGTTGGGGTAGACTTTTCTAAGAATTTTGGGGGATGGTTGTATGAGGCTGATTTTGAGGATTCTGATGAGGACTAGCGGGGGCTGAGAGCTGTTATGATTAGGATGTTTTATTTACTACTTTTCATGAACTTCTATGTTAAGAATTTCTTTTCTGTTTACTGCTTTAACTTTAAATTTCTGCAAATAAGAGTACCTGGAGTACTCTAAGGTTTGAGAAAAATTTTTATGCAATCCTTTATAAAAAAAAAAAAAAAAAAATTGCATCTGATTTTCTTTTACTTCAACTTGAATGTGAATGCATGCTCAAAATGTTTTAAACTTGAATGCATACACTCATTTATCTGGGCATGGTTGAGAATGGCACCCAAGCATCGTGTAGCCACATCAAGCAAAAGAGTTCCGGAAGCAGAACCTGTGACACTGGAGTTTGAGACGACTCAAATGCCGTCACCTAATCGGGGGGATGAGAATGAGCCAGATTAGGAATTAAGGTTAGAAGAACCTGTTGGAGTGACAATGGAGCAAGCTTTTCGCCAAGTTTAGCAAGTGTGAGTTCTGGCTGGACAGTATAGCATTCCTTGGCCATGTGGTGACCAAGGAGGGAATCAAGGTAGACCCGGCAAAGGTTGAAGCAGTGTCAAACTGGAAGCAAATAGAGAACATCACTGAGATCCGAGGTTTCTTGGGATTGGCTGGTTACTACAGGAGATTCATCAAAGGGTTTTCGACGCTCGCATCGCCTATGACCCGACTGCTGAGAAAGGATGTTCCCTTTGTGTGGAGTGAGAAATGCGAGAAAAGTTTTCAAGAGCTGAAGCAAAGACTAATGACAGCACCGGTATTGAGTCTGCCAGAGGAAGGTAAACCTTACGCGCTGTATACCGATGCCTCGAAAGAAGGATTAGGAGCAGTATTGATGCAAGACCGGAAAGTGATCGCTTATGCTTCTCGGAAGCTGAGACCTCATGAAGTCAACTACCCTACTCATGATCTGGAGCTGGCAGCTATTATGTTCGCCCTGAAGAAATGGCGACACTACCTGTACGGAGCTGAATATGAGGTGTTCACTGACCACAAAAGTCTGAAGTACATCTTCACTCAAAAGGATCTAAATTTGAGACAACGAAGATGGATAGAATTCCTGGAAGAATACCATTGTCCGATCAATTACCATCTCGGGAAGGCCAACGTTGTAGCTGACGCCTTGAGCAGAAAAGTTGGTATGGCCAGACTAAGAGTGCAGGAAATTCAAGTGGTTCAGGATGTGTTGGACAGAAGGGTGGAAGTACAAGAGGAGAGAATTGTTATTAGCAATCTAAAGTTGGCTCCAGATTTAAGACGGGAAATCGTGGAAGCTCAGCAAAGCAACGCCGAGTTTTAGCTTTTCAAGGACAAGAAGCTCAAGCGGCTAGGCAGTGAATTCCGTCATGATGAGGCGGGAGTTTTGCATTTCAAAGATCAATTGTGTATACCCGGAGAGCAGCAATTAAAGGACAAAATTTGGGAAGAGGTGCACAAAAGCAAGTACGCTATTCATCCGGGAGAAGTCAAGATGTACCAGGATCTGAAGAAAGCCTATTGGTGGCCTGGACTGAAGCGGGACATGGTCAAGTATGTCTCGACCCGTCTCACCTGCCAGAAAGTCAAAGCGGAGCACAAGAAGTCAACAGGACTATTGCAGTCATTGCTAGTACCGGAATGGAAGTGGGAGGAGGTGACTATAGATTTTGTAACTAGACTTCCCATGTCAAAGACCCAGAAGGACGCCATATGGGTAGTGGTGGATCAACTGATCAAGACGTCCTATTTCATACCGGTAAATGTAAGAGACTTTATGGAGAAGCTGGCTCAGACTTATGTTCGAGAGATAGTCCGACTGCATGGAGTGACTTCAAGTATTGTGTCTGACCGAGACCCGAGGCTTACATCTCATTTTTGGGATAAGTTTCAAGAATCAATGGGGTCAAGTCTAAAGTTCAGTACGACGATGCATCCGCAGATCGATGGGCAGTCAGAAAGGGATATACAAATATTGGAGGATATGCTAAGGGCCTATATTCTGGATTTCGGGGATAAGTGGATCAAGTGTGTGTAGTATACAGAGCTGTCATATAATAATAGTTATCAAGCTTCAATTAGGATGGCTCCGTATGAGGCCCTGTATGGACGCAAGTGTCAGGTACCGCTATATTGGAGTTGGTCAGAAGATGGTCACATAAGCAAAACTGGAGAATTTTACGTTTAAGAAATGTCAGATAAGGTTGAGCTAATCAGGGAAAGGCTAAAGACAGCTTAGAGCCGACAGAAGAGCTATGCGAACAATAGATGGAGAGGGTTGGAATTTCAAGTAGGAGACATCGTATTTCTGAGATTGACGCTGAATAGGGGAATCTTGAAGCATCCGAATGGTGGAAAGCTGAATCCGAGGTATTTGGGGCCGTTCCCGATAAAGGAAAGGATTAGACCGGTAGCTTACCGATTGGATTTGCCAGATGGGTTGACAGAAATTCATGATGTGTTTCATGTGTCACAACTGAAGAAGTACAATGCTGATCCTGATCATGTTCTGAATAGTGAGCCATTAGTGTTACAACCCTATCTGAGCTATGTGGAGAAGCTCGTGCGAATATTGGACCGCAGTATCAAGAATCTTCGGAACAAGCAGATACCGATGGTCAAGGTTCAATGGGAGCATTATGGCACGTAGGATGCCACGTGGGAATCAGAAGAGTGGGTTAAGTGAAAGTATCCCGATTTGAAATAGAGGTATACTTGAATTTCGGGACGAAATTCTTCTAAGGAAGGGAAGATGTGAAACCCCAGTTGAAACCAACCTTAGAGTAAGGGGGTTGGGATGCATATCATATTTATTTTCATTTTTAAATATATTTTTATATGATTTTATGTGCTTTGATTTGTGTTTTATAGTCTCAAGGGCTGAATTATGTTTATTGAGTAAGAAGGGCAAAATGGTAATTTTTGCTTGAGGTGAAAATAGGGAGATAGCTTGAGGATTAAATAGGAAAAATATTTCGGAGAGAAAATAAGAACAAGAGTTGTTGTGGTTTAGTGGTTAGAGCTTTAGAATTAATTCTTGATGTCTTGGGTTCAAATTCCATCATTAGAGCTTTAGCATGATTAAATTTTTTTTTGTTTGGGAAGGTTGTATTTTTGGCCTTGTGTGCTTTAGAGAAGAGTAGAGGTGTTGTCCTAAGGGAGATATGATAGGAGTATCCTAATCCTACTCTTGTTCCCTACAAAAATTTCCAAGGGAATTCATACCCTTCTTGATCTTTAGTTTTTCCTACTTCTCAATTCATTAGGTTGGTCAATTTGTTCAAGTCAATTTCATTCTAGAAAATTTTAGTAAAGTGTTGTGACTTTGAAGGTTCAAAAATGTCTAAGTGTAAGACATCTTTATGGACCAAAAATGGGTAGGAGTTAGGGAAGGTTCCCAGGAGATTAAACTCCATGGTTGAACCTTCAAAACCCCATTCTAGCTATGTTCATTTTCTTCACGAAGTAATCTGGAATTTTTCCGGCTTCTTGTGCATTCAAGGTGTCAAAATTTTCAGCCATCATTCCCTCCCAAATTCTACCATAAAAATAGCCCTCTTGACCAGCTTGAAATCTAAAATTTTATGGCCAAATTTGGACTGCACAAATGCTGTGCAAACCAGAAAATTTTTTTGGCAAATTTGCAGCTTAGGTGAGCTTGAACCAAGTTATTTTCTTCCAGTTTTTCTCCAACATCTTAGCCACATTTTTCTTCCATGAAAAAGGCTGGAAACCAGCTTTGAAAGACCTCTAAATATCCCTTCAAATCTTCTACAAGTTGGCTGGAGAATGGTAGCAAAAGCTGCCCAGAAATTTCCAGAAACTAGCGAAATACTGTACAGGAAATTTTCCAGCCAAGCACCATCTTCAGCCTTGACCAAAACTTCACCATTTTTTCTGTACAAACTTCTCTTGAACAGCCATGAACTGAGCTCCATCATCTTTCCCAACTTTCTGCTCAAAAAACCAGTCATGGCTGCCCCTAAAATATCTCCAACAATTACACTAATCAAGCTATTGATTGAAGACCAAAATTTTAGCAAATATGTTTAACTTTCATAAAACATCCCTTAAACAACCAGACATTCCTTCACCATTGTACTCCCTCTTTTCGGCCACCATTAAGCTTCTTCAAACAACTTTCATTCCAGCAGAATCCCTAGTCAACAGTCGGCCATTACAGCTTCCAAAAAGCTCTCCATTGATCAAAGATCTTCTTGCCATATTTTGTTTCCAAATTTGATCTCCAAAAATATTCTTTTAGGATTTCAAACAAACAACCTTTCCTTTTCCTATCAAACCAGAAATTTCAATTGCCAAAACCCCTCAAAAAATTCGACCACTCTAATCCCATAGAATTTCGGCCAGCTTCAATCAAATCTCTCCATTCTCTTCAACCTTCAAGAACACCTACTCACTTTCTCTCGCCTAAGGCCGCCAAAACCACTTCAATCTTCTTCAAAAAAATTTCAGATTTCACCTACTCACTTCCATGAATCCATTCATACCATTTTAACATCAAACTTCAAAATTCAACTCTCTGTCTCTGATCGAAAACCAGTATTTTTGTGAAGCCTCTAGAACACCTTCAAGGTAAGCTTGTTTAATCAACTTCATCTTCACTAATCTTCAACCTCTAATGAATATATATGTGTAAAATCATACTAATGGATTCTCTTCTTCTCTTTTCTCTCTCTCTCTCTCTCTCTCTCTCTCTCTCTCTCTCTCTCTCTCAGCCAAATGCTCTCTCTCTCTTGACTGAATGATTCCTTCAACAATGGCCATGTTTTCTTCATCTCTCTTGGACGGATCTAGTCTCCTAGGAGTTGAGATCCATTCAAAACTTCTCCAAGGTACTCATCAATCAAGTAAGCCTCTTCAACCCTCTCTTTAAATTCTGGATTCATGTCTCTAGGATGATATTAGAAGGAGATGGATTATGATTAGGATTTGAGCATGTATTGTTGTGATGAGTTAAGATTGAAACATGAATAAATCTGTATATATGATGGAGATGGGATTGATGCATGAGTGGATTGTCTTAGTTGATTGTATGGAGTTTTTAGGGTTTAATGCATGTCTCCATGTCGTGAGTGGTATATGTGATCCAGTATGTTAGAGATTATGTCACTTTTGGTGAATAGGGTTTATGTTCATGTATGATTGTTGAAGCCACGAATATGTTTATGTTGGTAGAGGTTAGATCATGTCTTGGTAAATTTAGATCTATGCATTTATTCATGTTTTAGATGATTTGATGAATTGGAGTGGAGTATATGTTCATGATTGTGGTTGGCAATAGAAATATGATCATGACCTAGTTGTTCCTAAGCTAATTTTATTTCTTTAATAAAATAATTAATGCTATAATTTCTTCTAGTAAATTGGGAAAACCCTAGGAAAATGTGGATTTGGTTCTTTATATAAAATAGTGATATTTTAGTCAAATAAATAATGGCTTTTATTAAAGAAATAAAATATATAGAAAATAATAATAAAGCCTTTCATATGAATATTCATAATAGGTAAAATATTAATTTTATAAGTCTTATATTCATAAATACTATTAAAATTTATTTATTATCTTTCAATCAAAACTCATTAAAATTTACTTACAACTAATTTTAGTTACTAATTATTTTCTAACAAATAATTATTAATAGATTATTATTTTACCTAATACCACCTAGGACCCTTCATCAAATAAACTCTAATTTATTTTTAGCAAGATTTAAACCTTCAACTTATTAGTACCTATTTCCCAAACCCCTAATTATTTTAATATCAAACTAGACTTAGCTTATAAACCATTTTATTTATTATCTGGCCTTAAGCTTGGGACACTAGGATCATGGTTGTAGTAAGTTAAGCTAGAATTATTTGTAAAGGTGAATCTTGGCTTGAGTTTAATTTTGGCTTTGTTTGTCCCAGGCGAGGTTAGGTCAGCTGTTGGAGACATTTATTTTGAGCAAGAATCAGGAAAGCTTCTGCATAAAACTTGTACGTTGCAAAAAGTTATTATGGCAAGATAAACCCGAAGTTTGTGAACAATGATTTGGTAAAGGCAATTAGGGACTATTCCTTTCTTGTTTCTGTCAAACTAATTATTTGAAAATCAACAAGCAATTTTATTCAAACACTAAACTGTTTCTAATACTGATTTTGACAAAGACTTTGGAAATCCTTAATTGCCATTTTCAAGTAAAGTTATGGTTTATCAGTTTTCTCCTTAGTGGGATTATCTACGTTGAGTACTCAATAAGGGTAGGCTAGTAGTACTAGTTTTGAAGAGTAAGAGTGAGTCTTCTAGCAGGAGGCCACCTCCAGAAGATAAACTCAACTTAGAGAAATGTCAGTACTACTTAGTTATGCCGGTCCGAGTTAGCAATTTCAGTCATGTGGACTGTTTGTTGTCGGAATGGATAACCGATTTTGTTTGGGTGTAGAGAATGAAGAGAATTTTACCCGGTAGGCCGATCACCTATCTTTTGTCAGTCTGCACAAAGTGTGGCACTCTGGCCGGTAGTATACCCAACGTGTGGCATACTGACCATGTGGACATAGGGCCCAACGTGTGGTAACCCATGACCACCTTTTTAAGTGGTCGATTTTATTGTACCTGTATGGTTGAAATGCCAAAACGCCACTCTTGCTTTTGAACATCATTTATTGCCTACTAGTAATTTTTGTCAGTCTGCACAAAGTATGGCATTCTGACCATTGTATGGTCATGGGGCCCAACGTGTGGTAACCCATGGCCGCCTTTTTGAGTGGTTGATTTTATTGTACTTGTATGGCTGGAAAAGCCAAAGCGCCACTCTTGCTTTTGAACATTATTTATTCCTTGCCAGTATTTTCCTTATGAGATTCTTACACTTTGCATCCACGAACTGTTTTCACCGGACACTCAAAGCACACACGTACTTACTGAGATTTTTATCTCATCACCATTTTTTCCATGATTTCAGGTCGATCCTGCTGTGGGGATGAGTAGCTAGTGTTGTTTGCCTTGGAAGATATTTTGTTATTCATTTTTGTGTGGTGCTTTGGGAGCTGAGAGTGAATAATTTTATTCAGGATTTGTTTTTAAATTCTTAGATTGTAATACTTTTTAAGTTTAAAGTATTGTTTTTATTCTATTATTTTGATTGTGTGACCTAGTTATAAAGACCCCTTGTCCTTTGGATGGGGCGACATCCCCGGCCTTGTTGGGCCTAAGAAGCGGGGTGTTACAACAAAAGTAGTTGAGAGGGTTAATAAAAGATTCACTACTCCTAATAGTAGAGGCAAATATCTCACGGCCACTTGTAGGAATTACTACTCGACAAATCCTTGGCCAAGGCATATGTGTATTGGAAATAATTCCAATTGATACACATCTAGAGTTGTAGGTTCCTAGTACAAGTACTATTAGGGCCAGAATTAATTCTGGAAGAAGTTGGTACTAATTCTGTACTCCAAAACGAATGAGATATTATATGTTGAAAGGAGTTAATTGCACTGAAGTTTGTTATTGAAGGGTTCATGTAGATCCACTTAACTTCCTGGACTATTGGGTGGTCATGATGTGTTACTAGATACCGCTCATGATCTGAAAATATGGGTTTATTAATTGATGAATTAATAAACCAATCTTGATTAGAATCAATATGATTAATTCCAATTAATTATGGTTTATTAATCTTAAAGACGTTTGGATTAATTCATATTCGCTACCAATTAATTGGGAAACCTAATAGGTCACACACAATAGAGGATTATATACTCAAGATGTTATTTGATAACATAGTGGGGTTAATTGAGAGAAAGAGAAGTTGTTGTGGACAAATTATAATTAGTTATAATTTATGGTCTAAATTATAATTGTGAGAACTTGATGTTTCCAATTACAATTAAGGAACTCTAATTGTTTTAGAATTCCATATTTTCAGTGAATTTTTTTGATTTTATGATTTAATCGAAAACCCTAGAGTGAAATGTTAGGATTTGTGGACTCCTAAAAGCGGAAAACATCCACGAATCCCTTCCGAGGATCCAAGTAAACGATTAAGAAGATCGTAGGTTTGCAAAATTACCTCTGTTAGGTGTAATTGATATCCTTCAATTCCAATTGTACTGTTGTACGTGCAACCCGAATGATCACCAGACGCTGCAATATACGAACGTCCTTTATCGGATACACACCGCGAACTCACTCGTCACCCGGGGAGTGCTAGCGCCTAGGGTTTGAGAGGCTTATTTTTCTGGTGGATGAAGGCACAAATATTCTTAACAGAATAGCTCTCTAGAGAAGACGGCTGGGTTTTCTTAAAAACCCCTCCAAACCTTTTAGAGTCCAACCCTAATAATATCTTATCGTATTTTAATTTAAATTCAAATTAAATTAAAATTGATATAATAAGATTCTGTCATTATCTCGGTAATTTATCTAATTAATTTACCGAATCAGATTCTTATAATCTGGACATTATCCAGATACATCGAATGTAGACATTTTTCCAAATTCATTGTATCTGGTAAATTTTCGAAGTTCGATTAACTTAGACATATTTCCAAATTTATTGAATCTGGTTACCAGAAAAATAACCTAACAAGTTCGCTTATTATATGACCCTATAGGTTCATTTAATACTGGCAGCGTGCCCAAATCATATTTAAATGGCGCACAAGTTATAAGTGGTTTCTAGCAAAACATTATAACTATCCAAGTTAAATGAAGATCGGTGATCTCTTTGAACCAAACCATAATTTTATATTTAATCCTTTTGTCACACAATATCCAGATTAAACATAAGGCACGGAGCATGTCATCCTTATTAAGCTTAATCAATTATTTCTTGATCTCATAGTAAACTATTCAAACAAATGATATCAATATCTCAAATTGATATATTTGAGTATGACCATGTATTTTAACAGTCTATCTTATTAAGGGGCCCATGGATAGCTCTCCCATAATTGAGAGGGATAAATTTCTTCACTATCAATCATATTTGTCTCCCTGGTTTATTCTATATCCAACAGTGATCTAATTTATTATCTGGTTAAAGACAACTTTAGACAACGTCAAAATATAATTTATCAAGTAGGAAACTATGATGAATTCAGGTCGAAGGACTTTTAAAATCATTATGGCTAGAAAGCACTTATGACATATTCCATGAAGTACTCTCACAATTGGTCATGTCCAATGCAATATTCTCTAATATTTATTTATATTTTGGCTCGATATCACATATATCTATGACCATTAAAACATAGACATGAAGTCACAAACATACTAATCTTAATTTATTATTGTTCCACTAATAATAATCGATCATGGGCAGTTTTTAAGAATAGTCATTGAGTTGATTGTTGGGTTTTACTATCAAGTCACGTACTTGATGACCGCAAAACTAAATACACTATTCATGAAAAGAAATGCCTCGTATTATTACATAATACATAACGACAATAGAATAAATACAAATTGACTCTAGGGCATATCCCTAACATGAAATTCACATGAAAAAATTGCAGCCACCTAAACCTTCTCTTTTTCTTCTTCTCTCTCTCTCTCTCAATTGTTCTTGTGAAGAACCCTAGCCGCCATCTTTTTTTGCTAGCACAGGAAATTTTGATGCTTGAGTATTCCTCTGTGTGGATTACAGTTAGAGATAATAACACACTATGATTATAATGATTAGACGTTCAACTCTCATGAAGTTGGATCAAGAAGATTGCTGGATCGCTCCTCGACTTGAAGAAATTTTTGTTCTTCGGACGATCAAACAAAGGTAAAAAACTGTTACCTTTATTATCTTTATATCTTGTTTTCCATACATAGACAGGTTTTGGGATGATATCTCGTTTTATTCTTCCGCTACGCCGTATGGGATACGAGCCTGAGATACCCAACAAATATGACGCTGAAGACATAGAGGTCGGCCACAAGAGGAATAAAAGGAAGAAGGAAAAAGGAAAGAAAGAAAAAAAGGAAAGAAAAGTTAGAGAAAAGTAGAAAAATGAGAGAGAAAACATTTCTTGAGCAAAAAAAGGAAGAACTTGGAAGAAATCAAGCTTGGAGAATCACACAAACAAGGTAAAAGGATATACTTAATGAATCAAAATTATAGATTTCATCGCGGTGATCATTTTGATATAAATTTTAACATGAAATCATGAAGATTATGATTATGTGTAGCATTATTTGTGAACTGTGTGAAGAATTGTTTGCGTGAGTGTGTGCCAGTTATTTGAAGGGTTTATGTGCTATACATTATATGATGGATAGGTGTGTTTTGATTGTGATTTGAAGGGTGGGTTGATCGTGGTTGTAAAAGATGGTAGTGGAATTGGAAAAGAAACGGAAGTTAAATGCTTAAAAGTACGAATTATGATCATTCTTGGTTGTGTGTTGTTTAAATATGAACTTGGTAACTTGCTTGAATCTGAAAAAAACAGAAGAATTAAGGGTGTTTTAAAGGGAAATGAAGTGGATTAAGTGTGCAATAGTTGTTATAAAGTAAGGAGAACAAGTAGGTGGAGTTGTTTGAGTAAAACGGATAAAATCCATGGAAATTTTGAGACCTTTTCATCTCAGTAGTTTCTGGATGAGACTGAAGTTGAGGGAATGGACTCCATAGAAATGTAGTTAATGGTCTAATGAGCGTTTTGATGTAAAATGAAGACCAATCGGAGTTGTGGACCAAAAATTATGCACAAAACAAAATGGTGTATCAAAGAGGTAAAATGCAGAATTTCATTTTAAAGGAAATGAACTCAAAGGAGTTTTATTCATGAAGAGATGTTATTCTTATGACGAGAAAGGAAATGTGGAAATAAGAAATAAATGATTTGGATACACGATATATGTACATGTGTGTGTGTGTGTGTGCGCGTGCGCTTTTATTCTACAAAGAGAATGAAGTAATATTATGTTATTTATTGGAAATAAATGAAAGAATTCTATGTCTATACAAGCTGCTGGTTTTGTTGTAGCTTGGTTGTGAAAATACAGCTTTGATCATAACTGGAAAATTGTGTGAATTAATGATGTTTAGGAGAGAAAATGAATGAATTAAATGAAGATTATATGCTTTAGAGAAGGAAGAGCAAAGATATATCATGTTTTGCTGGAAAATGGATTTAATTCCAACAAACAATTCTGGGCTGTTTCATGTCCAGTAAATGTGTCTAGTTTCTGGATTTGAACAAAGCAAGATTGTGAGATTAAAGTTAAGGATCATAGGAACGTTTTGGCAGAAGTTTGAAGTCATTTGGACTTGTGGACAGAAAGTTATGATAAAAATACGAAAGAATGCCAAAACTGTTACGGGATTTAAAGTGCTAAGACTTTGTCATGAAAGCTGAATGAAATGGAGAAAGGAAAAGGTATTCCATGAACTGTAAATTATTAATGAATGTCCTAGGGAGATTTTCGAACTAGTTTGACAAAATTTGGATATGTGGATTGAAAGTTATGGCAAAAATATGAAGACATGCCTTACAAGATAAAATGCAGAAATTGTTGAGCCAATATATTATGTTTGTTCTATTGAGTTCAATAAAATAAATGAGATCATAAGGCTAAGTGAATGTCTTATGAAATGGAAGAATGAAAAAGGGTGATGTAAAGGAAACATTATTCCTTTAATTACTTTAAGTAATTATGTGCTTTTGTGAGGATGCAAGTATAAGAAATGGATGATACCTTTGTTAACGCATTAATTTGAAAGATTAAAATACTAAGAAAGAGTAAATCACTCTTATGATGTTGAGGCAAATACTACGAGGACTTTGTGAAGTCTCGAGAATGACAAATTGTGAAGTAGTAATGTAACACCCCACATTTCTTTTCTTGACGCAGTGGGCCGGGCTCAGGTGGGATGCCGCCCCGTCTTACTCCTCGGACTAGGGGTCTTTATAACGATTTAAACTTAAAGCAAGCGATGAAGTCGAAACTTAAGTAAATATATGAAACATGCTCTTTATTTATATAAACATATGAGTCACGATAAGTACATTGTCATAGCTTCCAAAATACATAAGCTAAAACATCTCATAGTCTATGTACAATGATCACTCCAAAAGATTTGCTATCCAGTGCTACAGAAGAAATCCTGGAGTACCGTCGTTATTCTTCAGCTCCAATCCCTAAAATAGAAAAGACAAAAACACGTGTGAGTGGTATACTCAGTGAGTCCCGTGTGTGCTAGTGTTTTGCTCAGAAGAGAGATGATTTTCAATTTCTTTACTGAAATAAATTTCACAACAGCGAAATAGCAGTAATTGGTAAATTTAGGATCAAGTTATCATGTACATTTGAAAAACAATGATTTCCAAATATATGGCCCCTAATTTTAATAAATGCGGGTTCTTCCCTTTTTAGAAGTGCGATTCGCGTGCAAAGTTCAAGGAACTTCGCCTTCGGCTGCACGGTTTCTGGTGCCAGGGACTGCGCCTTACAGCGCGTCACCCGTGTCAGGCCGGAAGGGTGAGCAGCGTACAAATGTACCCCACCGTGCACTTAGAGATCTTTTACTTGCCTCCATCAACCAGGGGTCCCAATCCTGACGTCAATCACCATCGAGGTGGCAAGGAGTTAAACGCCCCGAACATCCCATCCTTATTCCAGCGAATAACTCAAAAACAACAAGCGTTCACAAACGCATTCACAAATACGGCAATTGCCAGGCACAAACGGCTAGCCAGGACGACTCATCTCAATATCCTGTTGCCCTGTCTGGAGTAAGACAATCCCCAGAACTAGCCAGGTTACTTGGGGTCGTCTACCTCTAACATAGGCTAGTACAAAGATCAAAGTCCTTGCTGAGTACTCAACGCAACAATACCAACCCCATCTGACTGATCAGGCCAGAGGGTTATCTGATCCCACAGGATCTTCAATCAAAACATTTTGGGGCCAAAATAACATTTTCCAAAAATCATGTAGAAAACCAGACAAAATGTTTTACTCACACATCAAAACGTGTTTCCAAGAGCAACCCGGTTATTTTCCCCATACTTGATCACAAAAGTCATTTCCCAAGGGCATTTGGGTCATTTCACCCATGCCCAATTCCGAAAGACTTTTTGAGGGTATCCGGGTCATTTTACCCTTACCCGATTTGAGAAATATTCACAAAAGTTCCAATAAGGATATTTCGGTCATTTACCGAATACTCAAGTTCCAAAAGTTTCATAAATCATTCCAATAAGGATATCTGGATCATTTTTCAAATACCCAATTCTAAAGTTTATCATTTTCTGAAAATCCCAAATATTTAATCCAAAATGGCTAAATTCACATAATTCGTGTTTTAATCATCCAATAAGGTTTTCAAACTAATTATGAAATTCATTCAAGTCGAAATAGCATAAAAATAAGTCTTGCTCATGTATTCCGTAAACATATTTAAACGTTTCCAAAACGGTATAAAACATGTCATTTTATGGAAAATTAAAGCACACTAGCCTTTAAAAAAGTTTTAGAAATCATAGGGACTCACCTTGTATACTATGTCGAAGTTGCACTCGTGTATAGTCCTAAAAGGAGTTCCTTCAACTTGATTCACCTACACCATTAGTATATCTTGGTATTATTACATAATGGTTTGGATAAGGTTTCTATAATTTTCTTAAAGAAATAAATGGATTAATGCTTTGGATGGTTTTCTGGTTTTACAGCTTTACCATCCTCCACTATTTTTCACATAACTTATTCAATATAGGTCCAAATAAGGTGAGGTTAATTCCATAATATCCCTAAGATATCCCTCTATCAATTCCAGGTCATGAGTCATGCAAACTCCATCCCATTTTGTACAGTTTTTCAGTTGATTCCACTGTTCCGAGTTTGGAGTCCAGTTTCGTCACTTTCCAGTATTTTGTACATTACTCTTCCAATTCGGGTCCAAATGAGGTGAAACCACTTCCTAAATACTCCTAGGACATTTTTATATCAATTTCATGTCATGGGGTATTCAAATATCTCTCCATTTCGTTCAGTTTCATCTAAACTTACTGCTCCGAGCTGGAGGTCCAGAATTACTGTTTAGAAGCTCAACTTGTTTTAATTTGTTTCTATGGTTTCTTCAACATATACCATCACATTTAAACCCTCCAATACCTTATTTAACATCCCAAAATCATTTTTATAACAGGTTTTCATGCCCAGCACTTCTCTTTTGTTCAAACAAATAAATTATTCCCAGCTTTACCGAACCAGTAAATTTTGGCAGTTTTCACCCTTCTTGTTGTTCATGAACTCTTAGCCATTCAAAACCCTCACAACCTCCACACAACTTGTTCCAAATCCTTTCTAACTAGTCTAGGACATGTTTAAAGTCATTTATGCTCAATTTCCAGTCACATCTATTTAGATTTCCTTTAATATTTCCAAACAACACAAACTAGTGAGTTGTTATTAACAAATGGCTTTTCTTGTTTTCTTTATCACTTCCTTCCTTTTTCTTTTCAAATTTTCAGTATACCATCACTCCAATACACCTTAAATGAACTGAAAACCATACTCAACCCATCACTACACCAACCGGTCAATTCAACATCCATCACAACATCAAAATATTTTCATTGCTCAACATCAACAAAATCATATGCATTTAGTTTCCAACTTCTAACATCATTCTTTTAGCTTTTGTGAAATGATCTCTTACCTTTCCAAGATGAGGGCAAAGCTGTATACTCCTTTCCTTCCTTCCTTCTCCTTTCTTTCTCCTTGCTGCCGGTTTCCTTTTCTTCCTCCTTGCTGCCGGAAATCTCCCTCTCTCTCCCTTAGTCTTTCTTTTGTTCTTCCTTTCCTCTCTTCACTTTTCTTTTTTTCCTTCTCTTCTCCCAGCTTTCTCTCTTGGCCGAAATCTTCTCCCCTTGCCCCTACTTATATAATTTGCTCCTCTTGGTCTTATTTTGGTCTTAATGGAAGATTTAAAGTGAATTGGTATTCTAGAAGTCTTTAGACTTCTCTAGGATTTCCAAGAGAATTGTGGAACCATGTAGAGTCTTGTAGAACTCCCTAGAAGTCTCGAGACTAATGCATTCACTAACCTTACATGGCCATGCATAATTATAATTAACTTGGCCTAATCTAGTTTAGCTTAATTAAGCTTAATTAAAAAGTCCAAAAATGGTTAATCTTGGTTAAATATATCATGCTTGTGAGCCCTCTTCATTTACTTCTTGTGGGCCCCTTAAAATATCTTATATACAATATAATATAACTTGAAATATTTATGATATTGGTTGTAATATATATATATATATATATATATATATATAATGGTAAGAATAATATAATAATTTAATACAATTATTGAATTCAATAATACTATAATTTAATATTACCAAGGAATATTGATATTACATAATAGACATAAAATAATAGTAATGGATAATAGAATGAAAATAAAATCAATAATAATACTAATATTAATAATGATAATAGCACTAGTGATGGCTATATTATAATTCGATGAATAATATTATTACTTTGCAATCTTAATTTTATTATTGATAATAAAGAAGGAAAATATTTCGTTTATATATATTTTCATTGTTAACAAAACCATGCTACACAAATTCCTTATGCAAAGCGGACAAGGCGGGATATTTTACAAGTAACATTAGTCACGGTGAGTCCCACTTGTTTTACAAACCCTGTTTTATGCTAGTGAAATTATGTTTTATTGAGAAATGTTCTATGAATCCTTTTGGTTTCTCTGAACAAGAATACGACTTTTTGAGAAAGAAATTACATCATGATATGTTAGATTTGAATGAAAACATAGATTTTCATTTTTGGAATTATTTATAGTAAGTGACCATTTCCTAAAGTATAACAATGTGGTTGAGGAACGTTTGTGTTTTCCTGAATAAGATATGGTTTTCATGAATGAGAAATGGTTTCTCTGAATGGGAAATTATTGGAAACATTAGGAAACAATATTTTCTACCAGGACTTTTGGGTCGCTTAAATTCTAAGTAATTCTTAGGTACACATGTATACCCGAAAGGCTTTCTTCTCATTAATTATGAAGCAAAATAATGTTTTATTCTTGGAAAGCATTAATGTTCCTTTTTATAGAAAGGATTTTTGGGAAAATGTGAATTATGAATATGATGCAATTATAGTTCGGATTTCTTGAATTGAATTCTTTTTTTGGATCAGAATTCTAGAATTCCTTAATAATACTCTTTTTCCAATCTGGTATTCTTCAAAGGACAAAAATACCCTTGGAAATTTATTTTATCATACAAAAAGGACTTTTTATCCTTTTTCACTATGGTTTTGGAGAATAACCTCTCGGTATGAGATTAACTTTTGGAAAATAGTATTTTAGCCCCAGAAATTATTTTATTGGTATTCCTTTGGGAATAAGATAATTAATTAGCCTTGAGAGCCAATGGGATTAATTAACTGGTCTTGTGAGGCAGTGGGATCAACTTCTGAAAAATGATATTCTAGCCCTAGAAAATGTTTTATTTGGAATTCCCTTGGGAATATGGTGTTGGTACTGGTTTTGTGAACCGTTGAAGACATTGAGTATTCTGTAAGGGCTTTGATCTATGTTCTAACTCTCATTAGAGGCAGACGATCCCATATAACCTGGCTAGTTCTGGGGATTGTCTTAATCTAAATTGGGAGATAAGCATTGAGATTAGCCATCCTAGCTTCCTGTTTAGAGCCTGGCAATTGCCTATGCCTTGTGTGCATATTATTTCAAGTTGTTCACGGAACTGGGTGGGGACACCTAGCGTGTTCAACCACTTGCTGCCTTAATAGTGATTGACGTCAGGATTGGGACTCTTTGGCTTAAAGTGGCAAGTAAAATACTCTAAATCTCTAACAATGTACAGTTGAGTACTATAGGCTTATGACCTAGTGCAATAAGACTGTGATGTTGCTTTGGTAATGCATGATTGAATACTATAAGGCGTAGTTCCTACCATAATAAGATTGTGATGCCGAAGACGAAACCTTGTGAGCTTTGTACGTAGGCCGACCTTCTATTGAGAGAAGTGCTTACATTTCTAAAATTGGGGCAATGATGCTGGATGAAATTTAGTTTTCTAAAAATGATTGAATTTTAAATAAACTACCTCCTAGTAAGTTGTAAAACTATTTTTAGTGGAAAATACCATGCTTTCCTACACTGGTTCTATAAACCACATGCTGATAATATTTTTGTCTACTTGCATTATAAAACACTAGCACACACTAGACTCACTAAGTGATTTCTATTCACACGTGTATTATTTGTCTTTAAAAATTTTAGGGATCAGAGGAGCAGCAAAAACGCAGTAGAATCCTAAAGGCTCATGCTGTATCTCAGATCTATTGTGTTTTGAATATTATATCAGAAGATAGACTCCATGTATCTTCTTGTATTTAATAAAGTATTTTGACCAAATTTCCACTATGTACTAAGTTAAATTCATTATAAAGACCCATCATTTAGGTAACTGGATAGGGCGACATCCCACAAAAAGTGAAGCTTGCTACATTAACGAAAGGTGGGATGTTACACATATGCCACCATTTCATGCTTGTTTGACCTCATGACCATGTTTTTCTATATATAGCCATAGAAGGCCAGCAGAAATAGAAGAGAGAAAGAGAGAGAAACCGAGAAGAAATAGAAAGAAAGAGAAAAAGAAGATCAAGAGAACTTAGATTATTTTAGATTCTAAAAGCTGCAAATAGAAGGTAAAAGTATACCTTGTTTGAATCAAAGTTTTTATTTGATTCATGGAGATTATTTTGGTACAAACATTACGAAAATCTATGCATGAATTATGAAATTTATTTGGTAAAACTTTCATGTTGATGACTATTTTGCAGATAGTTGTATGGTGGTGGATATATCTGTGTATTTGCTGTGATTATATGAAGTTTAGAAGTGATTTGAGGTGTTAAATTAGGGGTGAGCATGGCTGATTATGTAAAAGAAAGAAAGGAAGAAGAAATAAAGCTGGAAATAATATATTTGTTGAGAAAATCTCAAGGATATATGTTGTAGTTGAAGCTTCCGGTTTTCTTGTCATGGTATGCTGAATTATCTGGTTTATCCATGACTGAAAATCAGTGACTTTAAGGACGTTAAAAGGGAGATTGGATTGAATTAATGAGTATTCATGTGCTATGGTGAAAAAGGAATGAAGATATAATGTGTTTTGCTGGAAAACAGATTTATTTCCAGAAACTGATTTAACCCCAGTAAATCTGTAACGTTTCTAGAACTGAATGAAGCAGGCTCATAGGATTAAAGTTAAGGATTCTAGGAGCGTTTTGGTATGAATTTGTTGTAAATCGGACATATGGATTGAAAGTTATGAACAAAACAAACTCATGTATCAAAGCAGGAAAATTGCAGAATTTTTGTTAAGAGAAAGTAAATTCATGGAATGATTTTAATTATGTTCATCGATTGAATGAGAAGTTATATGGACTTGTTAAGACCTTATATTCATGTGAGGGGGATGAATTAATGAAATACAATATAAGGTTGCAAGGATTATATTTCATTTCAAGCATCAAATGAAATAATAAATGAAGTGATTTCCTTAGATGTATATATGTTTAGCCGTATGTACATTTTAGTCGACAAGGCGTAGCATACAAAATATGATATGGATTGATTATTTTTGTAGGCCATTCATTAAGAGGATTTAGGGCGACTTCACAAATATTTACATTGCTAAGCGATAAGTGATTCAAGGTAAGTCCCCGTAATATATTTTCCCAAAAATGCTAGTGAATTTCTTTAATTGTTAAAGAAATGCATTGAGAATGCTTTCGGTTTCTGGGAAAAAGTATTATTTTTCTGAGATAGAATTAACATTATTCCATACTAGAATACATGAGAAATATGGATTTCCATAATCAAGGATATTTAACCTTAATGGTTAATTTCCAAAGAAAGGTCGATAAACCTTAATGTTTTTTCTGAACTAACTTTAGTTTTCTGGAACAAGTGAAACTTATTTCATGCTATGATTTAATTGGGAAAACAGAATCTTATGGTTTTAAATACCATTTAATAGTGAGTATTTTCCCTAAAGCCTGAAAAGGTGAATGATAAACCTTTTGGTTTTTCAGACCAAGGATTTGGTTTTCTGAGGCATAAATTAAATGAATTTCAAAAAGTGGAATTTTTTACAAAGGATTTTGAATTCCTTATACAACAAATGTTATATGGTCATGAAAACATGGAAAATAACTGAGTTTATGGATCATGTGAAGTACATGAATACTTTACTCGCACAAGTATGATTTATTCCATGTTTGTGGCAAAAAGTACAGGATAATGAATTCTTACTTTCTTAAACCATGATTTATTATAAAGCATTTAGGCACAATAAAATTAAGCATTTAGGCACAAAATCATTCCTCATTTTGGGATTTAGAATTTTGAATTGAAAATTCGTTTTGGACTCGGGTGTTCTAAATTTGCATATTTTATGTAAATACCCTTGAGGAATGATTTTGTGATGCGCAAAGGACTTCTTATCTTTCTACGCTATGGTTTTGGAGAAAAATCCCTTGAAATGGAATTTACTTTTGGAAAACGATATTTTAGCCCCGGGAAATGTTTTATTTATATTCCTTTGGGAGTGACTTACTTAATTAGTCTTGTGTGCCAATGGAATTGGACTAGTCTTGTGTACTAGTGAAGACGTTAAGTACTCAGTATAGGCTTTGATCATCGTACTAGCCTGCGTTAGAGGTAGATGACCCTAAGTAACCTGATCAGTTCTGTAGATTATCTTAACCAAACCAGGCGATAGAACATTGAGATTAGCTGTCTTGACTAGCCGTTTAGTGCCTGGTAATTGCCTATGGTTTCTGTACATACTACTCTGAGTTGTTCACTAATGCTGGGCGGGGACACTTGGCATGTTCAACTCCTTACCACCTCAATGGTGATTGACGTCAGGAGTAGGACCCTTGAGCTTACTGTGGCAAGTAAAAGATTCTTATTTTTAAGGTATTGTGCTAATATGCACTTGCCATTCTGACATTGCATAGTTAAGTGCGGAAAGGCATGTTCCTTAGCACAATAAAACTATGATGTTGAATGCGAAGCCTTGTGAGCTCTGCGCACAAGCCGACCTTCTATTGAGAGAAATGCCTGTATTTCTGAAAATAAGGAAAGATTGATATTTGAAAATCGGATTTCCAATTGTGCCTGGAATGCAGGGTAGTGTTTTCATTAAATTGTGATTTTTTCATAGGTGCTTGAAATTCTAAAATAACTCTTGAGCAAATCTTTTTTTTTTAAGATGAAGAATTACTTTCAGTGGAAAAGCACATATGATTCCTATGATTTATTTTATCAAGAAAATGTCTGGAAAATCTCTTTTCACTTTTTTTTTTTTTTTTTTTTTTGAGAAATCACTAGTACAAACAGGACTCACTAAGTGATTTTCACTCACACCTGTTTCACTTTATTTTTCCTAGGATCGAAAGTTGGAACTCTGCCAAAGTGAAGACTGTTCTTTTTTGTGGAGTCTGTAAACTCCTCAGTTGTATAGGTAAATTATATAGACGCAGTGAATGGACCTATTGAAGGCGTGGAAAGCAGGAAAACACAGAGCACGCAGCGGAAGCGAATATAAAAAAAATTGAAAAATAAGAACAGGGATTCCAGGGTAAGGCCAGTGCCGACTCCTACAGCCCTAGCCGGTGCCGGTTGCATCCTGTCCCAATCTTGAGGTTTTGAATATTTTACCTCTTTTCCTCGTTCTAAGTGTTGGCTGTACCGGAATGTGTGCAACCGGTGTAGGTGTGCTGGTAGAAGCCTCTGGTGCAATTCCTGCAAGCCTCCTACTTCACCTTTGCATGTATGTGAATGCCAAACTCTCGGTCTTCCAATATATGGTCTGCCTAACTACCATTTGGTGAACAACTAACGAGCTAGGGAATTTACTGGAGAGAGAGAGAGAGACATCTGGCTATTCCACAAAAAAGAAGCCATCTCTCTTGTGTGTCTAATTGCAACAACATTGTTTTCAATCCTCCTGTTTAACCTAAATAAAAAAAATCCTAAGTTGAACTGGACTGGGTCATTGGACTTTTGGTTTAACCAGTTGGGCTTAATTAATTATTCTAGTTAGAACCAACTCAATGGCCCAACAAATAATTAATTTTCCAGCCCAAATAAACTGTCCAATTAAATAAGCTTAAATCAGTTTAGTCCCAAGTTAATCCCTAATTATTCAAATTGGGCCAAAGCCCTGAATAATTAATTAACTCACCAAACCAATTTAATTAATTCTCTCTCCATGGACCTTTATTTTATTCTAGCCCAATAATTAAATTAGGCTACTTAAATAAAATAATTCTATTTAATTTAAGATCAATTCCTTAGCCCGTACTTAATTAGGACTCACGGTCTATACTGTGGACCAAAAGACACACCGCCTTGGCTACTAAAATGATCAAAATACCCTTGCCATATAAATAGCTATATTTTGCATTTTAAATATTTCCTAATATCACCATAAGGAAATATTAACCTCAAGGACAATGTTGCGTTAGCAAAGTCTCCGACCTACAGGTGTAATGACTAAAATACTCCTCTATATATCGTCATACATTTAGAGAGGAAGAATGTAGTAACACCTCTCTAAATGACATCTACCATCCTTAGACCTCTAGTCCAATGATCCATGACCTCCTGAATTGTTTCCGCTTTCCAAGGGAACTACCCTAAAGCAAACATCCAAGTTATGTTTCCCAGGGCCCTAGATATTCAGATCATTCAGACAACCACAATGGGTGATATAGTATAGAAACTATCTTGTATAAGTTTGTCTTAACTAACTAGTCACACATACCCAACATGCAAGTATATTGGCCCTACGATAGAACCTCAACTATAGCATATCAGAGTATATGCTTCCAACTTCGTCAGACCACCAACTTATACTCAAGTCGTAGAGTACTAGTTCATGCTGTAGCGGTAGTAGTCTAGGTTTCTACCATATAGTACTTTTAAAAAACCATTACTACAGGTCCTGTTCTACGTATTCGAAATACGCTTATGTTATGAAGTGAATGGGCTACTCACTAGCTAAAGGTAAGCCATTCCCCATTTAGAATTCACAACATAATAACCTAAACATGGTGAGATTCCCATTCTCATCAATCGGTTAAGAACAAAAGTTTATGTGCTAAGTAACCCGTGATCCATACCTTACTGTGAAAAACCTCCATTCACATGGACTACTCACTTAAACACAATGGGTATTTTCCAAACGTAATTGTGCACAAATAAAATTATAAATTCACAAACAATTTTTGAAAATAAATTCTTTTATTAAAAAATTCGATTTTTACATCAGAAACCTAGTCTAAGAGGGCATACATCCCAACACCTATGTACTCTGTTTTAACTTGTGCAATACAATATGAGTTTTTTATGGCTTTTGTTGCATTTATTATTCGTATTGCTCCATTTGTTATAAAGACCCCTAGTCTGGGAAATTGGACGGGACGACCCCCAACTGTGCTACATGCTTCTGCCATGATTTCTGTTAGGGGTGCTAAATGGTTTCTTTGGAAAGAGTATATTCTTCAGCATGTTGTTCTGGTTTGTAACTTTTGTTATTCATTTTAAAGTTTTTGCTGCTAATGGTGATGAAGTTTAGTGTTCTTTTGTTTATGGTCCCTGTACAAGAACTGCTCGTCAACTCCTTTAGGCTGATTTATGCTCTTTCAATTCTACTTATATTGGTCCTTATCTCTTAGGTGTGATTTTAATGTTATTAAGCATGTATTTGAATATGTGGTTATGAGTGTTTTTTGTAATTTGGCTATTGTTAATTTTGTGGGTTTCATTAATGCTTGTGGCTTAAGTTCAAATTCTTCTACTATGAGTCATTTCATATGGGTTTGGGATGGATTAAGACCATATTGTGAGTGTCTTGACAGAATTCTAAATAATCAAAGTTAGTCTAAATTGTTTCATTCCATTTTTGTATCAAATTTGACAAGGAATAGTTTGAACCATTCTCTTGTTTTAGTTTCAATAAAATTTTTTCCCCCTACATCTTCTCCATGGTCTTTCAATTTTCTAATAATATGGAATTTTCATGAGTCTTTCATGAATATAGTTTCTACTAATTGGTCTGTACCTTGTTTCGGGAATAGTTTGCAAATATTAGCACAGAAACTTAGGTGGCTCAAAAGGGTGTTGAGATCATGGAACTCAAAACATTTTGATGACCTCTTGTAGTTCATACGTACAATGAAGGATAAGATATTGCTTGTTGAATTTGTTTATGATCAGTCATAGGTGTCTGAAGATAGAATCAGTTATCAACAGGCTAAGACAAGGTACAATTTCCTTTTACAATGTGAGGAGTCCTATTAGAGGGAAAAAGCTAGAATTAAGGAGTTGATTGAAGGGATGCTAATACTAAGTACTTCTATAGTATAGGTCAATCAAGGTGCCAATTATAACACCATACCTTATGCCACATCTATAAATAGAAGGATTATGTATTTGCATAGCACTTTATATGGAAATATATATTGTGGGTGTTCTTGTATGTGTATGCATGACTAATATTAGAGCTTGTTAGTTGTATATGTGGTAAATGTTTACTATTCGAAATTATATGGGTGAACTATTGAATTTAATTTTGAACAAGGAGCTTATGTGTTTTTATCTTAAATCTTAGCCTTCATAGTCAATTAGATTAAGTTAATTGTTGAATTTAATTTCTTAAGAAATTAAACTAAAACTCATATTGAAATTGCTTTCAATTCTTATCCATTTTCTGAGCTTGCTATTGTTAGAATGCATGCCCTCCAAACTATGTATCTGATGTAAATTCAATGAATAAATAAAGTTTTATTCTCAACAATGTTTGTGCTCCTTTTCTTTAATTTGTCGTGCAAATTTATATTAAAAAAGACCCATTGTATTTAAGTAAGTGATCTATGTAAATAGAATTATTTTACAGTAAGGTATCAATCATGAGTTACTTAACACAGAAATTGTAATTCTTAACCAGTTGATGAAAATGGGAATCTCATCAAGACAAAAATTATTATACTATGAATTTCAAGTGGGGAATAGCTTACCTTTAACCAGTGAATAGTCCTCTCAGTTCATGGTATAGCCGTATTTATAATATGTAGAATTGGACCCGTAGTATTAGTTTCTTAATTTCTAATATGCAAGAAACCCGAAGACTATTGCTACAACGTAGACTAGTATTCTATGACTTGAGCTATAGGTTGGTGGTCTGGCAAATCTGAGAGCACATACTTTAATATACCATAGGTGAGATTCTATCATAGGAACAAAATATATGTATGTTGGGTATGTGTGACTAGTTAGTTAAAACAGATTTATACAAGATAGCTTCTATACTCTTGAATGGAGAATCACCCTTTTGTGATTGTCCAAGATAATCTAAATAATCCCGGACTCTTAGAATATGACTTAGTCTTGTATGCTTTTGGATAACTCCTAGGAGTAAGTGGATACATAATGAAAGTCATTGATTATTTAACTAGATACCTAAGGATATTAGATGTCATTAAGAGATGTGTTAATATATTTCTCTTATCTCAATAATGGGTGCAACGTAGAGCAGTATTTTAGTCACTACACTTATAGGTCAGAGATATTGCTAAGCGCAACATTATTCTCGAGGTCAATATTTCCTTTTGGTGATATTAAAAAATATTTATATGCAAAATATAACTATTTATATAGCAAGGGTATTTTAGTCTTTTAGTAGCAAAGGACGATGTCTCTTTTGGGCCTCAGGGTAGCCCATAAAGCCTAGTTAATTTTAGACTAAGGATATGGTCTTAAAAATAAATGGTTTTATTTTATTTAGCAAGCCTAATTTATTATTGAGTTGAAATAAAAAAAAATGCCCAAGAGAGAATTAACTAAAAGCTTGGTTTACAGGTTAATTAATTATTTAGGGCTCGAGCTCAAATTGGATAATTGAAGTTAGCCCAAGCTAAAACCAAAAAAGGGCTTAAGAAAAAGGCCTGGATTAATTAGGTTATTTAGTTATTTATTTTGGACTTGTTTTGGTTTAAGATTAAATAAAAAATTAATGACCTAACCCAATAGCTTGGACTAGAGATCAAAGAACAAACCCTAGCCTACCTGGATTAGGGATGGCCGGCCAAGTACTTGAGTAGGATGGCTAGGGCTTTTAAATTAGCCCTACTGGCCATTTCTAAAAAGGTGAAATAGGGTTTTGGTTTTAACATAAATTATTTTTTATGTCATCCTGGGAGACAGGGTTTTAAGTTGGTTGATTCATAAAAACCCTAAAGCTTCTCTAATCTCCTTGGCCGCCTTCCTCTTTTCTCTCATCTTTCTCTCTCTCTCTCTCTCTACCATAGGAAAGCTTGAAGCATTCTAGTATAGGCAGTGTTCTCTTGATCTCTAGTTAATAGTTTTCTCTTGAAGTTTGAAGCTATGCCAGTATTTTTAAGAGCCAAATTAATTATATTATAGATAATAGTGACATTTTTAGCTACTATTAGTTTTAATATGACAAAAAATTGCACAAATTTTTTGTTTAATTTTACACAAACTGAAGATTTTTTATTTTTATTAAATTTTAGAAATAGTCAATAGTGGTTCTTTTAGTCTATTAGCCATTATTCTCCATGAAAATAAGTTAACGGGCCCAAACCATGTAGATTAGAAAAGGAATCTAGGCAATACTCATAGTTGAAGAGCAAGTATGTCCTATATAATCCATATCCGGTGATTGGGGAGAGTTGCACTAAAAAAGACTGAGAGGCTAAAAAGGCAAGGAAGAAGACTAATGAGATAGCTCATTACTATATGTTGGCCTCTATATCTAATGTGATTCAGTTTAAACACAAGCACATGGTTGCTGTATATGATATTAGTACATTATTGGGCACCATTTCTACTAACAAGAGTCGGCCCGTGAGGCAAGAGGCTCTTAGAGCAATCATAAACATCAGGATGCCTAAGGGAGCTAGTCAAGGAACATATGATTGTTGCTTTCAAAGAAGCAAAAGTTCTAGAGGGCACTATTAACCCTGAGAGCTAAGTGGACATAGTCCTTAAGACTTTGTCAGATTTCTTCTCACAGTTCAAGTTAAATTACATGAACAAGTTAGAGATGATTGTTAGGCATGAAATAATCACGTTTTTGTAGCACTTTTCCTTAGTTTTTTGGCATGCTTTTATAAGATAAAAATAATTTTCTACTCAAAATATATTTTCATATTTATGATTTGAATGAATACATGTGCATTTGAGGTCTTGAAACACATATTTCATAGCTTCTTTAAGTGTTTTTCAGGGGTACAGCTTGATGCACAGCCATGTATCAAGCCCTACAAAACAGAACAGGCCTCAGAAGCCTAGCACGGCCTATTGCACAGCCGTGCGTGATCCCATGCACGACAGGGGGTAAATTGTTGCTCCCGGAAGTCTGTAGAAGCTACGAGGATTTTAGAACTTATTTAAGCACGGTCAAGAGGCACGACATTGCGTACATACTGTGCAAGCATCCTAAAGAAGCTTTAGAAGTTCCTAAATTGATCCAAAGACGATTTAAATTTTCCAAATTCAACTAAGGATGGTTTAGAAGGCTTCTCTAAAAGTGAGGGACGTCCAAGAACACATATGCTTGACATTTTTGAAGATACTTCTTCAAGAAACATAATTCTTTTAGCTAAGGACAGCTTCAAGAAGGAGGAGAGTGCAAGGAAGCAAGGACACATGAGATTGTGGGCTTCTCAAGTGTTATCTTTTAAACCTTCTCTTGTTCTTCCTTGTTTCCAAAATATTTGTTTCTTTAGTCTCTTTTGTATTCAAGACAATTTAGATTCTATCTTATTTTTAGGTTGAGTATTGATTTTGAGACTTTGAGATTATTGAAGTAAAGATTCTATCTCTGATCATATGATTGTTTTTGAGTATTTATGCAATTCTGGAATTCTTCTTTTATCAATTGTGTTAAGTTCCCTTGTGTTTGGAAGAGGGCATAATTGAATAGCTAAGATAATTTATCTCTTGATTATTTTCTTTGCTTAGAAATGGTGTTGAGTTTCTTATGCATGATCAACATACCAAACTTGCATGATTGAGAAGTTAAGTTAATTAATCTTTTGATTGATTTCTAAGTAGCATATATTTCTAGTTGGGTTTCAAGGCTAACTGGCTTAACTAGTTATACGGGATTGTGTAATGATCAATTGTATATTTTCGAGGCTAACTAGGTATGTGATTTGATATTGGTGATGCCTTTTGTTGTAGGAGAATCACGATATTCAAAATAAGGTCATTTAAATGCAGTCGTCATGCACCCAACAAAAAAAAAATTATAAACCTTTTTTCCTAAAATATAATGTAGTACAGCAGTAAGTAGGGTGTCGAACCCACAAGTAACTCAAGAGAAGTATACTCTTATATTTACTCTTTATCTTAACCTTATGAATAACTCTTGAACAATGAACTTGAATGAATTCTTATGATGAAGTAACATAAAGTAAATGGGGGAAAACAATTAGGAAACTATCTAAGCTAAGACATACAAGAAATAGGAAACTAACAAAAAATAGGAAAATAAATCCAAGTCAATTAGAAAACCAACTTATTTTAGGAACATGCTTTGAGATCAAATAGGAAACCTACCATAGATTGGATTACATTAAGCAATTGATTTTAGGAACCTGTCTTAGCAACTTAAATTCCCTATCATTGCCAAAAATTTTGCCCTATTTAGGCAAGGATAGGGAATTTAAGTCACTAAGATAGGTTCCTAAAACTAATTGCTCAAGATAATCCAATATATGATAGGTTTCCTAATTTGATCTCAAAGCATGTTCCTAAAAAAAGTTAGTTTCCTAATTAGCTTTGATTTATTTTCCTATTTCTTATTTGTTTATGTTTTGCATTAGTTAGTTTCTTATTTTCTTTTCCCCATTTACTTTATATTAATTCATCATAAGAATTCATGCGAGATAATTGTTCAAGAGTTGTTCATAAGGTTAATATAAGGAGTAAATATAAGAGTATGCTTCTTTTGAGTTCCTTGTGGATTCGACATCCTACTTAGTGCTAATACTGTGTTATATCTTAGAGAGAAGGGTTTATAAATTTCTTTTTGTTGGGTACAAGAAGATTTCATTTAAATAACCCTAGTTTAAATGTCGTGATTCTCCTACAATAATGACTTTAACAAAATTGATGGAGGAGCTCCAAATAGCAGAGAAAGTCATGAGGGTACAGTACAGGGCCTTAGTTACCAAGTCTTCTTCTTCCAAGATTGGGCTTTGCGCTAAAAAGTTTAAGCAAAAGAGGGCAAATGCAGTGGAAGGGTAATACCAAGCCTAAGGGGAAGTGCTTCAATTGTGATAAGAAGGGTGATGTGTGTTTTTCGTGTATTGAAAATAGTAACAACAATCTACATAAATCAAGCTTTAAATTAAAATATCAAACACTAAAACCACATAATAGGGCAAATATACCTATCGCATAGCATAGGGAATAAGGAAGTATTGAATCTATAGAAACTTAGCAATTACCAATACTTTGCTCTAATCTCATTGTCTAGCCAATTAAATATGTAAAATACAAATAATTACACTGCACTGAGAAACCTATAATGTTCTCACTTAAAAAAGAGTCACAAATTCATCAAGGAATTAGAAAGGGAGAAAGGCCATGGAACAAAGAGAATTCCCCCATTAAACACCTAAAAGATAAGTACCTCTTTGATCCATAAATCTCAACTCTAGGCACCGGATAATGACTTTAACAAAATTGATGGAGGAGCTCCAGAAAGCAGAGAAAGTCATGAGGGTATAGTATAAGGCCTTAGCTACAAAGTCTTCTTCTAGGATTGGGCTCTATGCTAAAAAGTTTAAGCAAAATAGGGCAAATACAATGGCCCAGCCTAAGCACTAGCCCAATACCAAGCCTAAGGGGAAGTGCTTCAAATGCGACAAGAAGGGCGATATGTATTTTTCGTGTATTGAAATAGTAACAGCAATCTACATAAATCAAGCTTTAAATTAAAATATCAAACACTAAAAACACATAATAGGGCAAATATACCCATCACATGGCATAGGGAATAAGAAAGTATTTAATCTATAGAAACTTAGCAATTACCAATACTTTGCTCTAATCTCATTATCTAGCTAATTAAATATGTGAAATACAAATAATTACACTGCACTAAGAAACCTATCATATTCTCACTTAAGGAAGAGTCACAAGTTCATCAAGGAATTAGAAAGAGAGAAAGGTCATTCAACAAAGAGAATTCCCCCATTAAACACCTAAAAGACAAGTGCACCTTTGATCCATAAATCTCAACTCTAGGCACCAGTGTGAGTTGCAAATCATTCTCACTTGCTCTTGAGTTATGAGATCCCTAATCCTTAAATTCAATGAATCAGTATATCTACCTAATCAACCAAACCTAAGGAGGCATTAAATACTAATCCCTATCTTTAAGTAATCACATGAACCCATTGGTTATTAGCCCTAATCTACAACCTCTTAGTTGGGTTAATTGAATATGGAAAGCATTAAATTAAGTGGGTGTTCAAACCTTAACCCCATCTCTCGAAATCATTAAGGAAGAACAACTAATTGAAGAAAATCAATTAAAACCCACACAACCAAAATAACACAATAAGAACAAATAACCAATTACCATATAGTAAAAAGCATAGATCTAAGAAAAATAAATCATCCCAAGATATAAAAATATGGTACAAACCTTTATTACAATTAAGAATCAAATCTTAATACAAAAATTACAAAGTAAAATAGCAAGGAAAAGGGTAAAAGAACACTCATAGACAATCCATTTCTTCCTCTTCCTTGAGATCTCCTTGTAACTCTCTCTTGTTCTTCTTCAAATCCCTTGCTCCTTCTCTTCATTTTTGTGTGAAAACTAAGCCTTCTAGGGTTCTTAGAAAGAAACCCAAGTCCAAAAACAAGGATTTTGAAGTATATAAGGGGTTTATATAGCTAAAATACCCATGGATCTTCAAAAATATGCGGAATTTGCATTTTTGTTGCAAGTAGGCAGCCTAAGGAAACTTTCCTAGGCCGCCTGATTTTCCAAAAAACTAGGCAACCTCTAGGTCTAGGTTGTCATAGCCGTATTGGGGCAATATTTTGGTGTTCTAGGCAGCCTATACTTCCCTCGGTGCCTTTGTTCTATACAAAAAATGTCTTTGTTTGCTCCTAGGTGGCCTAGGGAGGAAGAACCTCCATCGGCCACCAGGTTGCTACCTAGGCTACTTACTTTATTTGGTCTTCTTCATTACTTTTCCATTTTTGCTACATTTTCTTTTCTTTTCATCTTTATCATTTTCAATTGGTATTTTCTTTATTTCTTAATAAAAGAAGATGAAAAAGGTGGGTTAGTATTGATTTAAACAAGAATTTATTACAATTAAAGCACAAAAATACTAGAAAATATATATATGCTAGGCTATTATCACTTACCCCCATACTTAAATTTTTGTTTGTCCTCAAGTAAACCACACTTATTCGCAAATAAAGAATTAACTAATATACAAATCTAGCATCCTTTATTTATTCACAACTAGTGTACAAATCAAGTAAAATACATTTATTTGCAAGGAGAAAGAATAATTAATTTACAAGTAAGATGAAAAATATTCTATATAGCACTCTAGGTGAATCATCAAGAACAACTTAGCATATATGCAATAAGATCAAAATGGTAAAGAGATTATTTTTTCCTCCACCTTAGAATTCATCTCAACACTAATTTATCCTAGTTAATCCTATGTATACCCTTATATTAAGCTAGACACAACCAAGAACCTCAAAGTGAAATCAAACAAGTTTATTCCAAATAAATGGGATTCACTCTATTTCTCCAATAAAGAATTCAAACAAAGTGATTCATATGAGATAGGATCAAACAACTCAATCAAATCTCGTGGCTTTCCCAAATACAAGTATTACATATGCTATGCAATAATACAACAATACAATTCAATTTGAATTGGCAAAGTAGTGGCCTCTCATTTTTCATCATTTTTCTCTCATTTTTATAAGGGAAGGCCTTTATAGTGATTTTAACTTAAATGTTCTTTTTTGCATCCCTTGCAATTTTTTTATTTTTTTTTTCTTTTCTTTCTCATCACACATTGTTTTTCATCATCGAAAGTGCATTTTGCATTTCTAGAGCCTTTTTTTCCTCACTTCAGTAGGTGTATTGAGCAATTTACCTCTTGCTCCTAATTGCCTTTTTATTGAAAATTACAATAAATCATTGAAAATTTCTATGAATGAGAATTTCCATGAAACTAGAGATTAGCCAGTGACTCACACTCTATATTTCATCACTAATTTTTTATCCATTCTCCAAGAATTAAGCTTCACAACATTTTCAAAGTTATAAACAAGATTAACTCACTTATCTAAACTTAGTTTATGTCATGCCCAACATATACATGTACATCAAAATAACTTTTCTAGAAAAGTCTTAAGTAGAATTCCTAAACAAAAAGATAAATAATAACTCTACCAAACTAACACATATCAACAAACATACCAACAAGCCTTGAAAACTAACCTAACAACGCGAAATAAATTCAAAAAATGCGAACAAAATTCAAAAACATTTTAGCCAAAATGTAAAAGCAAGAAATTTACCCAAAAATAAGAAAAATTCCAAAATAAATAATACAAACTTGTAATGAAAATATTATTCAACCTCTCTCTCATACTTAAATTGGAAATGTCCTCATTGGCCGCAAATCAAACAATATAAGCATTTCAATGGGACTACAAGAAATAAAAGGGAGAAGAAGGTAAATAAATACTCCCCTAGCATCTTGAAGCTCAATATATCACAAGGGGGGGGGGAGGAAAAGGATGATTGTCCAAAAGAAGAAAATCTTCAATCCTACAAAAAAAAAAAAAAGACAAATACAACAGCATACCATGGCTAAAGAAATAGTAACATAAAAAATACAAAAATAATAGACAAAGAAAATAATTTAAAAAGCAAATACAGATAAAAGAGATACATACAAGGAGTTGTTACCAAAATTCATTACTATCAATATTAATAATAAATAAACCATCAAATATTAATATATATATATATATATATATATATATATATTCAAATATTATTAACAAGCCATAAAATCAACGAATATAACTAATATCAAAATATATATTAGTATCAACGATTACACTACAACCAATTCCATGAAGCTACAAAACAAATGAATAACCTAATATTTTCACTAAGGACACAACAAATTGATGTATACATGCTAATATACTCTCATTAATGCATAGCCTATATTCACAATAAAACACTAATATACAAAACACTAGAACTATTGTATATACCAAGGATCCTTACAAACAACAAAAGATTACAACCACAACATTCACTAATCAATTAGTACGAAAAACTCCCTATAACATAGTGAAATCTCCCAAATAATCCAACCAATAACTTCAACGCTTTAAAAACTACTATACAAAAGGCTTTCAAAAACTTAACACAAATAGTCTCCAATCAAATCTCAACATTCCACAACATAAAATACCAATTATAGAAAACAACCAATTCTTCAATTTATTCACCACTACTCCAATCAAATTTTCAACCTCCAATACATATATAGTACTACAACACCACATAAAATATCAACACAAGGCTAAAAGAGAAACTCCACAACAACAACTATTTCCCAACAAAATACCCAACACCATTATAATAATAATGAACTAAATCCTACTATACAAAAAATTAATCACAGTAATTATTATAAAACAGGATCTCCTCAACAACAATAATAATAATAATAGCCAATAACAATGACATTTCATCCCATAAATACAAACATAATAACAAATACAAAATTTTCCAACAACAACAAGACCATAAACAAGAGCAAAATTTAAATCCCAAGAATCTACTATATATACAATTTCCTAATATAGCAATATACAACAATATCAAAAATAATAATGCAACCAATAAAATTATACAACATATTGGAACCTAATACAGTTTATTAATCTCAAAGACTAAAAATAAATAATTAAAACAACATACAAACAAGATATAAAAGGAAAAGAAGTCTATATACAAATAATAGTTAGTATTATGCACAAATATGGAAAGAAATATTTACATAAAAGAATTTGTGATATTTACAAATATATACATAGCTAAATCAATAAGACTCGAGTGTTTCATGATATTGTCAATCACCGACAACGACGCCAAAAACTTGACGCGTGTTTTACATACATTGTAACATTTGTAATAGATGTACTTGGAGTAAGTCATGAGATTTGAATGAGTCATTTGATCCTATCTTATATGAGTCACTTTGTTTGAATTTTTGATTGGAGAAGTAGAGTGGATCACATTTATTTAGTATAAACTTGTTTCAATTAACTTTGAGATTCTTGGTTGTGTCTAGTTTAATGTATCAGTATACATGCAATTAACTTGGAATGATTAGTATTGGGATGAATTCTAAAATGATGAAAGAAATAATCTCTTTACCATTTTGACCTTATTGCATATATAAAAAGTTGTTCTTGTTAATTCACCTAGAATGCTATATAGATTTTTTTTCTAGTAAAATTAATTATTCTTTGTCCTTGTGAATAAATGTATTTTCACGATTTGTACACTAGTTAATTTGTAAATAAATATAGGATACATGATTTGTACATTAGTTAATTCTTTATTTTTTATTAATAATTATGTTTTACTAAAGGATAAGCTAAGGTTTAAGTGTGGGTGTATATAATGAGTGCTCATCATATATACTTTTTCTATAGCATTTGTACTCTATTTGTAATATATTCTTGCTTAAATCACTATTCACTTCACCTTTTTCATCTTTTTTTTTGCTTATGAATGAGTAAAGATCAATTTGAAGAAAAAAAGATAAAAAAAAAATTAAAAAAGCAAAATGGAAGAAGATTGAACATAACCAGGTGGCCTAGGCATTCTCAACTATTCTAGGCCACCAGGAGTTCACATATTTATGCTAGAAGAAGAAAAAAAGGTGGCCTAGGGAAGATAAACTTTCCTAGGCTGCCTAGTTGCATCCTCGAGCTAACTTTTTCCAAAAAATTAGTGGCCTTCCTTGAGCTGCCAGAACATAGCACAGGCATGCTAGTCCAGCAACTTGGTAGCTTAGGGAAGTTGGGCCGCCTGATTTCTGGAAAACAAGGTGGCCCAGGGAAGTTCCACTTCTTTGGCCCACCCACAAGCCACAGAAGTATAGATTCAGCGTGATTTTAAAGACACATAAAAATCCTTTATATATATATATATATATATATATATATCTTTATACACTCAAAAAAATTTGTTCTTGATTTGGGTTTTCTCTCAAGAACCCTAGGAAGCAATTTTTTCACCAAAAAAAAAAAAAAAAAAAAAAAAAAAAAGAGGAGGAGCTTGAAGATTTGAGGAAGAAGAAAAGGGTTTGCAAAGAAGATCTTAAGGAAGTGGAAGAAAATAGCTTGTCTATAGGTTGTAGTTTTCCCTCTCTTATAGATCCTACTTTGTCAATATTGTGCTAAATTTTGATTTATAATTGTAATGGGAGGTTGTACCCTATTTTATACCTGGAGTTGATATATTTTTCTTAGATTATGATTTTATCTCTATGGTATTTGGTTATTTGTATTCATTATGTTATTTTGGTTGAGTGGGTTTTAGTTGATTCTTTTCAACTATTGGTTCTACCTTAATGATTTCGAGAGATTGAGTTAAGATTGGGATACCTCATGATTAATTTAACAATTTTCATCTTCAATTAACTCGAGAAGGAGGCTGTGGATTGGGGCTGATAATCAATGGGTTCATGAGATTGCCTAGAGATAGGGATTTTGTAACTTCCAGCTGAATTAGGATTATGAGTTGTGTTTAATGCACCTTTTGGTTTAGTTAATTAAGTAGAGATACCAATTAGTCAAATTTGGGGGTTAGAAATCTCATAACTTGAGAAAGAATGAGATTGATATTTGACTCACTTTGGTGCCTTAAGATAGAATTTATGGATTCAATAGGTACTTATCTCTGAAGTTTAAATGAGGCAATTCTTTTTGTTACATGGCCTTTCTTCCTTTCTAATTCCTTGATGAAATTATGACTTTTCTTTGAGTGACAACATATAGGTTTCCTAGCTGTTAGGGATATGCCCTAGAGTCAATTTGTATTTATACTATTGTCGTTATGTATTATGTAATAATACGAGGCATTTCTTTTCATGAATAGTGTATTTAGTTTTGCGATCATCAAGTACGTGACTTGATAGTAAAACCCTATAATCAATACAATGACTATTCTTAAAAACTGCCCCTAATCAATTATTATTAGTGGAATAATAATAAATTAAGATTAGTATGTTTGTGACTTCATGTATATGTTTTAATGGTCATAGATAGATGTGATATCGAGTCAAAACATAAATAAATATTAGAAAATATTGTATTGGACATGACCAATTGTGAGAGTACTTCATGGAATATGTCATAAGTGCTTTCTAGCCATAATGATTTTAAAAGTCCTTCGACCTGAATTCATCATAGTTTCCTACTTGATAAATTCTATATTTTGATGTTGTCTAAAGTTGTCTTTAACCAGATAATAAATTAGATCACTGTTGGATATAGAATAAACCAGGGAGATGAATATGATTGATCGTGAAGAAATTTATCCCTCTCAATTATGGGAGAGTTATCAATGGGCCCCTTAATAAGATAGACTGTTAAAATACATGGTCATGCTCAAATATATCAATTTGAGATATTGATATCATTTGTTTGAACAGTTTACTATGACATCAAGAAATAATTGATTAAGTTTAATAAGGATGACATGCTCCGTGCCTTATGTATGCTTAATCTGGATATCGTGTGACAAAAGGACTAAATATAAAGTTATAATTTGGTTCAAAGAGATCACTAATCTTCAGTTAACCTAGATAGTTATAATGTTTTGTTAGAAACTACTTAAAACTTGTGGGCTATTTAAATATGATTTGGGCACACTGCCAGTGTTAAATGAACATATAGGGTTACACAATAAGTGAACTCATTAGGTTAATTTTTTGGTAACCAAGTTCAATGAATCTGGAAATATGTCTAAGTTAATCGAACATAAAAATTTGACCAGATACAATGAATTTGGAAATATGTCCACATTCGATGTATCTGGATGATGTCCAGATTGTAAGAATCTGACTCGATAAATTAATTAGTTAAATTATTGAGATAATGGTGAATCTTATCATATCAATTTTAATTTAATTTGAATTTAAAATAAAAAATGATAAGATATTATCAGAGTTTGACTTCAAGAGATTCGGGTGGTTTTAAAAGAAAACATAGTTGTCTTCTCAAAGGTGCTCTCTGTTAATATTCGTGTCTCCATTCGCCAGAAAATTTTAAGCCTCTCAAACCGTAGGTGCTAGCACTCCCGAGTTAATTAGTTGGTTCACTGTGTGTATCCGATAGAGGGTGTTCACACATTGTAGCATATGGTGATAGTTCGAGTTGCACGCATAATAGAAAAACCAAAATCCCAATATCTTGATTATGATGAACAGAGGTAATTCTATAATCCCTAGATTGTCTTAATCGTTTGGCTTGGGGTCCTTGGAAGGGATTTGTGGATTTTTTTCGCGTTTAGGAGTCCACGAATCCTAACACTAGTGTAGTGTAATTATTTATAATTCACATATTTAATTGGCTAAATAATGAGATTTGAGCAAATAGTGGTAATTTCTAAGTTGCTATGGATTCGATACACGATGGTATACTTGCCCAATTATGTGTGTAACACCCCGCTACCTAGGCCCGCAGGTCCGGGGATATTACCCCGTCTAAAGGACAAGGGGTCTTTATAACTGGGTCACACAATCAAAATAGCGGAATAAAAATGATATCTTAACTTAAAATTTATTACAACCCAAGAATAAATCCAAGAATAAACCCAAGAATACCAAAAACAAATCCATAATAAAATTTATTCACTCTCATCTCTCCAAAACATTACATAAAATAAATTATCAGAAAATCTTCCAAAGTAGGCAATATCTAGCTACTCATCCCCACAGTGGGACCGACATGAAATCATGGTAAAAAGGGTGATGAGACAAAAATCTCAGTAAGTCCGTGTATGCTTTGAGTGTCCAGTGAAAATAGTTCGTGAATGTAGAGTATAAAATCTTTATAAGAGAAATACTAGCAAGCGATAAACCGCAGTCAAAATCAAGAGTGGCGTTTTGGCTTTTTCAACCTTACAGGTACAATAAAATCAACCACTCAAAAGAAATTATTATGGGTTACCACACGTTGGGCCCCATAACCGGTCAGAATGCCGACACTTTGTGCAGACTGACAAAAGGTAGGTGATCGGCCTGCCGGGCAAGATACTCCTCCTTCTTTATACCCAAACAACAACCGGGTGTCCATTCCGGCAAAACACAGTCACTTGACTGAAATAAAAACTGCTAGCTCGGATCGGCATGACTAAGTAGTATTGACGTTTCTCTAAGTTGAGTTTATCTTCTAGAGGTGGCCTCCTGCCAGAAGACTCACTTTTACTCTTCAAAACTAGTGCTACTAGCCTACCCCTATTGAGTACTCAACGTAACTTATCCCACTTGGGAAAAAAAATGAACAAAACATAGTTCCACTTGAAAATGGCAATTAAGGGTTTCCAAAGTCTTTGTCAAAATTAGTTTTAGAAAGAGTTTTTAGTTTGAGTAAATCTACTTATTGATTTCTAAATAATTTGTTTGACTAAAATAAGAAATGAGTCAATCCTCAATTGCCTTTACAGAAATGAGTGTCCTTACACTCTACATTTGGCTTGCCATTAAAAAAAAAAATCATTTTTACATCAAACAGGTTTTATGCAAGAGCTTACCTGACCTTGCTCACAATAAAGGTCTCCAACAGCTGACCTAACCCCGCATAGGGTAAATACAAACCACAATCAAATTCAAGCCAAAATCCACTTTCACAAATAAAACTAACTCAACTCACTACTACAACCATAATCTTAGTGTCCCAAGCTTTGAGGCCAAATAATAAATAAAAAGGTTTATAAGCCAAGGCTAATTTTGGTATTTAAAATAATTAGTGTTTTGGGAAATAGGTACCAATAAGTTGAAGGTTTAAATCTTGCTAAATTAATTTAGAGTTTATTTGATGAAGGGTCCTAGGTGGTATTAGGTAAAATAATAATTTATTAATAATTAACTACTGAAAAATAATTGATAATTAAAATTAGTTGAAAATAAAGTTTAATGAGTCTTGATTAAAAGATAATAATTAAATTTTAATAATAAATATTTTACTTGATATGATTATTTTCATAAAAAGCTTCATCATTTTGTATAATATCTATATATTTTATTTTTCTAGCAAAAGCTATTATTTATTTGACTAAAATATCCTTATTATATATAATAATCCAAATCTACCCTTCCTAGGGTTCTTCGAAATTACTAGCCAAAAATCATAATATTAAATATTTATTGAAGAAATAGAATTAGCTTAGGGACAACTAGGTCATGATCATATTTCTATTGCTAACCACAATCATGAACATATTCACCCCTTCACATCATCAAATCATCCAAATCATGAATATAAGCATAGATCCAAATTTACTAAGGCATGATCTAACCTTTACTAGCATAAATATAACTATGGCTTCAAACTCAACTCATCACAACAGCACATGCTTAAACCACACTCATAGCCCATCTATTTCCAATATCATCCTAGAGACATGAATCTAGAGCCTAAAAAGAGGGTTGAAGGGATTTACTTGATTGATGAGTACCTTGAAGGAGTTTCGAATGGATCTCAACTCCTAGATGTCTAAATCCGTCCAAGGGAGATGAAGAAAGCATGGCCATTGGTGAAGAAGTCATTCAGCCAAGAGAGAGAGAGAGAGAGAGTCCATTAGCATGTTTATTTATATACATATTCATTAGAGATCAAAGATTAGAGAATATGAAGTTGTTAGAACAAACCTACCTTGAAGGTGTTCTTGATCCTTCACAAAAATTCTGATTTTTTATCCAAAAGAGCAAGTTGAATTTTGGAGTTTGATGTTAAAAATGGTATGGATGGACTCATGGCAGTGAGTAGATGAATTCTAGAGTTTTTAGAAGAAGTTTGAAGTGATTTGGAGGGGTATTAGGTGAAAGGAATGAGTAGGTATTCTTGGTGTGCTATGCGTTCTTGAAGGTTGAAGAGAGTAGAGAGGTTTTGATTTGAAGCTACTGAAATTCTGAAGGGTTAGGGCTGGCCGAATTGTTTATAGGGTTTTGGTCGATGATTTTTTGGTTTGGAAGGGAAAAGGAAATGCTAGTTGTTGAAATCCTAAAAGAATATCTTAAGGAATCAAATTTGGAAACTAAATATAGTAAGAATATCTTTGATCATTGGAGAGCTTTTGGGAAGCTGCTACGGCCGAATTGTTGTGCAGTGTTTCTGCTGGATGAAAGCTAATTGAAGAGGGGTAATGGTGGCCAAAAAGATGGAGTGAAATGGTGAAGAATAAGTCTGGTTGTTTGAGGAACATTTTATGGAAGGTTGCTAAATTAATGTTGCTGGAATTTTGGTATCTAATCAAAGCATGATTACAGAGATTTGCTGGAGAGATTTCGGGCAGCCATGTCTAATTTTTGTGCAGGAGCTTGGGGAAGACAATGGAGTTCTAATCATGGCTATGTAAGAGTGGTTTGTGCAGAAGAAAGGCAAAGTTTTGGCCAAGGATGAATTAGGAAACAAAGCTGGAAAATTTTCTGCATAGAATTTTCGCCATTGCTGGAATTTTTTCTGGGCAGTTTCGGCTGCCACTTTCCAGCCAGGTTGTAAAGTGTTTGAAGGGGATTTCAAAGGCCTTTCATGGCTGGTTTCCAACCTTCTTCATGGAGGAAAAACATAGCTAAGGAGCTGGAAGAAAATTGGAAGAAAACAGCTTGGTTTAGGACCACTAAAGCTGCGAATTTGCCCAGAATTTTTCTGGTTTTGCACAGCATTTGTGCAGCTCGAAATTAACCAGAAAATTCCAAATTGCAAGCTGATATAAAGAGCCATTTTTTTGGAATCATTTGGGAGGGAATAATGGCTGAGAATTTCAACACCTTGAAGGCACAAGAAGCTGGAAAAATATAGTTCATGACATGAAGGAAAATGAACCTAGCTAGAGTGAAATTTTAGAAGGTTCACTAGAGGGATTTATTCTCTTGGAATCTTCCACCTTTTCGGACCGTAAGATGTCTTTTACTAAGACATTTTGAACCTTTAAAGCCACAACACTTTACTGTAATTTCTGGAATGAAATTGGCTAGAACAAATGTGACCAATCTAATGAATTGAGAATTAGGAAAAATTAAAGATCAAGAAGAAATGAATTCTCTTGGGAAATTTTTGAGTAGGCACAAGAATAGGATTAGAGTACTCATATCATGTCTCCCCTAGGACAACACCTCTACCCTATGCTAAGGCACTTAAGGCCAAAAATACCCCTTCCCAAGCAAAAATAAAATTTAATCATGCTAAAGCTCCTATGATGGAATTTGAACTCAAGACCTCAAGAATTTATTCCAAAGCTCTAACCACTAAACCACAACTACTCTTGTTTTTTTTTTTCTCTCTAAAATATTTTTCCTAGTTAATCCTCAAGCTATCTCCCTATTTTCTCCTCAAGCAGAAATTACCATTTTGCCCTTCTTACCCAATAATCATAATCAAGCCCTCTAGACTATAAAACACAAATTCAAAGCACATAAAATCATATAAAAATATATTTAAACATGCAATTAAGTATGATATGCATCACAACCCCCTTACTCTAAGGTTAGTTCTGACTGGGGTTTCACAATGTGGTTTTAGTGTTTGGTATTTTAATTGAAGCTTAATTTATGTGGATTGTTGTTACTATTTCCATTACATGAAAATCCCACATCATATATATTTTCTAGTGAATTTATGCTTTAATTGTGATAAATTCTTACTCAAATTACTGCTCACCACACCTTTTTCATCTTCTTTTCATTAGGGAATGAAAAATATCAATTGGAGATGAATAAATATGAAAAATGAAGAAAAATGAGCAAAAAAATAGAAGCTGTGAAAGAATGTTGGCGACCCACCTCCCTGTGCTACCTAGGAGGTACACAAAGAAGCCCAGAACCTAAAAAACAAAAGAATGGCCAAAATTCCAAAACCTTGGTGGCCTAAGGAAGTTAAATATCCCTGAGCTACTTGGTTGTCTTCAATTCTGCCAAATTTTCAAAATAATAGTGGCCCAAGGAAGTGTAACTTCCCTTAGCCACTTGGAGTTCTTCAAGTTTGCCATTTTTCTAGAAGCTTGATGGCCTAAGAAAGTTGGATTTCCCTAGGTGGTGGCCTAGGGAGGCCATCTTCTCTCTAGAAAAAGTGGTGGCCCAATGAAGTTTAACTTTCCTAGGCTACCTACATGCAAAAAAGACACACTGCTCAGTGAGATTTTGAAGACCCCCGACTTTTTGGCTATAAATACCTCTCCATAGCTTCAGAACAAAGGTAGAGGACTTAGGGTTTTCACCAAGAATCCTAAGGGATAGAGTTTACACACAAGAGGAATAGGAAGATCAAGGGAATTAAGGAGGAAGAAGAGCAAGTTGGAAGGAGATCTCAAGAAGAGGATCAAAATGGCTCGTCAATGGATATTCTTTCTCCCTTTTTGTTATCTAATTTTGCAATTTGTGTGCTAAAGATTTTATTTTTAATTGTAGTGAAGGGTTGTACCCTATTTTTGTACCTTTGGATGATGTATTTTCCTTAGATATACAGTTTTTAGTTTATAGTATTTAGTTATTTGTGTTTGTTGAGTTATTTTGGTTTAGTTGGGTTTTAGTTGAATACCTTCAATTATTTGTTCCACCTTAAAAATTTTGAGAAATGGGCTTAAGCTGTGAACACCCACTTAGCTTATTTAATGTTTGCCATCCTTGATTAACCCGAGAGGGAGGTTGTAGATTAGGGCTAATAATCAAAGTATTTATGAGATTGCTTAGAGATAGGGATTTTATGGCTTCTGAATGATTTAGGATTGTGAATGGTGATTAATACATCTTTGGGTTGGGTTAATTAGGTAGAGATATCGATTAATCAAATTTAAGGATTAGAGATCTCATAACAAGAGAGAAAGTGAGATTAATTATTGACTCACTCCAATACCTAGAGTTAGATATTACGAATGTATAGGGTACTCAATGTAACACCCCACACATTCCATATTGCAGTGGGTCTTGACTATGTGAGATGTTGTCCCATCTGAACTCCGAACAAAGGGTCTTTGCAATGATTTATAACTTAATACATAAAAAGATTCAATCTAAAGCCTTGAATGAACGTAAAATTAATTTCATGATAACTTTAAAATTACATCATAGATATGTTACAATACATATTACTCTGTCTTCTATCTCCGATATGATAACCCAATACCAGTTTCTACCCCATCATGCTTCTACTACACAACTCTAATTTCATACTTATCCAATAGAACCTAAATAACAAAATATAGAGAAATGTATAAGTGCAAAACACTCAGTGAGTCCCGTCTGTGCCCGTAATTTTCTATTAAAAGGCGTTTCATACCATTTTTCGAACAAGATAACTTGTAAATAAATGAGATCTTATAATTTGAACAAAATAGACATTTTTCTCACATGGAGATTAATAGTCCCACATAAAGATTTCTAGTCTCAACCAAAAGGATCTTAGTTCAACAATAATAGAAATACCATAGGATCTCAATCCTATGAACATAACAAAATTCACAACGAGAATGAACCTAGTGGGACTTACAATGTCCATATTCATATATTTTAGAGAACCACTAGCCAAAACTCTATTTTTAAAATAGACTCATTTCATTTTCTATTGAAACCGCAAGTTAAGCTCACCTAGTTGATTGAGCAAAGTCAATCTTCCAAAGTCACTATTTCTTTATCTCTTCTCTCGTTGTTTTCTCTCTTTTTATTTCTATCTTTCTTTTCCTTTTCTTTTTTTTTTCCCCCTCATTTTCCTTTTTCTTTCCTTTGTCCTCTTTCTTTCAATCTCTCTCTCTCTCTCTCTTCGAATTCCCTCTTCTTCTTTCCTATGAATTCAATATCTCCCTCTTCCTTTATTGATAGTTGTTAAAAGCTTATGTAAGAAGCTGTTATAAGAAACTTATGTAATAGAATATAGTAGAAGGTTCTGGAAGATTATAGAATGTAATAGAATATAATAGAAGATTATGGGAAAACATAGAAGACTTTAGAAAATTTTAAAATCTAGTAGAATATTTTAGAAGCTATTAGGAGTTTTTAGAACATAATAAAAGATTACAAAATATTTTTAAAAAGTATAGAACATAATAGAAAGGTACAAAATATTTTAGAAAAATATAGAACATAGTAGGAGCTTTTGGAAACCTATGGAAGATGAAAGAAGATTATAGAAAATATAATGGTCAAAGAAAAGTCAAACATCAACTCATCTCTATTAATGTTGTGGGCCTTATATAGAAAAATATCTAAGAAATCATTAAGTGTTGTAGGTCCCACATATAAAATATCTAAGGATTATAAATGAAGTGGTCCACCACCTATAATATTTTCTTATCTAATATATATATATATATATATATATAATACTTCTTATCAAATATATTATAATATATAAAATATATATTAGGTAGTAATCAATCGTTTTTCTTCAAAAAACTTCCCCTTAAAATTCGTCCAAAAGTTCTTCAAATATAATAAAATATATTCTATCTTAAGATTGCTTAGGGAGCGGTATTACAATCTCTCATCTTTTAAGAAATTTTGTCATTGAAATTTCAACATCTCCAATATCATTAATCTAAAACTTCTTCCAAACCACATATTGATAACATCTCCCAATTGTATCATTAACCTAAAATCTCTTCCCAAAATCAGTAACCTAAAGCTTTGATACTAATTGACCCTTCAAGCTCATTTGCTAATTTTGTGTTAAGGTCTCTTCCTATTGTTAGTGTTACACCTAAGAGGTAATCACACATATTCTGTATATTGTGTATTATTAAATAAAACAAGGCATTCTTTATCTCTCAATTTGTTATATTTATACTTTTGTGTGAATATAACTGTTAGATAAATTTTCAAGTACAACACATTGTTAAGAAAATCATGATAGAGATCATGAGGTTCCTACTATACTGGATAGTGTTCATACTTAAATTATCCATAATCATAGTACTAATGGGATAAGACATCATTAATACGTTAAGACTAGCACGAGTTATACTTTCTAATTTGATCAGGCAGTGGTTCTCACATTCGTGAGCATTGTGATACTCAAAGTTAACATGTGGATGCTTGTTACCTGAACAAGTACATTAGATGACCTGATTATGAAATAATCACATGGATAACTATTTAGTGACAGTGGTAGAATCTCATCATAGTAAGTGTGCAAGTATCCTTAGACTTAAGATTTCTAATGTACTTTATTTGCTAAGTGTTAGGCTTTAATTCCAATCTCTGGAGTCCTAACAAGACTGCCTATAGGATAGATTTTTGGTACAACATGAAGCAAACGTAAGTAGTTGAAAGGATCAATAAATGATTCACCACTCCTAATAGTAAGGGCGAATATATCATGACCACTTGTAAGATTCACTACTCAAGAAGTCCTTGGCCAAGGAGATTGTCTATTGGAAATGGTTCAAATTGATACAATGATAAATAGTGGATTCTGTGAACAAGTACAAAAATATTCAGGTCAAAATTAATTTATTATTCTAGAAAGAGTTGGTACTAATTCCATACTCCAACCCGCATGAGATATTGTATGGTGAAATGAGTTTATTGCATTGTTATTTGCTATTGAAAGGTTCGTGTCACTAAATTTTCTGGACTTTTAGGTGATCATGATGTATTGCTAGATACCGTTCATGATCTGCTGAATATAGATTTATTAATTATAGAATTAATAAATCAATTCTTATTAGAATTAATAAGTTAATTCTAAAGTTATTAAGGATTATTAATCTTAAAATGTTTAGATTAATTCATATTTTGCTACCAATAGACTAAGAAACCTAATAGGTCACACACAATAGAGAATTAAGTGCTTAATATGTTATTTAATAACATCATAGGGTTGATTGTGAAAAGAAGAAGTTGTTGTGGTCGAATTATAATTAGTTAAATTATTAAGAATCCATGTTCATTATGGCTTCAGATTACCGAAATTCACACGGAGAATATATGTTATTATATACACTCCGTGGGGATTATGATTGTTGATAATTACATAGAGTTTTTCTGAAAAACTGAGATCTCCCTTCGTCTTCTTCTTCTGAAAAACCCTAGCAGCCAGAATTAGTTTTGGTAGCACAAAAAACTCTAGTGACTCTTGAGCGCCATTTTCGTGTGGTCTATATTGGAGCCGATCCTACACTTGGATTGCAGTGCTTTGATGGAATAAAAAAGAAGACATTCTCTATGCTTTGCTGGATCGCGCCTTCAGAACAAAGGGAAAATTTTTTGTTCCACAAAGGCGACACCATAAGGTAATTTCTCGTTTGTTTTTATTCCTTTTAACGTATAAAAGTGATCCTTGTTGTTTGGAATTCCTATTTTTTTCTGCTGTGCAAATCTGTTTTTGCATGGGGAATTCCTTAGTGGTATCAGAGCCCCTTTTATACATTATTGGATCATATATTTGGCCATGAAATATGGTTCATCGTAGTCTCTGTGTCTTCTGTGAAAATTGTTTCACATAAGCATGTTAACCGAAAATGTTTCAGCCCGTTTCTTGAAATTGTTTCAAGAATTTTTGAGTTTTTCTTATGTCTGAAAATCGTTTCATATATAAGATTAAATTATAGAAATTTTTTTGTGAGTGTATCCTATGAAATTCATTTCAAGTTTGAGTCTCTATTCTAAAATTGTTCAGAATATAGCCTGTTTAGGACTGTGGGCTTTGGTTGCCACAAGCATGGCTTCTGTAAAACTTATAGGATATGCTTTTAAATGGGAATTAATGATGCTTTGATTCTTCCTGAATCAAGAATTAATGGTGTTAATTCTTCTTTTAAAAAAATCAATTTTCTGGGTCATTTTGTTCTATAATTAAAAAAGGAAAATCATATTTTCTGAAACTGTGTCTTCTTCTTTTTTTGTTTTGTTTTTGTTTTACTGAACAAAAGATCCGTTTGAATGAGTTTATTGAATGGAAAAATTGGAATGTCTCAGAGAATTGTTCTGCTAAATTGTTGCAGAAGTCTTGAAGAATTCTTCCAGAAATTGTTTCTAGGGAAGGCGAAGAAAAAAAAACTAAAAAATCTTTTTTCGCCCCAAGCCGCTGACTCATTAGAAGCCAAGCCGCAGCTAGAGGCACAAAGTGGCTTGGAGCCGTAGCTTGCCTGGATTGCACTCCCAATATTTGCGGCTCGCTAGATAGTTTTAATGTAATCTGCATGAGGCATATTCAATGCCTCCCGTGGATGCAGTTTTTTATTAAAAAAAATAAAAAAAATCCCCTCTTCCTTGTTTCGTCTTCTTGTGAATGGCCCACATCAGCTTTTTTTCCTTTTTTTTTTTTTTTTTGTTTCTTTTCAGCTAGTTCCCACTTATTTCCAAAGTTTCTACTTTGGGACTAACATATTTATTTTTCCAAAAATCTTGTTTTTGGAAAATAATATATTTTCTAAAATAATGATTTTAGATTATATATTATTTTAATTCCTAAAATATAACTTTAGCAATTAATATATTTTCTGAAATATTGATTTTATATTTTATATTATTTTAATTCTTAAAATATGATTTTAGCAATTAATATATTCTAAAATATTGATTTTAGAATTTATTTTATTTTTTTCAAAATAGTGATTTTGGAATTAATTTTCAGAATTACTATATTTTCTAAAATATTGATTTTAAAATTTATTCTATTTTTCAAAAATAGTGATTTTGGAATTATTTGCTATGTTTAATTTTATTTTGAGCATAAAATTAGCATGGTGGTTTGGTTATGTACTATGGACCCAATTAAATTGTTCATGCATTTTATCGCTTTGGTTTGAATTAAAATAGGGCCTGCGAGTCTTGCAGTCTCTATTTTTCTTGTGTAAATTGCTCTTCTCATCTAACTCCAATCGAATGTAACTCGAGGTTTCTTATTAGAATTTTATGTAATTAGATTATATAGTTTAGATAGAATAAATTTTATTACAAGTTTAGGAGAAGATGATCAAGACCAAAATGAGGATGGTAAGGTTTTATTCCTATATGAAGCATGAACACTTAGGATTGGCTAAATTAATTTCCTTTGTGGCTCAAGAAAATTAATATAGTAAAGTTCATAATCAAAGCACATTATTATTTTACAATGTATGGATATGATGATATTATGCATGCTATGTGTCAAACACAAATATCACAAATCCCTCAATTAAAAATTAAACATAATGCCTTCCATTAATATAGTAAGAATGAGAGTCTATTTTCAAGACCAGGTTGTTGGGCTAACACAAGCCTACTTGATATTGGGCATGTTCAAGCTATGGAATTTTAAATTCTTGATTAATGGATTAGATTTAACTAATTTCTTTATCCTAGTTGGTCTAACTTAAGCATAAAGAAAATTATAGGCTAGATTAGGTTAGCTTAAAAGCTTTAAGATTAAAAAATATTAATTACCCAATGATCTAGTAAATACATACGATATAATTGGTATTGGATACCTACCATTGAACTTAAAGGTGGCTTGTGGGGAAATCCAAGGTCATCCTTGAGAATTGTGGAAATCGGTCCACTAGAAAAGCTAAGAATTGTTTTCAAGCCGGAAAAGTTACTCTACGCGTTAGAGGCTCCTATTCTGCCACCACTAGCTCAAGATACTCATACTGATGAGCATGATATCTACAAGAAGCATAAAGAGGATAGTGACACGACATCCTGTGTGATGTTGGCATCAATGACCCCTGAACTGCAAAAACAACACGAGTATATGGATGCTTACTCGATTATTTTACATCTTCAAGAGCTGTTTGATGCCCAAGCTAGAACAGAAACATATGAGATATCAAAACAACTATTCCGTTCGAAGATGGCTCAGGGTACTTCTGTGGCCACTTGTGTGTTGAAGATGCTATGCTTAATTGAGAAGTCAGGTCTCTTGATTTTGTGATGGTCAATGAATTAAGTATCGACTTAATTCTACAATCTTTACCAAGTAGTTTTTTACAATTTGTGATTAACAACCAGAAAAACAAGATTAAGTCCACCATACCCGAATTGATCAATCTACTCAAAACTGTGAAGTCCTTCATTAAGAAGGAATCCAATGCAGTTATGTTGGTAGAATCTTCCTCTTCTAGGAAGAAAGTTTCAAAGAAGAAGAAGAAGGCTCCTACTAAGCCCAAATGTGGTGTGAAAAAGAAGGAAGCAGCCACCAAAGGCCCATGCCATCATTATGGAAAGATGGGTCATTGTAGGTGCAACTGCAATGCCTACTTGGAGACTGTCAAGGAAAAGATGCAGAAGGAGAAGCTTGCAGGGCCTTCAACTTCTATGCCTAGTATGTTTATGATTGAGATTAATACTACCTTTAGAAATGAGATATGGGTGTCACTACTAGAAAGAAGTGATTTACCAACTGACAAAATCGATTGGTAATTAGCTAAATTCGGTTGGTAATCATGATTTACCAACTGATTACCAACCAACTGGCGTCGCATGCAAAAACCTTAGCTTGTAAATTTTCCAACTGAAATTTTTTGGAGTCGGTTGGTAATTACTAACTGCATTTCAGTTGGTACTATAAAATCATCGGTTGAAAATTTGGTATTAAGTTTGGCATTTGAGTTGACTATTTCAGTTGGTAATTACCAACCGAAACTCGGTTGGTAATGCAAAATCTTCGGTTAGAAATTTGGCATTAAGTTTAGCATATGAGTTGACTCTTTTGGTTGGTAATTACCAACAACCATTTATGGTACCAACTGATTGTTGCAGTTGGTAATTATCAACTGAAAATGTAGTTTGTAAATTTATAATTTTTTGTTGGTAAATTTGTTTTGAATATAAGATTGTAATTTACTAATTTACCAACTGAGACGTGTTACTACCAACCGATATATGTGTAGGTAATTACCAACTAACTTTCGGTTCGTATTTTTTTTTTTAAGTTGGTAGTTTTATTTATTTACCAACTGAACATTCAGTTGGTAATTTTCCAACTATTTTAGTTATTTAAAATTAGTTAGTAATTTTTTGTTGGTAAATTACTAACTGAGTTGTTCAGTTGCTAATTTTTTTTCCCGTTGGTAGTTTTCTTTCTTTACCAACCAAATATTTAGTTAGTAATTTTCTAACTATTTTAGTGATTTAAAATCTGTTGGTAATTTTCTGTTAGTAAATTACCAACTAAGTTTTTTGTTGGTAGATAGTTGGTTTGAAAATTACTAACTGCTATGTAATATATTACCAACCAAATTATTTTCAATTACCAATTAAAATACCAACTGAATTCTATTCAATTACCAACTGATTGTTCCGTTGGTAATTTTTCTTTAATTTGGTAGAATTCTAGTTCATCTGAACATATAACCAAACACCTGTATTTGACAAATTCATAAAATAATAAAGACAAAACACATCCACAAACCCAACATAAACATCATCAAATCCAACACAAACATCATCCTTCCACAAACATAAACATCACCCTTCCACAAATTCAAAGCAAATATAATTCCCTCACAAAATACCACAAATCCTAACCAAACATTATCTTTAATTAAACATAAAAGATTATCATAATATGAAAGTGAGATGAACTGCAAGTGCATGGTATAACAACAGTGAAGGAATATTAATACAATGAAGAAACACAATGAAGGAATATTAATTTTCTGGTTGATTTGATTCCCTTAAGTCTTAACCTTCTATATTAGCAAAGAAACCTCCGCTGTCAACTGCTCATTTGTCCACAACACTTCTTGAACCTGTGTGTTAACAGCCTTTTGCACCAACTCATTTATAGCATTTTGAAAGTCAGTTGTCTCCACAAAATGCGAATGAAGCACTAATGAAATGAATGAAGAAGATGATGACATGTGTGAAATAGATTTCTGTAGACAACTCGAGCTTAGGGAACCCATGCCATAAACCGCATTCCCTTTCTTAGGATGGCCTACAACTCGCAACCAAATATCAGCTTTGTTTATTGGTGGAGGCTGCTCCCCTTCAACTGTCTAGCTAGCAAGTTATGCCATCTCTTTCTTCAATTCTTCTTGGTAGCGATGCTAACACATAAACAAATGCAGAAAAATCAAAATAAACAATGGATAAGAATTTTAGAATAAACACCATGAAAATCTTAACTATATTAGTGATTGTGAAGCTTAAAACAAAGAACATCTATCAGAATTAGAATCATCTAGTTGTAACATAAAAAGTCAAAAAGTATTACCATCATTTGAATATTTTGCCATATTTCTAATTAGAAAAGTTTATTTGACTTGATCCACAATGCACCCCCAACCCCCTCTTTCATAGTTAATGCATAACAAACACATTTTAACCAAACTCCCCTCCCCCCCCTCTTTATTTGACTTGGTCCACAATGCACCCACCCCCCACCCCCTTTCATAGTTCATGCATAACAAATAAATTTTAACCAAGCTCCCCCCCCCCCCTCTTCCCAAAACTCCCACAAAATGGCTATACATATGGAAACTAATAAATAGGCATGTCAAAGTCTTCCACTTTGGATGGGAAAAATGGAAGCTGTAAAGCTGCCTTCACTTAAGCTAAATATAATGGATATAGTAGTATTGGAATTAAAAAAAATACTAAAAACCATTATTAACTTATGAAACTTACATATGTTTCCTCGGACTGCTTGTCAACAAAGACAAGTTCTGGGCCTCCAAGCTCCACGTCTTCACCCTCCAACATTCGGCGTTCCTTCTTAAGCACTGGATCAACTTCATCTTCAGTGTTTGTTGTGTGTGTGAAGACATATATTTCAGAGTGTGAGTAGTCCCTATGATATTTCCCCTCCTATATTTGGTTTAATCATAAAATAGTATTAAAACATGTTAGATATATAGATATTAATTCTAAGTATTTTGAGAACAAGTTATTTTCATAAATTTGAATTGAAGTACTAAAAATAAGAAAAGTTACTAGTTTTCTCTTGTGCATTGTCACTAGTATGGAACCGCCAGAGTGACATGAGCTTCCTAAACCTCCACAATCTCTATTTCTATTTGCCTTCATTATCTCTGAAATCTTCTTGAATTTGTCACCATCCCAAATTGCTCGTAGCTTGTTATAGTCTCCATCCTTCATAAAGTCATGTGAGGCTTTCCTTTTACGAACTTGGTCCATCAAATAAGTGTAGATCTTGCCACCTTTCTTATCCTATATTGATCTAATGAGTCCATCATACATCCTATCCCACTAGAACTATTTATGCATATTAGCCATAAGAATTGTCAAAACATTATATAGATGATTAATATATAACACTTAAAATAAAAGTAAGAAAAGAAACAATTACCGTCCACTCAGCAAACCAAACACCCTTAACTGTGTTTAGGACATTTGACCAAGATTCATATGGTCCAAGAAATGTTGATTGTATGATTGGTCGAATGGAACGTGCAGGCTTGTTACCTGGCAACCTCTTAGCTTTATCTTCTTCGCAAAGGATTCTCAATGCAAAAAATAAATAAATAAATAAATAAATAACAAAAACAACCCTTAGGTTATATAGAAAAGTGGCAGATTCTTTTATTTAAAAAAAAATCAGTTTCATCTTTACTTCCTATGCTCATTGATTGCAGCAATACTGTTTTCTTTTAGGCAATAGTAGTGATTATTCTAAATTTGGAGGTGATCCAAAATTTGAAATTAAAGACAGAGAAATTGAAGAACTTGAATTAAATTCTATAATAATTCATTTCATTTCACACTAAAAAAAAAAAAATGAAGGCTTTTGTTTGTGTTCTTCTGATTTTTGTTGTCAGGTTCATAATATATGTAGACACACCAAATAAACAGCTGTAAATCTGCCCAGCATGCAGTCATTAACATATAACCAGCTTAAGTTCTCATTTTCACACCTCCTAAACACAACATGTTTCAGCCCTCTTTCCTACATTTTCTTCACAGGAATACATACCAAATGAGAGATAAAAACATCTAAAATAAACTCTAAACAATTGGTTCAGTGAACAACAAAAAACAACCAGCAACCACAAAATTGTCTTATGAACTTCAGCTTTGTTTTTGCAAGTTTCTCCAATAAAAATGCTTCAACCAATCATAACTCCAGCAAAGTAGGCGAGCAATCACAACTCCAGAAAATTTTGTTTGATTCAATCACTACTCAGATATGTGTGATTGAATCATCTTCTAAATTCAGCTTTCAAAAAAAAAAATGCTAAAACAAGTCATAAAATGAAACATGGAAAATTAGCATTTTTTCATGAATGGCTTTAGTTCATTGTGGTTTCAAAAAGAGTAAGCAATGGAGAACCTTATGAACATGAATATAAAGGAATAACAACAAAAAATGATAATGTGATAATGTGATAATGTAATAGATTCAGGTAAATCTAATAATGTGTGCGCTCAACTTTGCACTGGAAGAGAAAACACTTGAGCAGAAGAAGAATGTGTTTCTTCCTTCAATTCCTTTTTCAGTCTTTTTCTTCTTTTCTTAGGAAGGGAAGATCCAGCACAACAGATGGAACAATAGTGAAAAAACTGAAGTGAAAACAATAGTGAAAAAACCGAAGTGAATAAGCTAGATCTACTAAACACCAACTAGTCAAGGTATAAGCATGCAATGATAATATTAACGACTTTCAAGTATAATCAGAATACTGTCCTAATGCAAAGTAGGGAAAGGTTCCTATACAGAAACTCAAGGGGAAGAGCTACACCAACCACCCCTCTCATTGTGATGACATGACTTAGGCCAGATATGTACAGAGTAGGGACTCAATCACAGGAAATTAAACATGAAGTAAAGACTTATTAACCTCCCCAGCAACAGTTAGGCTTGGCGCTGAAGTTTCTACTTCCATAAAAGTTATGAGTGCATTAACCCTATTGTACTTTCTTGTTTTCATCTTGAACTAGAGCCAAGTTCCTTCAGCTTCTGCAATAAGGTTAACTAGGCCGATGATATTTATTAGGTTTCTTTATCTAGTCTACAAGAAAATTTGAAATCCTAGATTCACTATACCAGATTCAACAGTAAAAACCCAACTATATAACTGGAAATTCGTATAGTGTATTTGGATATATAGTGGGTTGCGAAAACCTTTCTCATACAAGAAACCAGAGTATTCTACTTCCAATTTTCATTATCCTGGCCTTTCCAAATGGCTTGTACTTATTGTGATTAGACAACAGAGAAATTGGTTTATAGAAGTTTATTAAAGTTTTCAGGATGCCCTGTATATCCCTACATCATATAGTTTATTAAAGTGTTTTATACAGTCGTTCAAAGCCCCCATCTTTTCTACACTTCCTGGATAATACCTGAACTTAATACACAATCTCTCCCTGTTTCAAAGGAGAAGCAGCCACCTTTCGGCTTATATACTGAATGTTTTTCTCACCCTTAAAATCATGCAAAGGAAGCCTGGTGCTAGGAGAAACAAAAACAAAAGGTAAAGACTTATAGTACTATTACTGAGCTTCATCACTTTTGAAGCCTGGTGCTACAACTAAACGGTCTAAACTATTTTATGAATGAAAGCAATAGTTGCTATTGAAAAGATCAAAGAAAATAAGAAACAAAAGACGGCATTACAACCACAGCTTCACAAAAGGTGGACCTGTGATCAAACAAAGAAAGCTGCAATATACTCCAATCCCCTCTCCTATAATCAGAAGGATTTTGCCTATCAAAAGTGTAGAGTTCATTGAGCTTTCCTTGTGAGTACCATCTCATCTCCAAGCATAAAGTGTTCTCACATGGTGGCGAATACTAAGACCAAAATAAGTTTCAGCTCTCAAAGATATTTAAAATGTCACTCCAATTATATTATTTTGTTAAATATTTAGATTTAAAATAAAACTGGACAATACATTAGCAAGGGAGATACTATACCCAGTTCCAAAACCTGCAAAGGAAAAAGAAATCAGGCTTAGAGCGAGCTTTTTATAACAGGTGGTAAACATGGATCCAAATGATATTTGGACAATCTATAGCAATATACATGGATGTCAATTCCTTCTGTGATACGAAATTGTGAACAACAAACTAATTGTCATTTCCAATTCAAAAGTGACTGGACCAATCAGACCCAGCACCATAAAAGATCCCTTTTGTTTTTCTACCATAGGAGATCACTGGGTCATAACATTCAAGTCCTGATAGACATCAGTTTTTCTTTTCAGACATGTAACCCCTTATCCTAGGTAACTGCGTCACCACTTAAATTGGTGACTATGGTGACCAAGTTCAACCAATTTTCAATTCCTAAACAAACACATAACCAGGCTTTAAGAAGTAAAAATTGACAACTAAATCATCAGCAGTGTTGTCCAGAAAATTGGTAATTAGATGGAATACTAAAATGCAAACCTGAACCACTCAAAGGAAACCAGAGAACAATTCAAGTGTACAGGGATGACAAAGACAGAGCCAAGACATATCTTCTTTACTTAAAATGTATCCTTTGGGCACTTTCAAATGTCAAACAGAAAACTCAATTCATTCCCTTGTGCTTTTTCTAGATAAAATAAAATTTCCTTTGGTGTTTTGGGAAGTGAACACTTCCTACAATGGCATAACATTGGAGTATTTGGCAGTAAAACCGTACTCCAACTCGGCCACACCGATGAGGTTTTACTATATATAATATAGAGTAAGGCAAGGCAACATAACACTCAAGAAACAATAGCCTTATGGTTGGTTAAAAAGAGAAAGAAGGCAGGGGGAACAAAGACAAAAAGTGAAAGGAAGAAAAAGACATTAATGGCTTCTCCAAAGAAAGGAGGAAAACGGTGTGGCAGAGGAAATCAAATATTCAGCACCAATTTTTGGGGAATTTTACTTGAAAGAGTCTAAAACTTATTTGCTAGAAAGTGGTTTCAATCATAAATATGAACAACCTTCCAAATCAAATTCATCACTTGGAAATAACTGCCAAAAGTCCTCACAACATAGATACTGAGATAAAAGAAAAGTACCAATCATTCAAAAATAAAAAAGAAAGGGCTTGATCCACCTTCAGCAAAAGATGCTACATGATTCCAAGAAGGATCATTATTTACTTAAAGAGTGTGAAAGTTGTTCAATAGAATCTTACTTCAATCACAACCATGAACCACCTTTCATACTAATTTCATCACTAAGAGAAATAACTTGTCAAATGTTGTGACCCAATCCACAGCAAAATGTTGATAAATTCTGGACAAGAGATGTAACAAATATCTAGAGCCTAGTAAAATTCTTTATTCATTTTCAATAAGTGTTAAAGTGCTTCCATACCATATTCCTAAAGGTAAAAAACACAGAACCATAACAGAAATAGCCCGCAGAACCATAACATTGATAACCAGACACACAAAGTGAATCAAATATATATTATCTGTATAGGAGAAACTACTTTCAGCTTGCTTCTTAAGAACAATGAAAAAGGATCAAAAGAAAATGCAGAAATACTAGGCAGCTAGCTCATTGGTGTGAATGACCATCATGGCATATCTTATCATGTTCAAATACAAGGGCTTGTAAAAGATAAACAATAGGGAAAAAATGATCCTATTGTGAGTGAAAATAAGTAAACATTCAGCAGACTAGTACAATCAGCTAGCTTCTTCTGCTCAAGTGTTTTGCTAATGTATTGTTTTCCAATTTTTCTCACAGATCATAGCAGATATTTCTCGAAAAAGGACCAAACTATTAGCACATTTGTTATGTTAGAAAACACGCACAAGGAAGCACAAAAGCAGAGCTGTTTTGGGTACTTTGGCCAGAGAATCAGAAATTAAGGGTACAGTTTAGCATTTTAGTACTTGGTCATTCCTCTGAAGGTGTTGGTAGAAATAGAGCATGCATGCAGTGGACGGTAATGGAGATAAAAACATTAAACACAGAGATGAAAGCATGGTAGAGGTTAAATAACATACCTCTTGGAGCTTTAAAACTTGAAGATCGAAGAAGAATGGCTTGAAACGAAAAGCATAGCTTCCTTTCCTCCGTCCAGTGAAGCTTCCAGTTCACTGTCTTCCTTTCTTCTCCACCTCCGGTGTGATGAATAATGCTAGGCTTTTCAACTCTCAGAATATGGCCACTGCCTAATCCCTTTTGGTGAGCAAAGAAAATGGGAAAAAGAAGAGCTTCTCAGAGAATTGATGTTAATCGTTGCCTTCACTTCTTCTCGGTTGATATATATAGCCAATGGCTTCATGAACTAAAACCCGCTAGAAAACCAAGAGACACCTTCTCGGTTGGCTTCATTCACAACCAAATCCAGAAGCCAAAAAACCAAGAGACACCTTCTCGGTTGGCTTCATTTGGTTTCAAAACCAAAAGCCAGAAGAAGAAAAGGCACGAGAGAGGGAGAAAAAATTTTTCCAAAAATTTTTATTTTTATTTTTCCACATAAAAAACAAAAGTCATGAAACCTAAAAATAATTATTTTGACAAAAATAATATTCTCGGGATTTAATACCCGAATATTATTTCCAAAATAAATTTTGGCTTCACCCTAAATTCTTTTGTACTATGTCCGGAAAAATCCTATGGTCCAGGCTATTGGGCCAAAATAATATTTATTATTTTTCTTGGACCCGAAAAGTCCAAAATAATAAACATTAATTATTTTTCTTGGGATTAAATAAATAACCCAATAAATAATTAATTAACCCAAATGAACCAAAAATAATTAAATTTTAATTATTTATTTCTTGGGATTTAATTAAATAAATAACCCAATAAATAATTAAGTAATAATTATTTTTCCTCCAGTTTAAGTCCCGGTTAATCTTCTAATTTTTCAAAATGGACGTAGGTCCTGAATAACTAATTAACCAATTAAACTATATAATAAATTTCTCTCCATTTATTTTATTCCAGTCTAATAATAAATTAAACTTCCCGAATAAAATAAAACTCTCTCAACTGAGATCACTTTCTCATCCCAAAAATTAATTAGGACTTACGGGCTATTCCGAGGACCAAAAAGACACATCGCCTTGGCTACTAAAATGACCAAAATACCCCTACTATATAAATAGATGTATTTTGCATTTTAAATATTTCCTAATATCACCATAAGAAAATATTGACCCAAGGACAATGCTGCATTAGCAAAGTCTTTGACCTACAAGTGAAATGACTAAAATACCCCTCTACACATCGTCGTACATTTAGAGAGGAAGAAGTATACTAACACCCCTCTAAATGACATCTACCATTCTTAGGCTTCTAGTCCAATGATCCACGACTTCCTGGAGTGTTTCCGCTTTCCAAGGGAGCTACCCTAAAGCAAACATCCAAGTCATGTTTTCCAGGCCTAGATATTTAGATCATTTAGACAACCACAAGAGGCGATATGGTGTAGAAACTATCTTGTACAAGTCTGTCTTAACTAACTAGTCATACATACCCAACATGCAAGTATATTGGCCCTATTATAGAACCTCAACTATAGCATATCAAAGTATATGCTTCCAGCTTCGCCAGACCACCAACTTATACTCAAGTCATAGAGTATTAGTCTATGCTGTAGCGGTAGTAGTCTAGGTTTTAACCATATAGTACTTTTAGAAACCACTACTATAGGTCCTATTCTACGTATTCGAAATACGCTTATGTCATAAAGTGAGTGGACTACTCACTGGCTAAAGGTAAGCCATTCCCCATTTAGAATTCATAACATAATAACTTAAACATGATGAGATTCCCATTCTCATCAATCGGTTAAGAACAAATGTTTATGTGTTTAAATAACCCATGATCCATACCTTACTGTGATAGACCTCCATTCACATGGATAATTTATTTAAACACAATGGGTCTGTTCCAAACGAAAATGTGCACAAATAAAGAAATAAATTCACAAACGATTTCTGACAAATAAATTCTTTTATTAAAATTTTCGATATTTACACAAGAAAAACTAGTCTAAGAGGGCATATTCCCAACAGCCTCTGTGAAGTCCGCTCTATTCCCTATGCAGTCATGATCTATTCATTCTCTTATCTAAGTGCCATTTAGTAAGGGAGCTAAGGTACTAAATGGCAGTGAAGTCCCTGTTAATAAAATCCAAACATCCTAAACATCCTAAATAAACAGCCAGCAATTGGTTCCAACAACATCAACAAACAGTAAAAAATAAAATTCAATTCATAATCTCGAAACAATTGGTTCCAACAACAACAACAAACAGCCAGCAAGCAAAAAATTTTCTTACGAAAATCAGCTTTGTTTTTGCAAGTTTCTCTAACAATCAAAAGAATTTAGTGAAAAAAATATCTACAAACTTGAAAATTCCTCATCTTTAATAAAAGGTTCTATTACATAATAGAGATAGAAAACAAATGGATATGTGTTTGATTTCAATCTTTTTTTTATTAATTTAGCACATTCCTTATATTTTTTTACTTTGGATTCTGTACAAATCTGTTAATACTTTCATGACATTGTGCATCATATATGGGCTTCTGATGGTAAACCATCATCACAAAACACCGAATGGTTGCCCAATCATGTTTATATAGATACCCAATATACTTAGCATACAATTAGATCCAATAAGCTTTTAGCACATCTAACACAATATTCCAGTGCATTGAACCTTTTTTTTTTTTTTAAATTCTGTACGAGAACCAAGTAGAAGAATCCTACTTTCTATGATTCTAACTTTTTTTTTCACTGTATTTTTTTTAATATATTCCAAGAAAAGGAAAAAAGAAAAGATTAGCATCACAAATAAAGTCAAGTGAAGTCTTACAATATATATCAAAGCTTCAGCTTCTAGCATATCCAACATAATATTTCAGTGCAATATACTTATTTTTAGCTTAGTAGCTATGAAAATCATAAAATGATAAGCTAAATGGTTCTATTACATATCAGAGATACAAAACAGATTGGTACGAAAATCAACTTTGTTTTTGCAAGTTTCTCTAACGAAATTCATATCAAAAGAATTCAGTGAAAAAATATATACAAACTTGAAAATTCCTCGTCTCTAATAGACAATCTATTACACAATAGAGATAGAAAACAGATGGATATGCATCTGATTTCAGTCTTTTTATTGATTTAGCACATTCCTTATGTTTTTTCACTTTGGATTTTGTATAAATCTGTTAATACTTTCATGACATTGTGCTTAATACGTGGGCTTCTGATGGGTAAACCATCGTCGCAAAACACCGAATGGTTGCCCAATCATGTTTATATAGACGCTTAATATACTTAGCACACAATCAGATCCAGTAAGCTTTTAGCACATCTAACATAATATTCCAGTACATAACAGAGATACAAACAGATTGATATGCTTCAGGTTTGTTTTTGCAAGTTTCTCTAACAAAATTCATATCAAAAGATCCTAAGGATAATGTCCATTTTAAACCATTAAGCTTAAACCCCTAAAGAAAATTTATAATCTAGCAGCAAAAAATATGTAGTAAAAGAAAAGAGAAACCACTTACTCATCTCCCTTGATAAAAAAAACTAATCTTGCCCTCAGATGGAGTATTAATTGCAGAAGATGAGGCAGCTGGCTGCACCACAACAGGAGTAGAAGATGCTTGGGCATGATTACCAGAAGGTGTACCGTCTAGTTGACCATCAGATGGTATAGCATTAGCGCTACCATAAGGAGGAGTATGATCATCTACATCAACAATTGCAGCAGCACTTTGAGGAGTCTGATATATATTGTCAGCAGGAGTATTCTGATCACATTCATCAACAGCAATTTGGTTTTCCTCATTCTCATCCAAAATAGGTGATAGCTGCTATTCATTAGCTGTAGTGACTGAAGTGCTAGATTTAAGCAAAGGCGTCAAATCCTTTCGAGCAGATGCTAATGATCGTCGACCAATTGAGGGGCCACCAAGAGCCACTCGTCCTCTCCTCATCAAAGGTAAGGAACCAGAACCCCTACCAGTTTGATTTTTCTTTCCACACACCATTTCTGCAAAATATAATAAGTAATGAAAATTTTAAATTAAACACTTAATTAAAAGAATACAAAACCATGAAAATATTAATTGGAGATGAACAGATAAAAAATAATGCAAGATAAGATAAAATAACTATAGACAATCTAATCCTACCATGCTAGTTGCTAAGGCTATTGGAATTGCTACTTAGTTCTTTTTCAGAGTCATCTGTTGATTCCTCTAACTCTTCTGCATCAGAACTACTTATGAACTCTCCCCTACTCTCTACTAGATCAACATTGTCAATAATATCCATTTCATCAAAAAATGCCATTAAGATCTCTGAGACTATCTATTTCATCATCCAAAATATCAAAATCTGCAACTTGGACTTCATCCTCTTGAAGTGCACTATCCATTGTCCCCATCTCCAAGTTTCTTCTTGCAGCCACATGACAAACATGCACCCAATCAGCTGAGTCTTTCCTTTGGCTTGGATAAGGTATGTAATACACTTGGCTTGCTTGATGTGCAAGTGCAAATGGCTCGATTTTCTCAAACTATGCTTGTGATTAATATCAACCATTTTATACTTTGGATGGATTCTCATGCCAACACTTTGCACTGGATTATACCAATCACAATGAAATAAGTAAGCTCATTTAATTGGCAACCCTAGGTATTCCAATTCAACAACTTCCTTTAGCACACCATAATAATTCATTATGTCTTCATCAATGTTTTTTGAACCTTTTATGCACACACCACTATTGGTTGTGGATTTCCCTTTAGTATAGGCAATAGTGTGGAAGTTGTACCCATTCACAAAAAAAAATTGTGAGTATGTGCAAACACATCTCTTTGGGCCCCAAGCAATGTGTTTTATTTCCTCACTTGAAACATTGTTAGTTGGATCATTTGCCTGCTGACATAAAATATGGAACACTTATTAATTATTTAAATTAAAGAAAGAAAAAGAGTACCTAAGAAGTTGAATTATGCTTACATATCTATTAAACCAATGAACAAACTCTCTTTCCAGTGCTAATTCAATGTCAGAGTCAGAAATTCTTGATGAATGAAGATGCTTTTCAGCCTTGAACAATCTAAATATTATATAAAAAAACAATGTGTAAGTTATGTGTTCCCTATTATTTGTAATCACTAAGAAAAATAAATACTCACTCAACATAGGGTTGGACCTCTTCGGTGTTCAACAACATATACAATATAGCTATATCATGTTCTTTGTCTAATAGAAATCTGGTTTTTGAAGTACCTGACACCCACCCAAGATAGCTAAATGTTGAAATTCTTGAACCAAATAACTCTGAACTACCACCATCATCATTTCTATCAACTTTTCTACTCTTTGTTTTGACATGGGGTTCAAATTAATGCGTGCAAAAACTTGACACTTCTTTAACTATGTATGCATTACATATTGAAGCCTCAACCTTTGCCTTATTCTTCACCTTCTTTTTCAAAGTGTATAAGAACCTAAAGATAAAAAGTATTAATGGCATGCCAAAAAATAAATTCCATTAAATAAGATAAGAATTATTTGACTGACCTCTTAAAGGGATACATCCATCTATATTGCATAGGTCCCCCAACTAGAGCTTCATATGGTAAGTGAATTGGCAAATGCTCCATTGAATAAAAAAAGCTTGGAGGAAAAATTCTCTCTAACTTGCATATGACCATAGCAATGTTTTCTTCCAACTTTAGTACGATCATCATGCAACATCCTAGAAGTCAAATCCTTGAAAAATAAGCTCAATTCTGTTAGTGCATTGCTAACAGCTTTTGGGAGCAAATGCTGAAATGCTATGGGAATCAATCGGAGCATGAATACATGATAGTCATGAGATTTGAGGCCAAACAATTTGCATTCCTTCATATTCACATATCTTGACAAATTGGAAACATAACCATCAGGAAATTTTAACGATTTGATCCACTCACACAAGATTTTTTGAGCATTTTTTCCAAACAATAGCATGCCTTTGGCTTCTTTGTACCTCCTTCAGATAGCTCCAAATTCTTTCATCGACAAATCTCCCTTAAATCTCTCCTTTCATTTTCACCATCCTTGGTTTTTCCATTAACATCAAATATAGTATTAAATATATTGTCAAAAAAAAAATCTGATATGCATAACATCAAGATTATGTCTAATGAGATTCGTTCTCCAATATGGTAAACTCCAACTTATACTTTTCTTGCCCCAATTATGAGACTCCCCATAGCCTTCCAATACGCTATTTCCACCATTTTCAAGCATAGTAGGCAAATCTTTCACTCGAGCCCATATTTCATCCCCACTTAGTCTCCGTGGAGGTGGTGAGTCCTCAATTCGATTCTTCATAAATGAGTTTTTATTCTTTCAAAAAGGGTGATCAACAGGCAAAAATTGTCGATGACAATAAAAAAATAATTCTTTCGAGAATGTTGAAGCCTAAATGCCTTTGACTTCTCCATACAATATGGACAAGATAATCTACCAGCCGTGCTCTATCCAGATAACATGCCATAAGCTGGAAAGTCACTTATTGTCCACATTAAAGTAGCCCTCATTTGAAAATTTTGCTTCAGTGAAATATCATAAGTTGGAACTCCTACTTCCCATAACTGCATTAACTCATCCACTAGAGGTTGCAAATACACATCTAACTATTTCTTAGGATTTTTAGGACCAGGAATTATGACACTCAGAAACATGTACGGTGATTTCATACACATCCCAGGTGGCAAATTGTAGGGAGTTACTATCACAGGCCAACAGGAAAACTATTTACCAGATTGGCCAAATAGAGTGAAGCCATCAGTGCAAAGTCCAAGTCTTATATTGCGAGACTCAGTAGAGAATGAAGGATGTGCATGATTGAAAGACTTCCAAGCCTTTGCTTCAGAAGGATGACTAATAGTCCCAGGAAGAGGTTTATGCTCTGCATGCTATCTCATATGCTAGGCAGCAGTTTTTGATGCATACAATCATTGTAATCTTGGTGCTAATGGCAGATAATGCATTCTTGCATATGGCACATTTTCCTCCACACCCAAACTCCCTTTTTTTAGTTTCCATCTAGGATGATTAAAAAACTTGCATTGTGTAAACTGCTCATACTCTTTTTGAAAAAGTATACACCCATTGATACAACAATTAATTTGTTCATATGGAAGCCCCAAACCTGAGACAAGTTTTTTTGTCTCATAAAATTTTTTTGGCATTTTATCTCCTTCAAGTGTAACGTCTTTGATAAGTTGTGCTATAGCATCAAAACAAGCTTTAGGCAAGTTGTAATTTGACTTGATCGTTAAAAGTCGAGCAACCGTGGACAATTGGGATTGATTATCACACTCGGGCCACAATAGTTCATCTACTACTTCTAGTAAATCATAAAACTTTTGTGCACCTATATTAGGCAACTCATCTATTTGCATATGTTCATCTAATGTTCTATCCCATCCAACTACATCAAAAAGCATATCCCTAAATGGATTGCTTAGCTCAGGGGCCATTTCACAAACATTAAGAACCTCACTGGTAGGACTTTGCTCTGTGCGGAAGATATATGGCTCCCTATGGGAATACCATTGATAAGAATTTGGAAGAAATCCTTTCTTACATAGATGAAGCTTCATATCATCCACACATAAGAATTTTCGATTCCTACACTTTGAACATGGACATCAAATTTTCCCCCCACTAGTAAAGTCCAATTGTGTGCTTGCAAATTGGACAAATCCATTAATACTGTTCACAAACTCTCTCGTTATCCCCCTTTTACCATGTAGGAGCCTATTGTACATCCACACTCGATCAGGCCTCATTGAGAGCACTTAAGTCGAACAAGCTAAAAATGCAAATAATGAAATAGATATCCTAAATCAAAAATATTGAAATAGATATACCCAAAAGATCTTGAACTTTTAAAAATTCATTTTTTCCCTACAGTTATTTATCATAGATTTCTTGTTTACACAATATATATTCAATAAAATCGAGAAATAAAATATTCATTTTACTAGATTGAACATGTATGCATTGTCAAGTATAAGTACAATCAGCCACTTATCCAAACAAATAAGTCTATAATATAATAAAACAAACATCAAAGTCATTTGTGTCGACATGAATACAAGTGAAAATTTTTGTGTCCAACCATTTTACCACCAAGTCAAGTCAACACAAACAACAAATTATCCAAGCAATGACATAACTAGAAGAACTAGTTTCCATATTGGTCATTATTTAAGAGAAAGTAAGCTTTGTCTGAATTAACTAGCAAACTCCAATAATAGATAAGGTTTTTCAACTTTATAACCTTATTAGGTAAATATACAAGGGTACTCAAATAAATCTATATAACCAAAACTTTAGCCAAATGGTTTTTACAGTAACACATAGAAAAAATTTACAGAAACATGAAAAAGCTTCCAAACGGCTTGATTCTCAAATCAAATGCCTACATTACTAAATGGAACTACAAAATTATGTCAAACTAGTGTAGAAACATACATTTCCGTCTAAAACAGAGAACACATAAGGAAATAATCAGTAAATCTCAGCTAAACCCTCGAAGAAATCAAAAGAAGATGAACCAAATAACCATGGAAGAAACAAACAAAAGCTAAATGGAAACCCAAATGAGAGAACAAACCTCTTCGTTCGAATTGAATTTTTCAGCCTTGAGAAATCCTCTCACGGCCCAGAAATGATTCTTCAATGGTTCGAACGAAGAACCTATCAGTTGATAGCAAAAAGATCAAATAAACTCGGAGAATTTTGGATAGTTGGAGTATAAAATGCGAAATCAAATCACCGAATAGAAGATGAAGCAGATAGATGGAGTATCAAATGCAACACCAAATAATAATAGTAATAAATAAGTAAAAATCATGACTTTATCATCCAATTCAAACACAACCACCCATGATCATGGAGTAAATCAATGTAATCAGTATTGAGTTAATATAATTAATGTAACAAACATTAGAACGAGTATGGGAAGCCATCAGGACAGCAGATAAAGGATTAGATGTCTACCTAACTGTGAAGACTGAACTAGATGTTGCTCTCTCTCTCTCTCTCTCTCTCTCTCTCTCTCTCTCTCTCTCTCTTTGTGCGTAGTTTTAGAAGCACCATCTTGAAATTTAAACGCTCAATACTCATCCTACCAAACGAGAGAGTCCAAAATGAAGGTCTATTAGTTAGAATCATTATTATCTTTTTAATTTTCTGATTGTATTCATTCAACTATTTCTCCTCATAAATCAGCATGCTTTACTATGATTTGCTATGAGGAACTAAAAGCTGAAGTGTTGAATTATGCATATAGAAGTTTATTTCTTTTTAAGTTTTACTATTTGAAGCTTTTGGAGACTTTTCAATCCATATTTATTCAATACAAAGTAACTCAGAATCCTAAAACAAAGAAGAGAATTTCCAAATCCATAGCTTCTGTTTTCTTAACTGTGTCTTTTCTTTCTATATGACTTTATATACATGATTTTGGCATCCTTGCACTGCCTACAGTACCTAGACCTCCTCCAAAACTACAAACAGAACTAAGCTCCCTAGAAATACCAGCCCAAATACCCTAGATCGACCAACATTACCAAATCTTTATTCAGAAATTCACCAGATCTCTAGAGTTCCGTATCAATGCGCACTACTGCTTGAAACCCAAACTACAGTTACCAAACTTAGTACAAAAAGAGGCCTCTAAAATCACCATGAAGCTAAAAACCCTTGGCAAAACCACTGAAATCGCAAATAATAAGAAAAATCCCTTTCGAAAAATGGAACTTTTTAAACAATGAAACACCTTTCTTGATCAGCATTGTCCTAATTCAAGACTTAAAGTAAACTCCTCCCTTCAACACTCTATTGCATGCTCCCAACAAAAATGACAATAAAGCATAAGAAAATACACAAGAACCAACCAAAAAAAAAAAAAAAAAAAAAACACAGGTCACAGAAAGTTGTAAAAATGTCACCTATTAAATCTTCTACTACCAAGAGTCAAGCATCGCAGTAAGCAAAAAGAGAAGCTGACTGATATCAGCTAAGTCTGGGCTCAGAGCTTGAGGGCAGCGATGGCATGGTAACAGTCTACCAGAAGAGAATAAGGAAGAGGGCAGCGGTGGCGTGGGAAATAGCAGAAGAGGAAGAAGGGTGATTGACGAAAGGGATGAGTTTGAGCAAGGGGAGAGTGAGAAGAGAGGAATATCGTTGACTCGTTGGTATTGGCAGCAAGAGGAAATCTTCTTGAGTGAAAACTTGTGGTCCTAAGGGTTTCTTTTGAAAACTTTAAGGACTTAGATATAATTATCTAAATAAACTAAGTTAAAATAATATAAAGATTGAAATAATTATTTTAAAATTTTATTTATTTATTTTTACACTTGGCTCATTATTTTTCAAAAGATATTTAAAATAGGTTGTGCTTAAAAAAATTTATGGTCGTAAGGGTTTCTTTTTTAGAAACTTTAGGGACTTAAATATAATTATCCAAATGAACTAAGTTAAAAAATATAGTAATTCAAGTAATGACTAAATGCATTAATAATTAACTAATATATGACCCTAAGTCTCAATATACATTCAAATATAACTTGAAAATTTATAAATTTTATCTATAATAATTATAATTTATATATGTGCATGTATACAGAAAGATAAAATATGATATAGTAATTAAAAGTATGGGATAAAAATAGTAACTTTACTAAGATTTCTACTTTTTATACTGAAAACTTTTATTTTTATAATATTTGTTGTATATGATATAAATTTAAAAGTTTATCAATTTGAATATAAAATAAAAGAATCAAATTTACGAATATATTGACAATTTATATGCATTAATAAAGATAATTCTTATTTAATTTTGTATGATTTACAGTAATTATTATTTATATATGTGCATGTATATAGAAAAATATAAATATGATGGAAACACATCCTACACATATACATGACGCCTACGTATTTATATTGTCATACAAATAAAAGTAATAACTTTTACATTATGATAAAAAGAATAACAATTATATCTATAAATAAAATTATGTGTACAAATATAATATAATTTTTTGATTGTTAAATTTAAAACACCTAATTGATAAATTGTTTAATGTCTATTTAGTTATGAATATTTACATAATTAAAAAATTATGAACTCAGTCTTCTAAATTCAAAAGTATTTACTATATTAAAAAAAAAAATTATAACTAAGAAATTTGTTGTATAACTAAAGGCATGAAAAAATTGCTTACTTTTATTATTAATTCAAAAATAAAATTTGTATCATTTAGGATATATGTATAGAATAATTAAATACACTGATAAATAGAAGTAAATTAAAATTAAAAAAATTAAAAAAACAAAAGTGATAAAAAAAATTACTTTATTTATTTAAATCAAAATTTACAAGTTTTAAAAGTGTATTTCATATAATTGTAATTTTTTGCAAGAAATAAATAAATATAATACGTGCTATCAATTTGAACAAACAATGACATAGCACAGTGGTTGGAACACTGCGCCTCCATAATGGAGACGCAGGTTCAACTCTTGGTGGCCGCAAGAAAGGCTAGATTTTCTAGCATGGGGCCACGTGTGCAGCGATATGGCGCCACGTGGCGAACCAATTGCCACGTGGCATATTTCAATTTTTTTTAAAAAAAATTAAGATTAAAATGTCAACTGAATATATTACCAATCGATACATTTTAGTTAGTAATCGATCCATAAAATTTTTAAATTAAAATACTAACCGATCACCAACTAACTAGGTTTACCAACCAAAACATTTCGGTTAGTAGTCGGTCAGTAAAATTTTTAAATTAAAACATTAACCAATTACCAACTGAATATAGTATCAACTGATACATTTCAGTTAGTAATCGATCGATAAAATTTTTAAATTAAATTACCAACAAAAATACTAACAGATTACCAACTGAATATATTACCAACCGATACATTTTGATTAATAATCGATTGGTAAACTTTTAAAATTAAAATTCCAACTGAATATATTACCAACCGATATATTTCAGTTAGTAATCGGTCGGTAAAATTTTTAAATTAAAATACTAATCGATTGCCAACTGAATATATTACCAACCGATACATTTCGGTTAGTAATCAGTCGGTAAAATTTTTAAATTAAAATATCAACTGATTACCAATTGAATATATTACCAACCGATTGTTATCGATTGGTAATCAGTTGGTAAATATTTTCCCGCCAAATTACCAACTGAATATATTTCCAACCGATATATTTCGGTTGGTAACCAGTTGGTAAAATTTTTTCCATTAAATTACCAACCGATTACCAACTGATAATGTACCGATCGAGTGTTATCAGTTGGTATTCGATTGGTATATATTTTCCTGCCAAATTACCAATCGATTACCAACTGATTACCAACTAACTATTTACCAACCGATTATGTTTGTTGGTAAGTGGTTGGAAAAGTTTTAAAATTTCCCAATTTTCATTTCGGTTGGTAATCAGTCAGTAATCGGTTGGTAAGTACCGACCAACGTGGTCAGTTGGTAATAGTTAGTTGGTATATTGCATTTTTCTAGTAGTGTATTAGATACCGGATGTGGATCTTATTTGTGCAATAACTTGCAGGGACTAAAGGACAGTAGAAGGCTTGAGAAAGGCGATGTGGACCTACATACTGCAAATGGAGCAAAGGTTATTGCACTTATTGTGGGGACTTACGAGCTACACCTACCTTCAGGATTAGTTTTAGAACTTCAAATATGTTATTATGTACCATTTTAATTGAAAAATACTATCTCAGTTGCGTGTTTAGACTTATATGGATTTCATTTAATATTTGTGAATAAATATTGTTCTTTTTCATTGAATGATATTGATCATGGTTCTGCAACTTTGATTAATGGTTTATATATTCTAGATATGGATAATCCAATCCTTAATGCAAACAAAAAGAAACTAAGGATAGATAATTCAATTTCATCTTATTTATGGCATTTTCGTTTAGGCCATATAAATGAGAATCGCATTTCTAAGTTACAAAAGCTAGGTGACTCAGAGTCATTTGATTATGAATTATATGGCACATACGAGTCTTCTTTACTTGATAAAATGGCTAAAACTCCTTTTTTCTAGAAAATGAGGAAGGGCCAAAGAATCATTAGAGCTTATACATTATGATGTATGTGGTTTAATGTCTATACAACCAAAAGGAGGTTATCACTATTTCATAGCCTTTATCGATGATTATTCATGACATGGGTATTTGTATTTAATGAAATACAAATATGATGCTTTTGAAAAGTTTAAAGACTTCAAGATTGAAGTAGAAAAATAATTTGAAAATGCACTAAGATTCTAAGATTTGATCGAGAAGGTGAATAAATAAGCCAAGATTTTGAAGATTATCTAAGAGATAATAGGGTATTATCTCAATGGCCTCTACCACATACACCTCAACATAATGGTGTGTCTGAGAGAATGAATCAAACCCTTCTAGAGATGGTACGAACGATTATGGCTTCTGCAGACTTGCCAAAATTATTTTGGGGGTATGTACTAGAGACTTCTATTTATGTTCTAAATAGAGTTCTGTAAAAAAAAAACAGTTGATACTACCCTATTTGAAATGTTCTTTGGCAAGAAAACAAAGTTATCTCACTTAAGAGTATGGGGTTGCCTAGCCTTTGTCAAAAGGCCATAGTCAAATAAATTGGATAGTAAGTCTGACTGGGTTATCTGAAAGAATCTTTCAGATATTACTTCTATCTCCTTTTCAAAAATAAAGTGTTTATTTCGAAACATGCTATCTTCTTAGAGAAAGAGCACATGCTTAAAGGGGACAGTGGGATTGAATATAGTGAAGTTCAAGAAGAACAAAAAAATAAGGATCAACCGTCTAATCTCACATTTATTGAGAGAATAGATGAACCTTCAACTACATAAGAACCTTGTAGGTCCGGTAAGATATCTGTGGCACTTGAGAGATATAGATTTCTCATTGGTGATTACAATGACATATTGCTCATAGATGATAATGAGCCTACTACTTACAAGAAAGCTCTTAATAGTTTAAAATCTAACAAATGGCTTAAAGCCATGGAATCAGAGATGGATTCCATGTATAACAACCAAGTATGGACTCTGGCTGATCCACCTAAAGGAATTAAACTTATTAGGTGCAAATGGGTTTTCAAGTAAAAAACCAACATGGATGGTAATATAGTTACCTATAAAGCACGATTGGTAGCTAAGGGTTATCGTCAACAGAATGGAACTGACTATGTCGAAACCTTCTCACTAGTTGCTATGTTAAAATCTATCAGAATACTCCTTGCTATTGCTACTCATTATGATTATGTGATTTAGCAAATGGATGTAAAAACAGCTTTCCTAGATGGAAACCTGACTGAGGAAGTGTATATGATACAACCTGAGGGTTTCACATCCAATGATAGCATAAAAGTGTGCAAGCTGCAAAAGTTCATTTCTGGACTTAAGCAAGCTTTTAGGAGTTGGAACATCCGTATTTATGAAACAATCAAAGAGTTTGGTTTCATTTAAAATATGGATTAATCTTGTGTATACGAGAAGGTTAGTGGGAGTACAGTAGTTTTCTTATTACACTTTATGTAGATGATATATTGTTAATAGGAAATGATGTACTTGTCCTTCAGTCAGTAAAAGTTTAATTGTCTAAGAAATTCTCCATGAAAGACCTTGGAGATGCAACCTATATTCTAGGAATTAGGATCTATAGAGAAATGACAAAGTGCTAAAGAGGTTTAGCATAGATTAATCAAAAAGATGATTCTTACCCATGTCCCATGTCCCATGGGATAAGCCTTTCAAAGTCGATGTCTCCAAAGACATAAGTTGAAAGAGTTGAAAGGGATCACATGAGTATATGCTTTTGCAATTGGATTCATCATGTATGATATGATATGTACCAGGCTTGATGTATCATGTGCTCTTAGTTTAACGAGCAGCTACAAAGCTGACCCTGGTGAGGGTTATTGGGCAGCTGTGAAGAATATCCTTAAGTACTTGCGAAGGACTAAGGATGTATTCTTAGTATATGGAGGAGGTAATTTGAAAATAAATGGGTATACTGATGTCAGTTTTCAATCTGATAAAGATGATTTCAAATCATAGTCTGGCTACATGTTTACGTTATGTGGAGGGATAATAAGTTGAAAGAGTTCCAAACACGATACTATTGTTGACTCAACGACTGAAGTTGAGTACATAGCAGCTTCTGAAGTAGCTAAGGAAGCTGTTTGGATCAAGAAGTTCGTTATGGAGCTTGGAGTGGTTCTCGGCATTGCGGAACCAATATCTCTATATTGTGACAACAATAGAGCTATTGCATAAGCAAAAAAGCCAAGGTCTTACCAGCGATCTAAGTATGTACTCAGTATTTTCATTTGATTAGGGAAATCATAGATAGACAAGATATAAAGATAGAGAGAATTCCTACAGATGAGAACATAGCTGACCTGCTTACAAAAGCACTATCCCAAAAGAAATAAGACAGACATGTTGAGTCATTCAGTATTAGATAGACGAATGATTAGGTCTATTGCAAGTCGGAGTTTTTAGTGTTATGACCTAGAGGTAATAACATGATTCTATATATTATGCATTATTGAATAAAACAAGGCATTCTTTATCTCAGTTTGTTTTATTTATACTTTTGTGTGAATATAACTATTAGATAAAGTTCTAAGTATAATACTGTGTTAAGGAAATCGTGATAGAGATCATGATGTGAGGTTCCTACTACACTAGATAGTGTTCGCACTTAAATTATCCATAGTCATAGTATTAATGAGATAGGACATCATTAATACATTAAGACTAGCATGCGTTATACTTCCTAATTTGATCAGGCGGTGGTTCTCACATCCGTGAGTATTGTGATACTCGAAATTAACAGGTGAATACTTGTTACTTGAACAAGTATATTGGATGACTTGACTATGAGATAATTACACAGATAACTATTTAATACCAGTGATAGAATCTCATTATAGCAAATATGCAAGTATCCTTAGACTTGAGATCTCCAAGATATTTATTTGCTAAGTGTTGGACTTTAATTCCAATCTCTGAAGTCCTAACAAGACCACCTATGGGATGGATATTGGGTACAACATGAAGCAAACGAAAGTAATTGAGAGGATCAATAAATGATTCACCACTCCTACTAGTCGGGGCGAATATCTCAAGGCCACTTATAGGAATCACTACTCGAAAAGTCCTTAACCAAGGTGATTGTATATTGGAAATAGTTCCAATTAATACATATGATGAATAGTGGATTCCCTGAACAAGTACTAAAATATTCAGGCCAAAATTAATTTATTATTTTGGAAGGAGTTGGTACTAATTCCGTACTCCAAACTGAATGAGATATTGTGTGGTGAAAGGAGTTTATTACATTGTTATTTGCTCTTGAAAAGTTCATGTCAAGTCACTTGACTTTCTTGACTTTTAGGTAGTAGTGATATATTGCTAAATACCACTCATGATCTGCTAAATATGAATCTATTAATTAGAGAATTAATAAATCAATCCTTATTAGAATTAATAAGTTAATTCTAAAATTATCAATGATTATTAATCTTAAAAATGTTTAGATTAATTCATATTTTGCTACCAATAGATCGAAAAACCTAATAGGTTACACACAATAGAGGATTGAGTGCTCAAGATGTTATTTGATAATATTACAGGGTTGATTGTGAAAAGAAGAAGTTGTTGTGGTCGAATAATAATTAGTTATAATTCATAGGCCATCTTGTAATTAACAAAAATCATAATAGTATTTGGTAATTAAGAATCCATGTTCATTATGGCTTCAAATTACTGAAATTCACACAAAAAACATATGTTATTATATGGACTCCGCAGGGATTATGATTGGTGATAATTACAGAGAGTTTTTTTGAAAAACCGAGAGCTCCCTTTGTCTTCTACTTCTGAAAAACCCTAGCTACTAGAATTTGTTTTGCTAGCATAAAAACTCTGGCGACTCTTGAGCGCCATTCTCATGTGGACTATATTGGATGCAATCCTACACTTGGATTGCAGTGCTTTGATGAAACAAAAGAGAAGACATTCTCTGTGCTTAGTTGGATCGCGCCTTCAGAACAGAGGGAAAATTTTTTGTTCCATAGAGGTGACACAGTAAGGTATGTTCTCATCTTTTTTTTTTATTCCTTTTAATGCATGAAAGTTATCCTTATTGTTTAGAATTCCTGTTTTTCTTCCGCGGTGCAAATCTATTTTTACATGGGGAATTCCCACCCCTATAATTATACCTATGACCATAAGATAGTCATGAATTTATTACTTCCAAAATCATAAACCTAATGCTCTGATACCAATTGTTATGATATCAATTTCTTCCAAAATCATTTATCTAAACTCTGATACTATTTGTAGCACCCCACATATTTCTTGTCATAGTAGGCCTTGACTTCGTGGGATGTTGTCCCGTCTGAACTCGCAGACATGGAGTCTTTATAACAATTTATAACTTAACGCACAATGGATTTAATCTAATACCTTAAATGAATATAATATTCATTTAATGATAACTTTGAAATTACATCTCAGATATATTACAATATATAATTACTTTGTCTTCTATCTTCGACAAGATACCCTAATACCAGTTTCTACCCCCAACATGCTTCTATTGTGCCACTCTGATTTCCAGCCTATATAATAGAACATAAACAAGAAAACATAAAGAAACATGTAGTGCAAAACACTCAATGAGTCCTATGTGCGCATATGATTTTCCATTAGAAAGGGTTTCATAGCATTTTTCTAACAAGATAACTTATAAACAAATGAGATCTCATAATTGGAACAAAATAAACATTTATCTCACATGGAGATTAATAGTCCCACACAAAGATTTCTAGTCTTAACCGGAAGGAACTCAGTTCATCTAATAACATCAATACCATAGGATCTCGATCCCATGAACATAACAAAATTCACAATGACAATGAACCCAGTGTGTAACAACCCACTACCTATGTACCCTAAAAGGGGTAGGGATATCAGCCTGTCCTTAGGGTAAGGGGTCTTTATAACCAAGTAAAAGAAAAATGGAAGAAATGTCTAATGTTCAAAACTTATTACAATCCAAAACAATGCATATACAAGTCTCAAAAAGAGTAAATAAATACACAAAGCTCCCCAAGATATATATTTAACGAATCAAACTGAGATCTTCAAGTCTCAAGGCAACTCAAGCTTCAAAGCAGGATCGTCTTGAAAACGTGTCATAAAATGTGGTAAGAAAAATTGCTCAGTGAGCCCTATGTATACTCATATAAATTTAAGAAGTATTTTGTGTATGCAGTTTTGAGCAATTCACAGCAAAAATCTGCAAATCCAAATGAATAATTTTGAAAAATGAGTGGTGTTCTATTAGCATTTCAAATAAAAGAGTTCAACATTGTTAAGAAATAAATCACTCAAATATAAGCTACTATGAAACCTTGCATCATAGCCATGGCTATGAAACGCTGCATCATGACTGCGTATTGTGAAACCCTGCATCACAATACAAATGGATGATCGGCCTATTGGGTGAGATATACCTATATCTTTACACCATAACTTCCATTGATGAGGGCTCGTCACATATATATTTTTTAGTGTTTTTGTACTTTAATTGTAATAAATTATTGTTTAAATCACCACTCACCACATCCTTTTCATCTTCTTTTTGTAGGTAATAAAGAAAATGCCAATTCAAGATAATAAATTTGAAAAGGAGGAAAATGTAGCAAAAATCAAGAACTCTTGAAAAATTGCACAAGAGGTAGCCTAGAGAAATAAGAGGAGCAGCTTAAGTTCCCTAGGCCACCTAGCATTTTTTGTATTTTATATGTTCCAGAATTCTGACAGCCCATAGAAAATTAACTTCCCTTAGCCGCCTAGTGTTTATATGTATATGTAGTGTTTTTTTTTTTTTTCAGTGGCTGTCTAGTGAAGTTTAACTTCCCTTGGCTGCCTACTTAATTCTCATTTGCACCTAGCCAGGAACTAGGCGGCCCAGGAAAGCTTCACATCCCTAGGCCGCCTTGTTTTTGGAATACTAGGCGGCCTAAGTTAGTTCCATTTTCCTAGGTAGCCCGATTTTGCAAATTCACACATTTTAGCACATTTTCTAAGTTTTCTTCACTTTTCACTATAAAAAAACCTATTATAAACCCTAAATAATCATCCTTGGTTGGCTAACAACCAAGAGATCCCTTAGGGAGCTCAAAAGATTCACCACAGAAGGGAAGATCATGTAGAAGCAAGGAGATGAAGAAGGGGTTGTTAAAGGAAATCCAAGTAAGAAGAAGTTCAAAATCTTGTCTATAAGTGAAGTCCTATCTTTTTCTTTGTATTACACTTCACCATATTGAGATTTATATGTTTCTAATTGTATTTTATGGATGAACCTTAACTTATGTTCTTATATTGAGTTGTTAATAGGATTTATTGAATTCCTATTCTTGTGTTTGACTACTTGGGCATTATTGTGTTGGATTGATTTTTGGACTTAGTTGATTTATTCAATTGATTGTTTGCTCTTAATGATTTCGAGAGATGGGGTTAGAAGTTGAACACCAAATTAATTGGTCCAATGTTTGTTTTTCTTTAATTAACTTGAGAAAGGGGTTGAAGGATTAGAACTTGGTAGTCAATGGGTTTTCAATATTGCTTAGAGATATGGATATTGGGGCTTCCAACTACCTTTTAGGTGAGTGAGTGAGTGTAATGCTTCCGTGGATTAGTTGAGCCTTCAAAAAAAAAATCTTATAACTTGAGAGAGTGTGAGATTTATTTTTAAAAACCCATACCAGTGCTCAAGTTGGAAAATGATGAATTTAGTGATGATCTCTTTACTTGACATGTTTCGAGGGGATTTCTTCTTGTACATGGCCTTTCCCGTATTCTTACTCCTTGACAATCTTGGTGACTTTTCTAGTATGGGTCCAATTTTCTCTCAATGGTAGTAGTTTAGTTTAGTGTAGTTAGTTTTATTTGCTCTACCTCTTTATTTATTTTGGCTAGACAATGAGATTAAATCAAAGTAGTGATAATTGCTAAGTTCTTAGGAATTCGATACTTGTTATTCCCTATACTATGCAATATGTATACTTGTTCATATGTGTGGTTTTAATGCTTAACATTTTAAATTTAAAACTTAATTTTTTGTGGATTGTTTATACTATTTCCAATGCCCGCGAAACCCACATACCAAGTTTTTTGCGTCGTTGCCAAGGATTGGCAATATCATGAAACCTTTAAGTCTTGTTGATTTAGCTATGTGTGTGTGTGTGTGTGTGTGTGTGTGCGCGCGCGTTGGTAAATACTATGTAAATATTTTTTTTCTCTGTTTATATATACACTAACCATTACTTGTATATAGCCTTCTTTTCCTTTTTATACCTTGTTTGTATGTTGTTCTAATTCTTTATTTTTAGTTTTTGGGATTAATAGATTGTCTTAGGTTCAAAATATTGTATCATTATGTTTGTTGTATTATTAGTATTATTATTTTTTATATGTTATTATATGTACCATATTGGGATATTGTATGTATAGTAGATTCTTAGGATTTAATCTTTGCTTTTTGTATACAGCCTTGTTGTATACTATTGTTGTTGTTGGGGAATTTTGTATTTATCATTGTGTTAGTATTTTTAGAATGAAAATGTTGTTGTAATTGGATATGATTGTGTTGTTGAGAAGGTCTTGTTGTATAATATCTATTTGTGATTGATTATTACATAATAAGATTGATTTCATTGTTTTTGTATGGGTGTTGGCAGTTTTGTTTCATGAGTAGTGGTTGTAGTTGTGAAAATATTTTGAGATTCTTTTCAATAAAGCCACTAATCCTTGACTTTTTCACTTTCCTTTGGATTTCATTGAATATAGGGTGTGTATTATATACTAGCTGTAGTGTATGATATATTAGTGTTTTATTATATATGGATAGGATAGTTATTGACTTGAGGTATTAACATGTATGTATCGACTCAGTGTATCTTTAGTGAAATGATATGGTTATTCATCTGTTTTGTGGCTTTGTTATTTTGACAACAATATAATTCTTGAGACTAACATATGTTTTGGTATTATTTATATTAGTTGATTTTATGACTTATTAATAATATTTGTGTATATTATTGTTGTTGTTGTTGTTGTTGTTATTATATGATTATTTATTTGTTATTAATATTGATACTAATGAATTTTTGTACAATTCCTTGTATCCTTTTAATTTATATTTTTTTAAATTATTTTCTTTGTATTCTTAATGCTACTATTTCTTTAGCCATGATATACCGTTATATTTTTCTTTATTTTTGGCAGGGTTGAAGATTTTATTCATTGGAACAATTCTCACTTTCCATTCCCTCCTATGACATAATTGATTTTCAAGATACTAGGGGAGTATTTGTTTATCCTATTCTCCCTATTATTTCTTTTTGTCCTATTGAAAATGCTTTTATTATTCAATTTGTGGCCAATGAGGACATTGTCTGATTTAAGTGTGGGGGAGTGGTTGAATAATATTTTCTTTATAATTTTGTATTATTTATTTTGGAATCTTCATATTTTTGTGCTAAATTTCTTGTTTTTGCTTTTGGCTAAATATTTTTCAATTTTTTTTCTCATTGCTAGGTTAGTTTTCAAGCCTTGTTGGTATATGTGTGATATGTGTTGGTTTGGTGAAGATATTTTTTATCTTTTGCTAGGGATCCTACTTAAGATTTCTCTAGGAAAGTTATTTTTATGTAAACTTAGATATTGGGCATGACATAGACTAAGTTTGAATAAGAAAATTAATCTTGTTTATGCCTTTGAAAATATTTGTGAAGCTTGATTCTTTGAGAACAGATGAAAACTTAGTGATGAAATATAAAGTGTGGGTCATAGACTTATTTCTAGTTTTGTGGCTAATTCCCATTCATTCATTTGTGTTGTATGTTGTATTATAGAAATTTTCAATGATTTATTGTGATTTTCAATTAAAAAAAGGAAATTAGGAGCAAGAGACAGGTTGCTTAATGCACCTACCTAAGTGAGGAGAAAAAAGGCTCTATGAATACAAAAAGCATGTCCTACGACAAAAAACAATGTGTGATGAAAGAAAAAGAAAGAAAAGTAAAAAATAATGCAAGGGATGCAAAATAGTATTTAAGTTAAGATCTTTATAAATGCATTTCCTTTGTAGAAAGAAAAATGATGAAAAATGAAAGGCTCATACTTTGCCAATTCAAATTGAGTAGTGTTATTATATTATTGTATCAAAGAGTATAGTCTTATTGTATTGTAGTGTAACATATTTAATACTTGTACTTGGGGAAAGCTACAGGACTTGAGTGAGCTGTTTGATCTTATCTCATATGAATCACTTTATTTGAATTCTTAATTGGAGATATTAAGTGAATCACATTTATTTAGCATAAACTTGTTTAATTTCACTTTGAGGTTCTTGGTTGTGTCTAGCTTAATATAAGGGTATACATGGGATTAACTTGGATAGATTGTTGTTGAAATGAATTCTAAGATGTAGGAAAGAATAATTTCTTTACCATTTTAACCTTATGGCATATATGCTAAGTTATTCTTGATAACTCACCTAGAATACTATGTATATTATTTTACATTGTATTTGTAAGTAAGATATTCTTTATTCTAATGACATAATGTATTTTTCTTATTTTGTATATTAGTTAACGTGTGAATAATAGTAGGCTGATTGATTTATAAATTAGTTAATTATTTATTTGTGAATAAGTGTAGTTTGCTTGAGGACAAACAAAAGTTCAAGTGTGGGAGTGTGTGACAAAGGCAAATCACATACATATTTTTTAGTGTTTTTTTCATTTAATTATAATAAATTATTCTTTAAATCACCACTCACCACATCCTTTTCATCTTCTTTTTGTAGAAAATAAAGGAAATGCCAATTGAAGAAAATAAAGTTGAAAAGAAGGAAAACAAAGTAGAAATAAAGGACCATTGAAGAATTGCACAAGACGTAGCCTAGAGCAAGAAAAGGAGGGTTCCCTAGGCTGGCTAGCATTTTTTGTATTTTATATGTTTCAAAATTCTGGCAGCCCAAGGAAGCTTAACTTTCCTGGGCCACCTAGTTGTGTTTGTATATGTATATGGTATAGTTAGGTGGCAGCACTAGCTTCCCTGGGCTGCCTAGCTATGTGTGTGAATGTATATTTATGTAGTAGGTGGCAGCCCAGGGAACCTAACTTCCCTTGGCCGCCTAGTGTTTATATGTATATGTAGTATTTTTTTTAGTGGCGGCCCAGTTAAGCTTAACTTCCTTTGACCGCCTACTTCATTCTTATTTGCGCCTAGCCAGGAACTAGGCGGCCTAAGGAAGTTTCATGACCTTAGGCCGCCTTGTTTCCACTTCCCTAGACTACCTAGTTGCACAAATTCACGCATTTTTAGTGCATTTTCTAAGTTATTTTTACTTTATAAATACCCCATTATAAACCCTAAATACTCATCCTTAGTTGGCTAGCAACCAAGAGATCCCTCAGGGAGCTCAAAAGATTCACCAAGGAAAGGAAGATCATGGAGACACAAGGAGATGAAGAAGGGGTTATAGAAGGAAATCCAAAAAAGAAGAAGTTCAAGATCTTATCTATGAGTGAAGTCCACTCTTTTTCTTTGTATTACACTTTACAATGTTGAGATTTATATTATTTTAATTGTATTTGAGGGATGAACCCTAACTTATGTTCTTGTATTGAGTTGTTAATATGATTTATTAAATTCTTAATCTTGTGTTTGACTACTTTAGATTGATTATTTGGGTTTGGTTGATTTATTCAATTGATTGGTTTGCACTTAATAATTTTGAGAGATGGGGTTAGAAGTTGAATACCAAATTAATTAGTTCAATGGTTATTTTCTTTTGATTAACTCGAAAGAAAGGTTAAAGGATTAGAACTTAGTAGTCAATGGAATTTCAATATTGACTAGAGATAAGGATATTAAGACTTCTAGGTACCTTTTGGGTGATGAGTAAGTGTAATGCTTCCTTGGATTAGGTTGGTTAGGTAGAAATACCAATTAATTGGGCCTTATGAAAGAAATCTCATAACGAAAGAGAGAGAGAGAGGTTTATTCTTAAAAACTGATACCGGTACTCAAGTTAGAATTTGATGAACTTAGTGGTGATCTTTTTACTTGACATGTTTTGGGGGGATTTCTTTTTGTACATGGCATTTCTCGTATTCTTACTCCTAGACAATCCTTGTGACTTTTCTAGTATGGATCTAACATATCCTCTATGGTAATAGTTTAGTTTAGTGTAGTTAGTTTTATATACTTTACCTTTTTATTTATTTTGGCTAGACAATGAAAGTAGCTATTGATAAAACCTTAGAGGGGGATGAATAAGGTTTATAGCAAATAAATGCAAATTAAAAATTTGATGTCTTTTGAGAAGGACAAATTGAGTGGCAGATTTGTTTCATAGCTTTAGGAGAGCAGACAAGATCTTTTAAATCAGTACAGAATGATGAGAGGATGGTATGAAATAAAGATGGGTAGCTGAGCTATCAATGACAATCTTACTACAGAATCTAAGAGTCTTAAATGAATCCACTAATTTTAGAAAAAAAGATACAGCATTTAACATTTGAGAACCAGCAAAAATGCAATAAAGAAATTTAGGCAAACGGCACATGAAAAGACTCAAGGATTTATAGTGGTTCGATTTTTAAATGATCTACTACTACCTTAAGTTCTCACTTAAGGATTTCAACACCACTCACTAAAACTTTTTTCCAAATTAATGGTGGTAGGCAACACCAATCTTACACAAGAGGATCACCACACTTAGTTTTACACCCAACCTCTTTAAACACAACAATCAAGGCTCACCCTAACTGGATTTTACTTCCTTAACCCTGATACAAAGCGGATTTAAGAAAGAGTATAGAGATAGCTCAAAATTTGAGCAAAATATGAATAACTAAACACCAATACTTTTTTCCTTTGGAACACTTTTATTTCACCTTAAAGCACAAATAAAAAGGGATATTTTTGTATTCTAAAGTGTAAGAATATTTCTGAGAGAGATAGCACTATAATCTACTTCAAAATCGAGTTTTAGAAGCTTTTATAATAGCAAAAAATGAAGTCCCAACGCTAGTAATGGCTAGTTACTTCTGTCAGAATTTTTAAGGTTTTGGATTCACATAGTGGAAGGATGTGCGTCCAAAAGGTGAGTCCAAAACGACATTTTAAGCAAACCGATACATTTTGAAAAATGTTTCAGATCATAGGATGATGTTTTGGATTCAGAGGTCCATCCAAAAATACTTCAACCCAAAAATCTAGATTTAGAAATATCATTTCCTTTTAAAATTATTTTTAAGTGCTTCAAGGTAAAACAAATAGAAAATAAGGTAAAGAGATAAAGAAATTTACAAGTAATACCTTAATACAATTCCTAGTCTATAATTCTTCTCAAGGGCTTCTCGGTATGCAATCTCTTAACTTTGTCTTATACTTGATCATTCACGCTTGGATTCTATTACTTAAGAGTTGTTTAGCAGTCTCATTAGCATGCCTTAAAAGAACTGAAGTCAAATATGTCCTATCACATATAGATTACACATGTTAGTCCATATCAATATTTGTTCTAAATCAAAACACAGGAGAATGCCTTTCGGGCGAACAATCTCCCCCTTTTTGAATGATGACAAGCTTGATGGGATTGTGGCACCAAAAAATAATAATATAGACAGTATGGGCATGTTTGACATAGAGAAATAATAATATTTTTAACTAAAATACATTCTCTCATTATAAGACTCGAAGAGTGCTTATAAGATTAAGATAAGGAAAAATTAATTATGGTCTCATAAACATAGCTCAATGAGCCTATGAACCCAACCAACCTCCTTATCTTCCTTCCTTCCATAAATAGGACTATTTCTTATAGAAATAGCCAAATAATGGTCACAAAAAATATGTAAGTATTACATGAAGAAGAGCAGAAGATAAACTATCAATAGCAATACTCCCCCTATGTATGTGCATATATGAGCAGTAGATAAAAAGATACTAATGATGAAGTGAGTTAAAAAACTAACTGGGATTTGAGATTTTGGACTTCCAAATTGTGCATCCAAAATAGGTTAAAATAAGACAGAAGATCACTTGTTATAAAAGTTGTTTTGGACTAGTGTTTTAGATTAACAAACCGATGATCCAAAACTCCCCCTGTGTTTCTGCTTGGTAAAAGAGAATTTTTACAAAGATAGATCAATGGTTTTCAACCAAACCCAATTTTCTCAAGGTATTTCAACACAAGGAATTTTTTGTGCAACTAAAAAGAAACAACACAATTTTCATAAGCATGTACTTAAATATCCTCATCATCCAAATATTTGGCATAATGCGCATCATAGCCATTATCATTATCACTTTTGACAAAGCTAAGGCACAAAACAGATTTCAAGTTCTCAATCCATATTTATGAGGATAAAGATAGCGAGAGAGATATCATTCAACTAAATCACAATAGAATAAGACCAAAACTTACAAGCATAATTTTTATATAACCATAATGCCATTTCCTCAACCCATATAACCTGAGTTATAATCCATAAATATAACCCAAGTCATAATCCATAATTCATATAGTGTATCACAATCCATATAGTCACAATTCATATAGTGCATATCACAATTCATATAGTGCATATTTATTTCTCCCCCTTTGGCATCAATAAAACAGAGTACAGCAGAAGAGAAGCAGTAAGGAGTGAATCAAGAATTAAAATAGGAATAGAGTAAGCATATTATTAAAGGATCAATAGGATTGTTAGTTCAAGAGTAAGATTGTTCATGCAGAAAAAATAAAGCATAAGTTATAAAATTGTTCATCCGAGTGAATGTTGCATAAAAAGGCAATAGGCAGTAGCCATCATGTGCAAATCAGGAAATGTGAACGATCTCTGGCTTAGTGCTAGCACTCTTCTTGGAATGTTGTCCAACAATTCTGTTGAACTTTCTCTTGACGACCACATGTTTCATTCTGTGCCCCGATGAGCTACCCGGTGGAATTGGCTTGTCCTTTGTAGCGGTAGCTAGATCAACAAATGGTGCAGCAGGCATCATTTCAATTGGTTGGGGTGGAATTTGTTCAACCACGGGTGCTGTAGTGGGTGGAGCTGGAACTTCTTCAGTGGCAACTTTCTCAGTTTTAGGGGGTGTCCAGAATCCTTTGCCGGCTCATCTTTGTGTTGCGGTGGAATGACTTGCTTGTCGGAGACTCTTTCAGTAGTCTTTTTCACTTTTTTCCCCTCCATATTACTCAATTGATTTCCCAAGTTTTGTAGTTCAATGTTAACTTCTGTGATAAATCCATTACACTTTTCAGACAAAATATTTAAAGTATTCAAGATGCTTTAAGTTAGTCCACTCTCCTCAGTCCTCTACTTGCCTTTATTGGAGGATTCCTCTGCTATTTCAACCTTTCGTTTTGTTCTTGTTGAGGTAATAGGTGTAGTTTTCTTTCTTTCGGCCTTGATTTTGATCAACTTCTCCCTTTCCTCATCTGACACATCCCTAAGCAAAACCCATTTATTGTTCACTTGTACAAACCCCATTTTTTCAAAAGACTTTATGCTGTAGACATTAACCTTGAGGTGTCTAGAGGTACTTGCACTGAGATTCACGTTGAAGTATTTGAAAACCTTTGTCAAGAGATTTCCATAAAGTAGGACCTTGTTAGAAGTGTTTCTCGATTGAAGCATCAGTTTCACAGTCAGAAAGCCAAAACTGATCTGTCTTCCTTCCGATGGTGCCAATAACAGTATCATTTATATGATATTTACAGATGTTTTATGCCCAAAGCTTGGTGCCATCATGGTAGATACCATATGGTGCAGAATTCCTCCAAAACCATTTAGCCACTTCGAATTTCGGTCATTTGAATTTTTAAAACTCCTCCCTCTATGAAACTTCTCTTCAAACCTTCCCAAATCAAATAGGTCCAATTCTTCTAGAAATTTGTTCATTTTAAAAAAATTAGATTCCTCCATCTCTGACTCCAAAAATTTAATTCAGCATTCTACAATCAAATTCCATGTTTAAACAGCCTACTCTAGAGGTGTACCATAGAACCATAAATCCCCCACCATTCTCCTTAATCCTTCATTTTCTTAAGTTCAAATAAAATTCTCAAACCAGTGTGGTGTATAATTTTTCATCTACCAACAGCAAAGCTCCCCAACCAAGTGTCTCAAACATATTCAAGATATCAGCAAAATTTAAAAAGGCCTCAGCATCAATGCGGTATCCAGAGACAACAGTTCTATTTCTCAATTGACAGTCATTAAACTCAGATCCACAATTCAAGTCAAGAAATTAGGGTACCAATGTTTTAGGGCTTTCCTGTACAAAAAGCTCTTATGATGAGTCAGACTGCAAAGTTGTTTCTTTAGTAATAATCTTCTTCCTTTTTTGTTTGACGGCATGTTAGGTGTCCACAACAGACTTAGTTTTTTCTATTTCTTTACCTTTTGAGTTCTTATTTGTCTTTAATTTACTTCCCTTATTTGATTTTGGTAGTTTTGCCATGGCAGTAGCGAGAAGAATATGTGAAATTTTTGTTTCAGTGAAGAAGATGAGATACGAAGAGAGAGAGAGGTAGAGAGATCAAAGGCGGTTTCAGATTTCAAGAAGAGAGAGAAATAGCCTTTTTGATAAGCCATTTTTTTGTGATTTCCCAGGTACTTGAGTAGATAAGTACAATTAAGTACCCTCAACAGAGATTTCATTAGAGATAGGGTAAGCTTCTCTCTTTGAAAAGCACGGACATTTTGAAAATTCAAAAAGGGAATTTTGGACTCAGACATTTTTTTCATCCATTTTTTTTTTTTAAAAAATGTGGGCTTTTTACAATTCTGGGCTTCTGCTATTTTGGACTTAGAGTAAGTCCAAATTTATTCATCCAAAAACAGATCAAGAGATATTCTATCGAAGGGGTTTTAGATTCATGTTTCTGAGATGTTGCATCCAAATCACTATCTGAAACTGTGTAACTTCAGAAGTTCTACAAGAATAAACAAACAAATCCTTAGCAAATTTGTTAATTACATAATTTTGGTAATTCCCAAACCTCTTTGTAGATGATTAAATCTATCTTCGGCCAAAGGTTGAGTGAAAATATCTACAAGTTGTTCATCAGTTGGAATATATTCCACACACACATCACCTTTAAGCACATGATCTCTAATAAAATGATGTTTAATTTCAATGTGCTTAGTTCTAGAATGTTGGATAGGATTCTTGGTCCGATTAATAGCACTAACATTGTCACATAAGATAGTCACGCAATTAAAATTTAATCCAAAGTCAAGCAAAGTATTTTTCATCCACAAAATTTGTGCACAGCTCCCTGCAACAATTGTATTCTGCCTCAGTTGTTGAGAGAGAGACACAACTTGCTTCTTTCTATACTAAGAGATAAGAGAGTGTCCAAGAAATTGACAATGTCCACTGTTGCTTTTTCCCTCAACTTTACATCTGGCATAGTCGGCATCCGTGTATCCTATAAGATCAAATGAATTAGTTCATGGATACCATAAACTATAATCGTATATTCTGATTAAGTATCTAATGATACATTTTACAGCACATAGATAAGATTTCTTTAGACACGATTGAAATCTAAAACAAAGACATATTGAGAACATAATGTCGAGTCGGCTAGCCATAAATAGAGGAGAGTTTCGATCAGACCTCTATATTTCGATTCATCCACTTTCTTACTTTTTTCATCTTTATCGAGCTTTAACGATGTGCTCATAGGTGTACTTATGTCTTTTTTATATTCATACCAAACCTTTTGAGTAGTCCCTTGGCATACTTAGCTTCATTTAAGAAGATCCCATCTTTAGTTTACTTGATTTCAAGACCAAGGAAGAAATTAAGTTCTCCCATCATATTCATTTCAAACTCTTGTTGCATTATTTTGGAAAAATTCTTGCACACGGAATCATTAGTAGCTCTAAAAATAATATCATCAATATATATTTTCACAATTAAGATATCATTAGAATTTTTAGATTTGATAAATAATGTGTATCAATTAAGCCTCTTGAAAATCTTTTTGAAAGAAGAAAAATACTAAGCCTTTCATACCATGCTAGAGCTTGTTTTAAACCATAAAAGGCTTTAGAAAGTTTAAAGACATGGTTTGGAAAAACGTTCATGAATAAAACCAAGAGGTTACTCCACATATACTTCTTCTTCAATAAAACCATTTAAGAAAGCACTTGGTAGAGCATAAAACCTTTGAAAGATGCAAAAGGAAGTAACATTCTTATTGACTCTAACTGAGCAACGGGAGCAAAAGTTTCATCATAATCAATGCCCTCTTCTTCATTGAATCCTTCAGCAACTAATCTGGCTTTATTTCTAATAACACCATGCTCATCAAGTTTGTTTCTGAAAACCCACTTAATACCAATTATGGAATGATCAACTGGTCTAGGAACAAGCTTCCAAACTTGATTTTTTTCAAATTGATTTAGCTCTTCTTGCATGGCCATAATCTAAAATTCATTATGTAAAGCTGCATCAATGCATTTAGGTTTAGTACTAGGAAGTAGAGCAAAATTATTAACAAAATACCGCCTAGTTTTGACTCTGCAGCTAGGATCACCAATGATCTGTTCTTTTGGATGGATAGTTTTGTACTTCCAATCTTTAACAAGACTTGATTCATGGGCTCTTCAGTCCTTTGTTTTCTTCAGCTTGTTATTCTTCTAATTCCTTTTATTTGGTATAAATATCAAGTGACAGAGCCTTGTGCTTCTCATTACTCTTTTCTTTTATGATTCCTACATCATCATAATCATTTCTAGAAGAATATATATTTGATTCATCAAACACAATATGTATAAATTCTTCCACACATAGAGTTCTTTTATTCTACACTCTATATGCCTTTTTGTTGGAAAAGTATCCAAGAAATATAGCATCATCAGATTTGCTATCAAATTTTCCAAGTCTGTCTCGAGTATTCAGGACAAAACATTTGCACCCGAAATTTTTAAAGTAGGAAATAGATGGAACTTTATCAAATATGAGTTCAAATGGAGTTTTTCTTAGGAAAGGTCTTAGCATAACACGGTTAATAATGTAGCCGGCTGTATTTATGGCTTCAGCCCAAAAATATTTTGGAAGAGAGTTTTCAAAAAGCATTGATCTTACCATTTTTTGCAGGGTTCTATTTTTTTTTTCTCAACCACACCATTTTGTTGAGGAGTTTTTGCTGATGAAAAATTGTGTGAAACACCACTTTCATCACAGAATATTGTAAAGTCATGGTTGTGATCTCTACCATTGTCACTTCTAATTGAAATTAATTTGCAACTAAAGAAATTTTGAATATGTTTGGTTAGTTTTGAAAATTTAGAGAAGGCTTCATCTTTTTGTGTGAGAAATAAAGTCTACGTGAATTTTGAGAAATCATCCACAATTACATAGGCATACCTCTTATCACTAAGACTAGTAGTCCTCATAGGTCCAAACAAATCCATGTGTATGAGTTCAAGAGGTTTTGATGTTAAAATCATTTTATTGGGTTTAAAAGAGGTTTTGGTTTGTTTTCCAAATTGGCAAGTATCACGCACCCGGTTTTTATCAAATCTCATTTTGGACAATCCTCTAACAAGCTCTTTTGAGGATAATATGTTTAGCAAATAGATAGATATATGACCTAACCTTCTATGCCAAATGTAGCTATCATTATCATTCATGGAGGGGCATCTAATATCATGAGCAACAAGATCATCAAGTTAAAGTATATATACATTTCCAACACGGTTAGCACAAAAAATAGTCGTATTGTTGGAACTATCTATGATGATGCAAGAACCTTTTTTTAAAAATAACTTTGCAGCCATTATCACATAGTTAGCTGATGCCAAGTAGGTTGTACTTTAATTCATCAATGAATAGTACTTGTTTGATAATGGTAGACTATCCCTTACTAATATTACCTATGCCAAGAATCTTTCCCTTTTTTTGGTCTCCAAAAATGATGAATCCATCATTTATGACTTGAATGTTTTTCAGTAGTCCAGCATTTCCAATCATGTGCCTAGAGTATCCATGTCCAAAAATCACTTTGTGGAGCTCATCTTGTCCAATTAATGTTCTTTATCCTCCATGGCCATAAAGCAAATGTTCATTTTTTTTCATTTTTAGAATCACAGTTTCTTTAGTCTTGGATTCAGCTTGAACCCAAGTCTCAATCAACCCTTTTTCTTTCTTTATCTCCATGTCTTTCTTCTTCTTTTTGAATTGCTTAGCCTATTTTTCTTTTGCTACTAGACAGTCAGCAATGAAGTGCTCCGTGATTTTACATTCAAAACATTGAGGCTTAAGGGAAGATGTTTGTCCCTTCTTTTTAATAAACTTCTTACCCCTTTTGAAATGGCCTTTTTTGAACATTTTTTAAAATTTTTTGGCAACCATAGCCAACTCTTCTGTATCCAAATCAGTACTATCATTACTATTAGTTTGATCACTGTTAGCTTCTTTATCAACTGCTTTTAAGGCAGTTCCTCATTTGCCTTTGTCATCATCATCATGCTCTTGAAACCTTTTAAGTTTTATTTCTATAGAGATTCAGCCATGCAAGAGCATACATGCAGTGGAAAATAAAAACTGAAATCCCTCCCAAAGATCACATGTTTGTCAATTAAAATGGGTAAGAAAGTAAGTAACGAGATACCTGTTGTAGCCTTCATAAAAAACTAAAAAAAAAAAAATCTTTGGTTCTGAACTACTGCGATCACAATGGCAACTGTTTTGTGATTGGTTGCTCATGGCAGCCACTAAAGTCTAAACAAGGACTGCCTCTAACAGTATCCACACGAGGGACTCAAGGAAAAACAAATAACGCTCTCTGCTAGAAGAGTCTTTGCGGCTAGGGTTTAATTTCTTAGAAGAAGAAGGGAAACCATCGTTTAAATAAAAGAATTAGAATTCTTTAATTGTAATTGGAACCTGCAAATTCTCACAATTATAATTTGGCCCAAAATTATAACTAATTATAATTTGACCACAGAAATTTCTTCTTCTCACAATTAATCCCATAATATTATCAAATAACACATTGAGTAGTGAATCCTCTATTATGTATGACCTATTAGGTTTTCCAGTCTATTGGTAGTGAGTATAAATTAATCCAAACGTCTTTGAGATTAATAATCCTTAATTATTTAGAATTAACCTATTAATTCTACATAGGATTGGTTTATTAATTTATCAATTAATTCTAACAACACATCATGACCACCTAAGAGTCCAAAAATTTAAGTGGCTTGACATGAACCCTTCAATAACAAATTATAGTGCAATAAATTCCTTTCGCCATATAATAACTTATTCGGTTTAGAGTACGTAATTAGTGTCAACTCCTTCCAAAATATAAATTAATTTGACTCGAATATAATAGTACTTGTACCAGAAATCCACTACTCTACGTGTGTATTAATTGGAACTATTTCCAATGTACAATCACCTTGGCCAAGGATTTCACGAATAGTAATTTCAACAAGTGATCATGAGATATTCGCATCTACAATTAGGAGTGGTGAATCCTTTATTTACCCTATCAGCTACTTTCGTTTACCTCACATTGTACCCAATATCCATCCCATAGGCAGCCCTCGATTTGGCTCCAAAGATTGGAATTAAAGTACAATGCTCAACAAACAAAGTACCTTGGAGATCTCAAGTCTAAGGATACTTGAACGTTTGCTATAGCAAGATTCTATCACTGGCACTACATAGTTATCCATGTGATTATCTTATAGTCAGGTCATTCAATATACTTGTTCTATTAACAAGTATCTACATGTTAACTTTGAGTATCACAATACTCATGGATGTGAGAACCACCACCTGATTAAATCAAGAAGTCTAACATGTGCTAGTTTTAACGCATTAATGAGGTTCTATCTCATTAATGCTACAGCTAGAGATTATTTAAGAACTAACATAATATAGTGTAGTAGGAATCTCATATCATGATCTCTATTATGATTTCCTTAATGCAGTGTTGTACTAGGGACTTTATCTAACAGTTATTTTACATGAAAGTAAAGAAGATAAACTGAAAGATAAATAATGCCTTATTTTATAATACAAATGTGTCATATATAAATTATATTTGATTACCTCTAGGGCACAACAATAACAAACTCCCACTTGTACTAGAGCCAATCATTCATATATCTAATACCAAATGACTCAACATGCCTATCATGTTTTTTTTGGGATAGTACTTTTATAAGTGGGTTAACTATGTTCTCATCTGTAGAAACTCTTTCTATCTTTATATCCCCTCTTTCAATAATCTCTCTTATCAAATGAAAGCATCTAAGTACATGCTTGGATCGCTGGTGAGACTGTGGTTCCTTTGCTTGTGCAATGGCTCTATTGTTGTCACAATATAAAAATATTGGATCAACAATGGTAGGAACCACTCCAAGTTTTGTGACGAACTTCTTGATCTAAACTGCTTCTTTAGCTGCTTCCCAAGTGGCTATGTACTTAGCTTCAGTCGTTGAGTCGACTGTTTGGAACTTTTCCAACTCACTGCCCCTCCACACAACATAAACACGTAGCCAGATTGTGATTTGAAATCATCCTTATCAGATTGAAAACTGGCATTTGTATACCTGTTTACTTTCAAATTACCTGGTCCATACACCAAGAATACATCCTTAGTCCTACGTAAGTACTTAAGGATATTCTTTACAACCACCCAATGATCCTCTCCAAGATCAGACTGGTATCTGCTCATAAAACTTAGAGCACAAGATTCATCGGGCCTAATACATATCATAGCATACATGATAAAACTAATTGCAGATGCATATGGTATTCTACTCATGTGATCACTTTTAATTTGTATCTTAGGATACATCAATTTTGAAAGGCTTATCACATACTTCATGGGTAAGAATCCCTTCTTGGATTGATCCATGCTAAACCTTTTTAGCATTTTATTTATGTTTGTAGACTGTGAATGACCTAACAACCTTTTTTTATCTATCTCTATAGATCCTTATTCCAAGAATGTAGGTTGCTTCTCCAAGATCTTTCATGAAGAATTTCTTAGACAACCAAACTTTCACTGATTGAAGGACAGGTACATCATTTTCTATAAGCAATAAGTAAAAGATTGTACTCCCACTAACCTTCTTGTACACAAATGGCTCAGCCATATTTTGAATGAAACCAAACTCTTTGATTGTTTCATCAAAACGGATGTTTCAACTCCTAGAAGCTTGCTTATATCCATAAATGGACCTTTGCGGCTTGCACACTTTTGTACTATCATTATATGTGAAACCCTCAAGTTGTGTTATATATACTTCCTCAGTTAGATTTTTATTTAGAAAAGCTCTTTTCACATCCATTTGCCAAATCTCAAAATCAAAATGAGCGGCAATGGCTAGGAGTATTCTGATGGATTTTAGCATGGTCACTAGCGAGAATGTTTCGTCATAGTCAATACCATATTGTTGATGATAATCCTTAGCCACTAGTCGTGCTTTATAGGTGACTATGTTACCATCCATGTCAGTTTTTATCTTGAAAATCCATTTGCATCCAATAGGTTTGATTCCTTTAGGTGGATCAACCAAAGTCCATACATGGTTATCATACATGGAATCCATCTCTAACTTTATGGCCTCAAGCCATTTGTCAAATTCTGAACTGTTCAGAACTTTCTTGTAGGTGGTAAGCTCATCTTTATCTATGAGAAATATATCATTGTAGTCACTTTTAAGAAATCCATAACTCTCAAATACAACACGTATCCTACTCGACCTACGAGGATCTTGTGTAATAGAAAGTTTATTTATTCTCTCAATAGATGTGGGATCAGACGATTAATCCTTTTTTTTTTTTTTTTTTTTTTGTTCTTCTTGAACTTCACTAAGTTCAATTTTACTCCCACTGTCCCCTTTGAGCATGTGCTCCTTCTCTAAGAAGACAGCATGCTTCGAAACAAACACTTTTTTTTCGGATGGGAGATAGAAGTAATACCCAAAAGATTCTTTTGGATAACCCACAAACAAACACTTGCCAGACTTATTATCAAATTTATCTGACTGTAGCCTTTTGACAAAGGAAGGGCAACCCTATACTCTCCAGTGAGATAATTTTGGTTTCTTACTAAACATCTTAAATGTGGTGGTATCAACCATTTTTAACGGAACTCTATTTAGAATATAAACAAAAGTCTCTAGTGCGAACCCCCAAAATAATTTTGTCAAGTTTGCAGAAGCCATCATGGTTCATACTATGTCTAGAAGGGTTCAATTCCTTCTCTCAAATACACCATTATATTAAGGTGTATGTAGTGGAGTCCATTGAGATAATATCCTATTATCTCTAAGATAACCTTGAAACTCTTGACTTAAGTATTCACCTTCTCGATCTGATCTTAGAGCCTTAATACTTTTGCCAAGTTGTTTCTCTACTTCATTCTTGAAGCATTTGAACTTTTCAAAAGTTTCATATTTGTATTTCATTAAATTCAAATATCCATATCGTGAATAATCAACGATAAAGATTATGAAATAGTTATAACCACCTTTTACTTGTATAGACATTGAGTCACATACATCAGAATGTATGAGTTCTAATAACTCTTTGGCCCTTTCTCCTTTTCCAGAAAAATGAGTTGTAGCCATTTTACCTAGTAAACAAAACTCACAAGTACTATAGGATTCATATGTATGTATGTATGTATGTATGTATGTATGTATGTATGTATGTATGTATGTATGTATGTATGTATGTATGTATGTATGTATGTATGTATGTATGTATGTATGTATGTATGTATGTATGTATGTATGTATGTATGTATGTATGTATGTATGTGTGTGTGTGTGTGTGTGTGTGTGTGTGTGTGTGTGTGTACGTATGTACGTATGCGTATGCTGTGTGTGTGTGTGTGTGTGTGTGTGTGTACGTATGCGTATGCGTATGCGTATGCTGTGTGTGTGTGTGTGTGTGTGTGTATTGATATACATACATCATATCACAAAATTAAAGTACTAGTTATAAATGATTAAAATTAATAATTTGAACAATAATAATAATCTCATAGCAACAACTAAATTATTCATAGCATAAATGACATATACATAAATTCTATTTATAGTGTCGCATGCTTTACTGATCATCTCATCTCATTTCCCTCATCCAACATAACAAAGATAACACAATAAATCCACAATTTTACCATGTTATACCTATAACAATTGTTATATCTGAAGATATAAGCAACTCATATAGTAACATAATATCTCCCGTCCTCTTTCTATTGAAACTACAAATTCCAACATCTTTCTCCCCAAATATCACCACAACAAATCATCATAGACCATCTCAACACTTCATCTTAATATTATCCTACAAAACTTGAGTTCATGGAAGTGGAAGGTTAAGCAAAAGTTACTTGTCTAAAGATTAGTTTAATTTAAGGGAAATATTTTGATAACTAAGAGCCCTTGATTACTTCAATGCTCAAGCCTCAACCTCCTTTGGATAGATTCCATCTGATCCAAGTGAAGGAAATTAATCAAGATGAACATGATTTTTTATCCAAAGGAATAAAAAGTATAAGGAAAAAGAGAAAGAAAAGAGAGAAAATGAGATTAGTGATTGAACTAAATTACCTTCTGGTTTGATCTTTGGGGTAGGAGTTTCTTGATTGATTTGATGTTAAAATCCAGAATATAGGAGAGAATTGTAAGAGTTCTTGCTTGTTTAGGGTGATTTTGAGTGATTTGAGATACTTGGAGATGAGTGGGATGTAAAAGAGTGAAAGTGTGTGTTCTTGATGTTCTTGAGAGAACAATAGAGCAAATGAAAGAACTGTGTGAGTGTTCTTGAAGTTGAAGTAGCTGAATGGTAAGTATAGTGGTAGTATTTCGGTTGGCTTGTTGTAGAGAGTTCCTAGGAATAAAAGTGGTATTTGAATTTTGAAATTGAAAAGGTGTTGAGTAAATGGTGGAAACTATGGTAATAGTGAGTTCTAATAGTGACCGAATGGAAGAGGTTTGAAGTGCTCTTGTGATGGTTCTTTCATCTACTAGGAATAAAGAAGAAAATTGAAGTGGTCTTGTGCTTTGTGCTAGGTGAAACCTTGCACTAGTTGAAGGCTAAAATTCTGGTAACATAAATTAAGGTTAAAAGCTATCTTAGTTAAGTGTTTAAAGGAGATATTCAAGGCTTTTACTTTTAAATTCAAATTAATTTGAATAGCGGAAAATTAGGAGTGTTTAGAAATGTTCTAATGGTGTTTTCAGTTGGCATAGCTAGGTGAAAAAAGATGAATAGCTTGACATTGTTAGGACCGAAATTATGAAGAAGAAGAAGAAATGAAAACTGATTATATACACCATGCTTGTTGGAAAAATTTTGCTTACTTGTGTATGGTAGTATGGAGTGTTTTGATGTGTTGGTTGAGGTTTTGAATTTCCAATCCAAAACACTTTGAAGGTAGTGTTTGAAGCTTGGTTTTAGGAAAATTTTGAGTCGTATAATGGCGTCTTGATCGGCTACCTTAGAAAAAGAAGTATGAAGTTAAAGCTGGTTCTTGGGGTCTAGTACTTGAAGAATAAATCCCCTCTTTTGCTCAAAATGGAAGAAGTTAATTTACAAAAGGAAGAATACACCCCCACTGCCTAGTTTCGGTCGCAAAGACGACTGATTAGCTAAGAAGATGAACCAGAAAATTCCTAGCTTCCTTAAGCATGATCAACAACAATGAAGTTTCCTTTGGAGATAAAATAGGTGTTTTAATTTTTGAAAACCAAGAATCTATCCAACCTCTTATTCTTCCTATGTTTCACCCTTGGTATTTCTAATTTGCTAAAATTCTGGTATCATGTGTATCTAGAATTGAGGACAAACAACTTAAATATGGAAGAATTTAAGTTGAGAGAAAATTCAAATTTAAAAAGGTTATGACATTAAAGCACGCATATAGGAATTGGAGATTTTATCCAAATCTCCTCAAGTAAGAAACTAAATCTTACATTCTAAAGACAATTTTCCTATATCTAGGAAATGCAAGAGGGACTTCAAATAGTAGTTGGGTTGTCCCAACTGGTTATGGGGATAAGAAAAGATTAAAATCAAAAATAAATTTGTAGCAAGTAGGATTTGAACTTGAGTCATCAAGAGATAATTCTCATACTTTAACCACTAGACCACAATAACTTTTGTGTTCTCTAGTCTAACTCAATTACTCCTATCTCCTAACTCCAAAATTTACCTAATTCCTTGAAGGATATTCTGACATTCCTTTCTTATGAATCTAAAATAAAAATACTCTCTATTTCTAACACACAATAAAAACGCATATAAATAATTTTAAATTCCTTCAAATTTTCATCTAGACAATATATGCACATATAATATGCCATGAAATGCAACTCTTCCCTCTAACCTAGGGTAAGCTTAGGTTAAATTTTATATCCTCCCCTCCTTTAAAGAATTTTATCCCAAAAGTCAGTATGTACCTTCACCATAAGTCGGCATATTTTTACTTCACCCATTCTCTATTTCCTTTATGGCATTCTGTGTGCCATGATGCTCCTATAACACTTTTACCATTGGTCTTTGCTTATTCATACTTGAATCTAAAAATATCGATAGACTTCTCTGTTGAGATTCGTGGACTCCAAAACGCGAAAAACATCTACGAATCTCTTTCGAGGATCCAAGTAAACGATTAAAAATATCTAAGATTTACAGAATTACCTTTTGTTTGGTGTAATCGAGATCCTTCGATTCTAATTATGCTGTTGTATGTGCAACCCAAACGATCACCAGACGCTGCAGTGTGCGAATGTCCTCTATCGGATACACACGGCGAACTGACTCGTTACCCTGAGAGTGCTAGCGCCTAGGGCTTGAGGGTTTTTTGTTTTTTTTTTTCCTAATGAATGGAGGCGCGAATATTTTCAACAAAACAGGGCTCTTGAGAAGACGGCTAGGGTTTTCTTAAAAAATTCCTGAACCTCTTAGAGTCCAATTCTAATAATATCTTATCATATTTTAATTTAAATTCAAATTAAATTAAAACTGATATAATAAGATTCTGCCATTATCTCGGTAATTTAACTAATTAATTTACCAAGCCAGATTCTTATAATCTGGACATTATCCAGATACATCGAATGTGGACATATTTCCAAATTCATTGTATCTGGTAAATTTTCTAAGTTCGATTAACTTAGACATATTTCTAGATTCATCAAATCTGGTTACCAGAAAAATAACCTAACAAGTTCGCTTATTGTGTGACCCTATAGATTCATTTAACACTGGCAGTATGCCTAAATCATATTTAAATAGCCCACAAGTTATAAGCGGTTTCTAGCAAAATATTATAACTATCTAGGTTAAATGAAGATCAGTGATCTTTTTTAACCAAACCACAATTTTATATTTAGTCCTTTTGTCACACGATATCCAGATTAAGCATAAGGCACAGAGCATGTCATCCTTATTAAGCTTAATCATTTATTTCTTGATTTCATAGTAGACTGTTCAAACAAATGATATCAATATCTTAGATTGATATATTTGAGCACGGTCATGCATTTTAACAGTCTAACTTATCAAGGGGCCCATGGATATCTCTCCCATAATTGAGAGGGACAAATTCCTTCACTATCAATCATATTCATCTCCTTGATTTATTCTATATCCAACAGTAGTCTAATTTATTATCTGGTTAAAGACAACTTTAGACAATGTCAAAATATAGAATTTATCAAGTAGGAAACTATGATGAATTTAGGTCGAAGGACTTTTAATATCATTATGGCTAGAAAGTACTTATGACATGTTCCATGAAGTACTCTCACAGTGGGTCATGTCCAATACAATGTTCTCTAACATTTATTTATATTTTGACTTCATATCCCAAATATTCATGACCAGTAAAACATAGCCATAAAGTCATAAACATACTAATCTTAATTTATTATTATTCCAATAATAATAATCGATCAGGGACATTTTTAGAATAGTCATTGTATTTATTGTTGGGTTTTACTATCAAGTCACATACTTGATGACCACAAAACAAAATGCACTATTCATGGAAAGGAAAACCTCATATTATTATATAAAACATAACGACAATAGTATAAGTACAAATTAACTCTAGGGCATATCCCTAACATTCTCCACACATCTCAGATTAGGAAGCAATACCACAGCTTGTCTTTTAGCACACGCCTCGCACCTCCATGAGAATTGACTCCTCTACTGATTAGAAGTTGATGTGTGTCTGCCAAGTTAGGCAAAGTCCAGTGAATGGAAAAATTCATGAGGAGGTAGGAAAAGGTCTCAACATAGAAAATATTAAACAGTTAAAGTAGAAGTGTTATAAGAATAATTAGGCATAGCATTGAGGAGTTTGATGAGAAGTATTCGCAAACATGAATGAAGTTCCTAAGGCCGCCTCAAACAGCCAAGTCTTGGGAGAGAACTTATGACAACAACAAAAGGTGACGTAAGTGATTTGGTAGGAAGAAGCTGAAAAGAAAAAGAAAAGAAACGAGATCACGAAAAGTGTGCCTTTATCTTAAGAAATTATAATAGTAATTTCTAATCCTTCCTTCAATGCATCCCTTCATGACGCTTTAAGTTTTCCCTCTGGCAGAGTAAGTACAACTGCATGCATGGTTCTTCTCTTGGACTCTTGGAGAGTCCTTTCATACTTCTCATCCCACTGTTTGCGACATATTTTCTATAGTCGAGTCAAAACCAATGCAAGGATTGGATATTCCCAAATGAAACTATGGTAATAATTTGCTACTACCATTAAATTCTTACCTTCCGTAATAGACTCAAGTAACCCCGAGTGACAAAATTCTACACCTAGTTGGATTTATCTTACCCTTAACCTAGGTTTCCACATGTCTTGAAAGTAAAGCTATGTTTGACCAAAATTCACACCTACAAAACTAGCCAAAAGTTCTTGCCCCTTATCATTACTACAACTCCTCTTAATTATTCCAAGCCTATCACTATCTTCACCACATATCATTCCTCGGGTAGATGTAATGTGGTAATCTTCATTAGAATCATAGTAAAAAAGCTTTTAACCTACTTAAATATCGTTCCACACTCATGACTCAAGTACACAAACCATTGTAGCTAAACAAAAATTCTTAATACTCTTTCTACATTAACTTAAAATTCCTTGCTCCTGATATTAAGCACCACCTTTTTTTTGCCTCAATTTCTCTACACTCAATTCCATCTAAACGATCTACGAAAATGAATTACTCTGTCTCCATAATTAAATTAAGCTCCTTATTTTAACCATGATTCCATGCCCAATATATTATCTTAATTCTCAAGGAACGTGCGAATTAAGTTTCTTAGTAGTTTACTTCCCAACCATAATTTCTCTTCTCAAATACAACCTATAAATTCCTCTTCTAAGCATGGAGAAGCATGTCTAATAATTTATATGCTAATTCATGACTATCACAATTTGAGTGATTAATATATTACTTCATATACAAATGCTTGGAGCTAAGATCAAAGAGCCTATTCCTATCAAAAATTTAAAAAAAAAAAAAAACTTACCTCGCAGTATCAAATCCTATGTCCTATTTGCTTGTCGCAAATACTTGGCCTTCACTTGCAGTCTCATCTTATTCCCTCCCATTAACTGCATTTGTGGCTTAGCAATGGTGTCCATAGCTGCAGCATATTTGTTTAGGAGTGGGATGTCAAAGTCCTCAGTTTGGCAAGGTTCGTAATCTTTCCGCTAGTCCCTCAGTTGCTACATCCTATTCTTGTTCATATCCTTCACATAAGTTAGGCGTAGTATGTTGCATTTGTCCAAACTTTGGTGGCGATAACTCATTATCATAAATGGCACTATTACAGACCACAGTTTTGTATCTTGGTGCCATCTTCAGTTACAACCACCCACTTTGATAAGTCAATATGGAAAAAGGGTCGTGCTCATGAGAATGCAAAGTCAATACAATGACAGCTTTTAAGTTTTGGTTTAACAAATGCACACAGTAATTTGCAAAAGAAAAAAAGTGCTCAAAAATTCTTCATCCAAATCCATCAAATCATACTTTTATAGAAAAAAAAAAATGGATACCCTATATGAAAACCTTATTTTGAATATTTAAATGTTTGCAACAAAGAAACAGGTTGTAATGGATAAATTAACAACTAAATAAATGAACAAATATAAGTCCAAATAAATAAATGCTAATCTTCTAAAAGTTCTTCCTCCCTGCTAGTCTAGCCATCACTAGAGGAATTAGAAGCAAGCTCCACCAACCAACCCTCAGTGTTCTTAGAGAAGTCTATCCCATGTCCACTCACAAACTTAAGAGAACTGCCCTTATTTTTGGGCCTATTGGAACTCTCTTCTACCTTCCCTTTTCCCTTCTCTCATGCTCTCCTAGCCACCTCTTGGAGTTTCTCCATAGCTATAGCAAGTCACCTATTTATCTCATCTATCTCTCTATCCAACCTGGCTATCTCATCCTCACACTTTCCAGTGATATCCCTACCTAGTGTAGGTGCAACCTCCCCTATGGGTGGGGTCATAGATGTCACAACTGACTTCTCATCCTCATTGTCAGTGTATCTCTTCTCCTTCCTCGCCATCAATAATGTCTATGTCCTTCTCTCTCTCGTCATTAGTATCATCCACCTCTTCACTGCTTTCATCATCGACGTTAGCTTCCTCCTCTCCGGCCACTCCTTTATTATTCGCACCAAGTATCTCTTTCTCACCCTCATTGTCAAAAACTAGGTCAATTACTAGTATAGGTTGATCTTGAAGGTGAAATACAGCAAACAGACACACGGAAGCAAGGAAAAAAATGCAGTAGCAGAAGAAAAATACCTTTATGTTTTCTGAAAACCGGTTGCTTAGGCTATCTTGATGATAGTTGTCCTTCAACCACTGGAGGATTAGAAGAAGAGCCTGGTGATAACCCCCCAAGTCTTCGACTTCTTCGCATTTGCTTGAACACTAAGCTTTTGATTTTTTAGAATATGACCACTGTTGGATTGTATGCCCTCTTAGACTAGGTTTCTGGTGTAAAATCGAATATTTTAATAAAAGAATTTATTTTCAGAAATTGTTTGTGAATTTATTTTTTGTATGTGCATGATTTTCATTTGGAACAAACTCATTGTGTTTAAATAAGTGATCCATGTGAATGGTGGTCTTTCACAGTAAGGTATGGATCATGGGTTATTTAACACATAAACATTTGTTCTTAGCCTATTGATGAGACTGGGAACCTCATCATGTTTAGGTTATTATGTTATGAATTCCAAATGGGGAATGACTTACCTTTAGCCAGTGAGTAGTCCACTCACTTCATAACATAAGCGTATTTTGAATACGTAGAACAGGACCTGTAGTAGTGGTTTCTCAAAGTACTATATGGAAGAAACCTAGACTACTACCGCTACAGCATGGACTAGTACTCTACGACTTGAGTATGAGTTGGTGGTCTGGCGAAGCTAGAAGCATATACTTTGATTTGCTATAGTTGAGGTTCTATCGTAGGGCTAATATACTTGCATGTTGGGTATGTGTAACTAGTTAGTTAAGATAGACTTATACAAGATATTTTCTGCACTATATCGCCCCTTGTGGTTTTTCGAATTGTCTAAATTATCCAGGGCCCTGGGAAACATGACTTGGATGTTTGCTTTAGGGTAGCTCCCTTGGAAAGTGGAAACACTCCAGGAAGTCGTAGATCATTAGACTAGAAGCCTAAGGATGGTAGATGTCATTTAGGGGGGTGTTAGTACACTTCTTCCTCTCTAAATGTACGGCGATGTGTAGAGGGGTATTTTAGTCATTTCACCTATAGGTCGGAGACTTTGCGAATGCAGAATTGTCCTTGGGGTCAATATTTCCTTATGGTGATATTAGGAAATATTTAAAATGCAAAATACAGCTATTTATATAGCAGGGGTATTTTGGTCATTTTAGCAGCCAAGGCGATGTGTCTTTTTGGTCCTCGGGATAGCCCGTAAGTCCTAAATATTTTTTGGGTTGAGGATTTGGTCTCAGTTGAAGAGGATTTTATTTTATTTTATTTTATTTTATTTTATTCAGAAAGTCTAATTTATTATTGGACTGGAATAAAATAAATAAATAAATAAAATAGGAGTTGAGAGAAATTAATTATCTAGTTTATTTGGTTAATTAATTATTCAGGGCTTAGGTCCAGTATGAATAATTAAGAAATTAACCTGGGCTTAAACTAGGAGAAATAATTAATGTTTAATTATTTATTGGGTTATTTATATAGGCCCAAGAAATAAATAATTAAAGATTAATTATTATGGTTCATATGGGCTCATTAATTATTTATTGGGTTACTTATGTAAGCCCAAGAAATAAATAATTAATATTTATTAATTTGGGCCTTTTGGGTCCAAGAAAAATAATAAATATTTATCTGGCCCAATAGCTTGGACCTTAGGGTTTTTTTCCAGATACGGTTAAAAGGAGTTTAGGGTTAGGCCAAACTGATTCTCAAGATAACATCTGGGTGTTTTGAAATCCCGGAGATATGTTTATCAGAGATTGAGAGACCTAGTTGAGGCTAACTTATAAAACAACTCTTTGTAAAAGGAAAAACCCTAATTTTTTCCAAGCCACACAAGACTCTCACGTCTCTCTCTAGCTCTCTCTCTCACGTTTCTTCTTCTTGGTTTCTCCTTGTTCTTTGTTAACCAATAGCGAGTGAACCAATGAGAATTGAGACTTTTTCTCTTTCCCATTGTGTTCACCAACTAGAGGTTAGGCTGAGGAATATCCCGAGAGCGAGAAAGCTAAGCGTTAATGTAAACAAGGCGAAGTAGAAGGCTAGCGGGTGTTCAACCGGAAGCTCCTTTAAGTGTGCAAAGTGAGGCGATTCCAGCCGTTCAATCTGTTCCTACGCAACCTAGGAGGGTTAAGGAACGCAAATGTATGATCTTCACGCTTCCGCATGGCCTTTATGGCTCGCGTTTATTTTTCTCCAGTTTTTTTTCGCTACAGAGCATGATTCCCCTGTTTCACATTTTCCCTCAACCACTGCCTATAAAGCTGGTGAGAGTTACGGGAAAGGTGATGGTCTTTTGTTCTTCTTGACCTCTCACTAACAAGCAGTATCAAGAATATCACTTCTCTTATCTACTCTTTGAAAATCGCAGAACACAGAGGACAAAATGAGAACGAGAGAGAGAATAATGAGAGCCAAAAAGAAAAAACTTATTTTCCTAATTATATGTGTTCTCATAAAAACTACACACCTCCTTCTAATTCGCGTTGTTTTTTCCCACAGATAACTAGTTCACTCATATTGGACTCTCATCGATCTTATCCAAATGTTATTCAAAAACCCACTACTGCCTAAAGACATCTAGCTAGGGTATATCACTATACCTGCCAAACCAATCCCTGGGATTCACTCATGGACCTTGGTCCAAGCTATTGGGCTACACTATTATTCATTTTACCTTGGACTTAGCAAGTCCATGAATGACTAAATAATGAACTTTAATAATTTATTCCTAGACTAATAAAAGCCAAATAAATCATTGACGGGCCTAAATAGACCGAGACAACTTCTCAAGCCTCATACCCAGTTTAAGTCTAGGTTAATTTCTATTATTCAATCTGGACCCATGCCCTAAATAATTAATTAACCAATTAAACTAGGTAATTGTTTTATTCTCTTTGGACTTTTTATTTTTATTCAAGCCTAATAAAAATTAGACTTTTTGAATAAAATAAAATCCTCTTCAAACAAGACCATTTCCTCAACCCAAACCTATCAGGACTTATGGGTTATTCCGACGACCAAAAGACACATCGCCTTGCTACTAAAATGACTAACACCCCTACTTTAGAAATAGCTTTATTTTGCATTTTAAATATTTCATAATATCACCATAAGAAAATATTAACTCTAAGGACAATATTGCGTTACCAAAGTCTCCGACCTACAAGTGTTTGACAAACATACCCCTCTACGTAATGTCGTACATTCAGAGAGGAATAGTGTACTAACACCTCTCTAAATGATATCTACCATCTTTAGACCCTAGTCCAATGATCGACGACTTTCTGGAATGTTTTCACTTTTCAAGGGAGTTATCCTAAAGTAAACATCCAAGCCATGTTTCCCAGGGCCATGGATTATTAAATCATTCGATTAGTCTCAAGAGGCTACATAGTATAGAAGCTATCTTGTACGAGTCTGTCTTAACTAACTAGTCACATATACCCAACATATAAGTATATTGGTCCAACGATAGAACCTCAACTATAGATATCAAAGTATACGCTTGTTAGGGGCTAAAATCATCATTATTTCCCTAGTTATTTCATGGTAATTTGAGACACTTTTAATATAAAAACTAGTCATATTCCTTTCTATTTGATATTTCACTTATAAAACTGCTTTTCTGTAATTTTATGCAAAAATAGGTGAAATTTGGAGCTAATTGAATAATTTTCCAATACAGACCCAGCCCCAGGCCAAGATGATGGACCTGGCGCCAGTCCTACACTAGAAGCACAGAGGGAAGCAAAGAAAAAAATAGACAAAATAGAGGAGTAATTGAAATTAGTTAAAAGAAAGGAAAAGGAAACAATGGCTCAACCAATGACAAAACCGCAGCTCACGGCTCAAGCAAAGAACAAAAGACAAAACGGGAAAAAGAAAGAAATCGGCGGGCCAAGGTGAAGAAAAATAATGAAACAAAGAAAAGGGGAAGAGGGCAAAAATTGATCATGGCCAGGATGTCTTACATCCTGGGAAGGATGCATGAAGCTAATCCGCGACTCAGTGAGAAGACAACAAAGAAAGGAGAAAGCTTCGGTGGCTCAGCAGTCTATTGCCTCGAGTGAGCCGACAGCAAAAGAAAGATGGATTTCGGTAAGCCATAGCTCTAGCAAGTCAGCTAGTTGGCTCAGTAGGAAAAAGAGGAAATGGCAACGACTCGGTGTGCTTAGCAGCTTGGCAGCTTGAAAGGCTTCAATCGACTCCCATTGCAACCAACAAAATTTTAGTGGCTTTTGCAAAATAATTCGGCTCAACAAATGTTAAGTTCTTCAGTGCAAAACGACAGCCAAGTTTCCAATTCTTTCACAACTGCTTTCTTTATTTTTATTTAGAATTTTATTAGGAAATTACTACATCTTTTTAGTTTTGAAGTTTTAGGAAATTTGTAAGCCTATAAATAAAGGCTATTTATGTAGGCAAAAGGTGTGTGCACAATGTAGAGACTTGACATATTTTTTAGATGCGCCACCAATATTTTCTGTAGAGAAATTACTCAAGGAGCATTGGTTCTTAGAGGAGTTTTCATTGAAAATTGAAAGGCTTGTCTATGAATGTTTATCTATTTCCTTTTTTTTCTTTTTCTTGAACAATAATGAGTTTAATTCTTTAATTGTATTTAGATATCATTTTTTTATTTATGATTTTGAGTTAATTTAGATCTTTGATCAATTAATTATTTTCCTTGGTTTTTGATTACTTGTTTTTTTACGAAATTGATTGGTTGATTTTTGTTATTAACTTTCTTGAAAAGGGGTTGATAATAATTTCAATTAATTAATTTCATATTTGTTATCTCTTAACTTGCTTGAAAAAATGGGTTAATTGTTAAGAACTTAGGTAATCAAAGGTAAGTTAATGATTGCTAGAATATGGATTCATTGTCTAATTTCATGTTTTAAATCACCTAGAATATAGGGGTTATATAAGGATTGATTTTAATGCCTCTTTTGGATAAGTTGGTTGAGACAAAATATGTTCACTAATTTAACTAGAAGATAGTGATTCCATGGACTGCAAACGAAGTGGGTTTATATTAAATCCTTCATGAGACCAAGATAATAATTGATTATGATATTTGCTAGATGATTCATGTCATGTTTTTTAGAATAATTACATGTTTTCCTCTCCATGAGTTATATATATATATATATATATATATATATATATAACTTTTATTTTTATTTTTATTTCTTTATTAAATTAGTTGATAGTTTAAACAATGAATGAAAAGGGACTAATGTGTACTTGTTTCTTTGAGGATCAATACTTATTAATTCTCTATGCTATGCTTGTGATTAGTATACTTACTCGTATGTGTATTTTGGAATGTTTTAATTAAAATTTGACTAAGGGGTGGATTTAAATATAATGATTTTTATACATCTAAAATTTACGCATCAAGTTTTTGGCAAACGAATTTATTTTTATTTTTATTTATTTGATTTTATTATTATTATTATTATTATTATTATTATTATTATTTTAATAGTAGTCTAATTTTTAATTTATGCATTCTTGTTTTAAATGTACTATGTTCATACATTCAATTGGGATAGTTTTATTTATTTAAGGAAAAAAAAATGGATTGGCCAGAGCTAACCTGGCGCCGAGCCTGAAAATTAGCCCGGGCGCTGGGCCAGCACGGCCAAACAGAAAACACATAACAATAACCAATTTTCAATTTTCTTTCTTTTAGTTTTTTGTCTTTTTTCATTTTTTTTTTCCTTACTCTTCTACCCAGATTCTTCCTATTTTGTCATTTTCTTCCTTTTTTCCTTTTTCTTTTTCTTTTCTTGTTTTTTTTTTCTCTTGTTTGTTCACGTGAAGCACCGACCCCGCCCTCCCAATTCTTTTCTTTGTGTTTTATTTCATTTGTTTCTTTCTTCTTTTGTCTTGTTTCTTGTATTTCTCTTTCTTCTTTGATTTCCCTTTTCCTATTCCTCCAAAATGATACTTTCGTTTCTCTCTATTTTTCACTCTTTTCCTTCTTCTTCTTTTTTCTTTTTTCTTCACACTGCTCTCCTTCTACTACGAATTATCCCCCAAGAATTCAAAGTTTTAAAGCTCATACGTTGGGGAATACATTGGTGCAAAACTCTCTTCATGTTAAGGTAGATTTTATCCTCTTGAATTTCTTGACATTTTGTATATGGATTTTTGAGGAAAAATTTACTAGACATAGACATCTATTTTTTGAGTTTATTTGGTGGTCGAAAAATGCATAGAATGGAATGTGAGTCTTGTGATTGCTTCTCAAAATTATCTATGCATTTTTTTTGAAATTTTTGCAAATATGTAAATCTTGGAAAATTAAGCCTCCTTGTGATATTTTGCTGTGTTGATTAAAGATGGTTGACATTGTGCTTTGGCTATCGACATAGGATATTCTCATTTTTTCTTGAACATTAAAAGTTTGGAAAAAAATTTCACTGAAAAGAGAACCATTTGCAAAGTGTGTTTGGTTGAGACAAAGAGGATCTTGTGATTCATTTGGAGGTCATGGTGGTCCATTTGGTGGTTCTTTTGGACAATCTGGAGTGCTGTTTGGAGGCTCTACTTCAAAGGGGTCTTAAAGGCTTTGACTTTCTCTTTTTCTTATCCTTTGATTTTTATTGAGCTTTTATCTTGTTTTCTTTCAATTCCTGTTTAAGCTTTTACTTATGTGTTCATTTTTCTTTTTGTAGGCTTATTTCACTGGCACTAATTCTTTCCACTTTTTGAAGGCTGAACTCTTGTCTTGGAGCTAATCTGCCTTGGAGAGTATTAGTTTATTTTCCCTCTTTACATTCTTGGTCCCTTGGTTATCTTTATTGTGATATTTTAGGCCATTGAGGACAATGTCCAATTTAAGTATGGGGGAGAGATTTAATATTTTCTCAAGTGCACCTTTGTAATTTTCAATGGATTTTCTTGACTATGGGAAAATTTTTGCAAATTGGTATGAAAGTGGTGTGCCTATAATAAGTTTATAATTTTCTCTTTCATTTTGGATATAATTTTGTCATTCAAATTGGTTGGATTTTATTGAGTAAAATTATGTATTAAGTTGAATATGTTAAGTCTTGGCAATTTATGTTAGTCTTGGTTACGCTTTAGCATTTGAATTTATTCTACTCTTCTTGTTTGGATATGGATGATGTAATGAAATATAGGAAGAGTTGTTGATTACTTCTTGATTCATGGTTTTCTAAATTTTTTTTACTTGGAGTTGTGAATAAGGATAGTGAGAATTGAAAAGAGAGAGAGTGTGTGTGCATTTTTCTTTTGGTAAGAATGAAAAAAAAAAATCAGAAAGCATCATGCTGATTTACATCTTTTGAATGATTAAGTGGTGATTCACATGTTTACACACTTTTTAGACATAATTTACATCTTTGTGGTGGAAACTTGATTTGCATGTTTAAAATAGTGTTATGGAAGGGGGGTCATGCATGTATATTCATTAGAAAAAAAATGAATGAAAAAAAAGCTTATTTTATTTGGAAAGAAAATACTTATCTCATTAGGAAATTGCTTAAGGGGGCCAATACGGTTGGTGGAAGAGAAGAAATAAGAAACATCACACTTTTTTTAGGCTAATTCTCGAAAAGCAAAGAAAAATTATAGGTGCCAATACTGTACGTGAAGGTAATGTTCATGCACTTGAGACTAAAGAAAAAAAAGAGAGTGATTTAAAAAAAAATTGATGAAAAAAATATGAGCGTCTTCTTATTTTGCTACTTAGAGCTTTGCAAATTTAATTCTATGAGTTTTGAAGTGGTTAAACAACTTGACTTGTATGATTTTTATTATCCATGTCTTGGCTTGAAGGGTGAAATAATTTTCTTAGACTAGAGTATAAACTTGTTTAACTTAATTTTGAGGGTCTTGATATATTTGATTTAATGTATAAGTTTACAAAAGTTTTTAAAGGATTGAATGAATAACAAATTTATATCTAATGTGGGAAAAAAATTATGGCTTTGTTATGGATGAATTTGAGAAGAAATAAATTGTTTTGAGTGCTTTATTTTTGTACTTTACTTGAGGACAAGTAAAGATTCAAGTGTAGGGGTATGTGATAGGGGCTAAAATTACCATTATTTTCCTAGTTATTTGATGCTAATTTGAGACACTTTTAATACAACTAGTCATATTCCTTCCTATTTGATATTTCACTTATAAAAATACTTTTTTGTAATTTTATGCAAAAATATGTGAAATTTGGAGCTAATTGAATAATTTTCCAATGCAGACCCAGCCCCAGGCCAAGAATATGGACCTAGAGCCGTCCTATACTAGAAGCACAGAGGAAAGCAAAGAAAAAATAGACGAAATAGAGGAGCAATTGAAATTGGTTAAAAGAAAGGAAAAGGAAACAATGGCTCAACCAAGGACAAAGTCGCGGCTCACAGCTCAAGCAAAGAACAAAAGACAAAATAGGAAAAAGAAAGAAATCAGTTGTAGTGCCCCACCTTTTTATCTTCGATGAGCCGCTATTTGTAATAGGATGAGAATATGTATTAATGGCCAGGACAGAAGATGATCGGTGTAATGAGACGAATATTTAGGTATAATAATATTTTGTCAGAATCTGGATGTAATTATTAGATTTTTTCTACCCTACCCTAAATCTTTGGAAGGCTACTATTATTGATAAAATAAGAATTTGAGGGTACGCTGAGAAGAGTAATTGATCAATGCGATGAAACGCACGTTTTGGTGGGAATTATGCTATCCAGGTCACCAGGGGCATTTTTGTAATTTTGATCACGCCTGCAACTTTGACCACAAATTTGACTCAATATAGGAGGAATTGAAGAATTTAAGTATTGCCAATGGATTCAGTAGAATTTTTGGAGTTGAATGGTGGAATAAAATATTTTTCCATTTTGGACCCGATTTTGGTCATTTCTGAAGAAAAAGGAAATCGTTGTTAAAAACGGTATGTGTGGCATTTTGTGATTGGCATCTCATGGACATATGTCAATTTAAGAGAAGTTTCATGAAGAGTTCATGCAAGATGCATGGAATTAAAGAATTACAGAATAAATGAAGAATGATGTGTACTGTTGTAATTGGAACACATCACTTATGGGTCCTTTTAATTAAGGTCTGTGCATTGTGATTGGCCAATACAAAGACCATGAGAAGGTGATTGAATGGCTGAAATTTGGCCAAGAAACTGGCAGCCATGCAAGAAGAAATGAAGGGAAATTTTTGAGGAGGAAATTAAGTGGTTGGTGTGTAAAATTGTGATTAGAATAGAGCTACATGAATTCCACCATATACTTAACTGATTTGAAATTTTCTTGGCTAAAAATGTGATGAGAATGGTGGTGGGAAGGCTGTTATACAGCCCAGAATTTCGGCAGCTTCAAGGGAAGAGAAATAAAGGGGAAAAAATCAAGAGAAAAAGGCTAGTGTGTGTTCTTGGTGTTCTATATGAGTTTGAGAAGTTCTTGGAGCAAAATCACTTCAAATAGCCACAAATATAAAGTAAAAGCTCACCTTTCTATAATTAAAGTTGTTGTTGGGTGAATGATGATTATGTTGATATGAATTTTAACATGAAAACATAATTTTCATGTCTTGATTTTGGATCAAAGCTAGGGTTTGTGACTTTTATGTATGAACCATAAATATGCTCATGTGTGTGCCGATTGCCTAAAGGTTTTTGAATGATTATGGTAGTTTGAAGGGTTGTTTCTAATTGAGGAGATGATGACCAAAGTAGAACAAAAATGGAAGTTACTTGGTTGGAAAAATGGATTATACTAGCTTTTGATTAGAAAAGGTGAATTTGTATTGAATAAGTGTGACTCTTGTGAGCTATAGGAATTTGAAAATCAGAGAATTAAAGATGGTTTGACGGAAAATTGAATGAATTAATGTTCCTAAGGTGTTAAAGGCAAAAAGAAAACAAAGGAAAGCATGAATAGTAGAATTGTAGCAAAATTACAGGTGTTATTTTTGCCCTATAGCATGTCACGGGAACCAAGAATCTAAAACAAGCCTATACAGGATTAAATTTAAGAGTCTTATGGTTGTTTTGGTATATCATGGAACCAAATCGGATTTGTGGATTGAAAGTTATTTGTAAAACAAAATCATATGTCAAGAAGTGAAATTCCAGAAAATTAGTCTGAAAATTGATGAACTTAAGGATGATTAATTGTGTGATTTTGGATGAAATGAATGTGAATTATGAAGTGAATCCCTTGTATATGAAGGGAAAAAGTATGTGGAGAAAGGAAAACAAAAGAATTGATCAAACGACAAAAAAACAACGTGGACGAAAGTTGAACGTTTTCTTTAACCGTCGGCCTCGATGGCTAACCGTCGGTTGTACGTCGGCTACCCGTCGGGCACGTCGGCTGAACATCGGATAACCATCAGCTATTTTTTGGCCAAATACAATTTGATCCAAAAATGATATTTGGTGTAAGTTTATCGGTAAATGGACAATGGTTTGTTGAAAATGATAGAAACAATGATTGAACGGCCTTAAATAGAAAAGAGTTAATTAGGACACGAGGTGAGTCCTTTTGATTTCTAAAACCTTTTGAAAGCTAGTGTGCTTCACTTTTTCATGAAATGCTATGTTTTATACCATTTTGAAAATCCCTAAATATATTTAAGATTTATCTGAGCAAGAATTGTTTTGCACCATTTTGGGCTTGAATAAACTTCATAATTGGCTTGAAAACCTTAATGTATGATTAAAGCATGAATTTTGTGACTTTAGTCCTTTTTGGATTCAATACTTAGGATTTTCAAAAAATGGTAATTTTTGAAATTGGGTATTCATTAATTGACTAGAATGCCTTATTGGAATATTTTATGGAAATGTGTTTGGAAACTTTGAATTTAATCCTCTTTTGGGATTAGAATTCTGAATTTTTTGAAATGAGTTCCTTTTAGTATCAGGTATTTGAAAAATGATCCAAATGTTCTTATTGGAATGTTTTATGAAAATCTTTGGAATCGGGTATTTAGTAAATGACCAAAATATCCAAATACCCAAATACCCTTGGGTATTCAAAAATCTTTGGAACTCTTGTGAACACTTTTCAAATCGGGCAAGGGTAAGATGACCCAAATATCCTCAGAAAGTTTTTTGGAATCAGGCATGGGTAAAATGACCCGAATGCCTTTGAAAATGACTTTTGTGATCAAGTACAGGAAAAATAACCCGAATACTCCTGGAAACTTATTTTAATGTGTGAAAAGAACTCTTTACCCTGTTTTGATATGGTTTTGGAAAATGATCTCTCGTAATGAGATTGACTTTTGGAAGACGACATTTTGATCCCAAAAATTGTTTTATTGGCATGATGTGTCTATGGAATGAATTGATTGGCCCTGCAGAGCCTATGGGAATTGTGATCTGACTTGCGAGTCAATGGGATTAAATTCTGAAAATTGTTATTTTGCCACCAAAATGTTTGTTTTGAAAATCCTACGAGATCAGATAACCTTCTGGCCTGATCAGTTAGAAGGGGTTGGTATTGGTAATGTTGAGTACTCAGTAAGAACTTTGATCTTTATATTAGCCCACATTAGAATTAGACGGCCCTAGTAACCTGGCCTAGTTCTAGGGATTGTCTTACTCCGAACGGGGTGACAAGACATTAAGATGAATCGTCCTAGCTTATAGTGAGTAAGATTGGCATGGGGACCCCTAGCTTATGGTGAGTAAGGTTGGTATGGAGATCCCGGGCTTATGGTGAGTAAGGTTGGTATGGGGACCCCTAGTACGGTGGCAAAAGTGTGCTACGGTACACTAGGTATGCTGCGGTATATCTTAGCAGAAGTATGTTGTGGTGTACTTATTCCGGCGACACATGGATTGAGTACTAGAGGTTGCGATCTCAATATAATGATATGTGGCACCAAAGGCAAGGACTGCGGGACTTGCATATAGGCCGACTTTTGGTTAGAGAAGTGCTTGTGATTTGAAAATCGGGGTAATATTTTGAAATCTGAAATAAAGTTTTCCAAAAATGATAGAGTTTTGAATAAACTCTTCTTTAGAGAGTTTTGGAATTGTTTTCAATGAATAAATAATATGCTATTCCACAAAAATTTTATGTACTCTGTCTTTTTTACTGATGCACTAGCACACAAGAGGCTCATTAGGTGATTTTTCACTCACATGTAGCTTTTATCTTATCCTTTTGTAAGATCTGGAATTGAGCATACCTATGGATAGGAAGACGATACCCTAGTGATAGCAGTTTAAGTCCGAACGTTTCCTTTTTTATAATGTATCTTATTATTGATGTGAAGCGAAATTTTTCTTGTATGAGGTTTTTTGTTATATATGTGCATGTGACAATTGGTATGGGTTGTTGTATGGATTTGGGCCTTGTATACTCTGTTGTTTTTGTTATAAAGACCCCTTATCTGGGAAACTGGATGGGGCGACACCCGGTATTGATAAGCTTTTGTTGTTACCTTTAGGAGGGGTGTTACATCGGTAGGTCAAGGTGAAGAAAAAAACAAAACAAAGAAAAAGGGAAGAGGACTAAAATTGATCATGGCCAGGATGTCTTACATCCTGGGAAGGATGCATGAAGCTGAGGCGCTACTCGGCTAAGCTGCAGCTCAGCGAGAAGACAACAAAGAAAGGAGAAAGCTTCAGCAACTCGATAGTCTATTGGGAGCCGACAGCAATAGAAAGATGGATTTCGATATACCATGGCTCAAGCAAGTCAGCTAGTTGGCTCAGTAGGAAGAAGAGGAAATGGTAGCGGCTCAATGTGCTTAACAGCTCAGCGGCTCGAAAAGCTTCAATCGGCTCCCATTGCAACCATCGAAATTTCAGTGGCTTTTCCAAAATAATTTAACTCAACAAATGTTTAGTTCTTCAGTGCAAAATGACAATCAAGTTTCCAATCTTTCACAACTGCTTTCTCTATTTTTATTTAGAATTTTATTAGGAAATTACTACTTCTTTTGGATTTTGAAGTTTGAGGAAATTTGTAAGCCTATAAATAAAGGCTATTTACGTAGGAAAAAGGTGTGTGCACAATGTAGACATATTTTTTAGAGTACACTACAAATATTTTCTCTAGAGAAATTACTCAATGAGCATTGATTATTGGAGGAGTATTCATTAGAAATTGAAAAGCTTGTCTATGAGTATTTATCTATTTCCTTTGTTTTCTTTTTCTTGAACAATGATGAGTCTAATTCTTTAATTTTATTTAGATATTATTTTTGGATTTATGATTTTGAGTTAATTTAGTTCTTTGATCAATTAATTATTTTCCTTAGTATTTGATTACTTGTTTTATTACGAAGTTGATTGGTTGATTTTTGTTATTAACTTACTTGAAAAATGGGTTGATAATAATTTCAATTAATTAATTTCATTTTGTTATCTCTTATCTTACTTGAAAAAGAGGTTAATTGTTAAGAACTTAGGTAATCAAAGGTTAGTTTATGATTGCTAGAATATGGATTTATTGTCTAATTTCATGTTTTAAATCACCTAGAATATAGGCGTTTATATGAGGATTGATTTTAATGCATCTTTTGGATAAATTGGTTGAGATAGAATATGTTCACTAATTTAACTTGAAGATAGTGATTCTATGATTGCTAAAATATGGATTCATTGTCTAATTTCATGTTTTAAATCACCTAGAATATAGGCGTTTATATAAGGATTGATTTTAATGCATCTTTTGGATAAATTGGTTAAGATAGAATGTGTTTCACTAATTTAATTTGAAGATAGCGATTACATGGATTGCAAATGAAGTGAGTAAATCCTTCAATGAGACCAAGATAATAATTGATTATGATATTTTCAAGATGATTCATGTCATGTTTTTTAGAATAATTATTTAATTACAGCTTTTTCTCTCCATGAGTTATATATATTTTTTGTTTTATTTTTATTTTTATTTTGATTTCTTTATTAATTTAGTTGATTGGTTAAACAATGAATGACAAGTGACTAGTGTGTACTTGTTCCTTTAAGGATTGATACTCGTTAATTCCCTATGCTATGCTTGCGATGAGTATACTTGTTCGTATATGTATTTTGGGATTAATGTTTTCATTAAAACTTGACTAAGGGATGGATTTTAATTTGATGAATTTTATACACCTAAAATTTATGCATCAACACTTCCAGTTTTGCCAAACCACCAACACATACTTAAGCCGTAGGATATAAGTCCACGTTGTAACAGTAGTAGTTTGAGTTTTTACCATATAGTACAATTAGAAACCACTACTATAGGTCCAGTTCTACTTATTCAAAATACGCTTATGTTATGAAGTGAGAGGACTGCTCACTGGCTAAAGGAAAGCTATTCTCCACTTGGAATTCATAACATAATAACCTTATCATGATGAGATTTTCATTCTTATCATCTAGTCAAGAACAACAGTTTATGTATTAAGTAGCCTGTGATCCATACCTTACTGTGAAAAATCTCTATTAACATGAATCACTTACTTAAACACAATAGGTCTTTTCTAGCGAAATTGTGCATAAATTAAGGTGTAAAAACACAAATAATTAATGAGAATAAATTTTTTAATAATTTATTCAAAATTATATTAGAAATACAGTCTTAGTGGCATACATTTCAACAAATCTAGCTTCTGCATATCGTTAACTCTACCCTCTGGCTCAAGGTCCTCAATTCCTATCTTCTCATTTTTTCTAGCTTCAAGTGGTACAGCTTTGGAAACCTCAACTTCCATCTCTCCATCACTGCTCTCTAACTCAACCATCCTGACCCAGGTTCTAACTCCCGGTTAGAGGAAAATAGATCCACTATAGGAATTGGGACAGGAGTACTACCACAACCTTATGGCTAATCTCATGCAACTAAGGTAAATCTTCTGTCCATTCTATAAACAAACAATATAGGTTAGTACTAGCTCAAAATTCTTTAAAATATAAAATCTAAAAGACCGCATAAGCCTAAACCTAGGCTCTTGATGCATATTTTTTTAGTATAGAAAATATTGCCAACAAATTACACAATTAATCAAGTTTTAATTAAAATGTCAACCACTAAAACCACACATACGGGTAAGTACCCATCGTATAGTATAAGAAATAGCAAATATCGAATTCACGAGAACTTAGGCTCCCACCTTACTTTACCCAAATATTTATTATTTAACAAATAAAATAAGAAGAGAATAAGAAGGAAAATAAATAAAGATAAAAATATATATAACTCAATTATGCAAATTCATGCAACTAGACAATTATCTTGAAAATATAATATTGAATCACTTAGCATTCATCACAATCAATTGTCATCTTGGCATCACGAAGGAACTTAAGTAAAATTCAATCGTTTCCCAAGTCATGAACTTACTTATGTAGATTCCACTTCTTTTCCAATCCATGGAATCATTATCCCTTGATTAATTTAGCAAATTTCCCATTCAAACCAAAGCAACCAAAAGATGCATTAAACTCATACCTCATAAATATGAAATTAGCCAATGATCTTATGCTCTACGTAAAATCAACCAATCCTTAATCACTTTAGTTCTTTAATCTTAACTTCGTTTCCCAAGTCCATTAAAATCTAACAAATATGAAATCAATGCAATAAACTTCTAACATCGTTTCCCAAGTTAATTAGAAGAAAACGCATCAATAACGAATGATAACAAGTAATCAAATACCAATGACAACAATAGATTGATAAAAAATTCCAGTTAACTTGAAATCATAATTTCCAAAATAACATCCAATTACAATCAAAACATTAAGCACATCATTGTTCTAGAAAATTAAACAAAGGATAAAAGATAGAACTCATAGACAAGTCTTTCTTCTTCTCTTGAAAACCTCCTTTGAACAATGCTCCTTTGAGTGGTGATTTTATCTTTGAATAATAAGTAGTTAGCTTGGATCCTTCAAATCACACTTTTGTCTTGTGTTTTTCTTGTTTAAATAGGCTTCTAAAAGGCTAAAATTTGTTCCCTAAGAGTCTTAGGCCTTGTAGAGATTAGAAAATACCAAAACTCTTGGGAAATTACCAAATCCGCGCATAATTGGAAAGCTCACCAACATTAGCAGATCAAGCCAGCACCAGCTCCCTTTGGTCGGCTGTGCCCTGGTTGTCCCAATCATGCTCTGTTTTTTTGAATAACGACACCCCTATTTTTCCAAATCAAGGCCAGCATTAGTTCCATGGGTCACGGTGGGCGCCGGCCGTGCTCTGACAGTAACAGTTTGTTCGTTTTTTTGTCATTTTCTGCAATAAAATCCAAAACACCTTTCTAAAGGTAAAATATCAAATATGAAGTAATATTCCTAGTAATTACATTAAATGTATCACAAAACACCCTCAAATAACTAGAAAAATATAGATTAATTTTGCCCCTATCAGCTCTGATACCACTTATAACACCCTACTACCTACATATTCTAAAAGAGGGGGGGGGGGGATATCACCCTATTCTTATGACAAAGGGTCTTTATAACCAAGTAAGAGAAAAATAAAAAAATATATAATGTTTAAAAACTTATTACAACCCAAAGCAAAAAAGAGTAAACAAATAAGCAAAACTCTCTAAGGTATAAATGTAACAAATCAAACTAAGATCTTCAAGTCTCAAGGAAACTCAACCTTCAAAGTAGGATCATCCTGAAAACGTGTTATAAAACGTGGTGAGAAAAATTTCTCAGTAAGTCCTGTGTGCACTCGTGTTAATTTAAGAAGTATTTCGTATATATAGTATTGAACAATTCACAACAAAAGTCTGCAAGTCCAAATGAATAGTTTTGAACAGTAAGTGGTGTTTTATTGGCATTTCAAATAAAAGAGTTCAACATTATTAAGAAATAAACTACTTGAATATAAGCGACTATGAAACCCTGTATTATGACTGCATATTGTGAAACCCTGCATCACAAAACAAGTGGATGATCGGCCCATTGGGTAAGACACTTCTGCATCTCTACATCCTAACTTATTGGTTATCTATTTTGAAAAAGAAACAGTCCACATGGACTGAGTTACTAGCACAAATTAGCTTGACTAACTAGAATTGTCACCTTATCCAGAAAGAGTTTTATCCCTCGATAGAGGCCTCCACCGAGAAACTTACCCTAGCCTTCCAAAGTTAGCTCTAACCAACCTACCTTTATTGAGTACTCAATGTTATGTTTACCCCACTTGGGATCAATTCGACAAAGTGAGTTACCTTGAAATTGTAATTGATACGTGTTTTTTAGTGTAGAAAATTTATTAACAAAGTCAACAATCAATCAAGCTTTAATTAAAATACTAATCACTAAAATCACACATATGGGCAAGTATACCCATCATATAGTATAGGGAATAGAAAGTATCGAACCCACAAGAACTTAGGCTCCCACCTTACTTTACCCAAATCTTTATTGTTTAACCAATAAAATAAAAAGAGATAAATAAAACACTAACATAATATACTAGAGAAAATCAGGTCACACAAGAAAATCTACAAGGATAATCGAGTAAGAACAAGGAGAAAAAATATGTAAATAGATATAAATCCTTGAATACATAATTAATTAGCTGTTCTCTTAATTAATTATTATATCGGCATCATGAAGCAATTAAAATAGATCCACTTCATTTGCAATCCATTGAATCACTACCATTTAGTTAAATCAATGAACATATTCTGTCTCAACTGATTTACCCAAAATATGCATTAAAATCAATCCTTACATAAATCCCTATGTTCTAGGCGATAATGAACATGAAATTAGCTAATGAATCTATATTCTAGCAATTATCAACTAATCTTTGATTACTCAAGTTCTTTATTCCTAACTCCTTTTTCCAAGAAAGTTAAGAGATAACAAATATGAAATTAATTAAATTAAAGCCACTATCACCCACTTTGGCAAGCAAGCCAACAAGAAGAATCAATCAATCAATTCCTTAATTAAAACAAGCAATCAAATACCAATCATAATAATCAATTGATCAAAGAACTAAAATCAATACAAAATCATGAATCCAAAAGAATATCCTCTAAAGACAATTAAAACATTAATCTCAAATTGTCAAGAAATTACAAAGAAGAGAAAAAGAAACCACTCATAGACAAGTAAACCTTCTTCTTCTTCTTTGAAACCTTCTTGAACAACCTCCTTTTCTTCTCTAAGAATTCTCTTTGGTCCTCTTAAATCTTGGTGTTTCTCTAGAAGTTCTATAAAATATTACAATAAAAATTCAAGAACTAGAACTCTCCTCTATACAATGTTATTCTCTTATATTTATAGGAGTTTAGGTTACAAAAGAGTGCCTACAAAAGTCCTTTCCCGTGGTTGAAAGAGTTCTCAAAAGAATCCAACTAAAATTGCCAAAATCTGCTTGGAAAAAGGAATTTGCTCATGCCTCTAAGCCGCCACTAACCATGCTCTATCACACTGGTGGTTTTTACCTTTTTCTCTCCTCCAATTCTGCATAAAAACATTAAAATACCTTTTGAAAAATAAAATATCAAATAGGAAGGAATATGACTAGTTATTTCATCAGATGTATCACAAAAAAACCTCAAATAACTAGGAAAATATAGGTGAATTTAGCCCCTATCAGTAACTATGGTTCTTAAAAGTCTGAGTTTAAAACCTGATTTAAGAAAATTTAACATTTTGTTTTGGAAAACCTTTGCTTGCATAAAAATATTTTGTTTTGACAAAAGATACAAAATATCCATAATTGCAACTCAAAGAATAATTTACAGTAAACACCAAATTTAACTTGCAGGAGTACTTTAGTTCAGTAAACATTTTAAGCAAGGACTTACTTGATTCTTTTATCTCAAGGATAAAATCTCCCGATGTCTAGATCAAAGAAACCTAGCCCCGTCTGGGGTAAATATAAAAAGCACAGGTTATTATTGGCCAACAATTGTTGTAGCATATATGCATAAACAAATATATAACTCTAAACTCCAGGTTTCACCTAACTTAGACAAATTCCCATTATCAAAGCATCATTACAGTTAGATTGGCAATAGCAAGTCAACAATCATTTGGTCCAATTATTATCTTTTATTCTTATCATAGCTTGTCAAAGCTTAAACTATAACCCCAAACACCAAGTACTTATAATCATGTATTCAATCTAATATTCACTAACAATTTCAATAACTTTATTTAACAGCAACATCCAAAAATATACTACCAGCACCGAGCATTAAGGCTAAACAATGTACTCTTTAATAATTCGTAAAAGAAAATAATTGTTTGTAATATAAAATAATAATTTTATAGGTAAAACAATTCATATCACATATAAAAACTGGTAAACTATATGTTTATGTTCTTTTAGAAATTAGTGACTAGTTAATTACGAGATATTAAAAATAGTAGTTTATTGATGCTAAATAATGGATCAAAAAGATTAATTAATACTTAAACTAGAGTTTTGATACCATTAAGTATAACACTGACAGAAAAAAATAATAATAATGATAACAATAATAACAACGACAACAGCAATAACAACAATAATAATAATATTATTATTATTAATTATATTAATAACACTACTAATAAGATTAAGAATAATAATAAGAGTAACAATAATAATATTAGTAATAATTAATATAATATTAATGATAATAATAATAGTTATAATAACAATGGTAGTAATAATAATGTTATTAATAATAATAGTGAATATCCATACCAACAATCTTTATCAATTAACACACATGTACAATTATATATATATATATATATATATATATATATATATTGATATACATACATCATACCAACAAAATTAAAGTACTAGATATAAGTGATTAAAATTAATGATTTGAACAATAATAATAATCTCATAGCAACAACTAGATCATTCATAACATAAATAATATATACATAAATTCTATTCATAGTGTTGCATGCTTCATGTATCATCTCATCAAATATCTCTCATCTAACATAACAAAGATACCACAATAAATCCACAATTTTATCATGTTATACCTACAACGACTATTATATCTTAAGATATAAGCAACTGATATAGTAACATAATATCTCCCATCTTCCTTCCATAGAAACCACATATTATAGAATTTTTCCCCCCCAAATATCACCCCCAACAAATCATCATAGACCATCTCAACACTTCATCTTAACATTATTCTGCATAACTTGAGTTCATGGAAGTGGAAGGTTAAGCAAAAGTTACTTGTTTGAAGATTGGTTTGATTTGAAGAAAATATTTTGATGACCAAGAGACCTTGATTGCTTCAATGTTCAAGCCCCAACCTTTTTTGAATAGATTCCATCCAAACCAAGTGAAGGAAATGAATCAAGATGAACATGAGTTTTGATCCAAAGGAATAAGAAGCATAAGGAAAAAGAGAAAGAAAAGAGAGAAAATGAGATTAGTGATTGAACTAAATTACCTTCTGGTTTAATCTTTGGGGTAGGAGTTTCTTGATTGATTTGATGTTAAAATCTAGAATATAGGAGAGAGTTGTAAGAGTTATTTCTTGTTTGGGTAATTTGGAGTGATTTGAGATACTTGGAGTTGAGTGGGAAGCAAAGAGTGCAAGTGTGTGTTCTTGGTGTTCTTGAAGTTGAAGCAACCAAATGGTAAGCATAGAGGTAGTATTTCGATTGGACTACTGTAGAGAGTTTCTAGGAATAAAATGTGGTCTTTGAATTTTGAAAATGAAAAGGTGTTGAGAAAATGGTAGAAACTATGGTGATGGTGAGTTCTAATGGTGACCGAATGGAAGAAGGTTTGAAGTGCTCTTGTGATAGTTCTTTCATCTTCTAGGAATGAAAAAGAAAATTGAAGTTATCTTGTGCTTTGTGTTGGCTGAAATCTTGCACTGGTTGAAGGCTAAAATTCTGGTAACATAAATTAAGGTTAGTAACTATCTTGGTTGAGTGTTTGAAGAAGTTATTCAAGGTTTTTAATTTCGAATTCAACTAGTTTAAGTAGAGGAAAATTCGGAGTGTTTAGAGATGTTCTAATGGTGTTTTCGGTTGCCATGCCTAGGTGAAGAAAGATGAACAGCTTGGTACATTGTGAGGACCAAAATTATGAAAAAGATGAGGAAGAAAGGAAAACTGATTATAAACACCATGTTTGCTGAAAAAATTCGAACTACTTGTGTGTGATAGCGTGGAGTGTTTCTTGGTGTTGGTTGAGGTTTTGAATTTCTAATTCAAAACAATTGGAAGGTAGTGTTTGAAGCTTAGTTTTAGGAAAATTTTAAGGTCCTATAATGGGGTCTTGATCGGCTGCCGTAGAAGAAGAAGGATGAAGTTAAAGTTGGTTCTTAGGGCCTAGTGCTTGAATAATAAATTCCAGCTTTTGCTCAATATAGAAGAAGTTAATTTGCAAATGGAAGAATGCACCCCTCCTACCTAGTTTTGGTCACAATGAGGCATATTGTGATTGATTAGCTAAGAAGATGAACCAGAAAATTCCCAACCTCCTTACTTAAGCATGATCAACAAAAATGAAGTTTCCTTAGGAGCTAAAATAGGTGTTTCAATTTTTGAAAACCAAGAATCTATCCAACCTCTTATTCTTCCTATGTTTTGCCCAAGGTATTTCTAATTTGTTGAAATTCTGGTATCATGTGTAGGTAGAATTGAGGACAAGCAACTTAAATATAGAAGAATTTAAGTTGAGAGAAAATTCGAATTTAAAAGGGTTATGACATTAAAGCACATATATTGGAAATGGAGATTTTATCCAAATCTCCTGAAGACGTGTTAGAAACTAAATCTTACATTCTAAAGACAATTCTCCTACATCTAAGAAATAATTTTGTAGCAAGTAGAGTTTGAACTCAAGTCATCAAGAGAAAATTCTCAAACCATAACCATTAGACTACAATAACTCTTGTGTTCTCTACTCCAACTCAATTACTCCTATCTCCTAGCTTCAAAATTTACCTATTTCCTTTCTCATGAATCTAAAATAAAAATGCTCTCTATTTCTAACACACGGTAAAAATGCATATAAACAATTTTAAATTCCTTCAAATTTTCATCTAGAAAATATATGCATATATAATATGCCAAGAAATGTAACTCTTCCCTCTAACCCAAGATAGGCTTTGGTGGGGTTTTACACAATAGGACTCACAATATCCATGTTTCATAGAGTGTCCATATTCAAATTTTTTTGAAAACCCCTAGCGAAAACGGTATTTGTAAAACAAAGGGACTCACCTCGTTTTCTATGTAAATCTTAATTCATGCTTGTTGGATTTCAATCATGTAAAAACAATTTATGCGTAGTGAAAATTAAACAAAATTCACGCAAAGGAATCATTCGTATGTAATTAAATGGGTTAAGAGAGGGAAAGAAAAATTCGTTACCTCTAAATCACGACTTTTAAATTTTTCTTCACGCCTGGATCCTTTTTGAAATTTGTTTCAAACACGAACCACCAAAACATTAAGGTAGGAATTTCTCTAACAATATCTACATGAGGATGTACTCGAGAACCACCAAATTTTCTATTAGAAAAATTTATTAGAGGTTAGGGTTTTAATTTGGGGAAGAAAACAAAAAAAGGCTATCGAGGCTTTCTGTTAATTTGAAGGGGGCATCAATTTTTTTGTCAAAATTCACAACATAATTCTGTGTCACTCAAACAAAAACCACACCGCACACAAATATTTCTGTGTGTGTGTGTGTGTGTGTGTGTGTGTGGTGTGTGTGTGTTTAACACAGGAATAGCTGTGTGTTTTCCTTAACCTCTTAGGAATCAATTATTTTAGCCTTTTCAATTATGGGCTTAGGCTTTTAAGAATTGCACACTGAACCTTTGAATTATAACAAGTTTATAATTCATCCATAAAAATTTAGAAATTGCAATTTAACCTCAACTAGTTATAACATTTTACAATTAGTCTATAATAATTATTTCTTCTCACAAATTAACCCCATAATATTATCAAATAATATCTTGAGTACTAATTCCTCTATTGTGTATGACGTATTAGGTTTTCTAGTCAATTGGTAGCTCACATGAATTAATTCTAATCATTATATAATTAATAATTAGAATTAACTTATTAATTCTAAATAAGATTAATTTTTTAATTTTTTAATTAATAAATTCATATTTAACAGATCATGAGCAGCATATAGCAATGCATCATGACCAACGAAAAGTTTAGAAAGTCAAATGGCTTGACATGAACCTTTTAATAGCAAAATATCACCATAATAAACTACTTTCATCATACTATATCTCGTTCGGTTTAGAGTACGAAATTAGTGCCAACTCCCACTAGAATATAATTAATTCTAGTTTGAATTTATTAGTACTTGATCTAGAATCCATTACTCAACATGTTTATTATTTGAAACTATTTTCAACACGTAGTTGTCTTGGTCACAAACTTCCTAAATAATGATTCTCTACAAGTGGTTGTGAGACAGGGGTTTTGACCAAAATAGGCACTTTTTGAAAAGAACGCCCAAAAATAGCCACCTTTTTCGGGGAACCCCCTAGAGGGGCACCTCGCGTTTGCTGCAAGGCCCTAGTGGACCTTGCATCCAGTAGACATAAAGTAAGATGCAAGGTCCATTGGGACCTTATGTCCAGTGCAAGGAACCCGCACCTGTGCCTAACACCTGTCCACTTAGCACACTTACCTCGTGTCTGCAAGACACTATATGCCAAAAAATCATCTTTCTTCTATTATAATTTTCCAAATACATTAAAATTTTTAAAATACTTTAATTACTTATAAAGTTTCATTCTAATGTATTTTTGAATCAAATTTGTATTATTATTTTTTATTTTGATAGATCCACAATAAAAAATTTTTTACCGATGAATTAATATTAATTTCTATTTTATCTTCATTTTTTAAATATAAATTATATTTTTAAATATAAATCTAACCATATTTTTTAAAAAAATCTATTTTTAGTTCATTTTTAAAAATAAATGATATTTTAAAAATTAGTAATTTTTAGTTTATTTTTAAGTCTAATTATGATTAGCCAAATTGTAGATATCATTTCCAAATAAAATTTAAAAGTAATGAAATAATTATAAATAGAGATTAAAATTTGAAAATATTATATGTAATTCATTCAAATTTAAATTTACTTTTTGAGTATAATTATTAAATAAAGTATAATCTGTAGTATTTTATTACAATTGATTATAAAGACTAATTAGTTACAAAACGTTTAAACTTTTCAAATGTCAATTATGTAAATTTATAATTTTCTTATAATTTAATTCAAGTAATTTATATTTTAACTGAATTCGAACAATCCACTATATATATTTTATTTAATTACTATTAAATATTATTCAACTGTCAAAAATATGTATTTAATTAATATAAAACATTTCAGTAAATATGGATTTAATTAATATTAAATATGTATTTAATATGTATTTAATTAATATAGATTTATATAATATTAAATATGGATTTAATTAACATTATAAAATATTTTATTAAAAATAGTTGAATATTTCATGATTATTTTGTGATTTTTAATTTAAAAAATGCTGTGAAAATAAAATCTAATTTTTAATTTAAGATTACGTATAATATTTAATTAAAGTAAATTTTAAATCTCAATTATGTACACCTAAAATCATCAAAATAAAGTATGAAAGCTAGTCCTACAATTAAATCCTCAACGGTTCCTCGGAGGTTGAACCCATCTTGGAGGTTGTTGTTGAGGTTATGCTTCAAGTTGTCCCTCATCTTGTTCTTCTATAACATATGATGGACTTACATCCTCCTCAGATTGCCCATGCTGTCTCTGAGAGTGTCCAATAGATGGACTAGCAACAAACTTCTCAACCAAAAATACATACCTAAGATCGAGAATTATGTACTGTGAAGTTAAAAATCATCAAGATTACCTTCAACCACTGCACCAGGCACATAATCATCTTTATCCACTGCACTTGGCATATAATCATTATCAATCGCTATAGGAGCATCTGGCAAATAATCATCTTCACCTCCTGTACAAGTGAGTAGTGATGTTGTTGAGAAATTTTGCCAACTACAACACGCCGACGTGCCTGTCTACCGCCCTATCTAATTGGTGGTGCTTGTCAAGGGACTTCTTGCAGAATCGACAGTATCAAATCAGAAGCATATGATCTTCTGGATAGTTGTATGACAAGCGAGTTTGGAAGATCTATTTCGCCACAAGCAGTTAATATACATCTGAAAATATCTAATATTCTTCCAACTACTTGTTAAGCATATGATGCATCAGAATATTGAGACACTTCATTGCCAATGTATAAGATCTGGTGCAGTGCGTCGGCATATATAAGCATTTTAAGGAATGTCAATAAATATATATATATATATATATATCACAATTTTATATATACTTACATGCACGATAAAAAATTTACTTACATATACTTTAAGTGTTAAACTACTAGATTGGTAATCTACGAAGTTCAGTTGTTGTATGGTTGAATTGCCAATCAATAGTCATATGCGAGTCTAATACCACGCAGCATAATTAGTTGAAACCACAGCTTGCACAAAAATGGACTATCCTGCCAAAATATATGCGTGGTGATTTATCCAGTTAGTACGGTAAAGGGCATCAGCCTCATCTCACCTAACAACAGCAGTCCGCATGTCATACTAGTGCAAATTTGACCCCATGTCAACAATATCAGGAATTGATTGTGCAATCCAAATTATCGTATGACTCTATCGGGGGCGATGTAGCTCTATCATCTCTTAACACTATAGTGATGTGGTAATTGCCCAGATTTGTTGCTTATGCGTGTAATACGAAGGTACTGATGCCAATATGTGCTCATTGTATAGTTTCCAAATAAACTATAGAAATAAACATTTTAGTATCAAATAATAAATAATAGTAATTTATAATACTTATATAATTGTGAATTCAAAGATATAATATTTACATAATTGTGTCGCATCCGATCAAACTGATCCATGAAGCAATCATCATATGCGTTGGGGTCTTTCTAGTGGACTTTTCTATGCTAATCCTCTAGGCGCATCTGGGGCAATATCCTCAACCAAACGTACTCTATCCGGTCTGGTAATAGGAATGCACTCTCAAGTCCACAACTATTGCAAAAGTCATAATAATTTAAGAAAAATATGGGCATGATTATTTTTTGCTAAAAGTAAAATAAAAAGAGTTTATTTAATTTTGGATTCCATTTCGTACCTAAATCAATAAAAGTGGACCACTGATTTAATGCGTCGTATAAGAAGTAGTGTTGCACATACAGTGAAACAAATGCGCTAGTGCTGCACTTCCCCAACTTAGTGTGCCAGCCAACTTAAGATTTCATATGTATCTAAGGAAGAGCAAAAGAACTCGATTCATGAATTTGTCTGAGAATAGAAATCCACCAAGAAGCTGCATAATGCGACACCTTACATGCTGTGCAATCATATTTGCAGTCGCATGTAGTAGGAAAGGGCGAGACAAGGCTCTTAAGTGAGTTTAACTTCAATCGAGATCCATCTAGGTTTGTGCCTGTGGGACAAAAATCTAGGAGCACGCCACACAGGTCTAGCAACTCTACCTATGGACAGTTGAACCCACAGCCAATAATTGGATCATCATCCATGCATAATCCAAAAAGAATCTCTATATCTTGCAGGGTAATAGTAGCCTCTCATCTTGGAAGGTGGAAAGTGTGCGTCTCCTAGTGCCATCTTTCTACTAATGTTGTAATCAATGGATGGTCAATTTTTATATATAGTAAACGAATCATCCCACTGAATCCAGTTATATCTCTAAGTTTCTCACACAGGGATCGAATGATCGAGCAACCCAAAAAGCACTGTTATTGCGCTTTGCATGAGGATGGTATCTTCTAACTGTCCTACCCAAATATGCAACGATTTATATATACATTGCAGGGTCAACAAGTCCGGAATAATAGGGTCAGGATTAACTCCGTCTAATGTAGACTAGTACATGGTATCCTAAAACAAGACAATAAAATTGTAATTTTATTATTCAAAAAAAATTAAATTGAAAAATATCATCATGAGACATAACTAAATGCATGAAATCAATAACTAAATGCATGTCAATAGGCATCCATAATATTAGCAACAAAATTTACAAACAATGTGATTACATATATTACAAACAAAAGTAGGGATTGATACAGCAAATCAAATGAGAAATATTACATCAGTCCTATGAATTAAACTGATATTACATATATAGTGTTTTAACATGAATCAATGGCACCGTGGTTGCAATTCCTCCTATTATGTCCGCTGCGATAGCATAAACCACATCGAGGAGGTAAATCAGTGCTACGCTCGTCCATTTCATTCTGAATACGCAAAGTTCGCAACTCAACGGCTCTTGAAATGGTGGGTGAATGGTGCCAAGCTAAAACCAAGATTGTGCTAATAATCCTCATGTGAAATAGACCTAAAGTATACCGTATAAGTCAATAGATTTTAGTGTTGTGTTATTCGATGACATGAGATCCCTAGGATTCAGCCCCAGTTGCTGACATGCTACAAATGTGTGGGAACAAAGTATTCCATATATTTCCTATTTGCAGCAACTGCATGTCTTGGTACCAACATTAACCTCGTACGAATTATTTTTCTTTCTATGCTCAAGATGTGGTGATACAATACTAAAAATACCCCGATCTTGATTAAAAGCCAACACATGATGTGTAACACCCCACTACTTATGCCCCTATTAAGGCTGGGGATGTCGCCCTATCCACAGAACAAGAGGTCTTTATAACTAGTACACACAAAATAAATGAAAGGAATAATTCAAAATTAAACTTATTACAACCCAAGCAATATATGAACAAGTTCAAAACATAAATGTCTGCTATTGTCTCTCAAATGAAACACATAGGAAAAATAACAATGAGTCTTCAAAACAAAGGCAATTCTCTAGTTAATAACCTTCAAAGCAGGATCGACCTGAAAACATGGTATAAAAGGTAGTGAGACATAAATCTCAATAAGCCTATATGTGCTTTGAGTGTTGTAGGTAAAACAGTTCATGTATGCAAGTTGTGAAATTTTCATAAAAGAAAGTACTGGCAAGCCTCAAATATATTTCACAAATGAAGAGTGGTGTTTTACTTTCCAAAACATACATGCGCACAATAAATACAACCACTCAAAAGAAGTAGGCATAGCACCACACTTCGTGCACCATGACAATATAATGATCAAAATGCCGTACTTTGTCCATACTGACACAAGGTAGGTGTACGGCTTACCGAGTGAGATATCCCTCCATCTCTACACCTAAACTTACCGGTGTCCACTCCGAAAATACACAGTCCACTTGACTAAACTTGCTAGTTCGGACTGGTATGACCTACAGAACTGGCATCTTATCCGGGAAGGACTCACCCTTTAGAGGTGGCCACCTACTGTGAGACTTACTCTAACCCTTTAAAGATTAGTCCTAACAGTCTATCCTTATTGAGTACTCAACGTTGTTTGTCCCACTTGGGAGAAGAAAGATCATACAATGATTCACTTGGAAATAACAATTATGATTTCCAAAATTCTTGCCAAAGTTAGGTTTTTACGAAAAGTTTAGCATTTTGTGTAAAATTGTTTGTTTAACTTTAAATGGTTTGCTTGATTGAAACGAAAAGAAAAATTGTCTATAATTGCCTTTACAGTACAAATACTCGTATACATTGAGTTTGACTTACCACGATAACTTTAGTCCAAAAACGGTTTCATGCACGAACTTACCTGATCTTTTGCTCTTCTTGAGTTCAAAAGTCTTCCAAGGTAGTTCAGGTTAACCTAACCCCGTGTGGGGTAAACACAAGGTATAAGATAACATCCAAACCATATTTGCCATAAATAAATAATTTCTAGTTCAACTAGTCACATCAATAACTAACTATGACCACAATGTCTTAAGCTTTAATACTAGTTGATAATGTAATTTGTAAAATAAAACTAGCTTGATAAGTTAAAATAAATGGGTGTTATAAAATAAATAATAATAAGTTATAGTTTCAAATAATAAATGATGAGTAATAGTGCTAATAAATAAAATTAGTGTTAAATAATGGATAATAATAAATCCTAAATAATATTGGTAAATAGTAATATTATAAATAATAAATTACACTTAATTATAATTAATATTAATAGATAATTAATAATAAATAAATTATACTAAATTTTTAATTAATAAATAATAAATAAATTTTAATATAACTAATATTTATGGATATAGATAAAAGTTTTAGTAAGGCTAACTAATATTATTAATATGGTCTACAAATTCATTTGATAGTAATTAATTCCAATATTTTATTATTTATTTTTAATAAAAAGATTTTATTTATTTAACTAATAAAATAATAATATTTTAAATAATCTTCTATTTCAAACCTACATAATGCTTTTCGAATTTTATAGATTAAATTGAATAATAGTACTAATTAAATTAATAGTAATAATATTAGTAAAAATAATTCTAGAATTAATAAAAAATAGTTCTTACAATAATTTTCTATTGTTAGAGAAAATCCATGAACATATTCTTACATAATAACATGTTAATCTATCTATGAACATAGACTTGAATTAACATATACTACAACATGGATGATCTTCTACTAGGCATAATATTATCTATGGCTTTATTAAAAAATAATATCATGAAGGCCTAATCAACAATGGTGGTATAATATCTAATATGCATCAAAACATCCATAAATCTCTTTAATCATGATGAAGATATAGTGATTCTAAAGTAAAATCCATAATGCACAACATTCATTTCAATTCCCATGTCTTAACTCCATCCCCTTCACCCACATACATATCCTCAACCCCTACTTTATTCAATCAACCTATCAACATCTAGGAGTCTTGATTCTGAGAATTAAAAAGGAGATTAAGAAAGAAATACTTGATTGACGCTCATTTGGTGAAGGATTCTCCTTGGTTAGTGAAGATCCTTGAGTGCTTGATGGCCTTTAGTGGTCCGAAAGTAGTTCATGGTTGATCATCAATATTTTAGCCAAGAGAGAGAGTGTGTAAGAGAGGAACAAATGAGAATAGAAGAGGATAATAGACGTTGAGTGGAAGAAGAAGAAGAATAAGAAGATTGTTCTTATTTTACCTTTTTGGTGTTCTTCGAATCTTCAACAAAAAAGGATGGTTTGATCCATTTGAAAGTTCAAATTTGTGTGTTTTGGTGTTATAAAGTGCAAAAATGAAGAATATAGGTTGAAAATTGATGATCTAGAGAGTTTATGAGTGATTGGAGGTGTTTGGAGTGGTTTAGGCTTGAAGATGTAAAGTGTGTGTTCTTGGTGTTCTTGGTATTTTGAAAGAGTTTGAGAGGAGATGAATTTCGTGTGTGTTTGGGATTGTGATGGCCAAATGGCTTAGACTAGGAGGAGCTTTTGGTTATCCAAGAATGAGAGAGAGAGTTTCAAATTTTTTTAAAATTCAAATTGAGAGAAAAGTGGAGTTGTTTGAGGTATAGGATTGGCTAATGGTGTTCTCTTGGAAGGTTTCTTGTTCTTTAGTGGTGTATGGCTGAATTAGCTATGTTCCAACCAAAGGATGGAGAGTTGTTTCAGACTTAAGGCTGGCCAAAAATAGCTATGAAATGGTACAGGATTTTCTAGTTTTATCAATTAGCTAAAGGAGTGTTTTAATGGAACAAAATCTAGAATTTTAATTTGAAGTTTGAACAAATTTAGGTAGAGTGAAGATAGGAGGTTTTTGAGGTATGATAATGGAGTCCTATTACTCAAGGTTGGTGGGGAAGCCAAGATGTTCAATTCATGGCTGTACAAGGGCCGAAATTTAGTGAGGTTTGCTGAAGCATTTCGGCCTTATCCTTGAAGAGACAAAGCTAGAAAATTTTCTGGAATTGAAGCTCAAGAACACTTGGAATTGAAATGGTTTTGAAGCAGAATTTTTAGTCCACTTTGGCTTGATTTTGCAGCTGGGCTTTAAGGGTGTTTGAAGGTCTTTTAATGGTGTTTTTCCAGCCTTCATCTTGAAAAAGAATAGACAAAGTTCTAACTGTTCATATGTTCTAACGGGTGGCTTCAAGTTCATGTTCAATGTTGCTAGTTTACTGAAAAAAAAAATTTGGTTTAGGATTATTTGTATAGCTTCGAAAATTCAAGGAATTTCCAGCCTTCATCTTCACATAAAATGATTCTTTTTCTTGCAAGAATTAGGTAGGAAAACTTGCTGCAATTTTTGAAAACAGCTTTGAAGGAAATCTGGAAAACGAAAATTCAAACATAGCTAAGATAAATATGAATAAAACTTAAGTGTGGGATTTGAACTCAAGACCTTAGAGATTAAATCACAAAGCTCTAACCACTTAACCACACTAACCCTTTTTTTTATTTTCTCAACCAAATATTCTTTTTGTCTAAACCTCAAGCCATCTTCCTATTTTGATCTCAAGCAAAATTACATTTTTACCCTTTCTACCCAACAAGCACAAATAAATCATTTAACCTATAAACCACAATTCTAAGGCATGCAAAATCATTCAAAAGGTATATTTTATGCATGATGACATGATATGCATCCCATCTCCCTTATTCTAGGGTAAGCTTTAGGTGGAGTTTCACATCCTCCCCTCCTTAGAAGAATTTTATTCCTAAATTCAGGCATACATTTATCTCAGGTTGGGGTACTTCCGCTTTACCCACTTTTCCGTTTCTCATGTGGCATCTTGAGTGCCATGATATTCCCATTGTACCTTCACCATAGGAATCTGCTTATTTCGAAGAGTCTTGATACTTCGGTCCAAAATTTTCACAGGCTTCTCTACGTAGCTCAAGTCGGGTTGCAATACCAACGGTTCATCATTCAAAAAATGTCCAAGGTCGGCATTGTACTTCTTTAACTAAGACACATGGAATACATCGTGTATTCCCGTCAACCCATCTGGCCAATCCAGTCAATACGCCACCGGTCCAATTCTTTCTTTTATTGAAAATGGTCCCAAATATCTTGGATTTAGCTTCTCACCTTTCGGATGCTTCAAAATTCCTCTATTCGGTGTCAACCTTAAGAACACACTGTCTCCTACTTGAAATCTAACTCCCTTTGCCTATTGTTCGCATAACTCTTTTGTTGACTCTAGGCCGCTTTCAACCTTTCTCTTATCAGCTTTACTTTATCTAACATTTCCTGAATGCAGACTTCTCCAAACTTGCTTATGTGTCCGTCTTCTGACCAATTCCAATATAGAGGTACTTGACACTTACGTCCATATAATGCTTCACACGAGGCCATTCCAATAGAAGATTGGTAGCTATTATAGTAAGCCTTCAATCCGTTTATCCCCGAAATCCAATACGCAAACTCTTAACATGTCTTCTAATATCTGAATAACCCTTTCTGACTGATCATCGGTTTGCGGATGCACCATTGTACTGAACTTTAGACTAGAACCTATTGATTCTTGAAACTTTCCCCAAAATCGGGATGTAAATCTTGGGTCTCAGTCGGACACAAAACTCGAAAGCACTCCATGCAATCTGACTATTTCCCGCACATAGGTTTGAGCTAACTTCTCCATTGAATCTTGGGTCCTTGCCATAGGGAGTCCGGTAACGAAGTCCATGGTCACCTCTTCCCATTTCCACTCAGGTATCGGTAACGGTTGCAGCAATCCTGCTGACTTTTTGTGCTCCGCTTTAACTTTCTGACAGGTCAGACACATGGAGACATACTTAACCATGTTTTTCTTTATTTCAGGCCACCAATAAGCCTTTTTCAGGTCTTGATACATTTTTACCTCACCCGAATGAATGGCCTACTTGTTTTTATGCGCCTCCTCCAAAATCCTATCCTTCAGCTGATGCTCATCAGGTACACACAAACGATCTCAAAAATACATCGCTCCCGTTTCATCCTGTCAGAAATCACTGCCTTGCCGTTTAAGCTCTTTATCCCTTAAAAGTTAAAATTCTGCATTACTTTGCTGAGCTTCGATGATTTCCCACCTTAGGTCCGGTATCAATCTCAGATAGCTAACAATAATCCTCTATTCTTGCACTTCTGTCCTTCTATCCAACACTTCTTGGACTACTTGAATCTCCTGCACTCTCAATTTGGCCATTTTGACTTCACGGCTTAAGGCATCAGCAACAACGTTAGCCTTTTCGGGGTGGTAGTTGATAGGACAACGATACTCTTCCAAAAATTTCTTCCATCTCCGCTATCTCAAATTCAAGTCCTTCTGGGTGAAGATGTATTTCAGGCTTTTATGGTCGATAAACACTTCATACTCGGCTCCATACAAGTAATGCCGCCATTTCTTTAAAGTAAATACAATGGCAGCTAGCTCCAAATCATGCGTTGGATAGTTGACTTCATGAGGCTTCAACTTTCGAGAAGGATAGGCTATTACCTTCCTATCCTACATCAATACTACTCCCAAACCTTCCTTTGAAGCATTAGTATACAAGCGTAAGGTTTATCTTCCTCTGGCAAACTCAACACGGGTGCTGTCATTAACCTCCACTTCAGCTCTTGGAAACTCATTTCGCATTTCTCATTCCAGAAAAAGGGTATGTCCTTTCTTAACAACCGGGTCATAAGTGATACTAGCATTGAGAACCCTTTAATAAACCTCCTATAATAGCTGGCCAGTCCCAAGAAGCTTCGAATCTCCGTGATGTTCTCTGGTTGCTTCCAGTCTGAAACTGCTTCAACTTTTGCTGGGTCTACCCTAATTCCATTGTTGTTTACCACATGGCCAAGGAACGACACACTATCTAGCCAAAATTCGCACTTGTTAAATTTGGCATAAAGCTTGTGCTCTCTTAGCTTTTCCAATACCAACTTCAAATGTTCTGCATGATCCTTGGGACTCTTAGAGTATATGAGTATATCATCGATGAACACCACCACGAACTATCCAGGTAGGGTTGGAAAACTTGATGCATCAAATCCATAAACACTGCTAGTGTATTTGTTACCCCAAAAGGTATCACTACAAACTCGTAGTGACCATATCTTATGTTGAAGGCTGTCTTGGGAATATCCTCCTCCTTTATCCTTACTTGATAATATCCCTGCCTCAAATCCAATTTGGAATAACAACTGGAGCCTTGCAACTAGTTGAACAGCTCGTCAATTAACAATAAAGGATACTTATTCTTGATAGTCAGATTGTTCAACCCCCGGTAGTCGATACATAACCTTAAGGTCCCATCCTTCTTCTTCAAGAATAGCACTGGAGCTCCCCAAGGTGACGTGCTAGGTCTTATGTAAACTTACTTCACCAATTCCTCTAGCTACTCCTTTAATTCCTTCAACTCCACTGGTGCCATCTGATATGGGGTTTGGGATACAAGTTTCGCTCCTGGAATTAGATCAATGGTGAACTCAACTTCTCAGTTGGGAGGTAGAAAAGTGAGTTCCGTAGGAAACACATCGGGAAAATCTTTTACCACCTTGGTATTTTTGAGGGTGCACTGATCCTTCAACTTGTTTATCACATAGGCTAAATATCCTTCACATCCTTGCTTTAACAATTTTTGGGCTTTTGATTCAGCTATCAAAAACTTCAACTCTTTTACCCACTTGCCGTTGAACTCCAGCACATTGCATCCCGATCTAATGAATTGGATGGACTTATTCTTACAGTCTATTTTAGCCCTATACTTAGCTAGCCAATCCATACCCAAAATCAAGTTGTAGTTTTCAATAGCTAAGACTACCAAATCTCCCTCCAAGCTTTCTTTTCCCACTTCAATCTTATAATTCTGCACATACCGATCCGCTTGCACCATTTTCCCCAAGGGCGTACTCACCAACAAGGTAAAAGGTAGTTCTACTCCATCCCAACCCAAATGATATACACAATTCTTGTTTAAATAGGAATGAGTAGATCCAGAGTCTATCCATACATTAACAGAACAACATTGGATAGTAAACGTACCATCTACCACCGCTACATCTACTCCAACTTCCTCCTGGTTAAGAATGAAAACCTTCGTTTTCACTTGCGGGTTCTGAGCTCCACTTCCGGAGTCTCCCACAGTATTAGCTCGATTGGCTCTTGTGGTTTGGGACGAGTTTCCTTGCCTGATTCAGAAAAGTTTTGGGCAGGCATTTCACAGATGAGTCGGATTTCTGCAATTGTAGAATTTCCGCTCAGCTCTCTTGGACCAACAATTCTTCTCTACATGACCCTTCTTCCCGCAGTGTCGGCATGATGGAAGATTCTGTGCAGGACCAACTGGTGCCGTTCGTACTTGCTTCCCTCGGTTCTGCCATTACTAGATGGTAGGTCACTTATTGGGTTAATGCCTTTGAAAAGGTTTCGGCGGTTGTCTTGGTGCAAGAAAGGTCTTGGTACCATCCTACTTCAATCCTCGTTCTCAGTCCGGGCCGCTGCGTCCACTGCCCCCGAATAAGTCGTTGGTAGAGAAGGTGCCAAAGCCCTTCTCAACTTCTGCCTCAATCTTTGACAAACTGCCTTGTTCGGTTCTGCTCGGTATCTACCAGCCTTTTGCAATATTTTGACAATTGGGTAAAATGAGCAGCATATTGAGCCATAGTCATGCCCCTTTGCTTCAAATTTTGGAACTCGTCTTCCCTTTTCTCCATTATCCACTGAGGGATATATTCCACTTTGAACGCCTCCATAAAGTTAGCCCACATCCAGTCTTGATCTATTATTTCCCAGTCATCTTGGACTCACTGCCACCATGCCTAAGTTAGGCCCCTCGGCTTAAATGCAGCAAATTTCACCATTTGCTTCTTGGTGTACTGGAGTGTGGCAAAGATGTCCTCCATCTGCTCCACCCACTGCTCTACTTTCTGGTATTGCTCAGCCTCTCCCAAGAAGGTGGGAGGTTGAAACTTCAGAAACCTCTCCAACACTTCATCTTCCCCCTTCGAATTCCTTCGCTCAGACAAGGTTTGCAAAATCTCCATCATTTTGTGGAATGCTTGCCCCATAGTCACATTGACAAGTTCTTCAGATCCTACTTCCTACTCCGGTTCATTCTCATTTCCCCGATTTGGTAATGACAATTGAGTTGCATCAAACTTCGGAGTCACGGGTTCTGCCTCAGGAACCCTTCTGCTGAATGTTGCTGCACAATGCTTTGGTGCCATTGTAAACCATGCCCCAAATAATGAGTTTATGCATCAAAGTTTAAGACATTTAAATCGAGCATGCATTCACATTCAAACTTAAGCAAAAGCAAATTAGATGTAAGTTTTGCATAAAGAATTACATTTTTCAATATTAGAGTACACCAAGGTATTCTTATTTGAATAAATTTTGAAATAAAGCATTAAATATAAATGAACCCCTAGCACAGGAGTTTATTGAAAGCTGCAAATAAAACTTCTTAAGCATAGCAAAACTTAGCCCCTCTAATCCTCATCAGAATCTCCGGTGTCAGCATCAAATAACCATCCTCTAGTATTCCTAGAAAAATCCATCCCTGCACCATTCACGAACTCATAGTCCATTGGCTCCTTCTCGAGTCTCCTACAGCTCTTCCCAATTTAAACATGGTTGGGTGGGGGTACAAAAAAAGGTCTAGGTGGAGATTCATAGTCTATCTCCCCCGGGTCATCACTATCAGCAAACAAGTCAATCATGGGGCTAGGTAGGCATGGAACATACTCCATTCAATTTTCTCATCCTCACTATCGGTAACTAAGTCTATTACAGGTATAGGAGGTGACTCAATAATTTGAACTTCATCATCATTGCTCTCTTCTATGGGTATGACTAGTTGAGGTGCGGGTTATGGTGCAAGTTGTAGCACTGGTAAATATTCCAGGTTAATAGGGATTGGTATATGCCATTGCTGCTCCTTCCTTACTGTTCTAATCATTCTAACCATCCTACAGCATAAACAAGCTAAATTAGTCAAAAGATTTTAATCCTTATTGAAACAAAGCACATACTATCAATAATTATCTAAACCTAATCTCTGATACCACTTGTAACACCCCACTAGCCATGCCCCCATTAGGGTTGGGGATGTCGCCCCTTCCATAAGACAAGAGGTCTTTATAACTAGGGCACACAAAATAAATGAAATGAATAATTCAAAATTAAACTTATTACAATCCAAGCAATACATGAACAAGTTCAAAAAATAAATATCTACTATTGTCTCTTAAATGAAATACATAGGAAAAATAGCAATGAGTATTCAAAACATAGGAAATTCTCTAGTAAATAACCTTCACAGTAGGATCGATCTGAAAATATGGTATAAAAGGTAGTGAAACAAAAATCTCAGTAAACTACGTGTGCTTTGAGTGTTGCAGATAAAACAGTTCATGTATGTAAGTTGTGAAATTTTCATAAAAGAAAATGCTGGCAAGCCTAAAATAAATTTCACAAATGAAGAATGGTGTTTTGCTTTCCAAAACATATATGTGCACAATAAATACAACCACTCAAAAGAGGTAACCATGGCACCACACTTTGTGCATCATGACAATATAACGATCAGAATGCTACACTTTGTGCATACTGACACAAGGTAGGTGTACGACCAACCGGGTGAGATACTCCACCATCTCTGCATCCAAACTTACCGGTGTCCACTCTGAAAATACACAATCCACTTGACTGAACTTGCTAGCTCGAATCGATATGACCGACAGGACTAGCATACTATCCGAGAAGGATTCACCCCTCAGAGGTGGCCACCTACTAGAGACTTGCCCTAACCCTTCAAAGACTAGTCCTAGCAATCTATCCTTATTGAGTACTCAAAGTTGTTTGTCCTACTTGGGAGAAGAAAGATCATACAATGATTCACTTGGAAATAGCAATTATGATTTCCAAAATTCTTGCCAAAGTTAGGTTTTTAGGAAAAGTTTAGCATTTTGTGTAAAATTGTTTGTTTAACTTTAAATGGTTTGCTTGACTGAAACGAAAAGAAAAATTGTCCATAATTGCAGTATAGTACAAATACTAGTATACATTGAATTTGACTTGCCAAGATAACTTTGGTCCTCAAACAATTTCACGCACGAACTTACCTGATCTTTTGCTCTTCTTGAGTTCAAAAGTCTTCCAAGGTAGTTCAGGTTAACCTAACCCCGCTTAGGGTAATCACAAGGTATAAGATAACATCCAAACCATATTTGCCTTAAATAAATAGTTCCTAATTCAACTAGCCACATTAATAACTAACCATGACCGCAATGTCTTAAGCTTTAATACTAGTTGATAAAATATTTTATAAAATAAAACTAGCTTGATAAGTTAAAATAAATGGGTGTTATAAAATAAATAATAATAAGTAAAATTTTCAAATAATAAATTATGAGTAATATTGCTAATAAATAAAATTCGTGTTAAATAATGGATAATAATAAATCCTAAATAATATTGGTAAATAGAAATATTTAAATAGTACTATTATAAATAATAAATTACACTTAATTGTAATTAATAATTAATAGATAATAAAGAACCAGTGAAATTAATAATAAATGATTTAAACTTAATTTTTAATAAATAAATAATAAATAAATTTTAATATAACTAATATTTATGGATATAGATAAAAGTTTTAACAAGGCTAACTAATATTATTAATATGGTCTACAAAGTCATTTGATAGTAATTAATTCCAATATTTCATTATTTATTTTTAATAAAAAGATTTTATTTATTTAACTAATAAAATAATAATATTTTAAATAATCTTCTATTTCAAACCTACATAATGCTTTTCGAATTTTATAGATTAAATTGAATAATAGTACTAATTAAATTAATAGTAATAATATTAATAAAAATAATTCTAGAATTAATAAAAAATAGTTCTTACAATAATTTTCTATTGTTAGAGAAGATCCATGAACATATTCTTTCATAATAACATGTTAATCTATCCATGAACATAGACTTGAATTAACATATACTACAACATGGATGATCTTCTACTAGGTATAATATTATCTATGGCTTTATTGAAAAATAATATCATGAAGGCCTAATCAACAATGGTGGTATAATATCTAATATGCATCAAAACATCCATAAATCTCTTTAATCATGATGAAGATATAGTGATTCTAAAGTAAAATCCATAAGGCACAACATTCATTTCAATTCCCATGTCTTAACTCCATCCCCTTCACCCACATACATATCCTCAACCCTTACTTTATTCAATCAACCTATCAACATCTAGGAGTCTTGATTCTGAGAATTAAAAAGGAGATTAAGAAAGAAATGCTTGATTGATGCTCGTTTGATGAAGGATTCTCCTTGGTTAGTGAAGATCCTTGAGTGCTTGATGGCCTTTAGTGGTCCGAAAGTAGTTCATGGTTGATCATTAATATTTCAGTCAAGAGAGAGTGTGTGTAAGAGAGGAACAAATGAGAATAGAAGAGGATAATAGAAGTTGAATAGAAGAAGAAGAACAAGAAGATTATTCTTATTTTACCTTTTTTATGTTTTTCGAATCTTCAACAAAAAAAGATGGTTTGATCCGTTTGAAAGTTCAACATTATGTGTTTTGGTGTTATAAAGTGCAAAAATGAAGAATATATGTTGAATATTGATGATCTAGAGAGTTTACGAGTGATTGGAGGTGTTTAGGAGTGGTTTAAGCTTGAAGATGTAAAGTGTATGTTCTTGGTGATCTTGGTATTCTTAGTGTTTTTTAGAGAGTTTGAGAGGAGATGAATTTCATGTGTGTTTAGGATTGTGATGGCCGAATGACTTAGACTAGGAAGAGCTTTTGGTTATCCAAGAATGAGAAAGAGAGAATTTCAAAATTTTTTTTAAAAAATTCAAATTGAGAGAAAAGTGGAGTTGCTTGAGGTATAGGATTGGTTAATGGTATTTGCTCTTGGAAGGTTTCTTGTTCTTCAATAGTGTATGGCTGAATTAGATATGTTTCAACCAAATGATGGAGAGTTGTTTCAGACTTAAGGCTGGCGAAAAATAGGTAGGAAATGGTAGAGGATTTTCTAGTTTTATCAATTAGCTAAATGAGTGTTTTAATGAAATAAAATCTGGAATTTTAATTTGAAGTTTGAACAAGTTTAGATAGAGTGAAGATAGGAGGTTTTTGAGGTATGATAATAGAGCCCTAGTACTCAAGGTTGGCGGGGAAGCCAAGATGTTTAGTTCATGGCTGTACAAGGGCCAAAATTCAGTGAGGTTTGCTGAAGAATTTCGGCCTTAGTCTTGAAGAGACAAAGCTAGAAAAATTTCTGAAATTGAAGCTCAAGAACACTTGGAATTGAAATGGTTTTGGAGCAGAATTTTTGGTCCACTTTGGCAGGATTTTGCAGCTGGATTTTAAGGGTGTTTAAGGTCTTTTAATGGTGGTTTTCCAGCCTTCATCTTAAAGTAGAATTGAGAAAGTTCCAGTTGTTCATATGTTCTAACGGGTAGCTTCAAGTTCATGTTCAATGTTGCTAGTCTGCTGGAAAAAATTCTAGTTTGGGATTATTTGTACAGCTCCGAAAATTCAAGGAATTTCCAGCCTTCATCCTCACATAAAATGATTGGTTTTCTTGCAAGAATTAGGTTGGAAAACTTGCTGAAATTTTTGAAAATAGCCTTGAAGGAAATCTAGAAAATTTTCCAGATTTTTAACCAAAACATGAACAAGATGAAGATGGAGTTTTGAAGGAATAGCTATGGTGTTTCTTCTTGGAACCTCTACCTATTTTCCCTCCTTACTTTCGGCCATATGTATCCCACAAGAGCTGAAATTTTTGAAATTCTAAGCTAGGGAATTATCTCAGAATTTTTATCATTAAAAATAGATTAAAGAATCAAGAGTAGTTTAAATTTCAAAGATGTTAGGACAAGGCTCACAAAATTAATGGGGACAAGAACTCTTCTAGAATTCTTTCTAGGACAAGACCACATGGTCATAACATTACATTGTATCTTCCTTAAGACAACATTCCTATCTTTAAGGAATGTAAGGAAAACAAAAATTCAAACATGGCTAAGATAAATATGAATAAAATTTAAATGATGGGATTTGAACTTAAGACCTTAGAGATTAAATCACAAAGCTCTAACCTCTTAACCACACTAACTCTTGTTTTTATTTTCTCAACCAAATAATCTTTTTATCTAAACCTCAAGCCATCTTCCTATTTTGACCTCAAGCAAAATTATCTCTTTACCCTTTCTACCCAACAAGCACAAATAAATCATTTAACCTGTAAACCACAATTCTAAGGCACACAAAATCTTTCAAAAGGTATATTTTATGCATGATGATGTGATATGCATCCCATTCCCCTTATTCTAGGGCAGGCTTTAGGTGGGGTTTTACATTTGATGTCTCCTTTCTTTCATCTCATTCTTCACAAACTTTGCCCATATCATCAAAAGAAAGTGACGTCAATCATGATTAGCCTCCTGTCTTTGGTCGTTGAAATATTACCTTTTTTTTAAACGATGACTGAACAATAACCTTGATGGGTAGGGCACGTATACCTTTGACGACACTGCTGAATGATTTTGCCAAATTAGGTGCCATATTACCCCCCCCCCCCCCAATGTCCATCGTCATAAGTAAGCGTCCATTACTCCTTCAGAATCAAATCCAACCATGCCTTCACTTGTGGGTTTAGCAAACTAATTTCTTCTATAATCTTCAAAAATTTACGCTTTTTGCTTTGATTCCCAACTGCGTACATCTACTTCTTCAACTGATGATGCCTGAACTTTATATTAAAGCTGCTTCGGATTGTCTAAGACAAAATCTATGCACTATCGTTAGCTCTTACCAACAGAGTAGTCGCTAAATAGTATTCACTATCCCAATATGTATGTCGGATATTAAATAATTTTTTTTTATCCTTTAGAACATACGCTCTAAGTAAGGACATAAACCAACCTCAACTGTCATTAGTTTCTTCGGCAATGACTGCAAATGCAAAGGGTAATATATGATTGTTGGCATCTTGACCCACTATTGTTAAGAGTTTTCCCTTATATATGCCCCTAAAAATGTCCCGTCAATACTGACCACCAGTTTCATTTGAATAAATGTAGTAATACAAGGTTTGAATGACCAAAAAATATATCCAAATATCTTTGCCCCATTGCTATCCATAGGTAAGAAGTGCCACGCCACAAGGGTACCTAGATTCACATCTTGTAAGGCTTGCGTATACCGTGGTAGTTGTGCAAATAAAGAAGGCCAATCTTCATAGACCATCTCAATATCATGGCTGTGTACATTCCATCCTTTCTTGTAAGACGGGGTAAAATGCAATGTGTCATGAATATGGCTATTTATCTCACTCACCTTAATTTCCAAATTATTGCGAATCATTGACAAAATATTCTTCACCATAAATTTCGCACTCATATTGTGATGGTTTCCATCTATTGTCCGGACTAAACAAATGTACTCTCCATGCCATCAAGTAATTTGCTATAGACCATAACATTTCTTCTTTTGTGCACAGATTCGCCAAAAACAGGGATGCTTCAAAGTTGAATTTTTACACTCAGCAACCCATGTTGCAGCCTTGCTTTCTTGTACAATAAACTCATGACCCATTCTGACAGATCACGACCGAACAGCCCAAAGTAACTCATCCTTATTATTGGATTCTAACAATAAGTCCATCCTACTGCTATTTATCACTATTCCATTAGCTTCATTTTCTATTTCTTGAGAAGTATTATAGATTGAATATGGTGGAATATACAATCGGTCCGGTTCAGCAGGTGTATTAGCAAGTGTTGGAATTCGTGGACTCCTAAACGCGGAAAACATCCACGAATCTCTCCCAAGGACCCAAGTAAACGATTAAGAAGATCTAAGGTTTAAGAATTACCTCTGATTGCTGTAATCGAAATCCTTCGATTCTGATTGCGCTATTGTACGTTCAACCCGAGCAATCACCAGACGCTGCAATATGCAAACGTCCTCTATCAAATACACACCGCGAACTCACTCGATACCCGGGGAGTGCTAGCACCTAGGGTTTGAGAGGTTTTTTTTTTTTTCTCTTCTGGTAGAGAATGGCACGAATATTCTCAACCGAAAAATTGGACTCTTGAAAAGACGGCTAGGGTTTTCTTAAAAACCCCCGAACCTCTTAGAGTCCAACCCTAATAATATCTTATCATATTCTAATTTAAATTCAAATTAAATTAAAACTGATATAATAAGATTCTGCCATTATCTCGGTAATATAACTAATTAATTTACCGAGTCAGATTCATATAATATGGACATCATCCAGATACATCGAATGTGGACATATTTCCAGATTCATTGTATCTAGTAAATTTTCTAAGTACGATTAACTTAGACATATTTCCAAATTCATCGAATCTGGTCACCAGAAAAATAACCTAACAAGTTCGCTTATTGTGTGACCCTATAGGTTCATTTAACACTGGCAGCGTGCCTAAATCGTATTTAAATGGCCCACAAGTTATAAGCGGTTTCTAGCAAAATATTATAACTATCCAGGTTAAATGAAGATTGGTGATCTCTTTGAACCAAACTATAATTTTATATTTAGTCCTTTTGTCACACGATATCCAGATTAAGCATAAGGCACGGAGCATGTCATCCTTATTAAGCTTAATCAATTATTTCTTGATTTCATAGTAGACTGTTCAAACAAATAATATCAATATTTTAGATTGATATATTTGAGCACGGCCATGCATTTTTAACAGTCTAACTTATCAAGGGGCCTATGGATATCTCTCCCATAATTGAGAGGGACAAATTCCTTCACAATCAATCATATTCCTCTCCTTGATTTATTCTATATCCAATAGTAGTCTAATTTATTATCTGGTTAAAGATAACTTTAGAAAATGTCAAAATATAGAATTTATCAAGTAGGAAACTATGATGAATTTAGGTCGAAGGACTTTCAATATTATTATGGCTAGAAAGTACTTATGACATATTCCATGAAGTACTCTCACAGTGGGTCATGTCCAATACAATATTCTCTAACATTTATTTATGTCTTGACTCGATATCACAAATATCCATGGCTAGTAAAACATAGCCATCAAGTCACAAACATACTAATCTTAATTTATTATTATTCCAATAATAATAATCGATCAGGGACAATTTTAGAATAGTCATTGTATTCATTATAGGGTTTTACTATCAAGTCACGTACTTGATGACCATAAAACAAAACTCACTATTCATGGAAAGGAAAGCCTCATATTATTATATAAAACATAATGACAATAGTATAAGTACAAATTGACTCTAGGGCATATCCCCAATAGCAAGTTGTTGCATCACAGAAGGATCGAGAATCTATTCTTCAGCATCGCCATCCCCCTCATCCTCGTCAGGAGTATCTTTCACATCAGGCCCATCAATATCTAATATTGATTCTAAACCATTCACAATCGCCTCCAGAGCACCTACCCAATTAGGCTCTCAAGCAACCCACTTATCAACTAAGGTTACATCTAATTGAACATCTATACCCATAGGTGAAAACAATAGCAAGTTGGGCTATGTTTAACTAGGTTGAATGTCGATATAAAGTGAAGGCGTAACAAACTCTATCGAGATTGATAGGTATAGATTGTTGGGTCCAACAATTGGGGTGTCTAGAACAAATGTAATATAAAAGGACTGAAAAATTTCGGTTAGGAAGTATGCAGGATTATTAGGGTGAATAGATATAGGTACATTTAAATCAATATTAGGCATGTTCACTAGAGTAGCTGAGTTCAATAATTCAGTAAATGACGCATTAACAAGAGTGGGGTTGTTGTGCTCTAGAATATCTGTAGTTGTTGTATTTGAAATCTGTACAATCTCATGATGATCATGTAAATTAATTGGTTGTCCCTTCACAGTGGATGCATAGTACCACAAACTTTCTATATCTTCGGCATCCGTTACAGAAGTTGTTGTAGACCTTATTGCAATACCAACAATAATATCTTCTCTCATTATGATATGCAACTGAACAGTAGACATGTCAAATCCACGAAATGTATATATTTTGTTAACTAAACCGAGGTAAATAACTCAATTTTTAACAATCAACGCCTTGCAATAGGGATTGTTAAAAAAATTGACATGTGGGGTATGCATAATCTTACAATCCCAATATAACCATAATCTAATAGGTTATTCCAGTGACATTATGCCTAAACAAATCCCGAATATTTTTCCTATTAAAGAAAAATAAAGTATGTCACAATCTTGAATTACTATATAAAACCAATATCATCATTCTTCAGCACAAACCAATCCAAAACAGCACAATATATTGTGCAATCCAATATCAAATAAATCAATTAATCAACACAAATCATCAAAAACAGAATACTATTCAAAATATAGATTTTTTATCATGCACGTGAAATTATGTTAATCCGAATTTTTATTATTTGAGTGTAAAAATTATATACGTATAATATATAAGAATTATTTCATATAATATTTTAGATTAGTTTATATATAGAGAAAGATAAAAAAAAGATACCTTTTTAAATGTTTTGTTTACATATTTTTTATTAGTTTATATATTTGTAATTTTTTGTTTAATTTTTATTTCAAAAGATTTATATTCCAAAAATTTAGAAAAGATAAAAATTTATTCATGTAGTATTTATATTTTAAATTTAATTTGTATTTGAAAAAAAAATTGACCTTGAATTTTTTTAAATTTAAATCAAAAAAATTTATTTCGTTGCAAAGAAATTGGTTGAGACAATTTGTTAATATTTTCATTTAATTCAAATTGGTATTTGAAATCATTTAAGTTCTCAATTTTATTACAAGATAGAAATTTAATTCCTATAGAATTCACGTTTAAAATTTATTTTGTATTTGGGAAAAAATGAGGATGTGCTTAGAATGGGGTTCTTTTGAAAAAATATTCTTTTTATTTTAACAAAAAATATATTTAGTGTAAAATAAATTTTAATTGTGAAATATTAATAATTATATTATACGCTCTAAACAGATTAAAATATTAATTTTTTAATTTAGAAATCTTTTATAAAAATCAAAATTATGGATTAACATATATGCTAATTGGCTAAAACCCCATAATTCAAGGATTGTGTATAACCCATAAACGTTAAGAATTCCTTACACAAAAATACCAGAAGATTTTTATAGGCTCTCATGACAGGGTAGAATAAATATGAGATTTACTACGAGACTACTTTACTTCATTTTATACCCACTATCCGCATATTAAAATCATTCATATATACTCATTTATCACAAACCAAAGCCATTTATACATATTCATCACAACACAACACAATACAAACCAAACTAACAATACAGTAAAATTTTGATTCTATGCACAAATCTAAACTATTTATGTATAATATACATATTGGTAAATAATTCAGTAAAGTCTCGAATACAACATTTTGCTATAATTCAACATAAAATCTAAATATTGTAATAATTTAAAATTTAACAAATACATAATTTAAGTACTCTAGCAGTACTTTAATAAAAAAAACTGTTTTATATATGGAGAACTCTGACAATGCTCTGGCAAATAGAAATTCTGATAGTAGCTGTTCACGAATGGTATTACTCTGAAAGCAACTCTCACAAGCTATCAGAATCTGACAATAGTAAAAAAAAAAATTATTTGAAAGAATTAGAGGACCACGAATCAGAATAAGGTAAAGAAGAAGAGCACAAAAGAGTTGGAATTAGAAGAACGCAAAGAAGAAAAGAAACAGAGGAAATTGGAATGCAAAGAAGAAAGTCCCTCCAAATGGTTGTGGCATCGGTTTATATAGATGAAGAAATGAGAGATGTGAAGCCAATATGCCTAGCCCTCTCAATTTTCCTGTGAAGTAAAGCCACATGAAGAATCAAAGATTCCCCTAGGAATCTCTGAAAAATTCATATAACCTCGTGTCTGTGATGCCTCGTGTCTCCCAGACACGAGGTCCCAGCATTTCACGTAGATGTAATACTGCTTTTTTACACCGGCAACAGCTTTTGACTTCCTTTTTGACCGGTCAAGATGCCTGACATGGTGTTAGGGATCAAGCAATCCTTGCATCCAGCAAAGGCAAGGTACCCCTTGCAGGGGGTACCCTAAAAAAGGCAGCTATTTTTAGGCATCCTTTTCAAAAGGTTCCTAATTTGGTCAAAAACCTTAAGATATACGATCCTACTATTAGGAGTAATAAATCCTTTATTGACCCACTATTCATCCCATTAGTGGTCCCAATAAGACTTCGAAGATTACAATCAAAATACAATGCTTAGCAAACAAAATACCTTGGAAATCTCAAGTTTAAAGATACTTGCACACTTTCTATAATAAGATTCTATCACTGGCACTACATAGTTATCCATGTGATTATCTCAAGATAGGTCATCTAATGAACTTGTTCAAATAACAAGTATCTACGTGTTAACTTTGAGTATCACAAAACTCATGGATGTGAGAACCACCGTTTGATCTAATCATGATGTATAACACATGCTAGTCTTTGCACATTAACAATGTCCTATCTAATTAATACTATGACTAGGGATAATTTAAGCACAAGTACTACATAGTGTGGTTGAAATCTCACATCATGATCTCTATCATAATTTTCTCTACATTATACCATGTAATTAGGACTTTATCTATCAATTTAATACATATACATGAAATGATTAATTAAATTGAAAGATAAATAATGTATTTTATTAATAGATGTGCAAAATACATTGTACAAATGATTAGTTCTAGAGCACAACTCTAACAATCTCTTACTTGCACTAAATCCAATCATTTATATATCTAATACCAAATGACAGAACATAACTATCACGTTTTGTGAAACCCCAGTCAAAACCAACCTTAGAGTAAGGGGGGTTGGGATGCATATCATATTTTATTTCATGGTTAAATATATTTTCATATGATTTTTATGTGTTTTGGATTCGGGTTTTATTGTCTTGAGGTCTTGTTGGTGAGTATTGTGTGAGAAGGGCAAGATGGTAATTTTTGCCCGAGGTGAAAATAGGGAGATAGCCTGTGGATTGAATAGAAAATAATTTTCTAGTGAAAATATCAACAAGAGTTGTTGTGGTGTAGTGGTTAGAGCTTTGGAATTAATTCTTGATGTCTTGGGTTCAAATTCCATTATTAGAGCTATAGCATGATTAAATTTTATTTTTGCTTCGGAAGTATCATTGTCAACCTTAGTGGTGTTTGGAGTAGGGTAGAGATGTTGTCCTATGAGAGACATGATAGGAGTCTTCAAATCCTACTCTTTTTCTCTACACAAAAATTCTAAGGGGAATTCATTTCCTCTTGATCCTTAGTTTTTCCTAATTCTCAATTCATTAGTTTGTTCATTGTATTCAAGCTAATTTTATTTTAGAAAAATTCTAGCAATGTGTTGTGGCTTTGAAGGTTCAAAATGTCTTAGTAAAAGACATCATATGGACCGAAACAATGGATGAGGGGGAAATATTTCAAGTGAATTAAATTCTTTAGTGAACTTTCTAAAAATTCACTCAAGCTAGGTTCATTTTCCTTTGTACATAGAACTGAAATTTTTTCAGCTTTGTGTGCTTTCAAGGTGTCGAAATTCTTGACCATTATTCCCTCCCAAATGCTTCCAGAAAATGGCCCTTTTGATTAGCTTAGAATCTGGATTTTTATGGCTATTTTCAGACTGCACAAAGATGGTGCAAAACCAGAAAAAAAAAATCCTATACAAATCGCAGCTTTGGAGGTCCAAAACCAAGTTGTTTTCTTCCAGTTTTTGTACAGCACCCTAGCCATGTTTTTCCTCCATGAAGTAGGCTGGAAACCAGCCTTGAATACCCGAGAAATTCCCCTTCAAACTCTCTGCAAGATGGCTGGAAATGGTAGCCGAAAATCTGCCCAGAAAATTGCTGTTCAGCGAAAACTGTGCAGGAAAATTTTCCAGCTTTGGTTCATATTTCTCTTCTAGCCGAAACTCCATCCTTTTTCTGCAAAAACCACCCTTAAACCTCCATTAACAGAACTCCATTGTCCTCCCAAATTTCTGCACGAAAATCCAGCCATAGATTGCCTAAAAGATTTCCAAAAATTTCTGCAATCATACCTTGATTTGGATACCAAAATTCCAGCTACCATGATTTAACAACTTTCCATAAAATATACCTCAAATAACCAGACCTTCTCTCCACCATTATACTCCATAATTTCTGCCACCCTAAGCCTCCTTCAACCAGCTTTCATTCAACCAAAACACTGCCCAGAAATTCGTCCATGGCAGATCTCCAAAAGCTCTCCAATAATCAAAGATATTCTTGTGATATCTAGTTTCCAAATTTGCTTCCCAAAAATATTCTTCAAGGATTTTAACAACTAGCCTTTCCTTTTTCCTTCCAAACTATAAAAACCATCTTCCTAAACTCTACAAATAGTTTGGCAGCCCTAATCTCTTCAGAATTTCGGCAGCCTCCATCCAAGAACTCTCTATTCTCTTCAACCTCAAGAACACATGGTACACCAAGAACACCTACTCCTTCCTTTCACCTAATACCTCTCCAAATCACTTCAAACTACCTCTAAAAATTCCAGATTTCATCTATTCATTGTTGTGAGTCCATCCGTACCATTTTTAACATCAAACTCCAAAATCCAACTTGCACTTTTGGATCAAAAACCATAAATTTCTGTTAAGGTCAAGAACACCTTCAAGGTAAATTTATTCTAACAACTTCATCTTCTCCAATCTTGATCTCTAGTGAGAGCCTATGTGAATAAACATGCTAATGGTCTCTCTCTCTCTCTCTCTCTCTCTCTCTCTCTCTCTCTCTCTCTCTCTCTCTCATGGCCGAAAATTCCCCTCTCTTGGCCAGATGACTTTTTCTCCCATGAACATGCTTTCGCCATCTCCCATGGACAAAGTTAGACATCTAGGAGTTGAGATCTACTCTAAACTCCTTCAAGGCATTCATCAACCAAGTAAGTACCTTCAATCTTCCTTTCTAAACTCTAGATTCATGTCTCTAGGATGATGATGATAGTAGGTGGATGGCGATAGGATTTAAGTATATATATATATTGTTGAGATTGAAGCATGAATATATGTATGATTGTGAAGGAGATGGGATTTATGCATGGAAGGATTATCTTGGATGATTATATGATGATTTGAGGTTGATGCATGTCATAGGTAGTATTTGTGATGAAGTATGCTAGAGATTATGTCACCTTTGGTGAATAGGATTTATATTCATGTTGGATTATTGAATCCATGATCATATTTATGCTAGTAAGGATTAGATCATATTTTGACAAATTGAGATCTATGCTTGTATGCATGATTTGGATGATTTGATGAATTGAAGAGTTTTATATGTTCATGATTGTGGTTAGCTATAGGAATATGATCATGATCTAGTTGTCCCTAAGCTAAATTTTATTTCATTAATAAAATATTTAACAATATGATTTTTCTAGTAAAATTTTGAAAACCATGGGAAAATGTGGATTTGGTCTTTTATATAAAATAGTGATATTTTAGTCAAATAAGTAATAGTTTTTGCTAGAAAAATAAAATATATAGATATTATAATATCAAATAAAGCCTTTTGTAAAAATAATCATAATAGGTAAAATATTTATTATTAAAATTTAATTATTATCTTTTAATCAAACCTATTAAAATTTATTTATTATTTTTCAAGCATGACTCATTAAAATTTATTTTCAACTAATTTTAACTATCAATTATTTTCTAGCAATTAATTATTAATAAATTATTATTTTACCTAGTACCACCTAGGACTTTTCATCAAATAAACTCTAAATTATTTTAGCAAGATTTAAACCTTCAACATATTGTACCTAATTTTCCAAACTCTAGTTATTTTAATATCAAACTAGATTTATTTTATAAACCCCTTTTATTTATTATCGAGCCTTAAAGCTTGGAACACTAGGGACATGATTGTAGTAAGTTGAGTTAGCTTTATTTGTGAAAATGAATCTTGGCTTGAGTTTGATTGTGGTTTGTATTTACCCTATGCAGGGTTAGATCAGCTATTGGAGACCTTTGTTGTGGGCAAGGATCAGGTAAGCTCCTGCATAAAACCTGTTTGATGCAAAAATGATTCTTTTTATGGCAAGCCAAATGTAGAGTGCATGGTCACTCATTTCTGTAAAGGCAATTGATGATTATTTCCATTCTCATTTCAAACAAATAAATTATTTGTAAATCAAGGGGCGGTTTTACTCAAAACCTAAAATTCTTTCTAAAACCAGTTTTGCCCCAAACTTTGGAAAACCTTAATTGCCATTTTCAAGTGGAACTATGTTTTGTTCATTTTTCCCAAGTGGGATACGTTACGTTGAGTACTCAATGGGGGTAGACTGGTAGTACTAGTTTTGAAGAGCAAGAGTGAGTCTTCTGGCAGGAGGCCTCCTCCAGAAGATGAACTCAACTTAGAGAAATGTCAGTACTACTTAGTCATGCCGGTCCGAGCTAGCAGTTTTGATTTCAGTCAAGTGACTGTGTTTTGCCGGAATGGACACCCGGTTGTTGTTTGGGTATAGAGAAGGAGGAGTATCTTGCCCGATAGGCCGATCACCTACCTTTAGTCAATCTGCACAAAGTGTCGGCATACTGACCATCCGGTTATGGGGCCTAACGTGTGGTAACCCATAATCCTTTCTTTCAAGTGGTTGATCTTATAAATTATGTATGGCTGGAGAAGCCAAAACGCCACTCTTGCTTTTGACTAATATTTATTACTTGCCAATATTTCTCTTATAAAGTTTTTATACTCTGCATCCACGAACTATTTCCACTGAACACCTAAAGCACACACGGACTTGCTGAGATTTCTGTCTCATCACCTTTTCACCATGATTTCAGGCCGATCCTGCTGTGGGGATGAATAGCTTGTGTTATCTGCCTTGGAAGAGAATGTTGTCTTTTATTTTTATGTATTGCTTTGGGGAGTTGAGAGTGGATGATTTTATTTATGGATTTGTATTTCTTTTGGGAATTCATGGTTTTATTCGTGGATTTATTCTTGGGTTGTAATAAATTTTAAGTTAAATTATTATTTTCATTTCGCTATTTTAATTGTGTGACCTAGTTATAAAGACCCCTTATCCTTTGGACGGGGCGACATCCCTGGCCCTGGCGGGCCTAGGTAGCGGGGTGTTACACGTTTCTTTTGGAGTAATGCCTTAGTCAATAGATCAGCTATCTTCTACTCAGTGAGAACTCTCTCTATCTTTACAGCGCTTAATAAATAATGAGACGTGGCTTATTTGTTTGTGCAATGGCTCCATTATTATCATAATACAAAGTTATTAGATCAACAATGCTAGGCACCACTCCTAGCTCTGTTATGAACTTCTAATTCAAACCGCCTCTTTTGCTGTTTCAGAAGCCGTTATGTACTCAGTTTTAATAGTTGAATAGACAGTTGTGTCTTGTTTGGAGCTTTTCCAATTAATTGCCTACTGCTAAAATTGAACACGTAGCCAGCTTGGGATTTGTATCATCCTTATTAGATTGGAAACTAGTATCAGTACATCCTTTGACTTGTAAATTACCTCCTCCTCCATATACTAAGAATACATCCTTAGTCTTTCTTAAGTACTTATAAATGCTCTTGATAGCCACATAATGACATTCTCCAGGGTCAGATTAGTATCTGCTCGTTAAACTAAGATCACATTATCTATAGGACCTAGTACATATCATAGCATACATGATAGATCCAATTATCAAAACATATGGTATTCTTCTCATATGATCCCTTCATCTTATGTCTTATGACACATAGATTTTGAAAGGCTTACTCTATGGGTTATAAGTAAGAATCCCTTCTTAAATTGATCCATTCTAAACCTTTTGAGCATTTTGTCTATGTATATAGACTGTGAAAGACAAGTAACCTTCTTGATCTATCTCTATAAATCCATATTCCTATAATATACGTTACTTATCCAAGGTCTTTCATGAAGAATTTCTTTGATAACCAAATTTTGACTAATTAGAGAATAGAGATATTATTTTCTATTAGCAATATGTCATCTACATATAGTCATAGGAAAATAATTGCACTCCCACTAATCTTCTTGTACACACAAAGTTCATCCATATTTTGTATGAAATCAAATTCTTTAATTGTTTCATCAAAATAGGTGTTTCAACTCTTAGAAGCTTGCTTAAGTCCATAAATAGACCTTTGTAGTTTGCACACCTTAGTGTAATCCTTGGATGTGAAATCCTCAAGTTGTGTCATGTACACTTTCTCGTCAAGTTTCAATTAAGGAAAGCTGTTTTCATATCCATTTATCAAATCTCATAGTCATAATGAGCAGCAAGTGTTAGGAGTATTCTAATGGATTTTAGCATCGCTACTAGTAAAAAAATCTCGTCATAGTCAATACCTTATTATTAACAATAACCTTTTTGCAACTAGTCTTGCTTTTTAGGTAATTACATTACCATCCATGTTGATTTTCTTCTTGAAAACCCACCTACACCCTTTGGGTTTTATCCTTTGGGGTGGGTCAACCAATGTCCAAACTTGGTTGTCATACATGGAATCCGTTTCTGACTCAAAGCTTCAAGCCATTTGTCAGATTCTAAACTTTTCAAAACTTCCCTATAAGTGGTAGGCTTATTTTCTTCTATAAGCACTACATCATTGTGGTCACTTATGAGAAATCCATATTTCTCAAGCGTTACATATATCCTACTTGACTTACGAGCTTCTTGTATATTTGAAAGTTTATCTATTCTTTCAATAGACTCGAGATCATCCAGTTGATCATTATTTGTTTGTTCTTCTTGAATTTCACTAAGTTCAATTTTACTCCCACTATTTCCCTTAAGCATGAATTCTTTTTCTAAAAAAATAGCATTCTAAAAAACAAACACCTTATTTTTGGAAGGGAGATAGAAATAATATCTATGAAACTCTTTTGGATATCTAACAAACAAACACTTATTAGACTTATCTTCAAGTTTGTCTAATTTTGTCCTCTTCATATAAGTAGAACATCTCAAGATTCTCGAGTGAGCTAACTTTGGTCTTTTACTGAAAAATAACTCATATAGGATCGTAGCAACCATTTTTTTTATGGAACTCTGTTTAAAATATAAACAACAGTTTCCACAGCATATCCCCAAAATGATTTTAGTAAATTTGCAAAAGTCATCATGGATTGAACCGTATCTAATAAAGTTCAGTTCCTTCTTTTGAATACACCATTATATTGAGGTATGTGCAGTGGAGTCCATTAAAATAATTTCCCATTATCTCTAAGATAACTTTGAAACTCTTGGCTTAAGTATTCACCTCCTCGATCAGATCTTAGAGTTTTGATACCTTTACCAAGTTGTTTCTCTACTTTATTCCTGAATTCTTTAAACTTGTCAAAGGTTTCAGATTTGTATTTCATTAAATACAAGTACCCAAATCGTGAATAATTATCGATAAAAGTTGTAAAGTATTGATAACCCCTCTTATTTGCAGTATCATTAGTCTACATACATCAGTATGTATTAGTTTCAATAATTGCTTAGCTATTTCTCCTTTCTTAGAAAAAGAAGTTTTAGTCATTTTCCTAGTAAGATTCACAAGTTGCATCTTATTCAAAATAAAATGAGTCTAAGTCACCATATTTGTGTAACTTTAAAATGTGATTCTCTTTTACGTGGCCTAAACAACAATACTATAAGTAAGATGGTTCGTGTTATCTTTTCTTTGCTTCTTATTACTTATATTGAGAACTTGATTTTCCATATCTAGAACATAAAAACCATTTATCAAAGTTGCAGTACCATAATGAATATCATTTAATAAAAAAAAATAACTTTTATTCTTAAAAATTAAACGAATCCAAGTAAATCAAAACAAGTCATTGAGATAATATTTTTAAATAAAATTAGTACATAATAACAATTTTCTAGTTCTAGAATCAATCCATAAGGCAAGTGTAAATGATAAGTTCACACAATAAATGTAACAGCCTTTGTTCCATTTGCAACACAAAGGTCTACATCACCTTTCTCTAACTTCCTATTACTCTTTCATCCCTACAAGTTATTGCATAAATGAGATGCACATCCGGTATCCAATACCCATATCTCATTATTAAAAGTAATATTAATCTCAATCATAAACATATCAGGAGTAGAAGTCGAAGTGTCCGCAAACTTCTCCTTCGCCTTATTTTCCTTAACAGTCGCCAGGTAACTTTTGTAGTTGCGCCTCCAATGACCTATCTTCCTACAATAGTGACATGGGCCTTTGGTGTCTGTCTTCTTCTACTTTACACCACATTTGGGCTTAGTTGGATTCTTCTTTTTCTTCTTCTTCTTCTTAAGAACTTTCTTCTTAGGAGTAGAAGAATTCACCAACATAACTATATTGTTTTCCTTCTTCATGGAAGACTCAACAGTTTTGAGAAGGTTGATCAACTCATGTAATGTGGTATTAATCTTGTTTATCTAGTTAGTAGTTAATCATAAATTGTAAAAAACTTATTTGCAAAGATTGTAGAATTAAGTTAACACTTAATTCATAATCCATTACAAAACCAAGAGATTCAAGTTTCTCAATCAAGCCCAACATTTTCAGCCCATGCGTTGCTATTGAAGCACCCTCTACCATCTTAGAATGGAATAACTATTTAGAGATCATATATCTCTCCATTCTTACTTGTTGGTCAAACAACTCCTTTAAATGGAAGATGATAGAGTAAGCATCCATATATTCATACTACTTTTGTAGCTTAAAGTTTATTGATGCCAGCATGATATAAGATGCTATATCACTACCTCCTTGTGTTTATTGTGAATCCCACGCTCATCAACAGAAGCACCTATGGTTGTAGGCGGTGGAATAAAAGTATCTAACACGTACAGTAACTTTTTCGACTTAAGAACAATTCTTAAGTTTCTCAACTAGTCCGAGAAATTGGTCTCGGTAAGCTTGTTTGTTTCTAATATACTACGTAAATTCAAATTGGTTGTCATGATGCAAATGATTTAGATAAAAGATAGGGCAAACTATCTTAGTAACCTTCGAACTATTTCGAAATCCAACTTTTACTCTTCAACTAAAAAAAACATAAAAACGTTCCTTGAACTTTTTAATCGTCCAGATCTTATCTTTTCGTTAATTAACTAACAGTCAACTCACAATTCTATTAATTTTTAAAGGTATTTCAGTAATTTTATATTTTAATATTAAAATATATTACTTTTTATTTTTAATTCATTTTTAAAATTTTGCTTTTATCTTAGTTTTTTTCTTTTTCTTTCTTTTCCTCTTCCTCTTTTCCTTTCTTCTTCCTCTTACTCACCGTTGCTGCAATTTTTGCTATTTCAATGATTTCATCGACCCATTGTTTATCCATGAGGCTCAACTTGTCAGTTCCATTTGCATAAACGAACCCATGTGAGCAAATCCTTGGAGAACATTGCATCAGTTTCAGATTCGGGTCCGGGTTGCCCCAAGTGTCAACATTCTGACTTTGGGATTGAGAATTGGGAGTCCAGTAGTTTTCGGTATGATGTGTGGATTAGAAGTCCCAGAAGTGTCAGGGAACGGCATAGGAAGTTCCTTCGGTGGATGGGTCTAAGCTTAGATTGGGTGCCTGGGGGTGATTCTGTAGATTTGGATGGAGATATGGGTGCATCTAAAGGACAGATTGATAGAGTAACTGAGAATAGTGGGGCTGTTTTGAGAAACTCATCTTTGAGGATGAATTTTCTTCAAGCCGATCAACTGTTTCCAGTTGGTCTACAAATGCTTCTAGTTCGGCAAGGGAATGGGTATCAAATGAAAATTTTGTATGAAGATGCTGCAATTTAGATGGTGCTAGAGAATGCAACAATAATGGTCTACTGGGGGATGGTAATTCAAGCAAACATCAGATATTGGGTGTAAATCTTTTCAACAGAGATGAAGAATTCAAGGAATCATCTGCTGTACTACCGTCAGCTCAGCAATTTGTGCAGAGAGAAATTCAAGTTCATGGGCATAATGCAACAATCATTGCGAAATTGAAGAGTCGATGGCTGTAGAGAATACGGTCAATATCTTGTGTCACGAGTCAGCATGGAAGAGCTGATAGTATTGGAAATAATGGCTGTAACGCAGTTAGAGGAGCTAGGGTCCAAAGGGTTAAAGTTCGACGAAATAGGAAGCAATTGACGGAGCTCTCTGCTCTCTTCAAAGGGCAATATATCCTGGCCCATGAGGGAGCTATCTTGACCATGAAATTTAGCCTTGGCGGGCAGTATTTAGCCAGTGCTGGAGAAGATAAGGTTGTTCGAATTTGGCAAGTGGTGGAAGATGGAAAAGCTAATGAACTGATATACCAGAGCTGGATCAGTAGCAAAATTGCAGCGGCGACGAGGAAGAGGGAGAAGGAGGGAAACGAGGAAGAAGAAAAGAAATTAAAAAATTTAGATAAAAGAAAATTTTAAAAATGAATTAAAACTAAAATAATAATATATTTTAATATTAAAATACAAAATTATCAAAATACCTTTAAAATTTAATGGAATTATGAATTGACCGTTGGTCAACCAATAGAATGGCAGGATCTAGACAATTAAAAAGTTTGAGGAATATTTTTACGTTTTTTTTTTAGTTTGAGGGAAAAATTTGGATTTCGAAATAGTTTGAAAGTTACGAGGATAGTTTGCCCTAAAAATAAAAGATATTAGACAATACGTAAGCACATGAAATGCATTTAATTAGATTTTTAATTAAACACATATTTATTATACTATTTTACTCAAATCAATAGCCTCATTATTGACTCGGGAAAGCCCGTTAAAAGCTTTTCTAGTGGATCGATATCCAAATTCTTTAAGAATGATATTGGATGTGTCCAACAAACTACTCTTAAGTTCAATAATAGGTATTCAATACCAATTACATCAAATGTAACTATCGAATTATTAGGTGATTGACATCTTTAATCTTAAAGCGTTTAGTGCCATCCCAACTTAGTCTCTAATATTATTTATGCTTGGATGTGTCCAACCGGGACAAAAATATTAGTTAAATCTAACCCATTAATCCGGAATCAAATTTTATAGCTTAAATATGCTCGATGTTGAGTAAACTTAGATGTGCCCAACAACTTAATATCGAAAAAGAAATCTTATTCTTGCTATATTAATAGAAGACTTAGATTTAATATAGTTTGAGGGATTTGATTATTTATTAGTGGTATCATCACTTAACATACATAATATTAACATATTGATAATATTGTAATAAACTTAATTACATGATTTGGTTATGAACTTTTCTAAATTAATTTCCTTGAGCCAAGTAGGAATTAATTTGGTCAAACATATACATTCATGCATGTTTTAGAAGAAAGTTTTACTATCCTCTCGACTTGTCCATAGTCATCATCTCCATAATTTTTGAAAAATAATTTCTAATTTATCTAACCTATATAATCTAATTATATAAATCCATAATGAAGAAATCTCGAGTTATATTCGAGGGGCATTAAATGAGAAGAGAAATTACAAGAGAATTATAGAGAAAGTTAGGACTTGTAGACCTATTTATTCAAAACAAAGCAATAAGTATGCATAAAACGAAATTAAATAGGTCTAATAGTCCATAACCAAGTCAATATGTCAAAAACATGATTAAAATAAATTAAACAAAATAAATACACATGAAATTTAAATTCCAAAATTATTATTTCAGGAAAATAAAGTAAATCATCCCAAAATCAAAATTTGAAAACTTTGTGGGTCCAAAATGAAAATTTTAGAAAAGATTTAAGGTCCATTTTGGAAAAACAAACTTCTGTTGTTTAAAAATAAAAAACGGATTTTTTTTTTTTAAATTGGAAAAACTGGCTTTTAATATATTTCAAGTCAGCGGTCTGCTTACATAGCAGGCCACCGTCTTGAAAAAAAATCAATTACTTCGGCGGTCACCAAAGCTGGGCATCACTTTGTAATTGATTTACTTAGGCAGTCACCAAAGCTGGTCATCACATTGCAATTGATATATATATATATAAATAAATAAATAAATATATATATATATATATATATGTATGTATGTATGTATGTATAGGAATATGTATGTGCGCACGGTGTGGTTTTTGAGGTGTGAGTGACGCAGAATTGTTCTGTGAATTTTGACCCAAAAATTACTACCACCATCAAATTAAAGGAATGCCTCTATAGCCTTTTTCTGTTTTCTTCTCCAAATTAAAACTCTAGCCGCCAATAAATTTTTCTAACAAAAAATTTGGTGGCTCTCGAGTTTATTCTTATGTAGATATTGTTAGATAAATTCATACACTTGAAATTTTAGTGGTTTGTGTTTGAACAAATTCTAGAAAGGATTCATGTATGAACATTTTAAAAATCGTGACTTAGAAATAACGATCTTTTCTTTCTCTCTTTTAATCTATTTAATTACATACGAGTAATTTCTTTGTGTAGATTTTGTTTTAATTTCCGTTATGCATAAATTGTTTTTATATGATCGAAATTCAACAGTGGTATCAAAACCATCTCATATGTGATTTTATAGTATTGTATTTAAATTTTGAAATTGTTTCAAGAATATGTTTTGGGTTTGTAAAATTGTTTCACGAATGTTTTAATTTTGAAAAAATTCGTTTTAGTGAGTTATTATTATTTTTCTTTCGCATATTAGTTATTAAAATTAGTTTCAGTAAAAGTATTTATGAAATTCTAAGAATTTTATTTACTGAAAAAATTTGTTTTGAGTATGATCAAAATTGATTTAAGAAATTGTGGATTTCTAAATTTTGTAACCAAAATTGTTTATGGAAATTTGATTGGACATTGTTTCCAATTAATAATTAATTAAAAAAAAGGAAAACCGCCTTTTCGAAATTCCAAATGTTTCCAATTGGTGAATACGTTCAGCTTTTGTTTCCCATTTATAAAAAGTGTGTATATATATATATAGAGAGAGAGAGAGAGAATAGTTGTGTGTTTTCGTTAACCTCTTAGAAATCAATAATTTTAGTCTTTTCAATTATAAGCTTGGGCTTTCAATAATTGTAATTTGACCATTTGAATTATAACAAGTTTATAATTCATTTATAAAGATTTAATTTTTGTAATTCAACCACAATTAGTTACAACATTTTATAATTAGTCCATAATAATTATTTATTCTCACAAATTAATCTCGTAATATTATTAAATAATATATTGAGTGCCAATTCCACTATTAGGTGTAACCTATTATGTTTTTTTAGTCAATTAGTAACTAAGATAAATTAATTAAAATCAGTATAAAATTAATAATCCTTAATAATTAGAATTAACTTATTATTTTTAATTAAAATTTATTAATTAATTCTTCAATTAATAAATTCATATTTAGTAGATCATGAGCAGCATCTTGTAATGCATCATGACCACCCAAAAGTTCAAAAAATAAAGTGACTTGACATGAACCTTTTAATAGCAAAATATTAGGGTAATAAACTCTTTTCATCATACTATATCTCATTAAGTTTAAAGTACGAAATTAGTGCCAACTCCCACTAGAATATAGTTAATTCTAGTCCGAATTTATTAGTACTTAATCCCGAATCTATTACCCAAAATGTGTATCATTTGAAACTAATTCCAATGCATAGTTGTCTTGACCAAGGACTTCCTGAATAATGATTCTCTACAAATGGTCGTGAGATATTCACCCCTACTGTTAGAAGTGATAAATCCTTTATTGACCCTCTCAACTACTTTAGTTTACTTTATATTGTACCCAATATTCATCCTATAAGTGGCTCTTGATGAGACTCCAAAGATTAGAATCAAACTATAATACTTAGTAAACAGAATACCTTGGAGACTGCAAGTTTAAAGATACTTGCACATTTGCAATAATGAAATCTATCACTGGCACTAAACAGTTATTCATATGATTATCTCATAGTTAGGTCATCCAATGAACTTGTTCAAATAACAAGTATCCACGTATTAATTTTGAGTATCACAAAACTCACGATTGTGAGAACCACCGTTTGATCTAATCAAGATGTATAACATGTGGTAGTCCTTATGCATTAATGATGTCTTATCTTATTAATACTATGACTAAGGATAATTTAACACTACTAGAAAAAGGCTGATTACCAACTATCAAATTCTGTTGTTAGTTGTCCAATTTCTGTTGGTAATACTAGTTTACCAACAGATTACCAATAGAATTTGGTCCATGGGAAAAACGCTTGTTGGAAAGTGTTACCAACAAGAGATTTTTAAGCCTGTTAGTAATTACCAATAGATTTCACTATTGGTAACATTATATTTTAGTTGGTAATGATTTCTTTAGGGTTAAGTATTTTCTGTTGGCAATTTTATTACATTACCAACAAACTAACTACGTAGTTGGTAAAGTCGTTGGAATTTTTGAATTGTTTATTTTGTTGGTATGTTTTCCAATTGATTGTTTTGTTGGTAATGTTGTTGGTAAATTGCCAACAATTCCTTAGTTGGTATATTTATATTATTGGTAATTATTATTCATTACCAACAAACGATTTAGTTGGTACTTAGTTGGTAAATGTTGAAAAAGAAAATGCGTATTGATAGCTTACCAACTACAATTTAGTTGGTATTGCAAACATACTCTGTTGGTATATACTAATAGATAAATCTGTTGGTAAGCAGCTGCAAGTTGTTGTTACTTACCAACAGCGATGCTGTTGGTATGTACCAACTAATAAATCTGTTAGTAAGCACCTACAAATTTGTATTGGTAATTTCTGTTGATATGTAGCAATAGGTAAATCTATTGGTAAGCACCTGCAAATATATGGTGGTAAATAGTAACAGATTGTGTGTTGGTAACACCTGTAAATTTCGTTTGGTATGTACCAAGAGATTATTTGTTGGTAAGTACCAATTGATTTTTCAATGGTAAGTAGAACTATATTATCACTATATAATCCATATATATATTTAATAAAGCAATCCTATATAATATTAAAAGTACATTCATACTAAAAGTTATACATCTATATTGAAAGTACATTAATATTCATAACAAAAGTACATCAAACTCCGATGTGGAAAAAAAAATAGATAAAGTAAATATGTTATGAGCTTAAAACAATATTTTACTTCATTAGTCCAAAATATGAAATAAATTCAAGAACCAACTCGTGAAGCATCCTTTCCCTTGAGTTCCTTGACTTCTGATGTTAAGGATTTCACCTCGGATTGCAAGTGTTCATTTGCTTCTCGTAGTTCTTGAATATCCTTGTATAATGATTCGTCAACACTTTGCAATTCTGACCTTTGGACATATTCTGTAGACTGTGCTGACGAACAAGATGAAGAGGGTGACTTGTATGCAGTAGATTTCTCTAGGTAGCGCAAACTAAGAGATCCCATCTCGTAAATTGTATTATCCTTTTTTGGTGGTCCTACAACTCGCAACTAAATATCAACCTTGTTAACTGGTTTTGGTTGTTCCCCTTCAAGTGTTTGATTTGTTATTAGCTCCGTCTCTTTTTGCAATTCCTCTTGGTACCTTACCTGTGACAATGAAAACAGTATAGTATAAATAATAACCCAAAAACAAAATTTATACATGCTAGTAAAATAGTCCCAACAAAACAGCCTCCCAAAAAAATAGCCCCAACCAAGAACAAGTTTCCAGAGAAAAGCAAACAGAGAAAAAAGAAGATAGAGGGGTTGTTTCCGAGCTTGCAAGAGTAGCAACTTCACTCACATTTTTTCAGCCACTCACCCACATTTTTCCAACCCTAAACTAGAGGACAAGAATTCCCCTCACTGTAGCCACTTCACTCACATTTTTCCAGCCTAAACAAAAGGACAACAATCCCCCTCACTACAGTCACTTCACTCACCTTTTTCCATGTAGTTCTATATTACCATTCAATTCACCAATCAAAAATCAACTCCCCTCAATGAACCATAATCAAGTCACAACTCTACCACAATCAAACCAATTGTTCCAACACAGGTTTCAATATACCCAACACAATTGCAACCCACATTTCACAACTCAATCAAACAATCGACATGCTTCTTCTCATAATTGCCACAACGGAAACTCAACAATCCACATTTCAAAGCTCAAATCACTAGCCAACCAACATAAATGCAAAAGTTAACCAACACAAATCAACCAATAAAACTTAACTTATTTTCTCAAGTTTAATAGTATAAAGCCAATATCCAGTCAACTATAACTCAAGCTTAACATTTCACATCAAAGGTAGTTCAATCATATATCAGTTTAAACTCAGCAAGTAAAATCAGAATGCAACTTAACACAGTCAACTCAATTCAATTCAAATTTCAGTAGCCAATCTCAATACCAATTGCACAATCTAGTCCCTAGTAGTTTAAGTCCAATCACACAATACCGTTTCAGAAAGAAATTTTTAAAAAAAAAGGATATAGGAGATTTGAACCAGAGATCAATGCAACACTGTATTCCGTTTTCAGAGAATTTGACACCATAGACAATAGAAGGGGGATGCTTTTGTATAGTTAATAGAATTTTAGTTCTGTGAATTCATTTGGATAGTGACATTAATCTTTTAGCAATAATAACTTAAGAAATCTATCTACAATACATACTAAAACAGAGCAACATTTGCCTCAACTATTTTCTGTGACTTTTTGGATTACTATTTTGGAGGAGCATGAAGGTTTAAAATGGGAAATCAAAGCACGCAGCGGAAGGAAAAAATTGAAAAATGAAGAACAAGAAACTCCTAGGCCACAACCAGTGCCGGTCTCGGTGGCCTCAGCCGGCCTAGGAGGGCTTCGAGGGAAAATTTTTTTTACCTCTTTTCCTTGTTCTCAAAATTGGTTGGACCAAAATATGTGGAACTGGGGTAGGTGCGATAGTGAAAACCTCTGGTGCTATTCTTGCAAGCCTCCTACTCCGTCTGTGCATGTATGTGAACGCCAATCTCTCGATCTTCCAGTATATGGCCTGCCTAATCCCGTTTGGTGAACAACTCACAGGGCTAAGGAATATTTTCGAGAGAGAGAAAGGGGCTGTTACGTTTTTTTTCACAAGAGAAGAAGCAGTGAAAAACAACGTTCTTTTTAGACACAGAGAAAAGGCAATCAAAAGAACAACGTACTCTCTATTCTCCTATTTAACCTAAATAAAACTCTAGGTTAAACTGAATTGGCCAATTGGACTCTTAGTTTAACCTTTTGGACTAAATTAATTATTCTAATTAAAACCAAATAAATGGCTCAATTCATAATTAATTTTACAACTCAAATAAACTAGTCCAATTAACAAGCCTATAGTAGTTTAGACCCAGGTCAATCTTTAATTATTCAAACTGGGCCAAAGCCCTGAACAATTAATTAACCTACCAAACTAATTTAATTAATTCTCCCTCCATGGACCTTTATTTTATTCTAGCCCAATAGTTAAATCAGATTACTTAAACAAAATAAATTCTATTTAATTTAATTTAAGACCAATTCCTTAGCCTGTATTTAATTAGGGCTCACGGTCTATACTGAGGACCAAAAGACACACTGCCTTGGCTATTAAAATGACCAAAATACCCTTGCCATATAAATAGCTGTATTTTGCATTTTAAATATTTTCTAATATCACTATAAGGAAATATTGACCCCAAGGATAATGTTGCGTTAGCAAAGTCTCCGACCGACAGATGTAATGACTAAGATATCCCCCTATATACTGTCGTACATTTAGAGAGGAAGAAATGTATTAACACCTCTCTAAATGACATATACTATCCTTAGGATTTTAGTCCAATGATCCACGACTTCTTGGATTGTTTCCACTTTCTAAGAGAGCTACCCTAAAACAAACATCCAAGTCATGTGTTCCCAGGGCCTTGGATATTTAGATCATTCAGACAACCATAAAGGGCGATATAGTATAGAAACTATCTTGTACAAATTTGTTTTAACTAACTATTTACACATACTCAACACGCAAATATATTGGTCCTACGATAGAACCTCAACTATAGCATATCAAAGTACATACTTCCAACTTTATCAGACCATCGACTCATACTCAAGTCATAGAGTATTAGTCGACGATGTAGCAGTAGTAGTCTAGGTTTCTACTATATAGTACTTTTAGAAACCACTACTACAGGTCCTATTCTATGTATTCGAAATACACTTATGTCATAAAGTGATTGGACTACTCATTGGTTAAAGGTAAGCCATTCCCCATTGGAAATTGATAACATAATAATCTAAACATGATGAGATTCCCATTCTCATCAATCGGTTAAGAATGAATGCTTATGCGTTAAGTAACCCGTGATCCATACCTTACTGTGAAAGACTACTATTCATATGAACCACTTACTTAAATACAATGAGTCTTTTCCAAACATAATTGTGCACAAATAAAATATAAATTCACAAATAATTTTTAAAAATAAATTATTTTATTAAAACATTTGATATTTACATCAGAAACCTAGTCTAAGAGGGCATATTTCCCAACAATCTCTCACTTGCACTCTAAGACTAAGTAAGTCCGTAGGTACCCACCCCTATGGCGTCTAAGTGTTTTTTGAAGACTCTTTCAGCCAAAGGCTTGGTGAATGGATCTGCTAGATTGTTCTCGGAGGCAATCTGTTCCACCATGACTTCCTGTTTCTGGATGAAATCTCGGATCAGGTGGTACTTCCTCTTGATGTGCTTCCCCTTCTCGTGGTTCTTAGGTTTCTTGGATTGCGATACTGCTTCAGTGTTGTCGCAATACATCACAATTGGCCTATTCATGTGTGGCACGACTCCAAGTTCTGAAAGGAACTTCGGGAGCCAAATTACTTCATTGGATGCCTCCGAAGCTGCCACATATTCAGCTTCCATGGTTGAGTCAGCAATGCAAAATTACTTGATACTCCTCCATGAAATGGCTCGTCTAGACAAGGTGAAGACATATCCACTGGTGGATTTTTTCTCATCCTTATTTGCCTAGAAGTTTGAGTCTGTATATCCTGTAAGAACTAAGTCATCAGCTTTGTAAACCAGCATACTATCTCTCGTTTCCTTAAGGTCTTGAAAATATGCTTTACAGCTTGTCAATAAACCTCCCCAGGGTTTGATTGATATTTGCTAACCAAGCCTACGACAAAACAGATATCTGGCCTAGTACATAGCATGACGTACATGAGACTTCCCACAGCCGAAGCATAGGAAATCCTACTCATTCTGTCATTTTCTTCTTGAGACTTAGGAAAGTCCCTTAAAGAAAATGACAACCCATGCCTGCAAGGAATTAGAGCTCCCTTGCATAAGTCCATGCTGTACTTGGCCAGCATCTTGTCAATGTATACCGCTTGAGATAATCCTAACATTCTCTACTTCCTATTTCTAAGAAGTCTAATATCGAGAATGTAGTTGGCTTCTCCCAAGTCCTTCATATTGAATTGACTAGACAACCAAACTTTTGTAGATGACAATGACCCTACATAATTTTTAATGAGTAGAATGTCATCAACATACAAGACAAGAAAAACCACATTAATGCCTTTAAGTTTCCTGTACACCTTTGGTTCATCCTCGTTTTGAATAAAACTATAAGATTTTATAGTCTCATCAAAATGAATGTTCCATACTCTTGATGCCTGCTTAAGTCCATAAATGGACTTCTTAAGCTTGCAAACCATATGTTCTTGGCCTTTAGCAATAAAGCTTTCCTGTTGGGACATATAGATATCTTCACTAAGATGGCCATTTAAAAATGCAGTCTTGACATCTGTTTGCCATATCTCATTGTCATAATGACATACAATGGCAAGAAGGATACAGATGGACTAAAGCATGGCTACTGGGGAAAAGGTTTTCTCATAATTGACTCCCTCTTTCTGAGTATACCTTTTCGCTACAAGCCAAACTTTGAAGGTTTCCATCTTCCCATCCACTCCCCTCTTCTTCTTGTATACTCACTTACACCCAATGGGTTTTCTCCCTTTAGGTGATACTACAAGATCCCAAACTTGATTGAAGTACATAGACTCATTCTCGGCTTTCTTTACTTTATGCCATAGATTTGCATCGGCATTAGCAATAACCTCCTCGTATCTAGTGGGGTCTTGTTCCTGATGGTCGGATACTAGCTCGAAAACTTCTTCAGTCCATCTCTTTGGAACCCTAGACACTCTCCCACTACGACGAGGCTCCAATTGTATAGGCTCTTAAGGCTGTGCCTTTTTTTGTTCCACAATCGGGTCAGAAGAAGTTGATTCTGAAGATAACTTCTCCTTAAGTTCCAACCTTGTTGAACCTTTCATGGAAGTACTCTGATCATCATCTAAGTATCTAGCATTGGTACTTACCAGTACTTTCTACTTTTTAGGATGATAAAAGTAACCACCTTTTGTCTATTTTAGATACCCAATAAAATAACATAATTCTGATTATGGTTCCAACTTGTCTCCCTTGACCAGTATATAAGCTGGACAACCCCATATCTTGAGATAATTCAGACTTGGCTTATGCCCAATCCACATCTCATAGGGAGTCCTAGGCACTAACTTGGAAGGCACCAAGTTCAGAATGTATACCGCTGCTTCCAGGGTATATCCCCAAAAAGACATTGGAAGAGTAGCATGAGACATCATGCTTCGGACCATTTCTATCAATGTCTTATTCCTTTTCTCAGCTACTTCGTTCTATTGGGGTGTCCCCGGTGTAGAGAGTTGGGATACTATCCCATGATGTACCATGTAGTTCTTGAATTCACCAAGGAGGTACTCTTCAACATGATTCAATCGTAAGGTCTTGATCAGTTTACCTGCCCGACACTCCACTTCAGCCTTAAACTTATTGAATTTGTCAAAAGAGTCAGACTTGTGTCTCATCAGGTAAATGTACCCAAACCTTGTACAATCATCCGTAAAGTGATAAAGTACTCAAAACCCCCTCCAGTTGGTGTAGACAAGGGACAACATACATCAGTGTGAACAAGACTCAATACCTCCTTGGTTCTATCTGCCTTTGGAGTAAAAGACCTTTTGGTCATTTTTCCCATTAGGCAGGATTCATACTGAGGCCAATTTTCCGATCTCAATGAGCCCAAGGGCCCATAATGGATTAACCTTTGAATCCTGATTGAGTTAATATGACCCAACTTTAGATGCCAAAGATATGAGCCATTGACATTGGTCTTTCTCTTACTAGTTAAAGGTTCAGATTAAGCGTTATTTAATTGATTGTTAATAGGATTTAAGAAGAATAGATTCCCATACATGTGCCTAATACATAAAATTTCTCCATATCTACTGATAGTAATACCAAAATGGAAAGATACAGAATATCATTGATTTATTAGTTTCGCAACTGAAATCAAATTCTGTCGAAATTCAGGTACATATAAAATATCTCTTAAAACCACTAAACTATTACAATAAAAAGTAAGATCTAGCTCTCCCATTGCAAGGGTCCAGACTTGTGCTCCATTTCCTACGCGTAGCCCATGTTCGCCCTTCTTGAGTCTTCTAATCTTTCTAAACCCCTGCAAGGAGTTATAGATGTGATCAGTGGCTCCTGAATCAACAATCCAAGTGGAAATTGATCCAACCATTGATATAGACTCTAGATAGAAAACATTACCTGTGGTGTTTTTCTTGGCTTGAAAATCTGGACACTCCTTTTTCCAATGTCCCTTCAGTCCACATTTGAAGCACTTGCCCTTGGGTTTGTCTTTGGGCTGGGTCTTGGGCTGGGCCGCTGCGTTTCCCTTATTCCTTTTAAATTTTCTGGGCTTGGGCCTAGATCTAGAGGAAGAAGCCTTAGCAATCATAGCATTTGATTGTGGTTTCATGACCTTCTCCGCCATCTGGAGTTCCTTCATCAACTCAGTTAAACTTATGTTTAACTTGTTCATGTTGGAATTTAACTTGAATTGAGTAAAGGAACCCGGTAGAGATTCGAGAACCATGTCCACTTGGCTCTCGAGGTCAATAACAGCCCCTAAGATTTCTGCCTCCTCAAAAGCAATAATCATCTTGAGCATATGCTCTCTGACTGATGTTCCCTCAACCATCTTAGTGTTTATGATAGTTTGAAGAGCTTCCTGCCTTGTGGGCCGGCTTTTATCTACAAATATCGTGTGAATGATTGACTTATATTGTATGCAGAAGTCATGTGCTCATGTTTTGACTGGAGCACATTGGACATGGAGGCCAACATGTAACAACGAGCCATCTCGTCGGCCTTCTTCCGCGCCTTCTCAGCCTCTCGCTTCTCAGCGGTGGAACCTTCCCCGATAACAGGGTAGGTTTCGTAAAGGACATACTAATACTCTTCCGTTGTGAGTATTATGTCCAGGTTCCTCTTCCAATCCACATAGTTTGGTCCCGTTAGCTTATTCTCTCAAAGAATAACGACCAATGGACTAAAAGAACTTCCCACCATTTCTGAAAAATCAAAAATAAAAAAAAGGAATTAGTTTGAGAAAACAAAACAAATTTGTGCACTTTATCAAAACTGATAATAATTAATTTGGCTCTTAGAAAAACTGACATAGCTTCTTGGGAAGATTAACAATTCCCTAAGCTAAGTGTGTTAACCACCACAAATTAATTTCCCTTCTAGGTAACAAGCTTCTCATAACCGGACCGGACCGTGAATCGGTCATTGAACCGGTCCGATTCGATGGTACAAGCCGAAAATTCCAAAAATCGCGTTAGATTGTGCAAGCTGGATTGGACCGACCGGTTGGACCGTGAACCGGTCGGTCCGAATGTAAACCGCACGGTCTGTTAAAAAAAAGGGGAGGGGGGTCAGATTTTGCAATTAAATCAAATTTGGTGCAAGATTAGGCAATTCAATAAATTTTGAGGCTTTTGAGTTAAAAAAAAAATGGAATTGTCCCCAAATCGACCAATTTCAGTTTCTTCTTGTTCTCTTATCTTCTTCTTCTTTCGATTTCCATTTTTGGCCGACACTAAATCTGTTTCTTCTTGTTCTGTTGACACATCTCCGTCCGCTGTTTCTTCTTGTTCTCTTGGCACAACTCCGTTCGCTGTTTCTTCTTGTTCTTCTTTTGGTTTCCACTCACTGAAATTGGCCATAAAGAGGCGGTTCTGAGAAGTCTTTCGGTCATATTTGCAAGAAGACTTTCGGTTTCCATTTTTACTCCACACTGAAATTGGCCAACACTGAATCTGTTTCTTCTTGGTCTCTTGACACAGCTCCGTCCGACGTCCCAAATCGAGAGACAAGAGGTATGTTTTGCAAGCTTTTTGTGAGTTTATCTGTGAAGTGTGAACTGTGATTCTGTGACTTCCTAAATTGCAAAAGGCTTTTGAATTCTCTTGCTGCCAGTCTTCTTGAGCTATGAATGGAAATTTCTACTTGACTTCTGTTGCTGTGTGCATTATTCTTACTTCTAAGAATATTCGATCTAACTATTCTAGCTTCTGTTGTTGCGTGCACCGTTTCTCTTTTATTTTGTTTCTTCTATTTCTTTCATGTTTGGTATTTGGAGACTGGAATCTTGGTGAGTAAAGATGAGAGCAATGAAGTTTCTTGCACTGTCCAAATGACAGTTAGTCAAAAGAGGAGAGGAAGCTTCTTTGGTTCTGTTTGCTGTGACTGTATGGCACTCAATTCGTTTTGATCAACTCAAATTATATGGCACTCAAATTGTATAAGAAATCACTGTGTATTGCTGCCTGTTTACTGTGACTGTATGGCATTCAATTATGTGTTTGTGTGGTGCTACTATGACTGGCATTTCTTGTTTGGACGAGAATGAGTGTTATTTGGCAATTCTTGACTGGCATTTCTTGTTTGCTGAATGGATTGTTGAGTTTGTTTGATGATTTGGATCCTTTCTATACCACTGTTGGATGTTGGTACAATGGATTTTCTCTGAGGAGTCTTCTGTAGATTTTGCAGAGGAAATTGAATTGCAAGGGTCTAAAGTAAAATGGAGGAGTCAAGATGGCTATTTAATGTCATTCTAATTCCACATGAACTGATATTCAAAACAGTGAATAGGGCATTTCTTGTTTGTTGTGACTGTTTTCATTGAATAACTGAAGTTTTTGAAATATGCATAACAGTGATATTCAAAACCAAGTGCATCAAATATATAATGTAGGTGAACAAAACAGTGAAAGGGCATTTCTTGTTTGTTGTGACTGTTTTCATTGAATAGCTAAAGTTTTTGAAATATGTATAACAGTGATATTCAAAACCAAGTGCATCAAATATATAATATAGGTGAACAAAACAGTGAATAGGGCATTTCTTGTTTGCTGTGACTGTTTTCATTGAATAGCTGAAGTTTTTGAAATATGCATAACAATGATATTCAAAACCAAGTGCATCAAATAGCTGAGTTTTGTTTCTTTTGCAGGATTGAATTAATGAAATGGATTCTTCAAAAAGTAGTTCAACTCCTCAATCAGCTGCTCCATCAGATTACAGTTCATGTGGGAGGAGTAAGTCTGACATTACTTGGAATCATGTAACTCAAAAGGTCATTGAGGGAAAGAATGTTTTGACTTGTTTGCATTGTGGTTTTATTGGGAAAGGTGGTGGAATATATAGAATGAAACAACATTTAGCTGGGAAAAAAGGACAAGTTAGGCCTTGCCCACGTGTTCCACATGATGTGAAATTTCAAATGGAAAATTCTCTTGATAACATTATTAGAAAAAAAAGAGAGACTCAAGAAAACTTTGATTCTGAAAATCCTTATGGACCTAGTGTAGCAAACTTTGAAGGTGATAAAGATGTTCAAGAAATACCTCATCCGAATGATACTAGATCTCGTGACCACTTGAAACTTAATACATCTCAAAAAGGAAAAGGAAGGAATTTAGGACAGATAAATGATTATTTTGCACCAAGAACAACTGTTGGCTCTCAACCAACTTTAAAAAGTGTGCTTGCAAATAAAGAGGCGGTACATAGATCACATATGGAAGTTGCAAAATTTTTTTATGATGCTTGTTTGCCCATTAATGCTGTGAATTCTATCTACTTCCAACGGATGTTTGATGCTGTATGTGCTATAGGGCCAGGGTTTAAAGTTCCCTCTTATCATCATTTGCGAGTTTCTTTGTTGAATGATGCAAAAAGAAGAAGTGCAGTTATTTGTTGATTCTATGAAAAAGGAGTGGGAAAAATTTGGTTGCACTATAATAGGTGATGGTTGGACTGATAATAAACAAAGGACATTGATTAACTTTCTGGTTTACTGTCCTCGTGGAACTGTTTTCTTAAAATCTATTGATGCATACGATGTTGTGAAAAATGCACAAACTTTGTTTGAGTTATTTAAAGAAGTTATTGAATAGGTTGGTCCAAATAATGTTGTTCATTTGGTGACTGACAATGGGGCAAATTATGTGGCTGTTGGAAAATTAGTTAATAATGCTTATCCATTAATTAGTTGGTCTCCATGTGCAGCTCATTTCTTGAATCTAGTGTTGCAGGATGTTAGTAAATTGAGTCATGTATTCTTGCTGAGAAGGGTTCTACAATTACTAAATTTGTGTATAATCATGGCTTTTGGTTGAGTTGGTTGAGAAAAAGAAAAGATTGGACTGAAATCATTCGTTTAGGTGCTACTAGGTTTGCTACCACTTTTATTGCTCTTAATAATGTTTATCAGCATATGCATGACTTGAGGGCTTGGTGACTTGTAAGGAGTTTTGTGATTCTAAGCTTTATAGAGAAAATAAGACAAAGGAAGTGGTTGCAATCATTTTGGATAACAAGTTTTGGAATGATTGCCATGTTATTGTTAAAGTAGTAGAGCATTTGATGCGTTTGTTGCGTATTGTGGATGGTGATAAAAAGCCATCTTTAGGTTATGTATTTGATGGCATGCATAGGGCACGCAAGGCAATCAAAATGCTATTCAATCAAATGAAAATGTATTACAAGCTGTATACTGATATCATTAAAAGAAGATGGGATATGCATTTGAAGAAAAGTATACATGCTGCTGCATATTGGTTGAACCATGCCTTTCAATATGACCAAGAAAGATTTTGTGATAAACCTTATGTCATGGATGGTCTTATTGAGGTTGTTACTAAAAAGACCAAGGAGGGTTGGAGTAAAATACTACAAGAGAGTATTCCATTCAGAGACTAATTAAATAGTTTTGGTTCTGATACTGCAAAAGAAACATACAAAACTTTTCCACCTGGTAATATTATTTCTTTCACTTTTATTTTTTATGTTAGTTGTTAAATTGTTATTATATCATGTTGTTTCATTATTGTTAATTTAATTATTTATTTTATTTCTTTTTAATAGATGAGTGGTGGAAAATGTTTGGTTATAGAGCACCAAATTTAAGGAAGTTGGCAATTCGTATTTTAGGGCAAACAAGTAGTTCATTTGGATGTGAAAGAAATTGGAGTGTGTTTGAAAGGATACACACTAAAAAGAGAAATAGATTGGAACATCAAAGACTTAGTGACCTTGTCTTTGTGCATTACAACTTGAAGTTGAAAAATAGGTAAATTTCTTTTTTGAAAATATTGAGTTATTCTTTTGAATGTTTGTTTGATACAAGTATAACGTATAACTTGTGATATGATAATAGGTTGTTGTCTAAGGAAAAGAGTTTTGATCCAATTGATTATGAAAGTATAGATACTACTGACTATTGGATTCTTGAGGATGTGGAGGATGAGCCTTCAAGTAACATTGTTGAAGAAGTAGAGCAAATATTGTATGAACAGCTTGAGGAACCAAGGTTACAAAGGCAACGTCGTCATGAAAGAGAAGGTTAGTCTTTCTTTTTTTTTTTTTTTTCTAATATTGATCAAAATTACTTATAATATACTAGTATTATATTTTTTACTCTTATATATCTACTTAAATTGTTTGTAGATGACAATGATGGTGATGATTTTGTGGTGGAAGATATTGGTGATGCCATTGATCTTTCAAGAATGGATCAATTTGCATTTGAGTCACAACTATTTGATATTGATGTTGGAGTTGTAAGCACAAGTGGGGCATCCGACAACGAGGATTTTGATAATGAAAGTTGGCCCAGAGGAATTTGAAGATTTGTACCTTTTAAGTAATAACTTAATATGGATTTGAAATTGTGTTTGTAATCAATTAAGAATGGCTACTACTTTTAATTTTATTGTATGTTAGATTGTTAGTTATAAACTAAGAATGACTATTTTTAATCATGTATTTGAATGTTTATGTCTTTATGCACTTAAATTACACTATATTATTGATTAATTTTATTTTTAAAATAAATATATTTCAAAATTTTAAATTATAATATTACCGGTTTAATTACGGTTCAATTACGGTCTAGTTACGGTTGGACAATTAAACCGTGAACCAGTAAATTTTTCAGTTCGATGATTGGTCCGGTTCTGAAAACATTGCTAGGTAATGATCTAGAAGATAACTCCATCGAGGGGATGGCCTTTTCCTCTCATTTCCTATGGATATACCTCGCACTATAACCTCCAAAGTAGGCTGGCTGATTATAGTACGTGTTTCGGGTTATTAATTACATCCCTCCATTAGATCTAGATCCTTATGTTATCCCCATCCTATACGGGTTCACTCCCAAGGTAATGCGAGGGGATCCACGATCTCTAATGAGGATCGTGATAGAAGCCGTGGGGTCGTTGGAACTCCTCTTTCATTTAGTCTTTTAAAACAAGTGTTTTCTGAAAAATATCCTTTTGAAAATTTCCATTAAGTTTTCCCTTAACTCAAAAATAAAATATCTAAATCCATTAAAATCTCTATGTCAAGGTTTATAACCTTTGAGAGATTTTTCCATGGACTAATTTTATTTAAGTTAAAAAACTTAATGATTTCAAATATTTTTCAATTAAAACTTTCTAGAGACTTTGGTCTCAAGTTTATTTGATAAAACAAATTTTCTTGTGCGAAGATAAAACAAAATGGCTTCCTATTTTAACTTACAAAAATATCTAAATCTAATATATTTTCTATGTCAAGGATTAAATCCTTTGAGAAAATATTTAAGGATTAATTTTTGTTCAAGTTAAAATAACCATTTAATTTGTAAAAAAATGTTTTCTTGTCAAAATTATTCCCAAAGACTTTAGTCTTTGAGAAAACGTGCACATAGGTACTTAAAAACAAATAGCATGCTAGAAAACAGTAGATGTTTTCATGCTTTTCTATTTTTAAACCTAAGTGCCCAGATAATAGAATTAAACACATTAATTAATTAATCAATGGTCTTGTTTAATCTTAAAATTCTTTACTAATATTTTTCATGCAAAAATATTCCATTAATATTAACTATTGTAAAAACATTAACTTCGCCTGGTATGGACCCCAAAACAAAAAGGAAAGCGCAAGAAAAAATTACAAGGAAAAATAAAAAATTTCTCCTTGGTCCACTGCACCCATCGCACTAGATCGAGCACCCATCTGCACTACGGTCTACTGCACCCGCCGCAGAGAACCAGACCTCGTGAGCGACCAACGTGCGCACCAGATCCCAGACTTGAGCCGACGTCGGTTCCAGTCTGATCGGGTCTTCTTCCTGCAGATTTTTTTGCAATTTTCTTCTGTGAATTTCCTCTGTTTTTTTTTTCCGCAACTTTTGGCTGCGTTGGCTCTCCGATTTCAACCCAAATATAATGAAATAAACAAAAACCAACAATCGCCTATACCTAATAACATTGGGCTTACACGATTTGCTAAGAAAGATAGTAAATTACAAATCTCCTATACCTCCATCAGAGAGGTTTAAAAGAGAATCTATCCATACCAAAAACTGAGAAGGATCACAGTTTAATCACACATATGTGTCCAGTTTTATTCAACTAGATGCATGCTCCCTATATTTTCACAAAACTTTCATTCTCTGATACTAATTGAAGGTTTAAAGGGAAAAAATCAAAGCACGCAGCAGAAGCGAAAACTGAAAAAATGAAAAACAAGAAACTCCCAGGCCACAACCGGTGCCGGTCCCGGCGGCCTCAGCCGGCGCCGGTCACGGCCTGGGAGGGCTCTGACGGAAAATTTTTTTTATCTCTTTTCCTCGTTCTCAGAATTGGCTGGACCGGAATGTGTGGAATTGGGGTAGGTGTGCTGGTGGAAACCTCCGGTGCGATTCTTGCAAGTCTCCTACTCCGTCTGTGCATGTATGTGAACGCCAATCTCTCAATCTTCCAGTATATGGCCTGCCTAATCCCGTTTGGTGAACAACTCACAGGGCTAAGGAATATTTTTGAGAGATAGAAAGGAGTTGTCACGCTTTTTTTTCACAAGAGAAGAAGCAGTAAAAAATAACGTTCTTTTTGGACACAGAGAAGAGGCAGTAAAAAAAACAACATACCTTTCTATTCTCCTGTTTAACCTAAATAAAACTCTAGATTAAACTGGATTGGCCCATTGGACTATTAGTTTAGCCTTGTAGACTAAATTAATTATTTTAATTAGAACCAAATAAATGGCCTAATTAATAATTAATTTTTCAGTCCAAATAAATTAGTCCAATTAACAAGCCTATATTAGTTTAGACCCAGGTCAATCTTTAATTATTCAAACTGGGCCAAAGCCCTAAACAATTAATTAACCCATCAAACTAATTTAATTAATTCTCTTTCTCCATGGAGCTTTATTTTATTCTAGCCCAATAATTAAATCAGACTACTTAAATAAAATAAATTCTATTTAATTTAATTTAAGACCAATTCCTTAGCCTGTATTTAATAGGGCTCATGGTCTATACTGAGGACCAAAAGACACATTGTCTTGGCTACTAAAATGACCAAAATACCCTTGCCATATAAATAGCTGTATTTTACATTTTAAATATTTCCTAATATCACTATAAGGAAATATTGACCCCAAGGACAATGTTGCATTAACAAAGTCTCCGACCTATAGATGTAATGACTAAAATATCCCCATATACATCGCCGTAAATTTAGAGAGGAAGAAATATACTAACACCTCTCTAAATGACATCTACCATCCTTAGGCTTCTAGTCCAATGATCCACGACTTCTTGGATTGTTTCCGCTTTCCAAGAGAGCTATCCTAAAGCAAACATCCAAGTCATGTTTCCCAGGGCCTTGGATATTTAGATCATTCAGACAACCACAAGGGGCGATATAGTATAGAAACTATCTTGTACAAGTCTGTCTTAACTAACTAGTCATACATACCCAACATGCAAATATATTGGTCTTATAATAGAACCTCAACTATAGCATATCAAAGAACATGCTTTCAGCTTCGTCAGACCACCGACTCATACTCAAATCGTAGAGTACTAGTCCACGCTGAAGTAGTAGTAGTCTAGGTTTCTACCATATAGTACATTTAGAAACTACTACTACTACAGGTCCTATTCTACGTATTTGAAATACGCTTATGTCATGAAGTGAGTGGATTACTCACTGGCTAAAGGTAAGCCATTTCCCATTTGGAATTGATAACATAATAACCTAAACATGATGAAATTCCCATTCTCATCAATCGGTTAAGAACGAATGTTTATTTGTTAAGTAACCCGTGATCCATACCTTACTGTGAAAGACCACCATTCACATGGACCACTTACTTAAACACAATAGATCTTTTCCAAACGTAATTGTGCACAAATAAAATCTAAATTCACAAATAATTTTTGAAAATAAATTATTTTATTAAAACATTCAATATTTACATCAGAAATTAGTCTAAGAGGGCATATTTCCCAACATAGCACATTACAATAAACACTTTAAAATTGAGATATGAAAGCAACTCACAAAGTGTTTAGAACAAATGAGAAAATAGGACACTAATTCATAACATATAAGCAACTCAGGATGGATAAGAAAAAGTGCTAGCAAAACTTCTCTACTCCTTTATAACCAAATATCATAAGGGTGTAGGAAAAAATACACTTGTAGCTAGTGTTATCAATAGAATAACTCTATAACACATGATAAATAGTATTGAAGAACAATAGCAATTCAAAAAGATACAAACAATATTAGTTAAGTTATGCGCTACATCTACATGCGTTGCACCATATTGACACACATGGATAAGAATAGGTTGACTATCCTTACCTCAATTTCGTTGTTAACAAAATCTACACTCTAGATAATATCGAAATATTTGTTCTTTACGTGTCAATTGTAGCCACTATGAATCACGCACATACTTACCATATAGTGGAAAAGGTAATGACAAATTGTTTAAGACAAGTTTTTCATTCAGCCATCAAATGTATACACTTAATACCACATGATTCCGAAAATCTTGTGTGTTGACAGTAATAATTGGCATTGCAATTAGTATTAGAAAATCAATCTCCTGGCAAAAATTATTACCTTGACAAGAAAAAGATAGTTCATATGAAAAACATCTCATTTTCCCCTCAGTGCCCTAGGCTAGTTACTACTCGATAATCAATCACCCACCACGTCAAAATGTCTCGACAAAAAAAAAGAAACAAAACAAAACAGTACTCAAATTCAAAAGCTATTTTTCTCACCCTCTGCTAGTTCCTCTGTGTCTTGCCTCCCCCCTCCCTCCCTTTTCCTTCTAGAGTGCTACTATTACATTGTAAGGTCTAAATTTTTTAACTAATTGAAAGCTATGACCATTTCTCCATTAATAATGAACAAAGAGCAAAAACCTTTAAAAGCATTGCATTCTTGCAGAAAAAGCACTCAACTTTTTCCAGTATTTCCAAAGCATGCTCCTAAAATGAAAAATCAATCTCAAACAAATTAAAATAATTTTAAAAAAACTCTGACGTATTCAATCTAGAGTGGATTCCAAATTTGCATCCCGTGCACAATCACTAACTTCTTTAGAAGGAAAAAAGAGTAGTTCAAATTTAGCAAAAGTCCTTGTACCTTGAAAATCCCATTTTTTGGAATAAATTTGTAGCCGAAATTGTCGACGCCAATGACTAACCTTCTCATATCTACTGGGTTCATGGTACATCTAACTGAAAGCTTAGTGTTAGCCGCAAAAATCATATGCTTCACAGAAAGTGACTCCATAGCCATTTTCTAGAGATGACAAATTCTCTATAATCTCCCACTACTAGAGAAAAGTTATAACAACAATAGGATTAGAGGGAACTTTTTGGAGGCAATGCAAAGAAACGTCGGAAGAGTGAGAGCAGAGTGGCTATGGATTTCGTTGATGGTGTGGGATTTTCTTGAAGCCGGAGCTTGGGGAGGATATTTTTCTAGTGGGTTGGACTCATTTCGGATGAAACTCAATCCATATCCTGAACTATGAGGCCAAATCTTTTCGAAAAAACAAAACTACATGGCCTAAAGTAGTGCAAAAAATAAATAAATAAATATTAGAATATTACAAATTTAATTCAAAATAGAATGGTGAAATAAAATATACTAAATTGTAAAGTAAAAAAATGATAAAAAGTAAAAGTAAGAGATTCTATTATTTTCCAGTTATATGAGTTGATTGAACTAATCCAAACTAATAATATGTTAGTACATAATATCCCTATTTATAGAAGTAAAATATAAAGTATAAGTAATAAATTTAATAAATTATATTATTGATTAAATTAATAATTCTAGAAAAATAAATAGTTAATTTTATATTCTAGATAACTTAATAACGTAAAAAAATCTTCTAATTTTCATAACAATCCCTCATGGATGATTATTTTAAAAAACTCAAAATTCCTCGTTAAAAACCATTCTTAAAAAATCTTGTGAGATAAAAACTAAAAGTGTAAGTAGATAAAAATTTGTTTGAAATAAATTTGTTTGAATGTAATAAAACATTATTAAATATGTGGGGTCTAAATAGGGATAAAGAAAGAAAATATAATATACTATGAGTATATGACAGTTATCGAAAAATAACAATTATTTAAATTAATATTATATTAAATTAAAGTAAAATTTTGAATTAGTGAGCATTTTACTCAAATACACCCTTAGTAAAGGAAAAAATCACACATTTCATTCTAGATAGGGTATTGTCTTATTAAGAATTTGACCAAAAAAAAAAAAAAAATCCTAATAAAAAAAACTTTAGTTAGAGAAAAATAGTACAATGTATATATACTAACTCTCTTGATGTATGTATAATACAAGCCTTCTCTTGTGTACAATTGTTAGATAGACACTCCTAGATGGGCCCCTAAAACACTTTTCTTGTTTTCTGACATAGTCCTTGAAATTTTCTTAAAAGCATCACTATCCTAATATGCTTGGAGCTAATTACACTAATTGAATAACCTTAATAGTTTTATATAAATATAAAGTATTAATTTATTGCTTAATTACACTAATTGAATTACACTTTAAACAAATGTTAATTAATAGGCATAATATACAAATTAATTTTAGGCATTTATATAGAGATTACACAAGATTATGTAGATAAATAAAGTCGATTACTTTCAAATTTGGTCACAATATTTTTTTAGTAATTTTAGCAAATTTAACGGTTAGATCATCAATTTAACATGCTTATCTTTGTAAATTGTTTTGGGCCGCTATATAGACATTATGCTAGATTATGTAGATAAATATATCTGATTACCTTCAAATTTGGTCACAATACTACTTTTTTTTTTTTTTTTATAATTTTAGCAAATCTAATAGTTGGATCGTCAATTTGAAATGCTTATCTTTATAAATAAGGTTTTTAGGTTGTTATATAGAGATTATGCTAGATTGTGTAGCTAAATATATCCGATTACCTTCAAATTTGGTCATAATATTTTTTTAAATAATTTTAACAAATCTAACGGTTGGGTCATCAATTTGACATACTTATAAACAAGTTAGGTTTTAGACCGTTTTATAGAGATTATGCTACATTGTGTACCTTAATATATTCGATTAACTTTAAATTTGGTCAAAATATTTTTTTCAGTAATTTTAACAAATCTAACGATTGGATCGTCAATTTGACGTGCTTATCTTTATGAACAAGTTAGGTTTTAAGCCGTTATATAGAGATTATACTAGATTGTGTAGTTAAATATATTACCTTCAAATTTGGTCACAATACATTTTTTTAATAATTTTAACAAATCTAATGGTTGGATCATCAATTTGACGTGCTTATCTTTATGAATGAGTTAGGTTTTATGCCGTTATATAGAGATTATGCTAGATTGTGTAGCTAAATATCTGATTACCTTCAAATTTAGTCACAATATTATTTTTAGTAATTTTAACAAATCTAACAGTTGGATCGTAAATTTGACGTGCTTATATTTATGAACGAGTTAGGTTATAGACCGTTATATAGAGATTATGCTAGATTGTGTAGCTAAATATTTTCGATTACCTTGAAATTTGGTCACAAAATTTTTTTAAATAATTTTAACAAATCTAACGGTTGGATCGTTAATTTGAAATACTTATAAATGAGTTAGGTTTAAGGTCGTTATATAGAGATTATGATACATACCTTCAAATTTGGTCCAAATACTTTTTTTTTTAATAATTTTTACAAATCTAAAGGTTGTATTGTCAATTTGATGTGCTTATCTTTGTGAATGAGTTAGGTTTTAGGCTGTTATATAGAGATTATGCTAGACTGTGTAGCTAAATATATTCAATTACCTTTAAATTTGGTCACAATATTTTTTTTTAGTAATTTTAACAAATCTAACGGTTGGATCGTAAATTTGACGTGGTCATATTTATGAACGAGTTAGGTTAGAGGCCGTTATATAAAGATTATGCTAGGTTGTGTAGCTAAATATATACTCGATTGCTTTTAAATTTAGTCACAATACTTTTTTTTATAGTAATTTTAACAAATCTAATGGCTGGATTGTCAATTTGACATACTTATAAACAAGTAAGGTTTTAGGCCATTATATAGAGATTATGCTAGATTGTGTAGCTAAATATATCCGATTACCTTCAAATTTGGTCACAATACTTTTTTTTAGTAATTTTAACAATTCTAATGGTTGGATAATCAATTTGAAGTGCTTATCTTTATGAACGAGTTAGGTTTTAGGCTATTATATAGAGATTATTGTAGATTGTGTAGCTAAATATATATTCGATTATCATCAAATTTGGTCACAATACTTTTTTTAGTAATTTTAACAAATCTAGTGGTTGGATTGTCAATTTGGCAATCTTATAAATGAGTATGGTTTTAGGCCATTATATAGAGATTATGCTAGATTGTGTAGCTAAATATATATGATTACTTTCAAATTTGGTCACAATATATTTTTAATAATTTTAACAAGTCTAACGGTTGGATCATCAATTTGACGTGCTTATCTTTATGAACGAGTTAAGTTTTAGGCCGTTATATAGAGATTATGCTAGATTGTGTAGTTAAATATATCTGAATATCTTCAAATTTGGTCAGTCACAATACTTTTTTTTAGTAATTTTAACAAATCTAACGATTGGATTGTTAATTTGACGTGCTTATCTTCAACAAATCTATTTTTCTTCTACTTAAATTTCTTACCAACTGCCCACTTTAGTTGGTATTTCATTGGAACATTGACAGGGAGAAAACATTCATCTTCCCTTTACCAATAGATTCCCATCAGACATAGTTACCAACTACGCATATTTAATTGGTAATTGATTGGTAAATATTTTCCTATTTGCTTACCAACATATTACCAGTAGATTACCAACACAAATATTAAAAACTAAATACGCACAATTGGTAATTCTGTTTGTAGTTTATTAAAGATTGATTTACTATATTTCTAATGGATATGTTGGTTGGTAATGCTATTGGTAAAAAATAAACCATCATATTAGCAACTATGTTACCAACCGAATTAACTACCAACTACCCACTTCTGTTGGTATTCCGTTGGTAAATTGGCGGGAACAACATTCCCTCCATATTACCAACAGATTACCATCCGACACAGTTATCAACCACCTATATTTTGTTGGTAATCAGTTGGTAAATATTTTCATACCCGTTTACCAACATATTACCAACCGATTACCAATAGCAAAATCACCAACAGAATACACACAGTTGGTAATTTGTTGGTAAGTAACTGAAATGCAACACATTCTACATTTGTTGGGAATCTGTCAATCGAACTTGGTTTGTTGGGAATGGTCTGTTGCTAATAGCCTTTTTCTAATAGTGTAAGCATAAGTACTACATAGTCTGGTTGAAATCTCACATCATGATCTTTATCATGATTTCCTTTACACTATACCATGTGGTTGGGACTTTATCTATCAATTTAATACATATACATGAAATGATTAATTAAATTGAAAGAAAAATAATGCCTTTCATGAATAGATGTGCAAAATATATTGTATAAATGATTGGTTTTAGAGCACAACTCTAACAATGCTCAGTTAACTAATTAACCAAAATCAATCTTCCAAAGTCACTATTTCTTTATCTCTCTCTCTCTCCTCCCCCCCTCCCCTCTCAAATTCCCTCTTCTTCTTTCTATCTCAAGTTGAAAAGAAAATCACAACTCCATGATAGACAAATAAACTCAATTTAGCTCCAAAATCTCCAAACCTTCAAATTTTCAAAATTTTAAAATTTGCAAGGTTTTCAACAAAATTGTTTGGTACTAAGAAAATACCAAGATAATTGATAAAAACTTGGACAAAGAATATCACCAAACCACTCCCCCACAATTAAACTGGACAATGTCCTTATTGGCAAAAAATTAATACAAAAAAGTATCTCCAAGGGGACCAAAAATGAGAAAGGAGGTAAAAAGTTAAGTAATGCTCCCAAGTGCAATTATGCTCCAATAAAAGCTTGCTCAAGAAATCGTTATTCAAATCTACAAAAGAAAAACCCAAATAAAAGCACAAGGAAAAGAATAATAAAATAAAGACATAGCTAAATAAAAGAAAACAAAGTAAATAAAAATACTAATAAAAATCCTAACAAAGCAAATAAAGACACAACTCACTCCCCCGCACTTAAACTGGAAAACATTTTCCGTATTTGGGGGGAAATAACACCTAACAACTTAAACAAACCCCCACAAAAAATAAAGATACAAACGCTTTCCACTCATTAAACTTTTGTAAAAGAAATTAAAGCTCAAAGTAGAAGATAGGCATGATGAAAGTAAAAATAAGAGAGGGTTTTGAAAAATGAAGGGTTCATGGAAAATATTAGTTGCAATGAATGTAAATGCATAACCCCCCTTCCGTAACACTTTTTTAGGTATACAAATCAAGTTTCTAACACAAAGATGTAAATTATGTCTAAAATGTGTGTAAACATGAGAATCACTACTTATCCCTTTAAAAGATTTGTCACAATTGAAATCCCCTTTGAACCTAGTAGTGTAGATTTTAAAGTTGAGATCAAGAAATCCTTACTCTTCAACCTATCTACAAATACCAAGGTACCTCATTGAAATTAAGGTGAATGGTAGAATTTGTCAATATCCTTCAAGGGTTTCTTATGATAAATCATGAATAAATCTAACTCCTTAAGACATTTGAACCTTCATACATCATCATTTGGACCATGGTCCTCCAAGAATTGAGAGAAACCTAAGAAATCATGTGACAAAGAGAAATTAGAATTATTAGCACATAAAGGAGAATCGAATACCTCCCTTTACACATTGGGCAATTATTCCCCATATCCTCTCTCTTTTCCTTGGGGATTCTCTTGTTCAAGTGTATGGGCCTTTATGGTATCCTCAACTAACTTAGCTAGTTGTGTTCTTTGGTTACTCAATCATTGGGAAACTTCATCGTGCCATTTTATGGATGAATTTGCATTGGAAAAAAAAGAATTTATTGATGCTTCTAATGACGTCTCACTAAAAGTATCAATGTGCACGTGTAACCTTGCCAATATATATCATTATTGTAGCTCATTCGACATTGTACCTATGAATAATTGTCCATGATGATGTTTTGAACCTCGCACTCAAAGAAAAACAAAAATCAAATTGAAAATAAAAAATAAAAAGAAATAAAAATAACAGAAAAACAAAGAAAAGAAAAGTACACAAATTATAAATTTTTACAAACTACTTAAATGCAAAAGTTAATGGTATTTACAAATACAACAAATGCTAAATCAACAAGATCTGAATGTTTTCGATAGTACTCATCCTCGGCAACGATGCCAAAAACTTGATATATGTTTTTTAGTGTAGATGATATTATCAACAAATTACACAATCAATCAAGCTTTAATAAAATGCTAACCACTAAAACCATACATACGGGCAAGTATACCCATCATATAGTTTAGGGAATAGCAAGTATCGAATCCACGAGAATTTAGGCTCCCACATTACTTTACCAAAATCTTTATTGTTTAGCCAATAAAACAGAGGAATGGAAGTAAATAACCTACTAACATAATATACTAGAGAAAATTAAGTCACACAAGAAAAGTCACAAAGATAATCAAGGAGTGAGAACAAGGGGAAAAGACATGTAAATAGATAGAAATCCTTGGATACACAACATTGATTAACTAGCTATTCTCTCAATTAATTATTATTTTGGCATCATGAAGGATTAAATTAGACCCACTTCATTTGCAATTCATGGAATCACTATCTTCTAGTTAAATTAGTGAACATATTCTGCCTCAACCAATTTACCCCAAAGGTGTATTAATATCAGTCACCACATAAATCCCTATATTCTAGGTGATTTAAGCATGAAATTAGCCAATGAATCAATATTCTAGCAATCATTAACCAATCTTTGATTATTTAGTCTTTACCAATAACCTCTTTTTCAAACAAGTTAAGAATAACTAGTATTGAATTAATTAGTTGGACATTCTCTCCTAACATCATTTTGCAAGTTAATTAGAAGAGAACTAATTAATCTAACAAGATATTATGCTCAAGTAATCAAATACCAAGAATCGCAATAAATTGATCAAAGAACTAAAATCAATACAAAATCATGAATCCAAAAGAATATGCTCTAAAGACAATTAAAACATTAATCTTAAATTGCCAGTAAATTACAAAGAAGAGAAAAAGAAACCATTCATAGACAAGTAAGCCTTCTTCTTCCTTGAAACATTCTTAAGCAACCTCCTCTTCTTCTCCAAGAATTCTCCCTGATCCTCCTAAATCTTGGTATTTCTCTATGTTTTTTCTAAGATATTACATTGAAGATTTGAAAACTATGATATCTAATTTGTACAATATTATTCTCTTATATTTATAGGAGTTCTAATTGCTAAAAAGATGCCTACAAGAATCATTTTCCATTGTTGAAAGAGTTCCCAAAAGAATCAAATTGAAATTGCCAAAATTTGATCTGAAAAGGAAAATTTGCCGCCTCTGAATAGAGTGGACTTGTTGCCGGGTCACTTCGACCCACCTGGTGCTGGGTGCATTCTAGTTTCTCCTCAAAATTGCTCTTTTCCAGAACAGACCTGGTGCCAGGTACAATTTGAAATCTTTCACTTTTTGCTTGATGTCTACTCAATTCTGCACAAATTTGTCAAAAATACTTTTCTACAAGCAAAATATCAAATAGAAAGAAATATGCCTAGTTATTACATCAAAAGTATCACAAAAGAGCCTCAAATAACTAGAAAAATAGTAATGAATTTAGCCCCTATTAGTAAATCCAGGAGATTGCTCCACATATACTTCTTCTTCAATAAAATCATTTAAGAAAGCATTTTTTCATCTATTTGGTAGAGCATAAATCCTTTGAAAGATGTAAACGCGAGCAACATTCTTATTGATTCTAACCGAGCAACTGGAGCAAAAGTTTCATCATAATCAATGCTCTCTTTTTGATTGAATTTTGGGCAACTAATCTGGCTTTATTTCTAATAACAATACCATTCTTTTTAAGTTCGTTTCTGAAAAACCAACTTTGTACCAATTACAGGATGGTCAAGTGGCCTAGAAACAAGTTTCCAAACTTGATTTCTTTCAAATTAGTTCAGCTCTTCTTGCATGGCATAATCCAAAATTCATCATATAAAGCTGCATTAATACAATTTGGTTCAGTGCTAGAAAGTAGAGCAAAATTATCAACAAAATACTCTCAAGTTTTGACTCTGCAGCTAGGTTCACCGACGATCTGTTCTTTTGGATGGATTATTTTGTACTTTCAATCTTTTGGTAAGTCTTAATTCATGGACTCTTTAGTCCTTTGTTTGTTTTCTTCAGCTTGTTGTTCTTCTAATTCCTCTGCTTTGGCATGAATATTAAGTGAGGGAGTCTTATGTTGCTCGCTTGATATGAGCTTGAGGCAGGAAATCTTTCTAGATCTAAAAGTAGCTTCTGTTTTGAACTTTTTGTAAAGGACAAGAACTATAAGACAAAAAGACAAGCAAGAAAGGCTAAAAAGGACATAAAGAGATCAAAGAAAGTAGCAAAGAAAATACCTTTTCTACAAACAAAGAACCCTAAAAGAACTTAGCTTTTAGAACCCCAAATTTAGTAGATTAAGTATACCACAACAACACCTTAGAACCCTTGACTTAGCAAGAAATCAAGAACTAAAAAGATAGGGAATTGTGGGCATTCAAACAAGAAATAACAAGAACCCTAAATAATTTACAAGAAGAACCCTTGTGATTTCTTAGTTAAATTATCCTTTGAGTTTATAAACACTTACTCAAGGGTGGTCTAAGCCCTTAGGTTGGTCTTGGATTGAAGTTAAACAAGGAATCTCTCCATGCTTCAAGTCTTCAAGATGAATCTTCATTCATGTTAAAAAAAATATGGAATTGTGTTTCCTTATTCTTACAATACAAAGCCTATATAATGGTATTCTATTTCTGAACTAAAATATATTTTAAATATTACAAAAATAACCCTAAAAATAGCCAAAAAATGTCAGGGATTCGGATCCAGAGTGGGTCCGGTGCTAGGTAGGGCTGGTAAGGTTAGTGCCAGGTACATTCTGGGGGAACAATACCCTTCACAAAAATAGCCGAAAGAAAAACATCTAGGGTTCGAATCCAGAGTAGGGCGGCACAAGGTAGGGCTGGTAGGGTCGGTAGTAGGTCCATTTTGTTGGAACAATGCTCGCTTCACAAAATTGAAAGTTGTCCAGTGCACATTCGGCCCTTGGTCGGGCTCTTGGGACTAGCGCCGAGTATGCTCTGCTGGGCATCATTTCTACGTGAACAACTTCTGATTGACGTCCTTTGTACACCAGTAGTATGGTCTGTTCTCGATCCTCTTTTGGCAATGTCCACACACTATCCCATCTTAAATGAGTTGTAGATATGTGTGAAGATTGAGTTAGAATTATTTGAAGCGGGCTCTCGTCAACGGATCAGGCAAGCTCAACTTTGTTTCGGCTTCGTTTTCTCCCCCTTCTTGAGCTTGATCCTCATGACCGGATTGATTCCTATCATTTTCCCTTTCTTGCAATGCATTCATCCTCGAATCATATCATACATCATAAGGAGAAAGATCAGCTACATTAAAAGTTGCACTTACATTATACTCACTCGGTAGATCAATCTTGTAGGCATTATGTCCATAGCGTTCAAGAACTTGGAACGGTACATCCTCTCACGGTTCGAGCTTTGACTTGTGTTAGGTGGTAAATCTCTCCTTATGCAAATGCACCTAAACCCAGTCTACTGGCTCAAATATCACCTGCTTTCTTCCTTGGTTGCACTTGCTTGGAATGGTTTCATTTCGTTTTTCAATTAGAGATTTAACTTTCTCATGCATGGATTTAATTAGCTCAGCCTTCTTTTTGCCATCAAGACTCAATTGTTCATCTACAGGTAAAGGAGTTAAATTCATGGGGTTAATGGATTAAACCCATAAACAACTTGAAATTGAGAAAAAGTAGTAGTAGAATGGACAGTTCTATTATATGCAAACTCTATATGTGGAAGACATTCTTCTTAGTTTTTTAAGTTCTTGTTGATGATTGCTCGTAGTAGTTGCGTGAGAGTTCTGTTGACAACCTTTGTTTGTCTATCCATTTGTGGGTGACAAGCTGTAGAAAATAACAAGTTAGTTTCAAGTTTTGCCCATAATATTCTCCAAAAATGACTTAAAAATTTAGTATCCCTGTCAGTAACTATACTCTGTGGTAACCCATGCAATCTTACCACTTCTTTGAAAAATAAACCTGCAATATGGGTAGTGTCATTAGTTTTTGCACAAGGAATAAAATGAGCCATATTAGAAAATCGATCAACAACTATAAAGATGGAATCTCCCCTCCCCCCCTCCCCCTCTTAGTCTATGGCAAATCCAATATGAAATCTATTGAAATATCTTACCAAGGTGTATTAGGAATGGGTAAAGGCGTATATAACCCTTGGGGTAGTGTTTTAGACTTGGCCCTTCTACATGTAATGCATGAGTTACAATGCCTCTCTACATCTCCCCTTATTTGTTGCCAATAAAAATGCTCTTGCAAAATACTTAATGTTTTTGAAATTCCAAAATGACCCATTAAACCTCCTCCACGAACTTCCGTCACTAACAATTCTCTCAAGGATCTTTTTGGTATGCAAAGTCTACCCCTTTGAAACAAAAACCCATCAAGTCTATAAAATTTTTTAAAAGCACATTTTTCACAAGCATGATAAATCTATCCCAATTCTTCATCATTTGCATATAAATCCTTAATAAGCTCAAAACCAAGTAATTTTCCATCCAAGGAATTGAAAAGCACATACCTACAAGATAATGCATCGGCTACTACATTATTCTTACCTTTCTTGTATTTGATCACATATGGAAATGTACCAATGAACTCCATCCATTTGGTATGCCTTTTGTTCAACTTTTGTTGGCCTTTTAGATACTTTAATGTTTCATGATCAGTATGAATGATAAATTCCCTAGGTAACAAATAATGTTGCCAATGGTGCAAGGTCCTCACTAATGCATACAATTCCTTGTCATAAGTGGAAAATTCAAGGATGCTCTTGATAGCTTCTCACTACAAAATGCAATAGGTTTTTCATCCTAAGTCAATACAACACCTATTCCTATTCTACTAGCATCACATTCCACTTCAAAAACTTTTTCAAAATTAGGCAAAGACAACAATGGGGCTTAACTCAATTTTGATTTCAAAGCAATAAAATCCTTTTCTTGTTCCTCTCCCCATGTAAACCCCACATTGTTTTTAATAACTTTAGTCAATAGGGCAGCTATTGTGCTAAAATTTCTAATGAAACATCTATAAAAACTGGCTAACCCATGAAAGCTCCTTACCTCAGTCACAGAAGTAGGTGTTGGCCATTCCCGTATTGCCTTGACCTTTTCTTCATCAACTTCAATACCTTTTAAACTTACAACATAACCAAGAAAAGTTATCTTTTCCAAACAAAAGGAACATTTATCAAAATTTGCATATAATCTTTCTCTTCTAAGAGCAATAAACATACACTTAAGATGATGCAAATGATCTTCATAAGTTTTGCTATAAATCAAAATATCGTCAAAATACACCACAATAAATTGTCCAATATATTCTCGCAATACATAATGCATCAATCTCATGAAAATACTAGGTGCATTTGATAACCCCAAATGGTATCACAAGCCACTCATATAAGCCCTGTTTGGTCTTAAATGCAGTCTTCCATTCATCACCTTCCCTAATCCTAATCTGATGATATCCAGATTTCAAATCAAATTTTAAAAATATGTATGATCCATGCAATTCATCCAATAAATCGTTAAGTTTAGAGATAGGGTAACGATATTTTACTGTTATGTTCTTAATAGCCCTGCAATCAACATACATCCTCCATGATCCATCTTTCTTAGGCACCAACAACACTGGAACTGTGCTTGGACTTAAACTCTTTCGAACATGGCCTGTAACACCCCACTACCTAGACCCAACAGGGCCAGGGATGTCGCTCCATCCTAAGGACAAGGGGTCTTTATAACTAGGTTACATAAAAATAAAATAAAACAAAAGACTTTAAAATTAAATTTATTACAACCCAAAAGATAAATACTGGCACAAATCCAAAATAAATTGTTTGCAACAATCTCTCAAACAATACTTAAAGTAAATAACAAGAGTCTTCAAGCAAAGCAACATTCTAGCTAATGATCTCCACAGCAGGATCTTCCTCAAAATATGGCATAAAAGGTGGTGAGATAAAAATCTCAGTAAGCCCGTGTGTACTTTAAGTGTTTCAGGTAAAATAATTCATGTATGCAAGTTGTAAAAGTTTCATAGGGAAAAGTGTTGGCAAGCAATAAATAAGTGTTGAAAATAAAGAGTGGTGTTTCACTTTTCAAATCATACATGTGCACAATAAATACAACCACTCAAATGGGTAGCCATGGGTTACCACACGTTGGGCCCCATGACCAATAACAGTCAGAATGCCACACTTTGTACAATGCTGACAAAGGTAGGTGTACGGCCTACCGGGTGAGATACTCCTCCATCTCTACACCCAAACTTACCGGTTGTCCACTCCGGAACACACAGTCCACATGACTGAAACTTGCTAGTGCGGACTGGTATGACCTACTGGACTGGCATCCGATCCAGGAAGGACTCACCCCTCAGAGGTGGCCACCTACTGAGAGACTTACCCTAACCTTTCAAAGACTAGTCCTGGTAGCCTACCCTTATTGAGTACTCAACGTTAATTGTTCCGCTTGGGAGAAAATTGATCAAACTTTGCTTAATTTGGAAATAGCAATTAAGGGTTTCCAAAAGTCTAGTCAAGTTGGATTTTAGAAAAAGTTTAGATTTGTGTAAAACTGTTTGTTCAATTTTCCAAATGATTTGCTTGACTGAAATAAAAAGGGAAAAGAAAATAGTCCTTAATTGCCTTTACAAATAAATGTCCATATACATCGCATTTGCTTGCCACAATAACTTTTGATCTTCACAAAACTCCATGCAGGAGCTTACCTGCTTCTTTGCTTGCTCTACACAAAAGTCTTTCAAGGCTGACCTAACCCCTGCCTGGGGTAAACACAAAACATAGGGTCACATTCAAGCTATACCTGCCTTACATAAATAATTCTTAGCTTAACTAGATACATCCATGACTAACCATGATCTTAATGTCCTAAGCTTTAAGGCTAGATGCTGAAGAATTTTACAAACTAAGTCTAGTTTGATAGATTGAAATAACTAGGGGTCCTAAAATAATTGTTAATAAATTATAGACTCAAATAATAATTCTTGAGTGTTATTATTAATAAATAAACCAAGGTTTGAATTTTAAATATTATTAAGTCTTATTTGATATTAAGAAATGGTAATTTAAAAAAAAATAGCTTTATTATAAATAAATAATAATTTTTAATTAATTTTGAAGAGATAATAAATAATTAAAAATAATAATTAAAATTTATTAATAGATTATTTTAAATTTTCATTTAATAAAAATATTAATAGTTTGATTTAATATTCTACTACAAATGCCCTAGTGTTTCGAATTTTTTGAAGAAAAATATAGTAGTAGTTTTAATTTATGTAATAAAATTTGCTAATGAATATAGCTTAGAATTTACAAGAAAATAATCTTACATCATGGTCTTCCTATTGCTAAAAAAGATTCATGATCCCATTCTCCATCATCAAACAAGAAATTAATCCATTCATGCACCAACACTTGAACTATCTCATACTATCACATGGCCAAAATCCTACTAAGCATAATCATCAAACATGATTTCCATGGGAAAATAAGATCATCAAAAGCCTAATCACCTTTGGTGTCATAATGTCTAATCATGCTTCAACATCCATTAAATTCATCAAGCATGAAGAATATATATTGATTCGAAAGGAAAACATATACATCCTAGTCAAATACAACCATCATCATGTCATAACTTCATCCCCTAATCCACATGCATATATTCAATCTCCCAATCATAATCCATTTCTCTATCATCAACTAGGAGACATGATTTTCGAATTTAATAAGAGAAATTTAAGAATGAATACTTGATTGTCGAGTCCTTTGATGAAGACAAAAGAAGGTCCACGCGTGATGGAATGACTTGAGTGATCCAATGAAACAACGTTCATGGTTGATGGTTTGATCAACCATTTCGGTTGGAAGAGGGTGAGAGAGAGAGAGAGAAAAAGAAAGAGAGCATTAGATAGGGGTATTAAGAATTGAATGGAAGAAGATGAACAAGAAGATTGTTCTTATTTTACCTTGTTGATGTTCTTGAGGTCTTCAAGAAACCCTGATTTTTTTATCCGGTTGAAAATTCTTGTTTGCGAGATTTTGTGTTATAAATGGCAGAAATGAAGTCTAGGGATTAAGTAGAGATGATTGGGAGTATTTGAGAGTGATTGGTGGTGTTTGGAGTTGGTTTAGGCTTGAAGAAGTTTAGTGTGTGTTCTTGGTGTTTTAGGTGAAAATGGAGAGAAACTAGAAGAAGTGCTGTGTGAATTCTGCTAGGAAGCTGGCCGAATGGTAGGGTGTGATTGAGGGTTTCGGTTTTCAGCTCTGTGAGAGAGAGAAACTAGATTTTATTTGAAATTTAAATGGAGGAAATGGTGGAGATGTTTAAGGCAAAAGATCAGCTATGGTGTTTGATCAAGAGAGGTGTCTAGGAGCTTTAATGGTGTTGGCTGGAACAAGCATGTTTTGCTGAAATGGTTGAGGGTTATTATTGCTCAAGGCTGGCCAAAATTCAGTCCTTAAAGGCAGAGAAAATTCTGATTATTTCAGCTTAATGCAAGAGTGATTTATGGGAGTGAAATGCTGGAATTTTTGAAGTTCAAATGGAGTTTGAATGGAGTGATCTTAGGAGTGTTTTGTGGTGCAGCCATGGAGTCCTTATGCTACAAGGTAAGTGTGGGTTTAATGGTGTTCAGAGTATGGCTGAGCAAGGCTCAATTCTACAGAGATTGAAGGTGACTTTCGGTTCTAGGCTAGAAAGGGACAAGGCTGGAAAAATTCTGCTCTTAAGTGTTCATGGCTTTTTCGAAAGTTTGCAGAATTTTGCTACAGGATTTTCGTACCTTCTTAGCTCGGTTTTTCAGAGGTTCTTCAGGGTTGTTTGAGGGTCTTCCAAGGGTGGTTTTTTAGCCTCATTCCTGGACTAATGCAGAGAAGTTTGCTGGCTTGAAGATGAACTAAAAACAGCTTCATTTCCTTGATGAATAGCTGCGAATTGCCCAGAAAAATTTCTGGTTTGGTGCTGTTTTGTGTAGTCCAAAAATTGCACAATTTTTCCAGCTTCCAAGCGACTTAAAATGACCATTTTCTTGGCAGAAAATGGTTGGGTTTATGGCCTGAATTTTCGAAGAAAAGGGCTGCAACAAATCTGGAAAATTTCCAGATTTCCTACCACTAAAGCATGAACATCTTGAAGATAGTCTTGAAGGTCCTTCCATGCTGATTGATTTTCTCTTGGAACCCTTCCTATTTCCCCTCCTATTTTTCTGTCAACCTCCCTTCCCCAAAGCTGATTTTCGAAATTCAAGGGGAAGAAATCATCACAGAATTTTTTTTTTTTTTGGAATTCAAAGAAAAAGATTTAATGGATTTTAGTTTATTTGAATTATGAAATTGCTAGGACAAAGCTAGAGGTAATAAGTTGGACAAGAATTCTTCTAGAATTCTTTTAGGACATGAGGATAAGATTAGGACATTCTCTTCATGTCTCCCTTAAGACAATCATTCCTATTTTCATGGAATGTAAGAAAACAAAAATTCAAACTTAATTAAGATAATCATGATAAAAGCTTAAATGATGGGATTTGAACTCATGACCTTAGAGATTAATTCCAAGACTCTAACCACTTTACCATAACAACTCTTGTTCTTATTTTCTCACCCACATATTTTTCTTATCTATTCCTCAAGCTATCTTCCTATTCTGACCTCAAGTAAAATTACCGTTTTACCCTTCCTACTCAATAAGTATAACTGAGCATTTAAACCTATAATCCACGATTCTAAAGCACATAAAATCATTCAAATATATATATATATATATATATATTCATGCAAAATAATATGATATGCATTCCCGACCCCCTTACTCTAAGGTTGGCTTTAGGTGGGGTTTCACATGGCCCTTCTTGAGCAACTCCTCAATGTGTTTTTGTAGCTCCTTAGCTTCTTCAGGGTTACATCTATAAGCTGATCGGTTTAGAATGACAGCCCCCGGGATGAAATCAATCTGATGCTCTATTCCTTAAATGGGTGGCAATCCTTCTAGTATTTTTTTTGGAAATACATCCTGGAATTCTTTAATAAGATCTGCAATTTCACAAGGCAACGAAAGAGTAGTTTCATTAGTAGTTATATAAATGCCTTTACAAATTAAAAGATACATTGGTTCCTTAGCTTAAATCGCCTCTACCACCTCGCTCTTACTTGCAAAGAAATTTACTCGTTTCTTATCTCTTATCTCTTTTCCTTTTCTTCTTTCTCAGTGTTCTTTCTCTCAATTTTTTTCTCATTTTCTTGAACACTCTTTTTCTTCTCCTTTTCTCTCATAATCTTTTGATCTTTGCTCACTTTACTTGGTGACATATGTAGTAGAATGAATTTCTTTCCCTCCTTATACACAGTGTAGATGTTTTTCTTCCCGTAATGCTTTACTTCCTTATCATATTGCCACTGTCTCCCTAAAAGTAGGTAGCTTGCCTGCATTGAACAACATTGCACAAGATCACATCCTTATATTTCCCCATGTCAATTGCAATCAAAGATTGTTTATTAACCTTCAATTCTCCATTTTCATTTAGTCATTGCAACTTGTAGGGGTGCGGATGCTTCCTTGTTTCCAAGCCTATCTCTTCCACTGCACTAGCACTTATAATATTGGTGCAACTCCCACTATCAATGATTACACTGCAAGGTACTTAGTTGATCAAACATCTTGTATAAAAGATATTCTCCCTCTGTTGGTGATGCTTATCTTCCTTCGCATGCGTGCTCAACGATCTCCTAGCTACACCAAGTAACGCATACACTTACCCAACTTCTTCACATTCTTCACTCGAGATTTCTTCCTCTTTTTAAATTTCTTCCAATTTCTCATATTCTTTCTCCTTGGATGAAATCTCACCATAGACATTTAGGTACATCACTCTCTTGCTTGGACATTCATGTGCCGTATATCCATATCCCATACAACGAAAGCATTTGATATCTCGGCTCCTCGGCTTCTCAATAGCCTTTCCTTTATCTCTATTCCCTTCTTCCCTTAGTTTATTGAATTCTCTAGGCGATGGCTTTGGGACTCCTTCCTTCTTAGGTGCCGCCTTAGGGAATTCCTTAGGAGATGACATTGGTTGGTTTGCTCGCCTCTCAAAAGGTCATTTCCTCAATTGTTTTTCTACCTTCATAGCTACATGCACAATTTCTTCCAAGGTTTCATATGAATGTAACTCAACTACATTAGCTATCTCCCCATTCAATCCACTTAGAAATCTCGCTTTAGTGGCACGTGGATCTTCATTAATAACCGCCCTCATCATTAACACATCAAGTTCTTTGTGATAATCTTCAGCTCTATTTCTCTGTGTTAGCACTTGAAGCCTTTGATATAGCTCGTTATAGTAATGGTGTGGTACAAACCTCGTCCTCATGAGATTTTTCATCAATTCCCATATACCAACGACATTTTCTCCTATTCTCCTTCTATTAGCTAAAACCTGTTCCCACTATACCAATGCATAATCTGAAAATTCCAATACTACCAACTACACTTTATTTCTCTCACTATAATCTTAGCAATCAAAATAGAATTTCCATTTTCTTTTCCTATTCAAAGTATGCCTCGGGATCACTTTTCCTTGGGAATTGTGATACCTTCATTTTGATGTTCTTCAATTCTTGCTCTCCCTCATTGTCATCTCTCCTCCTACCTCTCATCATATTACCCCGATATTGATCCCTATAGTCTTCCTCTGGGTATTCTTCTTCCCACTCAAATTCTCTCTCAATATTTCTTTCAACTCCCCTCATAGGATTCTCACCAAATCTCCTTCGGCCTCTTCTTCTAACCGGTTTCTACCTCATCTCATAGGAATTTGTTGATGTCTACCAACTAAATATTCATCCCATTCTTCTCCTGGTTGGGTGTTCATAGGAGGTGTGTTGTAGGCTTCAGGTTGCTCTTGTCCCTTCCTTTGTCCCGCGGTAGATGTTTGGCCTTGTTGAGCTCAGAGTTCGGTCATTTCCCTCCAAATGCCCTCCATACTCCTTTTCAATGAAACGATGGTCTCACAAAGATCTCCCAGTTCCTCTTGTGGTCTACTTGCTCCAAGATTTAGCCTAGTCGTTTCCTCTCCTTGAGTTATTGTTGGAGTTTAGACTGATATTCTTGCAAAAGAGTTAAGAGAACAAAAATAGTGATTGGTTTCCTCAGTCACTCCCTAAGTGTTTACCCTCCACTCTCGTGTTTACGCTCCTTGGCTTTTTCAATAATAATCTTTCTCTCTTGCCTTTTTCGTTCACTTTATGGCTCACTTGTTCAACCAAATTCCTCCCTAACTTCAAATGTGAAACCCCAGTCAAAACCAACCTTAGAGTGAGGGGGTTGGGATGCATATCATAATTTATTGGATGTTTAAATATATTTTTAAATGATTTTCTATGCTTTGGATTTGAGTTTTATTGTCTCGAAGGCTTGGTTGTGAGTATTGCTTAAGAAGGGCAAAAGAGTAATTTTTTCTTGAGGTGGGAAAAGGGAGACAACTTGAGGATTGAATAAGAAAATATTTTTTTTGAGGGAAAATAAGAACAAGAGTTGTTGTGGTTTAGTGGTTAGAGCCTTAGAATTAATTCTTGAGGTCTTGGGTTCAAATTCCATCATAGGAGCTTTATCTTGTTAAATTTTCTTTTTGTTTGGGAAGTATCATTTTCAGCCTTAGTGGTGTTTGGAGTAGGGTAGAGATATTGTCCTATGAGGGGCATGATAGGAGTCTTCAAATCCTACTCATTTGTTCTATACAAAATTCCTAAGAGGAATTCATTTCCTCTTGATCCTTAATTTTCCTATTTCTCAATTCATTAATTTGTTCAAATGGTTCTAGCCATTTTTTTTCCAGAAATTCCAGTGAAGTGCTGTGGCTTTGTAGAATCAAAATGTCTTAGTGGAAGACATTTTATGGTCTGAAAATGTGGAGGAGATGTGAAAGATTCCAAGGGGATAAATCCCTTTAGTGAACTTTCTAAAAATTCATTCTAGCTAGGTTCATCTTCCTTCTTGGAATAAACTAAAATTTTCCAGCTTTTTGTGCCTTCAAGTTGTCAAAACTCTTAGCTAATATTCTCTCCTAAATGCTGCCAGAAAAATGGCCTTTTGGTTCAGCTTGCAACCTAAATTTCTCTGACCATTTTCGGATTGCACAAAATTGGTGCAAAACCAGAAAAATCCCTGGGCAAATTACAGCTTTGGAGGTTCGAAACCAAGCTGTTTTCTTCCAGTTTTTGTTCAGCACCTTAGCCATGTTTTTCTTCCATGAAGAAGGCTGGAAACCAGCATTGAGAACCCCTAAAACTCCCCTTCAAACTCCCTACAAACCGGCTGGAAAAGGACAGCCGAAAACTACCCAGAAAATTCTAGCAAGCAGCGAAATTCTGTGCAGGAATTTTTCAGCTTTGTTTCCTAATTCTACCCTAGCCGAAACTCCATCATTTTTCTGCACAAACCACCCTTAAACCTTCAGTAACTGAGCTCCATTATCCCCCTCAACCTTCTGCACGAAAATCCAGTCATGGCTGCCTAAAAGATTTCCAAAAAAAATTCTGTAATCATGTCTTGATTAGGATACCAAAATTCCAGCCACCATGATTTAACAACTTTCCATAAAATATACCCCAAACAACCAGACCTTCCCTTCACCATTACACTTAATATTTTCCGCCACCTTAAGCCTCCCTCAACCAGTATTCATCTAGTCAAAACACTACCTAGCAATTCAGCATGGCAGACTTCCACAGGCTCTCCTATAATCAAAGGTATTCTTGAATATTTAGTTTCCAAATTTGTTTCCTAAAAATATTCTTCAAGGATTCCAACAACTAGCCTTTCCTTTTCCCTTCCAAACTAGAGAATTATCTCCCTAAACCCTATAGAAATTCGGCCAGCCCTGATCCCTACAGAATTTCTGCAGCCTCCATCCAAAAACTCTCTATTCCCTTCAACCTTCAAGAACACACAACACACTAAGAACACCTACTTCTTCATTTCACCTAATACCTATCCAAATCACTTCAAACTACTTCTAAAAACTCCAGAATTCATCTACTCACTGCCGTGAGTCCATCAACACCATTCTTAACATCAAACTCCAAAATCCAACTTGCTAGTTTGGATAAAAAACCAGAAATTTTATGAAGGCTCAAGAACACCATCAAGGTAGGTTTGTTCTAACAACTCCATCTTCTCTAAGGCTCAAGAACACCATCAAGGTAGGTTTGTTCTAACAACTCCATCTTCTCTAATCGTGATCTCTAATGAATATATATATGAATAAACCCACTAATGGTCTCTCTCTCTCTCTCTCTCTTGGTTGAATCTCTCTCCTCCTTGGCCAGATGGTTTCTTCTCCAATGGTCATGCTTCCTTCACCTTCTTTGGTCGGATTTAGACATGTAGGAGTTGAGACTTATTCAAAACTCCTTCAAGGGAATTCATCAAACAAGTAAGCTTTGTTTTAACCCTTCTTTTAATTCTTGATTCATGTCTCTAGGATGATGTTGATAGAAGGTGGATTGTGGATAGGATTTGAGTATGTATTGTTGAGATTGAAGCATGAATATATGTATGAATATGAAGGAGATGAGATTTATGCATGGATGAATTATCTTGGTTGATTGTATGATGATTTGAGGTTTAATGCATGCCTCCATGATTAAGTATGCTAGAGATTATGTCACATTTGGTGAATAGGATTTATATTCATGTTGGATTGTTGAAGCCATGATCATATTTATGCTAGTAGGGGTCAGATCATGTCTTGATAAATTGAGATCTATGCTTATATGCATGATTTGGATGATTTGATAAATTGAAGGATTGTATATGTTCATGATTGTGAATAGCCATGGAAATATGATCATGATCTAGTTGTCTCTAAGCTAATTTTTATTTCATGAATAAAATATTTAATAATATGATTTTGCTAGTAATTTCGAAAAACCCTAGGATGGGTGGATTTGGATTATTATATATATAAAGGATATTTTAGTCAAATAAATAATAGTTTTGATAGAAAAATAAAATAAAATATATCGATATTATATAAAAATAATGAAATCAACTAAAGCCTTTTTTTCTGAAATAATCATAATTAGTAAAATACTTATTATTAAAATTTAATTATTATCTTTTAATTAAAACCTATTAAAACTTATTTATTATTTTCCAAGCAAGGCTCATTAAAATTCATTTTCAACTAACTTTAGTTATCAATTATTTTCTAACAGTTAAATTATTAATAAATCATTATTTTTCCTAAAAAACCACCTAAGACTCTTCATCAAATAAACTCTACATTTTCTTAGCAATATTTAAACCTTTAACTTATTAGTACTTATTTACCAAAACGTTAATTATTTTAAATATCAAATTATCCTTAGCTTATCAACCTATTTACTTATTGTTTGGCCTTAAAGCTTGGGACATTAGGATTATGATAGTAGTAAGTTGAGTTGTTTAAATTGAGAAAGTGAATTTTGGCTTGAGTTTGATTGTGGTTTGTATTTGCCCATGCGGGGTTAGGTCAGCAGTTGGGGACCTTTTTATTATGAGCAAGAATCAGGTAAGCTCATGCATAAAACCTGATTGATAAAAAGTGTTTAATTATGCAAGCCAAATGTAGAGTGCATGGACACTCATCTTTGTAAAGGCAATTGAGGATTGCCTCCTGCCTTATTTTCGTCAAACAAATTATTTGAAAACCAATAAGCATATTTATTCAAACTTAAAACTCTTTCTAAAACTGATTTTGATAAAGACTTTGGAAATTCTTAATTACCATGTTCAAGTGGAACTATGTTTTGTTCATTTTTTTTCCAAGTGGGATATGTTACGTTGAGTACTCAATAAGGGTGGACTATTGGGCTAGTCTTTGAGGGGTTAGGATAAGTCCCTCAGTAGGTGGCCACCTCTGAGGGGTGAGTCCTTCCTGGATAAGATGACAGTCCAGTAAGTCGTGTCGGTCCGAGCTAGCAGTGTTCTTTTTCAGTCAAGTGACTGTGTTTTTCCGGAATGGACACCCGGTTGTTGTTTGGGTTTAGAGAAGGAGGAGTATCTTGCCCAGTAGGCCAATCACCTACTTTTGTTAGTTTGCACAAAGTGTGGCATTCTGATCGGCGGTATGCACAACGTGTGGCATGCTGACTATCCGGTTATGGGGCCCAACGTGTGGTAACCCGTAATCCTTTCTTTCGAGTGGTTGATTTTATAAATTATGTATGGCTGGAAAAGCCAAAGCACCACTCTTGTTTTGACTGATGTTTATTGCTTGCCAGTGATCTCTTATAAAGAATTTTATACTTTGCATTCACGAACTATTTTCACTGAACACCTAAAGCACATATGGACTTACTAGATCCCCATAATTTTACCATGATTTTAGGTCGATCCTGTTGTGGGGATGAGTAGCTATATTATACTTGCTTCGGAAGATTTTCTGATGATTTATTTTTGTGTAATGTTTTGGGGAGATGAGAGTGGATAAATTTTATTACGGATTTGTTTTTGGTATTTTGGGATTTATTCTTGGATTGATATTTATTTTGAGATGTAATAAATTTTAAGTTCAACTATCATTTATATTCCGCTATTTCATTTGTGTGACCTAGTTATAAAGACCCATTGTTCTTTGGATGGGGGCGACATCCCCAGCCCTAGCTGGCCTAGGTAGCGGGGTGTTACATCAAAGGGTTTAGTTCACTTTAGTCTATTAGCTCTTAGGATGCTTCAATATAAAGGACATAGGTTGACAACTTTAATGAACACTTAGAGGTCAGGAGACAAGTAGAATATAAAGGTGTTCACAATACACAACAAGAAAAGATAATTTGGAGAATATAATGTAATGGTTACATGAGTAACATTATTGTTCAAGCCACATTTTTTGTTTGAGACATTTCATCAAACATATGGTGTTCATAGAGTAAATGGTCATTGAGACTTTTTATCAAACACCTTATGTGCAAGATTTTTCTATGGAACTTTGTAAGAAAATTTCTTCCCAAACAAGCCCAATATAATCACAATAACAAAAATCAATGTATTCCATAGGATCTTTCTTCAACAAATCATTCTCATTCCCCCCCCCCCATTTATCCAAGAATCTCAAGATCAAACAACACTCTAGATGGAGATATAAGCTTATCCTTGCTCTGATACCAAATTTGATATGAGCTTAAGGCAGGAAATCTTTTTAGATCTAAAAGTAGCTTCTGTCTTGAACTTTTTGTATAGGATAAGAACTACAAGACAAGTAAGAAAGGCTATAAAAGACATAAAGAGATCAAAGAAAGTAACAAAGGAAATACCTTTTCTACAAACAAAGAACCCTAAAAGAACTTAGCTTTTAGAACCCCAAATTTAGTAGATTAGGTCTACCACAACAACACCTTAGAACCCTTGACTTATCAATAAATCAAGAACTAAAAAGATAGGAAATTGTGGGCATTCAAACAAGAAACAACAAGAACCCTAAATGACTTACAAGAAGAACCTTTGTTGATTTCTTAGTTAAATTTTCCGTTAAATGTATAGACACTTACTTAAGGGTGGACTAAGCCCTTAGGTTGGTCTTGGATTGAAGTTGAACAAGGAATCTCTCCATGCTTCAAGTCTTCAAGATGAATCTTCATTCATGTTAAAAAAATATGGAATTTTGTTCCCTTATTCTTACAATACAAAGTCTATATAATGGTATTCTATTCCTGAACTGAAATACTTTTTAAATATTACAAAATGACTCCAAAAATAGCTAAAAAACATCAGGGGTTTGGATCAAGAGTGGGGCCTGTGCTAGGTAGGGCTGGTAGGGTCGGTGCCAGGTACATTCTGGAGGAACATTACCTTTCACAAAAATAGCTAAAAAAAAAAAAATGTCTGGGGTTTGGATCCAGAGTGGGGTCGGTGCCAAATAGGGCTAAAAGGGTTGGCGCTAGGTCCATTCTGCTGGAATTGTGCTTGCATCACAAAATTGAGAGTTTATCTAGTCCACACCCGGCACCTGTTTGGGCTCTTGGGATTGGCATGGGTACGCTCTGCTGGGCGTCATTTCTGCGTGAACAGCTTCCAATTGACGTCCTTCGTACATGAGCAGCATGGTCTATTCTCGATCCTCTTCCGGCAATATCTATACACTATCCCACCTTAAATGAGCTTGTAGATATGCATGAAGATTGAATTAGAATTGTTTGGAGCGGGCTTTCGTCAACGGACTGGGCAAGCTCGACTTTGCTTTGGCTTCATCCTCTCCCCCTTCTTGAGCTTGATCCTCATGTCTAGATTGATTCCTATCACCACTACTCTTTTCTTTTTTGATACCTACATCATTATCATTATATTTGATTCATCAAATACAATATGTATGAATTCTTCCACACATAGAGTTCTTTTATTGTATACTCTATATGTCTTTTTGTTGGAAGAATATCTAAGAAATATAACTTGATCAAATTTACTATCATATTTTCTAAGATTTTCTCGAGTATTGAGGACAAAACATTTGCATCCGAAAACTTTAAAGTAGGAAATGGATGGAACTTTGACAAATATGAGTTCAAATGGAGTTTTTCTTAGAAAGGGTCTTAGCATAACATGATTGATAATATAGAAAGTTGTATTCATAGCTTCAGCCCAAAAGTATTTTGGAAGGGAATTTTCACAAAGCATTGATCTTACCATTTCTTGTAATGTTCTATTTTTCCTCTTAATTACACCATTTTGTTGAGGAGTTTTAGCTGCTGAAAAATTGTGTGAAACACCAATTTCATCACACAATTTCATAAAGTCATGGTTGCGAAATTCTCTACTATTGTCACTTCTCAATGAAATCAATTTGCAACCAAGGAAGTTTTGAATACGTTTGAGTAGTATGGAAAATTCAGAGAAGGCTTCATATTTTTTAACAAGAAATAAAATCCAAGTGAATCTTGAGAAGTCATCTACAATTACATAGGCATAACTCTTATCACCAAGACTAGTGGTCCTCATTGATCCAAACAAATCCATGTGTATAAGTTCTAGAGATTTTGATGTTGAAATCATTTTCTTGGGTTTAAAAGAGATTTTGGTTTATTTTCCAAATTAGTAAGCATCACATACCCATTTTTAACAAATCTCATATTGGGCAGTCCTCTAACAAGATGATCCTTTAAGGATAATTTGTTTAGCAAATCGATAGATACATAGCCTAACCTTCTATGACAAAGGTAGCAATCATTGTCATTCATAGAGAGTCATCTAATATTCTAAGCCACAAGATCATCAAGATAAAGTACATACACATTTCCAACACAGTTAGCAACAAACATAGTCTTATTGTTGGAACTATCCATGGTGATGCAAGAATCTTTTTCAAAAACAACTTTGCAACCATTACCACATAGTCGGCTAATGCTAAGCAGATTTTACTTTAATTCATCAACTAATAACACTTATTTGATGATGGTAGAGGATCCTTTACTAATATTACCTATCCCCAGAATCTTTCCCTTCTTTTTGTCTCCAAATGTGATAAATCTATCATTTGTAACTTGAATATTTTTCAACAATCTGACATTTTCAGTCATGTGCCTTGGGCATTCACTATCCAAAAACCACTTTGTGGAGCTCATCATGTTCGATAGATGTTCCAATGCATAAGATGGAAGAGTGATTTAGTACTCATACCTTCTTGGGTCTACGGGGGTTAGTAATAGTTCTTTTTACCTTCCAAGTCATTTTTGTACCAAATTCCACTTTGTTCCTTACATGACACTTAGATGCTTTGTGTCTAGATTTTCTACAACATGTGCAACAATTGTGTGTCATATTTGAAGTGCTAGCATTTACAAAGTAGGGTCTATGATTTTCAGCTTTGATTTTATGCTTATACCTAATAACATTTTGATTTCCTGCTGTGTTGTGCACCGAGTAACTTTTCTAAATTATTTTTGCCATTTGTGAATTTTTTAAAGCATGCGGTGAGGTCATCAACTCTACTTTTAATATCATTAAAATTACTGACCATATTTTCAAGAGAAAGCACTTTGTCACACAAACATTTATTTTTCAAAGACATACAATGCAAGATGCTTAGGACAACATCCTTTTCAATATTTGAGCACATAACGAAATCAAATAAAACATTGTTTTCATTTAACAGCTTTCGATTTTCACTTAAAAATGAATCAATTTTCACTTTATTTCCTTGTTTATTCTAGATAGCTTTTTAAGCTCATGAAACATGTTGAAAAATATCTCATTCGGGTCATCAAGCTTTTCATAATCAAATTCATGTAATTTAGACATTAAATTTAGAGATATGGGATTTACCTTATCCTCCATGGTCATGAAGCAAATATTTATTTTTTCATTTTTAAATTCATAGCTTTCTTCAGTCTCAGATTCAGCTTGGTTTCAAGTGCCAATAAACTCTTTTCCTTTTTTCATCTTTGTGTCTTTCCTTTTCTTCTTGAATTGCTTAGCTTTCTTTTCTTTCACTACTGGACAGTCAGCGATAAACTACTCTATGCTTTTGCATTCAAAACATTGAGGCTTGAAGGAGGAATTTTGTCCTTTCTTTTTGATAACCTTCCTACCCTTTTTGAAGTAGCCTTTTTTGAACATTTTTCTAAACTTTCTGGCAACCATAGCCAACTCTTCTATATCTAAATCAGTACCATTGTCACTATTAGTTTGATCACTGTTAGCTTCTTCATCAACCGCTTTTAAGGCAGTTCCTCGTTTCCCTTTGTCATCATCATCAAGCTCTTGAAACCTTTTAAGTTTCATTTCATGGGTCAAGAGAGAGTAGATTAGCTCTTCAGTTGGTAAGCTATTTAAGTTTTTAGATTCCTCTATAGCAAAGATTTTTGGTTGCCAACCTTTTGGCAAAGTATCAAACAGTTTTCTATTTTGCACACCGAGGGAATAAATTTTTCCATAAGCCTTTAGTTCATTCATGATATTTTTGAATCGAGTAAGAATATCAGTTATGTTCTCACTTGGCTTCATAGTGAATAGTTCATAGTTTTGGACTAAAAGTCCTAGCTTCGATTCCTTCACTTTATTAGTCCTTTCATGGGCGACCTCAAATAATCTCCATATGTCATTGGCAAAATCACAACCACTCACATGGTTGTATTCATTCGTATCAAGTGAACAATATAGAATATTCATCGCCTAATAGTTTATGGTCATTTTAGCATTGTCATCATTGTTGCATTCATCACTTTGTTTAGGCACTATTTTGCCTTCAACAGCTTTGGTTTGGACAAATGGTCCTTTTTCAATCAGATTCCACAGTTTAAAATTAATTGAGCACATATATATCTTCATTCTATTTTTTTAGAATGTGTAGTTTCTTCCATTGAATAGAGGAGGTCTATTTGTTGAAGACCCTTTGATGTAAGGGAGCGTAGATGTGTTTGCCATATGGATCTTTTCTACAAGGCTATTAAACTGAAGATAGTGTAGACTAAAGCTATGATAGCAATTGATAACCTTAGAGGGGAGTGAATAAGGTTTATGACAAATAAATGCAAATTAAAATTTTGAAGTCTTTTGGAAAGGACTAACTGAATGGCGGAGTTGTTTTGTGGCTTTTAGGAGTGCAGACAAAGATCTCTTAAATTAGTACAAAATGATGAGAGGGATAGTATGAAATAAAGATGGGTAGTTGAGCTATCAATAACAAGCTTACTACATAATGAAAGAGTTTTAAATGAACCATTGATTTTAGTGAAAAAAGTAATGCATTTAAGATTTGATAACCAGTGAAAATGCAGCAAGAAATTCGGACAAAGTGCATAAGAGTAGGCTCAACAATTTATAGTGGTTCGATCTTTAAATGATCTACATCCACTACCTTAAGTTCACACTTAAGGATTTCAACACAGCTCACTAAAACCTTTTCCCAAATGAATAGTAGTAGGTGACACCAATCTTACACAAAAGGAATACCACACTTAGTTTTACATCCAACTTCTTTAAACATAATACTCAAGGCTCACCTCAATTAGGTTTTACCTCCTTAACCTTGATACAAAGCGTATTTTAGAAAGAGTCCAAAGATATCTCACAAATTGAGTAGAATATGAATAACTAAGCGTCAATACCTTTTACCTTTGGAGGAATTTATTTCACTTTGAAGCACAAATAAAATGGGAGATTTTTGTACTCTAAAGTGTAAGAAAGTTTTTGAGAGAGATAGCATAAAAATCTGCTTTAAAATCGAGCTTTAGAAGTTTTTTAAAGAGCTAATCCTGAAGTCTCAATGGCTAGTAACATCTAGTTACTACTGTCAAGATTTTCAGGGTTTTGGATTCACAAAGTAAAAGGATGTCCGTTCAAAATATGAGTCCAAACAGCCCTTTTCACAAAGAGATATATTGAAAAAAGAAACACTACAGATCATTGGATGATATTTTGGATTTAGAAGTCCATCCAAAACCACCTCAACCAAAAATTCAGATTTTGAAATATCCTTTTCTTTTGAAATATTTTTTTTAAGTGTTTCAAGGTAAAACAAAACTGATCATAATGTAAAAAGACATAGAAATTTACAGTTAATACCTTAATAACAATTCCTAGTCTACGATTCTTCTCAAGGACTTCTTGGAATGCAATCTCTTATGTTGGTACTTGATCAACCATTCTTAGATTCTATTGCTCAAGAGTTGCTTAGCAAACTCATTTGCATGCCTTGGAAGAAGTGAAGTTAAAATATGTCCTATCGCATATAGATTATACGTGTTAATCCATATCAATGTTTGTCATAAATCAAAATATAGGAGAATATCATTTGGGCTAATGTGTGCGACATTCTACACCCATGCTAGAAACTAAGGATAGGCCAGAGCAAGAGGTAGCATCTGAGCGTCCCACGGAGGTGATACTGGGACAGGTATTTAACAAAATGATGGAGATCCTTCAAACTCTATTTGAAAGGAAGATACCTAAGGAAGAGGACGAAGCCTTGGAGTTCTTCCTCAAGTTTTAGCCACCAACCTTTCATGGTGAGGTAGAGCAAGACCAGAAAACAGAACAATGGGTAGAACAGATGGAGGATATGTTCTCCACTGTGAACTATATAGTGAAACATATTGTGAAGTTTGCAGCCTTCAGGCTGACAGGTCTGGCATGTGATTGGTGGTAATGTGTCCATGAGGATTGAGAAAGTTTTGATCAGGACTAGACATAGAACAACATCGTAGAGGCTTTCGGGAAGAATACATACCGCAGTAGATAGTGAAGAAGAAGAAAGACGAGTTCCAAATCCTCAAACAGAGAAGTATGACGGTGGCACAGTCTGCAAGCCACTTTAACCAACTGTTAAAGTATTGCAAGAGGCTGATAGACACGGAGCAGAATAGGACCCCAGCAGTTTGTTAAAGGGCTAAGATAGGAGTTGAGGTGAGCATTGATGCCTTTCCCACCGACAACCTACACTCCTACTGTTGATGTAGCAACTCGAATCGAAAAAGAAGACAATAACAAGATAGCCCATAGACCTCAGCAGCCGATGAGGCCAGCCCCTTTCAGCCATTTAGCAAAAGACCTGTAAGGTAGCAATTTAGAAACTAAAGAAAATAAACCTAAACTCTTTTGGTGGGAACTGCCACGAATTTGCCAACATACAGGTACTGTGGAAAAAGATGGCATGTATAGAAAGATTACTGGTTAAAGGGGAATGCTTGAAGATGTTATAATTGTAGGGATACCACCCATTTGAGGAATAACTGCCCAAAGCCACTGAAATTTGGGTAAAGAGCAGCAGCTTAATCAACTGGCAGAAATAGAGAAGTAGTAGCTAGAGTCTCGAGAAGCGAAGGACATAAGCCCCAAGTAAAGGCTAAGGTTTTCGCCATAAACTGGAAAGAGGTTGGAGATGGTACAGTCATAGTGGAAAGTAACTCGTTATCTAAGGTTATTCTATTTTCATTTTAATAGACTTTGGTACAACACATTCTTACATAAATCAATGTAGTCCATGTCGTTTAGGTTGGGACGGGTTAGAATTGCCCTACACCTTGTTGGTTAGCACTCATTTAGGAAAATCAGTAGAAGCAAGAAAATATGTGCATGACTGTAACGTAAAAGTGGGGAAAGAGAACTTTAAAGCAGATCTTATTATATTACCCATAGAAGATTATAAGTTAATATTGGGAATGGATTGTTTAGCAAAGTATGGGGTTAGCAAGTTACTACCCCTGTTTCATCAAAGGGTTTTCTACGTTGGCTTCCCTAATAACGCGGTTGTTGAGGAAGGATGTGCTATTTATCTAGAATAAGAAGTTTGAAAAGAATTTCCAAGAACTCAAGAGAAGATTGATGACAACACCTGTGCTAAGCTTACCAGAGCAAAGTAAACCTTATGCTATCTCTACTGTTGCATCTAAGGAAGGGTTGAGAGTAGTGTTGATGCAAGAAAGAAAGGTCATAGCATATACATCCAGGAAGTTGAAACCACAAGAAGTCAACTACCCAACAAGTGATCGACAATTAGCTGCTATAATATTTACCCTAAAGAAATGGAGACACTACTTATATAGGATAGAGTTTGAAATCTTCACTGATCAGAAGAGCCTAAAGTACATATTTACACAAAAGGAGCTGAACCTTAGACAATAGAGGTGGATGGAGTTTCTAGAAGAGTACAAATGTCCAATCAACTATACCTCTGAAAGGCCAACGTGGTAGTTGATGCTTTAAGTCAAAAAGTGAAGATGACTAGTTTAAGGATGTAGGAGGTAAAAGCTGTAGAGGAAGTCTTGGTCTAAGAAACGAAAGTGAAAGAATGAAAGATTTGCATAAGTAATTTAAGATTGATACCAGATTTGAAATAAGAGATAATCAAGGCTAAATAGAATATTGTGAAGTTTCAAAAATTTAAGGAAATGGTGGTGAGCAGGGGAGGAAAAGATTTTTGGGTGGATGAAGTTGAAGTCTGATACTTGCATAATCACATGTGTATACCTGAGGAAAAAGAGTTGAGAAAAAAGATTTTGAAGGAAGCTCACAGGAGTATATCTACGATTCATCCTGGGAAAGGAAAAATGTATCAAGGTTTGAAGGGAGTTTTTTGTGGCTGAGAATGAAGAAAGATGTGGTAAGGTATATTTCGACTTGTCTAACCTGTTAGAAGGTCAAAGTTGAGCATAAGAAACTAGTTGGAATATTACAACCACTACCAATACCCGAATAGAAATGAGAAGAAGTGATGATGGATTTTGTCACTGGACTCCTTATAACGAAAGGTCAAAATGATGCAATATAGGTAGTGGTGGATAGATTGGCTAAGACAACACACTTCATACCAGTAAATGTGATGGACTTATTGGACAAACCGACTCAGACTTACATACAAAAGATAGTGAGATTATATAGGTTACCTTCAAGCATTATGTTAGATCGGGATTCGAGGTTTACTTAACGATTTTGGGAGAAATTCCAAGAATCTATGAGATCAAAGTTAAAGTTTAGCACAATGACTCATCCTCAAACAAATGAACAATCAAAAAATGTTATTCGGATTCTAGAGGATATGTTGAGGGTATGTATTTTAGATTTTTAGGACCAATTAATTGATTGTATGGCCTATGCTGAGCTTGCCTACAACAATAGTTTCTAGGTGTCAATTGGGATGGCACCATACAAGGCATTATATGGAAGGAAATGTCAAGTGCCATTATATTGGGGATGGGTAGAAGATAGACAGATTAATAAGGTTGGAGAGATATGCATACAGGAGATGGCAACTAAGGGGAAGATGATATAGGAACGATTAAAGGAAGCGTAAAGTCGACAAAAGAGTTACACCGATAATAGAATGGGAGAATTTGAGTTCTACGTAGAAGATCAAACATTTTTGAAGTTGACTCCAAGTAGAGGACACCTAAAGAATCCGAAAGGAGGGAAGTTGAGTTTGAAATATTTAGGACCATTTTCGATTACCGAAAGGATTAGACTGGTGGCATATCGCTTGGATTTATCGGAGGGTTTAAATGGAATACATCATATTTTCTATGTGTTGCAATTAAAGAAATACCATCCTGATCCAGAGTATGTAGTTAATGAGGAACCATTGATTCCGTGACTTGATCTAAGTTATGTCGAGAAGCCAATAAAGATTTGAGACAGAAGTATTAAAACACTTTGAAATAAGCAAACTCCAATTGTAAAATTTTTGTAGGATCATCATAGTACAAAAGATGCTACTTGGGAGATTGAGGAATGGGTAAGGTGGAAATATCCAGAGATACTTTGAGGTATGACCTAGAAGGAATTTTGGGGGCGAAATTCTTCTAAGAGGAGAAGAAAATGACACCCCACCTGAAATGCACCTAGAAGTGGGGAAAACACGTTGTACAAGTAGCATGGCATCCTTGCACATACACATATTAGTTATTGCATGAATAAAGTTAATTGAGCAAGATAGAGGAGGAATTACAGTGGTTTAGTAAAGATTAAGAAAACACCACTTGAAATAATAGGGGATTCAACATTCTATGTGAAAATAATTAGTTGGAAGATTATATTTTGTGTATGAATATAGGTATATTTTGGTATTTAGTTATTTGAGTGCCTATTAATTAAAATAATAAATAATTTTGATAACTAATTATTATTTGATTAATTCATTTAAATGTGTAGAAATATAATTGTTATAGCATAACGAAATATTTGGACATTTGACATTGTATGAATTTTAAAATTTATTTTACTATCTTATTTATGTGTTAATAATTTAGGAAGTAATTAAATTAAGGACTAGCAAACTCTCTCACTTATTCATTTTATTTCCTATTAAGAGAAAAATTGAATTTTCTTACTCTAATTATTTGTTCAAGCTAGGAAAATATTTTGAGGTGACACCTAAGCTTCCAAAAGCCTTGGTGGTACCAGATAGGAAGAGGAGATGGAGAAAAACCTAATTCTTGTATAATTGGGATAAATTATCTTGAAGAGATTTATTAAATTCCAATCCTTTAATGTTGAGGAAAATCTTAGGGAATATTCTCTCCTATTCCTACTCTATTCTGCCACCACCTAGCCCTCTAAACCCCCTAAGATTATGATTAATTAATTAAAGGAAGATTTTTATTAGTTAAACCTTCAGAAAATAGTATTTTTCCCTTAATTCTTTTTCCTTTTCCTTCTATTTTCTAAACCTAGTATAATTCATCTATAAAAGCTAATCCAAATCAGTTTTTGGAGCCCAAAATTCTCCTTCTAGCCATATCTCTCTCTCTCACCCTTCCCAACTACGCAAAATTTTCCTTGTGGCATTAAATTTGTTGTTTCAATTGTTTACGAAAAATTTTGCACAAGGCCAAATACTTGAAGCATCATTCTTAGGTTAAAATCTTGAAGATTTAGGTGGAAACAAAAGCTAGAAAACACCTTCTACCATTCCTAAGAGTGATAGAGGTTGGTGTGACAATAACTATGGATCTAAAGCATTCTTTTCTTTAATTTTCCTTAGTACCACCACTATAGGCCAAAATTAGGGTTTTGCTGAATAAATTGTTAAAATGTTTTTCTAGACCATAGATGTAACACCCCTACTAAAATTACAGCGGAAGCATATCAACACCGGTTGTCACTCCGTCTAGTTACCCAGACAAGGGGTCTTTTTAATGAAAATCAACAGAATATGCAAGTCCAGAATCATACAACAACCCATACTGATTGTCAAGTGTGCACAAGTAATAAAGAATTTCATACATGAAAGTTTCCATTCAACCTCAGTAATAAGGTACATTATCTAAAAAGGGAAACGTCTGAACCTATTTTGCTGTCACTGTGGTATCGTCCTCTATCCATAGGTTGTGAAATCCCAGTCAAAACCAACCTTAGAGTAAGGGGGTTAGGATGCATAACATACTTTAGTGCATGATTAAATATATTTTTATTTGATTTTATGTGCCTTGGATTTGAGTTTTAATGTCTTGGAGGCTTGTTGGTGAATATTGAGTGAGAATGGCAAAATGGTAATTTTTGCCTGAGGTGAAAATAGGGAGATAGCTTGAGGATTGAATAGGAAATAAGTTGCTAGTGAAAATAACAACAAAAGTTGTTGTGGTGTAGTGGTTAGAGCTTTGAAAATTAATTCTTGAGGTCTTGGGTTCAAATTCCATCATAGGAGCTTTAGCTTGGTTAAATTTTATTTTTGCTTGGGAAGTAATAATTTCAGCCTTAAGTGCTTAGAGTAGGGGAGTGATGATGTCCTAAGAGAGACATGTTAGGAGTATCCTCATTCTACTCCCTTGCCCTACTCAAATTTCCTAAGGGGAATTCATTTTTTCTTGATCTTTGATTTTTCCTTAGTTCTCAACTCATTAGTGTGATTAAGTTGTTCTAGTCATTATCTTTCCAGAAATTTCAGTAAAGTGTTGTGGTCTTGTAGGATCAAAATTCCTTAGTAAAAGACTTCTTATGGCCTGAAAATGTGAAAGAATTGTGGGAGATTCCAAGAGGAAAAATTCCTCTAGTGATCTTGCTGAAAATTCACTCTAGCTAGTTCATCCTTCTTGGGATGAACTGAAAATTTTCAGCTTATTGTACCTTTAAGGTGTCGAGTTTCTTAGCTAGCATTCCCTCCGAAATGTTGCCAGAAAAAATGGTCTTTTGGATCAGCTTGCAACCTGAATTCTTTAGCCATTTCCGGACTTCTCAAAGCTGGAGCAAAACCAGGAAAAATTCCTGTACAAATCGCAAATTTGAGAGTCCAAAACCAAGCTGTTTTCTTCCAGATTTTTTTGAGCACTTTAGCCAAGTTTTTCCTCCACGAAGAAGGCTAGAAACCAGCCTTGAACACCCATGAAATTCCCCTTCAAACTCGCTACAAGATGGCTGGAAAATGGCAGCCGAAAAAGCTGTCCAGAAATTCCAGCCTAGCGAAATTCTGTGCAGTCCAATTGTCCAGCTTTGTTTCCTAATCTTTCTCCAGCCGAAACACCATCATTGTTCTGCATAAACCTTTCTTGAACCTTCAGTAACAGAGCTCCATTATTCCCCTTAAGCTTCTGCACGAAATTCAGACATGGCTGCCTGAAAATTTCTCCAACAAGTCCCTGCAATTATGCTTGATGGATTTCCAAAATTCCAGCCACCATAGTGTTGCAACTTTCCATAATGTATCCCTCAAATAACCAGACTTCTTCTTCACCATTATGCTCCCTATTTTCAGCCACCATAAGCTTCTTTAAACTAGCATTAATTCCACTGAAATTCTGCTCAAAGCAGTCGGCCATGGCAGACTTCCAAAGCTCTCCAACAATTAAGATATTCTAGGATATTTAGTTTCCAAATTTACTTGCTAAAAATATTCTTCAAGGATTTTAACAACTAGCCTTTCATTTTCCCTTCCAAATCAGAGAACCAACCTCCTAAACCCTACAGAAAATTCGGCACACAATCTCTCAAATTCCTTCAACCTTCAAGAACACACACACTACACCAAGAACACTTACTTCTTCCTTTCACCTAATATCCCTCCAAACCACTTCAAACCTTCTCTAAAATCTCCAGATTTGACCTACTCACTGCCGTGAGTCCATCAACACCATTCTTAACATCAAACTCCACAAATCAACTCGCTACTTTAGATCAAAACCAGAAAATTCTGTGAACATTCAAGAACACCTTCAAGGTAGGATTGTTCTAACAACTTCATCTTCTTCAATTTTTATCTCAAGTGAGAATATATGTGAATAAACATGCTAATGGTCTCTTTCTCTCTCTCTCTATCTCTCTCTCTCTTCCTCTCAAGGCCGAAACTCTCTCTCTTGGCCGAATGGCTTCATCTTCCATGGTCATGCTATCTCCATCTTCCATGGACAAATTTAGGCATCTAGGAGTTGAGATCCATTCTAAACTCCTTCAAAGCATTCATCAACCAAGTAAGTGCCTTCAATCATTCTTTTAAATCCTAGATTCATGTCTCTAGGATGTTGTTGTTAGAAGGTGGATGATGATAGGGTTTGAGTATGTATTGTTGAGATTGAAGCATGAATATATGTATGATTGTGAAGGAGATGGGATTTAAGCATGGAGGGATTATCTTGGTTGATAGTATGATGATTTGAGGTTTGATGCATGTCATAGGAGGTATTTGTGATGAAGTATGCTAGAAATTATGCCACCTTTGATGAATAGGATTTATATGCATGTTGGATTTTTGAAGCTATGATCATATTTATGCTAGTAGGGGTTAGATCATGTCTTGATAAATTGAGATCTATGCTTGTATGCATGATTTGAATGATTTGATGAGTTGAAGGGTTGTATATGTTCATGACTGTGAATAACCATGGAAATATGATCATGATCTAGTTGTCTCTAAGCAAATTTTTATTTCATGAATAAAATATTTAATAATATAATTTTGCTGGTGATTTCGAAAAACCCTAGGAAGGGTGGATTTGGGATATTATATTTATATAAAGGATAATTTAGTCAAATAAATAATAGTTTTAATAGAAAAATAAAATAGATAGATATTTTATAAAATAATGAAATCAACTAAAGCCTTTTATGGAAATAATGATAATTAGTAAAATACTTATTATTATAAATCTAATTATTATCTTTTAATCAAAGCCTATTAAAACTTATTTATTATTTTTCAAGCAAGACTCATTAAAATTCATTTTCAACTAACTTTGATTATCAGTTATTTTCTAACAACTAAATTATTAATACCTCATTATTTTCCCTAATAACCACTTAGGACTCTTGATCAAATAAACTCTAAATTTTTCTTAGCAAGATTTAAACTTTCAACATCTTGGAATTTATTTCCCAAACCATTAGTTATTTTAAATATCAGATTAGGCTCAACCTATAAACCTATTTATTTATTGTTTGGCCTTAAAGCTTGGGACACTAGGATTATGGTAGTAGCAAGTTGAGTTGATTTAAAATTAAGGAAGTGGATTGTGGCTTGAAATTGAATGTGATTTGTATTTGCCACGTGGGGTTAGGTCAGCTGTTGGGGACCTCTTTATTGTGAGCAAGAATCAGGTAAGCTCCTGCATAAAAAACCTGATTGTTGAAAAATGTTTAATTATGGCAAGCCAAATGTAGAGTGCATGGACACTCATTTTTGTAAAGGCAATTGAGGGTTGTCTCCTGTTTTATTTCCGTTAGATGAGTTATTTGACATTTAATAAGCAGATTTACTCAAACTCAGAACTCTTTCTGAAACTGTTTTTGACAAAGATTTTGGAAACCCTTAATTGCCATGTTCAAGTGGAACTATGTTTGTACAATTATCCCAAGTGGGATACGTTATGTTGAGCACTCAATAAGGGTGGACTACTAGGGCTAGTCTTTGAGGGGTTAGGGTAAGTCTCTCAGTAGGTGGCCATCTCTGAGGGGTGAGTCCTTCCCGGATAGGACGTCAGTCCAGTGGGTCGTGTCGGTCCGAGCTAGCAGGGTTCTTTTCAGTCAAGTGACTGTGTTTTGCCGGAATGGACACCCGGTTGTTGTTTGGGTATAGAGAAGGAGGAGTATCTTGCCCAGTAGGCCGATCACCTACTTTTGTCAGTCTGCACAAAGTGTGGCATTCTGACCGGCGGTATGCACAAAGTGTGGCATGCTGACCATTCGGTTATGGGGCCCAACGTATGGTAACCCGTAATCCTTTCTTTTGAGTGGTTGATTTTATAAATTATGTATCGCTGGAAAAGCCGAAACACCTCTCTTGCTTTTGACGGATGTTTATTGCTTGCCAGTGATCTCTTATAAAGAATTTTATACTTTGCATTAACGAATTGTTTTCACCCTACACTTAAACACACACAGACTTACTGAGATTTCTGTCTCACCACCATTTTTACCGTGATTTCAGGTCGGTCCTGTTGTGGGGGTGAGTAGCTTGATATTGCCTGCTTTGGAAGATTTTCTGATAATTTATTTTGTGTAATGTTTCGGGGAAGATGAGGGTGGATGAATGTTATTATGGAGTTGTTTTGGGTATTCTTGAATTTAGTCGTGGATTTATTGGATTTGTTTTTGGGATGTAATAAATTTTAAGTTCAAGTATTATTTTTATTCTGCAATTTTTATTTGTGTGACCTAGTTATAAAGATCCTTTGTCCTTTGGATGGGGCGATATCCCCGGCCCTGGCGGGCCTAGGTAGTGGGGTGTTACAAGTGGTATCACAGACTAGGTTTAGCCAATTATCGATAGTATTTGTGCTATTTCTTTAAGTCTGAATCTTTATCTAACCTATCTTGTTGATGCTGTAGGATGGTTAGACTGCTTAGGACTACGAGGAAAGGGCAGGAATGGCACCCGCCTATCTTTCTAGACTTTCTAGACCCGGAGGACCTTCTAGTTCCCCAGCCTGCCCCTCAGCCAGTTATCCCCATGGAGGATAACAGTGATGATGAGGTTATCCCTATGGAGGATAACAGTGATGATGAGATTAACCCTATGGAGGATAACGGTGATGAAGAGGTCCAGATCATTGAGCCTCCCCCAATTCTGGTGATTGACATAAGCTCGGATAGTGAGGATGAGGTGATGATAGTGGAGCCTGAACCCCACCCTCCTAATCCCGAGGTGGACTTAGCAGCAGATAGCGATGACTCGGGGAAGATAGACTATGAGTCTCCGCCTAGGCCTTCTTTTCTTCCTTCCTTTAGCCGTGTGGAACCTGGGGAGATTTCTAGGCGCCCTGGGAAGGAGCCCATGAAGGGATTTGCTAGCGAGGATGGGGGTAGATTTTTCCAAGAACTTTGGGGGATGGTTATATGAAGCTGATGATGAGGGTTCTGACGAGGATTAGGGTACTAGGAGTTCCTTTGATTTGGATGTTTATTTGTTTACTATTTTTCAAGAACTTTTATTGTTAAGGATCTTAATTCTGTTTTCTATTAAGATTTCGAATCTATGCAAGTCCATTTTTGAAAGAGAATTTATTCCTTAGCTAAATTTACATCCGCTTTCTATTTACATCTGTTTGACAATGCATGCAAGTACAACTAAAATGATTTGACCTTTAAGTGCATACACTTATCATCTGGGGTGTGGTTTAGAATGGCACCCAAGCGTCATGCAACTGCAGCAGGTGGAAGGGTACCGGAAGTCGAACAAGTGGCACCAGAAATAGGAGCAGCTCAGATGCAAGCACCTAACCGGGGTGAAGGGAATAGTCAGAATATGGGATCAAGGTCTGAAGTTCCAGTTGATGTGACCATGGGCCAGGCATTCAGCAAAATGGCTGAGGTTTTGCAGTCAATGACCGAGAGGCGGAACTTAAGGGGTGAGGATGAGGCCTTAGAGCGAATTTTGAAGTTCCAGCCGCCCGTCTTCTTGGGTAAAGTGGAATAGGATCAAAAGGCGGAGCAGTGGGTTGAACAGCTAGAGGACATATTCGTGACGCTCCAGTATACCGAGAAGCGGATTGTTAAGTTTGCAGTTTTTCGACTAAGAGGACCAGCTCGAGAGTGGTGGCAGTGGGTCCAAGACGGCTGGGAGATGAACGAGTAGGAATGGACGTGGTCCAACTTCGTTGAGGCCTTCAGGGCAGAGTATATTCCACAGTGGATTGTGGAGAAGCGAGAGGACGAATTTCAGAATTTGAGGCAGGGGAGCATGTCAGTTGCTCAATATGCGGCGCGATTCACTCAATTATTGAAATACTGCCGGAGATTGGTGGCTACCGAGAAGAATAGGACAAGGCAGTTCGTTAAGGGGCTGAGACCAGAGCTGAGGAGAGCATTGGCACCTGCTCCACCGACCACTTATTCGGGGGCTGTGGACGCAGCCACTCGAACGGGGAATGAGGACTGCAGCCAGATAGCAATAAAACCCTTCCAGCCACCGAGACAGCCACAAGGACAATTTCTGAGACCGCAACCCCATAAGCACCCCGCCAATCATCAATGGCAGAACCGGGGGAAGCAAGCCCGGACAGCACCAAGTGGACCTGCCCCAAATCTCCCATCATGCAGGCAGTGTGGAAGGAAAGGGTCTAAGGGTGGTGAAAAGAAATGCTATCACTATGGCAACCCGAACCACCTGAGGAACGCCTGCCCCAAATTGCACCGCGTCGGGCATGGAAACCAGGCTCAGAACCCGGGGCCCAACTGAGCTAACCCCACGGGAGTATCCAGGAGTGGAGCACCGAGGCCGCAAGTGAAGGCCAAGGTATTCGCTTTCAACAGAGAAGAAGTTGGGGCCGATACAGCGGTGGTAGAAGGCACGTTCTCTATTCAAGGACGATCAGTTAATACTTTGATTGATCCTGGCTCTACTCATTCTTATATAAATAAGTTATGTGCATGTCATTTGGGTTGGGATGGAATGGAGCTCCATTTCATTTTAGAGGTAAGCACACCTCTGGGGAAAATGGTGCAAGCGGATCGATATGTAAATGAGTGTAAAGTTAATATGGGGAGAGAAAGTTTGGAGGGGGATTTGATAGTACTGGACATTGAGGATTATGACTTGATTTTGGGGATGGACTAGTTAGCCAAGCATGGGGCTAGGGTAGACTATAAAAATAAGACCATCCAGTTCATCAGAACGGGCTGTGATGTATTGGAATTTAATGGCAAGAGGGTAAAAGAATGTAAGTATCTTATCGCGGGGGCTAAAGCCCGGAAACTGTTGAAGCAAGGGTGTCAAGGGTACCTGGCTTACATGATAAACAAGCCGAAGGACCAGTGCACTCTAGAAGACACTGAAGTAGTGAAGGATTTTTCTGATATGTTTCCGGCAGAACTTGATTCTCTACCTCCTAGCCGAGAAGTGGAATTCACCATCGACTTAGTTCCGGGAGCGGAACCAGTATCGCGGACTCCATATCGGATGGCACCGGCAGAGTTAAAAGAGTTGAAAGAGTAGTTGGAGGAGTTAGTGGGTCAAGGCTATATCAGGCCGAGCATGTCACCCTGGGGAACACCTGTGTTGTTTGTAAAGAAGAAGGATGGAACTCTGAGGCTATGCATCGACTACCGAGGGTTGAACAATTTAATGGTCAAGAACAAGTATCCTTTACCATTGATTGACGAGCTATTCGACCAGTTGCAAGGATCCAGTTGCTACTCTAAGTTGGATCTGAGACAAGGGTACCACCAGGTACGAATAAGAGAGGATGATATTCCCAAGACAGCCTTCAACACCAGATATGGACATTACGAGTTCGTGGTGACGCCGTTCGGGGTGACTAACGCTCCAGAAATATTCATGGACCTGATGCATCGAGTATTCCGACCTTATCTGGACAAGTTCTTGGTAGTCTTCATCGATGATATTTTGATTTACTCCAAGAGTCCGGAGGAGCATGCCGAGCATCTGAGGCTCGTATTGGAGAAATTGCGGGAGCACAAGCTGTACGCCAAGTTCAGCAAGTGCGAATTCTGGCTAGATAGTGTGGCATTCCTTGGTCATGTGGTAACCAAGGAGGGAATCAAGGTAGATCCGACAAAGGTTGAAGCGGTATCAGACTGGAACCAGCCGGAGAATATTACCGAGATCCGGAGTTTCTTGGGACTGGCTGGTTACTACCGAAGGTTTATCAAGGGATTTTCGACACTTGCATCGCCAATGACTCGATTGTTGCGGAAGGATGTTCCATTTGTGTGGAACGAGAAATGCGAGAAAAGCTTTCAAGAATTGAAGCGCAGACTGATGACAGCATCGGTATTGAGTCTACCAGAGGAAGGGAAACGTTACGCACTGTATACTGATGCTTCGAAAGAAGGATTGTGAGCAGTGTTGATGCAGGACCGGAAGGTGATTGCTTATGCTTCTCAAAAGCTAAGACCTCATGAAGTGAACTACCCCACTCATGATCTGGAGCTGGCAGCTATAGTGTTCGCCCTCAAGAAATGGCGACACTACCTGTATGGAGCCGAATATGAGGTGTTCACCAACCATAAGAGTTTGAAGTATATCTTCACTCAAAAGGACCTGAACCTGAGGAAGCGAAGGTGGATGGAATTCCTAGAAGAATACCGTTGTCCGATCAACTACCATCCTGGGAATGCCAACGTTGTGGCAGACGCCCTGAGCAGAAAAGTGGGAATGGCCAGACAGAAGGTGCAGGAAATGCAAGCAGTTCAAGATGTGTTGGACAGAAGGGCAGAAGTACAAGACGAAAGAATTGTCATCAGCAATTTAAAGTTGGTGCCGGATTTGAAGCAGGAAATAGTGGAAGCTCAACGAAGCAACGCCGAGTTTCAACTTTTCAAGGATAAGGAGCTTAAGTGACCAGGCAGTGAATTTCGTCAAGATGAGGCGGGAGTTTTTCATTTCAGAGATCGATTATGTGTGCCCGGAGAGCAACAATTGAATGACAGAATTTTGGAGGAGGTGTACAAGAGCAAGTATGCCATTCATCCGGGGAAGTCAAGATGTACCAGGATTTGAAGAGAGCTTATTGGTGGCCCGGACTGAAGCGAGACGTGGTCAAATATGTTTCGACTTGTCTCACCTGCCAGAAAGTTAAAGCGGAGCATAAGAAGTCAGCGGGACTATTGCAGCCATTGCCAGTGCCAGAATGGAAGTGGGAGGAGGTGACTATGGATTTCGTCATTGGACTTCCCATGTCAAGGACTTAAAAGGACGCTATATGGGTGGTGGTGGATCGACTAACCAAGTCGGCCCATTTCATACCGGTGAATGTGAGGGACTCGATGGAGACGCTAGCTCAGACTTATGTTCGAGAGATCGTCCGACTTCATGGAGTGCCTTCAAGCATAGTGTCAGACCGAGACCCGAGGTTTACGTCTCGTTTTTGGGGAAAGTTTTAGGAATCAATGGGGTTGAATCTGAAATTCAGTACGACGGCACATCCGCAGACCGATGGGCAGTCAGAAAGGGTGATCCAAATATTAGAGGATATGTTGAGAGCCTGTGTCTTGGATTTCGGAGATAAGTGGATCGAGTGTGTACCGTATGCCGAGCTGTCATATAATAATAGCTACCAAGCCTCAATTGGGATGGCACCGTATGAGGCTTTGTATGGGCGCAAGTGTCAAGTACCGTTGTATTGGAGTTGGTCGGAAGATGGTCATGTGGGCAAAACCAGAGTGGTCTGTGTCAAAGAAATGTTGGATATAGTGAAACTGATTCGGGAAAGGTTAAAGGAGGCTCAGAGCCGGCAGAAGAGCTATGCGGATAACCGGCGAAGAGAATTGGAATTTCAAGTCGGGGACCGCGTATTTCTGAAACTAACACCAAATAGGGGAATTTTGAAGCATCCGAAGGGCGAAACGTTGAATCCGAGACATTTGGGGCCGTTTCTGATTAAGGAAAGAATTGGACCGGTAGCTTACCGATTGGACCTGCCGGATGGGTTGATGGGTATCCATGATGTGTTTCATGTGTCGCAATTGAAGAAGTATAATGCGGATCCCGACCATGTATTGAATGATGAACCGTTAGTGTTGCAGCCAGACTTAAGCTACGTGGAGAAGCCTGTGCGGATATTGGACCGCAGTGTCAAAACTCTCCGGAATAAACAGATACCGATGGTTAAGATCCAGTGGGAGCACCATGGCACACAGGATGCCACATGGGAGTCGGAAGAATGGGTTAAGCGGAAGTATCCCAAGTTGAAATAGAGGTATGCTTGAATTTCGGGACGAAATTCTTCTAAGGAGGGGAGGATGTGAAACCCCAGTCAAAACCAACCTTAGAGTAAGGGGGTTGGGATGCATAACATACTTTATTGCATGATTAAATATATTTTTATTTGATTTTATGTGCCTTGGATTTGAGTTTTAATGTCTTGGAGGCTTGTTGGTGAATATTGAGTGAGAATGGCAAAATGGTAATTTTTGCCTGAGGTGAAAATAGGGAGATAGCTTGAGGATTGAATAGGAAATAAGTTGCTAGTGAAAATAACAACAAGAGTTGTTGTGGTGTAGTGGTTAGAGCTTTGGAAATTAATTCTTGAGGTCTTGGGTTCAAATTCCATCATAGGAGCTTTAGCTTGGTTAAATTTTATTTTTGCTTGGGAAGTAATAATTTCGGCCTTAAGTGCTTAGAGTAGGGGAGTGATGATGTCCTAAGAGAGACATGTTAGGAGTATCCTCATTCTACTCCCTTGTCCTACTCGAATTTCCTAAGAGGAATTCAATTTTCTTTGATCTTTGATTTTTCTTTAGTTCTCAACTCATTAGTGTGATCAAGTTGTTCTAGTCATTTTCTTTCTAGAAATTTCAGTACAGTGCTGTGGTCTTGTAGGATCAAAATTCCTTAGTAAAAGACTTCTTATGGCCTGAAAATGTAGAAGAGTTGTGGGAGATTCCAAGAGGAAAAATTCCTCTAGTGATCTTGCTGAAAATTCACTCTAGCTAGTTCATCCTTCTTAGGATGAACTAAAATTTTCCAGCTTATTGTACCTTTAAGGTGTCGAGTTTCTTAGCTAGCATTCCCTCCCAAATGCTGCCAGAAAAAATGGTCTTTTGGATCAGCTTGCAACCTGAATTCTTTAGCCATTTCCGGACTGCTCAAAGCTGGAGCAAAACCAGGAAAAATTCCTGTACAAATCGCAACTTTGAGAGTCCAAAACCAAGCTGTTTTCTTCCAGATTTTGTTGAGCACTTTAGCCAAGTTTTTCCTCCACGAAGAAGGCTAGAAACCAGCCTAAAACACCCTTGAAATTCCCCTTCAAACTCGCTACAAGATGACTGGAAAATGGCAGCCGAAAAAGCTGTCCAGAAATTCCAGCCTAGCGAAATTCTGTGCATTCCAATTATCCAGCTTTGTTTCCCAATCTTCCTCCAGTCGAAACACCATCATTGTTCTACATAAACCTTCCGTGAACCTTCAGTAACAGAGCTCCATTATTCCCCTTAAGCTTCTGCACAAAATTTAGACATGGCTGCTCGAAAATTTCTCCAACAAATCCCTGCAATTATGCTTGATGGATTTCCAAAATTCCAGCCACCATAGTGTTGCAACTTTCCATAATGTATCCCTCAAATAACCAGACTTCTTCTTCACCATTATGCTCCCTATTTTCAGCCACCATAAGCTTCCTTAAACCAGCATTAATTCCACTGAAATTCTGCTCAAAGCAGTCGGCCATGGCAGACTTCCAAAGCTCTCCAACAATCAAGATATTCTAGGATATTTAGTTTCCAAATTTACTTGCTAAAAATATTCTTCAAGGATTTTAACAACTAGCCTTTCCTTTTCCCTTCCAAATCAGAGAACCAACCTCCTAAACCCTACAAAAAATTTGGCAGCCCTAATTCTCTCAAAATTTTGACAGCTACACAAAACAATCTCTCAAATTCCTTCAACCTTCAAGAACACACACACACACACTACACCAAGAACACCTACTTCTTCCTTTCACCTAATACCTCTCCAAACCACTTCAAACATTCTCTAAAATCTCCAGATTTGACCTACTCACTACCATGAGTCCATCAACACCATTCTTAACATCAAACTCCACAAATCAACTCGCAACTTCGTATCAAAACCAGAAAATTCTGCGAAGGTTCAAGACCACCTTCAAGGTAGGATTGTTCTAACAACTTCATCTTCTTCAATTTTGATCTCAAGTGAGAATATATGTGAATAAACATGCTAATGGTCTCTTTCTCTCTCTCCCTGTCTCTCTGTCTCTGTCTCTGTCTCTCTCTTCCTCTCATGGCCGAAACTCTTTCTCTTGGCCGGATGGCTTCATCTTCCATGGTCATGCTATCTCCATCTTCATTGGACAAATTTAGGCATCTAGGAGTTGAGATCCATTCTAAACTCCTTCAAAGCATTCATCAACCAAGTAAGTGCCTTCAATATTTCTTTTAAATCCTAGATTCATGTCTCTAGGATGTCGTTGTTAGAAGGTGGATGATGATAGGGTTTGAGTATGTATTGTTGAGATTGAAGCATAAATATATGTATGATTGTGAAGTGTAATACCCCGCCCAAAACCACCTTTGACTAAGGGGAAAAGTCATGCATTGCATAGCATCTTGCATTTTATGTGATAGCTTAGTATTATTTTATTTGCATGGATGCATGAGAATTTTTCCGTTGCTCTTGCATTTGAATTAATTGGTGTGTTGTTAAAGATTTGGATAAGGGAGGTTTGGTCGAAGATTTGGAAGGATGAGTATTAGGATGGTGAGAACTGACTATAGAAAAATTAGTATTGGAGATGTTTTGGAATAGCGGGGAGGTTGGTGATTTCCTTTGGTGACCCGAGTTCAAATCCTACTTTTTGTGAAGTTAGTTCCTCTTCCTGAAAATTCCTTTCCTTAGAGTTTCCATGTCTTGGCCGAAAAAGATCTAGCAAACCTAGAGAAATTTTAATGTCATTATTCCAAGGAAATAAGTCTCTATATTTATTCCCTAAATTTAAGGACCTTGATGTGAATAAAGTTCACCTTTAATTTCCAGCTTTTATCCTTTAGGATTTTCGAAAAACCTTAGCTAATAAATAAAATTCCAACTTGATTTTAGCTTAATGGATGTTACCATGGATAGTTGGAATTAAAGAGTCCTTTTCCTAGTAGGAAACCTTGTTGATTTTAATCCTAGGATGTTTGCTAAAAATCTGGAAAAAAATTCCAGATTGTGCCGCCACTTCTTGGAGGACCTTTAGCTCAACTCAAACTCTTCCAAAGCTAGGAGATCTTATCCTAAATCCATTAGCAAATCAGACTTTTATTTCAATCCAAATTCAACCAGGATTTTATTCCTTATCCTAGCAGAATTTCGGCAGCTTTGTGTCAACACAAGCTGTCCGAAATTCCAGCATCTTTAGCTACAATCCAACTCTTCAAACCCTAGCTCAAAACACCTAAATACTCCTCATCAATTCAGGGAACCTTAGCTGCACAAAACCAGAATTTTATTCACACAAAATCACTGAAATTCGTCCAGCTTGTACACAGGATTTTCGGCAGCTTTGTGCAGGGAATTTCGGCCAGCCTTGCACACCTATTCCAACCTAAATTCTACACGCATAACCACCGAAAAACCCCAGCTGATCAAGCTATTTCCAACACCCAAAACCCTCAATTTTCCTCTGGAAATTTCGGCAGAATTACAGCAGCCAAAACAGTCCAAAACTTGTTACTCTTGCACAGAATTTTCGCACAGCTTGCACAGGATTTTCAGTCACCAAAATCCACACAAACTCTTCCTTGTTTGGCCCAAAATTCTGAACACACTCAACCCTTCTCTTGAGCATTATTTCGGCCAGCCTAGGGGAACAAATTGCAGATTATTCTCTCCCCTTAAACTCACCTAAAATCGGCAGCAAGAAGAGACATCACAAGATGAAATTTTCGCCCTTGCTGTCCAAGAAACCTAAAGCCATTAGGAGTCTTTCTAAACATCACCATCTAACCCTAAACTAATCTTCTCCAACTCTAAATCATAGCAACCGTCTACCCTCTCCATTCTACACAAAAATTTCAGCAACTTCTCTTTGCAAATTTTCAAAAACTCAAGAACTACTCTAAGCAAAATCGAACACACCTTAAGGTAAGCAAAAATCCTCTCAACCTCTTGATGCCGTTTTCTCTAATGATTCTTTTCTCCTTCTTCCTCCTTTAAATCATGCCCCATAGAGGCTGATTTCATCTTCTTCTTTAATTTTCGGTCAAGAGGAGCAAAGGAGGTAGCTTTTCTCTTCTTCTCAAGCGAACTCGGGACGATCACCATAGGAGCATCGAGACCCCATTACCCGGTTGTTGCAAGGTAAGGGAATACCCACCCTTGATGCTGAAAGTAAAGTTTAATGATGTTTATTAGCGAGATGAACATGTGGTCGTGGTATATGTTCTTTGGGGATTGGATAGTTTACTTGGAATTAAATAGGGGATTGCGAATTGTTGTGAAAATAAATGAGATTAGAGCATGTTTGAATTAATTGAGACCCTGATCATTATATTATATGGTTTAGATCAGGAGGATAATTGAGGAAAGCAAGCTGTGAATTTATCACGTTTATCTGAGATATATCAAGTAAGTCCTTGCATAAACTCTTTTATTAAATGTTGTGATGGTAAGTCCTTGCATAAACTCTTTTGTTAAATGTTGTGATGGCAAGTCTATGTTGTGAAGCTTTGTAAAGCTATTGTTGAACTATGTTTGCTTGGGTTGTAAACGTGGATATTTATTCTTTAAACCGTTTTGTCAAACTAACGATTTTATCAAGAACACTATTCTTTTCCTAAACTTTTAGAAATCTCTTTTAAAGAAAACCACATTTTACAAAGCCAAGGTTTGGAAATATTGTGAATCAGGAATTGACAGATATGTTTATTGAGTACTCAATAAGGGTAGGCAAACAATACTAGTCTTGGAGGGCTAGCGTAAGTCTTCTGGCAGGAAGACACCTCCAGAAGATGAACTCTGCTTGAAAAGGTGACAGTGTTGGTTGGTCAGGCCAGTCTGAGCTAGCATGTGTACCTGGTATGGTATTCCTTATATTCCCGGCATGGACACCCGGATGGTTTTGTTGGGTGTAGAGATGGAGGAGTATCTCACCCGGTGGGTTGTACACTCACCTTGATCAGAACACCCAACGTGTGGTAATCTGGTCCGGACAAGGTGCACAAAGTGTGGTGCCTTGGCCATTTTGTTCTCATGGAGCCCAACGTGTGGTGACATGACTGTTTATTCGAGTGGAGGATTTATTTTGTACAAAGTGTGAAAATGAGAAAAACCCACTCCTTGTGAAAAGAGATTGTTTATGACTTGCCAAATTATTTCTACAAATGTTTGCACTTTGCATACACGTACTATTCAAAACACCATGTGCACACACAAGACTTACTGAGATTTATTCTCACACTGTTTTGCATCATGTTTTCAGGAGATAGATTGTGTTGAGGCAGCGGGGCTTGATAGTAGAGGCTTCGGCTATTTTTCCTATGCTGTTCTAGGGGACTTTTGTCATTTATACTTCTGAACAATATTTGTTTTATTTCGTTTTGCTCCAAGTTGAGCCTGATGTAATAAGAGTATTTCTTTATTTATCTAACTTGATTCCTTTGGAGATTGTCTTTATATTTTATATCTCATTCTAAAGACCCCTTGTCCTACGGGACGGGGCAACATCCCCACCCTTTTAGGGTACGTAGTCGTGGGGTGTTACATGAAGGAGATGAGATTTATGCATGGAAGGATTATCTTAGTTGATAGTATGATGATTTAAGGTTTGATGCATGTCATAGGAGGTATTTGTGATGAAGTATGCTAGAAATTATGCCATATTTGATGAATAGGATTTATATGCATGTTGGATTTTTGAAGCCATGATCATATTTATGCTAGTAGGGGTTAGATCATGTATTGATAAATTGAGATCTATGCTTGTATGCATGATTTGGATGATTTGATGAGTTAAAGGGTTGTATATGTTCATGATTGTGAATAACCATGGAAATATGATCATGATCTAGTTGTCTCTAAGTAAATTTTTATTTCATGAATAAAATATTTAATAATATAATTTTGCTAGTGATTTCGAAAAACCCTAGAAAGGGTGGATTTGGGATATTATATTTATATAAAGGATAATTTAGTCAAATAAATAATAGTTTTAATAGAAAAATAAAATATATAGATATTTTATAAAATAATGAAATCAACTAAAGCCTTTTATGGAAATAATCATAATTAGTAAAATACTTATTATTATAAATCTAATTATTATCTTTTAATCAAAGCCTATTAAAACTTATTTATTATTTTTCAAGCAAGACTCATTAAAATTCATTTTCAACTAACTTTGATTATCAGTTATTTTCTAACAACTAAATTATTAACAACTCATTATTTTCCCTAATAACCACTTAGGACTCTTGATCAAATAAACTCTAAATTTTTCTTAGCAAGATTTAAACTTTCAACATCTTGGAATTTATTTCCCAAACCATTAGTTATTTTAAATATCAGATTAGGCTCAACCTATAAACCTATTTATTTATTGTTTGGCCTTAAAGCTTAGGACACTAGGATCATGGTAGTAGCAAGTTGAGTTGATTTAAAATTGAGGAAGTGGATTGTGGTTTGAAATTGATTGTGATTTGTATTTGCCACGTGGGGTTAGGTCAGTTATTGGGGACCTCTTTATTGTGAGCAAGAATCAGGTAAGCTCCTGCATAAAAAACCTGATTGTTGAAAAATGTTTAATTATGGCAAGCCAAATGTAGAGTGCATGGACACTTATTTTTGTAAAGGTAATTGAGGGTTGTCTCCTGTTTTATTTCCTTCAGATGAGTTATTTGACATTTAATAAGCAGATTTACTCAAACTCGGAACTCTTTCTGAAACTGTTTTTGACAAAGATTTTGGAAACCCTTAATTGTCATGTTCAAGTGGAACTGTATTTGTTCATTTTTCCCAAATGGGATACGTTACGTTGAGTACTCAATAGGCGTGGACTACTAGGGCTAGTCTTTAAGGGGTTAGGGTAAGTCTCTTGGTAGGTGGCCACCTCTGAGGGGTGAGTCCTTCTCGGATAGGACGTTAGTCTAGTGGGTCGTGCCAGTCCGAGCTAGCAGGGTTCTTTTTAGTCAAGTGACTGTGTTTTGCCGAAATGGACACCCGGTTGTTGTTTGGGTATAGAGAAGGAGGAATATCTTGCCCAGTAGGCCGATCACCTACTTTTGTCAGTCTGCACAAAGTGTGGCATTCTGACCGGCGGTATGCACAAAGTGTGGCATGTTGACCATTCGGTTATGGGGCCCAACGTATGGTAATCCGTAATCATTTCTTTTGAGTGGTTGATTTTCTAAATTATGTATGGATGGAAAAGCCGAAACACCACTCTTGCTTTTGATGGATGTTTATTGCTTGCCAGTGATCTCTTATAAAGAATTTTATACTTTACATTCACGAACTGTTTTCACCCGACACTTAAACACACACGGACTTACTGAGATTTCTATCTCATCACCATTTTTACCATGATTTCAGGTCGGTCCTGCTGTGGGGGTGAGTAGCTTGATATTACCTGCTTTGGAAGATTTTCTGATAATTTATTTTGTGTAATGTTTCGGGGAAGATGAGGGTGGATGAATGTTATTATGGATTTGTTTTGGGTATTCTTGAATTTAGTCGTGGATTTATTGGATTTGTTTTTGGGATGTAATAAATTTTAAGTTCAAGTATTATTTTTATTCCGCAATTTTTATTTGTGTGACCTAGTTATAAAGACCCCTTGTCCTTTGGACGGTGCGATATCTCCGGCCCTGGCGGGCCTAGGTAGCGGGGTGTTACATAGGTCCTTTCAACGTCGGATCCTATAAAAAGGAAGATAAAAGACACGTGTGAGTGAAAAATCACCCAGTGAGTCTCGTGTGTGCTAGTGCTTTATCAAAGAAGCAGAGTACACAAAGCTTTTGTGAAATAGCCTATCATTTGTTCATTAGAAATGATTCCAAAACTCTTTAAGGAAGAGTGTATTTAGAACTCAATAATTTTTGGAAAACTTCATTTCAGATTTCAAAACATTGCCCCAGTTTTAGAAACACAAGCACTTCTCTAACAGAAGGTCAGCCTGTATGCAAGTCCCGCAGTCCTTGCCTTCGGCTACACGGTTTCTTGTGCTAGGGACTGCACCTTACAGCCCGTCACCTATGTCAACCGGAATGGTGAACAGCATACAAATGTACCTCACCTTGCACTTAGGGATCTTTTACTTGCCACCATAAGCCAGGGGTCCCAATCCTGACGTCAATCACCATCGAGGTGGCAAGGAGTCAAACGCGCCAAGTGTACCCACCCGGCATCCAACGAATGACTCATAATCAAAGAGCGCTCATAGATGCGACAATTGCCAGGCTCTAAACGGCTAGTCAAGTTTGACTTATCTCAATATCCTGTCGCCCTGTTTGGAATAAGACAATCCTCAAAATTGATCAGGTTGCTTGGGGTCGTGTATCTCTAATATGAGCTAGTACAAAGATCAAAGTCCTTATTGAGTACTCAACGTCACCAATACCAACCCCATCTGACTGATCAGGCTAGAGGGTTATCTGATCTCACAGAATTTTCATATCAAAACAGTTTTTGGGGCAAAACAACATTTCTCCAAAATCATGATGAAACTAGATAAAGGGTTCAATTCACACATCAAAATGTGTTTCTAAGAGTAACCGGGTCATTTTCCCATACTCGTTCACAAAAGTCATTTCCAAGGGTATTCAGGTCATTTTGCCAATACCCGATTCCAAAAGATTTTCTGAGGGTATTTGGGTCATTTTGCTCTTACTGATTTACAAAATATTCGCAAGAGTTCCAATAAGGATATTTCGGTCATTTACCGAATACCCGAGTTCCAAAGGTTTTCATAAAATATTCCAATGAGGACATTTGGAACATTTTCTAAATACCCGATTCCAAAAAGAATGCATTTAAAGGAATCCTGAATTCTAATTTCAAAAGAGGATTAAATATAATATTTCCAAACATATTTCCATAAAATGTCCCAAACGGTATATAAAATAGCATTTCATGGAAAAACAAAGCACACTAACTTTAGAAAGAGTGTTAGAAATCTAAGGGACTCACCTCGTATCCTAAACAATCATTTCCGTTCATGGCCGTTTAAGCTTCGTTTCTACTGTTTTCGATGTTCCATTGACCGTTTATTGCTAAACCTACATCAAACATTGTTTCGGGTCAATTCGTGTTTGGCCGAAAAATAGCCGACGGTAACCGACGTCGGGCCGACATGCCCGACGGTTAGCCGACGTTCAACCGTTGTTTAGCCGATGGGGCCGACGGTTAGTCGACGAGGCTGATGGCTAGCCGTCGGTCAAGGAAAACATTTAACTTTCATTCGCGTCGTTTTTCTGTTGTTTGACTAATTCTTTCGTTTTCCTTTTTCCACATCCTTCCTTCCTTCATAAACAAGGGATTCACTTCATGTTTCCCCAATTATTTATCCAAAATCACATAAGTAGTCACCCTTAAGTCCATTCATTTTCGGACTATTTTCTGGAATTTTACTGGTTTGACACACCATTTTGTTTTACACATAACTTTCAATTTACAACTCCAATTTGGCTCCATGATATACCAAAATGACCATAAGACTCTTAACTTTAATTCAGTCTAGGCCGTTTTTAGAGTTCTGGTTCTAGTATTACGGTACTAGGCAAAAACAGCCTCAGTAGTTTTGACTTAGTTTCACTATTCATTCTTTCCTTAACATTCTTCAATTTTCCAGTTTGACACCCTAACTTTTTTTGCCCATAACTTTTAATCCACAAATCCAAATGATGCCAAACCAATTGTAAAATATCCTTAAGACATTCCTTTACAAGTTCCAATTCATGGAGTACCAATTCTATTGTCCATTTTATTCAGTTTTGGACACAAAAATCCAGTAGTAAAATCCCGTTACTGATTTGGCACCTTTTACTATTTTCACCATAACTTTTGATCCGTAAATCCGATTAACCTCAAAATTGTTCTAAAATGTCTCTATGATCCTTAGCTACAAATATATATGCCTTATTTGTTAAAATCCAGATATGTTACAGATTTACTGAACATAAAACCTCCCAGAATTTTCTGCACCCAATGACAGCTTTCACACAACTTCACCTAACTAGTTTCCATAATTCACACATAAATTTCTCACAATATATATACCAAAATGATCTCCATGCTTTATATAATAACTTTACTTCAAGTAAGGTAGATCTTTACCTTTTATTTGCTGCATTTGGAGGCTGAACACTCCAAGCATCTTCTTGCTTTTCTCTCTCTCTTTCTCTCCTCTCTATTTCCGGTTTCTCTCTCTCTTTCTTCTCTATTTCCTTTTCTTTTCTCTTCTCTCTTTTCTCTCTTGTTTGCTCTGAAATTCTGGCTATCTAAAGCCATTTTAGTTGGCCTTCATGGTCTATATATAGAGGAATATGGTCTTCAAGTCAAAGGTGCATTAAATGGCCTTAACATTTGGAAGCCCTTGATTGGTCCACTTAGCTACTTAGGTATTCTTTGGAATATTCAAGAGTTCTATAGAATTCTTTAGAAAGTTCTTGCATGAATGTTCTTGTAACCATTCATAGAATCAACACTTGGTGAGTTTTCATTGGTCCATATGGTGATGAAGTGTAGAAATTCCACGAACGCGGTCAAAATGACAAAAATGCCCTCGATACCCGTGTAGCATGTTTTGCACCAAAACGTGCGTCTTATTGTACTGATCAATTTCTCTTTTTAGAGTACCCTAAAATTCTTATTTTGTTGATCTTAATAGGCTTCCAAAAATTTAGGGTACGGGTAAAACAAATCTAATAATTACATCCAAGTCCCGACAAAATGTTATTTTACCAAAGTATTCATCTCATTATACTGATCAACTTTTGTTCCGGCCATTGATATAAATTTTCATTCCATTACAGGTAGTAGCAAATCGGGAGTAAGAAGGTGGGGTGTTACAATAGATGATTAAAGAATTACGTTTAAGAATCAAACTTGCTTAATTGTAGGAAAAGAAACCTTCTTTAAAAGGATTTATAACAAAGAAATGTCTTTTTCTCCTGAATTATTTTTTTTTATAGAAAGCTAGAATTTTTCCTAAGAAAAGATGATTTCTTATTGTGTTCTAGGAAAAAAAAAATCTTGATGTGTTTATGTTAAGGGTTGTGTCACCTCACCTAAAGTAATCTAGGGGTGTATTTTCTTAAGACATAGAAGTTGATTTCATGAAACCTAGAATAAATTGCCAGCTTGCTGGAATTTTTGTTAACCTATGATAATTTACTTGTTTTGTTCAAAATAAAATAGCAAAGAAATTTATTATTGCAAGGCCGCCTTTTGATATTATTTACTAGATATGTTTAGGAAGTTATTTATGATAGAAATTTGTCAAGAAAACACTAGGATTAATCCCAAAAAATATTCAAAGAAAAAAAAAAACATAGGGGAGTAAAAACAAAGGTTGCCAGTTTTCTGCATAGTCTACTTAAAGCTCTTAATACAAAGTGATAAAATCCGAATCTAAGAAAGATCAAGATAGAGAAAGCATAGCTTCATGTGTGTAGGTGTTAACTATACAATTTCAGAATTTTCTGATGTGGGAATTGAAAGTCATGAATTTTTCTTATACATTGGTCTATTCTGGGCAGAATACTACTATAGCAAAAAATAATTTTTTTGGAGTGTAATTAAAGTCTAATTTTTATGCAAGGCCACTTATTTTCTAATCTATATGTGTTTAGGTATATCTATGTAAAAATTAAAGTCAATCCGAAGTGTTTTTTATTTTTTATACTCTTGGAAAATAAGGGATAACTTGCTAGAAATTGTTATTAGCTTAAGACTTCCTAAGAAAACTCTGTATTATTAATTTTTGTCCTTCTTTAGGTGTAATAATTATAAGTATTGACACCTAGGGATGTAGTAAACATTTGGATAATGATTTATTTAAAGCCTTGTTGGTTGTATGCGAAAAGAGAATTAATTACATAAAGAACATAATTTCCTAAAGTACTAGGAGTAGGTTGTGACTTCTTTATTTTATGACTTTTAGACTTGGAAGGTTGTCAAAGGCAAGGCTCTACTAATTGAGATTAAGAAACTTATTTGCTATATGATGGTAAGTTCTCGCATTAAACTGTTTATGAAACAAAACAATTGCAAGTTGTCCAATATTATGTGTTATCAATGGAAACATAGGTTCTTGTAATAAAATGTTCAACATGGCTAATAAAATGTTCAACATATTGATTTCTTAAACAAAAAGATTCCAAAACAACTCACTTGAGTTTTTCACTAAATGATTTAATTAAGGTTTACTAAGTCATGCTGGATATTTTCTTTTTTATTGCTACTTGATGCTAATTAGTTTCCTTGATGCAAAAACATTGAGTACTCAAGAAGAGTAGGCTACTATCACTAGCCTAAGATGGAGCAAGTTAGTTTTTTGGTAGGCAGCCATTTTCAGGAGATAAATCCATTTCTGTTTAGGCGATAGTGTTAGGGAGTCATGCCGGTCTTAGCTAGAGAATCAGTTCCAAGTAGGACTATGCTCCTCGGAGTGGACAATTGGTAAGTTATAGGGATTGGGAGATGGAAGAGTATCCTACCTAGTGGGCCAATCACCTACTATGATGCAGGGTTTCTTAGTACAAGATCATGATGCAAGTTTTCATGACTTGGTTATGATGCAGGGTTTCATAGTCCACTTTTTGAGTAGTTGACTTTCTTTGAGCTAAAGTTTACTTGTTGAAAATGCAAACCAAAAACATCACTCTTGTTTTTAAAATTGTTGAACTTACCTGCAATTGCACTTTCAATTTTTCCAAGCTGCATTCTATAACTTGCTCCAAATATTCACTCACACACACTAGACTTACTGTGAATTTATTTTTCACATTATTTATGCTTGTTTTAGGTCGTGCTTATAATTGACATGGTCAGGTTGCTTAGAGATTTAAGGCTTTGAGTTTTTATTTCATTGTAATATTTGAAGACTGTGTTTGATTGTTCAAATTTGAAGACTTGTATAAGTTTTTACTAAGTTGTAAGACTTTGAAGTTCTATTAACATTTTGTTTTTGTTGGTTTTAAATTTACATAGTCATAAAGACCCTTGGTCCTTTGGACGGGGCAGTATCCCACTCCTTTTGGAGGTACGTAGGTAGCGGGGTGTTTCAAGAGCCGTCTCACATGTGTTTTGTGGTTATGTTATTGCGTTGTGGAATTGTTTCATGAAGTTTTGGTTTCTGGAAATAGTTTTCAGTAGGTTCTAGGTTTTATGCATATATTTTCTATAATTGGTTGCAGTAATGTTTTAGGAAACATTGTATGAATAGCGTTTTTGTTTTCTGGAAAAGTTTTGTGCAGTGGTTTTGTTCTTCTTGTAAGCAATTTATTGAAACTTGTTTCAATGATGGATTTATGAGATCCTTGATTCCCCTATTTTGATTTGATTAAACTTATTGTTGTGATAATGGTCATAATAGCCTGTTAATATAGGTTAACGTGTTTTTCAAATCAAATATGGTGCAAAAATCATTTCAGAAGATTGAAAAACTAGAAAAAAATGAATAAAAAAAAATTCTGCAAGCAAAAGCGTGTATAGCCATGGACTGGCTATGTAAACAAGTTGCATAGCTGGTGGCAGGCTGGCAACCGTCTAACAAAAGCAAGGGACTAGTTTCCTTATTAAAAAAAGTTTTTTTTCCCCTTTCCCACTAAACCGTATTCTTTTCCTAGAAAAGGACCAAAAAAGTTTCCAAATTTTGATTTGGACCCTTTGTTTATTTTTCTTCCAAAATTGTAATTTTTAAATTCATATTTCATGTTTATTTTATTATACTTGGAGCATGTTATGGTATGTTGGCTTGGCTATGGACTGTTAACATTGTGCCCTAGAGGTAATCATTTGTAAATTGTATTGTGTACATTTATTTAATAATAAAAGGTATTCTTTATCTTTCTATTTATTTTAGTTATACTTTCGTGTGAATATAACTATTAGATAAAGTCCCAAGTGTAACATTGTGTTAAGAAAATTATGATAGAGATCATGATGTGAGGTTCCTACTACACTACATAGTATTTGTACTTATATTATCCCTAGTCATAATATTAATGAGATAGGACATTATTAATGCATTAAGACTAGCACGCGTTATATTTCCTAATTTGATCAGACGGTGGTTCTCACATCCGTGAGTATTGTGATACTCAAAGTTAATACGTGGATGTTTGTTACTAACCATGAGATAATCACATGAATAACTATTTAGTACCAGTGATAGAATCTCATCATAGCAAATGTGCAAGTATCCTTAGACTTGAGGTCTTCAAAGTACTTTGTTTGCTAACCGTTGTGCTTTGATTCTAATCTCTAGAGTCCAGACATAACTACCTATGAGATAGATATTGGGTACAACATGATGTAAACGAAAGTAGTTAAGAGGATCAATAAAGGATTTACCACTCCTAATAGTAGGAGCGAATATCTCACGACGACTTGTAGGAATCACTACTTGAGAAGTCCTTGGTCAAGGCGAATGTGTGTTGGAAATAGTTCCAGTTGATACACATAATGAGTAACAGATTCTAGGAACAAGAACTAAAATATTCGGGCCATAATTAATTAATATTTTGGAAGGAGTTGGCACTAATTCTATATTCTAAACCGAATGAGATATTGTATGGTGAAATGAGTTTACTATACTGATGTTTGCTACCGAAAGGTTCATGTCAAGCCACTTGACTTTCTAGACTTTTGGGTGGTCATGATGTATTGCTAGATACATCTCATGATCTACCAAATATGAATTTATTAATTAGAGAATTAATAAATTAATCATAATTCGAATTAATAAGTTAATTCAACTATTAAGGATTATTAATCATAAAGATGTTTGGATTAATTCATATTTTGCTGCCAATAGACCAGAAACATAATAGATCACACACAATAGAGGATTAAGAACTCGAAATGTTATTTGATAACATTATAGGATTAATTGTGAGAAGAAGAAGTTGTGGCTAAATTATAATTAGTTATAATTTACGGGTGAAATTATAATTATGAGAACTTATTAATTCAAATTATAATTAAAGGAATTCCTATTTCTTTAGGAATCTGAGAACCACGTGAGATGTATATAGATACATATACATGCTGCATTTTCGTGTGTGTGTGGGTTATATGAGTTTTTCGGTAACTTGATTATATACAACACACAAAATACATAAACCGCTTTTCTGTGATTTTCTTCTTCTCCAAACCCTAGCTGCTGCACACATCTTGTTAGCACTAGATTGAGGTTGCTGTCTAGATTCTTTCCTTGTGTGGATACTACTGGAGGCAAGCCTATTCTTGGTTTGTAGTGTCTATGATCAAACAAATGATAGAAAGCTTGCTAGATCATTCCATTAGTAAGAAAGAAAAATTTTAAAATGCAGTGACGACACCGAAGATATATTCCCTACTTTTTCATTGATCCATAATTTCGCATATAAGTGATCATGGGGATAGTTTATCGGTTTTATTTCTGCCATGTAATATTGATTGCATGACCGAGTTAACTAACATACATTAGGATCCAATTTAAACTTGTGCCATGCTTATTTGCTGCTTTTTTTTTTTTTAATAAATAGGGCTTGCATGTCCTGCCTTTCTCTATAATTATAAAACTCCACCTAAGACTACCCTGGGTTAAAAGGAAGAAGTTGCATTTCATGGCATATTGCATGTGCATATGTTTTCTAGGAAATTTGAAGGATTTAAAATTGTTTATATGTGTTTTTATTGTGTGTTAGAAAAATAGAGAGTATTTTTATTTTAGATTCATGAGAAAGGAATTAGGTAAATTTTGGAGCTAGGAGTAATTGAATTGGAGTAGAGGATACAATAGTTATTATGGTTAAGTGGTTAAGGTTTGAGAATGATCTCTTGATGATTTGAGTTCACATCCTACTTGCTACAAAATTATTTTGATTTTAATTCCTTCTTATCTCCATGACTGGTTGGGATAACCCAACTACTATTTGAAGTCCCTCTTGCATTCCTTGGATGCAGGAGATTTTTCTTTAGAATTTAAGAATTAGTTTCTTACATGTCTTGAGGAGATTTGGATAAAATCTTCATTTCCTATATATGTGCTTTATTGTCATAACCCTTTTAAATTCGAATTTTTTCTCAACTTAAATTCTCCTATATCTAAGTTGCTTGTCCTCAATTCATACTTACATATGATACCAGAATTTCAGCAAATTAGAACTACCTTGGCCGAAACATTAGAGGTTGGATAGATTCTTGGTTTTAAAAAAAAATTAAATACCTAATTTTGTTCCTAAGGAACTACATGATGTTGGTCCTTTTTGGTTGGGAAGCTGGAAAATTATCTCTTGAGCAATTACTTAGGTTGCTCGATCACACTATGACTGAAATCATAGCAAGCAAACCTATCTCATTTGCTATGCACCAACTATCTTTAAGAAGTGTAAAAGCTAGAACCTAATTTTGATGTTAGCAACCTTAAAACTAAGTGACCAAGTTACACAGAAGATAATAGCTTTCCCGTTCTTGGTTATTTTCAGCAAAACATTGTTTTATCAAACTTTCATTTTTGCATAAACTTCCATTTGCCAGTCCAAAATTCTTTGGGCATAGGACCCCAAGAATTATCTTCAATTTCACTCCTTGTTTTTCATCAAGATAGCCGGTCAAGTCTCCATGGGAGTACCTCAAAATACTCCTACTTTTTGGCTACAAAATCTGTTCAAAATAGTTTGAATTTTTGCTCAATAATTCCCTAGATTTTCCTATTCAATTCTGCATACATGATCAGAATTTTTACAGTTCATCAGAAGTTTCTAGCACTTCACTTCGTATTATTTTCAGCCTTTTTGAAAAATACAACCTTCCATTTTCTTCCTTTTAGCATGGCAGCCAAAAAACATCATTACTATACCTCAAAACACTCCTACAATTCAGCTACAAAAACTTCATTCAAAAGGTTTTGAATTGAAAATTCAAAACCTCAACCAACACCTAAAAACACTCCACACTATCGCACACAAGTAACTAGAATTTTTTCCAGCAAACATGGTGTTATATAATCAGTTTTCCATTCTTCTTCTTCTTCTTTATAATTTCGGACCTCTCAAGGTACCAAGCTGTTCATTTTTCTTCTTCCATCTTAGCAGTCAAAACTCCACCATTGAAACACCTTAGACTCCTTTTAAACTCAGCTACAATTCAATTATTTTAGCTCCTTGAAATTTTAAAATTCAAAGCTTAGCAAAATCCTAAAACTCTCCACCATTTAGTCTTTTCATTCTTCAATATAACCGAACAATATCATCTCTATTCTTTTTCATTTCATTTTCTATTTGGTCACTATTAGCATTCACCATCACCATAGTTTCCACCATTTACTCAACACCTTTTCAATTTCAAAATTCGAAGACCACATTTTATTTTTAGAAACTCTCTACAGCAAGCCAAGTAAAACACTACCTCTATACTCACCATTCGGCTACTTCAACTTCAAGAACACTCACACATTTCTTTCATTTGTGTTATTGTTCTCTCAAGAACACACACTTGCATTCTTTTGCATCCCGCTCAGATCCAAGTATCACAAATCACTCCACATCGACCAAACAAGCAAGAACTCTTACAACTCTCTTATATGTTCTAGATTTTAACATTAAATCAATCAAGAAACTCCTACTCTAAAGGTCAAACCAGAAGGTAATTTAGTTCAATCACTAATCTCATTTTCTTTCTTTACTTTCTCTTTTTCCTTATTCTTCTTATTGATGTGTATGAATTTGGGTACAAAAATCATATAAAAATAAGCACATTCCCAATCAAGTTTAAATTAAAATGTTAACCCCAAATTACATATATGAGCAAGTGTACTCATCATTAAGCATAGTATAGGGTTTAAAACAAGTATTGATCCTCAAGGAACAAGTATGCAGTAATCACTTTTCTTTCATTGTTTAACCGACTCAATAAAGTGAAAAAGAATAAAAAGGAAAATAAAATAAAAGAATATATACATGTTAAGGATGGAGAATTATGTAACCCAAACCATTATTTTGACAAACATGACCTTAAAATATCTAATCATTATCATAATTAATCATTCTCTTGGCATCATAAAGGATTAAGATAGATTCACTTCTTTTCCAATCCATGAAATCACTATCTTCTAGACAAATGAGTATCACATATTCTGTCTCAACTAATTCACCCAAAAGATGCATTAAACACAATCCTTGATTAAATTCCCATGTCTAGGCAAACTTAAAACATGAAATTATTCCTGGCATGAGGACCTCTGCTCTTACTTTTCCCCCTTCTTTAGTGATTTTCAATGAGAAGTACTTGAGGCTCTGGATTTAAGCCTTGATCCTTTCTCTTGGTTTCTTTATTGTATGTATTTTTGACCAAATCCATGGTTATAACACCACCTGAAGCTAAGTTCATCGCAGAAACTACAAGTGTTTCCTAACTTTCTGGTAATAAAGAGAAAAACAACAATGCTTGCACTTCATCATCTAACTTCAGCTGCACAGCATCAATGCGGTTTATTAAACCTGAAAAATCATTCAAGTTTTCAAACATATCAGCTCCATCTTTGTTTCTCTACTTTTTGATTTGTTTTAGAAGAGAAGCCATGTTGGTACCATGTCTTTTTTCAAACACGATTTCTAATTTCTTCCATAGTACATCTACTTTTGTTTCACCCGATATAAGATTAAACATACATTGAATATGCTTGATCGATTTTCTATGCATTTTTCCCATATATCATTAGATACCCTTTGGCCTTGCACTATCACCAAGAATAGGTACATACAAATCTTTATAATATAATAAATCTTCCATCCTAGGCTTCAAGATGGCATACTTGCTAGAGGTTAATTTAATCATATTTGCAAAAACTAACTTCTTCATGTTAAGATAAAGCTAACCAGGCTCTGATACCACTTTGTTGGGAAATATAATTCAAATATGACATACACAAAAGAAAGATGGTTTAGCAAAAATATAAAGACACCAAGATTTACGTGGAAAACCCCAATATGGGTACATACCAAGGGCCAAATAATAACCAAAACTTCCACTATAGAAATGAGATAACAAACTTCTTCTTCTAGATACACTAGAAGGCAGTACAAAATTTCATCACCAAAAACAAGAGAAGCTGGAACAATCTCACAAAATAAAGATGACAATAAAATATAGAAGCAAAATGCCCAAACAACTGTTGCACAATAGTAGGAGGAAGAGAACTCTAATCTTTCCTCCTTATCTCACTCAAGCTTCTCTCCGTTTTGTGCCTTTCTTTTTCTCAATTGTTCTCTTTTTTTTTTGTGGTACCTTTCTCAGCTCTAAAAAGCCTTCTATTTATAGGCATGAACAAGGGTTCTTGTAACCACTTTTGTTAACTTGATAACGTGAACATCCACAATTATCTATAAGCTTCCATTATCTTCTACAAGCCTCTATCTTTGACTTGATAGTATAAACATGCTACAAGACACTTGAAGGATTGCGGGAAAATAAATTATGCAACAAAAATATGCAATTTAAAATTTTTTTTGTACAATAATCTAGAAACACTTCTTTTGTGGTGCTTAGGTTGAATAACTGAAACCAAATTCAAGTTTGATAGAGCCTCCTAGATTGGAACTATTGTTAGAATTCCTTCATGCACATCAAATCAATGCAGTAAAAATGAAATAGGAATTCTATGCTATGGATCACTCGAATATAATTCATGGGCCAAGAAACATAAAAGGTTGAAGAATATTAGGATTTCAAAATTTTCCTCAAGTCTTTAGTTCTGGACACCAACAAAAACCCAATTTCGATCACACCACAATGTTCAAGGGTTATAAACACCTCTAATAGAAATCCACATGAGGTTTTCTACTCCGAATTCCTATTTAACTGTGCTAGCAATTTTCAACAAATAGGGTATTTCATGAGGAAGAAGAAAAAAGAACGAAAGGTTCTGTGGTTTTTTCACACATACAACTATTTTTAAAACACACACACATATTTAAAAGAGACTTACCGCCACAGAAGAAACAAGGAAATATTTTTTCTATTTCCATAGGCCTTATGTAACAATTATAATGGGATTAAGTTTCCCTAATTGTAACTTTGACCTATAAGGTGTTGCAATTACAATTTAGCTCCAAGAATCATAACAACTTTATAATTCACCCATATAATTATTTTTCTCACAAATTTACTCAATAATATTATCTTATATTATCCTGAGTGCCAGTACCTTTATTGTGACACTTAGCATATATAGCTGTGCATATTTAGGAATTATAGCTGTAATTATTTCCTGTAATTGTTTCTATATTTGTAATGTATAGTTGGCTTACCTTAAATAGGTCTAGGTATCTTGTATAAATACCTTGAGATATATGGAATAAACACAAGAGTGTTTTTCAGCCAATTATTAATTTGGTATCAGAGACAAAGAAAAGACTTCCGCTGCCTCCTTTTCCCAAACCCTAGCTGTCATTGTCTCTTCCAAAACCAGCGTGGCACTGTGGTGACATTGTAGCGGACAGCACTGTAGCAACACTGTAGCGGCGGTGATACTATAGCGCGGGTACTGTAGCGAATCGCGCTGGTTATCATCTATCATGGCTACCAAAACTGACAATGAAGCGATCCCCGATAGCAAGAAACTCTCGACGGTGACCATTCATGAAACCTCTTCTCCAATCCATATTAAATTGGATGGTACTAATTATCGTATTTGGTCAAAGATTTTAGAGATGCATATTGTTGGCAGAAAGAAGAAGGGTTATATTACTGGACGAAAGGCTGCACCTGCAGAAGATGATCCGGGTTATAATGAATGGGAAGCTGAAGATGCTCTTGTCAAGTCTTGGCTTATTAATTCCATGACTGATAATCTGATGTCACACTTTGTTTAGTGTGGGACATCTAAAGAAGTTTGGGATGCGGTTAAGAGGAGCTATCTTGATGTGTCTGACTCTTCCCAAGTCTATGAACTGATGAAGAGGTCATTCCAATTGCGCCAGGGTGGTCGACCTCTGCCGGAATATTATAATGAGTTGAATTCAATTTTCATGGAACTTGATTATCGTAGGCCCAATGACATGACATGTGTTGCTGATATCGAGAAATAAAGGAAGCGTATTGCAGAGGATCGCATCTATATGTTTCTTGCAGGTCTTGATCACCATTTGGATCAAGTTAGTAGTCGTGTTTTGGCTAGTTCCCCTCTACCAAGCTTGGAAGAAGCCTACTCTTTAGTTCATCGTGAAGTGCAGAGACAAGTCACTATGGGAACAGAAAATCATTCTGAAGCTTCAGCTCTAACGATTCAAAAGAGCACCTCTCAGTTGACTCCTTCTGTTCCTGTGAATTCCGTCACTTCCAATTCTCGCTTCTGCACTTATTGCAATAGTACCAGGCATACCATAGAGGTTTGTTGGAAGAAGCATGGATATCCAGAGTGGTATAAACTTAAACAAGCTGATAGGAAAAATAAGAAATCTGCTCAGATTGCTGTTATTGATACTTCTCCACCTTCTGCTTCTCATGTCTCTCAAGTGTTTGCTCACCAAGGTAAGTCTAACACTTGGGTTATTGATTCAGGGGCCACTGACCATATGACTAGTAATTCTTCTATCCTTGCCTCTCTAATGTCTTCACCTATCAAGTCTGTACAGGTTGCTAATGGGACCTCTATGCCAATTACAAGAGTCGGGAGTGTCTCAATTTCTCCTACATTCTCTATGTCATCTGTCTTACTTGCACCTGCTTTTTCTAATAGTCTTGTTTCCATTAGTTAGATTACCAAAAGTCTTAATTGTTCTGCAATACTTGATTCCACTCATTGTATCTTTTAGGACAAACGTACGAAGAGGACGATTGGCATTGGTAGGGAAAGAGGCGGTCTTTATTACTTAGAGGGGGCTACACAGTTTCAATCTGAACGTAGCCATGGCCTTCAAGTAGAGAGCAAGTCATTTGATAGAGAGAAGATTCTTTTATGACATTATCGTCTAGGGCATCCATCTTTTTCTTATTTAGAGCGTTTATTTCCAAAATTATTTCGCAATGTTGCTATCTCTAGTTTAAGATGTGAACAATGCATTTATGCTAAAAACCATCGTGTTCCTTTCAAAATTAGTTTCAATAAGAGTTCTATTCCTTTTTCGTGTGTTTACACTGATGTATGGGGTCCTTTTTCTACTCCATCTGCTTCTGGCCATAAATACTTTGTGTCTTTTATTGATGACTGCACTAGAGTGAGCTGGGTATATTTGATGAAATCTAAAAGTGATGTTATACAAGTGATTCCTCAATTTTACAAAATGATTGTGACACAGTTTCATACTCAGGTCCAAGTTTTTCATTCTGATAATGGTCGTGAGTTTGTAAATCAATCTCTTACCCAGTTCTTCCTAGAACATGGCATCCTCCACCAAACAACTTGTGCCTACACACCACAACAAAATGGGATAGCAGAGCGTAAGAATCATCATATCCTTGACGTTGCTTGGGCTTTGAGCTTTACTATGCATGTTTCTAAACGTTTTTGGGCTGAGGCTGTCATAACTGCTGTCTTTCTTATTAATCGCATGCCCACTCGTATCCTTAATTTTCAAACCCCTTTACGGATGTTGTCACAATTTCACTCTATCCCTTCTGCTCTATATATTTGTCCTATGGTCTTTGGTTGTGTATGCTATGTTCATGTCTACTCTATATATCGGGATAAACTTGATCTACGTGCTGTCAAATGTGTTTTTCTTGGTTACTCTAATTCTCAAAAAGGCTATAAATGTTTTCATCCTCCTACAGGTAAATATTATGCTTCCATGGATGTTTAGTTTTGTGAACAAGAGTCGTATTTTTCTGGAGATGTCTCTATGATTCCTCTTCAGGGAAAGATTAGTAGTAAGGAAGAGGAACGGTTATGGTTAGAAGAGAAGAAGTTGTGGATGTCGAGTAAGGGGGAGAACTCAACTATTGTGGAGAATAAGGAATCTTTAGATGATACTTGTTCAGTTGAGGTTGAGTCTGAATTTAAAGAGGGAAAGGATGAAAGATCAACTAGGTTATTTCAAAAAGGCTATACAAGAAGAAAACAGAATACCACTGTTATGCCTCCTCTTGATTCTAGTGCCCCTCTTGATGATGCTACCATGCCATCGGATGACTCTTCTACTATTAACCCTGAGGTATGTGTTCCTTCTCTTCCCACTTCAACTTCAGAGATAGATTCTACTACTTTGACTCTACCAGTTATGGGTCACGATCATGGTAGAAGATATCCCCTTCGTGAACGTAGAGAACCTAATAGGTTGGATTTTTCCAAGTCATCTTTTAATGTCACTTATCCTATTTCTGATTTTATCTCTTATCACTGTTTGTCTAAGGCTCATCTAGCTTTTGCTCTTTAGTTGTCTTCTGTGTCTATTCCTAGTCATTTTCAGGAAGCCCTTGGAGACCCTAAGTGGAAGATTGCTATGGAAGAGGAGATGAAGGCCCTTCAAAAAAATTCTACTTGGGAGATGGTTGAGTTGCACGGGAGAAGAGGACAGTAGGATGCAAGTGGGTGTTTACAGTGAAATACAAGTCAGATGGGACAGTTGAAAGGTATAAGGCTAGATTGGTGGCCAAGGGTTACACTCAAACCCATGGGATTGACTATCATGAGACTTTTGCTCCTATGGCTAAGATGAACACCGTTCGAGTCATTCTATCTCTTGCAGTCAATCTAGACTGGCCATTACGCCAATTTAATGTAAAAAATACTTTTCTCCATGGTGATTTGACCGAGGAGGTGTATATGGATCCTCCTCTAGGATTTACACTAGGGAAAGGTAAGGTGTGTAAGCTGAAAAAGGCATTGTATGGGTTGAAACAATCGCCAAGGGCATGGTTTGGCAAGTTGAGCTACTCGATGAAGGCGTATGGTTTTAAGCAAGCTTTAGCGGATCATACTTTGTTTTATAAGCGGGAGCATGATGATATTACCTTGCTTATTGTTTATGTTGATGATATGATTGTTACAGGTAGTAATGCTGGTGAGATAGAGAAACTTCGAAGCTATTTGGCCAAGGAATTTGAGATGAAGGACTTAGGGGTTCTAAAATACTTCTTGGGTGTTGAAGTATCTTGGTCCAAGCGAGGACTTTTCCTCTCTCAACGGAAGTATATTTTAGATCTCTTAGTTGAAACTGGTAATTCTGTTCTGTGAACCTGTAAATACTCCTATTGAGATAAATGATGGCCTGACTATCTATCCTGATAAGGTTCCAACTAATAATGAGAGATATCAGAGACTAGTGGGGAAGTTGATTTATCTGACTCATACTAGGCCTGATCTATCATATGCAGTTAGTGTTGTCAGTCAGTTTATGCACAATCCAAGTGATAGACACATGAATGCAGTGAATCGTATTTTGGCTTATCTGAAGTCCTCTCCAGGTAAAGGTATTATGTTCTCCAAACATGGGCACTTGGATATTGTTGGTTACACAGACTCTGACTTTGCTGGCTCTAAGTTAGATAGAAAGTCTACTTCAGGCTATGTGTCATTTGTTGGAGGTAATTTGGTGACATGAAGGAGTAAGAAACAGAATGCAGTGTCATTATCTAGTGCAGAAGCTGAATACAGGGCTCTTCATCATGCAACCACAGAGCTTGCTTGCTTAAAAATTCTCTTAACAGAACTCGGGTTTGGTCCAAAGAAACCTATGGTACTGTATTGTGATAACACAACAGCTATTGAGATCGCTAACAATCTAGTTCAACATGATTGAACTAAGCACTTTGAACTTGATAGGAATTATATCAAGGATAGTCTAGATTCTGGTATGATAGAGGTTTTGTACATTAAGAGTGCAGAGCAACTGGCTGACATAATGACTCATGCTGTTACTAGTGGACCATTTTATACATCATTGTCCAAGTTGGGCATGTGTGATATCTATGCACCAACTTGAGGCGGAGACTTAGCATATATAGCTGCACATATTTAGGAATTATAGGTGTAATTATTTTCTGTAATTGTTTCTATATTTGTAATGTATAGTTGGCTTACCTTAAATAGGTCTAGGTATCTTGTATAAATACCTTGAGATATATGGAATAAACACAAGAGTGTTTTTCAGCCAATTATTAATTGTGACCATTATGTTTCTAGTCTACTGGTAGCAAAATATGAATTAATTCTAATTGCTATAAAATAATAATTCTTAATATTTAGAATTAACATATTAATTTGAACTAGAATTAATTTTATTAATTCTACAATTAATAAATTCATATTTAGTAGATCAAGATCGGCATCTAATAATTCATCTTGACCACCCAAAATTTCAAAAAGTTCAGTGGCTTGATATGAACCTTTTTGTAGCAAAATATCAGTGCAATAAACTCCTTTCATCATACTGTATCTCATTCGGTTTAGAGTATGGAATTAGTATAAACTCCCTTTATAATATAATTAATTCTAGCATGAATTTATTAGTACTTGTTTCAAAATTCATTAGTCAACATGTTTATTATTTGGAAGTATTTCCAATACATTATTTCCTTGGCCAATGACTTCTTGAGTAATGATTTCTTACAAGTGGTAGTGAGATATATGCCCCTACAATTAGGAGCAATGAATCATTTATTGACACTCTCAACTACTTGTGTCTACTTTACATTGTACCCAATATCCATCCTATAGGTGGTTCATGATGAGACTCTAAAGATTAGAATCAAAGTACAATGTCTAGTAAACAAAGTACGCTTTGGAGATCCCAAGTCTAAGGATACGTACATATTTACTATAATGAGATTCTATCACTAGCATTAAATAGTTATCCATGTGATTATCTTATAGTTAGGTCAGCGAATAAACTTGTTCATATAACAAGCATCCACGTGTTAACTTTGAGTATTACAATACTTACAGATGTAAGAACCATCGCTTGATTTAATCAAGAAGTATAACTCCTACTAGCCTTTGCGCATAATGATGTCTTACCTCATTTATACTATGACTAAGGATAGTTTAAGCACAAGTATTACATAGTGTAGTAGAAATCTTATATCATGATCTCTGTCATGATTTTCATAACACTATACATTGTGCTATGGACTTTATTAATCAGTTTTATACAGATGCACATATAAAACAAAGAATCTAAAAGAAAAATACCTTTTATTAAATAAATATGAAAGATACATTGTACAAATGATTACTTCTAAGGCATAATCTTAACAATTTTCCACTTACACTAGACCCAATCATTCATATATCGAATGCCAAATGACTGAACATGACCATCATATTTTTTTTGGGATAATACCTTTGTGTGTGGCTCGCTTATGTTTTGATCAGTGGAAATTTTTTCTATCTTTACATATTTCCTATTAATGATTTCTCTAATCAAATGATAGCGCTTAAGCACTACTTGGATCATTGATGAAACTGCGATTCTTTTGCTGGTCCAATAGCTCTATTGGTATCGCAATACAAGGGTATTAGATTAATAATGCTAGGTACCATTCCTAATTCTGTTATGAACTTCTTGATCTAGAATGCCTCTTTTGCTGCTTCAAAAGCTACTATATACTTAACTTCAGTGGTTGAATCAGTAGTTGTGTCTTATTTGGAAATTTTCTAACTAACTACCCCACTGAAAAAGGTGAACACATAGCGTGATTGACATTTATAATCATCCTTATAAGATTGGAAAGTGGCATCAATACACTCTTTGATTTGTAAACCACCTTCTCCTCCATATACTAAGAATCATCCTTAGTTCTTCTTAAATACTTAAGGATATTCTTGATAGTAACCTAATGACTTTTTCCAAGATCAGATTGGTATCAACTTGTCAAGCTAAGAGTATAACATACATAAGGCCTAGTACATATTATATCATGCATGATAGATCCAATTATTGAAGCATATGGTATCTTACTCATGTGGTTCCTTTAATCTTGTATCTTAGAACATATAAACTTTGAAAAGCTTACCTCATGTGTCATGGGTAAGAATCCCTTCTTGGATTGATCCATGCTAAACCTTTTTAACACTTTGTCTATATATGTAGACTATGAAAGACCAAGTAACTTCTTTGATCTATCTCTATAGATCCTTATTCCAAGAATATAGGTTGATTCTCTAAAGTCTTCCATGGAGAATTTTTTTTGATAACCATATCTTAATTGATTGAAGAGCAGAGATATCATTTTCTATTAGCAATATGGCATCCATATATAGTAATAGGAAAACTATTGCACTCCCACTAACCTTCTTGTACATATAAGGTTCATCCACGTTTCATATGAAACCAAATTCTTTAATTGTTTCATCAAAATAGATGTTCCAACTCATAGAAGCTTGCTTAAGTCCATAAATAGACATTTGCAGCTTGAACACCTTAGTGTGATATTTAGATGTGAAATCCTCAGGTTGGGTCATGTACACTTCTTCATTCAGGTTTCCATTAAAGAAAGTTGTTTTCATATCCATTTGCCAAATTTCATAGTCATAATGAGTGGAAATTGCTAGGAGTATTCTACTGAATTTTAGCATTGCTACTGGTAAAAAAATCTCTTCATAGTCAATATCTTATTATTGACGATAATCTTTTGCAGCCAGTCATACTTTGTAGGTAGTTACATTACCATCCATGTTAGTTTTTTTTCTTGAAAACCCACTTGTACCCTATGGGTTTTATCCCTTGGGTAGGTCAACAAAGTCCAAACTTGGTTGTCATATATGGAATTCATTTTTAAATTCATGCTTCATGCCATTTGTTAGATTTGGAACAATTCAGAACTTCCTTATAAGTGGTAGGCTCATTTTCTTCTATGAGCAATGCGTTATTGTAGTCAGTTATGAGAAATTCATGTCTCTCAAGTGCCACATGATAGAGGTTCTTTTGTGATATTTTTGATGTAATAACTAGTCATATTCTTTCATATTTGATATTTGACCTTTGGAAAGGTATTTTGGAGTTTTTGTGTAGAATTGAGGAAAAAAAACAAAAAAACTGTTGCCATTACCGACTATAAGGGGCTGAGTCGGCACTGGCCCAATGTGGGTTTAAGGCGACAGGTTTTCTTTTCAAACCAGATTTTGGAAATTTCAGTTAGATTCTTTTGGGAACTCTTTTAACCACGAAAAAGAACTCTTGTAGGCAGTTTTTGGTAATTAGAAATCCTATAAATACAAGATATTAACATTGTACTAAGTAGTTTTCAATTCTTCAATGTAATATCTTTAGAAAACTCCTAGAGAAACACCATGATTTAGGAGGATCAAGGAGAATTCTTGGAAAAGAAGAGGAGGTTGCTCAAGAAGGTTTCAAAGAAAAAGAAGAAGGACTACTTGCCTATGAGTAGTTTTTTTTCTCTTCTTTGTAATTTATTGACAATTTGAGATTGGTGTTTTAATTGTCTTTAGAGGATATTCTTTTAGATTCTTGATTTTTTTTTATTGATTTTAGTTCTTTAATCAATTAATTATTGTTTTTGGTATTTGATTACTTGTTTTAATTAAAGAATTGATTGATTGATTCTGCTTGTTGACTTTCTTACAAAATGGGTTGATAGTGGTTTCAATTTAATTAATTTTATATCTGTTACCTCTTAACTTTCTTGCAAAAGGGGTTAGGAGTAAAGAACTTGAGTAATCAAAGATTAGTTGATGATTGTTAGAATATAGAGTCATTGATTAATTTCATGATTTAAATCATCTAGAATATAGGGATTTATGTAAGGATTGATTTTATTGCATCTTTTAGGTAAAGTAGTTGAGATAGAATATATTCACTGATTTAATTAGTTCATAGATTGCAAATGAAGCGGGTCTACTTTAATCCTTCATAATGTAAAGATAATAATTAATTGAAAAAATAGCGAGTCAATCATTATTGTGTATTCAAAGATTTCTATCTATTTACATGCCATTTCTCCTTGTTTTCACTCTTTGATTATTCTTGTGACTTTTCTTTTGTGACTTGACATTTTCTCTAGTTGATGTGTAAATTTTGAGTGTATAAAAATTCTTAAATTTAAATCCATCCCTTAGTCAAGTTTTAATTAAAATATACATACGAGTAAGTATACTCATCGCAAGCATAATATAGGGAATTAACAAGTATCGATCCTCAAAGGAACAAGTACATATTAATCACTTTCCATTCATTGTTTAACCGACACAATAAAGTGATAAAATAATAAAAAAAAATAAAAAATATGTAAAACTCAATGGTGTAGGAATATGCAACTTAGACAATTATCCTAGAACATATGATAATGAATCATCTGGCAATTATCTCAGTTAATCATCATTTTTGCATTATGAAGAAATATAAAGTAAAATTTAATAGTTTCTCAAGTCATGAATCGACTTATATAAACTCCACTTCTTTCCCAATCCATGAAATCACAATTTTTTGATTAAATTAGTAGATTTCCCATTCAAACCAACATAATTAAAAGATGCATTAACCTCAATTCGTTATAAACAAGAAATTAAACACTGACCTTGTGCTCTAGGAAAAATCAACTAATTTTCGATCACATTAGTCCTTTAATCCTAACTTCATTTTCCAAGTCCATTAAGATTTGACAAATTTGAAATTAATGCAATGAACTCCTAACATCGTTTCCCAAGTTAATTAGAAGAAAACGCATCAATAACTAATGACAACAAGTAATCAAATACCAAAGATGATAGACAATTGATCAAATAACTAAATTAATCTAAAAATCATGAATCCAAAATAACGTTAAATTACAATAAAAACATTAAATACATCATTACTTAAGAACAAGAAAACAAAGGTAAAAGAAAGCACTCATAGACAAGCCTCATTCTTCTCATTTGAAGACTTTCTTGAACAACCCTCCTTAAATGGTGAATCTCCTCCTTCTTTGAGTGATGTGCAACTTCTATTCTTGTGTTTTCTCTTGGTTTTATAAACTTCTTTGATGCTAAATTCACTGTTTAAGGAGTCTTGAGCCAGTAGGATTCGAAAAATACCAAAATCTTTAAAAATTTATCAAATTCATGCACATGATTTTTGCCTCTCTAAAGCGGACCTAGCGTAGGGTCCAATCGACCTACCTAGTAGTAGGTGTGTTCTGTTTTTTCCTCCTATCTCTGTTTCCTCTACTCGGCTAGAGTAGACCTAGCGCTTGGTGCCTTAGCTAGGCCTAGCGCAAGGTGCATTCTGGAATTTATCCACTTTTTGCTCGAAATCAACTTAAATCTATGCAAATTTGTCAAAAACACTTTCTACAAGCAAAATGTCAAATAGGAAGGAATATGCCTAGTTATTACATCAAAAGTATCTCAATTTAACGACAAATAACTAAGAAAATAATGATGAATTTAGACTCTATCACATACCCCCATACTTAAACTTTTGCTTATCCTCAAGCAAAAACACTGAAGCTAAGAAAACTATCCAGAAAACACACAAGCTTTTTATCATTCAAAAATTTAAAATATAGCAAGGCTTATAACTTCTTTTCAAACATTAGATAAAACTCTTGCCAATCATCTAACCATTTAAAAATAATTAAAACTTTGAAGCATTTGATAGAACATCACAAAACTCTTAAAGTTAAATTAATCAAGTTTATACCTTAGTCTAAGAAAATTATTTCACCCTTCAAGTAAAAATATAGATAACATGAATCATACAAGTCAAGCTATCTAACAACTCAAGCATTATAAATCCAAAAAGTACACAATTCAAGTTATGATGTAAGGAAAGCACTCCAATTTTGTTTTCCCTTAATTTTTTCAATGCCTTAGGGAATTGATAGCCTCAAGTGCATGGATTTCTCTTCACACACCATATCGGCTCCCTTGTAGTCATCACTCATCATTTTTTCAACAACTTTCTTCTCTTTTGCTCTTGTGAATTCATAACCTCAAAAAAGTGGATTTTTCTTCACTATCCGTATTGGCCCCCATAATCAAGCAACAATAATACTTTCTCATCTTCAAAGAGGAAATAACAATCAACTTATTTTCTCAATTTTTTCAACTCACATAACTTTTTCACAATCTTTCCCACAATCTGTCCTCTCAAAGATCTTTTATCTCCTCACATTCCTTATCACAACTCAAAGCTAAGCAAAGTTTAAACCTATAATATAAGAGTTAGCCAACAAACGTTTCCCATATTTATCATATTTTCCATATTCAAACTAGATAAGTCAAATAATACTCAAACACCAATGCATAAACAAGATTAAACCAAATTCTCAAGTCTTAAAAAATATCTTATCTAATAAACCAATTACATAAAAATTCACCAAATGAATGACAAATTATTTTATCCAAATAAGAAAAAGAATTACACCCTTGCTAATCAATAAAAACCACAACAAATTTTGATAAATTCACACAAAAATGATATGAAAAATATCTTCAATGCCTAAATTCTCCCCCCACACTTAAACTGGACATTGTCCTCCATGGAAAAAAATACAACAATGAAAGCAAAACCAAGAAGACCAAAATAACTAAAGAGGAAGAACGAAGAGAATAAAATACTTTCATTACACATTATGTCCAACATGTGTGAATCCACCACAAAGAGAAGCATTAGAGAAGTCACAAGGGTACCTAACTCAAAAGAAACAAAAAAAGACAAAGAAAATCAAAATAAAAGAAAAGAGAACTAAAAGCTAGGAAAGGTCATTAAAATGAAAAAGAAAAAAAATAAAAGAAAAAGGATAGAAAATAAAATACAAGTGCAAAAAGTAGATCAAGAGTCTTTAGATTCATCATCATCATCATCATCACTATCACTCGCTGCTCCACTCGTGGAGGCACCAGTGGATTGCTGGATCAAGGTTGTCAACTTTTGCTCTTGGATATCCTAACAGCGATGGAGGTTAGCAATGGAGTGTCATAGCTGGAGGAGAATAGTCATTTAGCTCTCTAGTTAGGCCTTCACTCGTGCCTCAAAATTAGTATGAAAATGAAAATTAGTGGCACGGATGCGAGGTCAAGTAGGCTGCTTCTCTTCCTCCTCCTCATCAAGAGGAAGCTCCACCATCCCTGGGTGCTAGACCTCAAAAGGCTTCTTCCATCGCCTCTCCTTCTTATCATAACGATGGCCACAATGAACCAAAGTATGCTAAGTCACTAAGTCTCGGTCAATAGTTGGCTCACTAAGCTCTCAATCTAATCTCACTCTAAAGTCTCGTAGGATGCGCACAATAACAAATGGGAAGTTAGGACATTAGTAGCTATGCCAGAGTAAACAACCTCTCGCATGGACTGAATAATAACAGGGGCAAAGGGAATAGGCTCACTCCTCATCATCTTGTCAAGAATGTAAAGATCAAGGACCCTAGACTCATTGAAACCACTAGCCTTAGGGTAAATAATGAAAGCAAAAATATAGAGTATGGTACGCAATTGAGTTTAAAGGTCATTATTGGAGTAATAATGGTTTTGACCTATTTTCCCCTTTCTCCACATATTCAACCTTGTCCTCACAGCACTCACATCCCAGGTAGGCTTAGAAATAATATTTTGATTATTATAGTCCACAGCTATCCATAGCCCCTCATTAACTACTCCCAAAATCCTGGCTAATCTAACCCTCTCAAACTCAATGGGTACCCCTTTGACCATAGTAGAAATAACCTGGAGGTTATTTTTCTTCTTGTCCCTCATATTGGCATAAAACTCTCTTACTCGCACCGGACAATAAGCACCTCCAAGTTGAATGATAGGCTCCCACCCCAATCCCTTAAACATAGTAGAAAGCTCCAAGGAATTATCTAAGGAGGGCATATACTTCTACTATAATTTTATTGTGTTGGTGATTTTGATACCAGATTTGGCAAGTAAGGTCATAGAATTGGGTAGGTTAGGTAGGTAAAGGCTCAAATGTAGATATAGATGAAAATGAATCTCTAGCTCTCTTAGCCCCGAGTGCTAACCCCCTAGGTCTCCTAGACATGATACAGATGTGATGATGAACAAAGATAGGATAAAGAAAATAGGACACCCTTAAAATCACTCTTTACACCACAAGCAAACACAAGCCTCAGCTGTCTTACTATTACAACACCATTCAAAACAACCACCACCTCAACATAAAATGCCACAAGATAATCAACAAAACACAACACAACCTCCTCTAACAAACCTGCAAGAAATATAGCCATTGTCCAATGCCAAACACAATATCAATATTTATGATCAAATCATAATGCTCAATAGCTACCAATTAACAATGTAAAACTTATTAACACAATGTTTGTAACACCCCGAAGCCTAGGCCCACCAGGGCTGGGGATGTCGCCCCGTCCAAAGGACAAGGGGTCTTTATAACTAGGTCACACAAACAAATTGCGGAATAAAAATAATATTTAACTTAAAATTTTATTACAACCCAAAATACTCCAAGAGTAAATCCATGAAATTCCAAAACAAAAATCATAAATAAAAAAAAATTATCCACTCTCGTCTCCCCAAAGCAATACATAAAATCAAATACACATTCTCTTCAAAAGCAGATATTACTAGCCACTCAACTCCACAGCAGGATCATCCTGAAATCATGATAAAAAGGTGATGAGATAGAAATCTCAGTAAGTCCGTGTGTGCTTTGGGTGTTTAGTGAAATCAGTTCATGGATGCAAAGTGTGAAACTTTAATATGAGAAACATTGGCAAGCAATAAACTTTAGTTAAAAGCAAGAGTGGCGTTTTGGCTTATCTAGCCGTACATAAGTAATAAAATCAACCACTCGAAAGAAAGGGATATGGGTTACCACACGTTGGGCCCCATAACCGGTCAGAATGCCGACACTTTGTGCAGACTGACAAAAGTAGGTGATTGGCCTACTGGGCAAGATATTCCTCATTCTCTATACCCCAATAACAACCGGGTGTCCATTCTGGCAAACACAGTCACTTGACTGAAAACAAATTGCTAGCTCGGACCGGCACGACTCACAGGACTGACATCTCATCCGGGAAGGACTCACCCCTCAGAGGTGGCCACCTGCTGAGAGACTTATCCTAACCCTTCAAAGACTAGTCCTAGCAGTCCACCCTTATTGAGTACTCAATGATGTTTCCTACTTGGGATAAAATGAACAAAGCATTGCTCTTCATGGAAATAGCAATCTGTGGGTTTCCAAAGTTTTGAGAGAAATCAGTTTTAGAATAAGTTTTAAGTTTGGAAAACCTGCTCAGTAACTTTCAACTAATTTAAGTGTTGGAAATAAGAACAAATTCAACCCTCATTTGCCTTCAAATAAACGAGTGTCCATGCACTCCATATTTAGCTTGCCATAAGGAAAACATTTCACATTGATAGGTTTTATGCAGGAGCTTACCTGATTCTTGCTCACAACAACAAGGTCTCGAGCAGCTGACCTAACCCCACATGGGTAAATACAAATCTTAATCAGATTCAAGCTACAATCCACTTCCTCAATTTTAAATCAACTTAATTCACTACTATCATGATCCTAGTGTCTCAAGCTTTAAGGCAAAATAATAAATAAGTAGGTTTATAAGCTAAGTTTAATTTGTTATTTAAAATAATTAATGGTTTGGGAAATAAATTCTAATAAGTTGCAAGTTTACATCTTGTTAAGAAAAATCTAGAGTTTATTTGATCAAGAGTCATAGGAGGTACTAGGTAAAATAATGATTTAATGATAGTCTAGTTGTTAGAAAATAATTGATAGCTAGAACTGGTGAAGATTAAATTTAATGAGTCTTGTTAGGAAAATAATAAGTAAATCCTTAAGGGGTTTTGATTTAATAATCATTTTACTAATTATAATTATTTCCATGAAAGGCTTTAATAATATTTATTCATTTTATTTTCTAGCAAAATTATTATTTATTTGACTAAAATATCATTTATATATATAATAATTTCAAATCTACCCTTCCTAGGGTTTTTCGAAATTTACTAGCAAAAATTATTATTGAATATTTTATTCATGAACTAAAATTAGCTTAGGGACAACTAGATCATGATCAAGATTCTATGGCCAACCACAATCAATAACATACACAATCCTTCGATTCATCAAATCATCCAAATCTTGCATCTAGGCATAGATCCAAATTTATTAAGATATGATTTAACCTTTACTAGCATAAACATGATCATGGCTTCAATAATCTAATCATGCATATAACTCCTATTCACCAAAAGTGACATAATCTCTAGCATGCTTCATCACAAATACCACCTATGACATGCATCAACCTCAAATCATCATATAATCATCCAAGATAATCCATCCATGCATAAATCTCTTCTCCTTCATATTCATACATACATTCATGCTTCAATCTCAACAATATATATATATACTTAAATCCTACCACCATCCACCTACTAACAACATCATCCTAGAGACATGATTCTAGAGTTTAAAAAAGAAGATTGAAGGTACTTACTTGATTGATGAATGTCTTGAAGGAGTTTGGAATAGATCTCAACTCCTAGATAGCTAACCTTGTCCAAGAGAGATGGCGAGAGCAAGATTATAGAAGGAGAAGTCATCCGGCCAAAGGTGAGAGATTTCGGCCATGAGAGAGAGAGAGAGAGAGAGAGAGAGAGAGAGAGAGAGAGAAGAAGAAGAAGAAGAAGAAGAAGAAGAAGAAGAAGAAGAAGAAGAGATCATTAGTATGCTTATTCATATAGGTTTTCATTAGAGATCAAGTTTGAAGAAGATGAAGTTGTTAGAATAAGTTTACCTTGAAGATGTTCTTGACCTTCACAAAAATATCTGGTTTTGATCCAAAGTAGTAAGATGATTTGTGGAGTTTGATGTTAATAATGGTGTTGATGGATTCACAGCAAAGTACAGATCAAACCTGGAGATTTTCGTGAGGGTTTGAAGTGGTTTGAAGGTTTATTAGGTGAAAGAAGGTAGTAGGTGTTCTTGGTGTAGTGTGTGTGTTCTTGATGGTTGAAGAAAATCGAGAGAGAGAGAAGAGGAGGCTACCAAATTTCTGTGAGGGATAGGGCTGGCCGATTTTCAGTAGGGTTTGGGAAGTTGTTTCTCTGATTTGGAAGGGAAAAGGAAAGGTTAGTTGTTACAATCCTTAAAAAATATTTTTATGAAGAGAATTTGGAAACTAGATATTCTAAGAATATCTTGATTTTTCTGGACAGCTTTGAAGTCTCCTATGGCCGACTGCTGGAGTGATTTTTCTGAGGGATTAAAGCTGGTTCAAGGTGGCTTATGGTGGCCGAAATTAAGGTGCACAATGATGGAGAAGAAGTCTGGTCAATTGAGCAAGATATCATGGAAGGTTGCTAAATAAGATGGCTGGAATTTTGGAAAGTAATCAAGCTAATTTGCAGGGATTTGTTGGAGAGATTTTCGGACAGCCATTGCTGCCTTTCGTCTAGAAGTTTGAAGGAAAGAATGGAGCTCTGTTAACGGTGGTTTAAGGAAGGTTTTGACAGAAGTAGGTTGGCATTTTCGGCTGGAGGAGAAATGGAAAGCAAGCTGGAAAATTCCTGCACAACAATTTTCGCTGCACAGGAAATTTTCTGGCAGAATTTCGTCCTCCTCTTCCAGCTGAGATGCAGCGAGTTTGAAGGGGGTTTTCAGGGGTATTCAAGGCTGGTTTCCATCCTTCTTCATGGAGGAAAAACATAGCTAAGGTGCTGCACAAAATCTGGAAGAAAACAGCTTGGTTTTAAGCCTCCAAGGTAACGATTTGCCCAGAATTTTTCACTGGTTTGTACAGCTCTTGAGCAGTCTGAAAATGGTAGAAATAATTCATGTTTCAAGCTGATCTTAAGGCCATTTTTCTGGGAGAATTTGGAAGGAAATTTCAGCTAAGAAGTTCGACATTTTGAAGGTACACAAGCTGGAAAATTTCAGCTCATTCCAAGAAGGAAGGTGAACTAGCTATAGAGTGAAATTTCAGCAAGCTTTCTAGAGGGATTTTTCCTCTTGGAATTTCCCACAATTCATCCACATTTTCCAGACCATGAGAAGCCTTTTACTAGGACATTTTGATCCTAAAAGACCTCAGCCCTCTACCGAATTTTCTGGAAAGGAAAAGGGTAGAACACTTTGATCAAACTATGGAGTTGAAAATTAAGAAAAACTAAAGATCAAGGGAACAAGAATTCCCTTTGGGAATTTCGAGTAGGCAAAGGAGTGGAATGAGAATACTCCTAACATATCTCTCCTAGGACATCATCACCACATTGATCTAGGCCCTTAAGGCCGAAACCAGCTCCCCCCAAGCAAAAATAAAATTTAATCTAGCTAAAGATTCTATGATGGAATTTGAACTCTAGACTTCAATAATTAATTCTAAGGCTCTAACCACTACACCACAACAACTCTTGTTGCTATTCCCACTAGAAAAATTATTTTCTATTCAATCCACAATCTATCTCCCTATTTTCACCTCGGGCAAAAATTACCATTTTGCCCCTCTCACACAATACTCACCAACAAGACTTCAAAACAATAAAACTCAAATCCAAAGCACATAGAACTCATATGAAAATGTATTTAATTCGTGGAGTAAAGCATGATATGCATCCCAACCCTCTTACTCTAAGGTCGGTTTTGACTGGGGTTTCACAATGTTCAATTAACCATGCCATCCATATCATCATGTAAAGCTCATAATCACCATGCTAAGTTAAACATGAACAATTATCATATATCTTGGTAAGCTCAAAATTACTCACAAGGGAGGCATGCTCAATAACTTCCAAAAACATTAATTGTATTAATCAAATATCATTGTCAATTATATTCCTATGCTAACTAAGTCTCAAAGAATGTAAGATTTGCATTCAATTCCATCTAACAAAAAATACACAAGAATTTTCAGAAAAAAATTCATAGAAAAATACCCAATAATTAATATGAAAAATTGAACCATAGAAAGTGCTGAAAAATTATACCAAACTGATCTCCAATGTATGGGCAATGCTCCTATGCAAAAAAGTTTGAAGAAATTGTGTACCAAATAGAAGGATTGAAAAATGGGTCTTGGAAGAAAAGATTGGATTTTTCCTAGTTTTAATAAAAAATTTCAACAACAAAGTGAGGATTTTGTGTTAGGAAGGTGTTTTGGAGGTTTAAAAAGTGACTCGACGGTGTTTTGGAGTTGGATAAGGCAATGGGTTGAGAGAAAAAAAATGAGAGAGATGACAGTTGTTTGAAAAAAATGGCCAAGAATGGCCGTTACATGGTTGTTAGCCGATCGGGCCTGATGTCGAGTCCATGGACTGGGCCTAGCACTGGGCCCATTATGCCTTTAGTGTAATTTTTGGGTTATGCTGGCCCGGCGCCCGGGCCAAAGTTCGGGCTTAGCGCTAGGTCAGCACTAGGCGACCAAAAAGTATTTTTTAAATTAATTAATAAAATCAAAAAATAATTAAAACAAGAAATCATGAAAAGAATTCATTTAAAATTAAAAAGACAGAAAAATGAATAAAAACATACAAAAATTAAAGAGATGTCCCAAAAAACCAAAGTAATCAATATCATCGCTTTCCACGATTTTGGTCATGTGGATTAGTCTCAGTATTTCATAGAAAGGATCCCGTTTGATGATCTCCAAGGAGTTTGGCTAGTTGTCCAATTTGATTCTCAAAGTTGCACATGGACTCCTCCAAATTTCTCGTGGTTGCATCTATTCCTTGAAATCGTGTCTCCATACCACTTACCAATTAGTTAACTAACTCCTCCAGTGATGGCTTAGCCGGGGGGACATTGTAAAGAAAGGGAGGTTGAGTCTTTTGATTCCCAGAATTAGAAAAAGCCTGCCTAGGTTGGTTTTGGTTATTCCACGCAAAGTTAAGATGATTCATCCAATCAGGGTTGTAGGTGGTGCTATAGGGATTATTACTTTGTCATCCATTACCTATAAATGCAGCTTGTTCTAATGACTCTTGTGATAACCCTATGTTTTAGCACTCATGATTTGGATGCCCTTTCCCACAAAAGTTACAACATACAGCCATTACCTATCCTTGGGAAGGAGACATCACCATTTGCTCCATATGTTGTGTTAGTGACTCCACTTTGGCCTCCAAAGCTACCATTGCATCCATCTTGTGTACACCATGAACATAAGCTCTTAACCTTGAATTACCCCAAGCACAATTGTTTGTCGCAAGATTTTCAATCAAATCAAATACCTCTGATAGGGGCTAATTTGGTTATATTTTGTGTAGTTATTTGAGGTTCTTTTGTAATACATTTTGTGCAATAACTAGTCATATTCTTTCATATTTGAGATTTTAACATTGGAAATGTATTTTGGTCATTATTTCAGATTTTTGGGTAAAACGAAGCAAAACCGTCGGGAAACAGAGCAGAGGCGGTACCGGCTGGAAGCCTGGAACCGGCGCCGGCTGTACACTGGATGCACGGACTTCAAAGTGATGGAAAAATTGGAGAAGCAGAGTAGAACAGAGCCTAATCGGCGCCAGCTGTAAGGCTGGAGGCGGCGCCGACTGCATTCTGGAACGTATGCGCAAAATTCGGAGAAAAATTGACAAACGAGTGGAGAAACAGAACACAGATGGCGCCAGCTCTGAAGGACCAAGGTGGTGCCGGCTGTGGTCTGTTCCTGAGGCGGTGCTGCGATCTTTTGACGCGTTTTTAGAAATCTGGGGAGTTTTAGCATCTTCCAACTTCTACTAGGCCAAGAACTTTGTACCTACGAGTTTAGGCACTTCTTAAGCCTATAAATAGATAAAAAACACAAGAAAAAATGGGAGAATTCATTGATCATCATAGAAAATCACTCAGTCTAAGGAGGAATTATTCAAGTTCAAGGAGGGTTGTACAAGAAGGTTTTCAAAGGAAGAAGAAGGAGGCTTGTCTATGAGTTCTTTCTTTTACTTTGTTTTCTTTTTCTTGACAATGATGTTTTAATTGTTCTATTGTAATTTGACATTGTTTTAGATAATCATGATTCTTGGAGTCATTTGATCTTTTGATTAATTGACTGTTCTTCTTGGTATTTAATTACTTGGGCATATTTCGAGATTAGTTGGTTGTTTCTATTGTTAACTTGCTAGACGAAAGAGGTTAATTGCTGAGGATTGAGTAATTAAAGGATAATTGATGTTTGCCAGACCAAGGATTTATTGATTAATTTCATGTTTTAAATTTGCCATACCACGGAAATTTAATTAAGGATTGTGTTTAATGCATCTTTTGGATGAATTAGTTGAGACAAACCAAGTGATGCTAATTTATCTAGAAGGTAGCAATTAGTTGAGACAGACTAAGTGATGCTAATTTACCTTGATCCTTCATGGTGCCGAGAGAATGATTGATTATGATAATGGTTAAGTTCTTGAAGATCATGGTTGTCTAATCAATAGTTTGAGTTGCATACTTCTCTATCTTTGACATGTAGATATTTTTATTTTATTTTCTTTTTAGTTTTCCTTTTTATTTGATTTTCACTTTGTTGAATCGGTTAAACAATGAAAGAGGGGTATTTAATGTTTACTTGTTCTTTGAGGATCGACACTCGTTTGAACCCTATGCTCAGTAATGATAAGTACGCTTGCTCATATGTGTGATTTGGGTCCAACGTTTTAATTTAAACTCGATTGGGAATGTACTTATTTTTTATATGATTTTTATACCCAAATCCAAACGCATCAAGTTTTTGGTGCCGTTGTCAGGGAACAATAGCATGAAAGCCTGGATTTTGTTGATTTAACCATGTAAATATGTCAATAGGTAAATATGTATATTTGTTCTTTTTACAAAACGGTACTATCTTTTGTATTTCGTGTATTTTTGTATAACCCTATAACCTAACTAACCTAACCAACTTGAACTATGTCTTTTAAACTAACTGCGTATTTTTGTAATTTTCCTATCTAACTCATCTCTTTATTCTGGAGACATGGCAAATTGGGATCTAAGGAGGTCCAACAAGGAGCAATACTCCCATTATGCCTCGGAGGGAACACTTACAGCACCAGAATCAACAGAGCTTGAAACCTTAGTTGGTAAATTCGTAGGGCATGTCACGAGGCATTTCCAAGAAATCGATTCCACCTTCGAAAAATTCAAAGCAATGATCCGCAACATGGAACAACAAATCTAGTTTTTTACAGATATGGTAATAAAATCTCATGAATTCACACCATTAGCCAGTATGGAAACAGCTGCTATCACATTGCGAAGTGGAAAAGAATTACCAGATAGTACAACAAATGAGGGTCGGTGCCGGCTGGAAGAAGAGAACCGGCGCCGGATGTCCATCAACACTGAAACCTTGCAACACAAAATGGAACTGACGCCGGCTGAAGTACTGGAATCGGCGCTGGCTATCCCCTGTCCACCTCCTGAAAAACCCACTTTTCAGCCAACATACCATACCCTACTCGTCTACACAAGGCCTGAAAAGGCGCCCAATTCAACAAAATCCTAGAGGTATTTAAACAACTGCACATAAACATCCCTCTCAGTGAAGCTTTAATCTATATGCCCAAATATGCCAAGTTTCTCAAAAGTATACTTGTCAACAAAAAGCAACTGGAAGAATTGTCTACAGTAGTCATCAACGAAGAATACTCAGCCATCTTGCAGGACAACTCAAGTTTGCCCCAAAAAGTAAAATATCCAGGGAGTTTCTCTATCCCATGTCTAATTGGCACTCTTCATGTTTGTAATGCACTAGCTGACCTAGGTGCTAGTATTACTTTACTACCATATAAAACATTTAAAAGGCTAGGCCTAGGAGAACCACAACCCACTAGGATGAGTATTCAACTCGCGGATTGCTCTATCAAATACCCTAGGGGCATCATTGAAGATGTGTTGGTAAAAGTTGATAAATTCATATTTCTTGTGGATTTTGTTATTCTTGACATGGACGAAGATTCTAAAGTCCCCTTAATCTTAGGTAGGCCCTTCTTAGCTACAGCAAAAGCATTAATTGACGTCCATGGAGGGAGATTAATACTAAGGGTTGGGGATGAGGAAGTCATAATTCAAATCCATAAGAGCATGCAACAACCTATGACTTTTGATGATTTGTATCTAAGAGTTGATATTCTTGACAAACCAATTTTTGAGTTGATGCAGGAATCTATTGATGAGGAATTAATGGAAACATTAATGGCATATCCGGAGGAATCTCATAACAAGGATGGGATGCAGAATTTGGACAAAGAAAAACGTAGTTTGGGGAGAATAAAATCATCTATAGACGATCCTCCCGAAGTGGACTTAAAGGACCTACCCGAGCATTTGGAATATGTGTTATTGGCTAAGGATCGTAAGTTACCTGTTATCATTGCCAAAAATCTCAAGCCATAACAAAAGACCAAGTTGGTAAGCATGTTGGAAAAATATAAAAGAGTGATAGCTTGGAAGATCACTGATATTAAAGGTATTAGTCCATCCTTTTGCACATACAAGATCCTGATAGAACAAAATGAAAAACCCGTAGTGCAACTCCAACGCAGGTTGAACCCACATATCAGTGAAGTGGTAAAAGGTGGGTGGTTAAACTCTTAGATTCTGGCATCATTTACCCTATTTCAGATAGCAGTTGGGTATGTCCTACTCAAGTGGTACCAAAGAAGGGAGGAATGACGGTGAGCCCCAACGATAAAAATGAATTAGTCCCTATGAGATTGGTCACGGGGTGGAGATTTTGCATAGATTATAGGATGTTAAACAAAGCCACTAGAAAAGATCACTTCCCTCTTCCTTTCATTGACTAAATGTTGGAAAGGTTAGCCGAACACGAGTATTATTGTTTCTTAGATGGATTCTTAGGCTACTTGCAAATTCCCATAGCTCCGGAGGACCAAGAAAAGACTACTTTCACATGTCGATATGGTACTTTTGCATATCGTAGGATGCTATTTGGCCTTTGCAATGGCCTCGGAATATTCCAAAGATGTGTGACAGCTATATTTGAAGGGCTTGTGGGGGATATCATGGAGGTATTTATGGATGATTTATCAGTTTTTGGTAACTCATTTGATTTGTGCTTATCTAACCTTGAGAAGGTGCTCGCAAGATGTGAAGAGACTAACCTCATGCTTAACTGGGAAAAGTGCCATTTTATGGTAAAAGAATGTATTGTGTTAGGGCACAAAATTTCAAGGAAGGGTATTGAGGTCGATAGAGCAAAAATTGAAGTAATCGAGAAGCTACCTCCTCCTACTTCGATAAAAGCTATAAGGAGCTTTCTTGGTCACGCAAGTTTCTACAGGTGATTTATCTTAGACTTCTCAAAAATTTTGGAAACCTCTTACTTCTTTACTTGAAAATGATGCTGAGTTTAATTTTGATGATAAATGTCTCAATGCTTTTACCATACTTAAAGAGAAATTGATTAATTCACCCATTCTAATTGCCCCGGATTGGTCTCTTCCCTTTGAACTAATATGTGATGCAAGTGACTTTGCAGTTGGTGCAGTATTGGGACAAAGATGGAACAAGCACTTCCAACCGATATACTATGCCAGCAAGACTCTAACGGATGCACAGGAAAATTACACAACAACCGAGAAAGAATTGCTGGCCATAGTATTTGCCTTTGATAAATTCCGCTCTTATCTTATTTTATCCAAAGTCATTGTATATACAGACCATTCAGCCCTAAAGTACCTACTAACCAAACATGATTCCAAACCAAAATTGATAATATAGGTTCTATTATTGTAGGAATTTAATTTGGAGATTAGAGACAAAAAAGGGGCAGAAAACTTGGCTGCAGATCACCTGTCAAGATTGGATAATCCACACTTGGAATCCCTGCTAGAAGAAGACATTGATGATGCTTTTCCGGACGAGCAACTTTTGCTCATAGAAGGTGAGATCCCAACCACACCATGGTTTGCCGACTTTGCTAACTACTTGACTGCAGGAATTATGCCAAAAGACCTCACGATGCATCAAAAGAAGAGATTCCTCTCCGATGTACGGCATTACTTTTGGGATGACCCATATTTGTTTAAGTGTTGTGCGGACCAAATTGTTCGGAGATGTGTGGATGCTAGGGAAGGGGAAGAACTTCTTCGACATTGTCATGAAGGACTTGCTGGAGGACGTTACCAAGACAACAACACTGCACAAAAGGTGCTAGACACCGGATTCTATTGGCCCACATTATTTAAAGATGCCCGCAGGTTTATCCAAAGTTGTGATAGGTGTCAACGTACAGGTAACCTTTCTAAATATAATGAGATGCCATTACATATTTTCCAAGCATGTGAAGTATTTGACTGTTGGGGCATAGACTTCATGGGACCTTTTCCTAGTTTTTTAGGGAATAAATATATCTTGGTGGCAGTGAATTATGTCTCTAAATGGGTAGAAGCCCAAGCCTTACCCGCTAATGATGCAAGGGTGGTGGTTAAATTTCTGAAAAAACTTTTCACTCGATTTGGTGTGCCTAAGGTCCTAATTAGTGATAGGGGGACTCATTTTTGTAATGCACAAATGATAAAAGTCCTCACACACCTAGGTGTGCACCATAGGTTGGCCACCCCGTATCACCCTCAAACAAGTGGACATGTTGAGGTGGTTAATAGAGAACTCAAACGAATTTTGGAAAAAACTGTCAACCACACTAGGAAGGATTGGAGCTTAAAACTAGATGATACCCTTTGGGCATATCGAACAGCCTTTAAGACACCAATTAGCACGACTCCGTTTCGATTAGTATATGGAAAATCATGTCACCTACCAGTTGAAATTGAGCACAAGGCTTATTGGGCAATAAAATTGGTCAATCTTGATCTTGAGTCAACTGGGAAGTCCAAGTTACTTCAACTCACAGCCTTGGAGGAATTGCGAAAAGATGCCTATGATACGTCACTCCGGTACAAAGAAAAAGTGAAATCCTGGCACAACAAGCATATTACTGGATCACATGACTTTGCAATAGGCGATCAAGTCCTGTTATTCAATTATTGTTTATGGCTTTTTCCCGAAAAGTTGAAATCTCGGTGGTTGGGACCATTCACGGTAAGTAAGATCGGCCCTTTTGGCACCTTAGACCTTACTCACCCCACTCGGGGAACTTTCAAAGTTAATAGCCATTGGGTGAAACGTTATGCGGGTGGCAGTCTTCCACATCCCGAACAGGTGGACATGCTCTTTGACGACTCCGTATAAGTACTTTGATGATGCCTCCCTCTTCAAGCATTCAGCTCTTGTACAACATGATTAATGGAAGTTTGTTTTTCTTATCTCTTCTCCTTTATCTTTCTGGTCCCTTGGTATTGATTGTTTTGGTTCTATTTATTTGGCCATTGAGGACAATGTCCAGTTTAAGTGTGGGGGAGTGGTTTGATTGACAAGTTTTCTATATACTCTTTAGGTTTCTTGGGAGAAGCTTTCTTACTCTTTTAGCTTTCTTGGGAACAAAATTTTTCAAAATTTTCTGAGAAATTTTCTGATTTTCTGGAGATTTCAAGCCGTATTTTTAGTGCATGTCTTTATGATGAATTATAGAGCATATATTCTAGATCATTTATGGCTTATGCATGACTTTTTGCACTTACTTCGGAGATTTCAAGCCGTATTTTTAGTGCATGTCTTTATGATGCATTATAGAGCGTATGTTCTAGATCATTTATGGCTTATACATGACTTTTTGCACTCACTTGGACAAAGTAGTTCTTGATCAAATGCTTTGCATTATTCTTAAACCTGTTTTTTTTCTATAAAATGCGTGGAGCATTCCAGAACTTACTTGAATATCTCTCGAGGCGAAATAAGAAAGACATTCATGATTTAACTTAAGGATGATGGTAATAGGCCTTCTTTGGATAGTTTGAGCTTTTCAAGCCTACCTAGTGCTATATTATCCCTAGTGCCTATTTTGAGCTTAAATTGGTGATTTCTTTCTTTACAACCCGTCACGATATTTTGTCCATTGCTTGTGCTGAGAGTTTGTATAATTTCCAAATCTTTATGCTCTTCCAGGATAAAAGTGTATGTATGTTGAGAACAATGCAGGGAGAGAGATCATGACTTGTTACTTTCAGTCATAGATCAATTACAATTGGAGTTGGGAAAAGAGAGGAAGTGGAATGAAAGGAAGAAGTTGAAAGATTGAGAAAGAAAAGAATGCGAGCTGAAAAAAGATGAGAAAGAAGAAAAGAAACGAGTGAAGAGAGAAAACAACAAGCTGCTAGAAAGGAAAGTAAATGAAAAAGAAAAGAACAGCAGCAGAAAAAGAAAAAAGAGGAGTAAAAGAAGAAAGAATTGAAAGAGAATTGAAGACAAAAAGAGCGAAAAAGTCACAAAAGGGATGGTGAGTGAACTGTAAAAGTAAGTTCATATAAGATACTTGGTACCATTGCTGGAAAATTGATTGATCTTGTGAGGAAAAGAATTGATGATAAGAAGAGGTGAAAGAAGAAGAAAAAAAAAGAGAAAGAGCAATGCATGATTTGCTTGAAATGCGTTAGGGTTGTTATATAAGGTTATGGTTTGATTAGTTCTTGGAATAAGAGAGCAAGAAGAGTTGAGAATTATAGGTTTATTTTGGTTACCCTTTTCTTGCTTACTCTCAGTTTTTCTTTGACTTTTGATGTTCCTATATCCTTCGTTTGTTAAGCTGCATTACAAACTTTTAGCCTTACATTACAAGCTTAAAAGTCCTACTTGATCTAAGTAGAATCATGATATGTCACAGATTAGTGGAGAGAGTGTATGAAAAGTAAGCATATGGAATGCATATTCTTTTTGAACTAACTTCTTTCTAATAGTTTGAGAATATTGTGAAGTATTGTGATGGTTCTACTAAGTTATTTATCACTACACAAGTCTTGCATTGGCTGTGAAATATTTACTATCATATGTTTTATGTTCATAAGTAAAGAAAGCATTGAAAATATGTTTTGGGAATTGATTGAGTGATGTGAGTAAAACCTTGTGTTTTTTTTTCTACTTGTTCTTGATGTTTTGCTTGAGGACAAGCAAAGAGCTAAGTGTGGGGGAATATGATAGGGGCTAATTTGGTTATATTTTGCGTAGTTATTTGAGCCTCTTTTGTAATACATTTTGAGCAATAACTAGTTATATTCTTTCATATTTGAGATTTTACCATTGGAAAGGTATTTTGGTCATTATTTCAGGTTTTTGGGTAAAACAAAGCAAAACCGTCGCGAAACAGAGCAGAGGCGGCGTCGGCTGGAAGCCTGGAACCGGCACTGGCTGTACATTGGATGCACGGACTTCAAAGTGATGGAAAAATTGGAGAAGCAGAGTAGAACAGAGCCTAACCGGCGGTGGAGAAAAATTGGCAAACGAGTGGAGAAACAGAACACAGGCGGCGCCAGCTCTGAAGGACCAAGGCAGCGCCGGCTGTGGTCTATTCCTGAGGCGGTGCTGCGATCTTTTGACGCGTTTTTAGAAATCTGGGGAGTTTTAGCATCTTCCAACTTCTACTAAGCCAAGAACTTTGTACCTATGAGTTTAGGCACTTCTGAAGCCTAAAAATAGATGAAAAACACAAGGAAAAAGGGGAGAATTCATTTATCATCATAGAAAATCACTTAGTCTAATGAGGAATTATTCAAGTTCAAGGAGGGTTGTACAAGAAGGTTTTCAAAGGAAGAATAAGGAGGCTTGTCTATGAGTTCTTTCTTTTACTTTATTTTCTTTTTCTTGACAATGATGTTTTAATTGTTCTATTGTAATTTGACATTGTTTTAGATAATCATGATTCTTGGAGTTATTTGATCTTTTGATTAATTGACTGTACTTCTTGGTATTTAATTACTTGGGCATATTTCGAGATTAGTTGGTTATTTCTATTGTTAACTTGCTAGACCAAAGAGGTTGATGATGGTTGCAATTGATTAATTTTCGCATTCATTGGCTGTTAACTTGCTAGACCAAAGAGGTTAATTACTGAGGATTGAGTAATTAAAGTTGATGTTTGGCAGACCAAGGATTCATTGATTAATTTCATGTTTTAAATTTGCCAGACCACGAAAATTTAATTAAGGATTGTGTTTAATGCATCTTTTGGATAAATTAGTTGAGACAGACCAAGTGATGCTAATTTATCTAGAAGGTAGTAATTAGTTGAGACAGATCAAGTAATGCTAATTTACCTTGATCCTTCGTGGTGCTGAGAGAATGATTGATTATGATAATGGTTAAGTTCTTGAAGATCATGGTTGTCTAATCAATGGTTTGAGTTGCATACTTCTCTATCCTTGACATGTACATATTTTTATTTTATTTTCTTTTTAGTTTTCCTTTTTATTTGATTTTCACTTTGTTGAGTCGGTTAAACAATGAAAGATGAGTAATTAATGTTTACCTGTTCCTTGAGGATCGACACTCGTTTGAACCCTATACTCAGTAATTATGAGTACGCTTGCTCATATGTGTGATTTGGGTCCAACGTTTTAATTTAAACTCGATTGGAAATGTGCTTAGTTTTTATATGATTTTTATGCCCAAATCCAAACGCATCAATCTCCTCTTGGGTTTTAGAATTAATGGATCCTCCTATAGATGCATCAACCAATTGCCAAGTAGCAAAACTTAAACCACTATTAAAGATTTGCATTTGCATGCCTAGCTCGAACCCATGATGAGGACACTCTCAAAGAATCTCCTTAAACCTCTCCCAACACTCATAAAGATTTGTAGATTCTAACTGTTGGAATGTAAAAATATCGGCTCTAAACTTGGATATTCAAGCTGGGGGAAAATATTTTGCCAAAACTTTTTCAGCTAAAACATTCCCAGTGGTAAAGGATCCAACTGGCAAAGATTTTAACCAAGATTCACTCTATCTTTCAAAAAAAAAAAAAAAAAGGAAAAAGCCTTAGTTTGATAGAACCTTTAGAAATACTATTCGTTTTAAAAGTATCACATATTTCTAAAAAATTCACAAGGTGGGCATTAGAATCTTCCTCAGGTAGCCCATCAAATTGTACAACGTTTTGGTTCATTTGGATTATGTTAGCCTTTATTTCAAAGTTATTAGCCTCTATAATAGGCCTCGTAATACTTGAGCCTGTACGCGAGATTGCAGGTTTCACAAAATCATCCATCGTCCTCCTACCATTACCACAATTGTTGGGTTGATTAGCCTCTATATCTTTTCTGACCCTTTCGCTTTCAATCTTTCAGACATTTGTGAGGGTTCACCTAATCTCAAGATCAAGATCTACTATGTTGGCTTTAGATCTTCAAGTCATATACTAAGGGTAAGATCTACAGATAACAGAAGATAGTGAGATTATAGAATTTACAAGTTAAACAGTTAGTACATATTTACAAATTAAGTTAGAAAAATTACAAGATGTAGGGACATTAAATTACAATTATACAAAACAACAAAGTATGGCACCTATTTATATAAAGAACATACCTACATATTCACATATTTACATATAGATATATAAACATATAAACATAGTTAAATCAACAAAATCCAAGCATTCATGATATTTTTCCCTGGCAGCGACGCTAAAAACTTGATGTTTAAATTTTGGGTGTATAAAAATCCTTAAATTTAAATCCATCCCTTAGTCAAGTTTTAATTAAAACATTAATCCCAAAATACACATATGAGCAAGTATACACATCGCAAGCATAATATAGGGAATTAACAAGTATCGATTCTCAAAGGAATAAGTACACACTAATCACTTTCCATTCATTGTTTAACCAATCCAATAAAGTGATAAAATAATAAAAAGAAAATAAAGAAACATGTACAATTCAAGGATGTAGGAATATGTAACTTAGACAATTACCCTAGAACACATGATAATGAATCATATAGCAATTATCTCAATTAATGATCATCTTGGCATCATGGAGGAATATAAAGTAAAATTCAATTGTTTCCCAAGTCATGAATCCACTTATATAGATTTCATTTCTTTTCCAATCTATGAAATCACTATCTTTTGATTAAATTAGCAAATTTTCCAATCAAACTAACAAAAAATCAAAAGATGCATTAATCTCAATTCCTTATAAACATGAAATTAGCCAATGACCTTGTGCTCTAGGTGATATAAACTAATATTCAATCATATTAGTCCACTTTAATCTTAACTTTGTTTCTCAAGTCCATTAAGATTTGACAAATATGAAATTAATGCAATGAACTCCTAACACCGTTTCCCAAGTCAATTAGAAGAAAACACATTAATAAACAATGATAACAAGTAATCAAATATCAAAGATGATAGACAATTGATCAAAAAAGTAAATTAATCCAAAAACCATGAATTGGAAATAATGTTAAATAATAATAAAAATATTGAATACATCATTGCTTAAGAACAAGAAAATAAAGGTTCTTCTCATTTGAAGACCCTCTTGAACAGCCCTCTTTGAATGGTGAATCTTTTCCTTCTTTGAGTGATGTGCAACTTTGATTCTTAGATTTACGACTTCCTCTCGTGTTTTCTCTATGCTTTATAGGCTTCTCTGATGCCAAATTGGTTGTTTAAGGAGTCTTGGCCGAGTAGAATTCGAAAAATACAAAAATTTTTAGAAAATTACCAAATTTGTGCACAGAATTTTCACCTCTTCAAGTAGACCTAGCGCCAGGTCCACTTGATCCACCAGGCGCTAGGTGTGTTCTATTTTTTCCTCTTGGAACTGCTCTATTTTCTTTGCTCAGCTAGAATAGACTTGGCGCCTGGTGCCTTAGCTGGGCCTGGCACTAGGTGCATTTCAGAATGTCCACTTTTTTACTTGAAATCAACTTAAATCTATACAAATTTGTCCCCAAAAAAAAAAATTTACAAGTAAAATGTCAAATAGAAAGGAATATACATAGTTATTACATCAAAAGTATCTCAATTTAATCTCAAATAACTAGGAAAATAATGATGAATTTTGCCCTTATCACTAGTATGTTAGGTTAGTGTTTTATTTACCTCTTCTTATTTTATTAGCTGAACAATAAAGATTTGGATAAAGTAAGGTGAGAGCCTAAGTTCCTGTAGATTCGATACTTGCTATTTCCTATACTATATGATAGGTATACTTGCCCGTATGTGTGATTTTAGTGGTTAGCATTTTAATTAAAACTTGATTGATTATGGATTTTGTTGGTAATATTTTCTATACTAAAAAACACACATCGTCACACGTATCCAACTTGACTTACAAGGTTCTTGTATATTAGGAGATTCGTTTATTTTGTCAATAGACTTGAGATCAACTAATTCATCATTGTTTATTTGTTCTTCTTGAACTTCACGAAGTTCAATTTTACTTCCATTGTCTCCCTTTCCTTCTCTAAGAAAATAGCATGCTTAGAAACTGACATCTTGTTCTCAGAAAGAAGATAGAAATAATATTCATATGATTATTTTAGATATGTAACAAAAAAACACTTATCAGACTTATATTCACGTTTGTGTGATTTTGTCCTCTTCACATAAATAGCACATCTCCAAATTTTTAAGTAAGTTAATTTTGGTTTCTTACAAAAAAATAACTCATATAGGGTAGTATCAACCATTTTTTATGGAACTCTATTTAAAATATAAACAACAGTTTCTAGTGTATATCCCCAAAACGATTTAGGTAAGTCTACAAAAGCCTATCATGGTTCGAACCATATCTAATAAAGTTCGATTCCTTTTTTTGGATACACCATGATATTGAGGTATATGCAATGGAGTCTATTGAGGTAATATTCCATTATTTCTAAAATAATTTTAAAACTCTTAGCTTAAGTATTCACGTCCTTGATCGGATCTTAGAGTTTTAATGCTTTGACCAAGTTTTTTCTTTTCTTCATTCTTGAATTCTTTGAACTTGTCAAAGGCTTTAGATTTGTATTTCATTAAATACAAATACCCATATCAGGAATAATCATCGATAAATGTTATGAAGAATTGATAATCCTCTCTTGCTTGCAATGTTATTGGTCCGCGAACATTACTATGTCTTAGTTCCAATAATTGCTTAGCCCGTTCCCTTTTCTTAAAAAAAGAGATCTAAGTCATTTTACCATGTAGACGTGATTCACGTGTATCATATGATTCATAATCAAATGACCCCTAGTCACCAAGGTTGTTTAACTTAGAAATGTGATTCTCATTTACATGACCTAAACAAAAATACCATAAGTAAATGGGTTCGTGTTATCTTTCTTTTGTATCTTGTTGTTTATATTGGCTGTAACACCCCACTACCTAGGCCCATCAGGGCTGGGGATGTCGCCCTGTCCAAAGGACAAGGGGTCTTTATAACTAGGTTACATGAAAATAGAATAAAATAAAAGACTTTAAAATTAAATTTATTACAACCCAAAAGATAAATACTGGCACAAATCCAAAATAAATTGTTTGCAAAAATCTCTCAAACAATACTTAAAGTAAATAACAAGAGTCTTCAAGCAAGGCAACATTCTAGCTAATGATCTCCACAGCAGGATCTTCCTGAAAATATGGCATAAAAGGTGGTGAGATAAAAATCTTAGTAAGTTCGTGTGTGCTTTAAGTGTTTCAGATAAAATAATTCATGTATGCAAGTTGTAAAAGTTTCATAGGGAAAAGTGCTGGCAAGCAATAAATAAGTGTTGAAAATAAAGAGTGGTGTTTCACTTTTCAAATCATACATGTGCGCAATAAATACAACTACTCAAATGGGTAGCCATGGGTTACCACACGTTGGGCCCCATGACCAATAACAGTCAGAATGCCACACTTTGTGCAATGCTGACAAAAGGTATGTGTACGGCCTACCGGGTGAGATACTACTCCATCTCCACACCCAAACTTACCGGTTTTCCACTCCGGAAATACACAGTCCACATGACTGAAACTTGCTAGCTCAGACCGGCATGACCTATCGGACTGGCGTCCTATCCAGGAAGGACTCACCCCTCAGAGGTGGCCACCTACTGAGAGACTTACCCTAACCCTCCAAAGACTAGTCCTGGTGGTCTACCCTTATTGAGTACTCAACGTTGATTGTTCCACTTGGGAGAAAATTGATCAAACTTTGCTTTATTTGGAAATAGCAATTAAGGGTTTCCAAAAGTTTAGTCAAGTTGGATTTTAGAAAAAGTTTAGATTTGTGTAAAACTGCTTGTTCAATTTTCAAATGAACTGCTTGACTGAAATAAAAAGGAAAAACAGTCCTTATTTGCCTTTACAATTAAATGTCCATATACATTGCATTTGCTTGCCACAATAACTTTTGGTCTTCACAAAACTCCATGCAGGAGCTTACCTGCTTATTTGCTTGCTCTACTCAAAAGTCTTCCAAGGCTGACCTAACCCCTGCCTGCGGTAAACACAAAACATAAGGTCACATTCAAGTTATACCTGCCTTACATAAATAATTCTTAGCTCATCTAGTGACAACCATGTCTAACCATGACTTTAATGTCCTAAGCTTTAAGGCTAGATGCTGAAGAATTTTATAAAATAAGTCTAGTTTGATAGGTTGAAATAACTAGGGATTCTAAAATAATTGTTAATAAATTATAGACTCAAATAATAATTCTTGAGTGTTATTATTAATAAATAAATCAAGGTTTGAATTTTAAATATTATTAAGTCTTATTGAATATTAAGAAATGGTAATTTAAAAATAGCTTTATTATAAATAAATAATACATTAAATAAATAATAATTTTTAATTAATTTCGAAGAGATAATAAATAATTAATAATAATTAAAATTTATTAATAAATTATTTTAAATTTTCGTTTAATAAAAATATTAATGGTTTGATTTAATATTCTTATCCAAATCCCCTAGTGTTTTGATTTTTTTTTAAGAAAAATATAGTAGTAATTTTAATTTATGTAATAAAATTTGTTGATGAATATAACTTAGAATTAACAAAAAAATAATCTTACATCATGGTCTTCCTATTGCTAGAAAAGATTCATGATCCCATTCTCCACTAACAAACAAGAAATTAATCTATTCATGAACAAACACTTGAACTATCTCATACTATCACATGGCCAAAAATCCTACTAAGCATAATCATCAATCATGGTTTCCATAGAAAATAAGATCATAAAAGCCTAATCACCTTTGGTGTCATAATATCTAATCATGCTTCAACATCCATTAAATTCATCAAGCATGAAGAACATATATTGATTCGAAAGGAAAACACATACATCCTAGTCAAATACAACCATCATCATGTCATAACTTCATCCCCCTAATCCACATGCATATACTCAATCTCCCAATCATATTCCATTTCTCGATCATCATCTAGGAGACATGATTTCAGAATTTAATAAGAGAAATTTAAGAATGAATACTTGATTGTCGAGTCCTTTGATGAAGACAAAAGAAGGTCCACGCGCGATGGAATGACTTGAATGGTCCAACGAAACAACGTCCATGGTTGATGGTTTGATCAACCATTTTGGTTAGAAGAGAGTGAGAGAGAGAGTGAGAGAGAAGGAGAAAGAGAGCATTAGATAGGTGTATTAAGAATTGAATGGAAGAAGATGAACAAGAAGGTTGTTCTTGTTTTACCTTGTTGATGTTCTTGAGGTCTTCAAGAAAAACTGATTTTTGATCCGGTTGAAAATTCTTGTTTGCGAGATTTCGTGTTATAAATGGCAGAAATGAAGTCTAGGGATTAAGTAGAGATGATCTGGAGCATTTGAGAGTGATTGGAGGTGTTTTAGAGTAGGTTTAGGCTTGAAGAAGTTTAGTGTGTGTTCTTGGTGTTTTAGGTGAAAATGGAGAGAAATTAGAAGAAGTGCTGCACGATTTCTGCTAGAAGGCTGGCCGAATGGTAGGGTGTGATTGAGGGTTTCGGTTTTCAGCTTTGTGAGAGAGCGAAATCAGATTTTATTTGAAATTTAAATGGAGGAAATGGTGGAGATGTTTAAGGTAAAAGATCAACTACGGTGTTTGATCAAGAGAGGTGTCTATGGACTTTAATGGTGTCGGCTGAAACAAGGTTGTCTTGCTGAAATGATTGAAGGTTAATGTTGCTCAAGGCTGGCCGAAATTCAGTCCTTAAAGGCAGAGGAAATTCTGGTTAATTCAGCTTAATGCAAGAGTGATTTTATTGGAGTGAAATGCTGAAATTATTTGAAGTTTAAATGGAGTTTGAATGGAGTGATCTTAGGAGTGTTTTGTGGTGTGGCTATGGAGTCCTTATGCTTCAAGGTAAGTGTGGGTTTAATGGTGTTCAGTGTATAGCTGAACAAGGCTCAATTCTACAGAGGTTGAAGGTGATTTTTGGTCTTAGGCTAGAAAGGAACAAGGCTGGAAAATTCTGGTCTCAAGTGTTCATGGCTTTCCGAAAATTGCAGAATTTTGGTGCAGGATTTTCGCACCCTCTTTGCTCGGTTTTTCAGAGGTACTTTAGGGATGTTTGAGGGTCTTCCAAGGGTGGTTTTTCAGCCTCATTTCTGGACAAATACAGAGGAGTTTGCTGGCTTGAAGATGAACTAAAAACAGCTTCATTTCTTTGATGAAGAGCTGCGAATTGCCCAGAAAATTTTTCTGGTTTGGTGCTGTTTTGTGCAGTCCGAAAATTGCACAATTTTTCCAGCTTCCAAGCCACTTGAAATGACCATTTTCTGGGCAGCAAATGAACGGGTTTATGGCTTAAATTTTCGAAGAAAAGGTCTGCAACAAATCTTGAAAATTTCCAGATTTCTTACCACTAAAGCATGAACAACATGAAGATAGATTTGAAGGTCCTTCCATGGTGATTGATTTTCTCTTGGAACCCTTCCTATTTCCCCTCCTATTTTCGGTCAACCTCCCTTCCCCAAAGCTGATTTTCGAAATTCAAGGGGAAGAAATTATCACAGAATTTTGTTGGAATTCAAAGAAAAAGATTTAATGGATTTTAGTTCATTTGAATTATGAAAATGCTAGGACAAAGCTAGAGGTAATAAATTGGACAAGAATTCTTCTAGAATTCTTTTAGGACATGAGGATAAGATTAGGACATTCTCTTCATGTCTCCCTTAAGACAATTATTCCTATTTTCATGGAATGCAAGAAAACAAAATTTCAAACTTAATTAAATAATCATGGTAAAAGCTTAAATGATGGGATTTGAACTCATGACCTTAGAAATTAATTCACCAAGCTCTAACCACTAAACCATCCTAACTCTTGTTCTTATTTTCTCACCCACATATTTTTCTTATCTACTCCTCAAGTTATCTTCCTATTCTGATCTCAAGCAAAATTACCATTTTACCCCTCCTACTCAATAAGTATAACTAAGCATTTAAACCTATAATCTACGATTCTAAAGCACATAAAATCATTCAAAAACATATACATTCATGCAAAATAATATGATATGCATTCCTGACCCCCTTACTCTAGGGTTGGTTTTAGGTGGGGTTTCACATCCTTCCCTCCTTAGGAGAATTTCGTCCCGAAATTCAGACGCACCTTTACCTCAGATCGGGATACTTTCGCTTTACCCATTCTTCTGTCTCCCATGTGGCATCTCGCGTGCCATGATGCTCCCATTGCACTTTTACCATCGGAATCTGCTTGTTCTGGAGAGTCTTGATACTTCGGTCCAATATCTTTACGGGTTTCTCCACATAGCTTAGGTCGGGTTGTAGTACTAACGGCTCGTCGTTCAACACATGTCCGGGATCGGCATTGTATTTCTTCAACTGTGATACATGGAATACATCGTGAATCCCCATCAACCCATCTGGCAAATCCAATCGATACGCTACCGGCCCAATTCTCTCTTTTATTGGAAACAGCCCCAGATACCTCGGATTCAGCTTTCCCCCTCTCGGATGTTTCAGAATTCCCCTATTTGGTGTCAGTTTTAGGAACACGTTGTCTCCCACCTGAAATTCTAACTCCCTTCGCCTATTGTCTGCATAACACTTTTGTCGGCTCCGGGCTGCCCTCAACCTTTCTCTAATTAACTTAACCTTGTCCAACATTTCTTGAACATAGACTTCTCCCGACTTGCTTATGTGACCATCCTCTGACCAACTCCAGTATAGCGGTACTTGACACTTACGTCCATATAGAGCTTTATACGGAGCCATTCCAATCGAAGCTTGATAACTGTTATTGTATGATAACTCGGCATACGATACATTTATCCACTTATCCCCGAAATCCAATACACAGGCTCTCAGCATATCCTCCAATATCTGAATAATCCTTTCTGACTGTCCATCGGTCTGCGGATGCGCCGACGTACTGAACTTCAAACTAGAACCCATCGATTCTTGAAACTTGCCCCAAAATCGGGATGTAAATCTCGGATCACGGTCGGACACAATACTCGAAGGTATTCCGTGTAATCTGACTATCTCCCGTACATAGGTCTGAGCCAACTTTTCCATTGAATCCCTTACATTCACGGGTATGAAATGCGCCGACTTGGTCAATCGATCCACCACTACCCATATGGCGTCTTTTTGGTTCCTTGCCATAGGGAGTCCGGTGACGAAGTCCATGGTCACTTCTTCCCATTTCCATTCCGGTACTGGCAACGGTTGTAATAATCCTGCCACCTTCTTGTGCTCCGCTTTAACTTTCTAACAGGTTAGACACGTTGAGACATACTTAACCACATTCCGCTTCATCCCAGGCCACCAAAAAGACTTTTTCAGATCTTGATACATCTTGACCTCTCCCGGATGAATGGCGTACTTGCTCTTATGCACTTCTTCTAAAATTCTGTCCCTCAACTGGTGCTCCTCGGGTACACACAAACGATCTCGGAAGTACAATACTCCTATTCTGTCCTGTCGGAACTTACTGCCTTGCCGTTTAAGCTCCTTATCCTTGAAAAGCTGAAATTCCTCATTACTTTGCTGGGCTTCAACAATTTCCCGCCTTAGATCTGGTGTCAACTTCAGGTTGCTAATAATGATCCTCTCTTCTTGCACTTCTGCCCTTCTATCCAACACATCCTAAACCATTTTAACCTCTTGTACTCTTAGCCTGGCCATTCTAACTTTCCGGCTCAGGGCATCAACAACGATGTTGGCTTTCCCAGGGTGGTAGTTGATAGGACAACAGTACTCTTCCAGAAATTCTATCCATCTTTGCTATCTCAAATTCAAGTCTTTTTTGGTGAAGATGTACTTCAAGCTTTTGTGATTAGTAAACACTTCATATTCTGCTCCGTACAAATAGTGCCTCCATTTCTTTAACGCGAACACAATGGCAGCCAGCTCTAGATCATGCGTGGGATAATTGACTTCATGCGACTTCAATTTTCGAGAAGCATAGGCGATCACCTTCCTATCTTGTATCAGAACGGCTCCCAAGCCTTCCTTCGAAGCATCCGTATATAGAGCGTAAGGTTTATCTGCTTCTAGTAGACTCAACACAGGCGCTGTCATTAGCCTCCGCTTCAACTCTTGAAAACTCTTTTCGCATTTTTCATTCCACACAAAGGGCACGTCCTTTCTCAGCAGCCGGGTCATAGGAGATGCTAGTGTTGAAAATCCCTTAATAAACCTCCGGTAATAGCCACCAATCCCAAGAAGCTTCGAATCTCGGTGACGTTCTCTGGTTGCTTCCAGTCCGAAACAGCTTCAACCTTCGCCGGGTCTACTTTGATCCCATCTTTGGTCACCACGTGACCAAGAAATGCCACACTATCCAGCCAAAACTCGCACTTGCTAAACTTGGTGTAAAGCTTGTGCTCCCTTAGCTTTTCTAGTACCAACTTCAAATGTTCTGCATGGTCCTCTGGGCTCTTGGAGTATATGAGTATGTCGTCGATGAAGACTACCACGAATTTGTCCAAGTAAGGCTGGAACACTCGATGCATCAAATCCATAAATACCGCGGGTGCATTGGTTACCCCGAAAGGTATCACTACAAACTCATAGTGACCATATCTCGTATTGAAGGCCATCTTAGAAATATCTTCCTCTTTTATCCTCACTTGATAGTAGCCTTGCCTCAAATCTAGCTTGGAGTAACAATTGGATCCTTGCAACTGGTCGAACAGCTCGTTAATTAACGGCAGAGGATATTTATTCTTGATAGTCAGGTTGTTCAAGCCTCAGTAGTAAATACACAATCTTAGAGTCCCGTCCTTTTTCTTCACAAATAGCACAGGTGCTCCCCAGGGTGACGTGCCAAGTCTGATATAGCCTTGCCGTACCAACTCTTCCAGCTGCTCCTTCAATTCTTTCAGCTCCGCCGGTGCCATCCGGTACGGAGTTCTAGACACCGGTTCTGCTCCTGGGACTAGATCAATAGTGAACTCAATTTCTCGATTGGGAAGTAGAGATGTGAGTTTCGCAGGGAATACGTCGGGGAAAACCTTTACCACCTCAGTATCCTCCAGGGTACACTGGTCCTTCGGCTTGTTTATCACATAAGCCAAATATCCTTGACATCCTTGCCTCAACAACTTCCGGGCTTTAGCCCCGGCTATCAAAAACTTCAATTCTTTTACTTTCTTGCCATTGAACTCCAACACATCACACCCTGGTCTAATGAACTGAACCGACTTATTCTTACAATCTACCCTAGCACCATGCTTCGCTAGCCAATCCATGCCCAAAATCAAATCATAATCATCAATAGCTAAGACTATTAAATCTCCCTCCAACTTTTCTCTCCCTACTTCAACTTTACAATTCTGTACATACCGATCTGCTTGCACCATTTTCCCCAAAGGCGTACTTACTAACAAGGTAAAAGGTAGTTCTACTCCATCCCAACCCAATTGATATGCACAATTCTTATTTAAATAGGAATGGGTAGATCTAGGGTCTATCAATGCATTAATAGAATGACCTTGGATAGCAAGCGTACCTTCCACTACCGCTGCATCAACTCCAACCTCCTCTCGGTTGAGAGCGAAAACTTTTGCTTTCACTTGCGGCTTCTGCGTTCCACTCCCGGAAGCTCCCGAGGTATTGGCTCGATTCAGCCTCGGGTTCTGAGCTAGGTTCCCCGATCCAATCCGGAGAAGCTTAGGGCAGGTGTTCTGTAGATGACTCGGATCCCCACAGTGGTAGCATTTTCGCTCTCCTCCTTTGGACCAACAATTTTCCTCAATGTGGCCCCTTTTCCCACAGTGCCGGCATAAGGGAAGATTCTGCACTGGACCAACTGGCGTTGTTCGGGCTTGCTTTCCCCGATTCTACCATTGCTGGTTGGTAGGACGCTTGTTAGGTTGCTGCCTCTGAAAAGGTCTTGGCGGCGGTCTTGTCGGTACGAACGGTTGTGAAGCCAATCGGTTGCGATCTTCATTCTCAGTACGGGTGGCTGCGTCCACAGCCCCCGAATAAGTCGTCGGTGGAGAGGGTGCTAACGCCCTTCTTAGCTCTTGCCTTAATCCCTTAACAAATTGCCTTGTTCGGTTCTGTTCAGTATCCACTAGCCTCTTGCAATAATTTGACAGCTACGTGAACCGCGCTGCGTATTGGGCTACCGTTATGCTTCCCTAGTTCAGATTCTGGAACTCGTCTTCCCGCTTCTCGACTATCCACTAAGGGATATATTCTGCCCGGAATGCTTCCACGAAATTAGCCCACGTCCAGTCTTGGTCAATCATCTCCTAATCATCCTGAACCTTTTGCCACCATACCTGGGCTGGACCCCTTAGTCGGAATGTGGCAAACTTCACCATACGCCTTTCAGTATACTGGAGCATGACAAAGATGTCCTCCATTTGTTCCACCCATTGTTCCGCTTTTTGGTCTTGTTCAGCCTCTCCCAAGAAGATAGGCGGTTGAAATTTCAGAAACCGCTCCAATGCCTCATCTTCCCCTTTCGGATTCCTCCGCTCAGTCAAGTTTTGCAGAATCTCGGTCATTTTATGGAATGCTTGCGTCATAGTCACACTAACCGGTTCTTCCGATCCCATTTCCGGCCCCATTTCATTCTCATCCCCTTGATTTGGTGATGTCCTTTGAGTTGTTTCCATCTCCGGTGTCATGGGCTCTGCCTCAGGAACCCTTCTGGTGGATGTGGTTGCACGACGTTTGGGTGCCATTCTAAGCCATTTCCCCAAATAATGAGTTTATGCATCAAAGTTGAAAATATCCAGATTGAGCAAGCATTCACATTCAACTTAAAGCGGAAGGAAATTGGATGCAATTTTGTATAAAGAATGACACATAAATTTTCTTAAAACTTAGAGTACTCTAGGTACTCTTATTTGCATAAATTTTGAAATAAAGTAGTAAAGGTGAATAGACTCCTAGCCTAGGAGTTTATTGAAAATAGCAAATAAAACGTTTCAAATAAAGCAGAACTTGGCCTTCCTAATCCTTATCAGAGTCTTCAATGTCGGCATCATATATCCATCCCCCAGAATTCCTAGTGAAGTCTATCCCAGCCCCACTGGCAAACTCATCTATTGGCTCCTTCCCAGCTCTCCTAGAACTTTCCCGGTCTCAAACTGATTGGGTGGGGTTACAAAGGAAGGTCTAGGTAGAGATTCATAATCTATCTCCCCTGGGTCATCACTGTCAGCAGTTAAATCAACTATGGGACTAGGAGGGAGGGGAACATATTCTATGTCTATCTCCTCATCTTCACTATCAGTAACCAGGTCGATCACGGGTATGGGAGGTGGCTCAATGATCTGGACCTCATCGTCACTACTATCATCCAGGGCAATGATTGGCTGTGGTGCAGGCTGAGGTGCAGGCTGAGGCACTGGTTGAGGCACAGGTAGGTCCTCTGGGTAGATAGGAATGGGAGGGTGCCATTGCTGTCCTTTCCTTGCTGTTCTAATCATTCTAACCATTCTACAGCACAAACAAGAAGGTCAGACAAAAGATTTGAACTTAATAAATCAAAACGTATACTATCAATACTTGCCTAAACCTAGTCTCTGAAACCACTTGTAACACCCCACTACCTAGGCCCATCAGGGCCGGGGATGTCGCCACATCTAAAGGACAAGGGGTCTTTATAACTAGGTTACATGAAAATAGAATAAAACAAAAGACTTTAAAATTAAATTTATTACAACCCAAAAGATAAATACTGACACAAATCCAAAATAAATTGTTTGCAACAATCCCTCAAACAATACATAAAGTAAATAACAAGAGTCTTCAAGCAAGGCGACATTCTAGCTAATGATCTCCACAGCAGGATCTTCTTGAAAATATGGCATAAAAGGTGGTGAGATAAAAATCTCAGTAAGCCTGTGTGTGCTTTAAATGTTTCAGGTAAAATAATTCATGTATGCAAGTTGTAAAAGTTTCATAGGAAAAAGTGCTGGCAAGAAATAAATAAGTGTTGAAAATAAAGAGTGGTGTTTCACTTTTCAAATCATACATGTGCGCAATAAATACAACCACTCAAATGGGTAGCCATGGGTTACCACACGTTGGGCCCCATGACCAATAACAGTCAGAATGCCACATTTTGTGCAATGCTGACAAAAGGTAGGTGTACGGCCTACCGGGTGAGATACTCCTCCATCTCTACACCCAAACTTACCGGTTGTCCACTCCGGAAATACACAGTCCACATGACTGAAACTTGCTAGCTAGGACCGGCATGACCTACCGGACTGGCGTCCTATCCAGAAAGGACTCACCCCTCAGAGGTGGCCATCTACTGAGAGACTTACCCTAACCCTTCAAAGACTAGTCCTGGTGGTCTACCCTTATTGAGTACTCAACGCTGATTGTTCCACTTGGGAGAAAATTGATCAAACTTTGCTTTATTTGGAAATAGCAATTAAGGGTTTCCAAAAGTCTAGTCAAGTTGGATTTTAGAAAAAGTTTAGATTTGTGTAAAACTGCTTGTTCAATTTTCAAATGAACTGCTTGACTGAAATAAAAAGGAAAAACGGTCCTTATTTGCCTTTACAATTAAATGTCCATATACATTGCATTTGCTTGCCACAATAACTTTTGGTCTTCACAAAATTCTATGCAAGAGCTTACCTACTTCTTTGCTTGCTCTACTCAAAAGTCTTCCAAGGCTGACCTAACCCCTGCCTGCGGTAAACACAAAACATAAGGTCACATTCAAGCTATACCTGTCTTACATAAATAATTCTTAGCTCATCTAGTGACAACTATATCTAACCATGACCTTAATGTCCTAAGCTTTAAGGCTAGATGCTGAAGAATTTTATAAAATAAGTCTAGTTTGATAGGTTGAAATAACTAGGGGTTCTAAAAATAATTGTTAATAAATTATAGACTCAAATAATAATTCTTGAGTGTTTTTATTAATAAATAAACCAAGGTTTGAATTTTAAACATTATTAAGTCTTATTTAATATTAAGAAATGGTAGTTTAAAAATAGCTTTATTATAAATAAATAATAAATTAAATAAATAATAATTTTTAATTAATTCTAAAGAGATAATAAATAATTAATAATAATTAAAATTTATTAATAAATTATTTTAAATTTTCGTTTAATAAAAATATTAATAGTTTGATTTAATATTCTAATCCAAATCCCCAAGTGTTTCAATTTTTTTTGAAGAAAAATATAGTAGTAATTTTAATTCATGTAATAAAATTTGTTGATGAATATAACTTAGAATTAACAAAAAAATAATCTTACATCATAGTCTTCCTATTGCTAGAAAAGATTCATGATCCCATTCTCCATCATCAAACAAGAAATTAATCTATTCATGAACAAACACTTGAACTATCTCATACTATCACATGGCCAAAAATCCTACTAAGCATAATCATCAATCATGGTTTCCATGGAAAATAAGATCATAAAAGACTAATCACCTTTGGTGTCATAATATCTAATCATGCTTCAACATCTATTAAATTCATCAAGCATGAAGAACATATATTGATTCGAAAGGAAAACACATACATCCTAGTCAAATACAACCATCATCATGTCATAACTTCATCCCCCTAATCCACATGCATATACTCAATCTCCCAATCATATTCCATTTCTCTATCATCATCTAGGAGACATGATTTCAGAATTTAATAAGAGAAATTTAAGAATGAATACTTGATTGTCGAGTCCTTTGATGAAGACAAAAGAAGGTCCACGCGCGATGGAATGACTTGAATGGTCCAACGAAACAACATCCATGGTTGATGGTTTGATCAACCATTTCGGTTAGAAGAGAGTGAGAGAGAGAGAGAGAGAAAGAGAAAGAGAGCATTAGATAGGTGTATTAAGAATTGAATGGAAGAAGATGAACAAGAAGGTTGTTCTTGTTTTACCTTGTTGATGTTCTTGAGGTCTTCAAGAAAAACTGATTTTTGATCCGGTTGAAAATTCTTGTTTGCGAGATTTCGTGTTATAAATGGCAGAAATGAAGTCTAGGGATTAAGTAGAGATGATTCGGAGTATTTGAGAGTGATTGGAGGTGTTTTAGAGTAGGTTTAGGCTTGAAGAAGTTTAGTGTGTGTTCTTGGTGTTTTAGGTGAAAATGGAGAGAAATTAGAAGAAGTGCTGCACGAATTCTGCTAGAAGGCTGGCTGAATGGTAGGGTGTGATTGAGAGTTCCGGTTTTCAGCTTTGTGAGAGAGAGAAATCAGATTTTATTTGAAATTTAAATGGAGGAAATGGTTGAGATGTTTAAGGTAAAAGATCAACTATGGTGTTTGATCAAGAGAGGTGTCTATGGACTTTAATGGTGTCGGCTGAAACAAGGTTGTCTTGCTAAAATGATTGAAGGTTAATGTTGCTCAAGGCTGGCTGAAATTCAGTCCTTAAAGGCAGAGGAAATTCTGGTTAATTCAGCTTAATGCAAGAGTGATTTTATTGGAGTGAAATGCTAAAATTATTTGAAGTTCAAATGGAGTTTGAATGGAGTGATCTTAGGAGTGTTTTGTGGTGTGGCTATGGAGTCCTTATGCTTCAAGGTAAGTGTGGGTTTAATGGTGTTCAGTGTGTAGCTGAACAAGGCTCAATTCTACAGAGGTTGAAGGTGATTTTCGGTCTTAGGCTAGAAAGGAATAAGGCTGGAAAATTCTGGTCTCAAGTGTTCATGGCTTTCCGAAAATTGCAGAATTTTGGTGCAGGATTTTCGCACCCTCTTGGCTCGGTTTTTCATAGGTTCTTCAGGGGTGTTTGAGTGTCTTCCAAGGGTGGTTTTTCAGCCTCATTTCTGGACAAATACAGAGGAGTTTGCTGGCTTGAAGATGAACTAAAAACAGCTTCATTTCTTTGATGAAGAGCTGCGAATTGCCTAGAAAATTTTTCTGGTTTGGTGCTGTTTTGTGCAGTCCGAAAATTGCACAATTTTTCCAGCTTCCAAGCCACTTGAAATGACCATTTTCTGGGCAACAAATGAATGGGTTTATGGCCTGAATTTTTGAAGAAAAGGTCTGCAACAAATCTGGAAAATTTCTAGATTTCTTACCACTAAAGCATGAACAACATGAAGATAGATTTGAAGGTCCTTCCATGGTGATTGATTTTCTCTTGGAACCCTTCCTATTTCCCCTCCTATTTTCAGTCAACCTCCCTTCCCCAAAGCTGATTTTCGAAATTCAAGGGGAAGAAATTATCACAGAATTTTGTTGGAATTCAAAGAAAAAGATTTAATGGATTTTAGTTCATTTGAATTATGAAAATGCTAGGACAAAGCTAGAGGTAATAAATTGGACAAGAATTCTTCTAGAATTCTTTTAGGAAATGAGGATAAGATTAGGACATTCTCTTCATGTCTCCCTTAAGACAATTATTCCTATTTTCATGGAATGCAAGAAAACAAAAATTCAAACTTAATTAAGATAATCATGGTAAAAGCTTAAATGATGGGATTTGAACTCATGACCTTAGAAATTAATTCACCAAGCTCTAACCACTAAACCACACTAACTCTTGTTCTTATTTTCTCACCCACATATTTTTCTTATCTACTCCTCAAGTTATCTTCCTATTCTGACCTCAAGCAAAATTACCATTTTACCCCTCCTACTCAATAAGTATAACTAAGCATTTAAACCTATAATCCACGATTCTAAAGCACATAAAATCATTCAAAAACATATACATTCATGAAAAATAATATAATATGCATTCCCGACCCCCTTACTCTAGGGTTGGTTTTAGGTGGGGTTTCACTTTGACAGCTTGATTTCTTGTGTCTAAAACATACAAACCATTCATCAAAGTTGTTGTACTATAATGGATATCATTTAATGAAAAAGAACAATTTTTTTTCTTAAAAAAAATGAAATATTCATAAATGTAAACAGGCAACTGGGATAATGCTCTTAAGTAAAATTGGTATATAATAGCAATTTTCTAGTTCTAGAATTGATTTGAAAGACAAGTGTAGATGATATGTCCCAACAGCAAGTGTAGCAACCTTTGGTCTATTTGTAACACAAAAGTTCACATCACCTTTCTCTAACTTCCTACTGCTCTTTAGTCCCTACAAATTATTACACAAATGAGATCTACATCTATTATCTAATACACACATCTTATTATTAACGGTAGTATTGATCTAACACAAGCTTTTTATTCTCCTTCTTTTCCTTAACAGTCTCCAGGCAGCTTTTGTATTTGCGCCTCCAATAGCCCATCTTACCACAATGGTGATTTGGGTTTTTGATAGTTATCTCCTTCTTCTTCACACCACCTTTAGGCTTAGTTAGATTCTTCTTCTTCTTCTTCTTAGAAATATATATTTTGTTTTTGGAAGAAGAATTAACCAATACGACTGCATTGTTTTTTTCTTCATAGAAGACTCCACAGTCTTGAGAAGATTGATCAACTTAGGTATAGCGATCTCAATCTTATCCATCTGGTAGGTCATAACAAATTGTGAAAAACTAGCTAGAAAAGACTGAAGAATTAAATCTATACTTAATTCGTGATCTATTGTAAATCCAAATGATCCAAGCTTCTTAATTAACCCCTGCATTTTATGTCCATGAGTGTTTATAGAAGTGTCTTCTACCGTTTTAGAATGGAATAACTACCTAGAAATCTCATATCTTTCTGCCCTAGCTTACTTATCAAAAAGCTCTCTTAGATGGAAGATAATAGTATTAGCATCCACATACTCATGCTATTTTTGAAGCTTAGTAGTCATTGATGCCAGCATGATATAAGATGCTATGCCACTATTCTCTTTCTTATGGACTTCATGCTCTTCAACTGGGGCATCATCTACTAGTAGTAGTGGAATATGAGCATCTAATACGTAAAGTAACTTTTCTAATTCGAGAACGATTCTCAAATTTCTATATTAGTCCAAGAAGTTTGATTCGGCGAGCTTATTTATTTCCAAAATACTACATAAGTTCAAATTCATTGTCATGATCCAAATAATCTAGATGAAAGATAAGAGACATTAGACTATGTATATACACATGAAATGCATTTAATTAGGTCTTTAATCAAACGCGTATTTATTTTACTATTTTACTCAAATCAATAGCCACCGCCTATTGGCTCAGAAAGCCTGTTGGAAGCTTTTTTAGTGGACCTGTATCCAAATTTCTTAAGAATGACCTTGGGGATGCCTAATGAACAACTCTTAAGTTCAATGGTAGGTATTCAATACCAATTTCATCAAATGCAACTATTGGTACATTGGGTGATTAACATCTTTTAATCTTAAAACATTTAGTGCTACTCCAACTTAGCCTCTAATACTCTTTATACTTGGGGATGCCCAACCGAGACAAAGATATTAGTTAAATCAAATTCATTAATTTGGAATCAAATTCCATAGTTTAACCATACTCGATGTCAAGTAGGCTTGGGGATGCCTAACAACCTAATCTTGAAAAAAAAAGCTCTTGTTCGAACTATATTATTGGAAGGCTTTAGATTTAATATTGTTAGAGAGATTTAATTATTTTAATTAATTATGTCATCGTTTGGCATGCATAATATCAACACATTGATATAATTGTAATACACTCAATTATATAGCTTGGTTATGGACTTTATTAAATTAATTTTCTTGAGCAAAGCAGGAAATTAATTATGGTAAAACCTATTTGTTCATGTATGCTTGAGAAGAAAGTCTTGTTGGAATGTATGCCCAAAATGACCTATGTATTTCTATATTTTGAAAAATCATAAAAGTTTCATTCATTAATGGTTCTTTATTTATATATATTGCACATTAAGGTCTAAATGTGTTAGTAAGAAATTTATGTGATTGGGTCGTGCTTTCACAGTAAGGTATAGATTATGAATTATTCACATATAAGTGAAAAAATATTCTTAATCGATTGATAGAGCTGGGCAATTCATCAAGGTTTAGATCATTATACTATGGTTTCTAAATGAGGAATGGTTTACCTTTAACCAGTGAGTAATCCACTTATACCAATAGTGTAAGCGTATTTGGAATACGTAGAATAGGACCACACAATAATAATCTTTATAAAAGTACTAAAACAAATAAATATTGGTTTATCATAGCTACTGCGTAGATGAGTGCCCTAAGACTTGAGTATAAGTTAGTGGTTTGGTGAAGTTAGACTTGTACACTTTGATGTGCTAATTTTATGCTCAAAATAAACTTAAACATAGCAAATAATTCCAAAATCACTATTTTGGAATAAATTCTAAAATCAATATTTTAGAACATTTATTAATTCCAAAATCACTATTTTGAAAAATAGAATAAATTCTAAAATCACTATTTTAGAAGATATATTAATTGCTAAACACCATATTTTAGGAAATAAAATAAAATAAAATAAAATATAAAATCGTTATTTTAGAAAAAATATTAATTGCTAAAATCACATTTTAGGAATTAAAATAATATATAATCTAAAATCAATATTTTAGAAAACATATTAATTGATAAAATCACATTTTAGGAATTAAAATAATATATAATCTAAAATCAATATTTTAGAAAGCATATTAATTTCTAAAATCACATTTTAGGAATTAAAATAATATATAATCTAAAATCAATATATTAATTGCTAAAATCTTATTTTAGGAATTAAAATAATATATATAATCTAAAATCATTATTTTAGAAAATATATTATTTTCCAAAAGCATGATTTTTGCAAAAATTATACTAGTCCCAAAATTTCTAACTTAAGAAAAATTTGGGTGCAATGTGAAAATGACGAAAATAACCTCTGTGGGCCACCGCAAGGAACAAACGAAATGAAAGGAAAAGGAAAAAAAAATATATATATATGCATAGAATCGCATCATGCTCTCCATGATTGTACAAGAGTGTTGTGCATCGTGGGAGCCTGTCCCATGTGAGTCGTGGCTTGGGACCAATTGTCACTCAAGCTGCGGCTTGGGGCAAAACAAACATTTTTTTTTTTTAATCTTCTTCGTCTTAAAAAAAAAAAAACCTTAAGGTTTTGCAACAGTTTTAGAGAACTATTCTTTGATTGATTCCTTTTTTTTTTCCTTTTCCATTTTATAAACAGATTCATTAAAACAAAATAGAACAAATCCAAATTTGTTTAGGAAACATAACAGTTTTCAGGAAAATAATTTCCTTGTTTTTCAGTTACAGAGACTACATGTCCAGGAAAACATATTTTTTTTTCTTTCTACAAGAACTAACACATTAATTCTTAATTCTTGTAACTTTATTAGAAACATGTTCATGCAACCAAAGCCTATAGAATCAATTATTTTTTTTCCTCACAAACAACTCTCATGAAAATAATTTTCACAAAGGACACGGAGTCAACAACGAAACGAATTTCATGGCCAAAACATAACCCATTAACGCATAAATGGAGTCTCTGATACCACTGTTAGGAATTCTTGTCATACAAATTACAGTTTCGCAGCGGAATAAAATCGAGAATTCCACACTGAGGATTTCATCTATGTATAAAAGGAATTGAGACGGTAAAGAAAAATACCTCACGTAATGCTCTGTCAAACAAAAATTTTTCTCCTTTTTGTGGCGCGATCTAGAAAACTCTGAGAATGTCGTCTCCTTGGTTTCGTCAAAGCACCACAATCTAAATATAGGATTGTCTCTAATAAATGTCCACACAAGAATGATGCTCAAGGGGAAAAACCAGAATTTTATGCTAGCAAAATTCTTAGCGGCTAGGGTATCTGTTGTTCAGAAGAAGATGATGTATAGAGAGGGCTCTCGGTTTTTCTATAAAAAAAAACTTTTTGTATATTTCTATAATCATAATTCTCACGGACTCCATATATCATATTTATATTTCACCCAATTTATCTTAGCCAATAGAATCCATATTGCATGTGAATTCTTTATTACCAATTATTATTATGACTTTAGTTAATTACAATATAGCCCCCAAATTATAACTAATTATAATTTGACCACAACAACATTTTCTTTTCATAATCAACCCAGTAATGTTATCAAATAACAACATGAATACTCAAATCTCTATTGTGTGTGACCTATTAGGATTTTTGGTCTATTTGTAGCAAAATATGAATTAATCTAAACGTCTTTAAGATTAATAATCCTTAATAATTTGAGAGTTTAACTTATTAATTCTAATAAGGATTCATTTACTAATTTTCTAATTAATAAATCCATATTTAGTAGATCATGAGCGGTATCTAACAACACATCATGACTAAACAAAAGTCCAGAAAGTCAAGTGGCTTGACATAAACCTTTCAATAGCAAACAACAGTGTAATAAACTCCTTTCACCATATAATATCTCATTCGGTTTGGAGCATGGAATGAGTGCCAACTCCTTTTAGGAAAATAAATTCATTTTGGCCCGAATATTTTAGTATTTGTTCCAGAATCCACTACTCATCACATGTATCAATCAAAACCATTTCCAATATACAATCGCCTTGGCCAAGGACTTCTCGAGTAGTGATTTCTACAAGTGGCCATAAGATATTCCCTCCTACTATTAGGAGTGGTGAATCATTTATTGATCCTCTTAACTACTTTAATTTGCTTCATGTTGTACCTAATATCCACACAAAGGCAGTCTTGTCAGGACTCCTGATATTGGAATCAAAGTCCAACACTTAGTAAATAAAGTACCTTGGAGATCTCAAGTTTCAGGAGACTTGCACATTTGCTATAATGAGATTCTATCATTGACACTAAATAATTATTCATGTGATTATCTCATAGTCAAGTCATCTAATGTACTTTTTTGAAGTAACAAGCATCCACGTATTAACTTTAAGCATCACAATACTCATTGATATGAGAACCACTGTCTGATCAAATCAGGAAGTATAACACGTGCTAGTCTTAACGTATTAATAATGTCCTATCTCATTAATACTATGACTATGGATAATTTAAGTGCGAACACTATCCATTGTAGTAAGAACCTCACATCATGATCTCTATCATGATTTTCTTAACACAATGTTGCACTTGGGACTTTATCTAACAATTATTTTACATGAAATCATAAATAAAACAAATTGAAAGATAAAAAATGCCTTGTTTTATTTAATAATACGCAATATACATAATACATGTGATTGCCTCTAGGGCATAACACTAACAAGTTGTTCATGTTTAACTTAGCATTGTGATTATGAGCTTTACATTATGATATGGATAGCATGGCTAATTTAACATGGTGCTAATGAGCTTTACATTGTTAATTGGTAGCTATTGAGCATTGTGATTTGATAAAAAATATTGATATTGTGTTTGGGATTGGACCATGGCTATATTTCTTGCAGGTTTATTGGAGGAGGTTGTGTTGTTGACTATCTTGTGGTGTTTTGTGTTGAGGTGGTGGTTGTGTTGAATGGTGTTGTAATAGTAAGACGGTCGAGGATTGTGTTTGCTTGTGGTGTAAAGAGTGATTTTGAGGGTGTCCTATTATCCTACCCTTATTCATCATCACATCTATATCATGTCTAGGAGACCTAGAGGGTTGGCACCTGGGGCTAAGAGAGCTAGAGATTCATCTTCGTTGAGACCTTCTTTTGAGCCTCTACCTACCCAGCCTACCCAATTATGTGACCCTACCTGTCAAATCTGGTATCAAAATCACCAATATAATAAAATCATAATAGAAAAAATATATAGGCCCTCCTTACATAATTCCTTAGAGCTTTCTACTATGTTTAGATGACTGGGGTGGCAGCCTATCATTCAACTTGGGGGTGCTTATTTTTCAGTGTGAGTAAGAGAGTTTTATGCTAATATAAGGGACAAGAAAAAAAAAAAAAAAACCTCCAGGTTATTTCTACTATGGTTAAATGGGTACCCATTGAGTTTGAGAGGGCTAGAGTAGCCAGAATTTTGGAAGTACCTGATAAGGGGCCATGGATAGCTGTGGACCATAATAACTAAAAGATTATTTCTGAGCCTACCTAAGATGTGAGTACTTTGAGAACAAGGTTACATATATGGAGAATTAGGCAAATAGGTCAAAATCATTGCTACTGTAATAATAACATTGAGGCTCAATTGCGTGCCATAGTCTACATTTTCACTTTTAATGTGTACCCTAAGGCTAGTGGTTTCAACGAGTCTAAGGTCCTTGATCTTTATATTCTCAATAAGATGATAAAGAGTGATCCTATTCCTCTTACCCCTATTATTATTCAGTCCATACAAGAGGTTGTTTACTCTGGCATAGCTATTAAGGCTCTCAAATTCCCCTTGGTTATTATGCACATCCTACGAGACTTTGAAGTAAGATGAGATGGAGAGATTAGTAAGCCCACTACTGACTGAGACTTGGTGACTGAGCACACTTTGGTTTAGTGTGGCTATCATTATGATGAGAGGGAGAGGCATTAGAAGAAGCCTTTTGAGGTCCAACACCTAGGGATGGTAAAGCTTCCCCTTGATAAGGAGGAGGAAGAGGAGCAGCCTACTCGATCTTGCACTCGTGCCACTAATTCTCATTGTCGTATTGATTTTGAGGCACGAGTAGAGGCCCAACTAGAGAGCCAAATGACTATCCTCCTCCAGCTATGAGACTCCATTGCTGTCCTCCATCGATGCCAAGATGTCCAGGAGCAAAAGGTGATGACTTGATCCAGCAATCCACTGGTGCCTCCACTAGTAGAGTAACTGCTAATGCTGATGATGATAATGATGACTCTTGATTTACTCTTTGCACTTGTATTTTATTTTATTTTATGTCATTTTTCTTTTATTTATTTTCTTTTGACTTTTACTGACCTTTTCTAGCTTTTAGTTCTCTTTTCTTTTATTTTACTTTTCGTTGTTCTTTTTCTAGATTTATGTTTTATGTTTTTGTTTTTGTTTCTTTTGAGTTAGGTACTTTTGTGGCTTCTCTAAATGACTACTCCTTGTGGTGTATTCACACATGTGGGACCTAATATGCAATGGAAGTATTTTCTTCTCTTCATTCTTTCTTTTTATTAATTTTAGTCTTCTTGGCTTTGCTTTTATTGTTGCATTTTTTGCCATTGAGAACAACGTCCAGTTTAAGTGTGGGGGGAGAGTTTAGGCATTGAAGATATTTTTCATATCATTTTGTGTAAATTTTTCAATTTTTTTTTTTTTGTGGTTTTCATTAATTAGCAAGGTTGTAATTCTTTTTCTTACTTGGATATGATTTTTTATCATTCATTTGGTGGATTTTTATGAAATTGGTTTATTGGATAGGATATTTTTCAAGGATTGAGGATTTGGATTACTCTTGTTTATGCATTGCTGTTTGAGTAATATTTGATTTATCTAGTTTGAATACGAAGAATATGATGAATGTGGGGAAATTTTATTAGCTAACTCTTGTATTATGAGTTTAAACTTTGCTTAGCTTTGAGTGATATGGAATGTGAGGAGATAAAAGATCTTTGAGAAGAAAGATTGTGGGAAGTTGTGAAAAAATTTTGTGAGTTGAAAAATTGAGAAAAATGAGTTGATTGTTGTTTCCTCTTTGAAGATGATAAAATGTTATTTTTGCTTGATTATGGGGGCTAATATGGATAGTGAAGAGAAATCTACTTTCTTGAGGCTATGAATTCTCGAAAGCGAAAAAGAGGAAAGATGATGAAAAACAAATGATGAGTGATGACTACGAGGGGGCTAATATGGTGTGTGAAGAGAAATCTATGCACTTGAGGCTATCAATTCCCTAAGTCAATGAAAAACTTGAGAGAAAAAGTTCCAAGTGTTTTCCTTACATCATGACTTAAGTTGTGCAATTTTTGGAATTATAATGCTTAAGTTGGTAGATAGCTTGACTTGTGTGATCTATGTTATCTATATTTTTACTTGAAGGATGAAATAATGTTCTTAGACTAAGGCATGAGTTGGTTAATTTGACTTCAAGAGTTCTGTGATATTCTACCAAATGTTTCAAAGTTTAAATTGTTTTCAAAGGGTTTGATGAATGGCAAGAGTTTTATCTAAAGTTTGGAAGGAAGTTATAATCCTTGTTATGTTTCAAATTTTTGGAATAAGATAGAACTTGTATTTTCTTGATGATTTTCTTGGCCTAAGTGTTTTTGCTTGAGGACAAGAAAAAGTTCAAGTGTGAGGGAATTGATAGGGGCTAAAATTATCACTATTTTCCTAGTTATTTGAGATCAAATTGAGATACTTTTGATGTAAAAATTAGGCATATTCTTTCCTATTTGATATTTTGCTTGTAGATAGTATTTTTGACAAATCTGTGTAGATTTAAGTTGATTTCGAGCAAAAAGTGGATAGGTTCAAGAATGCACCAGACGCCAGGTCCACTCTGGCTGAACAGTAAAAATTGAGCAAAATTCAGGAGGAAAAATAGAACAGACCTAGTGACAGGTGGGTCGACTAGACCTGGCACCAGGTTCGTTCTGGAGAGGCGAAATCCTATGCACAAATTTGGTATTTTTCAAAGGATTTTGGTATTTTTCGAATCCTACTCATCTAAGACTCCTTAAGTAATGAATTTTAGCATCAAAGAAGCCTATTTAAACAAGAAAAACATAAGAGAAAGTAAGGAATTCAAGGAGTAAATCAGAAAATCACTCATTGATAGAGGGCTTCATCAAATCAATAAGGGTTGTTCAAGAGAGTCTTCAATAGAGAAAAAGTAGGCTTGTCTATGAGTGCTTTCTTTTACCTTTGTTTTCTTTTTCTTAAACAATGATATATTCAATGTTTTCATTGTAATTTGATATTATTTTTGGGACTCATGATTTATTGAGTTAATTTAGTCTTTTGATCAATTGATTATTGTTCTTGGTATTTGATTAATTATTTTTCTTACAGAGTTGGTTGTTGATTCTTGTTATTAACTTGCTTGAAAAATGGGTTGGTAATGACTTCAATTAGTTAATTTCATATTTGTTATCTAATAACTTGCTTAAAAAATGGGTTAATTGTCTAGAACTTAGGTAATCAAAAGTTGGTTGATGATTGCTAGAATATGGATTCATTGACTAATTGCATGTTTTGAATCACCTAGAATATAGGGGTTTATATGAGGATTGATTTTAATGCATCTTTTGGGTAAATTGGTTGAAACAAAATATGTTCGCTAATTTAATTGGAAGATAGTGATTCCATATATTGCAAATAAAGTGGGTCTATTTTAAATCCTTCATGAAAACAAAATGATAATTGATTGTGATATGTGCTAAGGGATTCATTATCATGTTTTCAAAAGCCCTTGTCTAAATTGTATATTTTTACATCATTGAGTTGTACATATTTCTTTATTTTTTTTTCTTTTTATGATTTTATCACTTTATTTGGTTGGTTAAACAATAAATGAAAAGTTGATTGTTGATGAATGTATCATTAATTTAATGGATTTTAGGCATTACTGTAATGCTAGGACAATGCTATTGCATATGATATCAATGTATCGTTGTGCACCATGTTTGCTGACAAGTGCCGGCCTGCAATGTAGGAAGTTTTTAAAGCAATCATGAACACTAGGATGGCTGAGGGGGTAATGGTTCGCGATCATATACTTATGATGATTGTTGATTTCGAAGAGGTTGAAGTCTTAAGGGCAACAATCGATGCTGAGAACCAAATTGACATAGTTCTTGAGACTTTGCCAAATTCATATTCTCAGTTCAAGTTAAATTATAACATGAACTAACTGAGTTGATGAAAATATTTCAGGCAGTTGAGAAAATTAGGAAGCCTAAGTCAAAGATTTTGGTTACTCATTCTGGTTCATCTTCTAGAATTGGAGCTTAGTTTAAGAAGTTTAAGAAGAAAAAGGCCCAGAACAATGTGTGGGCCCAACCTAAGGGATCTAAGCCCGGTCCGTCCAAACCCAATGGCAAGTATTTTAAGTGTGGCAAAAAGGGACACTTTAAAAAGGATTGTACAGACTTCTTGGCTAAGTCCTCTTAGGTATTGCTCTATATGTAAAGTCTTAATTAATGGTTGGGTCATCATCCACTTAGATTGTTGATTTCAGAGCTATTGACCATATATGTACCTTGCAGTGGTTCAGGAAGATAAGGCGACTCAGTAGAGGAGAGCATAGACTCAAAATGGGCAACAGAGCATAAGTGTGGGCTAAAGTAGTGGGAGACTTAGAGTTTTTATTTGATTGTAATATGATTTTAGTTTTAAAAGATATTTTATATGTTTCTAGTTTTAAACATAATTTGATTTCAGTTTCAATATTGAGTAATCAAGGATATTCTTTTTCTTTCCATTATGGTATTTCAATTAGTAGAAATGAAAATATTATTTGTTCTAGAAATATGTATGGGAATTTTTTCTATATTAATCATATTAATTGTTAAATAAATAATACTTTAATGGAACCTAATGATAAGAAGAGAAATGCCACATCAAATAACTCATATTTATGGCATTTGAGATTAGGACATATAAATCTTAATCGGATTCAAAGGTTAATCTAAAATGGGTTTTTATACTCATTGACATTGTTAAAGGAATGGCCTCAGTGTGAATATCATCTTATGGGTAAAATAACCAAAATGTCATTTACTCAAAAGGTGAAAAGGGCTAATAAAATATTAGAGTTAGTTCATACTAATATTTTTGGTCCTATGTCTACACTGGTTGCAGAAGGATATGAATACTTTATCATATTCACAGATAATTACATGCATTTTGGTTATATTTACTTGATGAGGTGCAAGTCCAACTCATTTGATAAATTCAAAGAGTTTAAAGCTGAAGTGGAGTGTCAAACAGATAAACTAATAAAAAAGTTAAGATCGAATCGGCGTGGAAAGTATCTGCTTGGTGAATTCAAGGACTACTTGCCATATTAGAGTATAGAATCTTAGCTAATTGCACTTGGTCCCCAGTAGAATGGAGTAGCTGAAAGAAGAAATAGAACATTGATAGAAATGGTTAGAAGCAAAATGAGTCATGCAACTTGTCCTATGAGATGTGGATTGGATAAAAGCCCTATTGGATGTGGATTGGATAAAAGCCCAATATGAATCATCTCAAAGTATGGGGTTGTCCATTTTATGTACTGACTAAAGAAAGCAAGTTAAACCCACGATTAGAATTGTGCTACTTCATATGGTATCCAAAAGGAACAAAATGTGGATACTTTTATCATCTCCAAGACCAAAAGATATTTATTAGTACTCATGCTAGATATTTGGAGGATGAACAAAGTGTGTCCACTAAGGTTTCGAGTAAGGCAGAATTAGAAAAGAAGTTGAGTGACACTTCAACTTCTAGTTCCTCAATTGAGGAACCTAAAGAAGTATAGTCAGATGTTCTTATACAAAATGAACCACATTGTAGTGGGAGGATATCTAGGATTCCAAAAAGTTGGACTGGAGAAGCCTTTGAGGTAGTCTCCGACTATCAGGAATAAAATCCCACTAAATAACTATGAAGCCATTACTGATGTTGATGCAGACAAATGGCAAGTAGTAATGGATGCCAAGATTGAGTCTATGTATCTCAATCAATCTGGGATCTTGTCACTGTACCTAAAGGGATTAAACCTATAGAATGTAAGTGGGTATACAAAAGAAAGAGAGGTGCAGATAGAAAGGTGAAAACTTTTAAAGCAAGGTTGGTAAAAAAAGGTTATACTCAGAAAGAAGGGTTCGATTATGAGGATACATTTTCACCTGTTGCCAAGCTTAAGTCCATTCACATTTTGTTGGCCATCGTATGTTATTATGACTACGAGATATGGTAAATGGATATCAAGACAGCCTTTTTTAATGGCTATCTTAACAAAGACATCTATATAACCCAGCCTGAAGGCTTTGTTACGGATGGCCAAGAGCATATGGTTTGTAAATATAAGAAGTCCATTTATGGACTTAAGCAAGAATCACGAGTATGGAACATACATTTTGATGAGACTGCAAAGTATTATGGATTAATGCAAAACGTGGATGAACCATACGTATATAGAAAAATAGATGGCAACAATATATCTTTTATGGTACTTTATGTAAATGACATTCTAATCATTAGAAATGATGTAAAGATATTGTCATCCATAAAGACTTGGCAATCAAGTTAATTTAGCATGAAAGATATAGGAAAAGATGGCTACATTCTTGGAATAAAGCTTTTTAGAGATAGAAAGCAAAGAATGTTAAGTCTATCCCAATCTGCTTATATTGACAAGAAATTGGCTAAATTTAGCATGGATCAGTGTAAAGGGGCAATTATATCCTTCAGGTAAAGATTGACCTTATCTTCCAAGCAATGTCCTAAGACACAGGAAGAAAATGAAAGGATGAGTAGGATTCCCTATGCCTCAGCAGTGGGAAGTCTCATTTATGCTATGCTTTGTACAAGGCCAGATATCTGCTTTGTAGTAGATATGGTTAGAAGGGATCAATCAAACCCAGGGGAAGAACATTGGCAAACTGTAAAGCACATTCTCAAGTACCTGAAGGAAACGAGGGATTAGATGCTTGTTTACAGGGCCGATGACTTAATTCCTACCACACGGACTTAGACTTCCAAGTAGATAAAGATGAAAGAAAATCCACTAGTAGATATGTTTTTACTTTGTCTATAGGGGCTATTCTATGGATGAGTGTTAAGCAATCTTGTATTGCTGATCTACCATAGAAGCTGAGTATATGGTAGATTCAGAAGCTTTTGAAGAAGCGGTTTGGCTCTAGAAGTTCTTTATGGAACTTGGAGTTGTGCCACAGATAGACATGCCCATAACTATAGATTGCGACAATTCTAGAGATGTGTTACATTGTAAAAAGCCAAGAAAGCACATGAAGGTCAAGCACATTGAGAAAAAGTATCACTTAATCTAGGACTTCATCTAGAAATGGGAGATAGTGGTTGACCAAATTTTCTCTGCAAATAATTTGATGGACTCATTTACCAAGCCTTTAATAAAGTGTTTCGTAGATACTTAGATGTCATATAGGTAGGCACATACAGACTATTATAGTCCATTTAGTGCAAGTGAGAGATTATTGGAATGTATGTCCAAAATGGCCTATTTGTATGGCTTAAATTCACATGTTTATTCCTAGTTATTTGAGGATAATTTGAGATACATTTGATGAAATAACTAGTCATATTCCTTCTTATTTAATATTTTTCTTGTGAAAAGTATTTTTGATGAATTTGTGTAGGAATTAGAAGATTTTGAGCAAAGTTGTGCACTTCCAGTAGCAACCCGGTGCTTGCCCAAGCTACCCAACCCAACACTAGGTCGCTTTGGAATAACAAAGCAAAACAAAGCAACTTGAGTCAAAATCCAAAGGCAACCTGGTGTCAGGCTGGCTGAAGTGACCAAGTGCCGGGTTAACACTGTCTAGAGGCAGTGGAATTCTGTTTTCACGCGGATTTGGTATCTTCCAAAGGATTTGGTATTTTCTGAATTTTACTCGAAGTAGACTCTCAAGCCACGAATTTTGGCATCAAAGGGGCTTATAAATACAAGCAAAACATAAGAGAAGGGTATGAATCCAAGGATCAAAGCTTCCAATCAATAACAAGAAGAGGAAATTTATCAATCAAGGGGCATTTTTCAAGGAGGTTTTCAAAGAGAAGAAGAATAGTTTGTCTATAAGTTCTATCTTTTACCTTTGTTTTCTTTTTTCTAGAATAATGATGTGATTAATTTTTTTTTTATTATAAGTTGACATGATTTTGGAATTCATGATTTCTTAAATTAATTTAGTCTTTTGACCAATTAATTATTTTTCTTTGTTGATTACTTATTTTTGCTACGGAATTGATTGTTTGATCTTTATTGTTAACTTGCTTAAAAAATGGGTTGATAATGACTTCAATTTAATTAATTTTAGATTATATTATCTTTTAACTTACTTGAAATATTAGTTAATTGTAAAGAGATTGGGTAATCAAAGATTAGTTGATGATTGCTAGAATATGGATTTATTGACTAATTTCATACTTTAAATCGCCTAGAATACAGGGGTTTATGTGAGCTTGATTTTTAATGCAGCTTTTGGGTAAAATTAGTTGAGACAGAATATGTTCACTAGTTTAACAAGAAGATAATGATTCTATGAATTGCAAATGAAGTGAGTCTATTTTGAATCTTTCACGATACCAAGATAATTGATTGTGATATTCACTAAGTGATTCATTGTCATGTCTTCTAGAATATTTGTCTAAATTGGATATTCTTTTATCATTGAGTTGTATATATTTTTCTTTATTTTTATTTTTATTGTCTCTTCACTTTCTTGGGTCAGTTAAACAATGAATGAATGGTGACTAATGGTAGTTGTTCCTTGAGGATCGATACTCATTAATTCCCTACATTGTACTTGCGATGAGTATAATTGCTCATATGTGTAATTTGGTTTAAATGTTTTAATTAAAACTTGGTCAGGGATGGATTTAAATTTGAATGATTTTTATACACCCAAAATTTACGCATCAAGTTTTTGGCGCCGTTGCCGGGGGACAATACCATGAAAGCTAGGATTTCACTAATTTAACCATGTTTATATGTATATATGTCTATATATAAATATGTATATATGTTCTTTATGTAACTAAATGTCATATCTTGTTGTATATATACATGTACCTTAACTAATTACCTTAGTTCATGTGAAACTTTGTACTTAATTATGTTTAAATTCTATAATCCCATCATCTTATGTTTCTTGTATTTTTAGTCAGTAGTGTATGACCCGGCGAGTTCAAGGAGAACTAGCGGATTTTGATCCTGAGATCAAAAGAATGTTGACAGGGATTTGGAGGGCACTCAGGAAAATGGATACGCAATTCAATTCAACCAAAGAGATGGAGGTTAACCAAAATAACAATGGTAGAAATAATGGTAAGAGGACTATGGATGACTTTTTTAAACCAGAAATTTCAGGTACAGACTCGAGCATCACTAGACCTAGGGTGGAGGCTAACAATTTCGAGATTAAACCCAACATTATCTAAATGATCCAAAATATGGTACAATTTGAAGGGTTACCGGATGAAGACCCTAATGGCCACATTGCCTATTTCTTAGAGATTTGTGACACCTTTAAGATGAATTGTGTTTCGGAGGATGCTATAAAGTTAAGGCTTTTTCTTTTTTCCTTGTGGGATAAAGCCAAATCATGGTTAAAGTCTTTACCAGTAGGATCCATCACCTCATAGAATGGTTTCACTGAAAATGTTTTGGCAAAATACTTTTCCCCAGCCAGAACAACCAAACTTAGGATAGATATTTTTGCCTTTCAATAGTTAGATTCTGAAAGCCTTTATGAGTGTTCGGAAAGGTGGAAGGAGATGCTTAGAAAGTGCCCTCATCATGGGTTTGAGTTAGGAATGTAAATGCAGATTTTCCATAGTGGGTTAAACTTTGCATCAAAACAGTTGGTTGATTTTCTGCTAGAGGGGACTATCAATACTTAGACCCCGGATGAAGTATATGAGTTAGTAGGGAATATTGCCATGAATAACTACTCATGGGGCAATTTGAGGAACAAGGCTCGTGTCCAAGGTGTGCACAAGGTTAATGTTGTGGCTACTTCGGAAGCTAAGGTTGAGGCACTCATACAAAAAATGGAACAAATGGTGATGACCCCCTTTTCAGGCCAGGTAATGAATATTAATCGTGATTTTTGTGGAGAAGGGCACCCTAATCATGAGTGCTAAATTATGGGTTCATCCCAAGATTCTTTAGAACAAGCTGTGTTTTTTGGGTAATGGGCGACAAGGTAATAATCCCTACAGTGCTACATACAATTCGGGTTGGAGGAGCCATCCAAATTTCTCATGGACAAATCAAAACTAACCACGGCCTTCTAATTTTGGTGGCAATCAAATGACTCAATCTTTCTTACCATATAATGCACCACCATCCAAGCCATGATCAGAGGAATTGGTTAATAAGATGGTGAGCTCAACTGAGGCGAAATTCCAAGGAGTAGATTCTGTGACACGGAATTTAGAGGCATTAATGCACAATCTTGAAAACCAAATTGGCAATTGGCCAAACTTCTTAGAGACCGTCAAATGGGATCTCTTCCAAAAAATACCGAAACAAATCTATATGATCAAGACCATGAAAGAAGATGATTTTCACTGTTTGTTGGGACATCTTTTTAATTTTTATTTTCTTGCATTTATTTTTCTATATTTTTATTTCTTTTAGAGTAATGACATTTTCTTCATTATTTTATATTTTTAACTATTGTTGTTTTCAGTATTTTAATAAAAAAAATTCTTTTTAGTCGAACAGAGCTAACCAGGTGTCGAGTCGGCACTGGGTAATTTTTAGACAAAAATAGACTAGACCTAGTGCAAGGCCACGTGCTCTAACTAGATGTCGGGTCACGTCGGACAAAGGCTTGGTAACTGTAGATTTTGGCCATTTTTCAACAAACTCTCCATCTTCCTCGTTTTAGCTCTCAACCCACCACTAGTTCTTACTTCGAAAAACCATCGAATCAATTTCAAGTCCCCTCAAAACACCTTCTAAACACAAAATCATTGCTTTATTCTTGAAGTTGTCGATTGAAATAATGAAAAACCAAATTTTTCTTAAGATTTCTCTATTTTCAATCGACCCTTTGGAAGTAAGATTTCTTCACTTTGTTTACATAGGATTGGAGCCCATATATTGAAGAACATTGCGCTATGAATTCTTAGCATTTTTTACAGTTCAATCTTCCATATTAATTAGTTGGTATTTTTTGGTATATTTTGGTCTGAAAATTCATATTTTTCTTGGGTTATTTGAATTAATGGAAATTGTGCATTCTTTGAGGATTGAAGAGCATGGGTATATGATTGGCAATGTTATTATGATGATCACAATTCATGTATTGGCTTTTCTACAATTAGTTTAAGCATGCCTCGCATATGAGTATTTTGCACATATATTGGAAAATTCTTTATGTTTTGAGGACTAATTGTTGCACTCATTCACTACTTATATCTATATGTTTGTTTTGCTATTGTTACTATAAGCTTTGTTATGAATGAATTGATATATTGCACAAGCATATGGATATGGTGTTTGGGGTGGAAAAATTGTGTTCTTTTTGTTGGTTTTGGGTGGTGAATGAGTAATGTTTTGGTTGGAGATTGATTGGTGGATGAGTTGAGTTTGTTTTCCTTGCTTGTGAAGTGGTTGAGAGTTATGTTGGATTGTGCGTTAAGGGGTGATTTTTAGTAGACCATTTTCTTTCTCATTTCCTATCTCTTTCTATCCTTTTGAAATCATCATGTCTAGGAGGCTAAAGATTATGGCTCCTGTGCCAAGAGAGCTAGAGCTTCATCTTTTTCTAACCCATCTTTTGAGCCATTCCTACCCAACCTACCCAATTCCGTGAGCTTACATGTCAGATATAGTACTGAATGTTAGGAATATACCTTAGAGTCAATTTGTACTTATACTATTGTTATTGTGTTTTATATAATAATATGAGGTTTTTCTTTCCATGAATAGTGCATTTTGTTTTGTGGTCATTAAGTACGTGACTTGATAGTAAAACCCAACAATGAATACAATGACTATTCTAAAACTGTCCCTGATCGATTATTATTATTGGAATAATAATAAATTAAGATTAGTATGTTTGTGACTTGATGACTATGTTTTACTGGTCATGGATATTTGTGATATCGAGTCAAAACATAAATAAATGTTACAGAACATTGTATTGGACATAACCCACTGTGAGAGTTCTTCATGGAACATGTCATAAGTACTTTCTAGCCATAATAATATTAAAAGTCCTTTGACCTAAATTCATCATAGTTTCCTACTTGATAAATTCTCTATTTTGATGTTGTCTTTAACCAGATAATAAATTAGACTACTATTGGATATAGAATAAATCAATGAGAGGAATATGATTGATAGTGAAGGAATTTGTCCCTCTCAATTATAGGAGAGATATCTATGGGCCCCTTGATAAGTTAGACTGTTAAAATGCATGGCCGTGCTCAAATATATCAATCTAAGATATTGATATCATTTGTTTGAACAATCTACTATGAAATCAAGAAATAATTGATTAAGCTTAATAAGGATGACATACTCTGTGCCTTATGCTTAATCTGGATATCGTGTGACAAAAGGACTAAATATAAAATTATGGTTTGGTTCAAAGAGATCACCGATCTTCATTTAACCTGGATAGTTATAATGTTTTGCTAGAAACCGCTTATAACTTGTGGGCCATTTAAATATAATTTGGGCACTCTGCAAATGTTAAATGAACCTATAGGATCACATAATAAGCGAACTTGTTAGGTCATTTTTCTGGTAACCAGATTCAATGAATCTAGAAACATGTCTAAGTTAATCGAACTTAGAAAATCAACCAGATACAATGAATCTGAAAATATGTCTACGTTCGATGTATCTAGATGATGTCCAAATTATATGAATCTGAGTCGGTAAATTAATTAGTTAAATTACCGAGATAATGACAGAATCTTATCATATCAGTTTTAATTTAATTTGAATTTAAATTAAAATACGATAAGATATTATTAGGGTTGGACTCTAAGAGGTTTGGAGTGGGTTTTTAAGAAAACCCTAGCTATCTTCTTAGGTGTTCCAATTCGGTTGAGAATATTCGTGCCTCCATTCACCAGAGAAAAAAAAAACCTCTTAAACCCTAGGCGCTAGCACTCCCTGGGTAACGAGTTAGTTCGCGGTGTGTATCCGATAGAGGGCGTTCGTGCATTGCAGCGTCTGGTAATCGTTCAGGTTGCACGTACAACAGTACAATCAGAATTGAAGGATCTCGATTACACCAAATAGAGGTAATTTTGCAAACTTTAGATCTTCTTAATCGTTTACTTGGGTCCTCGGAAGGGATTCGTGGATGTTTTTCGCATTTAGGAGTCCACGAATCCCAACACTGAAGCCATTAGCACAATAAAATCATAGCAGAGAAGACGTTCATACCTTCCTTAGATAATTCATTGCAGCTCTCTACTATGTTTAAGAGACTGGGTTGGGAGCCTATTATCATATTTGGGAGAGCCTATTGTCCTGTAAGGGTGAAAGAGTTTTATGCTACTACACCAGACAAGAAGAACAACAATCTAGAGGTCATCTCTACAATGGTTAAGGGGGTGCCTATTGAGTTTGGCAGTGCTAGATTGGCCAGGATCTTGGGGGTGCCTGACGATGGTCCATGGATAGCTATGGACCATTATAATTAGAAAATTATCTTTAAGTATACTTGGGAGGTGGATGATGTTAGGACTAGCCTATAGATGTGGAGGATGTGACGGGTAAGACAATATAGATATTACTTCAACAATGATTTTGAGGCTCAGTTACGTGCCATAGTAAACATATTTTCTTTCAATGTCTATCCTAAGGCTAGTGGCTTTAATGAGTCTAGAGTCCTTAATGTTTATATTCTTGACAAGATGATGAAGAGTGTGCCTATTCCTCTTATTCCACTTATTATTCAGTCTATAAGGGATGTTGTCTCCTCTCGCCTCTCCTCCAAGGCCTTTGAATTTCCCTTACTCGTTATGCGTATCCTACAGGACTTTGGAGTGAGTTGTGATAGAAAGATTAGTAAGTCGACCACTGAGCGGGACTTAGTGACAGAGTATATTATGGTACATTATGACTATAGATATGATGCGAGTGCAAGAAGATGAAAGAAACCTTTTGAGGTCCAGCATCTAGGGATGGTGGAGCTACCCCCTGATGATGATGAGACGGAGGAGCAGCCTACCCAGCTTCGTACCCGTGCCAGCAGTTCTCGTTCGTAGCTTGGTGCTGACTTTGAGGCACAAGTGGAGGCCTGACTGGAGCAGTTGAGCTTTGGACTAGAGACACAGATGACCATCCTCCTCCAGATGTGAGACTCCATTGTTTATCTCCATAGATGTCAGGATGTCCAAGAGTAGAGATTGGTTACTTTAATACAGAAGTCTACTAGGGCATCCATTATAAGGCTGCCAGAGATCATGACGATGATGCTGTGGATGGGACTGAGGATGATGATTCTGAGGATAGAACCTCATGATTTCCTATTTATGCACTTTTATTTTATTTTCTGTAGCTTATCTTGTATTTCATTTTCTTTGAATTTTAATGACATTTCTTTGTTTTTAGTTATTTATTTACTTTGCTTTTTCTAGATTTATGCCTTTTGGATTTGTTTCTTTGTTTTAGGAATGATCAAACATTGTTCAAGGAACATGCTCACATGTGATGAAATTCAGCACTCTTTTGCGGAACTAGTTGTGGTAGTATTTCTTACCTCATCTTTATCCCTTTTATCTTTTTAGTCCTTTGGCGTTAATTTTATTGTTCTATCTTTGGCCATGGAGGACAATGTCCAATTTAAATGTGGGGGAGGAATTAGGATTGCAATTACTTCTATCTTGTTACTTCTTGTTGTTACATTTTGGGGCTAATTTTTGGGCGTATAATAAGGCATTGGTGCTTACTTGCTTTGATTTATAATGAGGATGTAATATTCTTTCTTACATGGGATATAATTTTGTCATTTGTTTGGATTTTTACTTAAAAGGTGAGTTGGTGTATTGGATTTGAAATGTTAAAATCTTGAGAATTTAAGTTAATCTTGATTATGCGTGTTCGAATATTATGCTACTCATCTTGTTTGAATATAGTTGATGTAATGAATATAGGGGCAGTTGATTGGTTATTCTTGATTCATGGTGACCATATTTTTTCAACTTGAGGCTATGATTAAGGATGGTGAGAAATAAAAAAAAAAAATGAGTGAAATTTTCTTTTGGTGAGTTGGAAAAAAAAAAAACTGAGTGGAAAGATTTATTTTCACTGAAAGAAAATACTTATTGAAAAAAAAAAGAGCCTATTTTACTCTTTGAAAAATTGCTGAAAAGGGGGCCAATACAGTTAGTAGAAGAGAAGAAAAATAATGAAGCATCACAATCTCTTGAAGATATCCCTAAGGCAAGAAAAAAAAAAAGAAAAGAAAAATGAATGACTACAAAGGGGCCAATATGATTAGCGGAAGAGAAAAAAACTAGAAGCATCACACTTTCTTGAGGCTATTAATTCCCTAAGTCATTCTAAAAAAGAAAAAAGAGTGAAAAAAAAATTGAGTGTCTTATTCTTCACTATTTAGAGTTGTTGGAATTGGTCTCTATGAATTTTGAATTGCTTTGATAACTTGACCTATGTGATTTGTGTTACTCATATCTTGACTTTAGGAGGAGGATAATTTTCTTAGACTAAAGTAGAATCTTGATTAACTTCACTTGAAGGGCTTTGATATGATTAATCTTATGCTTCAATTTGCAATTGTATTCAAAGGGTTGAATGAATGACAAAGTTACATCTAAAGTTTGAAGCAAAGTTATAAACCTTGTTGTGATCAAAATTTTGGAAAAATAAAAGTTTTTTTTTTTCTTGTTATTTTCTTCTTGACTTAAGTATTTTACTTGAGGACAATCAAAGGTTCAAGTGTAGGGGAATGTGATAGGGTTTAAATTCACATGTTTATTCCTAGTTATTTGAGGATAATTTGAGATACATTTGATGAAATAACTAAGCATATTCCTTCTTATGTGATATTTTGCTTGTTGAAAGTGTTCTTGATGAATTTGTTCAAGAATTAGAAGATTTTGACCAAAGTTATGCACATCCAATAGTAACCCGGTGCCAAGTAGACTCTAGAATAATAGAGTAAAACAGAGCAACTTAAGTTGAAATCCAGAGGTAACCCGACGCTAGACTGGCTGAAATGACCAGGCGCCAGGTCAACACTGTCCAAAGGCAGTGGAATTTTGTTTTCACACAAATTTGGTATCTTCCAAAGGATTTTAGTCTTTTCTGAATTCTACTCGGACCAGACTTCTCAAGCCACGAATTTTGGCATCAAAGGGGCATATAAATACAAGAACAACACAAGAGAATGGTATGAATCCAAGGATCAAAGCATCCAATCAATCACAAGAAGAGGAAATTTATCAATCAGGGGACATTTTTGAAGGAGGTTTTCAAGAAGAAGAAGAGTGGCCTGTCTAGGAGTTCTTTCTTTTGCCTTTTTTTTTTTTTTTCTAGAATAATGATGTGATTAATGTTTTTCATTGTAAGTTGACATTATGTTAGGATGCATGAATTCTTGGATTAATTTAGTCTTTTGACCAATTAATTATTTTTCTTTGAATTTGATTACTTATTTTTACTACGGAATTGATTGTTTGATTTTTATTGTTAACTTTCTTGAAAAGGGGGTTGATAATGACTTCAATTTAATTAATTATACATTTGTCATCTTTTACTTGCTTGAAAAAGAGGTTAATTGTAAAGAATTTAGGTAATCAATGATTAGTTGATGATTGCTAGAATATAGATTCATTGACTAATTACATGCTTTAAATCACCTAGAATATAGGAGTTTATGTGAGGATTGATTTTTCATGTATCTTTTGGGTAAAATTAGTTGAGACATAATATGTTCACTAGTTTAACTAGAAGATAGTGATTTCGTGGATTGCAAAAGAAGTGGGCTTATTTTGAATCCTTCATGACACCAAGATAATAATTGATTGTTATATTTGCTAAGTGATTCATTGTCATGCCTTCAAGAATATTTGTCTAAATTGCATATTCTTTCATCCTTGAGTTGTAAATATTTTTTTTATTTTTCTTTTTATTATCTCATCACTTTCTTGGATCAGTTAAACAATAAATAAATGGTAACTAATGGTAGTTGTTCCATAAGGATCGATACTCGTTAATTCCCTATACTATCCTTATAATGAGTATACTTGCTCATATGTGTATTTTGGAATTAATGTTTTAACTAAAACTTAGTTAAGAATGGATTTAAATTTGAATGATTTTTATATAGCCCAAATTTACGCCTTGTGAAACCCCACCTAAAGCTAACCTTAGAGTAAGGGGGATGGAATGCATATCATGTCATCATGCATAAAAATATACTTTTTGAAGTCAAAATAGGAAGATGGCTTAAGGTTTAGATAAGAAGAATATTTGAGTGAGAAAATAAGAACAAGAGTTAGTATGGTTAAGTGGTTAGAGCTTTGTGAATTAATCTCTAAGGTCTTGAGTTCAAATCCCCTCACTTAAGTTTTTTTCATAATTATCTTAACTATGTTTGAATTTTCGATTTTCTAACATTCCTTAAAGATAGGAATGTTATCTTAAGGGAGACATAAAGATAATGTCTTAAGCATGTGATCATGTCCTAAAAAGAATTCTAGAAGAATTCTTGTCCCTTTTAATTTCTCTAGCCTTGTCCTAACATCTTTATAATTTAAACTATCCTTAATCCATTGATCCATTCTTTTTAATTCCAAAAATTCTGTGATAAACCCCCAGCCTTGAAATTAAAAAATCAGCTCTTGAGGGATAGGGAATGGCCGAAAATAGGGAGGAGAGTTAGAAGGGTTTCCAAGGAAAAGAAATCACCATAGCTATACCTTCAAATTCTACCTTCATCTTGTTCATGTTTTGGTAAAGGAAAATCTAGAAAATTTTTCAGAATTTTTGCAAGGTTGCCTTTGAAAGTTTCAGCCAACTTTCTTACCCAATTGCTACCAGAAAAATGGTCATTTCATGTAAGGTTGAAGGCTGGAAATTTAGTGGATTTTCGGAACTGCACAACCTGTCCAAAACCAGAATTTTCTTCAGCAATTTCGCTGCATTGAAGCTGGAATTTGAAACCACCTTTAGGTCATAAAAATAGCTGGAATTTCCTCTGTTTTTCTTCAGGAAGAAGGCTGGAAAACCACCATTAAAAGACCTTCAAACACCCTCAAAAACTAGCTACAAATTGGGCTAAAGAAATCAGAAAATTCTGCACCAAAATCATCTCCATTCTAAGTACTCTTGAAGCATTAAAAACTAGAAACTTTCCAACTGGTTTTCTCATGGCAAAGGCCGAAAACTTTCATTCAAACCTCTAAAAATCGGACCTTGTTCAGCCATGGACTGAACTCCTTGGCCTCTACACTAACCTTGAATGTTGGGGCTGCATGATCACACCTCAAAAAGCTCCTAAGATTACTCTATCCAAAACTCATTTGAACTTCAAACTAATTCCAGATTTTTTTGCTCCGTTAAAACACTCTTCTAGCAAGTGATCAAACTAGAATTTCTCTGCCATTATAAACCAATTTTCAGCCAGACTTATGAACTAAACAAACCTCCATTCTTTGCATTAAGCCTAGCTTGTTCAGTCTTACACCATTAAAGGAAAAAAGACCTTCCATGAACAAACTCCATTAACCAATCTTTTACCTCAAACAACTCCTCATTTTCCTCCATTTGAATTTCAAAAAAATCTAAAAATCTCCCTCCTCATTCTTGATAACCGAAACTCCTATCTATACTAGGCCATTTGGCCAACACAATTCCAGCAATCCTCAAAATCATTTTCTCTCAAACTCTCTCAAAAACACCAAGAACACAAAGAACACACACTTCTCATCTTCAAGTCTAAACCTATCCTAAACACCTCCAATTACTCCCAAACACTCTAGATCATCCATATTCAACTGATAGTCTTCATTTCTAGCCTTTATAACATTAAATCACGCAAAGCAGAATTTTCAAACGGATCAAAACCAACTTTTTTGTTGAAGGTTCCAAGAACACCAAAAGGTAAAACAAGAACAACCTCCTTGATCTTTCTCTTCTACACAACTTCTAATATTTCTTTCTAATGCTATTAGTCTCTCTCTCTCTCTCTCTCTCTCTCTCTCTCCTTGGCTGAAATGGTGATGATCAACCATGGCTATTTTTCGGACCACTAAAGTCTCTCAAGCTCGTGTGGATCTTCTCTAACCAAGGAAGCTCTCATCAAAGCAACCATCCATCAAGTATTCTTCCTTGAATCTTCCTTTTTAATTTCTAGATTCATGACTCCTAGATGTTGATAGGATGATTATATAAAGTAGGGGTTGAGTATATGTATATGGATGAAAGGGATGGAATTAGGACATGAGAGTTGTAATGTTTGATGAAGCTTTATGGATTTTTCTTTTGAATCAATATATGCTCATCATGATTAAAGGAATTTATAGATGTTTTGATGCATGATAGATATTATGACACCATTGGTGATTAGGCTTTTATGTTCTTATTTTTCAATAAGGTCATAGATGATGATTATGCCTAGTAGGAGATTGGCCATATATGTGTTGATTCAAGTATATGTTCATGAATGGACTAGCATATTATTTAATGTTTGGGAATGTGTTCATGGATCCTTTCTAACAATAGGAAATTTAAAAAATATTTTCTTTGTTAATTCTAAAATTATTTTTATTAACAAATTTTATTAATTTAATTAGAATTATTATTATATTTACTCTACAAAATTCGAAATCACTAGGAAGGTTTGGAAATAGGTTATTAATTAAAATATTAATATTTTATTAGTTAAATAAATAAAATCTTTTATTAGGAAAAAAATAATAAATAATAATAAAATATTAGAATTAATTAATATCAAATGACCTTGTAGACCATATTAATTAGACTTACTAAAACTTTTACCTATATCCATAAATATTATTTATATTAAAATTTATTTATTATTTATTAATTAAAAATTAAGTTAATTCATTTATTATTAATTTTATTGGTTATTTATTATCTATTAATTATTAATTTAAAAATTAAGTGTAATTTATTATTTATAATAATACTATTTAAATATTACCATTTACCAATATTATTTAGGACTTAAGATTATCCAATATTTTACACTAGTTTATTTATTAGCAATAATACTCATAATTTATTATTTGACACTATAACTAGTTGGAATTTATTTTATAACCCTATATATTTTATCAAGCTAGATTTATTTTATAAAATACTTTATCAACTGGTATTAAACCCTAAGACATTATGGTCATGGTTAGTTGTAGTTGTGACTAGTTGAACTGGGAATTATTTATATAAGGCAGATATGGTCCAAATGTTATCTTATACCTTGTATTTACCCTAGGTGGGGTGAGGTTGACCTTGGAAGACTTTTGAATCCAAGAAGAGCAAAAGATCAGGTCAGTTTCAAAGTTAATGTGGCAAGTCGAACTTAATGTATATGAGCATTTGTTCTGTAAAGGTAATTAAGGACAATTTTCCTTCTTATTTCAGTCAAGCAAACCATTTGAAATTAAACACACAATTTTACACAAAAGCGCTAAACTCTTTCTAAAACCCAACTTTGGCAAGAATTTTAGAAACCTTAATTGCTATTTTCAAGTGAATCATTGTATGGTCATTTTTCTCCCAAGTGGGACAAACAACGTTAAGTACTCAATAAGGGTAGACTACTAGGACTAGTCTTTGAAGGGTTAAGGTAAGTCTCTCAGTAAGTGGCCACCTCTGAGGGGTAAGTCCTTCCCGAATAGGATGCCAGTCTTGTAAGTCATACGGTTCGAGCTAGCAAGTTCAGTCAAGTGGACTGTGTGTGTCCAGAGTGGACAACCAGTAAGTTTGGCTGTAGAGATGGAGGAGTATTTCACCCGGTAGGCCGTACACCTACCTTGTGTTATTATGCTCAATGTGTGGCATTCTAATCATTATATTGTCATAGTGCACAAAGTATGGTGCCATGGCTACCTCTTTTGGGTGGTTGTATTTATTGTGCACATGTATATTTGAAAAGTAAAACACCATTTTTCATTTATGAATTTTATTTAAGGCTTGCCAGCACTTTCTTTTATGAAACATTTACAACTTGCATATATGAACTGCTCTACCTAAAACACCCAAAGCACACACGGGCTTACTAAAATTTTTATCTCACCACCTTTTATACCATGTTTTCAGGTCGATCCTACTGTGAATGTCATTAGCTAGAATGTTGTCTATGTCTTGAAGACTCTTTGTTATTTTTCCTATGTATTACTTTTGAGAGACAGTAGCAAACATTTATTTTTTAATTTGTTCATGTATTGCTGGGTTGTAATAAGTTAAATTTTGAAGTATTTCTTTTATTTTATCTTGTGTGTCCTAATTAAAAAGACCCCATGTCCGGTGGATGGGGCGACATCCCCAGCCCTAATGGGGCATAGGTAGTGGGGTGTTACATGCCTTACCTATGTATTTATGTATTTTGGAAATTAATAAAAGTTTCATTTATTAATGGTTGTTTGTTTTCATATATTACACATTAAGGTCTAAATATGTTAGTAAGTAATCTGTGTGATTAGGTCGTACTTGTTGGATTATATGCCCTCTTAGACTAGGTTTCTGATGTAAAATCGAATTATTTAATAAAAGAATTTAGTTTCAGAAATTGTTTGTGAATTTACTTTTTGTTTGTGCACGATTTTCGTTTGGAACAGACCCATTGTGTCTAAATAAGTGATCCATGTGAATGGTGGTCTTTCACAGTAAGGTATGGATCACGGGTTATTTAACACATAAACATTTGTTCTTAACCTATTGATGAGACTGGGAACCTCATCATGTTTAGGTTATTATGTTATGAATTCCAAATGGGGAATGGCTTACCTTTAGCCAGTGGGTAGTCCACTCACTTCATGACATAAGCGTATTTTGAATACGTAGAATAGGACCTGTAGTAGTGGTTTCTCAAAGTACTATATGGTAGAAACCTAGACTACTACCGCTATAGCGTGGACTAGTACTCTACGACTTGAGTATGAGTTGGTGGTCTAGCGAATCTGGAAGCATATACTTTAATTTGCTGTAGTTGAGGTTCTATCATAGGGCCAATATACTTGCATGTTGGGTATGTGTGACTAGTTAGTTAAGACAGACTTATACAAGATAGTTTCTGCACTATATCGCCCCTTGTGGTTGTCCGAATGGTCTAAATTATCCAGGGCCCTGGGAAACATGACTTGGATGTTTGCTTTAGGGTAGCTCCCTTGGAAAGCGGAAACACTCCAAGAAGTCGTAGATCATTGGACTAGAAGCCTAAGGATGGTAGATGTCATTTAGAGGGGTGTTAGTACACTTCTTCCTCTCTAAATGTACGGCGATGTGTAGAGGGGTATTTTAGTCATTTCACCTTTAGGTCGGAGACTTTGCTAACGCAGCATTGTCCTTGGAGTCAATATTTCCTTATGGTGATATTAGGAGATATTTAAAATGCAAAATACAGCTATTTATATAGTAGGGGTATTTTAGTCATTTTAGCAGCCAAGACGATGTGTCTTTTTGGTCCTCGGGATAGCCCGTAAGTCCTAACTATTTTTGGGTTGAGGAATTGGTCTCAGTTGAAGAGGATTTTATTTTATTTTGTTTTATTTTATTTTATTCAGGAAGTTTAATTTATTATTGGACTGGAATAAAATAAATAAATAAATAAATAAAATAGGAGTTGAGAGAAATTAATTATCTAGTTTATTTGGTTAATTAATTATTCAGGGCCTAGGTCCAATATGAATAATTAAGAAATTAACCTGGGCTTAAACTAGGGGAAATAATTAATGTTTAATTATTTATTGGGTTATTTGTATAGGCCCAAGAAATAAATAATTAAAGATTAATTATTATGGTTCATTTGGGCTCATTAATTATTTATTGGGTTACTTATGTAAGCCCAGAAAATAAATAATTAATATTTATTATTTTGGGCCTTTTGTGTCCAAGAAAAATAATAAATATTTATCTGGCCCAATAGCTTGGACCTTAGGGTTTTTTCCAGATACGGTTAAGAGGAGTTTAAAGTTAGGCCAAACTGTTTCTCAGGATAACATTCGGGTATTTTGAAATCTCGGGGAGATGTTTATCAGAGATTGAGAGACCTAGTTTAGGCTAAAATATAAACAACTCTTTGAAAAGAAAAAACCCTAATTTTTCCTTTCCCAAGCCACACACTCACGTGGGTCTCTCTCTCTCAAGGTCTCTCTCCTTCTTCTTGTTTTTCCCTTGTTCTTTGCTAACCAATAGCGAGCAAACCAAGGAGAATTGAGACCCTTCCTCTTCACCATAGTGTTCACCAACTAGAGGTTAGGCTGAGGAATATCCCGAGAATTGGAGAGCTAAGCGTTAATGCAAACAAGGCGGAGTAGAAGGCTAGCGGGTGTTCAACCGGAAGTTCTTTCAAGTGGACAAAGCGAGGCAATTCCAGTCGTTCGATCCGCTCTTACTCAACCTAGAAGGGTTAAGGAGCGTAAAGGTATGATCTTCACGCTTCCGCATGGCCTTTATGGCTCGCGTTTTAATTTTTCTCCAATTTTTTTTTTTTTTTGCACGGTGCATGCTCCCCTGTTTCTGCGTTCCATCAAAGTGGTATTAGAGCCACTGGTTTTGATCAATATAGGGAGCATGGTAGTTAATAAAATGGAGAAGATGATTATACCTGTGATCCTTCGCTGTTTTGGTATGGGATAGGCTTGATGTAAGCTTCATCGTTGAAGTATAGGAGGCCACTGTAAAATTTTTTGACTTTGATGTTTTAATCGTGTAAACCCAATTTAAATGGGTATAGGTGGTTGTGTTTTTGTTTTGGATGTTTTTTGTAAGTAAAAATGTCCAAAGAAGCCAAAGAAATAAGAAAGAAATCGAAAAAGGAAGGTTCTGCAATTTCGCACGCGGACAGTGGAAAAACGAAGAAGATGACACTGTTCATAAGCCGCCGCGTTGGAGCCGAGCCGCCGAGCCGAGCCACTTCTGTTCTGTGAGTGGAGCCGTGCTTCTGGAGCTGCGAAGCCGAGCTAATTGGGAGGTGATTTGAAGCTGATTTTGCAATTGCAAAATTGCAATTGCAACTTCAAATTCGCGCGGGTCGTGCGCGGGCCGGACGCCATAAAACGGGCCAACACGTGGGTCGGCAGCAGAGGGCAACTGGGCGCCGGCGAAGTCCACGGGTCGTGGCTAGCGTGCGATCTAGTGCGGCGCGGTGCATTGCGGCTGCGGTAGACCGCAGGCCATTCTGGCGCGGATCATGTGCGGCCGGTTCAGTGGACCGCCAGCCAATTTTGGCAAATTTTTTTTTTATTTTTTTTCCTTTTTCCGTTTTGGGTCCCATACCAGGCGAAGTTAATATTTTTGCAATATTTATATTCTTGGAATACATTTGCATGAAAAATATTAGTAAGGGATTTTAGGATTAAACAAGATCATTAATTAATTAATTAATGTGTTTAATTCTATTATTTGGGCACTTATGTTTAAAAAATAGAAAAGCATGAAAACGTTTATTGTTTTCTAGCATGCTATTTTTTTATGTACCTATGTGTGCTTTTTCTCAAAGACCAAAGTCTTTGGGAACCTTTTGTTTTGGCAAGAAAAAATATTTTTCTTTAAAAACTAAATGGTTATTTTAATTGGTACAAAAATTAATCCTTAAATATTTTCTCAAAGGATTTAATCCTTGACATAGAAAATATATTGGATTTAGATATTTTTGTAAATTAAAATGGAGAGCCATTTTGTTTTGTTTTGGACTAGAAAAATGATTTTGTCAAATAAACTTGAGACCAAAGTCTCTAGAAAGTTTTAATTGGAAAATTTTTGAAATCATTAAGTTTTAACTTATATAAAATTAGTCCATGGAGGAAATCTCTCAAAGGATATAAGCCTTGACATAGAGATTTTATTGGACTTAGATATTTTATTTTTGAGTTAAGAAAAACTTAATGGAAATTTCAAAAGGATATTTTCCGAGAAAACCTTTATTTTAAAAGACTAAGTGAGAGAGGGGTTCCAACGGCCCCACGGCTTCCATCACGGTCCTCATTAGAGATCGTGGATCCCCTCGCGTCACCCCGGGAGTGAACCCGTATAGGATGGGGATACCACAAGGATCTAGATCTAATGGAAGGATGTAATTAATAACCCGGGCACGTACTATGATCGGCCAGCCCACGTTGGAGGTTATGGTGCGAGGTATGTCCATAGGAAATGAGAGAAAACGGCCATCCCACAATAGAGTTATTCTCTAGACCATTACATAGAAGGGAAATTAATTTGTGGTGGTTAATACACTTAGCTTAGGAAACTATTAATCTTCCCAAGAAGCTATGTCGCTTTTCCTAAGAGCTAAATTATTTTCAATGCACAAATTTCATTTTGTTTTCACAAACTAATTTCTTTCTTTTATTTTCGATTTTCGTAAATGGTGGGAGGTTCTTTTAGTCCATTGGCCGTTATTCTCGGGGAGAATAAGTTAACGGGTCCAAACTATGTGGATCGGAAAAGGAACCCGGACATAATACTCACAAATGAGGAGTATAAGTATGTCCTTTACGAAACCCGCCTCGTTATCGGGGAAGGTTCCACCGTCGAAGAGCGAGAGGCTGAAAAGGCATGGAAGAAAGCTGACGAAATGGCACGTTGCTATATGTTAGCTTCCATGTCTAATGTGCTCCAGTCAAAACACGAGAACATGGCTTCTGCATATGACATAAGTCAATCGTTGGCAACTATGTTCGCGGACAAGAGCCGGCCCGCAAGGCAGGAGGCTCTTCGAACAATTGTAAACACTAAGATGGCCGAGGGAGCATCAGTCCGAGAGCATATGCTCAAGATGATTGCTGCTTTCGAGGAGGCAGAAATCTTAGGGGCTGTCATTGACCCCGAGAGCCAAGTGGACATGGTTCTCGAATCTCTACCGGGCTCTTTCACTCAGTTCAAGTTAAACTATAACATGAACAAGTTGAACATGAGTTTGACTGAACTGATGAAGGAGCTCCAGATGGCGGAGAAGGTCATGAAGCCACAGTCTAAGGCCATAATTGCTAAGGCCTCTTCTTCAAGAACTGGGCCTAAGCCTAGAAAGTTCAAGAGGAAGAAGGGGAATGCAGCAGCCCAACCCAAGAACTAGCCTAAGGACAAACCAAAGGGCAAGTGCTTCAAGTATGGAAAGAAGGGACACTGGAAAAAAGAGTGTCCAGATTTTCAGGCCAAGAAAAACCCCACAGGTATTGTTTACTATCTAGAGTCCATATCAATGGTAGGATCAACTTCCACTTAGATTGTTGATTCAGGAGCCACTGATCATATCTGTAACTCCTTGCAGGGGTTTAGAAAGTTAAGAAGACTAAAGAAGGGCGAACATGGGCTTCGAGTGGGTAATGGAGCACAAGTCTGGGCCCTTGCAGTGGGAGAGCTGGATCTTATTTTTTATTGTAATAAGATAGTGGTTTTAAAAGACATTTTATATGTACCTGGTTTTTGTCAGAATTTGATTTCAGTTGCAAAACTTATTAATCAAGGATATTCTGTATCTTTCCATTCTGATATTTCTATCAGTAGAGATGGAGAAATTTTATGTACGGGCACATGTATGGAAATTTGTTCTTTTTAAACCCTATTAACAAACAATCAAATAACGCTCAGTCTGAACCTTTAACTAAGAAGAGAAAGACCAATATCAATGATTCATACCTTTGGCACCTGAGGTTGGGTCATATTAACTCAACCAGGATTCAGAGGCTAATCCATGATGGGCCTTTGGGCTCATTGAGATTGGAAAGTTGGCCTCAGTGTGAATCCTGCCTGATGGGAAAAATGACCAAAAGGTCTTTTACACCAAAGGCAGATAGAGCCAAGGAGGTGTTGAGTCTTGTTCACACTGATGTGTGCGGTCCATTGTCTACACCAGCTAGGGGAGGTTTTGAGTACTTCATCACGTTCACGGATGATTGTACGAGATATGGCTACATTTACCTGATGAGATGCAAGTTTGACTCTTTTGACAAGTTCAAAGAGTTTAAGGCTGAAGTGGAGCATCGGATAGGTAAATTAATCAAAACCTTACGATCGGATCGTGGTGGAGAGTACCTCCTAGGTGAATTCAAGGACTACATGGTACATCATGGGATAGTATCCAGCTCTCTGCGCTGGGAGCCCCCCAGCAGAACGGAGTAGCTGAGAGAAGGAACAGGACGTTGATGGAAATGGTCCGAAGCATGATGTCTCATGCTACTCTTCCGGTATCCTTCTGGGGATATGCCCTGGAAACAGCGGCATATATTCTGAACTTGGTGCCTTCCAAGTCAATACCTAGGACTCCCTATGAGATGTGGACTAGGCGTAAGCCAAGTCTGAATCATCTCAGGATTTGGGGGTGTCCAGCTTATGTACTGATCAAGGAAGACAAGTTGGAACCAAGATCAGAATTATGCTATTTTGTTGGGTATCCAAAAGGGACAAAAGGAGGCTACTTTTATCATCCTAAGGAGCAGAAGGTACTAGTCATTACCAATGCTAGATACTTGGAAGATGATCAAAGTACTTCCACTAAAGGTTCAACGAGGTTGGAACTGCAGGAGAAGTTATCTATGGAATCAACTTCTACTGACCCGATTTTGGAACAAGAAGAGGCACAGCCTCAAGAGCCTGTACAAAATGGAGCCTCATCGTAGTGGGAGAGTGTCTAGGGTTCTGGATAGATGGACTGGAGAAGCCTTTGAGCTGGTTTCCGACTATCAGGAACAAGACCCCGCTAGATACGAGGAGGCTATTGCTGATGCCGATGCAAATCTGTGGCATGAAGCAATGAAAGCTGAGATTGAGTCTATGTACCTCAATCAGGTTTGGGATCTTCTAGCTTCACCTGAAGGGATAAAACCCATTGGGTGAAAATGGGTATACAAGAGGAAGAGAGGAGCGGATGGGAAGGTGGAAACCTTCAAAGCTAGGCTTGTGACGAAAGGGTATACTCAGAAAGAAGGTATCGACTATGAGAAAACCTTTTCCCCGATAGCTATGCTTAAATCCATTCGCATCCTCCTTGCCATCGCCTGTCACTATGACTACGAGATATGACAAATGGATGTCAAGACGGCATTCTTGAATGGCCATCTTAGCGAAGACATCTATATGTCCCAACCGGAAGGCTTCATTGCTGAAGGCTAGGAACACATGGTTTGCAAGCTTAAGAAGTCCATTTATGGACTTAAGCAGGCATCAAGAGCATGGAACATTCGTTTTGATGAGACTGTAAAGTCTTATGGTTTTATTCAAAACGAAGATAAACCATGCGTGTACAGGAAACTTGAAGGCATCAGTGTGGTTTTTCTTGTCCTGTATGTGGATGACATTCTACTCATTGGAAATGATGTAGGGACATTGTCATCTACAAAGGTTTGGCTATCTAGTCAATTCAGTATGAAGGACTTGGGAGAAGCCAGCTACATTCTCGGGATTTGGCTTCTTAGAAATAGGAAGCAGAAAATGTTAGGATTATCCCAAGCGACATACATTGATAAGATGCTGGCCAAGTACAGCATGGACTCATGCAAGGGAGCTCTAATCCCTTGCAGACATGGGTTGTCATTTTCTTCGAAGGACTGTCCTAAGTCTCAAGAAGAAAAGGACAGAATGAGTAGGATTCCCTACGCTTCGGCTGTGGGAAGTCTCATGTACGCTATGTCGTGTACTAGGCCGGATATCCGCTTTCCGTGGGCTTAGTTAGCGGATATCGATCAAACCCAGGGGAGGTTCATTGGCAAGTCGTAAAGCATATTCTCAAGTACCTCAAGGGAACGAGAGATTATATGCTCGGTTTACTGTGGTCGATGATTTGGTTCCTACAGGATACACAGACTCAGACTTCCAGGCGGATAAGGATGAGAGAAAATCCACTAGTGGATATGTCCTCACCTTGTCTGGAGGAGCAATTTCATGGAGGAGTATCAAGCAATTTTGTATTGCTGACTCAACCATGGAAGCTGAGTATGTGGCAGCTTCGGAGGCATCCAAGGAAGCAGTCTGGCTCCGGAAGTTTCTTTCAGAACTTGGAGTCGTACCACATATGGATAGGCCGGTTGTGATGTATTGCGACAACACTAGAGCAGTGTTGCAATCTAAGGAGCCTCGGAACCACAAGAAGGGGAAACACATCGAGAGGAAGTACCACTTGATCCGAGATTTCATCCAGAGACGGGAAGTCGTGGTGGAATATATTACCTCAGAAAACAATCTAGCAGACCCATTCACCAAGCCTTTGGCTGAGAGAGTCTTCAAGAGACACTTAGACGCCATAGGGGTGGGCACCTATGGACTTACCTAGTCTTAGAGTGCAAGTGGGAGATTGTTGGATTGTATGCCCTCTTAGACTAGGTTTCTGATGTAAAATCAAATTATTTAATAAAAGAATTTAGTTTCAGAAATTGTTTGTGAATTTACTTTTTGTTTGTGCACGATTTTCGTTTGGAACAGACCCATTGTGTCTAAATAAGTGATCTATGTGAATGGTGGTCTTTCACAGTAAGGTATGGATCACGGGTTATTTAACACATAAACATTTGTTCTTAACTTATTGATGAGACTGGGAACCTCATTATGTTTAGGTTATTATGTTATGAATTCCAAATGGGGAATGGCTTACCTTTAGCCAGTGGGTAGTCCACTCACTTCATGACATAAGCGTATTTCGAATACGTAGAACAGGACCTGTAGTAGTGGTTTCTCAAAGTACTATATGGTAGAAACCTAGACTACTACCGCTATAGCGTGGACTAGTACTCTACGACTTGAGTATGAGTTGGTGGTCTAGCGAAGCTGGAAGCATATACTTTAATTTGCTGTAGTTGAGGTTCTATCATAGGGCCAATATACTTGCATGTTGGGTATGTGTGACTAGTTAGTTAAGACAGACTTATACAAGATAGTTTCTGCACTATATCGCTCCTTGTGGTTGTCCGAATGGTCTAAATTATCCAGGGCCCTGGGAAACATGACTTGGATGTTTGCTTTAGGGTAGCTCCCTTGGAAAGCAGAAACACTCTAGGAAGTCGTGGATCATTGGACTAGAAGCCTAAGGATGGTAGATGTCATTTAGAAGGGTGTTAGTATACTTCTTCCTCTCTAAATGTACGGCGATGTGTAGAGGGGTATTTTAGTCATTTCACCTTTAGGTCGGAGACTTTGCTAACGCAGCATTGTCCTTGGGGTCAATATTTTCTTATGGTGATATTAGGAAATATTTAAAATGCAAAATACAACTATTTATATAGCAGGGGTATTTTGGTCATTTTAGCAGCCAAGACGATGTGTCTTTTTGGTCCTCGGGATAGCCCGTAAGTCCTAACTATTTTTGGGTTGAGGAATTGGTCTCAGTTGAAGAGAATTTTATTTTATTTTGTTTTATTTTATTTTATTTTATTCAGGAAGTCTAATTTATTATTGGACTGGAATAAAATAAATAAATAAATAAATAAAATAGGAGTTGAGAGAAATTAATTATCTAGTTTATTTGGTTAATTAATTATTCAGGGCCTAGGTCCAGTATGAATAATTAAGAAATTAACCTGGGCTTGAACTAGGAGAAATAATTAATGTTTAATTATTTATTGAGTTATCTGTATAGGCCCAAGAAATAAATAATTAAAGATTAATTATTATGGTTCATTTGGGCTCATTAATTATTTATTGGGTTACTTATGTAAGCCCAGAAAATAAATAATTAATATTTATTATTTTGGGCCTTTTGGGTCCAAGAAAAATAATAAATATTTATCTGGCCCAATAGCTTGGACCTTAGGGTTTTTTCCAGATACGGTTAAGAGAAGTTTTAGGTTAGGCCAAACTGTTTCTCAAGATAACATCCAGGTATTTTGAAATCCCAGGGAGATGTTTATCAGAGATTGAGAGACCTAGTTTAGTCTAAAATATAAACAACTCTTTGAAAAGAAAAAACCCTAATTTTTCCTTTCCCAAGCCACACACTCATGTGGGTCTCTCTCTCTCAAGGTCTCTCTCCTTCTTCTTGTTTTTCCCTTGTTCTTTGCTAACCAATAGTGAGCAAACCAAGGAGAATTGAGACCCTTCCTCTTCACCATAGTGTTCACCAACTAGAGGTTAGGCTGAGGAATATCCCGAGAGCTGGAGAGCTAAGCGTTAATGCAAACAAGGCGGAGTAGAAGGCTAGCGGGTGTTCAACCGGAAGTTCTTTCAAGTGGACAAAGCGAGGCAATTCCAGTCGTTCGATCCGCTCTTACTTAACCTAGAAGGGTTAAGGAGCGCAAATGTATGATCTTCACGCTTCCGCATGGCCTTTATGGCTCGCGTTTTAATTTTTCTCCATTTTTTTTTTTTGGCACGGTGCATGCTCCCCTGTTTCTGCGTTCCATCAGTACTTTCGCAGTAAGATGTAGATTATAGATTACTAACACATAAGCGAAAAATTGTTCTTAATCGATTGATAGAGTTGGGTACTTTATCAAGGTTTAGATCATTAAACTATAGTTTCTAAATGGGGAATGGTCTACTTTTAACCAGTGACTAATCCACTCCCATCAATAGTGTAAGCATATTTGAAACATATAGAACTGGACCATGTGATAATAATCTTTATAAAAGTACTAAAATAAATAATTTATCGCAGCTACTGCATGGATGAGTACTCTAAGACTTGAATATAAGTTAGTTGTCTGGTGAAGTTGGACTTGTAACACCCCTACCATAAATAGCAACAGAAGCATAACATAAATCGAGTGTCGCCCCCGTCTAGTTACTCGGACAAGGGGTCTTTATAACGATAATAACCGATAAGTAAAAAAAGCCCAGATTGATATAACAAAACCATACGAATATAATGTAATATACAAAGTGCGGTCCCATACTTTCGGCTATCAATACTACATCAATAATGTAATACACATATGCAAAGAGAAAGTATCCAGACCTTTACTGTGGTATCACCCCTATCCATGTGATTGCTCAACTCTGGGTCCTAAAAGACGATAAAAGACACGTGTGAGTGAAAATCACCCAGTGAGTTTCAAATGTGTGCTAGTGCTTTGTAAAACAAATTGATATAAGGATTTTTGAATTTTATTTAAAAAATATTATAATTTTTCACTAAAAACAACTCTACCACTCACTAGGAGGGAGTTTGTTTCAATTTCAATTATATTTGGAAAAATTGTGTTTCATTTTATAATCATTGCCCCAATTTCTAAAATACAGGCACTTCTCTGAATAGAAGGTAGGCCCGCGTGCAAACCTCAAAAGGTTTTGCCTTCGACATCACAGTATTATTGTACTAAGGACGCGAGCCTATAGCACTCAATTGTGCATTGTTGGAAGGGTAAGTGCAAGCAACACAATACCGAGTAATTCAGAATATTTTACTTGTTACCGTGAGCCTAAGGGTCTCAATCTTGACGTCAATAACCATCGAGGTAACAAGGGGTTGAACAACACCAAGTATCCAGCCCAACCCAGCCTATGAACAACCCAAAATCAAAATGTGCACAAGGTGCGGCAATTGCCAAGCACTAAACGGCTAGCCAGGACTACTCATCTTAATGTCCTGTCACCCTATTTGGAGTAAGATAATCCCCAGAACTAGCTAGGTTACTTAATAGGAATCTATCCACACAACAAGGCATATCTAAAGAAGGGGGAAGGAAAACTAATACTTGCTTCAAGGATCCTTGTGAACATTTAACATTTAAGAAGTTTCAAGAGGATTTTCAATCCGTCCAAATATACAATCCAAGAGCCAAGAAGTTTGTCAAGAAGTGGGTGACAAACAGAAGATTGGAAGACCTTCAAGAATTCAAGCCAAGGACCAAGGAGGTTGACAAGCAATGGAGGATTAGAGAAGGGCCAAAAAGACCAAAGCATGTCCAGCAAGTTTTAAGGAAGGCCAGAGGAGCAAAAGAAAAATGAACCAATTGTTTGTGAAAAACAATGCTGACCTGGTGCAAGGCCCATCACGGCCACCCGGCACTAGGCCCGTTCGGGCCATGCTCATAGTGCTAACCTAGTGCCAGGTCCATTGAGGTGACCTAGCTCCAAGCCCATTTGAGCCATGCCATGTGTTGCTCAATTTTCTTGTTTTGTTCCCAATTAAATTTTCACGACTTTTATTATGTTTTAACCTATTTTTAAGGCATGTAATAGGGCCTCAAATCTTGTAGTAAGGCCAATTAATAGTTAGGATTAGTTTGCTAATTAGTTTAGGGCAAGACGTCTATTTATATGCCATTATAACTCTTGTAAACACAACTTTTGATATTTTGAATAGAGAAATCTTTTGTTCTTTCAAGAGAGAGTTCTTGAGGGTGTTCCTCTTAGGTGATTCCCAAATCAATCAAGACTATCTTAGACTTTAGTCCAACCTAAGAATTTAGTCTCTAATCTTCTTAGGATAGGTCATTGTTCTTTCTAAAGTGGGTCTTAGATTCCTAGCTAATCTAGGGTACTTTTAGGAGTTCAATTGGTTGCCTAAATCTTCCCATCCTATTTTTTCTTGATCCTTCTTGGGTTAGGGGTGTATGGGTGTCAATTTAGTTGGCTTAGTTCATTAGATTTTGGGTCCTAGGAAGCTAGTTTACCTAGGGTTCTAGTCTTGAATTAGGTCTCTTAATATTGAGCTTCAAATCTCAAATTGGTGCTTCTAAAGATCATATCAAAAGTTTGGTATCAGAGCAAGCTTGTGTTGATTCTAATTAACACAACTTTCTTTGGGCAAAGGTACAATATCTTAAAGCATTTGTGAAAATTTTCAGATTTTCGTCAATTTATTGGGTGCTATTTTTAAATGCTTGGAACTTAAAATTATGCCATGAACTTGATGTTAAATTGTTCTTATATGTTGGCATGAAATTTGAGGAATCATTTGGCATGAATATTTGTTGATTTTGGGCACAAACAAAGTGGATATCTCATCTAATTCAGTGCTGCAAATTTGAATCCCGTAACTCATTCTCTTGAGAATTTTGAGAGTTGAAAACTTCAAATTATGTCATAGGTTTGTTGTGAAAATTGAACCTACATATTTGGTTGATGTTTAGGAAGTTATTTGAGAGTTAAAATTGCAGAAATTTTGAGGTTTCTTAGGTGTTTTTGCTGCAAAATTCTGAACACAAGAAAATCCCGTAACTCATGTTCATGCAAATTTTGAGAGCTATAAAACTCAAGTTTTTGCTATGTTCTTGCTTTGAAATTGTTCCTTGATGTTAGTATAATAATTGGAGATTAATTTTTCTTGAGATTCTTGAGTTTTTGGGGCTGTTATAAGGAAGAAAAAATTGGAGTAGCTTGAGTGACGAGCTTGCATACAAATTGTTTGATATGTAGCTTCTATGACTTATGATTGTGCAAACATGACTAGCAAATGCTTCCTATGATGAATTCCTATGATTTTCTTGCTTAGTAACTTGTTTTGAGTAAGAATAATCCCTTGTTACTAGTAGAAAATTGTTGGTCATTGTATTCTATGATATAGTTTGGGAGAATTGTTGGTACATGCATAGTCATATCACTTGTCTTTGAAAGTCTTGAACTCCTTGTGCTATTATTGCCTTGAGTGAGTTAATTGTGCATAAAAAATATGTCCTTGGGGTTGTAATAGCATCCTAATATTTTAAAATCCTTCATTTGAGTGGTTGTCTACCAAGTGTTTGATGAAATGCCTAAGTGACTTTACAATTCATTGTATGAGTTCTTAGCAGGCATCTTCCACTTCTAATTGCCTTCATTGATTTGTTTCTTATTATTAGTGAGTTGAATACTTGGTTATAAATCTTCTTGAGTTATTTGGAAGTAATTTAAACTTGTCTATCTTTGGATCATTATTGTTTTGGCTTAGTGAGTACCTTCATAAATCCCTCTTGAAACGTTCAGTTTGTTGAGCCTTAATTCTTTGAAATTCTTACTTGAACTTGCCTTGTTCCTTAGTAATCATCAAGTTTTGAATTGAATTCCCCTATGACCTTAGCTGATTGTCCTTAGTGGGTTGGCTTGATTTGTCTAGTTGGACTAATTCCTAAGCAATTAGGGAGGTTACGTTGGAAAGAAATCTTTGAGGAATTGAGAGTTTGAAAAAAACAAAGCAAGAGGGTGAGCTCATTTTAATAAAAGACAAGAAGAACGCAAACACGAGTGAAGAGTGACCACTAAAAATTGAGTGTACATTACAAGAAGAGTGTCCTTTAGTCACTAAATGTAAAAATGTTGTCACTAAAGACCTCCAGGGATGAAAAGTTTGTTGTCACTTGAATGTCATTAAATCTATGTCGCTAAAGGTATGGAGTGACAAAATTCCATTATCACTAATGTAATCAACCAATAATGACAACATTTCTCGTCACTAATTCGTTACAAATGTTGTCACTATTACATATATCTTGTCACAATGATCATTCATTAGTGACAACTAAATTTATTGTCACTAATTTATTTTCTAGCCATAATTTTTTTAAATTTATAATTTAGCATAGTCCACGTGAACCCATCGTACCGGATTGGAGCTCCCTTTATTGAATTTTTAAAAATTTTTAATTTCGCATGGTCCACGTGAACCCGCTGCACCAAATTGCAGCTCCAAATTAACTTGAAATTGAGAGTTAAGTAAGGCAACGAAGATTCGATCCCGTGACCTCGCACATAGAGACTTTGTGTCTCAACTGCTAGGCTAAGACACTTTGTGTGTTGTAATCCTTTTTTTTTTTTTTATTTAAGCTATTCGTAATAACTTTCAAAATTTTAAAATAATAATATAATATAAAAATACAATAATTATATTAATTTTTTAATGAAATAACGTAATTTAATATAATAAAATATTTTTATATTTATATAAATTTAAAAATTTATATACTGTTAATTAAAGTATTATTTTTATTAAATAATTTTAAACATATAGATTTATTAAAAAAACTTATACATACATACATATATATATATATATATAAACTTATACATACATACATATATATATATATATATATCCAATACAACATCTATATATGTGTGTGGGTGTATATATATATATATACACACCCACACATATACATACCACATACTACGGATATACATACAACATAAATATATGTCTATATATATGTTCCTATATATATGTATCTATATATATATGCATACCGATATACATACCTATATGTCATACACATATGTGTCACAATATATGACACATGCATATATACACCACACACACACACACACACACATATATATATATATATATATTCATATACATATGTATCTATATACATAGGTATAAATATATAGGTACACACACAAACATATATACACACACACACACATATAGATATATAAACATATAGATACATATACACCATATGTACATACCATATACATCTGCATATATACATACCTATATACATACACATATATACACAAATATATAGGCACACATATATACCTATATTTAAATATCACTTATATATATATATATATATATATATATATATATATAAGCACACAGACACACAACAAATACATATATATAGATATACATATATACATATATCTATATACCATATATATATATATAAATATATATTTATTTATTAATATACAACTCTCTCTCTCTCCTCTTTCTTTTTGTCTCTGTCTCTCTCTCTCCTCATTCTCTTTTTATATATATCTCTCTTTCTCTTGTACCCTTTTCCCCTTCTCTCCTATTCTCTTAGCCATTTTCTCCTCCCTTTCTCACCCTCTCGATCTCTCTTTCTCCCTTTTTCTCATTCTTCCTCTTCATCTTTTTCTTTTACTCCTTTTATCTCTCTTCCCCTTCATTTTAGTATTCTTTCTCTTCATATATCTCTCTTTTTCTTTCTTTTTCGTTTTCTCTCTCTCTCTCTCCCTTTCTCCTCATGCTCTTTATATATATATATATATATATATATATATATATATATATATCTCTTCATCTTCTACCCTTCTCCCCCTCTCTCCCATTCTTTCACCCATTTTCTCCTCCCTTTCTCACCCTCTCGACTCTCTTTCTCTATTTTTCTCATTCTTCCTCTTCCTATTTTTCTTTTCCTTCTTTTATCTCTCTCCCCCTTTGTTTTAGTTCTCTTTCTCTCCATATATCTCTCTTTTTCCTTTCTCTCTCTTCATCTCTTACACACACACACACACTCTCTCTCCTACCCTTCTCCCCCTCTCTCCTATTCTCTCACCCATTTTCTCCTCCCTTTCTCACACTCTCGATCTCTCTTTCTCCCTTTTTCTCATTCTCCCTCTTCCTCTTTTTCTTTTTCTCATTTTTATCTCTCTTCCCCTTTGTTTTAGTATTTTTCTCTTCATATATCTCTCTTTCTCTCTCTCTCTCTCTCTCTCTCTCTCTCTCTCTCCCTCCCTCCCTCCCTTATGTAATATCCCGCCTTGTCCGCCTTGCATAAGGAATTTGTGTAGCATGGTTTTGTTAACAATGAAAATATATATAAACGAAATATTTTCCTTCGTTATTATCAATAATAAAATTAAGATTGCAAAGTAATAATATTATTCATAGAATTATAATATAGCCATCACTAGCGCTATTATCATTGTTAATATTAGTATTATTATTGCTAATATTATTATTGATTTTATTTTTATTCTATTATCCATTACTATTATTTTATGTCTATTATGTAATATCAATATTCCTTGGTAATATTAAATTATAGTATTATTGAATTCAATAATTGTATTAAATTATTATATTATTCTTACCATTATTATTATATGTGTGTGTGTGTGTGTGTGTGTGTATTTATATATATAACAACTAATACCATAAATATCTTAATTTATATTATATTATATACAAGATATTTTAGGGGGCCCACAAGAAGTAAATGAAGAGGGCCCACTAGCATGATATTTTTGACCAAGTTTGATTATTTTTAGACTTCCTCAAATTAAGCTTAATTAAGCTAAGTGGGATTAGGGTGAGTTAATCATGATTAAGCAATTAGTGATCCCAAGAGATTTTAAGAATTTCTTCAAAACCCCTAGAGGATCCTAGAACCTTCTAGGGTAATCCACAACTCTCTTGAAATGGCCAACTCACCATAAATCTTTTATTAAGACCAAGATAAGATCAAGGAAGCTAGCTATATAAATAGGAGCCATGGAGGAGAATTTCGGCCAACGGGAAAAGCAGCAAGAAGAAGAAAAAAAAAAACAGAGAAGAGAAGAGAGGAAGAGAAAAACAAAAGAAAGACCAAAAGAGGGAGAAGAATTTCGGCAGCAAGGAGGAGAAGAGAAGGACCGGCAGCAAGGAAGGGGAAAGGAAGAGGAAGAAAAGGAGGGAGAGTTGCAGCTTGTTTTCATCTTTGAAAGGTAAGAGATCACTCTTGAAAGCTAAGAAAATGGTACTAGAAGATGGAGACTAACTGCATATAAAGATTGTTGAAGTTAAGTGATGAAAATATGTTGATTTTGGTGATGGTTGATTTACCGGTTGGATGAGTGATGAAGTAGACATGATTTTCAGTTTATTTACTGCTTTTTGGAGTGATGATTTGCTGGAATTTGAACACAAATAATGCTAAGCATGTCCTAGACTAGTTAGGAAGGATTTGGATCATGTGATGTGAGCTTAGATGGATGCAAAATCAGAAAATAGCAAGAGTAATGTAATCTGCCAAAATTTACTGGTTTGGTGAACTTGGTATAACTTGTTTGATTGAACTAAAGAAAAGTGCTGAGCATGAGAACTTGTTGGAATACTGATGTTGGGAAGATAAATGATGTAGTGAAGGGTTTAAATATGGTAGTGTATGTTGAAGAAACCATAGAAATTAATTAAAACAAGTCGAGCTTCTAAACAGTAATTCTGGACCTCCAGCTCGGAGCAGTAAGTTTAGCTGGAAAACTGAACGAAATGGAGAGAGGTTTGAATACCCCATGACCTTAAATTGATATATAAATGTCCTAGGAGTATTTAGGAAGTGGTTTCACCTCATTTGGATCTGAATTGGAAGAGTTATGTACAAAACGCTGGAAGATGACAAACCTGGATCCTAAAACCCGGAGCAGTGAACTTAACTGGAAAACTGTACAAAATGGGATGGAATTTGCAGAACTTATACCTGTAATTGATAGAGGGATATCTTAGGGATATTATGGAAGTAGCCTCACCCTATTTGGACCTATATTGAATAAATTGTGTGAAAAATGGTGAAGGGTGGTAAAGCTGTAAAACCAGAAAAACCATCCAAAGCACTAACCCATTTATTTCTTTAAGAAAATTATAGAAACCTTATTTAAACCATTAGGTATTTGAATCTATTAAGTAATAATAAGGAAATGTACTAATGATGTAGGTGAATCAAGTCGAGGGAACCCCTTCTAGGGCTATACTCGAGTGCAACTTCGGCCTAATATACAAGGTGAGTCCCTATGTTTTCTAAAACCTTTTTAAAGGCTAGTGTGCTTTAATTTTCCATGAAATGACATGTTTTATACCGTTTTGGAAACGTTTAAATATGGTTACGGAATACATGAGCAAGACTTATTTTTATGCTATTTCGACTTGAATGAATTTCATAATTGGTTTGAAAACCTTATTGGATGATTAAAACACGAATTATGTGAATTTAGTCATTTTGGATTAAATATTTGAGATTTCTGGAAAATGATAAACTTTAGAATCGGGTATTTGAAAAATGATCCAGATATCCTTATTGGAATGATTTATGAAACTTTTGGAACTCGGGAATTCGGTAAATGACCGAAATATCCATATTGGAACTTTTGTGAATATTTCTCAAATCGGGTAAGGGTAAAATGACTCGAATACCCTCAAAAAGTCTTTTGGAATTGGGCATGGGTGAAATGACCTAAATGCCCTTGGGAAATGACTTTTGTAATCAAGTATGGGGAAAATAACCCGGTTGCTCTTGGAAACACATTTTGATGTGTGAGTAAAACCTTTTGTCTGGTTTTCTACATGATTTTTGGAAAATGTTGTTTTGGCCCCAAAATGTTTTGATTGAAGATCCTGTGGGATCAGATAACTCTCTGGCCTGATCAGTCAGATGGGGTTGGTATTGTTGCGTTGAGTACTCAGTAAGGACTTTGATATTTGTACTAGCCCATGTTAGAGGTAAATGACCCCAAGTAACCTGGCTAGTTCTGGGGATTGTCTTACTCCAGACAGGGTGACAGGACATTGAGATGAGTCGTCCTGGCTAGCTGTTTGTGCCTGGCAATTGCCGTGTTTGTGAATGCGTTTGTGAACGCTTATTGTTTTTTAGTCATTCGCTGGAATAAGGATGGAATGTTCGGGGCGTTTGACTCCTTGCCACCTCGATGGTGATTGACGTCAGGATTGGGATCCCTGGTTGATAGAGGCAAGTAAAAGATCCCTAAGTGCACGGTGGGGTACATTTGTATGCTGCTCACCCTTCCGACCTGACACGGGTGACGTGCTGTAAGGCGCAATCCCTGGCACCAAAAACCGTGCAGCCGAAGGCGAAGTTCCTTGAACTTTGCACGCGGGTCGCACTTCTAAAAGGGGAAGAACCCACATTTATTAAAATTAGGGGCCATATGTTTGGAAATCATTGTTTTTCAAATGTACATGATAAGTTGATCCTAATTTTACCAATTACTTCTATTTCGCTGTTGTGAAATTTATTTCAGTAAAGAAATTGAAAATCATCTCTCTTCTGAGCAAAAAACTAGCATACACGAGACTCACTGAGTTTACCACTCACACGTGTGTTTGTCTTTCCTATTTTTTTTAGGGATTGGAGCTAAAGACTAGCGATGGTACTACCCGGACTTACCATCTAGCGCTAGATAGCGAATCTTTTGGTATGATTATTGTACCTAGATGATGGAACTATTTTGTCTTGTGTATTTTGGAAACCCTAATGATGTATCTATCACAACTCGCATATTTGTAATGAAAGAGTATGTTTTATGTATTTATTTAAGCTTCGACGTGTACTTACTTTCTTTAAGTTTAAATCATTATAAAGACCCCTAGTCTGAGGAGTCGGACGGGGAGGCATCCCACCTGAGCCTGGCCCACTGCATCAAGAAAAGAAATGTGGGGTGTTACATCATACACACTCTATCTCTCTCTCATTCACTCTCTCCCCTATATATATACATGTCTACATTTATTTATATTACCCCTCTGCTCTCTATATAAGTAAAATTATGTGAATTAAAATGCACATAGTAGCATTTCTATTAAAAAAAATCTGCACACATATGCAATAGTGACAACATTTTTCATCACTAAATTCACATAAATAGTGACAAAAAAAAAAAATGTTGTCACTATAAGTACACTATGTAGTGACTAAAAAATTGTTGTCACTGTATGTGCACCATTTAGTGACAACAATTTTGGAGTTGTTAGTAAAGAGATTTTCCACTTTAAAATAAGATTGGCAGGAAAGCCTTGAATGACAAAAAACAGTGACAATATTTTCTCTTGTCACTAAAAGTTATCATTTAGTGACAACCTTTTTTCTTCTCACTAAAAGTTTGACTTTTACTGACAAATTAAAATGTTGTCACTAATTCTACTATTTAGTAACAATAATTTTGTTGTAACTAATATTTCTTATCACTAAAGCCCATTTCTCCCATAGTGGTAAACACGTGAGGGAGTGAAGTGACGAATTTTTCTTGTGTTTTCTACTTAAGTTTTGTGGAAACTTCTCTTGAAAGAAAAATTTGTTAGTGTTGTGCCCTAGAGGCAATCACTTCTACATTGTATATGACACATTTTATTTTAATAAAAGGTATTATTTATCTTATAGTTTCTTTTGTTTACTTTTAAGTAATATAACTATTCAATAAAATCCCTAGTACAGCATTGTGTTAAGAAAATTATAATAGAGATCATGATATGAGATTCCTATTACATTGTATAGTGTTAGTACTTAAATAGTCCCTAGTCGTAGTATTAATGAGATAGGACATCATTAATGCGTTAAGACTAGCATGTGTTAGACTTCCGATTTGATCAGGTGGTGGTTCTCATATCCATGAGTATTGAGATACTCAAAGTTAACACATGGTTGCTTGTTAATAGAACAAGTTTATTGGATGACCTAACTGGGAGATAATCATATGGATAAATATTTAGTGCCAGTGATATAATCTCAATATAGCAAACGTGTAAGTATCCTTAGACTTGAGATATCCAAGCTACTTTATTTACTGAGTATTGTATGTTGATTCCAATCTCTGGAGCTCAATCGAGGGTCGCATATGGGATGGATATTGGGTACATTGTGAGGTAAACAAAAGTAGTTGAGAGGGTCAATAAAGGATTCACCACTCCTAATAGTAGGGGCGAATATCTCACGACCACTTGTAGGAATTACTACTTGAAAAGTCCTTGGCCATGACGATTGTGTATTGGAAACAGTTCCAAATAATACACATATAGAGTTGTGGGTTCCTGGTACAACTACTATTGTATTCGGGCCAAAATTAATTCTGAAGGGAGTTGGTACTAATTCTGTACTCCAAACTGAATGAGATATTTTATGGCGAAAGGAGTTAATTGCACTGTAGTTTGTTATTGAAGGGTTCATGTCAAGCCACTTGACTTCCTGGACTTTTGGGTGGTCATAATGTGTTGCTAGATACCGCTCATGATTTGGGAATATGGGTTTATTAATGGATGAATTAATAAACTAATCCCGATTAGAATCAATATGATTAATTCTAATTAATTATGGATTATTAATCTCAAAGACGTTTGGATTAATTCATGTTCTCTACCAATTGACTGAGAAACCTAATAGATCACACACAATAGAGGATTATATACTCAAGATGTTATTTGATAACATAGTGGAATTAATTGAGATAAAGAGAAGTTGTTGTGGATAAATTATAATTAGTTATAATTTATGGTCCAAATTGTAGTTGCGAGAATTTGATGTTTCCAATTACAATTAGGGAATTCTAATAGGATTAGAATTTTCAATTTTAGCAGGGTTTTTCGGTTTATATGTATGACATACTAGAAACCCTAGCAGAGTTTTTTGGAAAAACGGAAACCCTAGGCAATACACAACATTCTCTTCTTCTTTCTCTCTCACGATTGTTCTTGAGAAACCTTAGCCGCCATCTTTTTCTGCTAGCACAGGAAATTTTGGTGCTTGAGTATTGCTCTGTGTGGATTACTATTAGAGATAATCACACACTGTGATTATAGTAGTTAGACGTTCAACTCTCGTGGAGTTTGATCAAGAGGATTGCTGGAAAGCGCCTCGACTTGAAAAAGAAAATTTTGTTCTTCGGACGATCAAAGAAAGGTAAAAGCTGTTATTTTGACCTATTTATGTCTTGTTTTTCACACATATGTGGATCCTGAGATGGCAACTCGTTTTATTCTTCCACTGCGCCGTATAGGATACGAGTCTGAGATACCCAACAAAATTCACATTGCCTAGTTGGAATAATAGTGAAGGGTATGACTATGATGAGGCGTCTTATTCTAATGGAAGTAATTATAGGAGATATGGAGAACATGAATATGACTATGAAGAAGATTATTGGGGAAATGAAGATAATCATGAGAATTTGCTTGATTATAGAGATGAGTCTTATAGGGATAGCTATGAAAGAGGCCATTGGGAAAATGAAAAAGAATGTGAGGGGGTTTATGTGGGCGAAGTAGCAAAACATTCAAAGGTTAGATTACAAAGAAGGAAGGAGAACGTGCAAAATTGGGAGTTGAAATATAATGCAAAATTTTACAAAAGGAGGAATGTGGAGAAAACAAGATTATGTTTATTGTACTTGTTGGGACTATAGTTATTGTCACGTCTCGTGCCCGCGGACCCGTGGGCGCGACTATGGGCTTGGCAGCATCCACGGTCAACTATTTGGCCACCGTCATCGCTGGGCCAAAATGGATATCCCAAGTTGATAATGGATACTTAGGCTCATCCTTCTATACTATGCACATTTCTCATCCCAATCCCATGTGGGATTGGGGTATCACATTCGCCCCTCCTTTAGGCCCAAGCGTCCTCGCTGGGCCCATACTTAGGGGCCAAGCCTAGTACTAATCAGGCGGTACAGGATTCTAGAGGTAGCTCCCACCGCACATGGTGTAGCACTTAGTTCCTATATTGGGGGCTAGTTACCTTCTTTGATGCCAAATGTCACGCCCCGTGCTCGTAGACCCGGGAGCACACTATGGTCCTGGCAGTACCCACGGTCAACTATTTAGCCGCTGTCCTCGTTGGGCCAAAATGGATATCCCAAGTTTACAATGGGTACTTAGGCCCATCCTTATATACCATACACACTTCTCATCCCAATCCTATGTGGAACCCACATAGGATTGGGATGAGAAGTGTGTATTGTATATAAGGATGGGCCACATGGGATTGGGAAAAATGAATTACAAGGCTTTGAGAAGGAGAAGAAGCTACAAAATGAGACCAAGTGCTAATGAATACTCAAACAAAATGATGAAGCAGTGCATGAAGAAGTTGAAAAAATGTTAATGAGATTGATGAAGAGCTTGGTGATAATGAAAAAGAAGAAGTGGATCAATTGAGTCTAACAAATGGGGTGACTAAAGAGTTCTACAATATCTTATTCTTTCTAGATGAAAAGTCACACTTATTAGAAGTGATAGAGGAGAATGAACAACAAGTAGTTGAGCAAAAGAATATGGAATTTGTTGAAGAGCCAAAGAATTCAAGAATTGAGATTGAGAATGAGCAAATGCCTGCTATGGATGAAGGTCCCAAATGTGCTTCAAGTACCTTTGAAGTGAGAGAAAGCTCATATCCATAAGAGGAGAAAAAAAAAAAAGAGTTAGCTAGAAGTTGTGCAAGAGCAAATGAGAACATGTGAAGTTAAAAAGAATGAAGCATCTAGTACAACTTCACCAAATGATACCAAACCTAGTGAGGGAGATAGAGTGGATGGAAGAGATAGGGATACACTTGAGAAACCATATGCATTGATTAGTGTTATGAGGAAAGTTGTTGACGCTTTTGTGGTTGACGAAAAAGATGATTTACAAAGGGAAAATATTTCTATTCCAGGTGTCAAATAAAAAAAAAAACTTGTAGCTTGATTATTGATGGAGGAAGTTGTAAAATGTGATTAGTGCTACATTGGTGGAGGAATTAGGAGTGGAGACCTTGAAACATCCTAAACCTTATAAGCTTCAATGGTTGAACAATTGTTTTGAAGTAAAGGTAAACAAACAAGTCAATGTTACAATTGTCATGGGGGCTATAAAGATGAGGTGATGTGTGATGTGTTTCCCATGTATATTGGACATATATTGTCGGAAAAACCTTGGCTATATGATAGAGAGGTAGTTCACCATGGAAAGAAAAACACTTACTCTTTGTGTAAGGATGGAAGGAAATTTACACTTTATCCTATGCCCCCAAGTGAGATTGTCAAAGATCAAAATATTTTGAGGAAGGAAGATAGAAAGCAAAGAGAACAAAAAGAGAGGGGAAAGTAAGAGCAAGAGAGAAGAGAAAATGAGAGAAGATCAAAAAAAGAAAAAGAGAGTTTAAAGCTCCAAATGAAAGCAAAAATATAGGGGGAGAAAGAACAAACGAGGGAGCATGAATATAAAACAAGAGTGCCAACTAGGGTTTGGAGAGGTGAAAACAGTGGGAGGAAAAAGAGAGTAGAGGTAATGTAAGAATGAAAATTTAGGTTGAAAAGAGAGAAAGCAAGGCAGGAGTTGTGGAGCAAAAACCGGAAATTTTACTTCTACACTCAAACTCTTATTTGAATTCTTATGTAGGAAAATCCGTACAAGCAACAAGACACATCAATTCGAGGACGATTCATCCCGAAGAAGAGGAAAATGATAGGAATTCATCCACACAACAAGGCACATCTAAAGAAGGTGGAAGGAAAATCAACATTTACTTCAAGGCTCTTTGGGAACATTCAACATACAAGAAGTTTCAAGTGGATTTTCAAGCTGTCTAAGCATACAAGCTAAGAGCCAAGAAGTTTGTTAAGGAGTGGGGTGCCAAAAAGAAGATTGGAAGACTTTCAAGATTTTAGGCCAAGGACCAAGGAGGTTGACAAGCAATGGAGGATTAGAGAAGGGCCAAAAAAACCAAAGCATGTGCAGCAAGTTGTATAGAAAGCCAGAAGAGCATAAGAAAAATGAACCGACTGTCTGTGAAGAACAATGCTAACTTGGTGCCATGTCCATCAAGGCCACCTGGTAACAGGCCGATTCAGGCCATGCTCATAGTGCTAACCTGGCGCCATGTCTATTGAGGTGACCCAACCCCAGGCCCATTCGGGCCATGCCTTGTGTTGCTCAATTTTCTTGTTTTATTTTGTTTTGTTCTTAATTAAATTTTCATGATTTTTATTATGTTTTAACCTATTTTTAAGGCATGTAATAGGGCCTCAAAGCTTGTATTAAGGCCATTTAATAGTTAGGATTAGTTTGCTAATTAGTTTAGGGCAAAACATCTATATATATGCCATTATAACTTTTGTAAACAAAACTTTTGATATTTTGAATAGAGAAATCTTTTGTTCTCTCTATAGAGATTTCTTGAGGGTGTTCCTCTTCGGTGATTCTCAAATCAATCAAAACTACTCTTAGGCTTTAGTCCAACCTAAGAATCTAGTCTCTAATCTTCTTAAGATAGATCATTGTTCTGTCTAAAGTGGGTCTTAGATTCCTAGCTAATCTAGGGTTCTTTTAGGAGTTCAATTGGTTGCCTAAATCTTTCCATTCCATTTGTTCTTGATCCTTCTTGGGTTAGTGGTGTTTAGGTATTGATTTAGTTGGCTTAGTTCATTAGATTTTGGGTCTTAGGAAGCTAGTTTACCTAGGGTTCTAGTCTTGAATTAGGTCTCTTGATATTGAGCTTCAAGTCTCAAATTGGTGCTTCTTAAGATCCTATCATTACTTGAGGTCATCTATCTCTAACATGATCTAGTACAAAGATCAAAGTCCTTACTGAGTACTCAATGTTTCCATTGGTTCACAAGGCCAGTACCAATTCCATTTGCTCACAAGGCCAAATAAATAATTCATTCCCAAAGGAATACAAATAAAATATTTTTTGAGGCCAAAATATCATTTTTCAAAAGTTGGTCTCATACCAAGAGATCATTTCCAAAATTTGTAGTGAAAATGGATAAAAAGTCCTTTTTGCATCATAAAATGTTCGAATAAGGATATCTAGGTCATTTTACCCGTACCCGATTCCAAAAGGTATTTTGTACAAGAACTCTAGAATTCTAATCCTAGAAGAGGATTAAATTCAAAGTTTTCAATTATGTTTCTATAAAATATTTCAAATAAGGGTATTCTAGTCATTTTTCGAATACCCAATTAAAAAATTACCATATTTCAAAAATCCCAATTATTTAATCATCAAATGGATAAAATTTACCAAATACATACTTTTGCCATCCTTTAAGGTTTCTAAGCCAATTATGATATTCATGCCAGCTCAACGTGGTAAAACACTATTTTCTTGCTTAGAAAAACCTTAAACCAAATCAGGGATTCCAAAATAGTACGTATTGAGTTATTTCATTAAAAGTAAAACATACTAGCATTTAAAAGTTTAGAAATCTAGTGGGACTCACCTCGTGTCCTAGATAGATTATATCGTTCGACTACCGTATTTAACCCATCGCCGACTGTTTAATCCGAATAACCTACATTAAACGTCGTTTCATATTTAGTTTGGCTTACCAAAGTTCAAACCAATACTTAACCAACACAAACGTAAGAAAATCACTCATTTTTTTCTTCTCTGAGCAAAACATGAACGTATACATATATTGCACACTTAATTCTTCCATTTCCTGTTTCTACATTTTCTCTTCTTCATGAACATGAAATCATCTTTATGTTCCCCACCATTTTTATTCCCAAAGTCATGCAAACAATTCCTTAAAGTTCACTTGCATCAAAACTAAAATTCTACATTTTTCCCGTTCATCACACCATTTTTTTTTTTTTTTGTGCATAACTTTTGATCTACAACTCCAATTGGGCTCTATTATATACCAAAGCGCTCGTTGGACTCTTAACTATATTTCTATGGAGTCCTTTTTCCACATCCTAAAAACCTTCCAGAAACTACTAGGCCAAAAAGATCCCAGAATTTTCATTATCTTAATTCATTTTCACAAAGTAATATTACCATCTTGTTCTCCTTTATTTATAGAATCTATACAACCCTTAATCCACCTTATTCCCTATTAAAACATCTTTAATTCTTAATGTTTTTAGACCCAGCAAGTTACCAAATTCATGCTTTGAACAATATATAGTCACCAACATGAATTAAAATAGCTATAGTTTTATTTCCATTAAAGCTTGCTTTTTCTTCCAATTTCACCACTGTTCTCATCAATCATGAATAACTCCTTAAATCACCAATCAAATACCTTTATTCACCACATAAAACATAGCATACAAGGCCTTCATCCAATTGGTAGACACACTTACACACACAAAGTTTCACATAGTACACATTTAATCCAAATCACAATCATAAATCTTATGTTTTCATGTTAAAATTCATACCAAAATAATCACCATAATAAAATCCATAACTTTAATTCTGGAAGCATAGGCTTTCACCTTGTATGTGGGGTCTTTTAGCTTAATTTTGGTCTAAGAACACACACACTTCTTTCTTTCTCTCTCTCTTTTTCTATTTTTCCTTCTTTTTCTTCCTTGTTTCTCTTCTTCTCTTCTCCTCTTAAGGCTGCTGATTTTACCCCTTCAATCCATCGCCTCAAGTGGTTAAGATGAAGACAAATAGGATTTTGTTCCATTAAATGCATGGTGGCGACTTTACACTTGTTGTGTGCTCGATTTTTTGCATATTTTCTTAATTATTTTACAAAACTTATTTAGGAAGTTTTGCATGCATGAATATTTTTTGCATCCTATCATGGTTTGACATATGTCCTTGGCCACCAATCATATAAAGCCAAATGTCCAAATTTGAGAGAGAGAGAGAGCATTAGTAAGGTATAGTCGAATGAAAAAGGATGAACAAGAAGGTTGTTCTTGACTCACCTTGTTGATGTTCTTGAGACCTTCAAAGAAAAGTTAATTTTGATCCGCTCGAAAATTCTTGTTTGCGAGGTTTTGTGTTATACGTACCAGAAATGAAGTTTAGAGATTAAATGGAAGTGATTTGGAGTATTTGAGAGTGATTGGAGGTGTTTAGAATAGGTTTAGGCTTGAAGAAGGTTAGTGTGTGTTCTTGGTGTTCTAGGTGAAAATGGAGAGAATTTGGAAGAAATGCTGCACGAATTTCGGTAGAGGGCTGGCCGAATGGTATGGAGTGAATGAGAGTTTCGGTTTTCAGCTTGTGAGAGAGAGAGTGATCAGATTTTATTTGAAATTCAAATGGAGAAAATTGTGGAGTTGTTTAAGGTAAGAGGTTAGCTATGGTGTTTGATCAATAGAGGTTTCTATGGTCTTCAATGGAGCCGGCTGAATATGGTGGTTTTGCTGAATTGATTGAAGGTTAATGTTTCTCCAAGGCTGGCTGAAATTCAATCTTAAATGGCAGAGGAAATTCTGGTTTATTTGCCTAATACAAGAGTGATTTTAATGGAGTAAAATGCTGATATTATTTGAAGTTAAAAAAGAGTTTGAATGGAGTGATCTTAGGAGTGTTTTGTGGTGTGGCTATGGAGTCCATATGATCAAGGTAAGTGTGGGATTAATGGTGTTCAATCTATAGTTGAGCAAGGTTCACTTTTACAGAGGTTGAAGGTGATTTTCGGCCTAGGCTAGAAGGGAGCAAAGCTGGAAAATTCTGGTTTCAAGTTACTCTTAGTTTCGAAGATTGGTAGCTCTTGGTGCAGAATTTGCTGCACTTCTTGAGCCCAATTTTCAGTGGTTCCTCTAGGGTGTTTGAAGGTCTTTCAAAGGTGATATCCCAGCCTTAATGCTGGAGAAATACAGAGGAGTTTTGCTGGCTTGAAGATGAATCAAAACAATTTCATTTACTTGGTTGAAAGCTGCGAAAATGACCAGAATTTTTCCTGGTTTTGTGCAGTTTGTGCAGTCCGAAAATTGCACAGATTTTCCAGCCTTCAAGCCACATAAAATGACCATTTTTCTGGCAGAAAATGAGTGGGTTTACTGGCTGAATTTTTAAAGAAACGGTCTGCAAATATTCTAAAAATTTTCCAGATTTTCCTTTACTAGAAGATGAACAACATGAAGGTGAGTTTGAAAGAGCTATCATGGTGATTGATTTTCTCTTGGAAACCCTTTCTATTTCTCCTCCTATTTTCGGCCAACTTCCCATCTTCCAAAGCTGATTTTCGAAATTCAAGGTGGAGGGATTATCACAGAATTTTCTTGGAATTTAAAAGAAATGATTTAATGGTTTTAAATTATAAAGATGTTAGGACAAGCTATAGGTAATAAAAGGACAAGAATTCCTCTAGAATTATTTTTAGGACATGAGGACAAGATTAGGACATTCTCTTCATGTCTCCCCTAAGACAACATTCCTATTTTCATGAAATGCAAGAAAACAAAAATTCAAACTTAGTTAAGATAATCATGACAAAAGCTTAAATGATGGGATTTGAACTCATGACCTTAGAAATTAATTCCAAGATTCTAACCACTTAACCACACAAACTCTTGTTCTTATTTTCTCGACCACATATTCTTCTTATTTAATTCTCAATCTATCTTCCTAATTGGACCTCAAGCAAAATTACTATTTTACCCCTCCTACTCGATAAGCATAACTAAGCATTTTAACCTATAATCCACAACTCTAAAGCACATAAAATCATTCAAAACATATATATTCATGCAAAATAATATGATATGCATCCCGACCCCCTTCCTCTAGGGTTGGCTTTAGGTGGGGTTTCACATCCTCCCTTCCTTAGGAGAATTTCGTCCCGAAATTCAGACGCACCTTTATCTCAGATCGGGATACTTCCGCTTTACCCATTCTTCTGTTTCCCAAGTGGCATCTCGCATGCCATGATGCTCCCACTGCACCTTTACAACCGGAATCTGCTTCTTCCGGAGAGTCTTGATACTTCGGTCCAATATCGTTACGGGTTTCTCCACATAGCTCAGGTCGGGTTGTAGCACTAACGGCTCATCGTTCAACACATGTCCGGGATTGGCATTGTACTTCTTCAACTGTGATACATGGAGTACGCCGTGAATTCCCGTCAACCCATCTGGCAAATCCAATCGATAGGCCACCGGCCCAATTCTCTCTTTTATTGGAAAAGGACCCAAATATCTCGGATTCAGCTTTCCCCCTTTCGGGTGCTTCAGAATTCCCCTATTTGGTGTCAGTTTTAGGAACACACTGTCTCCCACCTGAAATTCTAACATTCTCCGCCTATTGTCTGCATAAGTCTTTTGTCGACTCTGGGCCGCTTTCAACCTTTCCCTAATTAACTTGACCTTGTCCGACATTTCCTGAACATAGACTTCCCCCGATTTGCTTATATGTCCATCTTCTGACCAACTCCAGTATAGCGGTACTTGACACTTCCGTCCATATAGTGCTTCATACGGAGCCATTCCAATCGAAGTTTGATAACTGTTATTGTATGATAACTCGGCATACGACACACTTTCAATCCACTTATCCCTGAAATCCAATACACAGGCTCTCAGCATATCCTCCAATATCTGAATAACTCTTTCTGACTGTCCATCGGTCTGTGGATGCGCCGTCGTACTGAACTTCAGACTAGAACCCATCGACTCTTAAACTTACCCCAAAATCATGATGTAAATCTCGAATCATGATCAGACACAATACTTGAAGGCACTCCATGTAATCTAACTATTTCCCGCACGTATTTCTGAGCCAATTTTTCCATTAAATCCCTTACATTCACGGGTATGAAATGCGCCGACTTGGTCAGTCGATCCACCACTACCTATATGGCGTCCTTTTGGCTCTTGGCTATAGGGAGTCCGGTGGTCACCTCTTCCAATTTCCATTCCGGTATTGGCAACGGTTGTAATAATCCTACCACCTTTCTGTGCTCCGCTTTGACCTTCTGACAGGTTAAGCACGTTGAGACATACTTAACCACGTTTCGCTTTATCCCAGGCCACCAGTAAGACTTTTTCAGATCTTGATACATCTTGACCTCTCCTAGATGAATGGCGTACTTGCTCTTATGCGCTTCCTCTAAAATTCTGTTCCTCAACTGGTGCTCCTCGGGTACACACAAACGATCTCGGAAGTACAACACTCCCGCTCCGTCCTGTCGGAATTCACTGCCTTGCCGTTTAAGCTCCTTATCCTTGAAAAGCTGAAATTCCGCATTACTCTGCTGGGCTTCAACAATCTCCTGCCTTAGATTTGGTATCAGCTTCAGGTTGCTAATAATAATATTCTCTTCTTGCATTTCTGCTCTTCTGTCCAACACGTCCTGAACTACCTAGACCTCCTGTACCCTTAGCCTGGCCATTTTGACTTTCCAGCTCAGGGCATCAGCAACGACGTTGGCTTTCCGGGGGTGGTAGTTGATAGGACAATGGTACTCTTCCAGAAATTCCATCCACCTTCGCTGCTTCAAATTCAAGTCTTTCTGGGTGAAGATGTACTTCAGGCTTTTGTGATCAGTGAACACCTCATATTCCGCTCCATACAAATAGTGTCGCCATTTCTTTATTGCGAACACAATGGCAGCCAGTTCTAGATCATGCGTGGGATAATTGACTTCACGCGGCTTCAGTTTTCGAGAAGCATAGGCGATCACCTTCCTATCTTGCATCAAAACTGCTCCCAAGCCTTCCTTCGAGGCATCAGTTTATAGTGCGTAAGGTTTATCTGCCTCCGGTAGACTCAACACAGGCGCTATCATTAATCTCCGCTTCAACTCTTGAAAACTCTTTTTGTATTTTTCGTTCCAAACAAAGGGTATATCCTTTCTTAGCAGCCAGGTCATAGGAGATGATAGCGTTGAAAATCCCTTAATAAACCTCCGGTAGTAGCTCGCCAACCCCAAAAAAGCTTCGAATCTCGGTGATGTTCTCTGGTTGCTTCCAGTCTGAAACAGCTTCAACCTTTGCTGGGTCTACTTTGATTCCCTCCTTAGTCACCACGTGACCAAGAAACGCCACACTATCTAACCAAAACTCGCACTTGCTAAACTTGGCGTAAAGCTTGTGCTCCCTTAGCTTTTCTAGTACCAACTTCAAATGTTCTGCATGGTCCTCCGGGCTCTTGGAGTATATAAGTATGTCGTCGATGAAGACCACCACGAACTGGTCAAAGTAAGGCTGGAACACTCGATGCATCAGATCCATAAATACCGCGGGTGCGTTGGTTACCCCGAAAGGCATCACCAGAAACTCGTAGTGACAATATCTTGTATTGAAGGCCGTCTTAGGAATATCTTCCTCTTTTATCCTCACTTGATAGTAGCCTTGCCTCAAATCCAGTTTAGAGTAACAACTGGACCCTTGCAACTGGTCGAACAGCTCGTCAATTAACGGCAGAGGATATTTATTCTTGATGGTCAGGTTGTTCAAGCCCCGGTAGTCAATACACAACTTTAGAGTCCCGTCCTTTTTCTTTACAAATAGCACAGGTGCTCCCCAGGGTGATGTGCTTAGTTTGATATAGCCTTGCCTCACCAACTCCTCTAACTGCTCCTTTAATTCCTTCAACTCCGCCGGTGCCATACAATATGGGGTTCGAGACACCGGTTCTGCTCTTGGGACTAGATCAATGGTGAACTCAACCTCTCGTTTGGGAGGTAGAGAGGTGAGTTCCGCAGGGAACACGTCGGGAAAATCTTTTACCACCTCGGTATCCTCCAGAGTGCACTGGTCCTTCAGCTTGTTTATCACATAAGCCAAATATCCTTGACATCCTTGCCTCATCAATTCCCGGGCTTTAGCCCCAGCTATAAAAAACATCAATTCTTTTACTTTCTCGCCATTGAACTCCAACACATCATATCCTGGTCTAATGAACTGAACTGACTTATTCTTATAGTCTACTCTAGCACCAATGCTTCGCTAACCAATCCATCACCAATATTAAATCATAATCATCAATAGCTAAGACGATTAGATCTCCCTCCAAGTTTTCTCTCCCTACTTCAACTTTACAATTCTGCACATACCGATCCTCTGGCACCATTTTCCCCATAGGCGTACTTACTATCAAGGTAAAAGGTAGTTCTACTCCATCCCTACCCAATTGATATGCACAATTCTTATTTAAATAGGAATGGGTAGATCCAGGGTCTATCAATGCATTAACGGAATGACCTTGGATAGTAAATGTACCTTCCACTACTGCTGCATCAGCTCCAACCTCCTCCCGGTTGAGAGCGAAAACTTTTGCTTTCACTTGCGGCTTCTGCGTTCCGCTCCCGAAAGCTCCCGAGGTATTGGCTCGATTGGGCCCCGGGTTCTGAGCTGGGTTCCCCTGCCCGATCCGGAGAAGTTTAGGGTAAGCATTCCGCAGATGATTTGGGTCTCCGCTGTTAGAATTCGTGGACTCCTAAATGCGGAAAACATCCACGAATCCCTCCCGAGGACCCAAGTAAACGATTAAGAAGATCTAAGGTTTAAGAATTACCTCTGGTTGCTATAATCGAAATCCTTCGATTCTGATTGTGTTGTTGTACGTTCAACCCGAACAATCACCAGACGCTGCAGTATGCGAACATCCTCTATCGGATACACACCGCGAACTCACTCGATACCCGGGGAGTGCTAGCGCCTAGGGTTTGAGAGGTTTTTTTTTCTTTTCTGGTAGAGAATGGCACGAATGTTCTCAACCGAAAAATTGGACTATTGAAAAGACGGCTAGGGTTTTCTTAAAAACCCCCGAAGCTCTTAGAGTCCAACCCTAATAATATCTTATCATATTCTAATTTAAATTCAAATTAAATTAAAACTGATATGATAAGATTCTGCCATTATCTCGGTAATTTAACTAATTAATTTATCGAGTCAGATTCTTATAATCTGGACATCATCCAGATACATCGAATGTGGACATATTTCCAGATTCATTGTATCTGGTAAATTTTCTAAGTACGATTAACATAGACATATTTCCAGATTCATCGAACCTGGTCACCAGAAAAATAACCTAACAAGTTCGCTTATTGTGTGACCCTATAGGTTCATTTAACACTGGTAGTGTGCCTAAATCATATTTAAATGGCCCACAAGTTATAAGCGGTTTCTAGCAAAACATTATAACTATCTAGGTTAAATGAAGATCGGTGATCTCTTTGAACCAAACCATAATTTTATATTTAGTCCTTTTGTCACACGATATCCAGATTAAGCATAAGAGCATGTCATCCTTATGAAGCTTAATCAATTATTTCTTGATTTCATAGTAGACTGTTCAAACAAATGATATCAATATCTTAGATTGATATATTTGAGCATGGCCATGCATTTTTAACATCTAACTTATCAAGGGGCCCATGGATATCTCTCCCATAACTGAGAGGGACAAATTCCATCACAATCAATCATATTTCTCTCCTTGATTTATTTTATATCCAACAGTAGTCTAATTTATTATCTGGTTAAAGACAACTTTAGACAATGTCAAAATATAGAATTTATCAAGTAGGAAATTATGATGAATTTAGGTCGAAGGACTTTCAATATTATTATGGCTAGAAAGTACTTATGACATACTCCATGAAGTACTCTCACAGTGGGTCATGTCTAATACAATGTTGTCTAACATTTATTTATGTCTTGACTCGATATCACAAATATCCATGGCCAGTAAAACATAGCCATCAAGTCACAAATATACTAATCTTAATTTATCATTATTCCAATAATAATAATCGATCAGAGACAGTTTTAGAATAGTCATTGTATTCATTGTAGGGTTTTACTATCAAGTCACGTACTTGATAACCAACAAAACAAAACTCACTATTCATAGAAAGGAAAGCCTCATATTATTATATAAAACATAATGACAATAGTATAAGTACAAATTGACTCTAGGGCATATCCCCAACATCCGCAGTGGTAGCACTTCCACTCAACTCCTTTGGACCAACATTTTTTCTCAATGTGGCCCCTTTTCCCACAGTGCCGGCATAATGGAAGATTCTGCGCCGGACCAACCGGTGCTGTTCGGGCTTGCTTTCCCCGATTCTGCCATTGCTTGTTGGCAGGACGCTTGTTAGGTTGCAGCCTCTGAAAAAGCCTTGGCGGCGGTCTTGTCGGTACGAACGGTCGTGAAGCCAATCGGTTGCGATCTTCATTCTCAGTACGGGTGGCTGTGTCCACAGCCCCCGAATAAGTCACCGGTGGAGAGGGTGCTAACGCCCTTCTTAACTCTTGCCTTAATCCCTTTACAAATTGCCTTGTTCTGTTCTGTTCAGTATCCACCAGCCTCTTGCAGTACTTTAACAGTTGCGTGAACCGAGCTGCGTATTGGGCTACCGTTAGGCTTCCCTGCTTTAGATTCTGGAACTTATCTTCCCGTTTCTCCACTATCTACTGAGGGATATATTCTGTCCGGAATGCTTCCACAAAATTAGCCCATGTCCAGTCTTGGTCAATCATCTCCCAGTCGTCCTGAACCCGTTACCACCACGCCCGAGCTGGACCCCTCAGCCGGAATGCAGCGAACTTCACCATTCGCTTCTCTGTGTACTGGAGCGTGGCAAAGATGTCCTCCATTTGTTCCACCCATTGCTTCGCTTTCTGGTCTTGTTCAGCCTCCCCCAAGAAAATAGGAGGTTGAAATTTCAGAAACCACTCCAATGCCTCGTCTTCCCCTTTAGGATTTCTTTGCTCTGTCAAGGTTTGCAGAATCTCCGTCACCTTGTGGAACGCTTGTGTCATAGTTACGCTAACTGGCTCTTCTGATCCCACCTCCGGTCCCATTTCATTCTCATCCCCCTGGTTTGGCGATGGCATTTGAGTTGCATCAACCTCTGGTGTCACGGGCTCTGCCTCAGGAACCCTTCTGCTGGATGTGGCTGTGCAACGTCTGGGTGCCATTCTAAACCATTCACTAGATAATGAGTTATGCATCAAAGTTAAAAGTATCCAAATTGAGCATGCATTCACATTCAACGTTAAGCGAAAGAAAATTAGATGCAAATTTTGAACGAAGAATTGCATATAAATTTTTCTCAAAACTTAGAGTACCCGAGGTACTCTTATTTGCATAAATTTTGAAATAAAGCAATAAGGTGAATGGACTCCTAGCATAGGAGTTTATTGAAAATTGCAGATAAAATGCCCTAAACATAGCAGGGCTTGGCCTCTCTAATCCTCATCAGAATCTTCAATGTCGACATCATATAACCACCCCCCAGAATTCCTAGTGAAGCCCATCCCGGCCCCACTTGCGAACCCATCTATGGGCTCCTTCCCGGGTCTCTTAGAACTCTCCCTGGTCTCAACTTGATTGGGTGGGGTTACAAGGGAAGGTCTAGGTGGAGATTCATAATCTATCTCCCCTGGGTCATCACTGTCAACAGTCAAGTCCACTATGGGGCTAGGAGGGTGGGGAACATATTCCATGTCTATCTTCTCGTCTTCACTGTCGGTAACCAGGTCGATCACGGGTATTGGAGGTGGCTCGATGATCTGGACCTCATCGTCACTACTATCATCCAGGGTAACGATTGGCTGGGGTGCAGGCTGAGGCACTGGTAAGTCTTCCGGGTAGATAGGAATGGGAGGGTGCCATTGCTGCCCTTTCCTTGCGGTTCTAATCATTCTAACCATCCTACAGCACAAACAAGACAGGTCAGACAAAATGTTTGAACTCAATAAATCAAAACATATACCATCAATACTTGCCGAAACCTAGTCTCTGATACCACTTTTAACACCCCACTACCTAGGCCCGTCAGGGCCGGGGATGTCGCCCCGTTCAGAGGATAAGGGGTCTTTTTAACTAGGTTACACAAAAATAAAATAAAATAAAGTCTTTAAAATTAAACTTATCACAACCCAAAAGATAAGTACTGGAAAAAATCCAAATAAATTGTTTGCAACAATGTCTCAAAACATCACATAAAGTAAATAACATGAGTCTTCAAAGCATAGGCAACAATCTAGCTAATGACCTCCACAGCAGGATCTTCCTGAAAACATGGCATAAAAGGTGGTGAGATAAAAATCTCAGTAAACCCGTGTGTGCTTTGAGTGTTTCAGGTAAAATAATTCATGTGTGCAAGTTGTAAAAGCTTCATAAGGAAAAGTGCTAGCAAGCAACAAATAAGTGATGAAAATAAAGAGTGGCGTTTCACTTTTCAAACCATACATGTGCACAATAAATACAACCACTCAAACGGGTAGCCATGGGTTACCACACGTTAGGCCCCATGACTAAATAACAGTCAGAATGCCATACTTTGTGCAAGTTGACAAAAGGTTGGTGTACAGCCTATCGGGTGAGATTCTCCTCCATCTCTACACCCAAACTTACCGGTTGTCCACTTCGGAACACACAGTCCACATGACTGAAACTTGCTAGCTTGGACCAGTATGACCTACCGGACTGGCATCCTATCCAGGAAGGACTCACCCGTCAGAGGTGGCCACCTACTGAGAGACTTACCCTAACCCTTCAAAGACTAGTCCTGGTGGTCTACCCTTATTAAGCACTCAACGTTGATTATTCCACTTGGAAGAAAATTGATCACACTTTAAGGCTAGGTGATAAAGAATTTTATAAAATAAGTTTTAGTTGATAAGTTAAAATAACTTGGGGTTCTAAAATAATTGCTAATAAATTATAGACCTAATTAATAATTCTTGAGTGTTATTTTTAATAAATAAACTAAGGTTTGAATATTAAGTCCTAAATAGTATTAATAAATGGTGATTTAAAAATAGATTTATTATAAATAAATATTTAATTACAAATAACCTTTAATTAATTTTTAAATAGATAATAAATAATTAGTAATAAATAAAATTAATAATGAATGAATTATTTTAAATTTTAATTAATAAATAACAAATAGATTTTAATTTAAATAATATTTTATTTCTTGTAAAGGATTTATTACTATATATATTATTTTTAATACAAGATCTCATTTATTTGATAAAGCAAATATTAATATTTTAATTAATAAACCACTCCAAATCTCCCTAGAGTTTCGAATTTTATAGAGAAAAATATAGTAGTATTCTATTCAAGGTAATAAAATTTGTTAATAAAAATAATCTAGACTTAACAAGAAAATACTTTTTCACTATGATTTTCCTATTGCTAGAAAGGATTCATGAACACATTCTGCAACATCAAATAATAAACCAATCTATTCAAGTACACATGCTTGACTTATCACATACTATCACAAGGCTAACTTCCTCCTAGGCATAATCACTAATCATGGCTTCAATGAAAAATAAGAACATAAAAACCTAATCACCATTGGTGTCATGGTCCCTAACATGCTTCAAACATCCATAAAATTCATTAAGCACGAAGAACATACATTGATTCAAAAGAAAATTCATACAACTCAGTCCTATACAACAATCATCATGCCCTAACTCCATCCCCTTAATCCACATGCATATACTCAATCTCTCAATCATATTCTATCTCCCTATCAACACCTAAGAGATATGATTTCAGAATTTAACAAGAGAGATTTAAGAATTAATACTTGATTGTCGAGTACTTTGATGAAGACAAAAGAAGGTCCACGCGCGATGGAGTGTCTTGAATGGTCCAACGAAACAAACGATCATGGTTGATGGTTGATCAACCAATTCGGTTAGAAGGGGAAGAGAGAGAGAGAGAGAGAGAGAGAGAGAGAGAGAGAGAGAGAGAGAGCATTAGTAAGGTATAGTCGAATGAAAAAGGATGAGCAAGAAGATTGTTCTTGACTCACCTTGTTGATGCTCTTGAGACCTTCAAAGAAAAGTTAATTTTGATCTGCTCGAAAATTCTTGTTTGCGAGGTTTTGTGTTATAAGTACCAGAAGTGAAGTTTAGAGATTAAATGGAAGTGATTTGGAGTATTTGAGAGTGATTGGAGGTGTTTAGAGTATGTTTAGGCTTGAAGACGGTTAGTGTGTGTTCTTGGTGTTCTTGGTGTTCTAGGTGAAAATGGAGAGAATTTGGAAGAAATGCTGCACGAATTTTGGTAGAGGGCTGGCCGAATGGTATGGAGTGAATGGGAGTTTTGGTTTTCAGCTTGAGAGAGAGAGAGTGATCAAATTTTATTTGAAATTCAAATGGAGAAAATTGTGGAGTTGTTTAAGGTAAGAGGTTAGCTATGGTGTTTGATCAATAGAGGTTTCTATGGTCTTCAATGGAGCCGGCTGAACATGGTGGTTTTGCTGAATTGATTGAAGGTTAATGTTTCTCCAAGGCTGGCCAAAATTTAGTCTTAAATGGCAGAGGAAATTCTGGTTTATTTGCCTAATACAAGAGTGATTTTAATGGAGTAAAATGCTGAAATTATTTGAAGTTCAAAAAGAGTTTGAATGGAGTGATCTTAGGAGTGTTTTGTGGTGTGGCTATGGAGTCCATATGATCAAGGTAAGTGTGGGATTAATGGTGTTCAGTCTACAGCTTAGCAAGGTTCACTTTTACAGAGGTTGAAGGTGATTTTCGGCCTAGGCTAGAAGGGAGCAAAGCTGGAAAATTCTGGTTTCAAGTTATTCTTAGTTTCGAAGATTGGTAGCTCTTGGTGCAGAATTTGCTGCACTTCTTGAGCCCAATTTTTAGTGGTTCCTCTGGGGTGTTTGAAGGTCTTTCAAAGGTGATATCCCAGCCTTAATGCTGGAGAAATACAGAGGAGTTTTGCTGGCTTGAAGATGAATCAAAACAGCTTCATTTACTTGGTTGAAAGCTGCGAAAATGACCAGAATTTTTCCTGGTTTTGTGCAGTTTGTGCAGTCCGAAAATTGCACAGATTTTCCAGCCTTCAAGCCACATAAAATGACCATTTTTCTGGCAGAAAATGAGTGTGTTTACTGGCTGAATTTTCAAAGAAACGTCTGCAAATATTCTGAAAATTTTCCAGATTTTCCTTTACTAGAAGATGAACAACATGAAGGTGAGTTTGAAGGAGCTATCATGGTGATTGATTTTCTCTTGGAAACCCTTCCTATTTCTCCTCCTATTTTCGGCCAACTTCCCATCTTCCAAAGCTGATTTTCGAAATTCAAGGTGGAGGGATTATCACAGAATTTTCTTGGAATTTAAAAGAAATGATTTAATGGTTTTAAATTATAAAGATGTTAGGACAAGCTATAGGTAATAAAAGGACAAGAATTCCTCTAGAATTCTTTTTAGGACATGAGGACAAGATTAGGACATTCTCTTCATGTCTCCCCTAAGACAACATTCCTATTTTCATGAAATGCAAGAAAACAAAAATTCAAACTTAGTTAAGATAATCATGACAAAAGCTTAAATGATGGGATTTGAACTCATGACTTTAGAAATTAATTCCAAGATTCTAACCACTTAACCACACTAAATCTTGTTCTTATTTTCTCACCCACATATTCTTCTTATTTAATTCTCAAGCTATCTTCCTAATTGGACCTCAAGCAAAATTACCCTTTTACCCCTCCTACTCGATAAGCATAACTAAGCATTTTAACCTATAATCCACAACTCTAAAGCACATTAAATCATTCAAAACATATATATTCATGCAAAATAATATGATATGCATCCCGACCCCTTACTCTAGGGTTGGCTTTAGGTGGGGTTTCACATCCTCCCTTCCTTAGGAGAATTTCGTCCCGAAATTCAGACGCACATTTATCTCAGATCGGGATACTTTCGCTTTACCCATTCTTCTGTTTCCCAAGTGGCATCTCGCATGCCATGATGCTCCCACTGCACCTTTACCGTCAGAATCTGCTTCTTCCGGAGAGTCTTGATACTTCGGTCCAATATCCTTACGGGTTTCTCCACATAGCTCAGGTCAGGTTGTAGCACAAACGGCTCATCGTTCAACACATGTCTGGGATTGGCATTGTACTTCTTCAACTGTGATACATGGAGTACGTCGTGAATTCCCGTCAACCCATCTGGCAAATCCAATCGATACGCCACCGGCCCAATTCTCTCTTTTATTGGAAAAGGACCCAAATATCTCGGATTCAGCTTTCCCCCTTTCGAGTGCTTCAGAATTCCCCTATTTGGTGTCAGTTTTAGGAACACACTGTCTCCCACCTGAAATTCTAACATTCTCCGCCTATTGTTTGCATAAGTCTTTTGTCGACTCTGGGCCGCTTTCAACCTTTCCCTAATTAACTTGACCTTGTCCGACATTTCCTGAACATAGACTTCTCCCGATTTGCTTATATGTCCATCCTCTGACCAACTCTAGTATAGCGGTACTTGATACTTCCGTCCATATAGAGCTTCATACGGAGCCATTCCAATCGAAGCTTGATAATTGTTATTGTATGATAACTCGGCATACGACACACTTTCAATCCACTTATCCTTGAAATCCAATACACAGGCTCTCAGCATATCCTCCAATATCTGAATAACTTTTTCTGACTGTCCATCTGTCTGTGGATGCGCCGTCATACTGAACTTCAAACTAGAACCCATCGACTCTTGAAACTTGCCCCAAAATCGGGATGTAAATCTCGAATCACGATCAGACACAATACTTGAAGGCACTCCATGTAATCTAACTATTTCCCGCATGTATGTCTAAGCTAACTTTTCCATTAAATCCCTTACATTCACGGGTATGAAATGCGCCGTCTTGGTCAGTCAATCCACCACTACCCATATGGCGTCCTTTTGGCTCTTGGCCATGGGGAGTTCGGTCACGAAGTCCATGGTCACCTCTTCCCATTTCCATTCCGGTACTGGCAACGGTTGTAATAATCCTACCACATTTCTGTGCTCCGCTTTGACCTTCTGACAGGTAAAGCACGTTAAGACATACTATAACACCCCGCTACCTTGGCCCGCCGGGGCCGGGGATGTCGCCCCGTCCAAAGGACAAGGGGTCTTTATAATGAGGTCACACAAATAAAATAGCGGAATAAAAATAATAAAAATAATACTTCAACTTTAGATTTATTACAACCCAAGAATAAATCCACGAATTCCCAAAAGGAAGCAAATCCATAAATAAAATTATCCACTCTCGTCTCCCCAAAGCAATACATAAAATCAAAAGACACATTCTCTTGCAAGGCAGATAACACTAGCTACTCATCCCCACAGCAGGATCGGACCTGAAATCATGGTAAAAAGGTGATGAGACAGAAATCTCAGTAAGTCCGTGTGTGTTTTGGGTGTTCAGTGAAAACAGTTCGTGGATGCAAAGTGTGAAATCTTTATAAGAGAAATATTGGCAACCAATAAATATTAGTCAAAAGTAAGAGTGGTGTTTTCCTCTTTTTGAGACCATACGAGTGCACAATAAAATCAACCACTCATAAAGGTGGTCATGGGTTACCACACGTTGGGCCCCATAACCATACAATGGTCAGAATGCCACACTTTGTGCAGACTGACAAAAGAAATACTGGCAAATAATGAATGATGTTCAAAAATAAGAGTGGCGTTTTGGCTTATCTAGCCGTACATAATTTATAAGATCAACCACTCGAAAGAAAGGATTATGGGTTACCACACGTTGGGCCCCATAACCGGTCAGAATGCCTAACACTTTGTGCAGACCGAAAATAGCCATAAAAATCCAGATTCTAAGCTGATCAAAAGGCCATTTTCAGGCAGCATTTGGGAGGGAATAATGGTCAAGAATTTCGACACCTTGAAGGCACACAAAGCTGGAAAAATTTCAGTTCTATGTACAAAGGGAAATGAACCTAGCTAGAGTGAATTTTTAGAAAGTTCACTAAAGAATTTAATTCACTTGAAATCTTTCCCCCTTATCTATTGTTTCGGTCCATATGATGTCTTTTACTAAGACATTTTGAACCTTCAAAGCCACAACACATTGCTGGAATTTTTCTAGAACAAAATTAGTTTGAACAAATTGAACAAACTAATGAATTGAGAAATAGGAAGGATTAGGGTTCAAGAGGGAATGAATTTCCCTTAGAAATTTCGAGTAGAGTAAAAGAGTAGTATTTGAAGACTCCTATCATGTCTCTTATAGGACAACATCTCTACCCTACTCCAAACACCACTAAGGCCGAAATGATACTTCCCCAGCAAAAATAAAATTTAATCATGCTATAGCTCTTATAATGGAATTTGAACCCAAGACCTCAAGAATCAATTCTAAGGCTCTAACCACTACACCACAACAACTCTTGTTCTTATTTCCCCTCTAAAAATATTTTCCTATTTATTTCCCAAGCTATCTCCATATTTTCACCTCAGGCAAAAATTACCATTTTGCTCTTCTCACTCAATAATCATAATCAAGCCCTCTAGACTATAAAACACAAATTCAATGCACATAAAATCATATAAAAATATATTTAAATATGCAATAAAATATGATATGCATCCCAACCCCCTTACCCTAAGGTTGGTTTTGGCTGGAGTTTCACATCCTCCCCCCTTATAAGAATTTCGTCCCGAAATTCAGGCGTATCTCTATTTCAGATCGGGATACATCCGCTTAACCCACTCTTCTGATTCCTATGCGGCATCTCACGTGCCCTGATGCTCCCACTGAACCTTTAGCATCGGTATCTGCTTGTTCCGGAGATTCTTGATACTGCGGTCTAATATTCGCACGGGCTTTTCCACATAGCTCAGATTGGGTTGCAGCACCAACGACTCATTATTCAGAACATGACCGAGATCAGTGTTGTACTTCTTCAATTGTGATACATGAAACACATCATGAATTCCCGTCAACCCATCTGGCAAATCGAGTCGGTATGCTACCGGTCCAATCCTTTCCTTTATTGGGAACGACCTCAAATACCTCGAATTCAACTTTCCATACTTTTGTCCAACATATCCTGAACCACTTAAATCTCCTACACTCTTAGTCTGGCCATACCGACTTTTCTGCTCAGTGCATCAGCAATAATGTTAGCCTTCCCAGGTCTCCTACTCCTGGTTGGTAGGGCGCTTGTTGGATTATTGCCTCTGGAAAAGTCCTTGCGGTTGCCTTGGCGCAGGAAAGGCCTCGTTGCCATTCTACTGCGGTCCTCATTTTCTGTCTGGGTAGTTGCGTCTACGGGCCCTGAATAGGTCGTTGGAGGAGAAGGTGCCAACGCCTTCATCAATTCCGGCCTCAATCCTTTAACAAACTGCCTTGTCCTATTCTACTCGGTGTCCACTAATCTCTTGTAGTATTTCGACAGCTGGGTGAACCGTGCTACGTACTAGGCCACTGACATGCCTCCCTGCTTTGAATTCTGAAATTCGTCCTCTCGCTTTTCCACTATCCACTGAGGGATGTACTCAGCTCTGAAAGCTTCAATGAAACTGGACCACGTCCTTTCCTGCTCAACCATTTCCCCGTCGTCTTGAATTTGCTACCACCATGCCCGAGCTGGACCTCTCAAATGGAATGCTACAAATTTAACCATCCGCTCCTCGATGTGTTGGAGCGTTGCAAATATATCCTCCATCTACTCGATCCATTGCTCTGCCTTCTGATCTTGCTCAACTTCACCCAAGAAGACTGCAGCTGAAACTTCAAAAACCGCTCTAATGCCTCATCTTCTCCCTTAGGGACCCTCCGCTCCATCAGGGTTTGTAGAACCTCCACCATCTTATTGAATACCTGTCCCATCAACACGTCATCCGGTGCTTCAGATCCCCATTTCAAATCTGGCTCGTTCTCATCCCCCCAATTAGGTGACGGAATTTGAGTCATCTCATACTCCGGTGCAACAGGCTCTGCTTTCGAAACTCTTCTGTTGATGCGGTTACACGGCGCTCAGGTGCCATCCTCAGACAAGCGCAGATGATGAGTTTATGCATGTAAGTTTAAAATATTTTGAGCATGCATTCACATTCAGGTTTAGGTAAAAGAAAATCATGTGCAGGTTTTTGTAAAAAGAATTGCATAAAAAAAAATTTTCTCAAATCTTAGAGTACTCTAGGTACTCCAATTTGCATAAATTTTGAAATGAAAGCAGTAAATAGAAAGGAAATTCCTTAACACAGAAGTTTAAAAAAAAGCAATAAATAAGCATCCTGATCATATCAGCTTTTAGCATCTATAGTTCTCATCAGAATCTTCAAGGTCAACCTTATATAACCATACCCCAGAGTTCTTAGAGAAATCTACCCAATCCTGCTAGCAAACCCCTCCATGGCTCATTCCCGGGGTGCTTAGAACTCTCTCCGGGCTCGATTCGATGGGGAGGAGAAATGAAGGAAGGAATGAAGGAAGGCCTAGGTGAAGACTTATAATCAATCTCCCCCGGGTCATCACTATCTGCCAGTAAATCCACTATGGGACTTGGAGGGTGGGGAACATGCTCTACGACTATCTCCTCATCTTCACTGTCAGAACTTATATCTATTACCGGGATTGGGGTGGCTTAAGGATCTGGACCTCATCATCACTGCTATCCTCCATAGGAACAACTAGCTGAGGGGCAGGCTGGGGAACTGGAAGGTCCTCCGGGTATATAGGGACAGGTGGGTGCCACTACTGCCCTTTCCCCGCGGTCCTAAGCATTCTAACTATCCTACGGCATCAACAAGATAGGTTAAATAAAGATTTAAACTTAAATAAAGAGCACATATACTATGAATAATTGCCTAAACCAAGTCTTTGATACCACTTGTAACACCCCGCTACCTAGGCCCGCCGGGGCCGGGGATGTCGCCCCGTCCAAAGGACAAGAGGTCTTTATAATGAGGTCACACAAATAAAATAGCGGAATAAAAATAATAAAAATAATACTTCAACTTTAGATTTATTACAACCCAAGAATAAATCCACGAATTCCCAAAAGGAAACAAATCCATAAATAAAATTATCCACTCTCGTCTCCCCAAAGCAATACATAAAATCAAAAGACACATTCTCTTGCAAGGCAGATAACACTAGCTACTCATCCCCACAGCAGGATCGGCTTGAAATCATGGTAAAAAGGTGATGAGACAGAAATCTCAGTAAGTCCGTGTGGGTTTTGAGTGTTCAGTGAAAACAGTTCGTGGATGCAAAGTGTGAAATCTTTATATGAGAAATATTGGCAACCAATAAATATTAGTCAAAAGTAAGAGTGGTGTTTTCCTCTTTTTGAGACCATACGAGTGCACAATAAAATCAACCACTTATAAAGGTGGTCATGGGTTACCACACGTTGGGCCCCCTAACCATACAATGGTCAGAATGCCACACTTTGTGCAGACTGACAAAAGAAATACTGGCAAACAATGAATGATGTTCAAAAATAAGAGTGGCGTTTTGGCTTATCTAGCCGTACATAATTTATAAGATCAACCACTCGAAAGAAATGATTATGGGTTACCACACGTTGGGCCCCATAACCGGTCAGAATGCCTAACACTTTGTGCAAACCGAAAATAGCCATAAAAATCCAGATTCTAAGCTGATCAAAAGGGCCATTTTCTGGCAGCATTTGGGAGGGAATAATGGTCAAGAATTTCGACACCTTGAAGGAACACAAAGCTGGAAAATTTTCAATTCTATATACAAAGGGAAATGAACCTAGCTAGAGTAAATTTTAAGAAAGTTCACTAAGGAATTTAATTCACTTGAAATCTTTCCCCCTTATCTATTGTTTCGGTCCATATGATGTCTTTTACTAAGACATTTTGAACCTTCAAAGCCACAACACATTGCTGGAATTTTTCTAGAACAAAATTGGTTTGAACAAATTGAACAAACTAATGAATTGAGAAATAGGAAGGATTAGGGTTCACGAGGGAATGAATTCCCCTTAGAAATTTTGAGTAGAGTAAAAGAGTAGGATTTGAAGACTCCTATCATGTCTCTTATAGGACAACATCTCTATCCTACTGCAAACACCACTAAGGCCGAAAATGATACTTCCCCAACAAAAATAAAATTTAATCATGCTATAGCTCTTATAATGGAATTTGAAACCAAGACCTCAAGAATCAATTCTAAAGCTCTAACCACTACACCACAACAACTCTTGTTCTTATTTCCCCTCTAAAAATATTTTCCTATTTATTTCCCAAGCTATCTCCATATTTTCACCTCAGGTAAAAATTACCATTTTGCCCTTCTCACTCAATAATCATAATCAAGCCCTCTAGACAATAAAACAAAAATTCAATGCACATAAAATCATATAAAAAAATATTTAAATATGCAATAAAATATGATATGCATCCCAACCCTCTTACTCTAAGGTTGGTTTTGGCTAGGGTTTCACACATACTTAACCACGTTTCGCTTTATCCCGGGCCACCAGTAAGACTTTTTCAGATCTTGATACATCTTGACCTCTCCTAGATGAATGGCGTACTTGCTCTTATGCGCTTCCTCTAAAATTCTGTTCCTCAATTGGTGCTCCTCGGGTACACACAAACGATCTCGGAAGTACAACACTTCCGCTCCGTCCTGTCGGAATTCACTGCCTTGCCGTTTAAGCTCCTTATCCTTGAAAATCTGAAATTCCGCATTACTCTACTAGGCTTCAACAATCTCCTGCCTTAGATTTGGTATCAGCTTCAGGTTGCTAATAATAATATTCTCTTCTTGCACTTCTGCTCTTCTGTCCAACACGTCCTGAACTACCTAGACCTCCTGAACCCTTAGCCTGGCCATTCTGACTTTCCGGCTCAGGGCATCAGCAACGACGTTGGCTTTCCGGGGGTGGTAGTTGATAGGACAATGGTACTCTTCCAGAAATTCCATCCACCTTCGCTGCTTCAAATTCAAGTCTTTCTGGGTGAAGATGTACTTCAGGCTTTTGTGATCAGTGAACACCTCATATTCCGCTCCATACAAATAGTGTCGCCATTTCTTTAATGCGAACACAATGGCAGCCAGCTCTAGATCATGCGTGGGATAATTGACTTCATGCGGTTTCAGTTTTCGAGAAGCATAGGCGATCACCTTCCTATCTTGCTTCAAAAAAGCTCCCAAGCCTTCCTTCGAGGCATCAGTTTATAGTGCGTAAGGTTTATCTGCCTCCGGTAGACTCAACACAGGCGCTGTCATTAACCTCCGATTCAACTCTTGAAAACTCTTTTCGCATTTTTCGTTCCAAACAAAGGGTACATCCTTTCTCAGCAGCCGGGTCATAGGAGATGCTAGCGTTGAAAATCCCTTAATAAACCTCCGGTAGTAGCTCGCCAACCCCAAAAAAGCTTCGAATCTCGGTGATGTTCTCTGGTTGCTTCCAGTCTGAAACAGCTTCAACCTTTGCTGGGTCTACTTTGATCCCCTCCTTAGTCACCACGTGACCAAGAAACGCCACACTATCTAACTAAAACTCACACTTGCTAAACTTGGCGTAAAGCTTGTGCTCCCTTAGCTTTTCTAGTACCAACTTCAAATGTTCTGCATGGTCCTCCGGGCTCTTGGAGTATATAAGTATGTCGTCGATGAAGACCACCACGAACTTGTCCAGGTAGGGCTGGAACACTCGATGCACCAGATCTATAAATGCCGCAGGTGCGTTAGTTACCCCGAAAGGCATCACCACAAACTCGTAGTGACCATATCTTGTAATGAAGGCCGTCTTAGGAATATCTTCTTCTTTTATCCTCACTTGATAGTAGCCTTGCCTCAAATCTAGTTTAGAGTAACAACTGGACCCTTGCAACTGGTCGAACAGCTCGTCAATTAACAGCAGAGGATATTTATTCTTGATGGTCAGGTTGTTCAAGCCCCGATAGTCAATACTCAACCTTGGAGTCCCGTCCTTTTTCTTTACAAATAGCACAGGTGCTCCCCAGGGTGACGTGCTAGGTTTGATATAGCCTTGCCTCACCAACTCCTCTAACTGCTTCTTTAATTCCTTCAACTCCGCCGGTGCCATACGATACGGGGTTCGAGACACCGGTTCTGCTCCTGGGACTAGATTAATGGTGAACTCAACCTCTCATTTGGAAGGTAGAGAGGTGAGTTCCGCAAGGAACACGTCGGGAAAATCTTTTACCACCTCGGTATCCTCCAGAGTGCACTGGTCCTTCGGCTTGTTTATCACATAAGCCAAATATCCTTGACATTCTTGCCTCAACAATTCTCGGGCTTTAGCCCCAGCTATCAAAAACTTCAATTCTTTTACTTTCTCACCATTAAACTCCAACACATCACATCCTGGTCTAATGAACTGAACTGACTTATTCTTACAGTCTACTCTAGCACCATGCTTCGCTAACCAATCCATCCCCAATATTAAATCATAATCATCAATAGCTAAGACTATTAGATCTCCCTCCAAGCTTTCTCTCCCTATTTCAACTTTACAATTCTGCACATACCGATCCGCTTGCACCATTTTCCCTAAAGGCGTACTTACGATCAAGGTAAAAGGTAGTTCTACTCCATCCCAACCCAATTGATATGCACAATTCTTATTTAAATAGGAATGGGTAGATCCAGGGTCTATCAATGCATTAACGGAACGACATTGGATAGTAAACGTACCTTCCACTACTGCTGCATCAGCTCCAACCTCCTCCCGGTTGAGAACGAAAACTTTTGCTTTCACCTGCGGCTTCTGCGTTTCGCTCCCGGAAGCTCCAGAGGTATTGGCTCGATTGGGCCCCGGGTTCTGAGCTGGGTTCCCCTACCTGATCCAGATAAGTTTAGGGCAGGCGTTCCGCAGATGATTCGGGTATCCGCAGTGGTAGCACTTCCGCTCAACTCCTTTGGACCAATAATTTTTCTCAATGTGGCCTTTTTTTCCCACTGTGCCGACATAATGGAAGATTCTGCGCCGGACCAACCGGTGCAGTTCGGGCTTGCTTTCCCCAATTCTGCCATTGCTGGTTGGCAGGACGCTTGTTAGGTTGCTGCCTCTGAAAAGGCCTTAGCGGCGGTCTTGTCGGTACGAACGGTCGTGAAGCCAATCGGTTGCGATCTTCATTCTCAGTACGGGTGGTTGCGTCCACAGCCCCCGAATAAGTCACCGGTGGAGAGGGTGCTAACGCCCTTCTTAACACTTGCCTTAATCCCTTAACAAATTGCATTGTTCTGTTCTGTTCAGTATCCACCAGCCTCTTGCAGTACTTTAACAGTTGCGTGAACCGGGCGGCGTATTGGGCTACCGTTAGCCTTCCCTACTTTAGATTCTGGAACTCATCTTCCCGTTTCTCCACTATCCACTGAGGGATATATTCTGTCCGGAATGCTTCCACAAAATTAGCCCTTTTCCAGTCATGGTCAATCATCTCCCAGTCGTTCTGAACCTGTTGCCACCACGCCCGAGCTGGACCCCTCAGCCGGAATGCAGCGAACTTCACCATTCGCTTCTCTGTGTACTGGAGCGTGGCAAAGATGTCCTCCATTTGTTCCACCCATTGCTCCGCTTTCTGGTCTTGTTCGGCCTCCCCCAAGAAAATAGGAGGTTGAAATTTCAAAAACCGCTCTAATGCCTCGTCTTCCCCTTTCGGATTTCTTCGCTCTGTCAAGGTTTGCAGAATCTCTGTCACCTTGTGGAACGCTTGTGTCATAGTTGCGCTAACTGGCTCTTCCGATCCCATCTCCTGTCCCATTTCATTCTCATCCCCCTGGTTTGGCGATGGCATTTGAGTTGCATCAACCTCTGGTGTCACGGGCTCTGCCTCAGGAACCCTTCTGTTGGATGTGGCTGCGCAACGTCTGGGTGCCATTCTAAACTATTCACTAGGTAATGAGTTATGCATCAAAGTTAAAAATATCCAAATTGAGCATGCATTCACATTCAACGTTAAGCGGAAGAAAATTAGATGCAAATTTTGTACGAAGAATTGCATATAAATTTTTCTCAAAACATAGAGTACTCGAGGTACTCTTATTTGCATAAATTTTGAAATAAAGCAATAAGGTGAATGGACTCCTAGCATAGGAGTTTATTGAAAATTGCAGATAAAATGCCTTAAACATAGCAGGGCTTGGCCTCTCTAATCCTCATCAGAATCTTCAATGTCGACATCATATAACCACCCCCTAGAATTCCTAGTGAAGCCCATCCCGGCCCCGCTTGCGAACCCATCTATGGGCTCCTTCCCGGGTCTCTTAGAACTCTCCCCGGTCTCAACTTGATTGGGTGGGGTTACAAGGGAAGGTCTAGGTGGAGATTCATAATCTATCTCCCCTGGGTCATCACTGTCAACAGTCAAGTCCACTATGGGGCTAGGAGGGTGGGGAACATATTCCATGTCTATCTCCTCGTCTTCACTGTCGGTAACCAGGTCGATCACGGGTATTGGAGGTGGCTCGATGATCTGGACCTCATCGTCACTACTATCATCCAGGGTAACGATTGGCTGGGGTGCAGGCTGAGGCACTGGTAAGTCTTCCGGGTAGATAGGAATGGGAGGGTGCCATTGCTGCCCTTTCCTTGCGGTTCTAATCATTCTAACCATCCTACAGCACAAACAAGACAGGTCAGACAAAATGTTTGAACTCAATAAATCAAAACATATACCATCAATACTTGCCGAAACCTAGTCTCTGATACCACTTTTAACACCCCACTACCTAGGCCCGTCAGGGCCGGGGATGTCGCCCCGTTCAGAGGAT